>CM031236.1:10496055-11971888 GCA_018340775.1 Taxus wallichiana var. yunnanensis
TCATGTTTATAAATTATTTTCATTAAAATATTGAAATGTTTGTATGAGCAATACTACCATCGGACCAGATTCTCTATTATTTCAAATTTACTTTTGTAGTGTCCATTGAAACAAACCCTGCATGCCTTACCAGTACAAAATGGAACCAAAAGATTTCTGGTTAGACTTAATTTCATACTACAAAAAAAAGTTGCCCCTGCCTGTTTCTGTGCATGCCTATCCTTTTTGTCTTGTCTGCACTTTTGTAAAGCGTAACCTCTCTAAGTGTTGTGATTGCTTTGTGTATATTACAGGAAGCACATCCTTTATTTTTAAGAGATTCACTTTCTTGTTCCTTATTCCTTAATAATTTATAATTCTATTTAGATTTCTCTAAAATTTGAATATTCAACGGTCATCTACTCTACAGGTTTTACAGCGATTTGAAGTCCGAGAAATCTCTAAGTCCAGAAAACGGAAAATTTAGTAATTATGGCTTAAGATCTGAAAATTTGGACAGGACATCAAGTTCTATGTCATGGTCTGTGAGAAGAGGACTGGAGAAAAGCTCCCAAGGATTGAAGAATATTGGTCGATCATTGCGAATTGGAGTTTCCAGGGTAGTCTTTCCAGAGGATCTTAAGTTGTCAGAGAAGAAGATATTTGATCCTCAAGATAAGTTTCTTCAGAGGTGGAACAGAATTTTTATTATATCGTGTATAGTTGCAGTGTCTGTTGATCCTTTGTTCTTGTATTTGCCAGTTGTGGATGATAATTCAAGATGCCTTGGTATAGATAAGAATTTGGCAATTATTGTTACTGTTCTACGGTCTCTCACAGATATCTTTTATTTAGTACATATGGCCCTTCAGTTCCGAACAGCTTTCATAGCGCCTTCGTCTAGGGTATTTGGAAGAGGAGAGCTTGTGATAGAGCCGATACAAATTGCAAAGCGATACTTGTCAACATACTTCATAATTGACTTTCTTGCTGTGTTGCCTCTTCCTCAGGTACTTTAACTTATTACTGACACTTATGTTTCTGTAAAACACTGATTAATGTTGGCTAGTCACAGGAAAATTCACATCTTATTCTGTTGTAAATATGATTTTACCTGCAGAAATAAATAACCTACAAGGGAGCTCCTGCTTAGATCTTTGGTCATGTGAACTTAGTTATAAACTAATCATTAGCTAATAGATAGCTACATGCTTATTAGTCAACTAGCTGGTGAGATGAGGATATGCCTTCCACAAAGTCTTTACAGGTATTGGAAGTGCCTATTATATGCAACATTATTCTCATCATCATAACTATTATCAATCTTCACTTAGATTTTCCATTTTACCATTCATTATCCCTTTCCTTTCGAATCCATTATCGTGAACGTTTGTACTTGATCGAAATTGGATTACAAATTTACTATAATTTATATTGTATCTCTGAATTATACTCTAAGAGGTTTGTATGACCCTTAGAGCATCCAATTCCATGCAAATGTATTTCTAGAAATGTGATTAGCAAAGGTAGTCATGCACATGTATTTAGCACATTGCACAGAATCAGGTTTGACACGACACATTACACAGGTGTTCGTGCTAACATGAACTTGTCCTGAGATGAACTCGTCCCAGAAACATACAGGAATGTGAAAATATCCGTGTTGGAATGTACTTGTCGCAAACATTTTCATCCTGTACGTGTCAAAAGATGAAACAAACTTTACCAGGTTGGAACATAGATTAGGTTGGGATGCTAATCATTGGGTTGCCTCGTTGATTAGAGTCTTCTCTGTCAAAATTGTAACATGTTTTGGTTAATAAAGCCTTAACGAGAAAGTGAAGGGCATCTAAATAGAGAGTTCAGTTTTAGAGCAGAGAGAACGGAGACGACATCGCATAATACAGCATGGAGATGCAGGATATGGGAGACAAGTGTCTGGTTGTGTGTCATCGCCTTGAGCTTGTAACCTTGCAATTGTTGTAGATGGCGGACTGGAGGCACAACCGCACTTGCTGGATTTTTTCTGCATCAGGTTTCGCTAGGGTAAATCTGTTCATTTATTCTTGTGTGTGCTGATTTTAATTTCCTTTACATGTTTGTTCATTCAGTTCTCAATTATTCTTTTAATTGATGCAATATGGCCACTTTTACGAACAAATGTGCATATGAAAGGTAATAATTCTGCACAATCTTCTACCAGTCAATCATAATATTAGATAAAATCCATGTTATTGAATTTAATATTGGTCTAACCAATCTAACTGCGGATCATATTGGTGTTGGAGCCAATTGATTTCCTTGCAGTGCGGATTGTAGTGTTATTGGTTGCAATTGTTACCATTGATCAGGTGTGCGAAGGCAAGAGGTGAAGGCAGCTTACTACCATTGCAGCAGGAGATTGCCACTAGAAGTTCGAACAGTCAAATCAGAGGAGATGGCTGAAGAAAGAGGATGAATATTCCAAGGGCAAGACACAAAATCAAGATCTCTGAAGTTGTCTTTAGTTGGTCACTAGGCAGCTTCTCTTGTACCTTATTTTTATCTCGGCTTTACACTCTTCTTTACCTGCAAACAAATCAACATTAGAATAATAATGGGATTGAACATCTCCCATAGGACTTTCCTTCATTATGCCGAGAGGCATCCTACAATGATAACACGGAGTGGAGTGGAGGACTCTTATGTTGTGCCTGTGAAAGAAAACTAGGGCCCACATTATCCCACTCAACTTTTGAAAATCAAAACAAATAAAGATGTATTTTTTCTTGCTGCACTTTTAAATAATTACATAAGATTTGTTATTTTAGGGTTTGTGTAAATAGTAAATTTAATTTAACCATGGCATTTAAATAGGGGCCTTCTTTCTTGCTGCACTTTTTAATGAATATATTAAATTTACTATTTTAGGTTTTCCAATAAAATACATATGGGTGAATTTGTTTTGATTTATGTGTATATAAATAATTCCTTGTACATTATTATAATTTAAGGTATTTATTTACCTTTGATTTCTTACATTTGTATGATAACTCTCGACATCTTTTACATATATTTATCTAATATAGGTATGCTAGTTGGTACCTCAGCTGTAACATCATCTCCTTGAAACATTACTGCTGCAATCTCTATTTCTTGATTCTTCTTCACGAAGAATTCATCCTTCATAGGCTGCACATAGCTTATCTATTCTCAAAGGGCTGCTCACATTGAAACTTCACCCCCTTATTACCTCTTAAGGCGATTCTCTTCTCTTCACTCTTGACATTATCCAAGAGAAACTCTCTTTCCTTCTCCCTCTCCTCCTTCAAAACAGACTTGAGTTGCTCACATAGCAACTTCTTCCTCTCATTGCCTTTCAAGGCAATCTTTATCTCTTCATTCTCACGCCTCAATATATGAAGCGTATTCAACCGCTTCACTTGCATTCTTGGAGTGCTCCATCAACTTGCAAACCATATGTTCCTAACTCCTTACCTTCATCTTTCTGTTGGAATACGTGAACAAGAATAAAGAAGAAGGCGGATTGCACACGTTGGAGATTGTGTGTTCATCATTTTATTATGCAAAAGATAGTTACAATGCAGTTGATGGTTACAACCGATTATTAGTTAACGTGTAACTGATAACTAATTAAGTAAAGCCTTATATTCTAATACCCCCTCTTAAGGCTTACCCTACAGAAAGCAAAAACGAACATTCTAACAAAACTAGAACCAAACAGAACTACGTAATCTTCAGAGGCTTTCAATTTGAAAGTAGTGCTTTGACTAGGTAGGGCTCCATCAAGCTACTTCGTGACCTTTGTAATTTGTAGCTCCCGAGCTGATTCACAAGTTCTTGGATTCCACCTCCCTGAACTCTTGAATCGCAGCCTCCCAAATTATTTGACAACCATCCATGTTGAGCCATCCACAAGTCCATCAAGTTGTCTCATGACCCCTGTGAGGGTATAATTACCAAGATTCACAATCTCCCGAACTATCTGAGAAACCATCCATACAAAGCTTCATCTACCATGTATCCTTTCCTACCTTTAAAGTTTGGAGCATCTTTATATTATGTATTCATCATTGTCCTCACTACCTTCTATATCTGGTGGGTCTTTAACCATGGCTATATTGGCTACATTTGATATGCCTTACCCTTGAGCATATCATTGGCTCGAACACGACAATCCCACGTAGTATGTCCTCTTTTCTTGCAATAACGATATTCAATCTCCCATTTATCTTTATCTGACAATCTAAGAAAGTTTTTGGTCTTGGAATAAAATGCACTTTCTTATTGAGGATCACCTTCTGCATCTTCAACTAGAAGAGCTGTAATCATTTCATCTAGAGATTGAGATTGAATTTGATTGTGGGTATAAGCTACATTGCTGTATTTTGAAGACATTGTTAAATAGGATAACTTTGACATCCTCATCTTCTATTGCAACTTTGAATTTTGCTAGTTGTCGATCGGGGACCTCATATTGCGATGTGGCTCGACATAGAGATTCCTTCATCCATTTTGAACCTATATAAATGAAGTCATAGGGAAAATTTGGCATTAACTACTTTTGCTCCAAATAATTTATTTAGACCATCCCATATTTCCTTGGATGATTTGTCTAGGTCTATATGATGGAGCTTAGATTCGAGAGAGAGCAAGGCCAATAATAGCTTTCACTCTATCATCTCTCCTATGCCAAGCTAGCAATTTAGACGGATCAATGGGTTCTTTCTCTTTCCCATTTACTATGCCCCACAAATTTTTATTCATAAGTTGCATTTGTATTTTCACTTTCCATGTATTACAATTTAGACCTGAATATTTTTCTACTCGAATTTCCATATTGAAGGTAAAATAAATACGATTGCTCATTAAAAAAAAAGACAACAAAATACCAGAAGGCTTCAAAATTCATTGAAACCCTAGAAATTCTTAATTTGACCTTGTTTTTGCTTCCTTGACCCCAATTACTAGCTTTTCTAGCCCTCACGATTTCTTTTCGGACCCTCGCAACCAAGTTTTAATGCTCTTGTACATCCGTATCCTCACAATTTCTTTTCATCTAAAACATTGCCTTTCTCCTAAAATTCCCGATCGGTATTTTATGACTCAAACTCGCAACTAGTAATTTCCTTTGAAAAACGTGATTGTATAGTCATGAATGCAACAACTCGTGACTAGTATTTTCCTTTGAAAATGTGATTGTATATTCACGAATGCAACTGCATATTCACGACTGTATAAATTGTATAATGGTGCCCTTGATTCACTTCTTTTTTTCCCTCATCACGGCCTGTGCTCTCGATTTGTCCGTGCCCTTGGTGACTATATTTGTGGTTAGAAAATGCTCTTGAAAATCTAAACGGAAATCTTTTGAACCCCTACCCACTTGGGGTCTTCAATACTCTTCCCTTTGAAACAACAATGTAGGTCCACTATCCAGCTCATGAGCTCTTTTAAGCACAAAAACAAAAGTATATTCCGAATGGGCTTATCTCCTCCTTTCACCAGGACCTTTGCAAGTCTCTTTTCTTCTTTGGGCTCTTCTCCTCTTGGCTCTATGAGCTTTGTTTTCTCAACAACTCTTTTTTTTTGTTGTTTCCAAGCTATCCAATTTGGACACCATATCTTCTAACATTTTCTTTACTACTGAAATATGAGAGTTTGAGTCACTTTTCCTATCTTGACTATTCTCTCCGAGCCATCTCTTCAACTCCAGTTCGTCTTCTTTCTATACTTGCAACTAGCTCTTCATTCTGAGCTTTGGGTGCTTCACCTTTATCTTTTCTCACATCTTTCACACCTCCTCTACCTTGTGCAATCTCCATGAGATCCAACTTTTCTTGGAATCCTCTGAACACCTCTACTCCAGTTGTTCTACCTCCTTTTCTAAGAGAGATTCTGTGTGCTATTTCTCCAACTCTACAATTGCAGTTTTTTCTCACACCTGCAAAATAATACTAGAGCCTCCCAAGACTCAACAAGGCAATCCTTGCTCTAATACCAATATATGCAGATGGGAATTAGGGGACCAAATTAATTGCAGCCTTACTCCCATAGACTAACACTATAGAGCTATTGATTAGACACTCTCAAGCACACACACAATCTCATACATGGAAGCATAACTAACACTCATTGAATTCACACCACATTGCAAAGATTGCACACTCACACACACACACACACACACACACACTTACACACACTTTACTTTATTGATTAATGGAAAACATCCATAAAGATGATATTTAATGCGATACAGTCTCTCTTGGACTTGAAAAGTCTCTTAAGTCAGTTGTGGACTCCACACCCTTAAAAACAAACTTTCACTCCTAGAATTTTAATCAGTCTGACATTCTTGACATTTTGGAGTGTCTTTTTGAGCTCCAAGCATCTTGGAAACACAACTAAAAATTCATCATTCTAGGTGGTTACTTCCTCTTTGTAATTGAAAGTGGTAGTGCCATGCATTTTTATGAGAACACATGACATGAACAAAGTTCTGTGGGTTTTATGAAAATCTGCATCTTGGCCATAGGGAATCATTCCGAGGTGTCTTGCAATTTCCGGAGGCCATAAATTTTGCATATGGACTCAAAATCTAGTGCCTTGTTTTTGAATTTGCATTATTTCTCAAGAGGACTCCAAATATGCAATCACATTGAATTTTAGGTGTTCTTCATGTGGTTTTTGCCTCTTCCGTAAGACCTATCACTTTTAACCCCTTAAGGGACACGACCACTTTCCAAATTCTATTGCTTGCTGATAAACTCAACTGATTCTCCAAGAACCCCATGGATGTTTGAAAATGATATCTTCTAATGCGATTGAATTATTGAAACACCAATGCTTCCAGGGATCAACTTCACCATGTCAAAATGACGAAAGGATCTACTTGTCCTCACAGACAAAAACCTATTATTTTTGGTTGATGCAAGATTGCTTGTACACTTTGGATGCTCTTGCATCACTATAGTTGATCGTTATCTTATTGATGCCTTTGGAATCGGTGCACATCCTTCACTCTTGACCTTACTTGTGTGTTAACACTGCGGGCTTGCGCAAAGGCTCAAACTCTCTTTGATTAGCCCTTTCTCCAACAATTATTGTTGTTGCCTATTGACTTCTTTGTTCTCCGGGGTTGTCAACTTTGTATGCTGCCTTATTTGGCAAATTGGATCCAGGAACTAAGTCCATATGATGACTCAAATTTCGTAGGGATGGTAAACCATCTGGTGGATTATCAAAAATGATCTCCTAAAACTTTCCCAATAAATCCTTCACCTCTTCAAGAAAATCACTTACTCCTTTTGCGATCCCAACTTGCAATTGTTTGGGAACGAAATAAAAAC
This sequence comes from Taxus wallichiana var. yunnanensis, assembly GCA_018340775.1. NCBI lineage: Eukaryota > Viridiplantae > Streptophyta > Pinopsida > Cupressales > Taxaceae > Taxus > Taxus wallichiana. The sequence continues at coordinate 10,503,387 of CM031236.1, forward strand.
ATTCTCTCTCCTTCGTCGTTTTCTTCATAAATTATTGTCCAGAAATCTGTAATATCCCCTTCCCAATCAAAGACCCTTAGCCTATTATGTCTTCCCGATGGCTAAGGAGAATTAAAAAGGGAGACTTAAGTTTTATTACTTTATTATAAAGTGCTAAAAATAAAATAGACATTATAAAAAGCACTTATAATAAAATAATAGACTTAATAATAAAATAAACATAGAAAGAGCCAACAAGAGAAGCATTTATTAAATTGTTTATCCCTATGGAAAAATGCGACCAACTTGAGGAGCAATTAGAAAATAGAAAAAGACAAAAGTCATGGGTCAAAAGTTATCCTCCCAAGGAAAATGCGACTTGGCCTAGAAAGGATGGAGGGTGGAAAATGCATAGAAAAAATCATTGTATGCTGATTGGATATTTTGGAGGTTGTCTTGGGTCTCTTCTTTCTTTATAAGGAGAGGTCGACTTGTAGGAAGACATTCTATGACCATTTGATATTTTCTTAATTTGCAGTTGAAAAACCCCAAGAGAATGTGAGGAATTTCTATTCAGGAAATTCTATTGAGCTTACACAGATTTTAGTCATTTCCAGCAGTTGTACGAAGGAGTTTTTGCAGATTTCTAATCAAGGGTTTGAAGAAATATTGCAGCAGTGTTTATTCTATTTACCTCTAGTGGAGCGACCCATATTTTGGATGTATTGATGACATTCTAAGGTGTTTGTGGACTATTCTGAGCTGCTGTTATAAAATCAGGTTTTTATGAATCATCTCCAATCATTTTCTGAATTTTTGGATAAATAAAAGTGCCATTTTTATTCACTTTCAGGGGCAGCAAGTCTGCAGACTTATATAAATTTTTGCAGCCTATTTTACCTTCAGAAAACTGTATTTTTATGCATGCATGAGCTGTTAAAAATATAGAAATCAGTTTGGAGTGAATGGGTATGAATGTACTTGCTGATTTGTGTGGATTCCTCTTAAAACCCTAGTCACATTTTTTTGGGTTCATTCAGATCTGCATTAAATAAATTTCCATGTTTTCTCTAATCTGCAATTTTGAGTTTGGGATTTGCCTAAAATCCAATGGGGGCAAAAATAGTCCCATTGGGGACATTACAAAATCAACAAAATATTAGGACTATTGTCCATCTTTTCTCCTTTTTCCTTGTTTGGACTCAACATGTACTTCCTACCATTCTTGTCAAGGGTGAAGGTGTTTGCTCTTCCATCTTGCAAAGCCTTCCTATCGAACGCGACCAAGGTTTTCCAAGCAACACATTGCATACATCCATGCACATTATATCGAAGAAAGCTTCATCTCTGTGGGACCTAATATGAAAGCTGACAAAACATTGTTCATTCATCAGATTATGATGTCCTTTCAACAACCAAGACACCTTATACGGATTTGGGCTTAGACCAAGCTTCTCTACCATTTCGGTTGACACAAGATTATCCTTGCTACCACTATTAATGATAACCTCGCAAGGGTGGTAAATCATCTGGTAGATCATTAGAAATGATCTCCTTTAACTCGCCAAACAAATCCTTCATCTCTAAAAATCACTTGCTCGTTTTGTGATCCCAACTTGTAATTGTTTGGGAATGAAAGTAAAATGCGATGTCTCCTTCTTTGCTTCCTTTAGGAACTGCTTTCCTTAAATCAACGAAGTCATAAGAGTACTGTCCATCTCTTCTATTCTTTCTTTCAATGGACTCATCGTGTACTGTCTAATATTCTTTTCAAGAGTGTCGGTATTTTCTCTTCCGTCATGCAGTCAAAAACATAAGGTTCGGGACCAAATCTAAGTTAACATATGGAGAAAATCATGTTGTCAAAAACATTCACAAATTTGTGAGTGTTACAGTTTAGAATGTGTAAACAAACACGTGGACTTACCAGGCGTGGTTTTCAATTATTTCGAGGGCAAATCTAAAATGCACTTGTGGGGCATGTCATAGAATCAAAGATAGATGCTTAGATTAGTCATTGTTAATGTGATAAATGTTACAGTTGGAAATTGCGATTTCTAAGCGAGTTTTTAGTCACCTTCTGCAAATTGAAGTTATACAAATGATTTTGAGGGTTGTGAGTGCAAAACATATCACCGAAAATGCGTTTCAAAGTCTAGGACACGTTACATACTAAAGTTGCGATTTTTACGAGACAACATCAAGGGCAAGTACTTAAAGACATTTTTTGAAGGAAAATTGAGGTTCAAGACACATTTTATTGTCTGTTATGATAATACGCAAGGGCATAGTCATTTAAGGGGTCAAGGCATTTTCTATGGCATGGGATGATGAAAATCGCGATTTTAAATTATTTTTAGTCATTATTTGATGTTTTGTATTTCTTTTTGAATGAATGTGCAGCCAGGGCACAAGAATCAGGCATTTTCAATAGAGAGTTGTAACAGGGCATGAAACTTGTAGATGGGTAAGGGCACAAAGCTTGCAAACAAATGTGATCAACAAGTATAGAGACATAATCTCTCATACGATTTGTAGTGCCGTATGATTATGGGATTTCTTGTCTATTGTGCTATACAATTTTCTCAGTTTGCTCTTCAAAGCACTATGCTATAATGTAATTGTGAAGCTCAGGTTTACATCAAATTCAGATTTTAAACTGTATATTTTCTTGTTGCTTTGATTTCTGAGTCAAAGATCAGACCTGCATATAGAGTTTGTATTTATTGATTTCCAAGTCAAAGGTCAAATATTGTGTGATTATTGGCCAATATTTTAAATATGGTTCTGCTAGAGATGTAGAAATTGACTAGTCAGAACTATATAATGTTAGGAGTCACAAGATTATGACGATCATAGCATATCAGGACTGTGATGAAATAATCCTTGGTATGGTAGGCAGGCCTCTCATGCGGATTATGACAAGCGTCATAAGGAGGCCTTGTTATCGGTGTTAGATGATTTGATACTTGAGGTCCGAAACGCCACTGAGGCTAGTGTGCTATTGACAAGTTTGAAGAACAAGTGTATGAGTTAAAAGAAGAGTTGAGTTTTATAACTGAAGAATTTGCTTTTTTAGCAATGATGATGGTGGATGGGTCCTGTTAGAACATCTTCTCTAGATGAAAGATCTCCGAGACCAACTCGGTTCCATCAATAAAAAGGTGGATGATGACAACTTGTTGGCACTTGTTTTGAATAATGAAACATTTGTGGAGGCTCTACATTTGATGGCGAGAAAGCCAAATCGTGACGTTTGATTAGGTCAGTTCCTATTTACTGCAAAAGAAACGCAATAGACATTGGCAATTGAGTCCAATTTCGAACAATTAGAGAGTGCATTGATTGCTCAATTAAAGGGAAAGTGGAGACATCAATCTGTAATTAAAAACTTAAATAAATTATTTCCAATCGAATTTAGAAGAGCAAACCCTTCTAGTTCGACCTCAAATAACCTAGTGTCAGCTACAATGCAACCCAAATGGGGTTGTAGTGAGCCAAGGTGATGGGTTAGATGGGAGAGCTAGTTGGAATTTAATTCTTACTAAATCAGAAATTAATTGCAGCAGTGGAAATAATAAATATGCACCAAAACCAATTGAAACTTCAAAAATTAATAACTTCACCAAAACTCAATATTTTTCCATGAAACGAAATGCAGATGAAAGCTAATAATTTTATCTTTCCAAAGAACTATAGAACTGATTTTTCTGAGCACTGGAAACCCCTCAAATCTGCCCTCAAAATCTGAAACCCAGTCGCTTAGGGTTAGGAAAAATATAATAAATATTAACAACACTTTTCCTTGCTTCCAAACCCCAAAATGCCCACACACAGATCTGAAATAATTAATTTATCACAACAGCTTATAAAACTATCAAAATGCCCCACATGTGATGCCAAAAACACTCCAAACTAGTCGATCCACTATAAATAAATTCCAGCAGCATTTATAAGCCCAAAAATCATCAAAATAGGTGCTTAAGGCTTGGAAACACATGCAATAACAGATCAGATTGGAAACTCACTTCAAGAGCCACTAAAACATGCCACAAATATCTCTAATGCAAGTCGACTTGGACCAAAACAAACCAGCAGCAATAGCAGATTATATTCACCATTAAACACCTCCAAAACCCTCATAAATCATGCACATATGCTTCCAATAATGGCGCCTCACATAGATAAATTATATTATGAAATAATCATCAATGTAAAGCTTGGAAGGATCTCACACACTCCACAACAATGGTGGTGCTTACAAACACCTTTGTTTGTGATCACAATTGGGCATACATCCCTCTTCAAGCATGAAGATAAGTTTATCAAACCGTCAACATGCCAAAAAGGGGACGCCTCATCTTCTTTTATAGCTTTGGCAATTTAAATCTCCAATGTTTCCCTCCAACTTTGGCGCCCAACTCTAGATAGGAGAGATATATTAAAAATAGTCTTCTTGGCCTGTAAAAGTCAAACTCCAATTCCAAATATTAATTCCCTCCAAAAATATATTTAAATTAAATACAAGAGAGGAATTAAATATCAATTAAAAGCACCATAGGAATCGACTTGCCTAATTAAATCAATTTATCCCAAATAATAATTAATTGGCCCAAAGAATAAATCGATTTGCTTCCCAAAAATGCAACTTGCCCAAGATAATTAATATTAATTTTAAATGCACAAAGGAAAGTCGATTTTCCCCCAATTAAATTCCTTTAATCCAAGGGGAGTGGATTAAAGGATATCAACCTTCATCAATTAATTAAGACTTGAAAAAGGGGACATTACAATCGATGAATCTGCTAAATACCAATGAAATATCATTACCGTCATAAATCTGGGCATCTCAAAAGAATTGTTAGAAGCGAACATATGATATTTCCCAACACAACAAGAAGCCAATAGATGAGGCAAATGTGGCAACAGCTTTTAGATGAACATGATTTTAAGGAAGAGTATGCTCTCTACGCTTTTACAACATCATGCTCAACTCATAGTGACACCAACTGTTGGATCATTGATTCTAGGGCATCTAGACATTTTTCATGTCATAGATTCTGGTATGTAATGATCAAACAAGCACACACATGATTTAGTAAAAGAATTCCATTACAAAGTGTGAATCACAAGAACATTAATATATGAACCCATAAGCTTATAAATAAGCTTTGGGTAAGTTGGTTTATGAGATCTAACTACCTCATGGTCCCGTATAACAAACAACTGACCATTTATTTTAACCTAAAACTTTATATTAATAACATTGCTGTAAAGTGTCTAATTAGCCACTAACACCCAACTGTATTTATTTTTTATTTGACCAAAGTACAAACTAATCAAAATAACTTTGGATCAACCTTATGTCCTAACAAATCCCCTTGATCCAAAGGGGTATATAAGTGAACTATAAGCCCACGAGTCACTAGTTTGTACAACTATTATGATGCGGATGGTGCAATCAAATTCATAAAATCTCAAATCTCCTCAAATCCTCAAATCATGATGAACTCACTACCTTTGATCCATCTTAACCCATATAAAATGTCACACCCAATCATAGTGTGTTCCAACGAACCATGTGGCAAAAGCATAGTTACGCGGGATCGTCCCCCAAAATCCCGACGTTCGGGATGTCCTGAACGTTTTGGGAATGCCGGATGTGGGGAAACGTTTCCCCCACGTTTCCCACAGGCCAAGGAATAGAGGAAACGTCCCCGGGACGTTTGGAGAGGAGGAGAAACGTCCGGGGACGGCGGGGATGGCTAGGGGACGGCAAGGACGGTGGGGGACAGCTAGGGGATGATGGGGATGGTGGGACTTCTAGTTTTTTTTTTTTGTGAATGTTTGTTTTTAATTATTTTGTTTATTGTTTTCTCTTTACAAATGTTTACCCATTAACCATAACCCGACTATTTTATAATATATTTGAAATTTCAGCTTGTCTCAAATTTAAAATTCAAATATGTATTATGAATTCAGAATTTTCAATTTATGACATTAACATATTGATATTATTGTATTAAGGAATGTATTTGATGTTTATGAGTTCAAGTTTCACCTTATTTAAATCTCAAATGATTTTATTTCAGCTTATTTATATAATTTAGTCACTATATTTTTATATTTTAAATATTTAAATATTTTTTAATTAGCCACCCCCCCGCCGTTCTCAAAATTCAAATTTTTTTGCCGTCCCGGAAATCCCGTCCCCCATCTCCCCATCTCGAGGTAACTATGGGCAAAAGAGAGTAAAAATTTGATAACTCAAGATGAAGCTCACGAGTAACCCAAAACCCCAAAAATGTGCTGCCACTAGACTATAAAGCTCGACTATATCCATATATGTCAAGCTAAAAATGTGAATCAATATCAGTCCACAAAGCTCTTAAACTCAATAAATATAGGTACATGTCAACACATCAAAAGCTATACCACAACTCATAAAATATAATGAACTAGCTACATGCATAGCCATCAAAAACCTCCTACTCAAACTCGAACTCAAATATCTGATCCAACGAACTACCTCAATCCTATTTATCGAAAAACTCATACTCCAATTCAAATCTCCCTTAAATGCAAAGGTGCCTGTAATATCCCTAAAAAATACTTCAGATAAATTTGGATTTTCTGTCAAAACCTTAGGACATCAGTATAAAAATTGCCTTTTATGACAATGACAATCTGGTTTTTTAATTAAAAAACAGCAAGCCTCAAGAAGCTTAAAACGAACTTTTATTTATTTATATCAATCACTACATTAAAAGAAATACGAGTGTTTGAATACAATTATTTCCTCGCAATTGATGACCTAAATGGAAAGATAGATGGAAGAGAAGAGCATGCAAACTGATTTGACTAAAATCTGCTCCCGAGATCTTTAAGCCCTAGTTATACTTGTTCTGGATGTAGAATCAAGCTTGAAAAGCGTGCCTTAGTTGTACTAGATGAATACATGTACCTTGAATGGTCATTGCAATCCCTGAATGGAATTGCCAAGCGTAGATATGAGGGATTCCGTCTTCAGACCTATATGCAAATGAGAGATTTCGTCCTCTATTGTTGATGCAGAAGTAGAAGCTACTTGCAGACAAAGAAGTAGTTGATAAATTTCCAAGATGAATGAATAATAAACCCCAAATCTGCCTTTATAACTTCCAAAGCCCTCTCCAAAGTGGGCGCCCCCTTTTGGAATCACATGCATGTTCCATAAATAATAAAAAATACTTTATTCTCCCCCATGTTGGCGCCCCATCCTAAGAATAGGAATAAACAATATTAAACATGCTTTATCCACTCTCCATCCTAAAAATAGGATCCCAATACTCATGCAGCCCACTCTATCCTTGGCGCCCCCATTATTTAATTATTATTCTAACTTTGGTGCCCAATAATAGAAGTTCATCATTCTATTATTATTTTATTATATTTTTTGCTTTTGGATTAAATATAATTTAAGTGTCCTTTCTCCAATTAAAATATAAAAATACCCTTTGGACCCCTTAAATTAATTTATTTCCCTCTTTAATTTTCCCTTAGCCTACGGAAAATAATAAGAATAGGCTTCGGGTATCCAGAATTAATTAATTCTGAAAAGGGGACATTACAATTTGCCCTTCCTAGAATTGCTTGCCCTTAAGCAATTGCAAGTCCCTTCTGCAAATACCAAGATCCCAAACTCTCATGTTCACACAATTTGGAAATTGTATGAACGGATTGGTGTGCCCTTTGCCACTCAAAGTGTTCTTCACTTATCACCATTTCCACTATGTTGTCCATGATGACCACACATCTGAAATGACTTAGTAGGAACGAAATAAATCGACAACACTTTCATACCTTTGGCTGTCCTCAACTTGTTCACCTTCCTTTCTTTGAATGAAGTTTGCTAAACTTCTTCATGATTCTTGCTGAAGTCATGAACACAACCAATTTGCTTCCCATAGGTTTTTGTTCTGAAAATTCCCATAGGTTGGTTGAGATATCTTCAACATCCCCAAACCTTGTGACTCGGAACTTCAGGGTTAGGATCGACATTCTTTTTCACCTAGAACTCTTCACATTCAACAAGTGAATCTTGTTGATGCATGCAAACATTAGAAGTCAATAAAACTTCGTCATGATTCTTGTTAAAGTCATGAACATAGTCAAGTTGCTTCCCATAGGTTGCTGTTATGAAAATTCCAGTAAATTGAAAATCAACATTAGCAACCGGTGAAGCCCTTTTTTCATGTTCATGCCCCTCAACATGGTCTTCTTGGAACTCCACCCCAAAACCTTCTTGTAGATCTGATTTTTCTTTCTTTGGTTCATTCCCCACGATTTCTTCCTCTCTCCTCATCATTAGGGAGAACACTTATTAGATCCATCCAAAATAAGGAGTGATAACTTCCTTAAAGCTTGTTGTGGGTCTCTCTGATTAGTTTGCGACCTACGTTTAACTCTTGGCCCACCCTCGCTTTCTTTCGATTAATAAAATTGGTGAAGGATATAGCATCTCTAATCTCATTGTAAAGTACGTTGTACTCCTCATAGCTAGCAACAATATCATTTGCTATGGTAGGCTGAATTTTTGCCTCCCGAATTGCTTCCTCTTTATAGAGGAAGTTAGGCTGGAAGGGCCTAACAGTAGAACCAATGGCTGTCCTTTGATAGGGCTGGTTATGGTTCACTCTGAAGAGCTTCCCTCACCGTTTGGAGCCCTTTGCACATTCATGCCCTGCATAACTTGGATTAACTGACCCATCATATCAACTAACTTGTCTTGTCCCTGAACAAGCTTGTCAAAGTGTGCTTTGATATCACTGTAATATCCCTGATAAATTATTTTCTAACAAATATGGATATTTTATCAAACCCTAGGGCAACAATATAAAAATGGAACTTTTATGACAACAACAATAAACTAATTTTTTTATAAAAACAACAAACCCCAATTGTAGACAAAATAGAATTTATTTATTTATTTTCAAATCAACTTCAATGAGAATACTAGAATGTTTGAATACAATTATTTTTTCACAACCATTGATCCAGATGGAAAGATGAACATAAGATAAGAGCATGCAAATTGGTTTGACTGAAATCTGCCCTCAGATGTTTGTTTGAAGAAATCCTTGGCTGTACTTTGTTGTTCTGAATGCTAAAACAACCTTGAATATGATGCCCTAGTTGAATGGATGAATATTTGTACTCTGAATGATCACTACAACTTCGAATGGAATTGCCAAGCTTAGATATGAGGGTTTCCGTCCTCAAATCTATATGCAAATGAGGGCTTTCGTCTTACTTCTGCTGATGCGAAGCAAAATCTACTAGCAGACAAAGAAGTAGTTGATAAATTTTCAAGATGAATGAACAATAAACCCCAAATCTGCCTTTATAACTTCCAAAGCCCTCTCCAAAGTGGGCGCCCCCTTTTGGAATCACATGCATGTTCCATAAATAATAAAAAATAACTTTATTCTCCCCCATGTTGGCGCCCCATCCTAAGAATAGGAATAAACAATATTAAACATGCTTTATACACTCTCCATCCTAAACATAGGATCCCAATGCTCATGCAACCCACTCTATTGTTGGAGCCCCCATTATTTAACTATTCCAACTTTTGATGCCCCAATAATAGAAGTTCATCATTCTATTATTATTTTATTGTATTTTTGCTTTTTAGATTAAATATAATTTAAGTGTCCTTTCTCCAATTAAAATATAAAAATACCCGTGGACCCCTTAAATTAATTTATTTCCCTCTTTAATTACCCCTTAGCCTATAGAAAATAATAAGAATAGGCTTTGGGTATCCAAAGTTAATTGATTTTGAAAAGGGGACATTACAGTGCCAAACTGTGCAATCCGCAATCTCTTAAATTTGATGTCTCAAATACACATTTGAACACCATTCACTCAAAAAAGGATATCGAAATCATGTCCTATCTCATGTCCTATCGTCAATGGTACAATACTCAAAACCAACCAACACTATCAAAAGTTGTAATCCCATATTATGAGTCATGACCAATCGTTAGTGGTCAATATGAGTAGTCTTGATGTAGCACAACCTGGGACAAATCCTCTCAATATTGAAATCTCCATAACTTAATATACTAGACTCAACTCAACTCAATATGCAATCATCCGAATATGGCAACATGCTAAGATATATTTCCAACTACACCATCTGGAATATGTGAAACTCCATCAAAACCAATTCACATCTGCAAGAGCTGCATATAGTGTGTGCAACACACAACCAAAGCTTGACATACATGTCAATCAAACCAACGAGTATCAATTCACCAAGTCATATTGACAATAATAAAAAATTCTCAATCGACAAGGAACACAAACAAGTGCTCTAATTAAGAACTTTGACATTTGCAAATCAATTGCAAGTCACGTGTAAGAACACCATCAATCACATCATCTGGATGTGAGACAAAAACTCACATCATTTGCTCAAATCTACATTATCTCGCATCTCAATAATTACTATATCACCCTATATCACTCAATCAACAATGTATCCACACCGCATGACTCCATCAACACCGCCTTGTGCAAATCAACTACTCGGGAATCGATCACCAATCTATGCCGACAAAAGAATGCTTCGACCCATCCATGAAGATCACATTTAATTTCACAAATCAACGATCTCATGCAAATGCACATGATCCAAAACAAGATTTCTGAAAATCTATTTTTGGAAAGTCCTAAAATCTACTTTTAGCGATTTTCGGAAAGTCCTAAAATCCATTTTTAGCGATTTTCACCGATTTTTGTATTTTGTATTTTTGAGGGTCTTTGGAGCATTTTTGGGCTTCACGAAATTTTGGGTAGGATATTTATCGACTGGAGCCGCAGACTAGTTACGTGCTTCACTCTTCTTTCCAACGGATCATCCGGTTCGCAAAATGGATCAACAAGCTAGGAGATATGGCCTCGACAAGGGACACTAAATAAAATAATAAGTGATAATAGGAAATATTTTAGTTTTTTTCACTTCTGTCTTTTCGAATCCACCCCTAAGGTGGATACGAAAGGCCTCCATGTAGGATGACCTTTTGGTTCCCATCTGGAACCCTTCATATTCTTTTTTAGCAGTTTTTCATATTCTCTATTATATAGCTATAAAGTAGCTTGTTTCGAATAAAGAGATAGATCTCTGGGCATACATCTCTCTTATGGAGTTTGCCAATTTGTATTCATTTGAAGTCACAATAAAATTTGTTTTGTTTATTGCTCTTTCATTGTAAATTTGATTGTTATAGCACATTAAACACCATCGTTAGTGTGTTGTCCACCGGGTTGCACTTCAATCCGGATTAGTGGTATCAGAGCTAGGTTCTTTCACTCTTGCATGTTAGAACGCATGAGGTCAAAATACCGGAATGACAGCGTCCAGACTCACGATCCTTCAGATTACCTTGTCGTTTCAAACGACCTTAAGCAATGCAAGAGAAAATGGGAGATCCGTTCAAAGAAATGCTTGATGAATCCCTTGAGAAGTAGAGGAGGAGATGATGGCACAATTTGCCATTGTTCGCTCTCGGGTCATCCCCGTAACCGACCCCACCTCCACAATGCACTGTATCAAGTAGGCCCTTTGGGGGCCCGACACCATTCAAGGTACAAGTAAATTTTGACATTCTACAGTTTGAAGGAAAAATTGATGCTTTGATGAATTGGATAAATGGCTCGACCAACTAGAATCATATTTTCTATCAATAATTTTTCTGATGGTGAAAAGATAACGTTTGCACTTCTGAAAGCATCTCTTCATGTCAAAAATGGTGGGAATCATACTCCCTGCAAGAGGATGATAATGATTATGTAACGGTTGATACAAAACCTCCGAAACATGGGATGGTTTTGTAGAGGCCATCAAAGAAGAATATTATCTAGTAAAGACCTACGAGGACCAGTTTAAGAAACTACACCAATTGTGTCAAGGTCGTGATCAGACGGTGCAGGAATACACCAATGAGTTTCATACCCTATCAGCAAAAGTGGGTGCACGAGACACCAAGAAGCATAGGATTCTCAAATACTTGAAAGTGGATTACAATATTTCATCTAGGAAGAGATGGAGTTTGTAGACATCAGGACTCTCGGGGAAGCCTACCAATATGTAGTCAAGATTGAAGAAAGGTCCAAATGTAGGGAAATAAAGATACTTCATATTCCAAGAAAGGGAAAGCTGACACCAAGCAGCAAGGAAGGGATGCACCACCACGAGACAAGACAAGAAGTAGACATGGAAAGAAAAGCCACAAAAAGACACAGGGATGTGGTGTGAGAAGCACAAGAGTAGGTATCATGACACAATTTAGAAGGGAAGGAGGATTATTTTCCTTCACTTTAATGCTTTGAATCTGTCATATTTCAGCATACAGGCTTTGGATCTCCTTCACACAAGCCTTCTTCTCTTCATTCACGGGCCCACCACTTCATCTTCACGCACCTCCATTTTATTCTTCCTCTACAGGCCTCTTATCAATAGCTTTGATACCATTGATCAAACAAACATTCACATGATTTAGTAAAAACTCCATTACAAAGTGTGAATCACCGTAATACTAATATAACAACATATAAGCTTTGGGTAAGTTGGTTTACGGGATCTAACTACCTCATGGTCGGGTATAACAAACAACTAACCATGTATTTTAACCTAGCACTTTATATGAATATAGATTGTCTAACTAACCACTAATATCTAATTATTTATTTATTATTTATTTGACTGAAGTACAAACTAACCAAAATAACTTTGGATCAATTATTTATTTAAAAAAAAAAAAACCAACAAAAGATTATATTAGATGGGAATCAAAATTACATATTTGACTATGCCAAGCCTGAAAGCTATTTGCCCAAGCTTGAGCATTATACAAAAGAAGAGCTGAAGAAATAATCATGATTGGGAATCAAGATTTAGAATACATCTGATGTCCTCTTGGAGCTTGTTGGACCACCATGTAGGAGGCATGCCATAAAGAAAGAAGATCCTTATTATCTAAGGCCCAGTTCGCCAACCCATCAACAACTTTATTTCTTGCATGGGGAATGTGGTGTACTTGAACCTCTTGAAATTTCTGCTTCAATTCTTTTATCTTCCATACCTCTTTAGCAATTCGCCAATTGGGAGAAGAGTCAATTCTATAATTGGATAACAAATTCATAATGATTTGGGAGTCTGATTCAATTTGAATTTTTGCCATCCAATTTTTAGAGCCTCTTGCATGCCTTTATGGACTGCTTTCACCTCCGCAAAATTATTGGTAGTAGTACCCGATTCTTTGCAAAAACGAATTACCACAAAGACCCTCATTGTTTATGCCAAAGTGCCCCCTATAAGCAACTCTTCCTGGATTTCCTCTAGAAGCTCCATTTGTATTCAATTTTCCATAACCCAAAGGAGGTCTTTTCCATTGACTTTCTCTTATGGCCCTATGTTTAATTTGCAACCGGGAAGAGTAACATCCCTAGGATCAAGAGATAACTGATTGCAAATATACTTCCACTCTGTGGATAGAGTTTGGGGCAAAGATATCTTGTGTTTTAAACTTTCAGCTATATTAATTTTAGTTTTCTCCCAAATAAAAGAACTCTTTACTAATTTGCTAAAAATTCTACTATTTCTTTCTTTCCAAATATTCCATAGAGTAAGAGAGATGTCATTCCAAAGCATCGGAAGAAGATTTTGGCCTTTAGGAAGATTCCTCTGCCAGGCTTTGAAAGTCTCCTCTAGGGATCCAAAGTTATTCCAATGCAAATTAAACAAAGAAGAGAGATGTTGCCATATAGGAATAACCCAAGGACAAAGGAAAAAAAGATGTGAAGAAGATTCTTCATCCTTTAAACACAAAGTGCATTTGAAAGGGCCATACATACCTCTCTTCAAAAGACGGTCCCCTGTTAAAACTCTTCTATGAATAAGGAGCCAAACAAAAAAACTAACTTTAGGCCACATACCTGGCTGCCATAAGTGTTTAAAGAGAAACCGAAGAGGATGAGGATTATCTACCATCAAGGAGGCATAACCAGTAGACACTGAATAATTACTAGAAACATCCTGCCCCCATCCCAGCTTATCTGAGTAATGGTGAAGAAGAAAGAGGGCGAGCCTGCAAGGCATTGTGAAGCAAAGTCTGATCATCATGACCTATTGCAATGGGCCATTTAGAAACAGGAACCCAATCTTTTCCACTCTCCCAAGGATGACAAGCAATTTTACCATAGTGGGCTACCTTAACCCAACCTATATCCTGCATTTGCTTCATAATAGGCTTGAGTGAGGAAATTGGAGAATGAGAGGGGCTGACCATCCCAAGAATCAGTCCAAAAATTAGCTGATTGACCATTGTTAACAATCCAAAAGAGCTTTTTTATCATTTCCTCTCCCATTCTGATAAACATCAAGGTAGGAGAACCCTTAGAAGGAAGGGTTGATCTAATAATTTTCTCTCGGGGTTATTTTCAGCATACTTTGCTCTGAAAGTGGCAGCCCACAAATCATTAGGATGAGCAAGCAACCTCCAATATAACTTAGTAGCTAAGGCTTTGTTCTTGCTTAGGAAGATCTAAATCCCAATCCTCCTTCCTTTTTGGCCAGCACAAAGTTTCCCATTTAACCAAGGACCATTTTTTCTTATCTTGAACTCCACTCCATAAGAACTTCTGGCAAATAGAGTCCACTGTTTCAAGATAGTTCCAGGAATATTTAAAACAGAGGCAACATATATCGGCATAGCTTGAAGGACAGACTTAATCAACGTCATCCTTCCTCCTGATGAAAGCCATTTATTTGTCCACTTTTGTAATTTTGATTCAAACTTGTTGATTAACCAATGCCAATCTTTTAACTTCTTTGAAGCCAAAGGAACACCCAAATATTGAAGAGGAAGCATGCCCTTCTTAAAATGGAAGATATTCAAAATTTGCTCTTCTTGTCTACTAGAACTGTGAAAAAAGAAAATGTTGGACTTTCCTTGATTGATCAATTGACCTGTGGCAACCGAAAAGGTATGAAGAACTTTCTGGATTTGTCTAGCTTCAGGCGGTGCAACTTTTCCAAGCATCGTGGAATCATCAACAAATTGGAGACAAGAAATCGGGTGGTTGTTTTTAGCCAGTTGTATTCCATGAATTTTTTTTCCGATAGGTTTTATTGATAAGTCTCCCCATGCATTCTGCCAGAATAATGAATAAAAAAGGGGATAAGGGATCTCCTTGCCTGATACCTCTGGAAGCTCCAAAAATTTGGAGGGAGAGCCATTAACTAGAACAACAAAGGAAACAAAAGAGAAGTAGACCTCTACCCATTTAATCCATTCCATAGAAAAACTAAATTAAGCCAAAACCTTACAAAGGAAACCCTAGTCCACTTTGTCATAAGCTTTGGAGAGGTTCAATCGAATAAACATTGTTGGGTTTTTCTAAATTTCCATAGAATGCAAAATTTCCTGTGCTAACACAATCTCATCATGAATATGGCGACCAGGGACAAATCCACCTTGTTTAGGAGAAATAATTTTATGAAGAAGGGGTTTTAGTCTTTCCGCTATAACTTTGGTAATAATTTTATACAAAACATTACATAAGGCTATAGACGGAAACCAGAGATATCCTCCACCTCATTAGCTTTAGGAATAAGTGCAATGTAAGTCTTATTTATTTCCTTAAGCATAGTTTTGGCCATTCTAGCTTCTTCAACCACTTGTAGAAGGTCCCTTTTAATAATATCCCAAAATGCTTGGAAAAACTCAATCGAAAGCCATCCAGGACCAGGAGTTTTACCTTTCTTCATATTGAAAACAATTCCTTGGAGTTCTTCTTCCGTAATAGGTTGAGTCAACTTCTCATTATCCTGTTGAGAAATACTGTTTGGTAAGATGTTCAGGAGCTGTTGTTGTGAGTCTAGATCCAGCGGTTGAGAGGTAAACAATTGCTAAAATTGTTGAGCCACCTGTTGCATCCCATGAATTGATTGAGCCTTTGAACCATCTGCCATGGATAAGGAATGGATATAGTTATGGGCTCTTCTAGCTAGCAAGGATTTATGGAAAAAGGCAGATTTTTATCTCCTTTTAACCATTGGATCCTGGATTTTTGCTTCCACATAATTTCTTCTCTAGTTTCCCATTCCTGTAATTCTTCCTTCAAGAGACATTCTTTTTTGAAAAGATCCAAGGAGAACCTTGATTGTCGGTGAAGAGCATTAATATCTTCCAATTGACCAAGAATCTTAGTTTTTTGTTCCTTAATATCTCCAAACTCATTCCAGTTCCAAGCTTTTAGCTTGATTTTTAAATATGTCAAGTCTCTTAACAAACATAAACATTTGAGTGCCAAACCTGGGCTTGCCTTCCACCACCATTGCTCGACATATCTAGCAATATCTTTATGATGAAGCCACATAAGCTGAAATCTAAAAGGGCTTTTGCGAAGAGTTTTACCAATTTCCAGGCAAACCGGCCAATGATTTGAATGTTGAGAATCATAGTCTTAGGTACACAACCCTTTAACCACCATTCTTCTGAAAGCATAAAGCGCTAGTCTTTCCAAGATACAATCTTGACCCTGCCTTTTATTGGACCATGTCATGGTACCATTCTCTTTCAAAATCGCTATTTATCGGCGATAAATCGTTTGCAACCATGAAAACGATATATCTTCTGAAAAATCGCGATTTTTGATATGGCGATAAATCGCGATTTTTGGCGATAAAATACACTCGAAAATCGTGGATAAAATCGCGGGTGAAATCGTGGCCCCAAATCTGACTCGTTTTTTCACTTGCGCGGCTCGGGTTTCCTCCTTTCTCCTTCTTTCCTTTTTTGGAATTTCTTTCCTTTTTTGGATTTTTGGTGAAGAAACCACATGGACAGAATTTTTTTGCCATTTTTGGAAAGGGTCCGAGAAGATGTAGCAGCAAAAACTTGCATGTGCTATAACTTTCATTCTGTGGCTCCGTTTCAGGTGTCGTTTTCTCTAAAAGTGCATATTTTCTCGAGCTCTATGCATTGATGGCAATATTTTTCTTATTTTCATAAAACAATATTTTTTATTTTTTTGTTTGCAAACTTTGTACTCTCTTTTTTGGTCAAAACTTAATCGAAAATATGCATATGGGCCTATGGCATTCTATAGAGTCACTTCTCGCATCATTTAACATTGTTTTTACATTTAATTTAAGTATATTTTATGAATTTAAATGTTTTTAAAAGTAGCGATAAAGTTGCCGATTAATGCCGATTTTTTGCCGATTTCCGATTTCCGATTCAAAATTTGGCCTGCCGATTAATCCCGATTTACGATTTTTTGAACTATGGTACCATTAATGGTAGGCACATCCACCAGATTATGAGTCTGAATGAATTGAGACATGACATCCGAACTAGCATCTAAATGGGGATTACCCCCTTGTTTCTCTTGGATATTCAGGATAGTGTTGAAATCACCCCCTAAAATAACAAGCATCGAGAACAAAACTGGATAATATCTCGCCATACTCTTCTGTTGGCTAGATTTTCTGCATAGCATCAAAACTAGGCGGTGATGAGATAAATCTCCCTCATTGAACCGGTGAGGCTCCCGTGTCGATTTGTCAATAAAAATGTGTTATTATCTATCGGGGTTTTACTTTAACCACTTAGTTCATGAACCATAACTAAGAAGTTCTCGCAAGTAAGTAGCGGTTGTTCAAGAAATGAAGTATTTTATAGGAGAAGGAAATAAAGGAAATACAGAGAAGAAATGAGGAAGATGTGCATCCCAATTAGTAGATAAGCAGAGCTAATTGCATGCACATAGAAGAAACTTAATAGATATTAACACACAAAATTATAAACAAAGGAAACTCTAGATCCGGATCTAAAATAACACAATTTATTAAGAGATTTAAGATTTAAAAGCAAGAAACACAGTACACCGTGACACAAAGTTCTCCGAAAACCTGCTCCTTTGTATTCCTTTGCTCCAAGTTGCTCTCAGGGGTTCAACACAAAGTCTAGAACACAAGATTGCTGCTTACAAATTCTGATCCATCATTAACCCGGAGGTTCTTCTCCTACTTATAGAATGTAGGAGGGAAAGTACAAATGGGAAGTCTAACTGAACTAAAACATAAACAAGTAAAGATGACATTTGGCAATCATCCTCAACTAACTTCTCCTTAAGTGACACATGTATCACTTAACTAATAGAATGGTTCCACATGACTTTAAGTAATGGTTGCAAAACCAATAACTTAGAAGTTTTACAATTTCATCCGGGAACATAGAAAATAGAAGAAGAAATAATAGAAGAAGTCATGCCAGCTGTAATATTTATGTCTTCTTCTAGTTCTGATATCGGTTATACTTGTCAAACATATAATTCAGCATCCTTCCATCTGTTTTAGCCATTGCTTCTTTCTTTGTCCTGAACTGCAACAATCCTTCATTCAACACTTTGATGCACGCTTCCACATCTTCCAAGCTTGGCCCAAACCTCGCAATGTCCTTGCATAGCGTCACTAATCTACTAATAGAATTCATCGTGAAAGGCTTAGTAGCTTTATCAATTCTCTTTTGTACCATCAGAAGAGACCCTTCCAGGGAATTAGGCACCTTAGTTGAGACGATCCGCACGTATGAAGTAACATTCCCGTCCACTCTCTCCTCAGTGAAAGAAATGACACTGTCTGGTAAGTCTGATGTCCTACTCTCAAGTGCCTGCATCCTCTTCAGCAAAACTCTGCAGATTTCCAAACGGAAAGATACTGCAAATTCCAGCTGCTTCCCCTTCTCAACTGATCCATCCGGTACAATCTGTTCCGCAATCAATACATCTCCCGGCAGCTTGTTGATCTCGGCCAAAATACTCAGGTTACTCTCTGCAACTGTATTCATGCCTTCTATGTTCGCCATCAGTTGCTTCAGCTGATTTGCTGCATCATCCATAACCTTTAGGCGGGCTGGCACTTCTCCAAGTTGTACAGAAGCTTGACGAATAATCAAATCCTTCCATTCATCAATAGCTTTTACTTGATTGCTTGCATCCTCCATTTCTTGCATAAGATGATCACTCACCTGCTTTGAAATGGGCTGAATGGAAGTTTAGCATATGATCTCACATAATTGAGATACTTGCTTTTGCAGCTCTTCTTTCTCCGCCTTTTCACTGTCAAGCCTAAGGAATAAAGCATCCATCAATGTCTGCGTGTCCTGCTTCAATCCTTCAATGGTGGCTTGACCGAGGGGTACTTTGGTTACTGTCACATCTTCTGCCGTGAGCTCCTCCTCTATCTTTCCTTCTGCCGGAATTGATATCTCAGCAAACTTCTCTCCCGAATCCTCGATGATCAACCTAGAAGTTGCTTTGGCAACTTTAGGCCTTCTGTCTCTTCCGCCTCAGATTCTGGAGTAGCTGCAAGTCGTGCTCCTCTAAGTTCATCTCCATTCTCGCTTCTGGAACCAACTGTGAAACCAACCATTCCGAGAAATTACTTCTCGGAGAATGAGAAGTCGCTGAGTGCACTACCATCTCCCGCTCTGCATCCTCTCTGTCAGAAAGTGCCACAGTGTTATGGCTGCCATCCTCTGAATCATCCAAGGACAAAGCTCTTTCCTACGCCGCCATCTCGTAGCTTGAACATATCCTCCTAAGAGGCGCCGAACAAGTGGCTAAGTGGAGAAGATGAATGTCGCCGGATTCGGTGGAGGCATGGAAGTATCTTCTTCTTCGCATGTGCAATAGTTGGTGAAGTCTTGGGTCTTTGAAGCCGAGCTACAACCATGGCCGTAGAAGTGATCTTCTCTTTCTCTTGAGATCTTCTGTACTTTCAACTTCTCGAACCTTCATTGCTTTCTCCTTCGTGCTTCCGCTGAGGGAATCTCTCCCGCGCGCCGAAGTTGCCCGTGACTTGATTCATCAATGCTTCATCAAGGCAATATCCCTTCGTTAGCAGACCTGGTTTGAAGTATTCACCAACACACTCTCAGAGATCTTTCTTCAAGTGTATGGCAACCTCCTATGTTGTCTGCAAAGATGGTTTTATCTCCTCCCATTTGATGGTAAGTGTCAAGTACCACATTCCCATCATCTTTAAGATCCGCAGGTATCCGTGCTAGTCCAAAGTCGAACACTTGCTTTGTTGATAGCTTGCTAAAATCTCTCTTTCTAACC
The DNA here is from genome assembly GCA_018340775.1 of Taxus wallichiana var. yunnanensis. Classification (NCBI taxonomy): domain Eukaryota; kingdom Viridiplantae; phylum Streptophyta; class Pinopsida; order Cupressales; family Taxaceae; genus Taxus; species Taxus wallichiana. Next base: position 10,523,544 of record CM031236.1, read on the forward strand.
TCGTACTCACTTTTGCACTTCATCCAAAAATCTTCTAATGAAGGCACATGTGCGTACTCCTGGGAGATCGTCTTCCTGGCTACTCCAAATGGATCGAAGTTCAGCCGTGCAGGGAAGAACTCTTGCTCATACTCGGATAACATTTGCGCCTCCATCCCTCGAGCTCTATGAATGCTAATGCAACTGTAATGTCCCACATTGATTGGGAAGAAGCCCGTAGACTTGTGCCGTTTTGACTGAAGATCGTGTAACTCCATAAGTTGCCTTCTCAGCTCCATGGCGATCAATCTATCATTCGGATACCTGGGCATTTTTATTGGTTCTCCAGAAAAGCCCATAACCCTGAGGTATGTGAAATCTGCAAATTGAATGAATAGACTGCCAATCTTGGACACAGCTTCCCACGCTTCCTTGCTTACCTTGTTGGCCTTCAAGTCTTTGTCTAGCCTGCAAATGAAATCATAGAAGAATTCATCGTTGATCACTTTGAAGTCGATCTTGCACGCAGGTGCAGTAAGTTGTGGGTAGCACTCGAAAATGGGGTCCTTAGAAAGAACACCACATCTATCCAGCTTGGAAAAGACGCCTTGTGAAGTCTGCAACGATACACCAAGTAGGAAGTCATCTTGAAGGCTGAAAGTACGCTTCACGCCCGGGAGTTGCTCACCGATGTTGTTCTTAATAATTTCCGACCAATTGATTTCTAAAGAAAACCGAGAGAGTCTGAATCCCTCTGAAGAGGCAGTGAAATCGTCCTCTGATCTCATAGTATATGGGGCAGCGGAAGATGAAATGAGTCTCGGTCTCCACCTCATGAAGGCTACAGAGCCTACAAAGTCTGTCATCCCGATCAATGTGGTGATCAGTCTCACACCGAAGTCTGTGGGAGCCGACCCGAAACTGACCCAGAGGTATACGGAGGGCATGCCCCCAGTGACGAAAGGTGTACTGAGGGCGGATGATGAGTCCATCTCTGATCTCAAGAAAGTGCTCTGCATAAAAGGACATCTTAGGGCGCAAACCCCTAGGAGGGTTCACCCAAGTAGTCTGAATGAAGCTCTTGTAGATATCTTCCCGGATGGACCTGTTCAACACTTGCTTGGTGGGCAAGAGATGACTGGGAGCATTCGAGAATACTTTGTAAAGGGGGACTAAACGTGCAAACATAAGGCTCCTTTAATCGCAAAGGAATTTAGAACAGTCATCATTCTGGGGTCCCAAAGAGAGACAATGCCACCCGAAGCCCCTTGGGAACCTATTGAGAGGTGTTTTGCTTTAGGCCAAATATTTTCAGCTATAGCAATCATAAGATCAATGGAAGCTTTAGTCTCTTGAATACAAACCATCGACGGATGAACAAAATTAATCATTCTTCTAAGTTCTTGAATTTTTGAGGGGGAACCCTTCAACCCTCTTATATTCCATGTGATTACTTTCATTGAGAAGAATTTGGGAAAAATTGGGATAAATCCCGAGTTCTGAATTACTCATTTTTGGCCCTCCCCGCTGAAGTTTGGTGTGATTCGACTTTCTACCAGCCTTCAGATTGGTATCCATTTTAAATTTCTTATTCTTTTCTTGATCCATGCCTAAGGCTGGCTCTAGTTGTTGTGCCACATTGAAATCTCTAACAATAAGAGCTTTTTCCAATCCTTTCATCTCTTTTGTTTGCTGATTTAGTTCATGAAATTGTTCATGGTATTTATTATTGCGCTGGTAGCTTCTCATTGTATTTCCACTTGCACTCGTATTAGGTCGTGCTTGGAAAATAACCATTTGCTGCCGACATTTTTCTTCCGGTTGGCCTTGAACTTCTCGTTGCTTATATCTAATTCGAGACACACATGAAGCTCATAGCATGAATATCTAATTTCTTCACCAAAACCTGATTATAAAGCCTGCTGCCCTCAATTTTCAGACTTTGCTTGCATGCCAAGCAAGTTAAAAATATTATTTAATTCCCCTGTGCACTCACATCAACATGCAGATAGCCAGAATAATAAAAAAGAAAGCCTTTACAACCCTAGGCACCAATACTGGATGCTTCACGACAATTAAAAATATTTATTAATGCCCACAACCTCTACCTTTGGTGCCAATATCCTCCAGGGCAGCAGCTCCACACAAAAGAATTAATTGCCCTTTCCTTATGGCGTCCATTTCTTATATAGGCAATTGCATGCTAATTTTATCAATTGCTTTTTATTTTTAGCAATTTCTAATAATAAGATGTGCTTTTTCTCTTTCTTTGGGTGCCCAAGTTTGCCTAATTTAGCTTGCTTTTTCTTGCAATTCTTTCCTTTATTTTTAACAAGCTTCTCTGTCTTATTTTTAGCCTTTCTTGCTTGCTTTGACTTTCCTCCTATTTTTGGCGCCAACCTTAGCTAGAAATAAATAAATAAAATCAGCTTTTAGGCAATTAATAATGCAAGGATGGGTCACACTTTTTGGCTATAAGCGAAGAAAAAAAACAAGGGCGGGCAGTACCTTGCTTGCCAAGGTCTAATTCTCCGCTTTTCACGTAAGTTGCTTTTGAGGAAAAAACATGAGCAAGCAAAGGAAAAGATTACCTTACTGCTAGGGTCTAATTCTTCGCTTTTCACTTATTTGAGGAAAAAACATAAGGTTCGAGGTAGTGGAAAAGATTACCTTGTCTCTTTAGGGTCTAATTCTCTACTTTTCACTTAAGTTGCTTTTGTGGAAAAAACATAAGGAGCAGGCAGTGGAAAAAATTACCCTACCCTGGCAGGGTCTAATTCTCCGCTTTTCACTTAAGTTGTCATGTTAAATTCTTAACCTTCCCAACAGCTCCAAAAAGTGCGACTAGCATGAAGAAACCATCATTCCCAAAAAGTGTGACTTGTATTATGACTTCTGCCTTTAAAATTGTGTGAAAATTCGTCACTTAAGGTAGCGTGGAAATTGGACGTGGAAGGCAGCTTTAAAAATTGCGACTGGCATGAAGACTGCATTTCTTTCCATTTTTGGAAAGGGTGCAGGAAGATGTTGAAGCAAAAACTTGCGAGTGCCATAAGTTTCACTTTGTGGCTCCGTTGTAGGTGCCGTTTTTTCGAAAAGTGCATATTTTCTTGAGGTCTACGCATTGGTGGCAACATTTTTCTTATTTTCATAAAATCTATTATTGCACCTTTTTGGGACCAAACAACCTCTTGCGAATCTCCCCGAGCTCTGGTCACCTTTGGACAAATTAATTAGCAATTAAAACACTGGACAACTTTTCAAAACCCTAGGCTTGGGAAAGGTTTGGCGAGAAAGAATGAATAGGCTACGGGGATTGCACGGATGGAAAAAAAAACAAAACACACGAAGATACGATAAGATAAGATAATGTTATTAATGTCCAACACATGACCACAAAAAGTAGGTTAATGGGATCAGAGTACAAAGAAAGCGAACCAAAGAAGAGGACTGAAATGGGTCACCCGAAATACAATGAGAGGAGAGGAGGAGAAGGACATAATAGAGGTCGAGAGACCAGAAATGAAGAAGAGAGAGATGACTGTGTGGGGAGGGAGCGGAAGGAGCAACATCCCCAATAACATCACCTAACACTCAAGGCCGGATGGGAGTAACTCATGCGGCGCCCGACAAGAAGCGAGAGATTGTAGAATGTCCAGGGGGCCGGCGTCCGGGAGGAAGGCGGTGCCTCTTAGTAAGCCTAGTGGATCACTGTCTATGCGGAGGGGCCCTGGGACATGCCTGAGATAGGGAGCCTCGGGTGGAAGGAACAAAGTCTCAAGCCACGACGGACTGGGTGGGGTCCAGGACACTTGACCAATCTGCTGCTTAGCACCCCTCACTGGGGAGAGCAACAGGAAGAAGGAAGTGATCAGTCTAGTAGCCATCTGTTTGGGGGAGGATGAAGGAGCTTGTCCGGCTTTGATGGCCTCCCCGAAGGTAGAGAGCAAGACATCTCTGATCATAGTATCTGAAGAAAGTTGTGAAGGAAGCTTGCGGAGCAGAGCAATGGAATCGCCCACGAATCTCATAGTAAACAGGACATCTAAAAATGAAGTGTTCTTCAGTTTCAACCTTCTGGAGAGAGCAAAGCAGGCAAGTCCGCTCCGGCGGTCTAAGTGATGATCAATCTCAACACGGAGTCGATGTGAGCCCACCCGCCCGGCCCGGAGAGATACGAAGGGCCTGCGCAACCAATCTTTGAGAAATGTACATCGGTCCGAAAATGATCCCACAACGGATCTCAAGAAAGTGTGCCGCATAGAGTGACATCTTGAGCGCATTGACCCCGGGGGTTGGTCAGTGTGTTGGATGAACTGTCTGTAGATATCATCTTTGATTATCCTATGAAGGTCTTGTTGGTTGGGTAACAGATGGGCAGGGGCATCCAGAGAATAGCTGAAGGGTGGGAGACGGTCCATCTGGATGCCAATGGACTCGAAGAGGCGTGAAACACAGGCATACCAGCAGCGAGATCGTCTATTGTGATCTGAGGATGCAATAGCTTCAGAGGAGCAGTAGGCAAGATAAATGTACCTGTCTCTGTCAACAAAAGAGCAAGAGAACCCCCGGATATGGTGCAACAACAACACAAGGCTGAAGATGGTCTCCAAACGAAAAGGGCGAGCCCCAAACTCAGTAAGAATAATGTTGTGAGGAACAAATTCTTTGCTCCTGATAATACGTCTAAGCATGAGGATCTCGAACACGCTCGATAGAAGAAATAAAAATGAAAAAATCTCGCCAAAAGTTGCAGACAATTGCTTTGAAAATAACCTGCCAATTAGCTGGTCAGTAAAAACTCTTCCTTGGTGAACACTCCATTGAGAGGCGGAAGCAATACTGGCGTGAAAATCCTTAGTAGGGTTCAACTGCAGCACAATTTATTTTTAAACAGAACTTTATTTATTTAATAAATAAATAAATAAAATTCTCTCAGACAAAACCTGGCGAAGGGATAGAGTGAGTTTTGGCATGTGGGTATTTGTCGAATTTGGCTTTTATGACTCTCTGGAGATATTCTAAAGCAATGAAGACAATTGCAGGCAAAACAAACACAAAACAAACCCGTTACTTGAAAAGAACGAAATTTTTTAAAAGGGGTAGTCCCAGATTTCAGGGTGAAATCTTGGGGACAACATAATATTAATTTTGATTAACTTTGTTTCTTCAAGAAATATTCTCACTGTTCAGCTCCGAATCTGTCTTTGACCATCAAATCAAATGTGATTTACTTGTCTTTATCTTCATAACAAGGGTTCCTTTACCTTATCTATTTATGCTTCAGACAATTTAGTCTTCTCCATATTATCATATCTCGGGAGCCAATAATTACAGAAACTATTGAACTCAATCACCCGCTGCTGTTTATCCTCAGTTTCCCTTTGGGGTTTATCCCATCAAAGTTTCCTAGTTGGATCAGTGATAGATTTTAAGGTTTTGCTGTAAACCCAATCGGTTGTTCCCGATTACGTAAATTAATAATAGACCACATGAAACAATTGACTTTGAGCGAGCTAGTAATGATAGGAGGTGACACTTGTCACCATCTCGCTCACTTAGGAGAAACAAATGGACATAGAGTGGGATGCGTAATCCAATAGACATTGAATTGAACACAATGAGAAAATGGCACATGGTGGCTTCTTGTCCACTTTGAGGATGATGGAACTCTAAACCCTTTTAAAAGCTTAACGTAAGGCAATGGGGATTGTGAGAGGATTGAGAAGGAAGTACTTGTCTTCTCCTTGCTCGATCTGATCATCTGATACTGAATAAGCAATATAAAGCACCAAGCAAAAATAGGGAAACAAAATGAAAACTGACGAGTGTTAACCTGTCGCTTGTTTCGAGGAACAAAATAAAAGGGGCTCAATGGGCAATTAAAAGACTCCAAAAGAGAGACTGGGAGACACGATTGGTGAATTCTCATTGGCCTTGAGGGAAAGTTTAAAATCAAAACATTGAACTTGAGGAAGGATAAGCAATAAACTTTGTGGAAAGAATGGAATTCAGAGACAAAAGGGCACTAAAAAGCCAAGGAACAAAAATATAACTTCAAATGAAGAACCTGAGACTTGTTTCAAATCCACTGTGCAGCAGTTCAAGCACCCTGAAGCAAAAATCCCTGTAAAGCAATTGTCTTGAGATCACAGGCAAGAAGCTTGCAGAAAATAAATGCACATGTGCAACACATAAGAAAAAAGTCACCAAAATTTTCCGCTTTAATGTTAACAAAGGGGTGTACCCAAATTTCACTGTGAATCAAGTAGAGAAAACTTCCAACATATCGGCCAAATCGCACTTTTGAAATGTGCTGAAAGGATTGGGATTCAAAAATGATGACAGAAGTTGCTAGCTCAGTTCTAGTGACCCTCTCTGGACTCTAAGGTGCCAATACATGTCCCTCTGACACCTTTTTTAGTATTGGTACTTGTACCAATGGTGAATCTGAAGTGGATCCAAATGGATATGTTTTGCGTTTGTTTGGTTGTATCTGGCCTGGATGGATACTTTGGATATGCTGACTTATATGCATTTATCTCTGTTTGGTTGCTCTAAAGGAAGAATGATTTGCACTATTTTTGTAGCTATTTTTGTGGCTGATAACAATATACATGCATCTACGAGAGGGAATATGGCATTCAAAATGTCTGTCCATGAATTATGACCTGTTCTGTCTATGGCAGCTCCAATTATGAGTGACCATGCCACTAAAGGTTATTTATTGTCATTAATTCCAGTTTCTGGACAATATGTATGCTCTGTATGATCTTATCTATCACGTACGACCATGTTACCTGACGGGATCTGTTTTTTTTTGACGCCCGTGGAGATCATGCACTCCACTTGATAGCATGATTGTAGATATTAGTTACTCTGATTGCACTTTGAATATCCTATGCTGCAGGATGAGGCAGAGAAGTATCAAGGAACAAGTATTAGCATCCCATTGACAATTTTTTTATGATAAAGGATAACTTTTTAAACTGTCCATCACAGTAAATGTGTTTCTATTATGTGTATGAGGCTTCTTGTTTATGTGCGGACTGAATCATGATAGATAAAAATGCCTAGTGTAGGATTTTGAAAAATCAGAGAATATCGTATAAAATGGTAGGTCAACGCAGCTCACCATTTGTGTGGAATCTAGTTGATGGATGGGTACTCCCTATGTTGGATATATATAGCTATAATCTAATTTGGTCATTTATATATGCCCTAGAGAATAACTAGTATGCTGTCTTTGTGCTGCTCTGTCCTGTATAGGCACTTTCCATGTGTTTTATGATCATAAAAATAAAAAAACATTGAGTCTTTAACGGCTAGAAAATTGAATCTAATATACTTGTTTTTATCAATCGATTTTTGAGATGTGAAATTCAATTAGTAATAGTTGTATATTATATTCATGATGCATTGAGTGAAAATGGAAATGAATGACTTGAAACATTGGGAAATGTTAAATTGTAGTTTGTGTTATTTGCATAAATTTTAGCATATACATACATTTTTGAATAGGCGGTGGAAGCAAAAATCAGAATACAAATCACCCCTCCAAGCCATTTTACCAGTACCAAAGTTGGGGCGTAATACCGATAAGATGACCAATACAATGCTCCTAGGTTGCCAGTGTTTACCATTGTTAGGAAACTGAAATCACCCAACACATTATCTGATTAAGGGTTGACCATTGGAACTGGTCCCTTCGATTTTTTGTTTAAGTAGTATATCCACTGAAGCTATTTGCACTGATTGAAGCTTGGTTTTTTTAGTTGTCAATCAATATGCATGGATCTTTGATTATTCAGCATGCAACTCCTTTGTTTCAAATGGTGTATGAGAGATTTTCTGATAATTGATAACTTCTTTTACAGGCCATAATCTGGATATTCATTCCAAAATTGACAGGTTCAGCTGCGTTGATTACCAAGAATGCTTTGCGATTTATTGTCTTCTTTCAGTATTTCCCAAGATTATATCGTATATATCCACTTTCCTCAGAGGTGGTAAGGACTGCTGGAATAGTTGCTGAAACAGCATGGGCAGGGGCTGCTTACTATTTACTTATGTTTATTCTTGCAAGTCATGTAAGTATGGATACATGTTTGGGATGGTACATTTTGATATTCTTTCGATTTCTGTATTTTAAATGTCTGCTTTTAATAATAAAGATTTGCTTATTCTCACTGAGCACATTGAAGATGGCGGATTTTGGTTGGTTTGCCTTGCATGCACTTGCCAATCAAGTTTTAGCAGGAATAGTGGCAATTAGTTGGTTCAAAGACAGCCATAGATTCAGCTATCAGTAAGAACAAGATGCTTGATAGTAGCTTTGTAATCGGTTGAGACTGTGTCATTGTCAACTATGGATGGAAAATCTTTGTTCTAAATGAATGATGGATCTAGAAGTTGGAACAAATAAGCATGTTGTTCATCTAAGTTGCAAATTTAAAGGGTATAATTTCATTTGTGGATGTTGGGAACTTGCTGGGTGTGTGGATGAATACAATAAGAAAGAAAGAAATTATATTAATGTCCACAGATGACCAAAAGTAGGTCAATGGGACTCGAGGATACAGCAGTTAACAATAAAAAGTTCTAGGAAGAGAGAATCCTAGAAGAATTATAAAAGAATAAAAAAACATAAGACAAAATAAAGCAGTGGGCCACTAACACAAGTGGTAATAAACCATTACAAATGGCAATGAAGGGCAAACATGAGCCACAAAAGCGTGTGTCAATGAAGACTGGAAGGAAATCTGTCAATGCCTGAAGTGGAGGAGTCGTTTGAGCCAGGCTGGGAGACCCTAGGGCAAAGTAGAGTGCTTCCTCTAGTATCTCCCTTAACATTCAAGGCTGGTATACCTCTTGCAGTAGAAAAGAAACACATGATATGAGTTTGCCCCTATGGTGCAGGGGTGGTCGATGTTGTTTCGGAAAGGGATATAGCCATGCTAACGGGAAGGAGCAGAGCCACAATGCCAAGGGAGAGCAGACTGGGGATTTGAATAATTTGAGTAGTAATGGTGTCTTTGAGAGAAGCAACATCTAACTTATCAACTTTGATATGTGAAGTACCGGTGTCCAAAAAGTGCTTAGGGTCTAAAGTGTGAAGTACAAAATTGATCGTTTATTTTACTGTGTCGTTGTATTCCAGTGTGACACAATGAATAAGATGCCAAATAGCTTGTAATGAACAAGGAGGCTATCTTCATAATGTTTTAGTGTTGTACAGATTTAAGATTTTTACAAAAAATGATTGTCAACGTGTAATGTCCCCTTCTAGGACAATTTAGAAAATGAAGTACTTGTCAAGATTAAGCAAAGAATGGATAAACCCTTTTGCTTCAACCTAAAATATCCCAATGTCAGCTATTTCGAACCCAAATGGGGTTGGAACTAGCCAAGGTGGTGGGATAGATTGGAAGAAAACAATTGGAATTTAAACACATTCAAATCAGATTTTTAACAGCTGAAAAATAATTAATATTCAAACCCCAACTGCTGCAATCTTCCAAAATTATTTCCCGCTTAACCATCCAAGCAAAAATTCTCAAACTTTGGATTTTGGGCCACAAAAATATGAAGAATAATATTCTAAAACCAGATTTCGCATAGCAAACACAAAACCCTAATTTTGCCCTAAAAAGTAGGTCGCCCAACACATTTAGGGCATCAAATCCACTCCAAAAATTATGAAATCACCTTCTCCTTATTTCTCCTAATTTCTACAACCACATTCAATATTAAATTGATCCCAAACTGCAGATCTGAATTTTATAACAATAGTTAATCAATTAAAATGCACCCAGAACAACTGAAACTTCAAAAATTAATATCTTACTCAATACTTGGAGTTTTTGCATGAAACAAATTGCACAATAAAGTAGAAATAAAGAGCTTTCCAATGAACTAACAAACTGAATTTTTAGCCCACTGAAACCCACTCAAATCTGCCCCTGAAATCTGAAAACCAGTCACTAGGGTTAGGGAAAATTAATTAAATAATTTCCAGCTCATAAAACCCTTCCAAAACCCTTAAACAATCAGCCCTTGATCTGAAATAATTGATTAGACACAGCAGCAAATAGATCTAGCATAAACAACCTCAAAACATGATAGATCAAACCCCAAACCAAGTCGATTTGCCTCTAATAAATTGCAGCAATAATAACAGTCACAAAGTACCTCAAACCCTTCACAAAAATGCAGATTTATCATCCAAATAAATGTGCCAACACCAACACAAGAGATCACAATGGAGAGAACAATAAAATCTTCAATATCTTCAACAATGGATCCAAATGAAGCTTACAATGAGAGAGCACAATGCAAGAACTAGGGCATACATCCCAATACTCCAAGCATGGAGTGAAATCAAAATGATCAATCAACATAACCCATAAAGGAAATGTGACCCCTCTTTATAGAAATAAGAGGTGCAATCTCCAATGTTCAATCATTTAATGTTTTCCCTCTAAATCAAAATAAAAATAAAAATATTTAATAAGCTACTACTTGTGCACTTTATTTAATTTCTTAATTTAATATTAAGAAATAACTAACCTATGTGCACATTCTAGACTACCTAGAAACTCCCACTTGTAGCGCTAGGCATACCAAGGGGTTACAATGCTAATAAAAAGAGTGAATCGATTTGATAGTAATGTCTCACAAAAAGGGGGACATTACACAACGATGACAGGAGTATACAATCTAAATCTATCTTTTATCAAAGCATTCTGTTTGGAAATTTGCATGCGGAAATCTAGGGTGGGGGAACTTTCCAAAGAAACCTAAATATTTTAGGTGTTTACGATTTACTAGTGCAAATGACGAAGGATTGAAGCATGTGATAATGCAGATTTGAGATTCAACTTGCAGATGTTATGTGTACGAACAAAAAGGTTGTTTAGAGAACAAAAATACTTTGAATCTTGGATTAAATTCGAGAGATAAACTTTGTCGGGCTTTATTTTAAGAGGAGCTTGCTCTGAAATTTATTATACGTTTGCTATGAATTACTTGCTCTGACAAGAATATGTTTGATTACTCAAATATGATAGAGAAGTTAACTAAGGTTAAGTCCGGGGCAAGCTTATAGGGAATTTCGTGCAAATCCATCAAAAACCTAAGTAATCCACATTGCTCACCGCAAGTTAATTTTGTTTGATATCTATAATACTTTGCAAGTTATCAATATGCATTTATGAATACATCGTATCTGCCATGCTATTTTATCTTCTATTTGCAAACTCTAATACAAATAAATGAATTTGTTAAGGGAGAATCACAAATCTAAAATATTTGAGAATTTTTATTTCGCTTAATATGCACCAAGAGATGATGGAAGAAAATCTCACAAGAAACCTATTTTTGTTAATTATTATAGTGGAGACTGCGTAGGGAAATGAGGCAAACCGGTGAGAGGAGAACACATAAGAAAAGGAGATGGAAAAAGGGGAGAAGGGAAAGTGCGCGAGGGTGCGTGAGGAAAAGAAGGGATGCGCGCAAGGAATTTCCAACCAAGGGAACGTGCTTAAGTGAACTTTGAGCGCGCGCCACTTTGCGATGTAATTAGCTTAGAGCTAAGATATGTATATAAGTTATCCCAATGACTAGGAGAGCTATTTGGATAACGATTTTGGCGACTTTCGGGGCCATCTGCGTCTAGATGAAGGATATTAGTAGCCTAAAGCATCCATTAGGCATGGAGTCTACCATGTAATCATGAAACTGCCCCTGAAGTCACTTGAAAGATCATTTCTTGATTCTAATCCGGATCTTGCAAACTGTTGGAAGAAGATTGACACCTGGAAGAAAAGAAGAGCGCTCATGAAAGCACCCGAGAAGAAAAAACTATGTATAAACAATGTGCGCGCGACGCACTTGGAGGAATTAAAACTACTCTAATATATACAAAATGATGCAACAAACTTAATGGAAGGGTTTGAGATAGATCCCATTTATTGGGATTTGTAGCGCGCCTCCATCAAGATGAGTTAACTCGAAAGAGTTAGCCTCTTTACACAAACTGATGATGTATGGGCCACTCCAAAGTGCATCAAACTTTGAATGGCGCCTTGGTTTAGCTCTGTCAGCATCCCATTTCAAAACCAAGTCCCCAACTTTGAAATTTTGAGGCATGGCCTTTCACAAAACCATTTATTTGTTGCTTGTTGATGCTTTGTTCTAGCTTGATCATGGCAAAGTTTCTTAACTCTTCAAGATTAACCAGCTCTGCCATTTTGATTTCTCTCTAGTTTGCGCCTTCAAATTCCAGCTGTTGGGCAAGCGCCAATGAGTTCAACTCTAGTGTTAAAGGAAGGGTAGCCTCCTTGCCATAGACAAGCTTGTAAGGCGAAGTTCCTATTGCCTTTTTAACTGTGATTCTATTTTCCCAGGCGCGCGAGACCTTTGTATGCCACTGTCTTTGGTTGATGTTCATTGTGCGCTTCATGATCTTGATCAGGTTCTTGTTTGTTGACTCTGCTAAACCATTGCCCTGGGGGTAATAGTTGGAAGAGGTTTTCGATAAATGCCCAAATTTAGAGCCCAATAAGTGATTTTGGTTCCAAGGAAGGCTTTTGCATTATCAAAGATAATGGTTTGAGGAACGCCGAACCTTGTGATTATACCTTAGAGAAAGTCAAGGATGAATGACTCGGTTGATTGCTGGATGAATGACTTGGTTGATTCCTTGAGCGCAACTTCTGTCCATTTGGTGAAGTAATTTGTAGATGTCAACATCCACTTGTGTCTAGTGCTCGAAGGTGGATTGATCATGCCTACGAAGTCAAGACTCCATTATGTAAAAGGCTGATCCACTTGGATTGGCCGGAGGGGAAGCGCTGCCAATCTCTTCTTTCCTGCAAAGAAAACGCATTCCTTACATTTTGTAACCCACTTGTGTGCATCTGCAAACAGAGTAGGCCAAAAGATACCTGCCATTATGATCTTCATTGCTGTAGTTTTGGCAGAGAAGTGTCCACCAGAGAATCCATCGTGAAATTCTTCTAACACCTTTTTAGTCTGCGCACCGTTGATACACCTTAACAACGACGCCATCAAAATTCCTTTTGAAGAGAAGTCCATCAATCAAAACATAAGGGATAGATTACAACCTCAGATGTCTTCTCTTTGCTTTGTTTAAACCAAGAGGGTATGCACCCTCGGAAAGGAATGTGATCATGTCCTTCATCTAGTCGCGCGTGTTAGGATCCGTATTCTCGCTCAATTTCTACGCCTAGAAGATCCTCATCTAGAAACAATGAAGTCTCAGATTCATTGTGTGCGTCCTCAACAAGCTTGCTTGCAGAGCGCGCTACCTCGTACCAACTTCGTGGCTTTGATAGTCACATCATATTCCATGATTTTGGTAAACCCATTGTGCTCTTTTTTTTCCACTAATTTCTGCTCCCATGATGAAGTTTCTAACAGAAGAGTGGGAGACTAACATCTTAATATGATTTGTGGCGAGCATACTTTTGAATTTCTCGAGTGCACACATAATGGCGAAGACCTGTTTCTCCGTGTGACTATATTTTAATTCATAATCCTTCAGCGTCTGGTTGAAGAAAGCCATTGGTTGTTCTAGTCCTTAGTTATTTTCTTGTGTTAGGACAACAACAATGCTCGCATCAGCGCCATAAGCATAAAGGATGAAATCCTTTGAGTAATTTGGGTTGATGAGTGTTGGCATGCAAGCAATTTCTTGCTTGATCTTTTTGAAGCTTTCTTTTCCTTTTGCTGTCCATCTAAAAGCTATGTCCTTTTTGAGCATCAGGGTGATGGGCCGAACTAGTCCCGAAGTTAGGGATAAAACACCTAACAAAATTGATCTTACCGAGAAAGGAATGCAAGGCCTTTTTGTGCGTCGGCAGGGAAAGAGCTAGGATGGCTGAAACGCGCTCAAGATCAATTGCGATGCTATCCTTTGAAACCACATGGACCAAAAGCTTGCCCTATGCCACTGCAAAATTGCACTTCTTGGGGTTAAGAGACCCCATATTTTCTCGCATCTCTCAAAAGGCTTTCTCCGGTGTGTGCCATGTGATCTGCGCTTTGCTTTGAGAAGACAGTGATGTCATCTAGGTATACCAAGATGAACTCATTGATGTAACTTTTGAAGGCAATGTCCATGACGTGCTTCTGATGTGGTGCCCACGTTTGATAGACCAAAGGGCATTTTTGATATGCATATGTTCCCCACTTGGTTGTAAACGTCGTCTTGAATTGATCCTCTTCCTTGACCAGGATTTGATTGAAACCTGAATACCCATCTAACATTGAGAACTTTGCGCGCCGGCCACAATCTGCAAAATCTGCTCCATTGAAGGCAAAGGATAATGATCCTTTAGAGATGCCTTGTTCAAATCTCTGAAATCAACACAGAGTCTGATTTCACCATTCTTCTTGCACACTGGAACTAGATTTGCGACCCAAGTAGAGTACTTGATGGGAAAAATAATTTTTGCCTCAATGAGTTTGGATAATTCCTTTCTCATGAGGGGCTCTATCTTTGGATTGATTTGAGTCATTTCTTCATCGACGGGTTTGATACCGGATCAAGGTCAATAGAGTGTTGAGCAACACGTGGATCAAAACCTTTTAGGTCCTCGTACTCCCATGAGAAGATATCAACTTTGTATTTTTGATAGAGAGATGAAGGCTTACTTTTCCTCGTGCACTCAAGCTTTACTTGAGCAACAATTCTTTCCCGCGCAATAATAGTGAATGGAGAGCGAGTCTTCTTCACTGCGCGCGCATATGCTTTTCTTCACCCTTGAATTCATCATCGGGCTAAACATTTGCTCTAAGGTAACCAACCCTTTAGGCAACTTATTTAACTTCAGTTGAATCACTTGGTCCCCATAACTATCATGCAAGTAAGCTTGCATACTTGAGAACTCAACTTCATTTTGAATGAACTAGACAATCTGCGCATCATCACAAACACTTGCCGATGGTATTATTATCTGGAATAGATGGTCCGATCACCTTCTTAATGTGCTCGGTGTTTCCTTTGACGAAGTCTTCAAAGAGAGAGAACTGCGAATCAAGCGCGGCCATTTGATCAACTTCCTTATTCATCTTGCGCGGCACCACCTGTAGATTTAGAGCAACAAAGCTCTCAAGGAGGTCCCAAACTCTGTATTTATAAGCTTTGAGAAGCTTATTCTTTGTCATGCACTTGTTGGTGACTTGGTGGATAACCAATTTTGAGTCTCCAAAGATCTGCAGCACCTTAATCCTTTTCTTTTCAGCAATAAGCAGACCATGCACCAGCGCCTCATACTCCGCCACATTGTTAGAGCATACAAATTGCAGCCTGTGCACGAAGAAGAATTTCTCATCCTTAGGGGAAATGAGAACAACTCCTGCTCCCGCGCCATTTCTGCTTCTGGATCCATCAAAGTATAACTTCCATAGACCAGGTTCAACTTGGTCTTTCTTGAGCGCAATGCGACAACATAGCTTCTTCTTCAAGAATGCAATAAGTACCAAGCCCAATTTCATAAGCTTCCAACTCTTCAGCATATGGGTCAAATTTATGGTGCCTCTTTGCCCACTCATCAAGTACTAGGTTAGGAATAGAGGGTGGAAGAGGCTGCTCTTCAAGAACTGAAGCTTGTTCTTCTTGGATTAAACAGTTGGCTTGGAGAGGGGATGGGACATATGACTCTACATGATAGGAAAATATTGGCTCAACTTATATGGTAAACCGGGTACCATACCTTGTCTTGAGTAACATATGAGACCAATCAGAAGACAAGTAACCACCCACTTTAGCAGTAAATTCTCTTGATAGACACAGGGCAAACAAAGGAGGTAGGTCAATGATAGACACGTCTTGAGCTATGGTGAGGCTTGGGCATGTGTGAAGGGTCAACTCAAGATCCTTGATGACTCCTAAGGTAGTAATAGTTGAACCATCAAGTTGCAGGACTCCTTTAGACAAGGGGACTATACCTAAGACCTAGGACATCAACTATCTTCTTGGGCATAACAGAGGTACTAGCGCCCGAGTCTATCATGCAATTATGCACTAGGTGTTTGCCTATGATCAAGGACATATAGGAGGGTGGGGTTTTGACAATTTTAAGTACTTTCTTCCCCTCTTCCCGATAGATGTTTATAGAAGCGTGCAACTTTTGCATAGCTGGATCAGCGCGCGGAGTTGTGCAGAGCTTCATGCAACAGGTTGCGTTGGGATGGAATGGTCAGGGCATCCCACATTGTAACATTTATGTTTGTCTTCTTCATCTGTCCACAATCTTTGAATGGAAGACCCGTTGACTTGTGCATTTGAGCAACAACAACATCCTTTCTTGGTATTCGGGCGCGGAAGTCGGGGTTGTAGCCAAAGTTGAGGCTTGACCTACCAAAGGAGGGGCGCGCGCTACTTCTAAAAGAGCTTTGCGCGAGCCTCGGGTATAGGCATTTGGGCACTTTTACTATTGGATGTCTTGGCTACATCTTTCTACTTTTGAGGGTCGGCTTGTGTTCTTTAGAATTGTGACGTGCACGCGGACTCGAGCATTCTCTTCTTGTATCTTGTGTTGTCCGCGACTTGGGCACGCGGTCTGCTTGTATCATTTGTTGCTTGGTTGATTGCACAGAAGTCCTCGGCACCAAAAAAAACATCAAATTTGTCTCTAGACAAACTTGGCCTTCCTTGGTTATCTCGCTTGGTGGCACTTGTTGAAGGCTCACAACTTGAAGCGTTCACGTATCATATAGGCTTGTGCGTGCGTAGCATTGGCATAGTGATACCGACTACAGGCATGTTGCGAGGAAGCACCATTCGACTCCTGCGCCAAATTGTTTTGAACCGGAACAAGCGCGACTTAGACCGGATGCTAGAAGAGAGGGCGCGGGAGGAACAACTTGCAAGGGCAGATGTGCGTTAGCATGCCATCTATCATTCTACTAGTTGGGCGCGTATCTTTGGTTTCCATATTAATTCCACCAAGGCTGATTGCTTTGGCTATGCGCTTGATTAGAATCTGCCTCTATAGGCTTGTGCCTGTTGTTTCTCTAATGATATGACCTTGTTTGACAAATTTCTAATCAGGATCTTCAACTCTTCATCTTCTTTTTGCTTGTTGGAGAGTAGGATGTTGATGCGAATGGTTGCACACTTCTTTTAGGAATAGGAACATAGGCAACAAAAGGTGGGACGCTTGCGACATTTCTAGGAACAAGGGCATAGGCGGTCTAGGAGCTATCTTTCTTGCCTGAATAAGGCTATTTTCTGCCATTACGGCAATATAGTAAGCAACTGGTAAAGTCCTACCCCCCATGGATTGAATCATGACTGAGATATTGCTGTTCAACGCCTTTAGATAGTACAAAAAAGCATGCTGGGTTGTAGGTCTTACCATAAAAGGGATTCTGTCCCAAGTCTTCTGAAATGTGATGTTGAAATCAATCAACTCATTGGACGCCCTCCTTGTTGTTGTCAGTTGCTCCACCAAAGATAGGTGATCTGACTTATCTTCAAAATAATTGCAAAGAGTTGTTCCAAGCTCATCCCAGGTGGTGATAGATCCAAGTCTTAAGCCTCGGTACCATTAAAGCGCTTTACCTTTAAAAGAGGCTACAAGTAGCCTAATTGCTACATCGTCGTGTGTGATCAGGTAGAGTGAACATACGTTTGCTACATCTTGGATATGCTCCTAAGGGTGACTTGATTCTCACCAATAAAGTATGGAATACTTTTGAGCACGCCATTTGGCATATCATGTTGCACGGCTAGAACCAGGGGACTTCCTCTAGTGAAGTTAGCAAAGTTCCTTAATGGAGGAGGTAGTTGATGCACCATTTCAAGGTGCGTCGGTTGTCTGTTGTGAGTAGTTATGGGCATGTCGCACCGGAGATGGAGATGTGCGCACGGGCTTTCTCGGAACGAACACTTCTCGGGATAGTGGAAGTATTCAAAAGAATCTTCGGCTGTTGCACTTTTTCTTGTATGCACTCTTCTCATGAAAGGCACTTAGGGCTGCTAAAATAGAGATCTGCGAAATGTTGGGAGTCGTCAGATGTGTTGAAATGAGCCTCCAAAGGCTGAAATACTAAGTCCACACACCATAACTTAGCAATATGAAATTTAAACTTTCATGCTTGTCCCATCGGGCGTGCAAAGCTGTTGGTCTTCAAACTTGCACCCACATCTTGGATCCGGAAGAGCCGAACTGTTTGAGATCACGATGGAATCGTCTCCAAGTTGTGGGACCTTGTGTGCTTGAGACGGATCTCCAGAGAAGACCGGTTCCTCTATCTAGTTCTATTCTGCTCTTGTTACTCCTAGTGTTGAAAGGGAAACTAAGCTAATAATGCCAAGGGACCAGGGATAGAAGGATAACATGAAAGGAAACTACACTAAAAGGTGATAGCACCAAAAAAAGAGGGATGAACATTATCTTTAGCGAAAATGAAGGGAAATGCGTGAAAGAAGGCTAGGCACATGTAGCACAACTTAAAACGTATTTACCAAATCAGTTTCATGGAACACAACTAAATAAGGAGCTGCAAGGGACGTAGAATGGCACAACAAGCACGAATGTAAAAGAAAGGCAAGAAGAAATAATATAGATATGCTTTAGGACATAGAATAGCCACAAAAACGATGTTTATTACTTTCGGGGATGCACATAGTTACTGATGGTGAAAGAGGCCGATATCCACATGCAAGACCCGGATCTAAAGGTGCTAACTCAAAATACGAAAAATGAAATCCTTAGCAAAGTGCATAAGGATCCAAAGTGTCCAACATAACAAATGAGCCCAACTCTTACATTTATAGATGAATTCATGGAAGAAGAAGAGGGAAAATCCGAATTGAAATGCAACCACCAACAAAAAGCATTGATACTGCCTCGAAATCCGCTGAAATCATCAAATACACTTCCCCAAGTCCATGCAGGCGTGTTGAAGGAAGGAGGACGAATCGAGATCAAATCGGATGGTTGGAGCAATTAGATCTGCTCATTAATGTTTAGAACATTGTTTTTCCCATTTCTCACTTACCAAATCTTCAAGAATTTGAATTTGAATGTCTAAGATCAGAGTAGCTTTGTGTCAGCGGTTGTTGATTGAGACTAGGTGCGTGCCGATCAGAGCTCGTAACAAAAGATATGGTTGTCGAGAAGTTTGTCGAGTCGTCTGCGCACGCAAGACATGTGGTGTGTGTGGATTGGCTGAAAGGACGACCAACTGTGCAAATGTTCTTGTTGTTTCTACCATGTGTCACTCATTGTTTTGTTGCAAGGATTCGGTGCCCTGTTGGCTGCTTTGGTAGTTACGTGTGGCACACTCAAGCGTGTCAGAGAATGACTTGGCACGGAAAGGCGCGAGGAGGCGCAAATGCATGCATGCGAAAGAAGGCGGAGGAAGGAGGCGGAAGGAAGGCGCGTGCACCGCTCGCGGGGAAATGAGGCAAATTGGTGAGAGGAGAATGCATAGAAAAAGGGAGACGGAAAAAGGGGAGAAGGGGAAGCGTGTGAGGGTGCATGAGGAAAAGAAGGGATGCGCGCAAGGAATCTACAACCAAGGGAACGTGCTAAGTGAACTTAGAGCGCGCACCACTTTGTAATAATTAGCTCGAGCCGGGATATGTATATAAGTTACCCCAATGACTAGGAGAGTTATTTGGATAACACCTTCCATATTAAGCAAAAGAAAGAGAGGGAACTCTCCTCTTGAGCAAAAACATTCTTGCATCTAATCTTCCAAAGAATAAACAAGACATGGACCCTTAAATAGTGGCATATCTCAACAAACACCAAACAAGGCGTAATGCTAGTGGAGCTCATTCTAAAGCAACAACTGCGCAATGCTCTTGGAGAAATCCCCAACGCCGCTATGGCCGACACTCTCACGCAATGTGCTTCATAGTCTCCAAGTGGTGAAAATGGGGCAAAGGCCATTGGTGAACCCACTCTTGACTAGTTTGGCCTTGGAGGGAATCCTGGGATAAATAACTAACCATGCAAATGCTCTTGGCTTATAGGAAATCCGAAATGGCCAAACATCGCGAAGCCAACGAATCCATTTATCCTCTGGATCCATGGAGAGCCAACGAGCATTCAAAACTTGTGAGAGAGGGTGCCTTTGGTGTAACATCACATACATATGACATCAGTCATCTTGAAGAATTGGGTGACCAAAACACAACTTCCAGTCTCTCCAGATTGGACCATTGATCCTAATGTTCATTTTCAAAAGCTTTGGTTTAGGAATAAGACTTCTCGGCTCTAGGATCGAAGGCTGGTCTCTAGAAAGAAGACCATATTCTTGAGCAAGATTACACCATTCCTTCCATGAGCAAGAAGTAGAATCCAACAAATCTCCCCTAACAAAGATGCCCTTTTTGCTTAATCTATGAGCACGAAATCAAGGCGGTTCCATCATACACGAGTCTTGATTCCTCTAACACCAAATTGGGCAAGAAGTAAGATCCCATCTATAGCTGCTTTACCCTCCCACTTCCATCGTACTAAGCACGCAACAACTTTCCAAGCTACTAAATGCTCTTGAAAATGAGGGAACTAGACACTTTGAAGAGGTGAGGAGCCGAAGGAATATCACGTAAGCCAAAAACTCCTCCAACTTTGCAAACATGTTTCGTAGAAGACATTCAATGCTGAAACAAAATTTGTGAAGGTGTAGAGCTCTCGAGAGAACACACCACTCACTTTGTTGAGAGAATGCCACCACTGAGTGGCAACATCAATGAGATCCAAGCCCCCTGCTTCCTTGGGCATGGTGCAAACACTCCAAAGGAACAAAAATAAGGCTCGAATCCCCTCCGAACTTGGACCATAGATAATCCCTCAAAATCTGCTCAAGGCTTGGGCCCGGGTCCTACTAGGAATCCAACAAGACATATAGTAGATGTGAGAAACTCGAATAATACGACTCACCACTATCAACTTGCCGAGAAAATGGTAAGTCCTTGTGGTGTTAAATGTGGAGCTTACTCTGGAGCCTCGGGAGGCACCTATCCCACATGGAGATAGGAGATGAGTTGATGCCAAAGGGAATACCCAAATAACACACAATAACCCAAGGATGGATAAAAGACCAAACAATAGGGATCCAATGAGGGCGTATCCAATCCAACTAACCAAATCCGTTTTGTGATCGTTGATAACACTTGAGGCAAAACATAAGGTGTTCGGGATATGAGAGCTCTGTCAATATAGTCTTGCTTTTCCATAATTGAGATAAGGGAGTGATTAGTAAAATGATTATTAATAATGACATACAAATAAAGGAGCCAATGGCCACCCGTGATGGATGGATTGATGTAAGAGGATGTTCGGAGACGGCTTTTGTTGACGGATACAAAGGGTGACACATTAGCGAAAAGAGTGGACACCATAACAACACAATGAGGACCAAATCCCTAGCAAGTCAACATTTTTGAGATGAAGGACCAGCTTAATCCCATCACAAGCCTTGTCAAAATCAATCTTCAGAATAAGGAAATACTTGACTAATCTCCGTAACCCAATCTAAAACTTCAAGTAGAAACTATAGTGTCGAGGAGGAACCTTCCTGTACAAAATAGTATGCTCTTGACGCACTACATATTTAGATACAAAGTGAATCCTCAAAGCCCAAGTTGTGGCAATGGTTTTATAAGTAATAATCTGAAGCATAATAGGTCGCCATCTCCCAATAGTGTCCCCACAGGAGCCTTTTTAGGAATCAACTTGATCAACCCTTGATTGAGAGACTCGAGCAGGACACCCATAAGCGAACACCTCGGAAGACAGAGCAAAAGTCATCACCATTGGTATCCCACATGGCCTTGAAGAACTCACAAGGGAGGCCATTTGTACATGGGGACTTGACGTTTTGCATGGAAAAAGAGCGAGTGTGAAGCTGCTCCTTTGAGATGTTCTATCCATATTCTCCCTATCCCCCTAGAAACCTTGCAGGCGAAAACTCTGTAACACGAATCTCTGACAACCAAAACCCCATCAGTTATAGAATAAGGAGAAAAGAGTTTTGGATCTATAATGTTCTTTTAGGATCTATAAGGTGCAGTTAATAATTTTTAAAAGCGTGATAGGAAGGTATTATAAAAATATTAGGCCAGCCTCGAATTTTCCGTTGATAGGCTAGGGTGAATGTTAAATCTAACGCCTCAAAATGCCCAAATTTTATGTGTGAAGCACGCTTGGTGACATCTATGAACATAGACTAACATATGAATGTGCTGCAAATACCATAATGACAATACTAATTTATAAACGAACAAGACTCATTTACAAACTAAAAACTGTAATTATGTTGACAACCATAATAATACTGATATGCCGGTCTATAGGTGTTGGTAAGAACTTATCCCTTGAGGGATATGACTTACAATCCACAAAATATATAAAAATTTGCAGCAAATAAAAATTCTGGTTTTTTTGGAATTAAGCCAACAAGGGCAGCAAACTAAATTTTATTGATAACTCACAAAATATTTATCCAAATCCCACGAAAATTTATATAGAGCTTGCTACAATGATAACAAAGACTAGGAAAATGTTTTTAGGATTTTTTGAATAGTATATGAATGCCAATAATTTTTAGAATGCCCTAAACTGCTGGAAATCTTCAAAAATTTACAACTTTGTAAATACAATAGATAAAAATCTGAACTTTTGGAAATAACATCTACCAAATATATAGAAATGATCCCAACCTCCAAATCTGAAAATGGACACCTAGAAACCCTAAAAACACTGTTGCAAATCTGGAACTGAGTAGATAAAACCCTAGAAAATAGTTGTTCCAAATCTGAAATGAAACTCATCCACCTTCTTATTCTTATTTAACACAAACTCTAGTAGTGCAACACTGTTGCTGACTTTTTGCTAATAAACTATTGTAATTTGGATGCTTGTCAACTAATAGCTTCAAACAATCTCTCATGCATTCATATTTTTTTTTGTGATCAATCCACTCAAGGTGCATATGAAGAATTTTTATTTATACCTGCATTTACACACATAGATAACTGATTAGTTCTAAAAATCAGAAGTTTTTCATCCTCCTTACATGTCCGTAGCATCATTTGATCTTCCACATAGCCTTCATTCTTCTTGAAGCTTGCTAAAAATATTGTTTCTTCATCACCATTTCTTGGTTTCTCTTCACACTTTTCCAACATGCTAGTATCCTTTCTTTTTTATTCATATTCACACATATTTTATCAGCTGATTCTTTATTCATTAGACCATCCTTTAGGCCTATGAGTACTTCTTGTTGTACCATTTCATGCTTCTTCGTCTCTTGGTCTTGTACTTCATGACCTTCCATAAGATCTTCTAGGACTAATTTCCTCATTCTCTCTTCCTCATCACTACTCTGCTGTAGTTTATTGCTGTCATATTCACTTTTGTGACTTACTTGACCTTCTTGGTTATCTTTCTCTCTCCTTAAGAACCCCATGTTCTCTCTCAACCTCACTTGGGCTTTCTTCTTATCTTTCATCTAATCTTCATGATCCATCTCTTTGGATCTTGACTACTGCTCCTGCTTGACAACATTTGTTTCACATCCTTCTTCCAAGGATTCATTCACTCTTCCTTCCTCCTTCATGAAGGTTAAGACCTGATTCTTGGTCTTCTTAACAAATTCCTTGAATCCAAACACCATGCTCCTCTTTTCATCTCTTGCATGTTGATCCATCAAAGGTGCCAAAATATGCTCTTTTCCATCTTTCATTAGAAAACATTTGTTTAACCTACCATTATAAACTACTCTTCTATCATACTACCATGGTCTACCTAGGAGTAAATGACATACATCCATAGGCATCACATCACACAAAACTTCATCATGCAAACTCCCAATTTTGAAAGGAACTATGCATTGCTCATTTACAAAAATTTGATGATCCTTTTGAACCCATGCTACTCTATAAGGTGTAGGGTGAACTAACCTTCTTAAGCCCAATTTACCATTTCTTCTGAGACAATGTTATCTATGCTACCATTATCAATAATGACATTGCAACACTTACTCTTGTCTTGCATCTAATCCTGAATAAGCTTCTCCTACAGACTGGCTCCTGAACTTTGACTGGTTGTTGTAAGAGAACTCTTCTTACCAACAATGATTTTCCATGTTGCTGATCGTCATCTCTATCAACTGTCTTCTCCACATCGGAATATATTGCCTCTAATTTTGTCATCCTTGTCCCTAGATCACTGATTTCATGCATCGTGTTATCCATCTTTCTCATCACTCCCTCTTGGATTAGATTCATGATCCCCTGCAATGATCACTTCTCTACCTTTACCATGCTGACAAAATCAACTTTCACACTTTCAATCAGTCTTAATGCTATAAAATTTTGCAATATATCTTATTTTAACAGATCCTCAGCTCGATACCAAAAATGATGCACCTTCTTATTCTTATTTAACACAAACTCTAGTAGTGCAACACTGTTGCTTTCTGCTTTGTTTTGGCTGACTTTTGCTAATAAACTACTGTAATTTGGATGCTTGTCAACTGATAGCTTCAAACAATCTCTCATGCATTCATATTTTTTTGTGATCAATCCACTCAAGGTGCATATGAAGATCTTTCACCATAACTAGAAATGAAACCTTAACAATGAACCATGCATAAACTTGATCAAACTGAACTCACTCATAATCAAGACCATATCATGCATTACATCTGAAGGGCTTCATTCTGAAAAACGTGAATATATTCACTTATAATCAATGAAAATGTTTCAAATCACTTGAAATACAAAGATATCATCAAAATATCCTTGCATACCAATTCTTAGATAATTTGGCTAAGTATTTTTCATTTTATGATGATTTTACTTACTGAAAATACGTTTTTTCTGGGTTGTCTCAGAACTACAGGTCTGTAATTTGATCATAACTTTCTCCACACATATCCAATCGACCTTAGACTAGACTCGTTGGATTCGTATTTCCAAGACGCTTCTTGTTGCCCAAATTTCAGATTTTTTTGTTGGTTAAATCTCGAGATATGATCATTTTTCCATTCGTGCCCTAGTCACAATTTTACACAGGCCTGAAAATTTCTGCAATCGATATCTTCCCTTACACGTGGATTTGGGAGCTAATATTTTTCATGCTTGGGCTTCTAGATGAGACAAATATTTATTAAAAATTTCAGCTCAATTGGATGATTAAATTTCTTGAATTTCAATGTCGTAGTTCCAACTAGCTTGCCTTCAAATTGCTATAAAAACCTCAAAATCAATTATCCAGATCCCAAATAAATTCTAATAATTTTCAAATAGTTCCCTTCAAGCGTTATAATTAACAACAATGAGAAATATATCAAATAAACTTGACAACAACTTTTCTTTTATCACAGTCCTATAAAAACATACCAATTTCACTCCAAACTCGCCAAATCTTTATTTCCACCCTTCATAATAATTTTTTTTTTCTCTGTTACATTCTTCTAAAACCTTTTCTTCCAAATTCTTGATCCAAAATTGGATCCATCACCAAAAACAAGTCTTATTCTCTCTCCTAAAATGACTTAGTCTTCACTATAAGAGCTCAACCACACTCCCTAGAATGCTCAACTAGCTCCCTATTTTGACTCAACAATATACTAATTATGCAAACATGATAATTATCACCTAAATACAACTCATGAGCTCGTGTATATCCATTTACATGAAATTTTACCTTCCAAATGGAAATTACATACACTTTGACTATTTGAAATACAAATAAATGGAGGGAAAATGAATTAAACACTCTAATACCATATGACAACACCTAGCCACCTATAGATGCTCCTGCATCATACGTCCAACCTAAAAGAAAAACACCCCTAAGAATTGACTTCTTCCTCTTTTTCCAATTTATTTGTCTTCTTGTACTCATCTTCCATCTATGTACTCTTGATTGCTTTTCTTTTTTGATTTGATTTGATTGTTCTTCTTGATTTGCTTGATCTGTTTCTCCTTCTTGTGTCTCTATCCACCCTTCCTCAACTTTGAACTCTGGATTACATTCTCTTTCCTTAGCTTTTTCTTGTACATGTATTCTTTGTATTTCTTCTACTTCTTCCATCATTATTCTTCCTTCTTGTGTACATGTACCTGCAACACTAAAAACAATATTAAATTGAAAAATATGGCACTTGAGTGTCTCCTCCACTTGCTTCATCATGTCCTCCTTCTCTTCTTTACTTGTAGCTTCTTCATAAGCACTCTTCACCTTATCCATGCAATGAAAATCATCAAGATTGAGGTCTAACTTCTTTGCATGTCTCAAAACTCCATATGATTCTTTAATTGTAACCTCATTCTTCTTAATTTGCTGCTTGTCCCTATTTTCATCATGAAACTTAACATCTCTACTTGAGTAGTCTTCATGTTCTTCTTGTTCTAACTTGTATTCTTCTTCTTGTGTTTGGCTTCTCCTTTGTGTCAAGCTTTTCAATCCATCTTTGCTTTGGATGAACACTATCTTATCTGTATAACTGCTTGTATAGATTCCTTTTGCCTGATCTTCTTCCCATTCTTGGCTGCTCCTAGTTCCCTTCAACTGCATTTTTAATTCATCCTTTCTTGTAAGATTGATTTGGATGTATGTTCTACCTTGTATACTAAGAATACTGCTCCACAAACTTTCATTCTCCATAAGAACATACTGTTGTACACTATCCTCCATCAAGTTTAACAAAACAAAAACAACATAATCTTCCATTTTTATCATACTTACAAGCATTCTTCCATGTGTATCCATGCTATAACAAAAATACAGAAGCTCTTTAAGCCTCTTCTTAAAACAGAAAACATCATGTTCCATCTCAATTTTATACTCACCTCTCATTAACTCTGCTTCATGACTAGTTAAGGCAGCTTCTAGATCTGATTTTGTCATTTTGTCCTTCATTTTGTCCTTTTTATCCATTATTCTTGCATATATAATAGTTCCAAACAAGTTTGTCTCCACCAAGGAGTAGTATGGAATGCTTACCTTCATTTTACCAAGTTTACCAATCACCAAATGTGCCTTTAGCCTTGCCATGTCCTCTTCATATCCTCGTTTCATCTGAAATTCCTTCTTCCATTCAATACCTCTCATACTTCTTACTTCCTTACTCATATCATTCTTATGCAACACATTATACCAAGGCACCATTAGAGTACCATGAAACTCTTTCCCAACTGTAATTATGCTTTGCTCATATGCATACATACCTTGTTTAGGAATTAGGCTTCTAGTTTCCATGTTTGTCTTCTTTAGCTCTTGTAACTTGCTTAACTTGTCTTATACTCAACTTCATGCTCTCCTTATGCAAATATTCATGCTTTTGTACTGTCATACCAGCCTCTTTCTTGACTGAAATTCGTCCATCTTCTTCATTTTCATGCACACTTGAACTAGTACCTCGAACTCTATGTCTGATTCTTTGCTTTCTTGTCATTTTTGCACTTGCTATGTCATTGATCTGCTCTTCTTGACCTTCTTCAATCATTAATACCTTCAAATCTGCATTAAAAACATTCCAAGTTTCTTTCTTTTACTTTTTATTTCTCCTTACCTCTGCATTTGTCTGAATTGTCTTCCTTTTCTTCTGATGCTCATCTTCTTGATCATCATGTTGCCGCTCCTTTGTAATGTCCCCAATTGGAACAAAGCTGACCACAATGGAATTTAAAGCCCAATTCATCCCCTTCAAACAGATTTTAGCAAATAGAATGAACGTTTTTAATCACAGCTCTAATTGAACCCAAAAGAATTGCGATTAGGGCTGGTTATAAGGACACTACTTAAATTATAACCTCCAACACGATATAAATCACAGATTTTATTACCAAAATCAGTCCCTGTAAACGTCTATGCCCATGCAAAATCCATTCCAATGTCTGCAACACTAATTCAAGGAATTGCGAAAAGGGCAGGGTATTAAACCCATACATAAGGCCCTCAACAATTCAATTTCTGAAATTATCTTCAATTCAGTCCCCAAATGACTCAGAGTGGGTCGCTGTACCTCCAGGAATTAAAATAACGCTGCTGCACTTCGATTTTGCAGACCCTTGTTCCAAAACTTCACTAACACTGCTGAAAACACAATCAAAATTCTGTGAAAGCTCTATAGAATTTCCTGAGTGGAAATTCTTCTCATTCACTCAGAGGTTTTGAACCCTCTAGAGTAATTTTTGCAAAGCACTAGGCTTGATACAAATTCAGAGTTTGAAATATGGAATCAGTGATGCCCAGCCCAAGTCGAACTTCTCCTAAATAGGAAAATTGACCCAAGGGAAGCCTCCAATAACACCAATCAGCAACAAGTGTTATTTCTATGCCATACTTAATTCTCCCAAGCTAATCTCATTTCCTTGGAAGCCTAGGAATAATATATATTTTATCCTTTTCTAGACATAAGTTCCACAACTCTCAACTATCCAAGTCGTTCTTTTTCCTAGGGGAATAGAAAAATAGTTTTGGGTCTATTTCCCTTTTAGACAGCCCATATATTCATTCCAAGACAAGTCGCCAATCCTCCTAGAGAGGATACAAATATAATATTAGAGCCTATGCACTCACCTAAAGATTACAACAATTGTTTGTATGTGCATTCCTATTAAGCCAAATAAATAATTATAAGTGCTTTAATATTTTTCTTTTATTTTCTTTTAGGCACTTATAAAAATTTATTGTGACTTAAGTCACTCTTGCACATACCCTTTGGCCATTGGGTAGACAGAATGGGCCAAAGGTCTTCGATGCTATTATTCGGGAAAGAGGGACATTTCAGTCCTCCCTTCCCCAAATTGCTTGCCCACAAGCAATTTTGTACTCCTTTGTCTAAGTGTCATGCACAATAGACAAAATATGCTGAAGTGTTTCAGAAGTCTAACCCCTGTAAGATGAGACAAATCTTGCCACCAATTGTCTTTAACCAAGTGCTCATAGACACATGAAAGTACCCAAGGTATTTCATAAGATATATTACAGATTTCATCATCAAGATCAACACTCTTATCCAAAGGAATCTGAATATGTTGCACATAAGAGGTTAAATCATACCTTAGGATGTCTCCATGATTCACAAAAGGCTGATTTTTGTCAAAATCCAGCTGCTGCCCTGTTATTCCCCTTTCACTTTCAGCCTCTTCGTGTGAAATCAGCTCCTTATTGAATTTCACAATCATGCTGTGAGCTGCCATTCTTGGAGGAACTCCCTTCCTCATGCCTTGCAAAACAATGTCCTTGTCTTGCACCTTGAATTTTAGCTCCATGGTTTGATAATTTTGATGAAATTCACCCAAGGATTGGAGCCATTGAACACCAAGAACTAATTCTAATCCACCAATGTCAACAATATAAAACTCATCACTAACCTCATGGCCTTCCATGGTGAATTGAAGTTTGGAAATCCTTTTGGTGCATGTGATTGTATGCCCATCCGCCATAATCACATCAAATCCTTGGAATTTTTCTCCTTGTAGACCCAATCTAACAACCAAACTCTCATCAATGAAGTTATGTGTTGCTCCCCCATCAATCAAAATTGTGATCCTTTGCCCAAGAAGATCACCCCTCACATGGAATGCATAAAAACTAGGCAAAACGGTTAGTGTTGCTAAGGTAGCAATCTTCTTGTAATCATTTGCTTTATCTTTGGATCAACATCATCATCTTCTTCTTCATCAATAACTTCAATTTAATGAACGGAGCCCATGCCTCTGTAATGATGATTGGGTGGCCATGGTTCTTAGCTACACCTTGCCTATCATTTTGAGGTGTTGTACGCTGCTCACATGTGCTCTTTTGCTGCTGTAATGGCGCTGTTCGCTGCTGCAGATTTTTTCCTTTTGGCGTAGAGCTTTCCAAGTCAAGTGATTTCTTAATGGCTCCTTGAAGAGATGGAGGATTAAAGGCTTTGACAAGGCCCTTTAATGGCTCTCCTAACCCTTCAATAAACAACAAAACAAGTCTTCTTTCACTAATGTCAGGAACCATAACTGAAATTCTTTGGAAATCAGAAATATACTTATCTAAGGTGCCATCCTGTTTGAGTTGGGCAAGCTCCCTGAAGTACAAATTTGGATCCATCCGATCAAACCTCTCGGTCAAGCATCTACTGAATTCTTCAAGTGATGTAATAGAGCCATGTCCTTGAGTGATGATGCCATGATACCACCACTCATGTGCCACACCATCCAAATGTAGTGTTGCAAACTTAAGTGCTTCATCTTCATACATGGGATTTAGAGAAAGATAGGTATCTAATTTTTGCAACCATGATCTAGCAGAGCACTTATCTGTACCATCAAATGAAGGGAGAGTTACCTTACCCAATCTTTGCTGAATATCTCTCCTAGGTGTCTCTTGATGGGCTCTTCTGCTTCTTCCTGCACTCTTGTTATTCTTCAACTGGCAGAAGTCTTTAAAAGGTAGCATATCTCTAACTCGAAGGCTTAGCTGCATGTACTCATCACCATATGCCTCTACATCATCAACATCATTTTGTGCCACTTCTTCAATTGGTTCCTCTCTTTGGAGAAACTTGGCTCTGAAAATTTGTTGAGTAGGCTTGGGAGAAGTCTTCACCGGTCCTGTTGAGCTTCCTTCTCCATTGTTGGTTGTTCCTTGATTGATGGCTGCCATATTTCCTTGTAAAACCATAGCCAACTCCCGAATGGAACTAGTGAATGTGTCCCGTAGTTCCCTTTGGTTCTCCCTCATCGTTTGCTGCAGCTCTCTGTGTGTCCTGGTTATGACTTCATTCATATAACTGAGAGTGTCATCTGGAGGTGGTCTTCCACGTTCATCCATTGTCTTCTTTGGAGTCCCTCTTCTTTGATAGACTATGTGAGCTTTAGCTGATTGCATGCAGGTCTGATTTCTGCAGATTGCCCTCACAAGATGGGAGGAAGGCTAGCTCTGATACCACTGTAATGTCCCCAATTGGGACAAAGCTGACCACAACCCCTTAAAACAGATTTTAGCAAATAGAATGAACGTTTTAATCACAACTCCAATTGAATCGAAAAGAATTGCGATTAGGGCTGGTTATAAGGACACTACTTAAATTATAACCTCCAAAACTGTATAAATCGTAGATTTTACTACCAAAATCAGTCCTTGTAAATGTCTATGCCCATGCAAAATCCATTCCAATGTTTGCAGCAATAATTCAACGAATTGTGACTAACGCAGGGGTATTAAACCCATACATAAGGCCCTCAACATTTCAATTTCTGAAATTATCTTCAATTCAGTCCCCCAATGACTCAGAGTGGGTCGCTGTACCTCCAGGAATTATAATAAAGCTGTTGCACTTTGATTTTGCAGACCCTTGTTCCAAAACTTCACTAACACTGCTGAAAACACAATCAAAATTCTGTGAAAGCTCTATAGAATTCCCTGGGTGGAAATTCTTCTCATTCACTCAGAGGTTTTGAACCCTCTAGAGTAATTTTTGCAAAGCACTAGGCTTGATACATATTCAGAGTTTGAAATATGGTACTAGTGATGCCCAGCCCAAGTTGAACTCCTAAATAGGAAAATTGACCCAAGGGAAGCCTCCAATAACAACAATCAGCAACAAGTGTTATTTCTATGCCATAATTAATTCTCCCAAGCTAATCGCATTTCCTTGGAAGCCTAGGAATAATATATATGTTATCCTTTCTAGACATAAGTTCCACAATTGTCAACTATCCAAGTCGTACTTTTGCCTAGGGAATAAAAAAAAGTTTTGGGTCTATTTCCTTCTAGGCAGCCCATATATTCATTCCAAGACAAGTCGCCAATCCTCCTAGGAGGATACAAATATAATATTAGAGCCTATGCACTCACCTAGAGATTACAACAATTGTTTATAATTGCATTCCTATGAAGCCAAATAAATAATTATAATTGTTTTAATATTTTTCTTTTATTTTCTTTTAGGCACTTATAAAAATTTATTGTGACTTAAGTCACCCTTGCACATACCCTTTGGCCGTCGGGTAGACAAAATGGGCCAAGGGTCTTGGCGCTCTTATTTGGGAAAGAGGGACATTTCATCCTTGCATTGTTCAACACCTTTTTGAGGTGATCCAAACCATTTGAATGCCTTCATGGGCATTACTTTGCTCCTTTCTTTGCCACTTTTACTTACTTTTTCTTTGTGCATGCTCTCATTTGAAGCATTTTTATTTATACCTGCATTTACACACATAGATAACTGATTAGTTTCAAAAATCAGAAGTTTTTCATCCTCCTTAGATGTCCTTAGCATCATTTGATCTTCCACATAGCCTTCATTCTTCTTGAAGCTTGCTAAAAATCTTGTTTCTTCATCACCATTTCTTGGTTTCTCTTCACACTTTTCCAACTTGCTAGTATCCTGTCTTTCTCTATTCATCTTCTCACATATTTTATCAGCTGATTCTTCATTCATTAGACCATCCTCTAGGCCTATGAGTACCTCTTCTTGTACTATCTCATGCTTCTTCATCTCTTGGTCTTGTTCTTCATGGCCTTGCATAAGGTCTTCAAGGACCAAACTCCATATTCTCTCTTCCTCATCACTACTCTGCTGTAGTTTATTGCTGTCATATTCACTTTTGTGACTTACTTGACCTTCTTGGTTATCTTTCTCTCTCCTTAAGAGCCCCATGTTCTCTCTCAGCCTCACTTGGGCTTGCTTCTTTTCTTTCATCTGATATTCATGATCCATCTCTATGGATCTTGACATTTGTGTCACATCCTTCTTCCAAGGATTCATTCACTCTTCCTTCCTCCTTCATGAAGGCTAAGACCTGATTCTTGGTCTTCTTAACAAATTCCTTGAATCCAAACACCATGCTCCTCTTTTCATCTCTTGAATGCTCATCCATCAAAGGTGCCAAAATAGGCTCTTTTCCATCTTTCATTAGAAAACATTTGTTTAGTCTACCATTATAAATTACTCTTCTATCATACTGGCATGTTCTACCTAGGACTAAATGATACACATCCATAGGTATCACATCACACAAAACTTCATCATGCAAACTCCCAATTTTGAAAGAACTATGCTTTGCTCATTTATGAAATTCTGATGGTCCATCTGCACCCATGCTACTCTATAAGGTGTAGGGTGAACTAACCTTCTTAAGCCTAATTTACTGACCATTTCTTCAGAGACAATGTTATCTGTGCTACCATTATCAATAATGACATTGCAACACTTACTCTCGTCTTGCATCTAATCCCGAATAAGCTTCTCCTACAGACTGGCTCCTGGACTTTGACTTGTTGTAAGAGAACTCTTCTTACCAACAATGATTTTCCATGTTGCTGATCGTCATCTCTATCAACTGTCTTCTCCACATCGGAATATATTGCCTCTAATTTTGTCATCCTTGTCCCTAGATCACTGATTTCATGCATCGTGTTATCCATCTTTCTCATCACTCCCTCTTGGATTAGATTCATGATCCCATGCAATGATCACTTCTCTACCTTTGCCATGCTGACAAAATCAACTTTCACACTTTCAATCAGTCTCAATGCTATAAAATTTTGCAATATATCTTATTTTAACAGATCCTCAGCTCTGATACCAAAAATGATGCACCTTCTTATTCTTATTTAACACAAACTCTAGTAGTGCAACACTGTTGCTGACTTTTGTTGTGTTTTGGCTGACTTTTTGTTGATAAACTATTGTAATTTGGATGCTTGTCAACTGATAGCTTCAAACAATCTCTCATGCATTCATATTTTTTTTTGTGATCAATCCACTCAAGGTGCATATGAGGATCTTTCACCATAATTAGAAATGAAACCTTAACAATGAACCATGCATAAAATTGATCAAACTGAACTCACTCATAATCAAGACCATATCATGCATTACATCTTAAGGGATTCATTCTGAAAAATGTGAATATCTTCACTTATAATCAATGAAAATGTTTCAAATCACTTGAAATGCAAAGATATCATCAAAATATCCTTGCATACCAATTCTTAGATAATTTGGCTAAGTATTTTTCATTTTATGATGATTTTACTTACTGAAAATACTTTTTTTCTGGGTTGTCTCAGAACTACAGGTATGTAATTTGATCATAACTTTCGCCACACATATCCAATAGACCTCGAGACTAGACTCGTTGGATTCGTATTTCCAAGACACTTCATTGTCCAAATTTAAGATTTGTTTGTTGGCTAAATCTCGAGATATGGTCATTTTTCTATTCGTGCCCTAGTCACAATTTTACACAAGCCTGAAAATTTTTGCATCTATATCTTCCATTACATGTGGATTTGAGAGCAAATATTTTTCATGCTTGGGTGTTTAGATGAGAGAAATATTTATGAAAAATTTCAGCTCCATTGGCTGATTAAATTCCTTGAATTTCAATGCTATAGTTCTAGTCAGGTTGCCTTCAAATTGCTATAAAAACCTCAAAATCAATTGTCTAGATCCCAAATAAATTCTAATAGTTCCCTTCAAGCATTCTAATTAACAACAATGAGAAATATATCAAATAAACCTGACTGCAACTTTTCTATACGTTGTCCTGTCATGGAGATTTTATCACAGTCCTATAAAAACATACAAATTTCACTCCAAACTCGCCAAATCTTTATTTCCACCCTTCATAATAATTTTTTTCTTCTCTGTTACATTCTTCTAAAACCTTTTCTTCTGAATTCTTGATCCAAAATTGGATCCATCACCAAAAAAACTCCTATTCTTCTCCTAAAATGACTTAGTCTTCACTATAAGAGCTCAACCACACTCCCTAGAATGCTCAACTAGCTCCCTATTTTGACTCAACAATATACTAATTATGCAAACATGATAATTATCACCTAAATACAACTCATGAGCTCGTGTATATCCATTTACATGACATTTTACCTTCCAAATGGAAGTTACATACACTTTGACTATTTGAAATACAAATAAATGGAGGGAAAATGAATTAAACACTCTAATACCATATGACAACACCTAGCCACCTATAGATGCTCCTGCATCGAAACCCTTGATGAAGAAGGGTTGTCCTCTTACTCTGAAACTGAATTTTTGATTACTCTCCAAATCTGATCCAAAAATATGAATAAAACTCCAAAATAGCAAACTAGGGAGGATCTTTCACCACCGAAGAGTGCTCTGCTAGCTAGGTGTGGATCTTTCACCACCGAAGCTAGTGTTCTTGTGGGATCTTACTCCACAGGTAAAGAAAGTGCAAACAACAGTTGCTCCAATATCAAAATAGGTGAGTGTATGAATGAATGAATAACTCTCCCCAAGCACTCCTTTTATAACTTCACCATGCAACAAGAGGCCCAAAAAAGACCCCAATCG
Organism: Taxus wallichiana var. yunnanensis; assembly: GCA_018340775.1. Classification (NCBI taxonomy): domain Eukaryota; kingdom Viridiplantae; phylum Streptophyta; class Pinopsida; order Cupressales; family Taxaceae; genus Taxus; species Taxus wallichiana. Next base: position 10,558,860 of record CM031236.1, read on the forward strand.
ACCCCCTTGGGAAAACCACATAAATATAATATGATTTTAAGTTACCTTTCCCCCACTCCCCATGCGCCAAAAGTAACTTAGGTGACCCCCAACAAAGAAATAGAATAATAAAGTGCCATATAGTCACCCAACGACAAAATATAACAATTATTACCACCAAGTCGCTCAACTTAATGTCAACGACAAAATATAACATAAAACAAGGTGGTAATCATGTATCCATACCCAATAGCTTGCAACGTCATTAGCCCCTTGGGTATGACCAAGGCTAAGACTGAAAAATGGCCATTAGGCCCTCGGTGAAGGAATGGTCATTAGACTCAAGGTATATACAACTTTGTTCTCCTTACCTTTGATTTACGTGACCTCAAAGTTATAATTAGGAACTCCATATAATGTGTATACCTGATGTTTGAAATCGATTATGGGAAAATGTATCACATGCTCTTATAATCCAATGTCATCTAAACTCTATGGTCATTAGGTAGTGCGTCCACCAAACACTACAAACTTTGAATCACTTGGTGGATGGTTCAGTTCATTGTCCATCTTCCTTGAGTCATGACCACATTGCTATCTGTATATAAGCACTCTTTCAAGACATTCTAATGATGTGTTTGAACAAGCTACGAAGTTTCTATCCACATCCAACACTCTCGGATTGGTGCACCAATCAACAATTGCTCCACACAAACTTCAAGAAAGGGATGTAATACAACCAATCATCTATGAAAACCCCTAAATGATTTTTGTATTAAATAAAAGAAGGCTTTTAAGGCCAATTTATTTAGATTATTAATTTGTCTTATAAAATATTTAATTTTGTTCCTTCTTGGTGGGATTTTACTAATGTGTGCCTAAGTCATATCAAGATGAGCACACGTAGTCATTGCTCTAGTGATATTTTCCTCATGTCAAGGGATCCACTTAACATAAAAACGCCATCATCAGCATTTGTTAGTTTTGGGGAATAGTGAAGGTAATCCACTACTTTGGGGTTCTCATCCTGTAGCCTCTTTTGTGTGTCATAAAGCTTTTAGAGCATGTAATTTCTTATAAGTCCATAAAACTTTGCACTTGAGAAGTGCTCTTCATTGCCAGCCAATCCACTATAGTGTTGATTAGTGTGCTTTTCATTAGTCTAGCTTATCCTAAAAAACAGTCTTACCTCTAACAAACTCAACCACAATAAATATACCACATACCTCATGTACTTTCAATATCATGGGCTGCTGTATTATTTTCTTTGCCAACATATGCTCATTAGTTGAATCAAGAGCAATGTGAAAGGAGGATGTGTTTATCCCATCTAGCATACCTTGAGACTTGATTATGAAATAGTCTTCCTCAATCATCCAAGCATGTACACATTGTCCCAAATGATAGAAACATGGCAACAACATAGGAGAACTCAACAAACTAGGAAAATGGTAACCATTCTCATACCTTAGGATGTTAAAGTCATGAATGCCCCTTGAATTCAACTCCTCTTTTTTAACAGCAGATTGCACCTTGATTCTTTGAGCACTTTGAGGACCAAATGCCCCCACTAACCCTTCTAAGGGTTCCACCATGTAGCTGATATACAAATCAGTCATGGGTTCTATTAACAAAGTTTTTTCTCCTCTCTTTATGACTACTATTATACACAGTCCAACAAGCTGAAGATGATTAAAAAATATTCTCTTACCCTTTTTAGCAATCAGAAAATTAGTGCTAGTACCTTGAGAGGTTCTCTCCCTTCTTGCACCGGAGTCTCCAATGAACAAACCCTCTTTGCCAACACTTATAATCCCAAAAGACACATTTGAATTCCTTCTTTTCCTTATGAAATCAGTCACAAAGTTTTCAAAATCATAATTGATAGTTTTGGACGATTGCAACATATTACCAGTATCCCATACCTTATAATGCCCATGAACCCTTCTATCATGCAAGGTCTTCCATCTTCGTTTCTCTTGTATCACCTCATAAAGAAGATCATCACTCTTTGTCTTCATGATGACTTGACTTTGATGTATCTTTGCATCCTTAGCACCTTTATCCACAACAGGGTTGAATACCATCATGATAAAGCTGTTGTAATGAAGGAGCCGACAGGCCATCTAGGGAGTACATTAGAGGGTGTAGCATATCAATGGAGATGCCAACAAAAAGAGAAACTTATCCGCATGAAGTACCAACAATGCCGACATCCGTGGGGGAACCAAGAAGCAATCCTCTCTAAAGTGTAAAATGCTAAGTGTGGACATCTCTCACGATTCGAAGCGAAGGTTCTCGAGGATTCAAGTATGTGGATGTAGAAAGTAAGCTTGAAGATAGTCTAAAGGCATGACACTTGAGTGGCAAATTTTGCTTGGATGATGCATTAAGGAGTTGTCTACATGCAACGGATCATGTGCTATAAAGCACGAGTCTGGACCCTCTTAATATCAGCTGATCAAAGGTTCCTAAACTATTTACCCAAATCTTTGAACCATATGAAACTATGGGCTTGATGATTGCATAAAAAAGGCGCAACTTGGAAAGGATGTCTTGGTAGTGGGTCTTGAAACACTCGGTGTTTCAAGACAGAAAAAGAGGCATATCCCTTGCGAAAGGCTTGAGTGAGAGGCAAACTTCATGCTAAAGGATGGACTATAAAATCAGACCCCATGTAGGTGCGGAGTCGACGTGACCTCTAGAAGTTCCTCTTTGTCGAAAAACTAAAATTTTATGAGAGGGTACATGGAAATATTGAAAATCATGATCTTAGTTTTATGAAGGTTGACCACAAGCTGTCATAGACGATAAAAACGAGCTAGGGCATCAAGTTGTTGATGTAAGCCATGGATAGAGTGTGAGAGGACAACATCATTGGCATAAAGAATTATAGCTATAGCTGCCTCATGTAAATTACAATCGGCATTTAAATGGATATGCAATTGAAGAAATTCCTCTAACTCATCAATGTAAATGTTGAATAGGTTTGGAGAGAGAGGACACCCTTGCTTGACCCCAATGGTGCTCTTCATAAAGCTGGAGAAACTTTGAGAAGTACAAAACTGTCCAATAAGTGTCTTATAAAACCTCAAAGTATTAGTAATTAGAGAATTTGGGATGCCAATATCTCTCAACTTTTGGAAAAGCATATGACTCGGAACCAAGTTGAAGACCTTTATGATATCAACAAAACAACAAAAGACTTGTGATGAGCTTCCTTAATAATAGCTTGAAGTGTAAAGATGTGGTCAATAGTCACATGGTCCCTCCCGAACCTAGCTTGCCCCATGGCTTTGAGATCATTCCTCACCAAGTATTCCGACACTTGCATGTTCAATGCTAATGCCATGGCATAAAGTTTAACAAATGTGTTCCCAATCATAATGGTCCTATAGTTGCTTTAGGGGTAGAGAGATGCCTAGATTTATGAATAGGGTGAATGATATGTTGTAATGTCCCCTTCTCCAAGCTAGTTACTATGAAGGCCTTGGGCCCATTCCACCTTCCATGGCCCTCAAGGAAGGGTATGAGGAGGTGACCATTACCATAATTGTAATCATTTGAAGTTTCATAATCATTTAAAGTTTCATAATCATTTATTTTTGTTACTAATCATGATTTGGTTCACATAAGGTGAAGGGATGACTTGGCAAACATAGTAAAGACAACTTCTAGTGTCTTCACGAGGTCGATCTTGAAAGCCTATGTGAAGATGGAAGAGTACCCTTTTCTTTTATTAAGGTCGTTCTTCTTGGAGCTTATATTGAAGATAAAGGTGGGAGAACAATCTCGAGGAGGTCGGTCCTTATGTTCTTCTAATTGCTAATTGGTGCCACAAGAGGATATAAAGGTGGTTCGAATGGAGGAAGATTATCATATCATTATTATTCATTTTGACATTTACTTGGGACTTGGAGCTAGTGTAGCTTCTCTTCTTGCCATTAAAGGATGAAACCCCTTCCTTGGCCGCCTTGAGGATGAAAACCTTCAAAAGGATCACACTTGGAGACGGAAACCCTCATGTACATTGGTGATTTCATTCGGGAGTCACGGATGGACTTCATTGCCAGATTACGGAACACCAAGGTACTTATCCATCCATAGGAACTTCTACTCCAGCTAGGGCACTTTCAGGGTGTTGACACCCTTCCTCCACTTGAGCAACCCACTTGGGAAGTTCGGGATCACTTTTGAAGGGGTTTTTCGTGGTTGAAAAATTGTGATTTGACTTTCATTATATAGCTGGTCTCTCCGAGATTATTTTGAGCATTTGTTTATGTTGAAACTCCAAGTATTGGAGTTATGAATTTCTGAAGTTTCAGTTGTGTTTGCACTTTAATTAAATTCATAAAATATATATTTGCTTTAGTTTTCATCTTGCTGGACTAATGGAGTGTTAGGGATATTTCTATATTGATTTTAAGTCTATATTGCATGAGAATATTCTCCTTAAGAGCCCATACAATTCACTTTGCCCTAGGAAATAGAAAATCGGGGTCATTGCTAGGGCTAAGTGGTGATATTGTTGGTTGTCATATGAATTCCTTCGCTGTCATATGAATTCCTTGATGTCTTTTGAAGCTCAAAGCTTTCGTCACGTGCCACTGGATGCATTTTAAAATAGAGTGAATACTTCTTCCTACCCTTTCTCCCGAGCTTGCAAATCCCTTAGAGTACCAAGGGTTACGATACCAATGTTAGAATATGCGAAGAGAGAAAGAATGAAGAAAGATTAGAATGTACAAAAACGAATGAAGAGAAACCGAATGCACACGTTATTCATTGTGTGTTCGTCATTTTATTATATGAGAGATGGTTACAAAATGGTCGAAGTGGTTAACTGTTTATTAGTTAACACTTAACTAATATTGACTTAACGCTAATTTATAAGACTTATATTCTAATAGCATTTGTAACCGCACCATGGAGCAATTTTCCACTTAAGTGTCTTGTAGAGGTGCACTTTTCCACTTAATGGCTGTTTGCACCCTTTCCTTCTCTAGTTTTTTCTTGTCCAACTCACCTTTATCTCTTTCGTAACATTGGGACATATTGATTTTCCGAGATTTCCACGGTTTGACATAGTGTTAATATTTATTTGGAGAAATGTGTATAGATTTTTAGAAGTCCCATTGGGACATATTGTAATGTTACGGCAAATAATAGGTGCAAGATGATACTTGAGGCGATTGATGCCTCCATAACATGATTTTTTTGCAAAAATTGCAAATTGTAGTCCCCAAACTGCTCCACGTACAACATACTTCCAAGCAATGGTACGAGCATTATTAGGAATGGTTCTTGCTATTGATTTTGAGCATGATGTTGAATTTGATGTTGACCACGATGCCGTTGTATACTAAGTTTTAATCTACAACACCATGCACATTTAAAAAATAAAAAAGGGTAAATTAATTAGAAAACAATCTGTATAAAACATTTAAAAAATTACAAAACATTATAAAGCGTAAATTTAATTAAAAACAATATTATAAAACCGTTAATTTTTTTGTTAGCATTATAACCCTATGTAACCGTAATTGCAAATTTGTAATTGTAAACACTACAAACAAGAATAAATTCCCAAAAATTTAAAAATAGAATTTAAAACAATACATTTTAGCAATTTTGTTCATTAACGATGATAAACAAACATAAATAACAATTAAAATCATTCGAATTGAATGGAATGCATTCAAATTTGCAAATCATATTTGGATACAATATATAAAGTTTGGATACAATAGAAAAAGAGTTTACATTCTTAAAAAGAAGAAAATACGAAGTTACCTCTAAATGTAATTCTTCAAATTTGCTCTTTGAATTTGCTATAAAATCTTTTCAATTCATGCATGGATGTTCAATAGTTGTGTGATTACAAGTGAGGGAGTGTGAAGCTTTTACAAGACAAAAAAACATTTTTTAGCGTAAATTCACGTTTTGGGAGTGTCTGCACCCCATTGCACATTATGTGTTTGGGGAAAAACTCACCAAGTTTTGGGAGTATGCACTTTGAATACTCGCTGCGAGTTTTGGAAAAACTTGCCAAAAGGGTCATGAATGTTTTGGAAGATTATTCGCTTGGGAGGAAATGTTATGATAATATAAGACTTATTTATAAGGTGTCTAACTACAAGATGGTTGTAATTCGTTGTAACTATATCAACCATTTTGTAACTCCGACATCCATAATAAATAGACGGACACACAATCTCAAATGTGCGCAATCCGCCTTACCTTTATTTCTTCTTTGTTCATATATTCCAACATTGGTATCAAAGCGAGACCAAGCGAGGAAAGAGAGAAGGATAAAAAATCAGTCTCATTAGGGCACGAAATCCGAGGTTGAAGAAGTTTGAATTGAAGGTAATCAAAGGCACGATTGCAAATATAAAGAGATATTTTTATTTTGATTTTGAAGGAAATCATAAGAAGATTTTTGAGGGTGGAAGTAAACAAGTTTGTTTTTGTGAAGGTAGCAAATGTGTGGTCCCGAATAATGAATGAAATCAAGGGCATGCTTGTTTTTGTGAAGCTAGAAAACGTAGTCGCGAGTACAGGATTGCAAACGAGTCATGAATTTGGAGCAAAAACTAGGTCGCAAAAGGGTTTGCAAACTCTGCGGCGTAGATTAGGAACAAAAACTAAGTCATGAAAGGACCAAACTCCATTTCCGGAAGTTGTCACGATACATAGTCGGACTTTATTGATCTATCTACACCATTATATAATTACAATTTTTAAACATGAAATAAACACGAATCTGCGCTAGGGCATGAAATTGTGCACAACTCGGTTGCAATAAATAACTAGTATTTTATTCTCTGTTTACTCATTTCGGAAAATACATAGTTGTATTTATTTTATTTCATTAAAATGGAAATCCCCCTAGAAAAATATTTTGGTCTAAATTTTCATACATGGAGAGTGAAAATATAAATGCAACTTATGAATAAAATTTTGTGGGTCATTGTAAACGGGAAAGAGACAACACCTACCAATGCATGGAAATTGTTAGATTGGCAAAACAAAGATGATAAAGCGAAAACTATTATTGGCCTTGCTCTCCTCGACTCTGAACTTCATCATGTATACCTAGACAAATCATCTAAAGAAATTTGGGATGCTCTAAATAAATTATTTGGAGTGAAAGCATTTAATGCCAACTTTTCCCTAACACTTCAGTTATATAGGTTCAAAATGGATGGAGTCTCTATGTCAAGCCACATGAATAATCTGGGGTCCCTGATTAGACAACTAGTAGAAGTCAAAGCCGCGATTGAGGATGAGGAGGCCAAAGCTATCCTATTAAATAGTCTGTCTTCAAAATACAACAGTATAGTTTTTACCCTCAGTCATTTTTACCGTTTCAGATATGTATGTACATATTATTCAAATTGATTGATTTTAGACATTCAAAAGGTCTCTCTTTTCTTGTGGTTAATAGGTGCACATCAATGATTTCATTTCTTCTTAAGGAATAATTCAATAATATATAGCTGCTTTAAGATATGCATGTATTATGCATGTGAATATTTTTAGACAACAGAAAGAATTTGGTGATAATCCTAAAATCTATCAATCTAAGGGAAAACCTTAGTTCTGTACTTCTGATTTTCCAAGTTAATTATACATGGATAGAAAGAAGTTATTGGTTTGTTTATTTATTTGGTCCTTGTAAAAATATGCAATTTTCCATTTTGCATTGTCAAAGTTTTTAATTTAGGTCATGAAGTCCTTGTTTTTGTTTGCTTTTTAATTTTAACTTCTATTGAGCATTGTGAATATCAAGCACAATCTTACATAATGGACATTTAGTGCAGCCTGATGAGTGCAACAAAGATGCAGTACATCAGCAAGATTTATTTTCCTTCAGTACCCATATGGTTATAAAGAATACATGTGAACTATATAGTTGCAGTTCCATAACATTCTAGTCTTCTTCTATGCAATTGCCAACCGTTGGAACTTTCTGCTAAAGAATTGGCTACAAAGTCGCGGCAAATTTTAGTTTTTTTAAAGTGCATGAAATATTAAGATTAATATCTGTAATGGGGTTTTGGAATGTTTTAGAAGCCACCACTTATTATGATGGTTTAATCTCGTAGAACAATTACTTCAAACCTGGTTTGCTTGTGGTCAAAAATAAAATAATAATTATGAATATTGCATGATTATTCTGTTGCCAGGTCTTTGGAGCTTGCTGGTATATACTTGCGGTGGAGCGGGAAGATGGTTGTTGGCGAAAAGCATGCAGGATTGAAAAGACCTGTAAACTCGAATATTTGTACTGTGGGAATCAAAGAAAGTGATGGTTTCAGGATCTGGAATGAGATTAGTAAAGGAGTGCTTGATTCTAGATGTCCCGTGACGGGTGCAGATGATGTACCTTTCAACTTTGGAATATACACTCCTGCTCTTAGCACAAGGATTGTTGCATCAAGGAAGTTTGTGGAGAAATATTTCTACTGCTTATGGTGGGGCCTACAAAACCTAAGGTGAGTTGCAATCATTAAGAGGATTTTCCTGACAAACTGCCTCAATTCTTTAGGCTGTCTACGATTTTAATGTTTATTTTTGGAATCATTATATCACCATTCCATTGTATTGTATTGTAATGTTATTCTGCTCTGATGTAGTGAATTTTGTGCATTCTCTATATATATGTTTTTATGTCCATTTATTCACTGTTCATCTAGTCATAATTCTGCAATTTTCTTTATGCTATAATTGTTGTAGTTAATTACCTCCGTCTATTGCACATGCAAGTTCCAACAATTTAGTGTGTTGTGCACCGGATTGCTGGTCCAATCCAAATGAACAGTGAATACCATCATTTAGATTAGAAATTACAAGCACACAAGTACAAGAATGGAGGTAGATTTAGTACATCATACAATAGACTGAAGGTATGACAACTAGATGGGAGACTGATATTTTGCTGCAGATATGATTTTATCAGACATTTTCTAAACAATCAGTAGACCTATTTGCTGGCATTTTTACATACGAAAAATGCAATATTTTGAAAAGAGTGAATAAAGGAATTTCAATTCCCTTATGTGCTAATTGTTGTATGCTATGTTGCCGCATTCGCCGAATATCATCCATTAAATTCGAAAATCGTCGAATCTGTAACTGCAGCAAAAAATTCATTGAGATTCGTGAATAAATTCGTCAAAATCAAATGCTGGAACTTGGAAGCTTTTGAGTGTTCATGGAATATTGATGACATTGTAAACCCTTGTTGTGAAGTCGTGAAGCCAGTCGCCAAGTGGAAAACAATGGCCGCGTGAAGATAAACCCGTGTCGCGCGACTTGTGCCCTGTGACCTATGCTCTGCAGCCTGTCCCGTGCCTAGGTTTGCGATTTGCATATTGAAACTTTTTATTTATTTAATATTTATTAAATTTTTAATTAGTTATTAAAATTTTCACGTTTTATAATTAAATTAAAAATTAATCTTGTTAAGTTTTAATATTTTAAAGTTTTAACTTTTAACTTTTATAAAATCGTTAATATATTTAATTTATAATAATAGATTCAATGTATTTATATATAATTTTTTTATAAAAATGTATATAATATCTAAAATTTTAGTATATATATAAATAATGTATTTATAAAAAGTTAATATATTATATTGTTAAATGTATTTATATATTTAATTTTGTTAATGCATTATAATATTAACATTAAAGATTATGTATTTGTATATTTAATTCCGTTAATGTTTTATAATATTAACATTAAAGATAATAATAATGTTAGTGTTAATGAGTAATTGTTATCTTTAATGTTAATGTTGGATTGTTGGTGTGTTAGTGAGTAATGTATTATTATCTTTTTTGCAGGGAATAATGTTAATGTTAACGTATTATTCCGTTTTTATATATTTAATTTAAATGTATATTTCTTAGAGTCAAATTTAATCACGAATTTTATCATTGATTTTTCTAGCACCGCATTTTTCACAAATTTAATCCTCTGCAAATTCAAACACGAATTCGAATGCGGCAACTTAGGTTGTACATGCCAATTTCCTTTCAACTATGCAAAAGCTTAAAGTAGAAACCAAGCTTAATGGTAAGTGCAAATCAATGTCAATTATGCAGTCGATAAATATTAAATAATGAATTAGGAATAGTTTTAAGTCCCATAACTACCATTTATAGCTCTACATGTTTGATCTGAATTATATCTTGAAAATCTTCATAATTCAATTGATTGAGATGATCACGTGTATTTCTTAGTTCGTGTGACTAAACAAAAGTTTAAGACATGCTTTTAGCCTTGCTAAGACAAAACTGGGCAAAGCAGACAAGCAGAGTTGAAGGCAGTACAGAGGGGCAGGTGCACTGGGGCTCAGGGATGATGCAGCTTGAAGAACAAGTCCTAAATGACTGGTTCGGCTTGTGACAAAACTGTACATTAATGAACAGGGTTTGAAGACCAGTTCAGCTTGGTATAAAACCATACAATGCGGAACAAAATAGAAGAACCGAGTGTCCAAATGGAAGTTGAATCAGTTCTTCTGCCTTTTTGGTGTGGGAGGCATTTAGAATCCTTTGTATGACTCAGTTTCCTATCCATTAGCATAAATGCACAGCCTAGGCCCTAGGGGATCATGTAAAGGGATTCAAGCAATTGCTAAGGGTGAATCTATTTGAGCCTTGAGGTCGATGATAACTGCACGGCTGGGAGCAGCAGTCAACTATGTTGAACAAGCAAGTAATCCATAGCAAGGAAAGGCAGGTGAGCGTTATAGAGATGCTAGAAAAAGTTGCAATGCATTAAGGCTCAAATTGAGCAATTGGATTGTAAAAACTTGCTAAATGATAGTGTACAAGGAAGCATAACCTCACTCTTCTAGAGTTTTCCCACGCTACGTTTCTTGAGATAAATCCTTGTGTTTTTCTCTCATTTATGTGTGTTTGATTCATTTGCTTTCTTACTTTCATTTTATGCAACTACATTGCTATTTCAATCACTTAAGAAAGCATACTAATGACATTTTCAACTGATTACAAGCATAGTACTTACTCATAAAAGCATATAGAAGCATATTTTTGAAATGTCCCTCTTTCTAAAATAACCTGTTGACGACCCTTAGCCCAATTCAGTTTCTCCGACAGTTAAGGGATGAATAAAAGGGGAACTTTAGTCTTAATAAATTATTATAAAGTGCATAAAAAAGAAATATTATAAAAAGCACTTATATTAATTTATTATAGGCTAAATAAAAAAAAAAATAATAAAAGGGAAAAGTCACTTTCTAATGTTTATTTCCTCCTAGAGAAAATGCGACCCCTTTGGTGGATGAAACAAAGTGAAAAAAGAATTAAATGTGGAAGGAGGAAGCTGATTGGTAGTTGAGGGTGGCTAATTAGCCAAGTTCATCTATAAAAGCAAGTCAACTTGCTTGAAGAGGCATCCCTTTTTATTTTATAAAAATCAGATTTTTGATGTGAGCTTGTGAAGCTTTACATAATAATTTCTAAGGACGAAAACCCTTGAAATTATCTCTTGAGGACGAAAACCCTCTTGAGATCTAGAAGGAGAACAAAAACTCTTCTTCTATGTTGTGAGGATTCTCCAATTCAGGGGTTTCCATTGAGGATCAAGATTCAAGGAGTTATTTGTGTTTTCCAACAGTGATTGAAGGCTTTGTGATGCATATTTGAACAAGGGTTTGAAGGAGAAAATTTGTTGCTTTGTAGCTCTTCTTTGTTTCCAAGTTGTTCTTTTTGGGCACGATTTTTCTCAAAAATGTTTGTGTTTAATCCGTCCCTTGTTGTTTCTCATTGACTCGCTCTCTCGTGTCTAGCCCTTTATCCACACCATCTCGGGCTCGGCGAACTGTTTGGCTTTATGCCCACACCAACACTCGACTCGGTCATCTAGGGGACTCCTCTAGCTTTCCTCTCTCTTTAACTCCACTTCAGAAGTCCATCCACTTGATTGTGTAGGCGGGTTATATCGCAGGGAGAACAAAACAAGGACAACACGAGGGAGGACTACCCAACATAATTGAGGAACTATTACACAGGTTGGAAATCGTTGAATCCTCCAACAGGGCTCTCCGAACGGAGGTCTTCGAGCTTACTTCACGGATGGAGAAGGTGGAAGCAGATAATATCTCTCTACGGAGATCGTTGGTAGATACCACATCACACTCCACTCCCAGCATCGTCAACGACCAGTTGCAAGCTGAGATATTGGACCTAAAACACAAACAGGAAGAGTTCAAAACCCAACATGAAAATCTCAAACAACAAACAAACTCTTGGGCCCAAGTGGTGAAGGGAAAGAGCACATGTCCCGCTTCCACAGCAAAGCAATTGAAGAAGTGGTGGAGATGAAGCTGGTAGAGGAACGTACCAGGCGGGCTAGGGAACTCAACCTCAAGGTGAGAGGGCTGCCCACACCTCCCCCTTCTTCGGACCCGATGGCCATTGGGTCTAACTTTCTCACTGAGAAATTGGAGCTTCCAAATGTGTAGCTTGACAGGGCATGGCTTAGGTTGGACGCAGTGCCTTTCCTTTGTTTCAAATCAGCGGAAGACGGGTTTAAAGCATTGAGCCAAGTGTAAGCTATTCTCCCTTCCTAATAAGGTCTTCCTTGATGAAGACCTCACCAAAGCCCAAGTTGCCGAACTCAAACAATCTCGTGAAGCGGTGATGGTAGCTAGGAAAATAGGCAAGTGGGTTGTAATTTGTAATCTCAGACTTGTTATCCGGGACTCTTTCCCTCCTAGTTGGGTCCCCGGTCCGGTCCCAAATGACAGTCTCGCTAGGAGAAGTGACGGAATAGGGGCATTTCCATTACATGCTGGAATGGTAACAGGTTATTTTGGTCTTCTCTAGGTGTACTATATAACGCTCTGGGTTTTTAGACTTAAGTTTTGTCACAGAGACTCATGAGAGCCTTGTTCGTCCTCTCCCGGAGATTAGGGGGTATCATTGGCTTTTTGTTTGCAGGAAGGAGACTAGGAGCTTTGGTGGTGTCAAGGGATTAGGTGGGGTTGCTTGCTTGGTCAGAGACATTTTCCAGAACAGAATTTCAGTGGTCGTTGTGGATGAGTTTGCCCACTTCCTTTGGGTCAAGATCAGACAGACTTCACCCCACCTCAGAGACATTTTTATAGCAGTTTTGAAATGACCCTTTCAAGGAATTAGACCAATAACCAAGGAATGTAGACAAACACCAAATGATACAAATCTGATTTTTATTACAACAGACTGAAAAATTAGAAAGCAATGAACTGAATTTTTCAAAATGTATGCCAAACACCAAATATACTTCAAATAAACTTGCCACAATTTAGAGATATCTTTTATACATGCAGAAACCAAGAACAATGATAAATCTGAAATAACACATTGCTGGAAATAAATAAATGTCCAACGAAGAGCAGCCACAAGAAAATTATAGATTATGGGTCTAGAAACCCCAAAAATCATGAAATTGCAGATTCCGGCCTTAGAAATTATGCTAAATCAGATTATAAACTGAAAATGCAAATATAAGTTCACCAAACCCTCAAACCCTACACCAAGGTAGGTCGCTCCACATGTAGGAAGCCAATAACAATCTGAAAATGATAAATATCTCCTCAAATCTGCCTTATACTTCAATGCCAAGCAATAATGAAGGGTTTTCGTCCTTCACCAAACCACTAGAAGGGTTTTTGTCCTTCTAGGAAAGCCACACAAGAGGTTTTGTCCTCAAGTGGAAGAACAAGGAGCCACAAGCTCTCAATGCTCAAGATAAGATAAATGCGCCAAAACTAGATGTCAAATGATGTCTTAAGTCTCCTTTTATATTCCTCCATTGGCGCCAAAGCATAAAAAGGTAAGGCCGACCCCTTAGAGATGTTCTTTTCCTTCATTAGCTTCCATTAATTAGCTTTAACTCAGCCGACCTGCTATAAGAGGGAAAAACCTAAAAGAAAATATAAAAATTAGTAAAAAACATAGCAAATGCAAAGCTCAATGTTCTCCTCCATCTTCTTCACTTCTTTGCCATGGAGAAGGAATGACAAGAAAACCAAATAATATCTCTCAAGAAGGAAAAATGGACATTACAGGTTTGCTACTTTCCCCAGCTTCCTCTCCTTATGCCATTCATAATGGCCCAGACGGGACCCTTTCTTCGACCTCTATACAGGTATTTCTTAGTTTTCAGCGGTTGGAGAGGTTTTCATTTTGGGGACTTCAACACATGAACCAGAAACCTCCAGGTCCCTTTGCATGACAGGACTGGTGATGTGCTTTGTGCTTTTGAGGTGGATTCGACTCTATTGGTCTTCAGAGAGAGTCAGAGGACTCTGTAGGACCCTTGACGTCCTATGGCCGACATCTCTTACAGATGGGAGAGTCTCACGAGTTGCTGATTTTGAATGGTATTTCGTGTTTTCTTGACTCCAGGTTCTTCACTTGTACACCTCACTTTGTGGAGGGGCTAGCGTGGTGGATTACATCTTAACTACCCCTAACCTGGTTCCTTACATCCACCACTTGTCCATCTCCCCCATCCCTCTTGTTGATCATGCGACCCTTTCCTTCTCTCTACAGGTTGATCCCCCAAGTCCTGCCTCCCTTCCGCTGTCCTCCACGCACTATTATGAAGTTTGATGAGGGTGACCCAAAACCTTTTCCTCCCACCTTCGTCAACTTCTCCCCCGAGCCTCAGTTCACCTTGCTTTCCATAAACATGAAGTACAACCTCCTCTCTTCCATTATCCATGAGGCTGCCTCGAATTCCTACCCCCATATCACCCTCACCCTTCCTAACAAAAAAACTTGCCCCATGAACCAATGGTATGATGAGGACTGTAAAGCCCTTCATCGACAGCTTCGCTTTGCTTTTGTTCATGCTCTCCCATCCTTTCCCTCTCTCAAGTCCGCTTATTGCCACCTCCTTCACCACAAGAAACACATTTTCATCTCACGACAGAGACGGGAGCTCCATGAGTCCCTTTTACACTCTCCTAAGCGTTTTGGCATACCATTCTCCCCCAACATTCCCCTCTTCCACAAGACTTGGATCCCAGCTCCATGTATGCTCATACCTCCACTCTTTATGACGTCCTTGGCCAGCCCCAGATCCGGGTTGTGTCCCCACCTTTTGCTTGTCACATTTTCACCCACACGAATGTTAAAAATGCCATTTCAGCCATGAATAGTAGCAAAGCAACGGATGAGGAGGGCTTCCAGGTAAAACTCTTCAAGTAGGGACTTGGCATCCTGAACAACTATTTAGTGGATCTCTTCAACCAAGTGGTTTGTACAGGTTTTCGGTCACATCGGGTCCTACCTATGATCCACACAACAACAGAATGATCTTAGTGGGTCACACATTCGCCAAGCTATAAGCTACAGTGCTTGACATGCAACTTTCAGAGTTTTGGACCAGAGTCACTGTAGAGCTAGGGGACAAGCGGGGTTTCGACCAACCTACTAGACCATTGACCACATCCTCACTCTTCGGGCCATCATCGAGGAAGCACGCCACCATTCTTCCAAGGTTTTCTGTTTCTTCGTTGATTTTCGGAAAACCTTTGACTCTATTCCGTGGGAAGCTCTCTTCCAAAGGCTTAGAGAGATTGGCATTTCCGAGACTCTTTTAGCTGTCATCATGCGCCTTTATGAGGAGGTTTTGGGCCGTCTTCATACTGCTACTGGGTTCTCTGACTTCATTAGGAGTACCATTGGGGTCAAGTAGGGTTGCCCTTTGTCTCCTACCTTGTTCAATATTTATATTGATGAGTTGGAGGAGTTTCTCGGGATCACATCCGGAGGGGGACGGTTGTCTTCTCCACCAGGTTCTGATCTATATTCTCCTTTTTGGTGGTCCTCCTTGCCTCCTCTGTGGAGGGTTTACAGAGACAACTGGATGCTTTAGCCCTCTTTTGTGACCATGAAAACTAACTAACAGCTTAACTGGTAAGACCAAAGTTATGATCTTCAATGGCCTGAAGACATCTGATTTTCATTTCTTCTATAGGGGGATGAGCTTGAGATCACCAGCTCTTACACTTACTTGGGAGTACTATTTTCTGGACCTCGCTTCAGTTTACGACCGACCCTTCAGCCTCGGGTTAATAAGGGCTATGGCTCCTTGCGATCTTGGAGAGACAATGCTTCCGCCATCACTTCTAAGACATCCTGTCCAAGATGTCCCTCTCAGACTCTCTTGTCAAGCCCACAGTTCTTTATGGCTCTGAGGTTTGGGGGCCCTCCTTACTTGAGTCTGATTGGGCTGCAGTGGAGAGAGTTCAGATCCTTCTTCTCAGACGTATCATCAGATGCAAGGAGATGATTCCCCACAATATCATCTTGCGAGTTTGGGGCTCGTCCCTTTAGGTTGGAAGCAATTTTTGGCCTTGTTTCCCTCTTGCATCGCATTCAAAGACTTGTTGATTCTTCTGTAGGAAGGGACAGGTATCCCTACCTTGCTTACTGCTCCTTTGAGGCCATTGCTTGGCCGATTGTTTTGGTCGATCTTGTTGTTGGTATGCCGGAGTCTCATGACTACTTGAGTCTATTGGGATTCAGACAGATCACCTCCCACCATACAGATTATTCCTTGGATGCTCCCGCCCATCTCCTTCCAAGCAAGCGGATCTGAACAAAATCATCAAAGATGATATCTATAGGTAGTTCATTCAGTGCACTGGACTAACCCCCAGGGTGGGTTACGTCCGAAGATGGCCTTCTATGCTTTGCACATTTTCTTGAGGTCAATAATGGTCTTATTTCTCGGCCCCAATATATTTCTCGACATTGGATGCATGCCCTTCGCATTTCCCTGGGTCAGTTCAGGGTTGGCTCTCATAGGCTTTGGGTTGAGTGTGATCATCAAATTGACCGTTCTGAGTGGATTTGCCAGCTCTGTTCCCTCCAGGAGATCGAAATGGAAGAGCACTTCATCTTCCTGGTGCCCCATCTACTACGAGATCAGAGGGAGATTTCATTGCCTATTCAGAGAGCATCCGACATTCACAGACTTCTTCAAATACTATGATTAGAGGTGCCTTGCTCTCTATCTGCATGAGGCTCTTAGGCTTCGAGAAGAGACCCTTCAGCCTCCTTCTAGATAGACGACTACTCGACAAATCACTTCCTTTTTTACAGTGCTCTCCCTTGGGAGGGGCACTAAGCGGCAAGGTGATACCAATCCTGATTCCCATACGAGATCAGTTCGGACCCGAGGCACTATTTCACAGACCAGGGACATCCAGACACATACGAGGTCAAGGCCCTCTTCTCATAGATGGCCTTTGAGATCCACCAGACGAGCACGAAGAGTTCATCCCTCCTCCAGGCATCGACACTCCAGATCTTCCACAACCTCAAATACCGGGCTTCAACACATTACTAGCTTCTTTCAGTCGGCCTTGGATGTTAGATGAGGGGTCTCCTCTCTTGCCTCCTCTTCCTTCCTTCACATGGTCGGGTTCATTTGTCTTCATGAGGCTTTTCCGGGCCTCTCTTTTGCCCGTTCTTCTCCTTTTTTAGTTGTTCTTGAGGACGTTTTGGTTCTCTTGCTAGACTCTTGTTTTTCCTTTGTATGGGTATAGTCCCATTGACCTACTTTTGTGGTCATTCGTTGGACATTTAATATATTTACCTTACCTTATCTTATCTAGGTGAAATGACTTAGAGAGAGGATTGGATTGAGGTGTTTGGAGCTGTTAGAAATCAGATTTGGGTCGCTGTTCCATTTGTTGATTTTGGACATTCAATGAGCCTTTTTGGAGTGAAGTTTGGCTCTAATACATTGTACTTTCCAGCTGTGTCTGAGGACAAGTATTTGCAGATTTTCAATAAATAAATCAGCCTTCAATTGGACCTTAAATTGGTATTTTTCTTGTGTACTTGCATCATAAAAATCAGTTGTTCCATTTTGGTGATAAAAAGTATTGTTTTCATTCAGTTTTGAGTGATTTACATACCCTAGGCAAGTTGCATTTTCCCATAGAAAATTCAGATCTGCACTTAATTATTTCTATATAAGTTCTACTACTTGCAATTTTATTTGGGAATTGTGGGAAATCCATTTGGGATTGAAATATGTCCATATGGGGCCATTACAGTGGTATCGGAGCAATGTATCCTCTCAGCCTGGAGGAAAAGAAGAGAAAATCAGATCTGAATGCAACCAAGGAAAAGTCCTATAGTCTATCAAAGAAGGAATACCCCAAAGAAGGTGACAATGGAAGAGCATGATCAAAGAGCTCCTCCTAATGATGAGCTTAGCTACATGCATGAAGTAATCACAAGAAGTCAAAGAGAGCTGCAACAATCTATGAGAGAGAGCCAAAGAGATATGCATCAGGTTTTCAGAGAATCCCAAAGGGAAATGCGTGAAGTATTGACCGGTTCCATTAGAGACTTGGCAAAGATCCTACAAGGGAACAATGTGTCTACCAACCAAGGAGCAACCAACAATGGTGAAGGAAGTTCTATGGGACCAGCTAGAACCTCATCCAAGTCTTCACAGATTTTCAGAACTAAGTTTCTCCAAAGAGAGGAACAACCAATTGAAGAGGAAGCACCTAATGATGTTGACGACATGGAGGTATGGGGTGAAGAATATGCAGCCCTTAGCTTCAAATAAGGGAGATGCTATCCTTCGAAACTACTTGCCAAGTGAAGAATAACAGAGGACAAGGAATCAAAGAGTTCAACAAGAGCAACCAAGAAGAGACATACAACAAAGATTGGGTAAGGTAACTCTTCCTTCTTATGATGGATCAAATAAGTGTTCTGCTAGAGCTTGGTTACGAAATTGGATACATATCTTTCTTTGAATCCAATGTATGAAGAAGAGGCCCTCAAATTTGCAACCTTGCATTTGGAGGGAGTTGCACATGAATGGTGGTACCATGGAATAATCACCCAAGGACATGGTTCTATCACCACCCTTGAGGAATTCAGTCAATGTTTGATAGAGAGATTTGACAGGATGGACCCGGATATGCATTTGTAGAGCTAGCCCAACTCAAGCAAGAAGGATCTCTAGATAAGTATATTTCTGATTTTCAAAGGCTTGCAGTAATGGTGCCTGATATTAGTGAAAGAAGACTTGTGTTGTTGTTTATTGAAGGTCTAGGAGAGCCACTAAAAGGCCTAGTCAAAGCCTTTAGTCCTCCATCTCTACAAGGTGCCATTAAGAAATCATTAGACTTAAAAAGTTCAGAAATTATGAGAAGTTATTCCTTGGATTGCCCTTGATTTTAGAAGCTAGAAAATGTGATCAAATCATCAAACTCAGAATTTTGGAATTTATTATGGCACAAAAACAGCTGAAACTTGTAAATTCAATAACTCTTAGAAAACAAGGAATCTCCACACATATGAATACTCAAAATGATCATAAAAATATCAGCAATCAAATGAGACCAATATCATAATTTTTCAACCATGGGAACCCTCTCAAAATTGGTCCCGAAATCTCTAAATGAGTAGATAAAGCTGCCCAATGCTAATAAAAATCTGAATATTAAGTATTCTCCTTAAATTTGCAATAATCTTCACTCTCAATCAATGTTGAAGGGTTTTCGTCCTTCAACAAAACCACTAGAAGGGTTTTTGTCCTTCTAGGAAGCCACACAAGAGGGTTTTCGTCCTCAAGTGGAAGAACATGGAGCAACAAGCTCACAATGCCCAAATAGGAAAAATGCGCCAAATCTAGATACTCCAAATGAGCTCTCTAATCTTCTTTTATATCCTCCTTTTGGCACCAAGGCTCATAAAGGAAAGGCCGACCCCTAATAAGTCATTATAATCTTTTATTAAGCCTCATTAAAGGCACTAAACCCAACCGACCCACTAAGAATGGGTAATACAAAAATAAATCATGAATATGGATGATGAAAACTGAAATATAATCCATGATCTTCCATTGTTCAACCGTCGCTTGCTAAGGAATCCTTTATTGTTGATTAATTCGAAAAAGGGGACATTACGGGTAGCACTTGTTACATTTAGTATTCATTAGTTGAAATAGTGATATTTTCTTAGGACAACACCGGTCATGGATGTTAGAATAGGTTCCAGTGTATTGTTGAATATGTTGACTTCTCAAATACATGTATCTCGTATAGCATACAAAGATACCAATACGATACAGGATAAGCACATATATAAGTCATATCCAATATGTTTGGATGCTCTACTAGGAAATTTGGATCCATAGCTAGTTTAGGGTTTTAAAAAAATCAAAATTTGAAAAAAATTAAAAATGAAACTTCAATTTTTTTCCTCTAAATAAATACATATAGGTAAAGGTAGTTTTCTATGTGACCACGAAGATGCCTTCTTGTGCAATCCCACAAGGGGATTGTTTTCCATTTACCTTATCTATTGTTTGTGATGGGCATGCTTACCCTACCCCCATCTAGATTCAAATATGTGCCTCCTTTAGGGAGTACACAAGATTTCACCATCAGACCTACTCAACACCCCACACCCCCCACACACACACCATATCCATTTTGAAGAAACACTTATAATAGGAGTAGTTTGCTTCTTTCCTAGGTTTGTTTAGCTTAACCTGGGCAATCTCTAGAGGAAATTGGGAGGGTCTATATTGGTCACTCTCTTGAGGATATTGTCGACTATTTTTCCCTTGTTAGGTGCGAGGTATGTACCCCAGTTTTGTCTCTATTATGTTTTTTTGTTGTCTTTACTAGGTCATTTTTATTGGTTTCTTAATGCAATATGAGATCACCTTTCAAAGTTCAACTTTGGCTTAAGCTCAAATGCTAAGCATAGTGAGGGGTATTTTATTCGTAGTAGTTATAGTGCAATATGCCTGTACTAGAGAGCATGCAATTGATGATCGTAAAGCAAAAGACAATATTTTTAAAGTCCTTGGCAAATTTCCAGTTTTGGTCTATTGTCACTATGGATGATGAAAAATCACGTTTATGCCTATAGTTGTTGAGTGTTGATCTATTAGACAGCCTTTCCTATGGTTGAGCTGCTTTTGAAACTAGTTTTAAGACTTCCTTTGCTAGAAATGCCAAATGTACTTCTGTGACTATGCACCATGTCTATATAATGTCACTCCTATTGATTGTTTTTTTGGTCACTTGTGAAAATATAATATCTTTCTTTTCCTTTCTTTCTTATACGAACTAGGCATTTCTTTTAGAACACAAAGAGGCAGCCATTTTTATAACATTTACTTGTTAATTGTGGACATTGAGATCTGAGCCATTATGAAGTTTGTCAATTCTTTGTTGATTTCTCTCTGAAAAATATAGGACACAGCCATTATGAAGTTTTTCAATTCGTTGTTGAATTCTTGCAGAAATATATGGGACATATTTCTTATTTGATGTGCTTTCCATAGATAGCTCCGGTTCTTTGTTGATGATATCCCATCTTCATAGTAATCTAAGTCTTGGGGATGGGGGACAGGGTTTTCAGGAAAGCAAAAATGTTCCTGTTTTTGGGGATGGCAGGGTACGACTATCAAAATAATATATATAATCAATGAAATTTAGGGTTTAATGTATTTAATGTTTTAGGTTGTTTTCAAGATTAGAATTCAATGTTTTTGGTAAAAATAATAGCTTTGTAAAAGTAAACGCATCAGGATTTTTTTAAATAATTTTTTTGGGATGTCCCCTCCAAGTCCCCAAGTCTTTGAAATGTTTGGGACGTCAATAAAATTTAGGAACGTGTCCCAGTGTAACAAATCTTCATTCTGTTTGTTTTGATGTCTTGTTAGTTTCTCAATTATCTGCTTTTTATAAGCTGGGTTGAGAAAACATTTACTCAAGAGGATATTTCCCATTTAATACCGAGTATAGCTTCGTTTCATGATGTTGTATCATGCTTGCTTAGATGCTTTTAACTATGGCCTGTAGATGATTTTTTTTTATTTGGCCTTGCCATTCCTAGATGTTCTGATTGGGGAATGGCGTGCATATATCAAGAGCACACAGTACCATTTAACCCTTATTAAAGCTAAATGAAATTGAAATTTGAGAGTTGTAAGTTTTTATGATGATAAATATTTGAGGTAAAGATTTCTGGAATTATCATTTTAAGTATCAGAGATGAATTCTGTATAAGATGTCATAGATAATGCCTTCTATTCTTTTTGTGCTATATTTTGTCTTACTTTATATGGTGCCTTGCAGCACACTTGGCCAGGGTCTGCAAACCAGCAAGTACATTGGAGGTCATTTTCTCAATAGTCCTTGCAATTCTTGGGCTCATATTATTCGCACTTCTTATCGGTAACATGCAGGTAACATTGTCTAATTGAATTATGATTGGGCATCTTTTTAGAGTAATAGTTGTTTGATTTCAATCTCTTATTTGCTTGATCTTGGTTTCTTTAAATAATTAATAGCATGGGAATCAGGTCAGACTAGTCACCGAATGATATAACCAATGAGACTTGACATATCAGAGGGTCTTCCGATAATTCTGTTGATGTTTAATTCATCAAGGGCAATAAGTCACGTGCGTGTTTAAAGGAGTTTCATCTATGAATATATATTTTCTTTCTGTTTGTCCTTCATGTGGTCTATATTGACTCCAAATGTTTACGTGAATCAAAATTTGCCACTGACAATAATAGTGTGGATGCAATCTGCTTGTAGTCATATAGAGAAGGTGCTGGATGATCTTCTGGTATGCTATATTCACCTTGTTAAGATTGTCTTATTTTTAGTATTTTGACATCAGTTTGAAGCAATAAAGATTTGCACACTATAGCGAGGTTGGTTAATGTAATACAATATCTAATTTTGTTTTGATCCTGGAGTTGGCCATCCTTAAGTATTATTATGAGTTACCAAGTTACCAGTTTAGAGTCATCGCTAAACTGAATGTATTTCTAATTTTCAAAATCCAATTCTTAAGTAATTGTTTCATTGATCCTTCTCATCTTTGTTATTGGAGCTTGAATTTCATAGAAGTCACTTAGCGGTGATAAGCACTGTACTGCAGAAACATGCTTTAGTCATTAGAAAATGTTCATTTTCAAAAGCATTCAATCTCAAAACGTAGTCTATTACAATCCACAATAAGTGCAGCAAAATAAAATTCATGACCTTCTCATCAACAGAAGTTGTTAATCATGTTGATCATCTTTTCAACTTGGCCTTTGCCATATTGGGAATCTTTTTCATCTTTTTCTTTATCCTTTTTGGTGAGCTATGGAATTCAGATTGATCAAATCCTTTTAGTATGTTTGATGCTTCTAAGACTTAGAAGATTACACTTAAGTGAAGGAATAAAATCCTTTGCTCCAAATAACTACAGGACCATTATGATTGAGTATACATTTTCCAAACATAATATTACCATCTTAGACATTTGATTGAGTACTTGGAGCATGGTAATCATAGAGCAAGGGGACAAGCAGGCTTTAATAGATACTTTCGGGCCTTTGACCGATGGCCGAGGGACCATTGTCCACAATTTGCATCATAGACTTTAAGAAGGCCTTATACTCTGTTGCAAGACAACATTTTTCTAGATGGTGCATGCTACTGGTATTTCTGATCTGTCATTGGTACCACCATAAGTCTCTATGAAGCAGATATTTTGGAATTCCAGTGGTCTTTTTGAATATAATATTACTGGACTCAAATAGGTGCCCTCTCTCATCAATGGTCTTTGGCATGTACATAGATGAGCCTAACTACTTTTTTGACACCATACTCACGTTGATGATGGTTGCGTTGTGCATCATGTTATAATAGCTATATCACGTGTTTGCTGATGATTAAATCTTGGCTCGCTCTTGACAATTTATAGAGGCAACTTGATGCCCTTGCTTTTGCGAGATTCACAAGTTTGTGGCTAACCTTGATAAAACTATATTTATGGTATCTAATACTTGCACATATGTTCTTTACAACTTTAGTTGATGCCCTTGCTTGCTTTTGTGAGCTTCACAAGCTTATGGTTAATCTTTTTTTTTTTTTGGTTAGGTTACCTAGGGAGAGGGCCCTAGCCCATTGTGGCATCACCAACCCACACCGGCCGTGGAACCATCTAAGGATGGAAGTTTTAAGCTCTCGGCTAGCCCACGGATTAAACCACATTATTGTGGTGCCCTATCAATAGGGTATCCAAACTGTCGGTAGTAGGCTGCCTTAACATGGAGCCGAGATTTGAACCTTGGACCTCCCAATTACTAGGAGACCCAAGAACCGTTACACCACTACGTGTTGGATAGCTTATGGTTAATCTTAGTAAAAATATGTTCAAAGGCATTATATACTTGCACAAATTCTATTTCCAGCTTTCACAAAGGAGAACCTGTGGAGATCACGTCAACTAATTGAACCGAAATAATATCCAAGTTTCTTGGCCTTGTCCCTTAGAAACTCTAAACCCCAAGAGAACTTTTATGTCGAGAATTTTTACAAATTGTTGATGGCACCATCATTCATCATGACCATCTACAATGTCACTTATCACATCACCAAAGGGTGCCCTTCCTCATCTTTTTTTCCTTCGAAGGAGGTGATCAATAAAGTTGTGAGAGAGGATATATACTGACAATGTTGTTAGGTCACATAGACTTCTCCCACGCAGCCTCTCATCCCCAAGATAATTTTCTATTTCATCCATTGTTCACATATTTTTGATGGCAACATCATTCAAACATGCTTTCATCTGGCATGGCTAGTTACATGGCCTAAGGATCCCCTTGGCCACCTAAGGAAGGGTATGCTCTCACCAAATGTAGACAAGCCGCCATATTCCATGTAGTGATGTTTTCAAGAGAAAACAAGGGTGCGACACCCTCTCTCTTTCTAGACCCTTTTATGTCTTTATATAGATGGGCTTGAAAACGTTTTTGGCAACTCAAGTAGATATTGTTTGTATATAATTACGTAATCTTCTAATTTGTATAGTACATTTTGATGATGATGCTTGCTTTCCAAATATCAATAGAAACGGAACTGAAAAAATAGAGTAAAATGTTGATCAAAGGAAAGATGGGAGCACCTGCTTCCTTGAGTATGTATTGCACTTGCAAAAGAGCTCTCACACAATGATGTCTATCTCTTGTATTAAGTTTAACGTTGTAAAAAGTCTAAAGATGATACATTCTTTAGGATTTTTTCTTTTTGTAGTCAACTCCTAGAAACCCTAAATAACCCATGGTTAACTCATGGCCCAACCCTTCACTAAATCTAGGCACTCAAAATATAAAAATAATGTTAAGCACTAAATATACATGTGCTTAGGTACACAACCTGCCCTTCCTCTTCAAGAATATTGACCTCAAAGCTAGTCAAAACTCTAAAAGTACAAATTTTACATTATGAGAATAAAACTCAAGACTGCGACCTACTAAAAGAACGCTTTGACCATCATACCATATACCACTACTTGACATAACACATGAATGAGTATGAGTTTTCTTACAACTCCCAAGGCTTCCCATGTATTTTGGGCTTGTTCTCCAACAAACTCACACTCTTCCAAGCTTACCTTCATATTCACCATTTTTCACCCACGCAGAGTTTTATTTCTATTTTTATTATTTTCTTCCCCTCTTTTATTCGGCTTCCTTGTGTTCCCCATCATTTCCAAATATATTTTAAAATTCTTTACCCCCATAACACTGCCTTAGGTTTGAATGCTCGCATCCAAAGTCCATTGTTTCCATTTCCACGTCACCTTGAACATGCACAAGATTGTGACGAGTACCTTGTTCATCATTGCCTGCAAGATTGTTGGGCCCAAAGGGTATGAACTTTAATTGGTACTGACCCTGATGCATTATCAATGTGTTATCCCCAAATTTGAACTTAACGTGAAAATTTGAGTCCATCATGAAAATTGGGTCTCAATTGATCATATTTAGTCAAGTTGAAGTTGGGGAACGAGTTGTAAGTCTGGAGGGCTCGAGAAATAAAAAATTGGCTAAGTGTTAGAACAACTAGACCAAGTTGGACTTTCGAAGATTGGAAACGCATTTGTAATTTGCATCCCGAAGTCCAAATCCCTAAATGCTCCCGCTCCTTTGCTTTGCAGACTTTCAGGGTTCCTAAGCACATTTGCATGCAAATTTCTAGTTGAACCCCAAATCCCAGTTTCTTGTTGTAGATTGTGTTGGAGTTTTGAGCTCCATGTGTAACTCAAAATCTTGCTGCAGCCTTCAGCATACTTCTGAGGTTCTTGCGCAACTCAAAACCCCGCTAAGGTCTATGGCGGGGATTTCAGTTGTGCATGCAACTCAAAACCCCACCAAGGTTTACGGTGGGGATTTCGGTTGTGCGTGCAGGACAAAAGTTTAATCAGTTGGCGACGGATAAATTAGGTGTATGATCAAAGGTAAAACCCCACCAGGGTCTGTATTGGGGATTTGAAGTGCAGGAACAACTGAAAACTCCGATGAAGACTTCCACGGGAATTCGAGTGTGCAAACAAGATAAAATCCTGCCAAAGTGTTAGGCAGAGATCCAAGGTGTGCATGAAAGCCCAAATTCTGTTAGGGATTGTAGCGGAGAAATGAGGTGTGCGAGCAAGCCAAATGTCCTTTGGGTTTTGCGACAAGAATTTCAAGATGCAAAGACACCTCAAAACTATAACTGAGCATTACAGTTACTGGGAGAGGAAGTTGAAAGGCCACAAAATGTCAATTACAATTTTTGTGATAAATATGAGATGATCCCATGGAATACAAGAATTTTGCAACTCTAGAGATTGTTGGCTCAGGGAGAACTACTTTGAGAGACTCCTTGTGTGAATTGTGCTTCCAAGAATGTTGTAAAAGGACATTGCTACTTCTTGAGACTCTTGGAAATCTGAATTGCTAGGAAACATGGAAGGTTTTTGGCCAGATTTTGTGCTGCTCATAATTTTGTACAAGATCTTGTTTGAGAGGAAATGTATGAGACTTTGTGTTCATCTTAATGAAAAAATGTAAAGGGGTTTATTGAATTGTGTGTTTGGATCTCTTGGATAACGGCATGTGTTCTTATGCCGCATGTTGTCTTTCTTTCATTACACTCATGAATATAAAATTCCAACTGGAAGTGTTTCCCGTTATAAATGATCTCCTTGTAAACTTGAATAGGCTTTGCGTTTATCCGAAATGCATGTTCTCTCTCTCTCTCTCTCTCTCTCTCTCTCTCCCTCCCTGCAAACTAGAATAAGCTTTGTGTTTACTTTTTCAAAATGCAAGTTCTCTCTCTGTCACATTCCTTTCTCTGGGAGTAAAATCTCATCCCCGCAACTTAGCACACTGTATATATTGTACATAGTCTTTCTTTTTTGTTTTGGCTTTCAATAAAGGGCGCCTCCCCTCACAATAGAGGAGGGACTTTGTACCACACACTGTTGATAAGATACAATATTTTGCCAATAGTTTTTGGTGACTCTATTGGGGAACATTTATGTTGTGCATGCAACCTACGAAAATCCTTGGGACTTGAGTAATAACTTTCATTTTCAAGCATTTTTCAGTTCTCTGATTTTGTTGTTTTTCAGAAGATGGCAATAGTGCCTTGGGGACCAGTCATAGGGCCATTGGCTTTGCCTAGACTCCTACGTGAGCTCCCAGAAGGCTCAAGAAAAAGATTTCCTAATTTCACAGGCGACAGGAGGCAACACTTGAAAGACCATATTGCAGCCTTCATGACTGCGTGTGGTATTCTTGATGTCCGGTATGAAGATGTGGTTATCCGCCTCTTCGTTTAATCTCTGAAGGAGGGTGCAACTGAGTGGTTTTATCATCTATGGACTTTTACCATCATTGACTCGCAAACCATGAGGGATGCTTATATGGCAAGATACAAATCTATAGAAGACAAGCATGCCCTCTTGGCCCAGTCAGATTACATGAAGAAAGAAGTACACAAACCTATGAGAGAGTTTGTTGCCAAAATTAACAAAATTTTGCATAGAATTCCTCAATTGTCCATACCAGCGGAACACAATCGAAGATCCTTCTTCATCTGTACTCAACTTCCCGGTTGGGGTTGGCCTTCATTAATGTGATTTCATTCATTTTCTTCTTTTGGAAATGAGACTGAGGAGAATTTTACTTGAAGTTGTGCTTTCTACTTTGAGATGTGAGGGAGGCTTCACTCTTTATACAAACACTCATGAAGTCCCCTCCACTTTCTTCAGCTACCCAGATCAAAGGTACCTAGTCCTTTTTCATAGGGAGGATGCCACTTTCAGGAGTAGGGCTTTTAGGGGACAATAAAAATGCAGTCGCTTCAATGATTCAAGCTTTTCGCATTAAAATGTCACCAATTTCAGATGAAGGAAAAAAAACCCAAAAAAATAAACAGATAGGTACTGAATATCTCTGACTGAAATCAGTAGGGCAATTTTCAGCTTTAAAGCAAATGGAAAAGTAATCTTGTCTTTTTCTTGGCTTTTATATCCCAAGGGTT
Organism: Taxus wallichiana var. yunnanensis; assembly: GCA_018340775.1. NCBI lineage: Eukaryota > Viridiplantae > Streptophyta > Pinopsida > Cupressales > Taxaceae > Taxus > Taxus wallichiana. Next base: position 10,587,244 of record CM031236.1, read on the forward strand.
ATACTTGTTCTGTTCAGAGGTTATTGTTAGGGGTCCCTAATTGTAAAGGTTCTTTTTGACTTTAGCCTCCGAGTTTGCATTTGCAATTGGCTTCTGTTATGCAAAATGTTTGGGCTCAGCGAAAATGCATTATGTCAAACCTAACAAGTGTTTTTGATGGACCAAACTAAACGGTCTCAAAGATCATATGCAAATCTTAATGTACTTTCACCGCCACATGGAGCTGGCAGTGGAGCAATATTATGCGCACCATGGGTGTGCAAACACAGAGAAAAAATAAGGCTTATGAAGGCCTAGCAGGGAACACTTTTATCTCCATATATGGTAAATGAAGTAAATATAATTTGGAGATCATTGGATGTTTGTTTTACTTGTATTAGGCATTATCTCTATTGTCATGGAGTGTCGTATTCTTTTCACTTTGTATGCCATTTTGGGATTAAAGCTTAAATGGTGTTTTGGTAAACTAGTTGAGGTTGATCGCTGTTGTATTCCAGTTTTTGTCATATTTATGACATATTTGATACTTGTGGATACAAAGCGCTACTTAACAAACTATGATTTTTGTTTTTCAGATGTGCATAATTTTTATTTGTATTGCAAATTAGTCTTTTCAATACTTGGAGCATGGGCATCTTAAGACAAAATGTATGATAAAGAGTGTGATGTTCAGTGTTGTGTTCTTTCTACTGCAGACCTATTTGCAATCTTTGACAATCAGGCTGGAAGAAATGAGAATAAAGAGGCGTGATACAGAGCAATGGATGCACCATCGCTTGCTCCCGGAGGAACTTAGGAATCGTGTCCGTCGGTATGACCAATATAAATGGCTTGAAACCAGAGGAGTTGATGAAGAGCACTTAGTTCAGAGCCTTCCAAAAGATCTCAGGCGTGACATCAAGCGGCATCTCTGTTTGGGCTTAGTCAGACGGGTAAGTGACATTTATGACTGAATTTCTTTCATCTGGTAGTCAACAATTTTCTTTAATCCCGGTTGTACTTTCAAACCTGTTTCACGGTTGAATCATGCTCATGCTGAGTACTTATATATGCATTATTCTAGAATCTCTTATTTGGATATTGCCTTACATAGATTTGCTTTTTGTAGGTACCTTTGTTTGAGAGTATGGATGATAGTTTGTTGGATGCAATGTGTGAGCGTCTTAAGCCATCCCTTCATACTGAGGATACATACATTGTAAGAGAGGGAGATCCCATTGATGAGATGCTTTTTATTATTCGGGGTCATTTAGAAAGTGTAACAACAAATGGAGGGAGAACTGGTTTTTTCAATCGCGGTCTTCTTAAACAAGGCGATTTCTGTGGGGAGGAATTACTAACTTGGGCTTTGGATCCCAAGTCTGGTGTAAACCTTCCATCATCAACAAGGACAGTTAAAGCTTTGTCAGAGGTAGAAGGGTTTGCTTTAAGGGCTGAGGATTTAAAATTTGTTGCAATCCAGTTCAGGCGCCTGCACAGTAGACAGGTTCAACATACCTTTCGATTCTACTCCCAACAATGGAGAACATGGGCTGCTTGTTTCATTCAAGCAGCCTGGCGCCGTTACTGTAAAAGGAAGGATGCTGAATTTCGTCGCAGGGAGGAACATAGATTGCAGACTGCTATAGAAGTGAACAATGCTGCTGTTTCCCCAGTCTTGGAGCAACAATTTATGTATCCCGCTTCGCTACGAATGCTCTTCGTGGTGTGCAAAGAATGCGTAATTTGAAGTTATCAGAGCAGCGAACACAACTAATCACACTCCAAAACCATCAGAACCTGATTTCAGTGCTGAAGATGCTGAATAAGTTTTATATTAATATTTTCATTTTGCATCGCACAAATTGGTCAAGGATTCTTCCTGTGTGCAAATATAAAACAAGCCTTGGCTAGTTGTTGATGAGCGTTTGGACAGAATGAAAATCTCTTTTATTTCTGCTCAACTTTACAGGAGATATTTTGGATTGGAGAAAATGTTTTTATTGTAAATCAATTATCAAGTTGCTATTCTGTACAGTGGGACAGTTGTGCTTTCTTTCTTATGGTCAAGATTTTAAGATCAATCCTATGCATTTTACTTTTCGATTTTGGCATCTTTTGTCCCTCACAGATCCTTTGGTTAGTGTGAAAAATAGCCTTTATTGTATCTTTGAGGGTGTCAGAGCGAACCATTTGTATGCTCAACAATAAAGCAAGTTTAATCATTTCTAAAGGGAATAACATTATCCTGAAGCGATGGCATACATACTCCAACATTTTGAAGCAAGGAGAAATGGCCTTGGGTTATGGAGCTACAATATTGTAATGGTTCTTCTACAGCACGGTGTGCTCAAAGTTGCCTTTTTGTTTCTTTTTGTTGAGCATTGGGTTTGAATTTGAGAATGTTGAAGGCCTTGGCGGATGAGTTAAAGAATATTCAAATGTACAAATATCTATTAGTGACAGTAATTAGCTTTGTCTGATTGATCTTGTTACATCGAATTATATTATTTTAGATTGCATATTTTCATTGCTTTGAATCTGTCTCATTTTAAATTTTATGTGTGGGATTACATTTATAATAGGATCTGGGATCTGCATGAATTCTGAAATGGTTTCTCTCGAATTGGTGCAGGCAGGCTATTTTCTAGAAGATTGTTTACTTGAAAAATAATTAGTTTGTGTTCTGCACAATATATATACGTGATGCTCAAATTGAATCCAACATTGCAGAAAACTTAGACAGACCTTTCTTAGCATATGATGAATGGCATCCTTGCATGTTGGTAAATCCTTTTTCACGTCATTTTTCAGTATGTGCAACTACAAGGGCCTTTTTGTAATAATTCTTGAGAAACATCAAACCTATGTTGCTGCAAATTGAGAAATAATAGCTTAAAGATATGAACAGGCATGATGGTTCGTACTGATGCAAGGATTCAAGAACTTGTAGCTTATTCAGTGACCATCTATAAATGCTTATTTATATCAATCTCTCCCAACATATGGCACAATCATAATCATCTTGGATTGTTTCTAAAATTTGTGCAGTTTTTTTATTCCCAGTAATAGTAAATCCTATCAATCAGCATTATTAAAAAATATTATGAAATTGGGCTAATGGCATAATGCACTTGATAGGCATATGATTCTCGATAGTGAATCGTTCCTGTTAATAGTTATTTAGAGAATGTCGATACCTAGCTTTCATCATATCCATACGAAGATCAAGCAGTTCTTTTAGCATCATAAACATAAAACATCTGTAAGCAGGGATAGAAAGTAATATTCATCGCTATTATGTATCCAATGTTTGGGCATCATGACCTAATGCTTTACTGTGCATTGAGCCCCTTTTTAGTGAGCTGATTCTGGAGATAATTCCAGGTAACCTTAACTGTTACTGTCGCGGGATTTAGTTTATCCATTCGTTTGACTTCATTGCTAATTTCCACGGGCTGAGGCGAGCGTCCCAATTCCGGTTTGGCCAGAATCAGCAATAGTTTATCCACCATAATTTTACTGCGCACTTCCTTTTAAGAGAATCCTTGAGAACCCTTAATCAGATGTCAGGATTTCAATCTACGTTACCAGAATAGCATTTTTTTCATCACCTCTCCACTCCATCTCGTCGTGTAGTGAAGTCAATTGTTGGGTTCCAAGCAGAAGATTTTGTATATTGATAAGAAAGTCCCAAGTGTTCACCATTTTGGCATGTGAATCAAGAAGTGGAGCATGGGGTTGAATGTTGAGCAGATGAAGCTACCAAAGACTCGGTAGAATGGGATACCCAAGGTGGAAAATTAGGCGACAATATGTTATTAATGGGTCCGTGAACTACAAATTATTTGAGCTTGTTGAAAGCCACTAACATTTGATTTTCCAGAAACGAGGGCTTGTAGATATTTTTTTGAAGTCCCAAGTATTGTGTCTTAAATTGCTGAACAGTAGGAGAAAAATATAGTTTTAGCGCCGAAAGTCAAAGAATGCTCTCACCTCAAAAATTCAGAAAATATGAATGTTGAGATTCCTCCTAGTGGCGGTTATACCAAGCGGTCACATGTATATAAGTCTTCTGATTCTGACCCCAATCAAGATAGCCCTTGCTAGATCCTCCGCTCGAATTGGCTTCCCAATAGGCATCATGGATTGTTGTCATGAGATCTAAGGAGAAGAAGGGGCGCTTTGAGCCTCTTGTTTCGCTCTGCTTCGGCGTTGGGTGCCTTTGTTTTTTGCCTTGGGCCCGTTCCTCGGGCATTCTTTTGATGTTTTGTTGTTTTCCTAGGCATGGCCTAGTGTGCTTGTGGCTTTGGGGTGTGCTCTCATACCACCCGCTTTTTTTTGTTGAAAGAATCTTGTATCATGTTGCATTTAATATAATATAAGATCTTTTTCATAATAATATATATATAGTGTTCTTGTTTTAATTGAATAATGCACTTTTATATTAATAACAAAAATGTACAACACTAATCATACAAAAATTTGGGTGGAAAGAGTCACACCTAGAATGCGAAGGGTCCAATCAAATCGAGCCAAAAAGGCCTCGAGAGAGGCCAAGTCACCTCAAAGCACTTACATTAAAAACCACAAAGTGTGAACTTCAATAAAATAAAAAAAGAGCATTAACATCAAGTAGCAATTGCAAACATGGAGGCAGGTGATGGAGGAGAAAGCGGACTATTAGGCTTATCGCCTAGCACGAACCAGAGGGGTGAGCCTTGTCAAAGACAGACTCCCACCCATCCCAGCCAATTTCTTGCTTTGGTTGTTCACAGGATCTTCATCATGCCTATGGGGAGAAATGGCTAAATCCAACTGAGGGAATTTGCCTTGAGATAAACCAAGCCAACTAGAATCACCAAGTGGAGCAGACACGGTGCGAAGACGACCTCGATCGAGGGACCTCTGTTGAGGAGGATGACTCCGCGGACGGTGGTGAGGAACCCCATTCTTGAGCAGAGGTGGCAATGGTGGTGTCGCGGTGGCGAGCAACGATGCAGAGGCACATCCGGGGCACTCGACCGATAACAACACGGTGCCGAACCCCAATGGTCAAGGAGGCATTAGAGATGCTCCACCTCTAAGCACACTTTTTCAACTTGGTTTTGAATCTGGAGCATAGCAATAGAAATCACAACCACTTTATTAGTAACAGAGAAATCATAATCAAGAGGAACATTATTAAATATGGCATTATTTTTGTCTTTCCATAAATGGAACAAAATGTCAGTTTTGAAGATGTGCCAAATTTTGTTGTAAACTGTAGGTAACATGGTTAAATCCCCCAAGAGAACCACTTTCCAAGTGAAAAACTTGAGAGAAAAGGGTTGGAAAAGGGAGTGAATCCATCTCCAAGTCATTTGAGCACGAGGGCAAAACCAAAAAATGTGTTTGATAGACTTCGACTGATTACAACACAAGCAAACGAGGTTAAGCCCAAAATGCTCAAGTTGTGAACCAGCGGAAAGACCTTGGTGAAGAAGACACCAAAGGAAATGAGCTTTTTTAGGCTCAATAATGGCCGACCAAACCTTTTGAAAGCGACGGGACCAAACAGAAGCCGAGGAGGGAAGAGACTAACACCTATTAAGCGTAGTCATCATCAACAAAATGAGGAGCCAATAGAGAGTAACCAAGGGAAGGTTTGTATCTGTGAAAAGGAGTAGCAATAGGCCAATTCTAGTCATGCCACCAAGGAACTCCAGAGGTAAGTCCTATCTTGTGTAAATATTCTTTAGGAATGCATTAATTAATTGTTGGATAGGAGCAACATATGTAGGAAGGTGGAATTTTAAAGCCAGAGTCTCCCAAGAAAGCCAGAACGAGAGTTCTTACAAAACAAATCCCCAACAAATTTAATCCCCTTTTTGAAAAATCTGAGAGCTTTAGCCCAAGGAGCCAATGCTAGGGCGAATCCTAAAAAAAAAAAAGAGAGAGGACCACTAGAGAGAACGAATTAAGAGAGATGTCAGATTTGAAGCCATTGCCAACCCAAAGAAGGTGTGGTTTGAGAAATTCCCAAGCCTTCCAAATACTCTGCAAAATAAAAGTGCCCTTAATCTTAACTGGCACAAGGCAGAGAAGGAGAGATTGAAAGTTAAGACCCTTCCAAGCTAGGTCGCCTTTCAAATGGCTTAAGATATAGTTTTCTTTTACTTTAATATTTATATGTTTTTAAATTGTTTTGTTTTCTTTCCTATTTTGGACACAATAAATTGTACTTGTACATCCACTATGCTAGTAGGGTTCTTTGAATAAATTAAAGATTTTAATAACATCTAAAAGTCCAAAAGGTATATGGGACCACTAATAGATCAACAAACATACATGACATGAACTATGAACCACTATATTCAAGGTTCAATGACTAAATTTCATTATTACAAGGATATATAAAGCCTTTGTTTTCATATCTACTTGACCCATCTTAATTAAATTTGATTAATAGTAGTTTATTTTACCCACAAAAATATATAAACTATGAAATTAAATTATATAAGTTTTTGGATCACAAAATTCAACAAAGCTCCTATAGATTCGTAAGGTACCAAAATGATCTTGAACAATAGACTTTAAAGCTATCCTACAAAATTGTCACAACTTGCCAATTGACCACTTCTATCTCTCGACATCAACGAACCAATGTCAACATGTTTATTGCAACTGCACCTTGGCTTTATGTGTCTTGTGGCTATTGTAATCCCTGCAACCGCCTGATACCTACATACCATGATCATGATGAACGATCCTCACCATCCATATGATTTCAACACTTGTACATGCAATATAAGCATCATCATGGAAATGCCTACCAATATTGATCTGTGTCGACGATTATTATGTCCTTGAAGTATGCCACATCTTACTTTATACACAACTTCAGTTGCTTTGTACTTCCAACCCCTATTAGTAATAAACAATCACTTGAAGGCTAATCAAAACACATTTCCCCTCCATCATTCGAGAGGTGAAGTCTATGCAACATAAACACTAGTAGATAATTGGTCTACTCTTATCAATGATATCAATAAAGGAACCTAAAATTTAAACAAACAAATATAACACCAATTTTATATCATTTGATAAAAAGTGCTACTCAATCTTAATCTTAGAGCTAGTGGTGAACACCGGGTTGGGATACCCCCGCTGCCCAACTAACATGGTTGGGCTCACGAGATGTGCTCAAGCCTCACTCTCATGATGTGTGGAGCCTTCCTCCTTCGCAGATAAGTTTCCAAGGCCGAGGCTTGCCATTTTGCCTTCTCGGACCCCTGCTGAAGACACTAAAGAAGGAAGCCAACTTGGTTCATGTTCGGATGTGCCAAACTCCGACAAAGATCTGCCCGACTTTGGTTGGTATGATCAAGATCTGTCCCTTGCAGACAACAATTTGCAACGGCGGCTAAATTTCTTGTCTATGATACATTGATATTTTTTGCTCTCCCTCATTCCTAGGCTTTTTTTTTTTCTACTTTGTTTTGTAGCTTTGGGGCGTGCTTCCATATTGTCTCGATTTTTGTGACTTATCTTGTATCATGTTACTTGTTAATTTAATATAAGATCTTATTCATCAAAAGATATGTGGATCTTTAGCTTTGTCAAAGAAGTTGATCCTAATAGTGATGTAGACAACAAAATGCTACATTTCAATCTCTCGAGAATATCAACAACATGAAATTATAGTATTACAACCATAATGTTTAAACAAAAATTGCCCCATTTTCAAGTTCAAAGTAATTCCATGGCATCTAATACAATCAAAATTACACCTTTTTATATGACAAAAGATCTTTTATCTATGTCAAAAACGACTTTACAATTTATATTTCTCCATAACTATAAAAGATTTGTGATTATACAATGTCTCCGAAAAAAAAAACCTCTCTAAATACATATTCCCTTTCAAAGAATCACTACCAATGTTTTTGGTACGATAACCAAAATTTTACTATCACTTCCTTGCAACTAATTGAAATTGAGTCACAAACTTGCTTTTAAACATCATCTTTCCAAATTTTGCATTTACCAAATGTGCACTTACCAACTCTTCTACCATTACTCTTGAAACACAAAATTAAAAAATTAAACATGACCACTTTACTAATTTTGACTTAAACGATTTCTATTTTCCTATGCATACTCGAAAGAAATAATTACTAGCAATCACATGTCTACAATGCAATGTGAACGCCAAATGGTATATGTTATGTGATTTAGAGGGATAGTTAATATTTTTGTAATTGATGTTGATAAGGGGTGTGATTGATTTTGTAAGTGTAGGAATATAGATTAAACATTACATTTAAAGATTTTATCTCTACACTTTAAATTTGTTACAAATTCATACATATGCATTTGCAAAGCTTATATCATGAATGATAGCATTTTATGGACTATAATAATTTCAATAAAACACTCAATTTTATAACTATTTAATTACATTAAAATATTTTTATATTGAAATTTACAAAATATATATAAGATCACTAAGTTATAAAGAAAAATAAATAATTTTTAATATACACATTTTATGGAATTTAATATATTTACGAACATTTTATAGAAAAATTTAAGGAATCTCATTTTACCAAATTTTTATTAATTGACAAGTTAATAATTAAATTTTTTATCAAAAATTAACGAAGTGACGAAACAATAGCCAAGTACGTTGCATGGTAGGTTGTTGTATCAACCCCCACCAATATTATCACCTAATTAAACCTTTAATGATAAAGAAAATGCATGAAAAAGAGGACTTAACAACCGTTTTCCCCACGAAAATGGTAAGCTAGTAAAACACACTTCAACCGGAAAACTTAATAAACGATAAAATCTAATAATAGTTTTTCCCAAAGATTCACAAAGAATCATACACACCATGGATTAGTGGTAATGAAAACGCTAAACACATGATCTTGATGCAGAAATATTCAAGCCTAACATGTGGGCGGCCTTCTTCTATAATGCTCCTCCACGAACATTTTGTGATGCTAAACAAAAATGTAAGATGGTTCTGCTCTTCTTGTTATTTATTTGCGATTGGCTTGGCCTGTGGCCAAGAAATTATAGGATGGCTTCATCCAGCGATAAAATTGTTCCTAGCGGGGACGAAGCCGTTTAGATCGATTTCACAGAGTCGGCCATTGATGCCCATTTCCTGCTCAGAGGCGGCAGACCGAATTATGAGAATAAAATGTTTTCGAAGCTCATGTAGAGGCTTTGAACGCTTTGTGTGACACCATCTTTCCTTCTCTAGATTGTGAGGATGACCAACTTAAATCTTTTTACGGCACCTCGGCTTCTCAGACTAGAATACCTCAACATGTATGTATATTGTTATTGCTTTTGCTCATTCTCATGGCCTTTTTTTTGTTCTGTTTCATGGAAATGAGAGAAGCTCACATATTTTGTATTTTGTTTTGGAAAATAGTTAATATATGTCTGACATGTTGGTACATGCTGCTCTGGGATTGCTGAGGCTATCACTGTGGCTTCTTTGAACATGGTATGGGACATTTATTTTGTGTGGGAGACTATCTTTGTCTTGCCATTTTCCATTTTTCCGGAGATTTTCTTTAAAATTTACATGAATCTGCGTTAACTAGTCTGCTTCTCTCTGCACGCCTCCCCATGTCATAGCAGAGAGGACTCAACAACTCAAATTAACTCTATTTTCCTCCCCACGCTACTCGGAAGCCATGGACGCCGTTTGTAAACGAATGGGTGTGCAGGACGGCATCGGCAGTGAGGGTTTCATGAACAAAATCCTCAGAAAGGGCTACGAGGAACTAAACTACGAGGTCCATAACATTCCGCGCAATAGGGATCCTGAGCATTCTCGCAGTGGTGTTGTGTGTGTATTTAAAGGCTAAAACAAAACTTAAAAAAAGCAACGCCGCCACAAAGGCTATTGCATGTAAAAGCTAAAAACAAAACTTAAAAATAGTAAACTCACCACAACACAGTAAAATTGGAAAAGTTAAAAATAGTAAATCAGAAAATAACAGAGAAAAGTTCAAAACCATCATTTAGGCCGTTAAATTTGACAGTCTTGTGAATGTCCACAAATCCCTTTCCCATAGGGGGAAAGCCTTCAAAGATAATAACTTAAATATCCTCTTTAGCATTATTTGCTTTTGGCTTATGTAATATTATGTCGGCCCACAACAACATAGGGTTTAAAAAAAAATTTAACCAACTATTTTAAACATCATTACACATCACGCCAAAACAACGATTAGCATTGGGTTTAAATTCAATAAATTTAATAGCCACCTATGTTGTGAACCAATTTTTTAATGACCATAATTTTCCAAGATTGTTTTTGAGAGTTAAAATCAAAAATTGGAAATTTGGAGATTGTTTTAACTCTATTAAGGTTTTGTATTCCATCTATAGTATTCTTCCCATCACATTACTAATCAACCATATATTTATATAGGATATTATTAAGTTCTAGTACATTTATCACACAACGTCATACTTTAATCTACTCCTTGGGCGGGTTCTTTATACTCTTGTTATACTAATTGCCTCCTCCATGACACATGCATCAATTGATGTAAATTGTGCAAATGAAGCTTTGGAAGACCACGAAACCAAAGTAAGAAAGGAAATTTGTCGACAAGCTCATCAAACCTTTATGATATTATATTTGTCATGAGCAACCCAAATTCTACACAAATTGTCCTTAAAAGTGCACGTGTGTAGAAATTGATTTGGCTAAGGATCCAAGGAAACCATAAACATTTAGATTGGGGATACATGCTTCTCTCGAACATGTGCTTTATGTTAACCTCGTGGACACTTTCTTCTAGTACAAATCCTTGAGCCACATAATTTGAGAATGCCCCTTGATGACAAGATCTCAACCAACTCTATAACATAAAAGTGCTTTAGAAAACAAAACAATCACCTCCAATGGTGATGGTTGGACCACTATTACAAATAAAAGAGACTTTTTAGCCCTTCGTGACACCACCAAGTTACCAATTAATGTGGATAGAGCTATTGATGGTCTTGAAACTAGATGTTTTGCTGCTAATGGAAAACAAGTTACATCATCTGCCACTAAAGTAGCATTGCGCATCCCATGCACTCCACGGGATGCACCCACCATTATTCCCATCTAGATTGTAGTGTTTACGTCACATTAATCAAAACTCCACTCTGAGGTGATATCCAAAGATTCGAAGGATCGGTTGGTGACATTTGGATGTAAATCAATGCTTTGTTAGTCACATGTCCCTCACTTTCAAAGGATGGGAATATGTTTAGGAAAAATGGTGACCATTTCAAATGAGTGTTTTCAAGTAATGAGACCAACAAAAGCTTTCCTTCACCAATTTTTTGCCCTCTTGAAGTTTTATAAGAGGGAACTAACATGCACTATGATGTTTCCCCATGATAGGGTTTTCATGAAATGTACGAGGCCTTATTAAATCAACCCATAGACCCATGAATAGGGACAATTGTCGGTATTTTTGCAATATGTAAGTGTTGTGTCTGTGGGAAGCTAAAATCACGTGATTCTTCTTTAGTCCATTTTCAGCACTATATGGGTAGGTGCTCTTTGTCATGTTCCTCATCATGATTCTAGTCGTGGAGGGGTGATCACATTGTTAGAGCTAGAGATGTTGCAAAATTTGTTTCATGGGGCTCAAACCCCATCCATCGAGTTGTGTGGACCCTTTTTTTATTTTGACGACTGATCTACTAGGGTGGGACAACTTGTATGCTTCCAATGATGTTGTGGAAGGGGCTACCTATTGGAGATGTCGTATAGATTCACTTCTAGATGCCCACTAAATCTTATGTGGACATTTTAACATGCTAGACTCCATTAAGGACCGAAGGATGTTTACCCATGCATTGGTGTGTTGATGAGTGAGAAGCATGGTTCTACATGTATAACAAGCTTGGAATTTTTGACCCAAACCATGATCAATGACTCTTTTGCTTTGACATGCTCCACCTGTTCCAATTTCTAGAATAGTCAAGACATAGTTAAAATAATGGACCATGTTATGTGGTGCAATTGATGATGGTGTTGCCCTTTTAAACCGTCTACGCGTCCATTTTTGTATTGAATGGACCACTACACAAGAAACATTGACCAAAACCCGCTTTACCTCAACACTACACATCTCAAGCATGAGAAAACTCTTGGTAACATTAAGAGGATTTGGAATTTGGTTCCCATGCCCAAAGACTGTATTGGATGGATTGCATGGTGTGTTGATGTTATTACTCCAACAACCACCTTCATCAAAATCTATTACGAACAAGCAACCATATTTAGAAAACATGCCCACGAGGAATCAAACCATGAATTAAGTAGAATTTCATAGGAACTTAATATTTCTCCCTTGAATGTAAACTTGCAAATTCAAGTTGCTCAATGGAGACACAAGTTCAAATTTGAGGAAGCTTTGAAAGTTAAGGAGCACTACTCATAGTTAGAATGCATTGGATGTGAGTAGGTGACATGATCACCAAAACATTGTTTATCCTTCTCCACTACTAATAAGCTACGAACATATCCAAATCCATTAAGGATGAAAACATTCAATTTACCTAGTTTCTTGAAATCGTTTAGGATTTTGAGCATCATGATCATGCAATGTTTGTTGCCCAAGCTTCTTTTTTTTCTTGAAAAGTTTCTTTCTTACAACGACTTCAAGTTCCTTGCAAGCTTTCTTTAGTCAAGAGTCACTTGTGATAAGCTTCTCTTCTTAAATGATGTCAAAGAGGTTGTGATGTAGATGGCCATTGATAAAGCCCCTATAATTGGTTGTTTCCTTGTGAATGCTACTAAAATATTTGGGACAAAATTGGGATGAACCTTCGTAGATTTTATTCAAGTGTTATTCAATCTAATTCTTTGGGAGATTTTTCCAATCAAGGTAATATCAAATTCCATCCCAAGATTATGGATTCCAAGTTCATCACTAATTAGAAACTTGTCACTCTGCTTTACACCATAATCGATTCTACTATTATGGGATTTCCAAACAATAAAGAAGATGTAAGGGTTTGTAATAGGTAAAATATTATAATCAATTAACTTTCAACAATACTCATTCAAAATCAAAACAATGTTTTCATAAATGTAACGATTGATAAATGATTAATATTTCTCAAATACACAAGAGGAGAGATAAACTGATCCAGAGGATCCCCATACCGAATCAATGAAATAGTTTACAAATGTTATGAAACTTATCTCACACATAAGATCTCATTAAGATATTGACGCACTTTCAACAAATCAAAATGAACATCATATGGGGAATATATGACCCACTGAAGTTTTTCTCCAATTGGCAAAATAATGGAGCAAGTTGCATAGAGATGAGGTGACATGATTATAGTTGGACAAGTGGATGAAAGAGATGTTGACAAGTGTTAAAGTTTGATTGAGAAAAAAATATGGTTATTTTTATACTTGATCATTGACAATTGATGTGGGGCCCACACTATGTCCCGATTCGGATCCCAACAACCGGTGGGGTAAACTTTTTATCGGGGGAATCATGCCGCCTATTATTCACATTATATTATAAGGTTTTTTTTTCTTATAAACCTCTTTGAATACCGATCTATCATGCATGTGGGATAAATCCCCATAGCTTGCCAAAACTCAACACTCATTGCAGAAACCAAATTCCACAGCTTAGCTTAGCGAGCTGGTGACCGAGTTCATACCAAGGTGAGTTCAATAGATCGATTCAGGTCGAGCCATCTCACAATAAATAATCACAACCAATGCAAATTCATAGGTGAGATGGATGGCGAGCCCTATGGGCTCCAACAAAATAGTGCATAACATGCCCGAAGCCACGAGTTAACTCAACCAAAAAGGCTATTAAAAGCCTTGACATGTATTTTGTGCATGGAATATAGGACTAAACCCGCGTAAGGAACTAAAAACCAATCCACAAAATGTATGTGTGGGCATAGAATCGACCCCTAACCTTCACGATTGACATATTTAGTCATAACCAACTAGGTTGCGCCTAAGTTTGGTAAATACAAAACAAGATGTTAGTTATAAACTTTAATAATGGGATAAACAATCCACAAATGGAAAATAAAGGGGATTTGAACCCCAATCATTTCAATTAAAAATATAAGCTCCTAACCAACTCACCATATGCATCAAAATGCCATAAACAAAGTGGAAAGTTGTACACAAAGAGTAACATTTAATGTATGGAACCCTTAACAGAGAGTGTGAAATTTTGGAGAATTTTTGTTGCAAGAAGCTTTTGGAGACAAGAAACTATAGCTTCTTAGAGACTGTGTAGATATTGTTTGCAGGCCAAAAGTGTATTTTAATGTAATTATTAGTGTATAAAGTGATTTTAGATCATAATAGATTGGTTAGAGAGCTTTCCAGGACACAAGACGCAACCCATATCGGTTGAACTCCGTTATCACGTGGTTTGCATTGTCTTCTATATTTTCCCTCATTTTTCTCACTATTGTAATCAAATTAATATTGTTTTAAAGTTTTCAAGCCAATTTGAAGTAAATTTATGGAAAATTGAGAGTAAATTTTAAAGTAGCCAAAAATAGTAAATTTGTTTTTCGATCACTTGTTATCGAGCAACTAATCAAGGCTATTTTAATGGTGATTTTGGGAATTTGTATGGCTTTTCATTTTGGATGCTTACTAGGTCTAAATCAAAGTGACGTGAAGGATCACTTGAGTATAATCCTGAGATCGGTTAAAAATGTGCAAATCAAAAGTGAGTCTATGAAATCTCCTAGAGGAAGAATGGATTTAGAAATGGCCTTCCAAAAAGATTTTATGGAAATGAAGAGCATGGTGGAAGATTTATATAGAGAAAAAGAAAAGAATCAAAGGTAATTCGTAGAGAAGAAAAAAAAAGGTAAGGATAAAGGTAAAGGATAAGAACCTCTTAAAACTCCTCCATCTCCTTCCAAACCTTCTAGTTCTTCTGTTGATGGTGATAAGAAAATTTCTGATGTTTCCTCAATTTTAAAACTTGATGTTAAATTTGATTTGTCAATTTATAATGGAGAGCTTAATGTAGATAAATTGGATCATTGGATCAAGCAAATTGAAGTTTACTGCAGGGTTCAAAATATTGTGGATGAGGAAGCAAAAATTTAGTTAGCTACTCTTTGTTTGGGTGGTACAACACTCATTTGGTGGGAGAGTAAGACATAAGAAATTATTTTAAAACATTATAAAGTGATTTCTTCTTAGAATGAATTTTATTCCAACTTTCTGCTATGAAAAATCAATTTGATCCACTTTGTCATATGCAAAAAGCTACTATGGATTGGAAAATTTAAGAAAAACTAAGGTTCAAAGTGTACAAGATTACACTCAAGAGTTTAGGAAAAGGGATTTGATTTTGGGCATTCCTCTTTATACTCACAAGACTCTTTTAAAATTCATTGGTGGGTTACACAATTATTTGAGACATACCATACTCATGTTTAACCCCACTAACCTTGATGGACTTTGTGTCCAAGCTACCCACATTGAATCAAGGGGTAAGACAACTAAGGAAAACTTCATAAAGATAACATGCTGAAAACAAAAGGAAAAGGAAAAGGTAAAGCATAACATACTTCCATGGTTAATAAAGAAGATGAGAATCTTGTTTGTTCACATTAAGAAATAAGGACATACAAATGTTAAGTGTTGGAAGATCCATCCGAGCTCAAGCCAAAGAGGTTTAAGAAAGGCGCCGACAAGAAAACCACTGCAGAATTACAACATCTTGGATTCGATTCAAGTGATAAGAGCAAGATTACGGCCATGGGTTTACAAGGTTCATCTTCTTCCTCTTCTAACACTAATTCTCATACTTCTAATTCTAAATCTATGCATGAAAAGAAAATAAATGAGCTTTTCCACATTAGAGTGATCTTTAAACCTGTTAACATTTATACTCTGTTTGATAGTGGATCTCAAGCTAATCTCATTTTTGAATAATTTGTCAAGAAATTGGGACTTAAGACTAAACCAAATCCTAAACCTTACCCTTTGGGTTGGGTATGTGATGATGCTAAATTGTAGGTCACTAAAACATGCAAACTTAGATTTGCAATCACCTCTAAATTCATTGATGAGGTAGAATTAGATGTGGTTCCACTTGATATTTGTGGCATTGTTATTGGGAGTCCTTATTTGTTTTATAGAAAAGTAATATTCTATAGGGAAGAGAATAAATATTTTCTTGTAAAATATGGGATTGAATACATTATAATAGATTATCGAATAAAATTATCATTTGTGTCTCAGGACATATGAAGAGACTTGTTAATGTAAGCAAAAATCATTGCTCCTAATTGTAAAAGCTAAGGATGATGATAAATCCAAGGCTTTGGAAGGTTGTGATCCTAAACATAAGAATGAAATAGTTAAGGTTATATCTAACTATGATGATGTGTTTTAGGAGCCACAAGGTTTACCTCCTAAATGAGATTCATATACAACAAGATGCACCTCTTCCTAATATTGGAATGTATAGGTTGTCCGTGGTAGAGAATGAAGAAATAAAAAATAGGTTATGGAGTTGCTCGAGAAAGGAATCATTCAACCAAGCACTTCTCCATGTGGTTCACCAATTGTGTTGATACCCAATAACTATGGAACTTGACGGATGTGTTTGGATTACCAATCACTTAATAAAATAAAAATGAAAAAATGATACCCTCTTCCTTGTATTGATGATTTATTAGTTATGTTGAAATTTTTGTTTACTTCACTAAGGTATACTTGAGAAATTATTATCACCAAGTTAGGATCAACGAAGATGATATTTGGCAAATTGTTTTAAAAACCAAGCAAGGTCTATTTGAGTGGCTTGTCATGCCCTTTGGGATTTTTAATTCTCCCGCCACATTTATGCGGGTTATGAATGATGTATTTAGGCCATTCATATATGATTTTTTTATTGTCTACTTAGATGATATTTTTATCTTCAATAAAATTTGGGAATATCATGTTGAACATATTAAGAAAGTCTTGGATACTTTGCGAAAGGAGAAATTGTATTTGAAGATGTCAAAATGTGAATTTGGTAAAACATATTTGATTTACTTAGGATTTGTAATAGGGGATGGTGAATCAAAAATTAATTTCTCTAAAATTACATCCATAATGAAGTGGCATAAGCTTAATAATGTAACTAAAGTTAGAAGCTTCTTGTAGGCAATCCAATTGGAGGAAGTTTATTGCTAAATTTTCATTCATTACAACTCCTTTGCATTCCTTGACAAGTACTAAACATGTCTTTCAATGGGGATGAAAGTAATAGAATCCTTTGATACACTGAAGGAAAAGATAAGCACAACCCCAATTTTAGCACTACCTGATTTACAACAACCATTTGAGATTGAAACTGATGCAAGTGATTATGCCATGGGTGTCGTATTGATGCAGAAGAGAAAACTTGTGTGTTACCATTCAGATACCTTCACAAGTGTGGTAAGGAATTATCCTACTTATGACAAGGAGTATGCTTTAGTGTAGAGCATGAAAAAATGGAAACATTACTCGATGGGAAAAAGACAATAATCCATACAGATCACCATCCTTTACAATATCTTCATTGATGATCAAAGAAATTCCATTGAATGGGGTTTTTGTAACAATTCCATATTGTGATCAGGTATAGAAAGGTATACAAAAAAAAGTATTTGATATGCTTTCTAGACCTCCTATTATTGCATCTATTTAATTGCAACATATTCCTTTGATGCATGAAATCTAAAAGGAACAATATGTTAGATATGTTGATTTTAAATATGTTTATGAAGATTTAAATCATGTTAAATGAGTGGAAGAATCGACTAGCATTCGCATAATGGATTGCTTTATCATCTTAGTAAAAAATTTATTCCACAAGATGAAAGAGTTCATTTGATTAGTGAAACACATACTTCTCTTATTTCTATTCATTTTAGCATTGGTAAAATATTTGCATAGTTATAAAGATATTTGTATTGGCCTAAGATATATGAAATTGTATCTAAATATGTAACACGTGAATAATTATACTATCATTTACATAATGGATTACTTTATCATCTTAGTAAAATTTGTATTCCACAAGATGAAAGAGTTCATTTGATTAGGGAAGCACATAATTCTCTTATTTCTGGTCATTTTGGCATTGGTAAAATAGTTACATAGTTACAAAGATATTTTTATTGGCCTCGGATGTATGAAAATGTATCTAAATATGTAAAATGTTGTATTCTTTATGCCACAAGTAATCCTAGTAACAGAAATTTGGGATTGTATACCCCACTTCCTGTACCAACCTAGCCATGGGAAATTATTTCCATGGAATTTGTTAGAGGCTTTCCTATGACAAAAATAAAACAGATGCAAGAGCATTAGTTGTATAGATGAATAAAGCATGTTTTTGGTTGATATAGATGCTAGGGAGTATTTTAGGTGCCATAGAATGTTTTGAGTTCATGTGGACCTTCTTGGCTATGTAAAGATGAAATCAAAATCTTTTCCCTAAAAATGGAGAATTTGAATATTTAAAAGGTAAAATGAAAAAAAAAGGTCATGTAATAATGTAATGGGTCAAAAAAAGACCTCAATCTAGTATTCCTAAAGTTACACCACCTCTAGTTAAATATTAATCATGAGTTGTTGGCTATCACCCTTAGTTAGGGTTGAAAGTTAGTTATTCCTTGCCTTTTTGGTCAATAAAAGAGGCATGTATTCAAATAGAGGGAGAAGATGAGGTGAAGGAACAAGTTTGGGGTGGTGAAGGATCTTTGGGCTCAAAAATTTGTATTGTTCTTGAGATTTATAAATAAAACACTTTCTTGAGCATTATTTTTGTGTTTCTTGAATATATGTCAAGTGGAGATTGAATATTGTCTATATTTGAATGGTTGCAAGTTATTTCCATTGATTGCAGTTTATGCAGGCTTATGGAGTATGTAAGAGTTAGAATGTATAAGGTTGAAGCATCCGAGAACCCTAGTGAAAGAAGAAAACTCGACAGAGTATAGTGAGGTAATGAAATTGTAATTAAGAGTTAATAACCATATTTATATTTGTTAATGAAGATATCAAAGGAAATAAAAGGAACATGCAAGTTGTTGTACATATGTGGATGTTTCGTGATTCATAAATTTCCCCTTAATATTCTATAGATTGGGAGTACCTGTATCGGGGTTCTAGAATTAAGAAAATCTTGGAGAGGTGAGTGGTGTGAATGTTTTCAAGGATAACTTTATAAAGGGAAACCCATTTTTGTAAAATATGTGCTAAAATTACCTTCTCATGTACTGTGGAACCCTAACTAGGGTAAAATCTGGAAAAACAAAAGTGAATAATTTGAGTTCATGTGGTTGAAAAGCCTTAAAAACTGACACATAATCTTGTTGCATGTTTATGACGGAGAATTGAAATTTTGGGGGTGATTTAAGACCATATTGTCATACTTTTCTTTGACAATCTAATTTTGTGCAGAAAAGACCTAATTAGAGAAACTAATTTGTAAACCTGGTAAATTTTCTTGAAGAATGAATTGCAAGGAGAATATGGTAATTGCAAAAAGAAAAAGGGTATCTAAAATTACCTCTAGTTGATCTAAAATACTAATAGATGAAAATTTATGGGTGAATATCACTTGAAGCATGGCTAGAGTTGAGGATGATAACATTAAAGGGTGAAGGAAACTTAGAGGTCTTAATTTCACATTTTGAGCACGCATCGTGGTCAATTACTAGAAGTGAACTTGTGTAAGCTTGGAATAAGTTTGGAAGAGTCCAGTGAAAGATTTTAGTTCATGAGTTTCTATGGTGGGCATTTAATAGTAGTCAAGAGTAAAAATGTAAAGTCCTCAAAGGGACAATGTTAAAAGGAGAAGAAGTAAGTGCGCCTTGTCTTGTATTGTCAATATTGAATGAGATATAATGTTATCTAAGAATCTTAAGAGATTGAGGAATTGGTGGACAATATTTTGTAGAACCTTGTTAGACCATGAATGCAAAACAATGTCTTGTTAAGGTTGTGACATCCTAAGGGAAAAAGAAGGATTCTTGGTAACTTCTTGGGAGTTTGTTCTATAAGGAATTCTAATACCATTATAGAATCAGTGAAGGATGAATAAACGGTTTTGGGAGTCCATAATAAAGAGGTGAAGTATGTGTGTAATCCATGTTTGAATATCGGGCCTAATGCAAACTATGACAGCCTCAGAATGAACATAGTTCTTGTGAGTTTTGAGTGAGGGAAAATAAGGAAATGACATAAGAATCAATAGTATGTATGAGGGAATGTCTTAACCATAATGATGAGGATTATTCAAAAGCTTAGAGAACAAACTTCGAGTTCCAAGAAGAGTAATATAGTATTGTGGGAAGTTATAGGGCGTAGATAGGAAGAAGGACATTCACGGAAGGAGATTACTAGTGCTTAATTGTGAGGAAGTGAAATAAGAAGAGTGTAAAGGGAAATAAGGGAATATGAGGGTATGAAATGGAGTTCATATATAATATGAGCAAGTAGAGGAATGAATTTCATTTCTAAGTGAATTAAGAGTAAACCAAGGTTGATGAGAGAAAGTAAATCTTAGAGCACGGTCAAGAAGCTTTTCATGCTTCTCAAATGATTGAACAAGGTTTATGTGAGGAAAAATAAGCTTGAGTAAGAGAGAGAAACAATGTAATAGAAAGTCAAGGTTATAGTTATTGAGACAAGAATAATGCATACTAAAGGCCTAAACAATGATTTTTGTTTCTTAACCTGGTTATGAGATTATTTTAAGTCTTCTTAGGAGATCAAAAGAAGATTTCAAATGTGGAAGGGTGAAGATGTTAAAAACACCAAATCAGTGGATATTTGTTCCTTTTCTTGAGATTAAAGGTATGCATGGTCTCGAGATAACTTGAATAAAATTTGTTTATTGAATGGTGAAGTTAGTTTTCCTTTGTGCTTTACATCATGTGGTATCGAGAGAAAAGTTTTTAATAAGTTTAAATATTTTTGTTGCTAACAAGAAGTTGTGTGAGCATGTGAATGAAGTGTGACAGGTTGTAAGTGAAGAATTAAGCAAAAAGAGAGGAAAGTGATCAAGACGAGAGGAAGCAACAGAGAAATGGATGAGGAAGAGATAGTGAAA
Source organism: Taxus wallichiana var. yunnanensis (assembly GCA_018340775.1). NCBI lineage: Eukaryota > Viridiplantae > Streptophyta > Pinopsida > Cupressales > Taxaceae > Taxus > Taxus wallichiana. The sequence continues at coordinate 10,608,366 of CM031236.1, forward strand.
GGGTTGGTGATGTTGTTAAGCCAAAAGAAGAAGCAAGATGAGAGAGAAAGAAATAAGAAAGATGAAAAGAGGAAAGAGGAAGAAAGAAGACAAGAAAAGTGGATGGAATAAGAATTGAGAGAGCCGAGAAAGGATTGTTAGAACGTAACATTAATTTCCTATAAACCTTAGTTTATAATTAAAAAACTAAGAATAGTTTTATTCTTAATCATTTAATATAAACTTAGTTGTTTATGTTTGATTGGTTATTAATTAATCAATATATATTAAATCGGGTGCTATTAATTACACCCCATGGTTTGTGACCCGTGGGTCATATTTTTAATTTCACCTTAGGTGAATTTGCTAGGATAGAAGTGAGGGAAGGAGATTCTAGATGTATTATGTTTCTCACATAATGGAATATCTCATTTTTATCGTGGGTTTTACCCCTCGATGGTTTTCCACGTAAGTTTTGTGTACTATGTCAGTTATTTACTTTATTATTTATTTTTATGTGTTCCATGTTCACATTGATGTTTGGTGCAAATATTTATTACTATGGCTAATAAACTCCTCGTCCCGACAAGGATGTAGAGAATCTTGAAGAGTTGATGAAATTTGAGAGCATGATGGAAGAGAAAAATGAGGTTGGATTTGTGATAAAAAAAAGGTGTAGACATAAAATCACACACTTGGGTACATTTCTCGGTCCTAAAAGCATGCTAACATTTACATGATTCCTAAGCAATAAAAATATTGGTTAACTATTTTTTCCTCTTTTCTTTGTCTCTTTTTTTCTATTTGGTCTTACACACCCTACACCCAATCATAACTTTACTTGTTTATATTTCATGGCTTCAAACACCAAAGTGCCCAACCAGGATAACAACGCTCGGGTATTTTTGTCCCCTTTTTGCATCCTTGGCCCTTTTCTACCTCACTCGCTCTTTTTGGACCTCTTTTACCTTTTGGGCATAATTTTCACTTATGGGTCGATTGTCCAGCTTGTCAATTATGAAATTCAAACAAGGGAATCATATAAATACATACTTATGTGTTCAAAATAAAGGACCAAACACTAAGCATTATTATCATCACCTAATATTACATTCAAAAGGAACCTAAAGCACTCAAAGGAATCCATCTAGCATCCATTCTAGGAACAAGAGATGCAACAACTCTACATACACAACATAGGAAGGGGAAGTTCATTCTGTTCCATCCACACATGTTATACATTTCTACATTCTAGTTATAATCCGATGTCAAGTGCAACTTACACAAGGGCATCCTAGGGCACAGTTTGTGCACACACTCACAAGAACTACATGGATTCTGAGATGCAGTGCAACGCTCGGTCATAAGTTCACTCTCAGGGTGACCTCCAGGGTTAGTCGGACTCCTATCATGTATTTTCCTTTTTATATTTGACGTGGTTCATGGGATTGTGTCGGTGAACATCTCTTTTTTAGGTTATAGGTACCTTTGGCGATCTAGGAGCGTCTATCGTGTGATCAATAAAGAATAATTATGACACCCTTATGACATAATATAAACCATATTCAAAGATTTTGTGCGATCATGGGTTCCCGAGATCCAATCACCAATGCCCAGGTGCCCCTATCCTGTCGTGGGTGCCCCTATTCGTCATTGTTCATGAGTTACAGAATTTACAGACATTAATTACGACGTTGTTTACATCTTGTTCATCACTTCCCCTACCCAAATTAGTTCCAAATTGTGTGAATATCAGCTAAGTCATCTTTTCTCCCTCTCTTGTTTAGGGTTTCATACTTTAAATCTTAGTTTGCTTGTATCATTGTTGTAATATATCATTTATACATCAGTTACTATACAATTAGATTTAATTCAAATTAAATTAAATCATTTGGTGAACCCATCACTCGAACCCAACCTTGCTTCTAGGAATTTTATCATCTTTTAACATGGCTGAAACTTATCCACCCTTTACTTGATGAATACCTTCATGATCTCCAAGCTCATCTTGTTGAACATTCGCAAGACTTAGATCTTATTTTATTCGCTTCTCATGAGGAGGCCACCAATCTAGCTGAGTTTAACCCTCCCACCTCTAATATTTCTTCCATTCCTATTACAACACAACCTCCGAACTCTAAGCTTCCACCTACCTCCATTCTTCCCATGTTCATTCCTAATCCTACCAACCATTTCACTTCACCTCTTATTTCTCACACACGACAAGTCTCCTCTTCCGGCACACAAGACCTAGATTCTCTATATCAATAAATAAAAGTTCAAATTCGTCAACTACATCAAGGTACTTCATGTTCCTCTCCATATTTTGATTCCTCCTTACTTACTTTACACCCTTTTGCACCTACCGCTTCGCTTATCCACTCCCTCCTAATTTTTCAACCCCTAAGCTACCCATTTTCAATGGCCATGGTGACCCTCAAGATCATCTCCAATATTTTCATGTGACATGTCTCGACTATGTGGATGATCATACATTGATATCAAAGCTATTTACTATAATTATTCAAGATTATGCCATGCATTGGTTTTATGATATACCTATTCATTCGGTAACTTATTTTATGCATCTAGCTGATGCTTTTCTTACCCACTTTTCAATCAATATCGGAACCAATATCTCTTATGCATAACTTGATCAAATCAAAAAATATCTAATGAGCATCTAGTTAATTATGTTTTATGTTACAAGAACAATCTAGCTAAGATGACCAATGTACTTGCTGATTATGAATTGCAAGATCTTTTTGTCCAAATCCTCTTACTACCACTTTAGGAGAGTGTTATCTTTGAGACCTCTTCTTCATTTGATTAACTATGCCATATGCTCAAAATGTGCAAGGTCAAACTCCTATATATAGGAAAATTCAAGTATTGTGATTCTTCTTCATCCTCTTCTAATAGGTTTTAAGCTAAAACAACATTCAAGCTCGTCTCCTACGCCCACTAAAGCAAAGGCCACCATTAATGCCATATCTCCACCTAAAAATATTCAATGATAGCCTCCAAAGTATACTTTCACCAAATTACTCTATGCACCTTAGTTTCTATTGCCTCAACCCATCAAAATCAATCTAATCAACCTTCCACTACCACTCAATCTTGATCCATCTCGCCCCCATGGTCGTAATTATGATGAAAATGCTAAATGTGATTATCATCAATGCATTGGGCATTCTATTGATTGTTGCTTCAAACTTAGGCATCTCATTCAATATATTATTGAAAATAATTCACTCGAGCACACTAATCCATCTACTTCTAAACCATTCAATGATAATAAAAAGATGAAAATATTCAATGACCCTTTACCCAAGCATGACATGAAAGCTCCTGATTCTTCCTCTAATCACACATATCGAGTTTTTCCCCCTCCATCGAGGCCCCTTGATTTTCTTGTCGCTTATGATGATGCATCACCACCGGTCATTTCATTTTTCAGTCATGATTATCATGCTACCTTCACTTCTGACTTGTTACATATCAACACTTATATTGGTTCATATACCGTCAACAACCCCATGATCTATCTAGTGGTTCCTATTAGTGTGTGTTCTATTGTACTTTTCATGGCTATCAAATGTCCACTATTTAATATCATATATCCAGTTCCTATTTATTTTGGCTACATCAGGATTCTCATTACAGTTGGGCCTTTCACCATGCTTCTACCATTCATTGTGGCATCTTCAATCAAAGGTTGTGGCATGCTCTTAGGTCTTCCTTGGCTCTATACCGCCCAATCTATTCCCTCCATGAATAATTTTTTCATCAAGTTCATTTACAATAAGAAAGTTGTCACTCTTAAAGGTGTTCCACCATGCACACCATTGCCTAAACCTAGTCTTGATGATATCTTTACACTAGTTACAACATCTAGGCCTCCTGGGCCTCTCAAATCTAAGGAACACTCTGAACATAGTTCTCCTATTCGCACATGACCTACTTCATCAATTTTTCATTTGCATCAGTCCACTAGCCCATCTTGTCAACCTAAGTCCCCTACTCGGGAAACCCCTTCACATAGTTGTTCATCACCTCCTTCACCACATAGGTCTCCTTCACATGTACGTCATTACTCTCATACTCCATTGATCTTAGAGCATCGTCACATGCCTTTATCTCCTCGGATATTGGGTGGAGGGCCCTTTCCCTTCACTATCGTTGGATAGCCTTATATCCTTCTCACACTTAGGGGCATCACACTTTCTTTCCCCCTCCTAGCATCATCATTTGTCTATGGTGTCTACTATCACACTCCATGCTCTTACACACATTGTATCATCATTACCCTATGACATACTCTAGTTCCATGGTTCATACTCGAATGTTGAGGGTCTAAATATGAAATGAACCTCACTACATTCACTTTTCACGCTTTATGCTTCATGATCTATCTTTCTAGTACACATTCTCAAACCATTTCCGATGATGCACTCTTGTTCTATGGTTCATTCTTGATTGTTGAGGAGTATTTTATAAATGAACCTCATCTCATACACATCCACTAGGGGGCACACTATTCTTATCACATTCACACATTGCATACCATTTCATCACACTCATACACTACATTTGCATATATTGGTTACACTTACTCTTGCTTGCTTATACTACTTACATGATACACTTTTCTTACTATGCTAGTCAAATACTCAATATGTCATTATCTTTTTATATACACACATGCACGTTCACTTGGTATTTTGGAGTGAATGAAAATCTCTTACAAATTTTCACACACTACAATGATGCTTGAAATTGTATCCTTTTCCAGTTCCACCGAGGCTCTTAGGGACATCTACCATTACTACTCTCACACATTACAGGTGTTATTGTTTCATCATTTACTACTTTTCATTCTTATTAGCACATTAATTTCCATCAATGCATATCTTGTTTCCCACACATTTACTTCTTCCCATTCTTAGTAGCACATTACTTTCCATTTGTTGGCTAGATTTTCTGCACAACTGAAAACCTAGGTAGTCATGAGATAAATCTCCCTCATTTACCAACGAGGCTCCCATGTAAGATTTTACCAATTGTATTTCCTAGTATCTATTTGTTGGTATTACTTTAACTATGTAGCTCATGAATCATAGCTAGACAGCTTTGTAGCAACTAAGCAAATTGTAAGAGAAGAGAAATATCTATAAGAGGAAAATAATAGAAAACATGAAGAAAGGAGATAAGATGTGCAACCCAATCAATAGTTCACATAGTCAATCACATACACATAGATAAAACAAATAGATATTTTAAATACAAAATTTAAAGCAAAGGATAGTTTCGATTCGATCTAGAAACAAATAAGAAGCAAAATGCACAAATGACACAAAGTTCTTCGAATATCTTCTTTATTTCTTTGCTTGCAGAAAGAAATCAAGGGTTTCAGCTCAAAGTTTGGAACACAAGAATGTTGATTACAAATTCCGATCCTTTAATCCGTAGGTTCTTCCTCTACTTATAGTGTGTAGAGGGGAAATTAAAAATGGGAAATTGCAACTAAACTAGAACATGAAGAAGTAGTAAAGGGAACATTTGGCAATCATCTTCCTAGAATTCCTCTCTTAGTGACATGCATTAGGAGTTTAAGCCAAAATTGTGCACATCTCACACCTGTCATTGCCAACCATGATGAAAAGTTGCTTCTCAAGGAATGAGAAGTCATTGAGTGCACCATCATCTCATGCTCTGATTCTGCTCTATCTAAATTTTCCACCGTGTTGTGAATTACACCCTCTAAATTGTCTAAGGACAATGCTTTTTCAAACTCTACCATCTGTGCTTTCAAATTCTCCACATGCAGAGGTGAGGATCTGAGTGGTTGAGGAGAAAATACAAATGACGCTAGATTCAACAGAGGAACAACAAGATCTCTCTGGGGTTCCGGGGCTGCCGAAGTGCTATGAGTTGATGTTGGAGAAGCTGGAACTAGCACGATAGTTGTAGATTTGGCCTTCTTCCCGTGTGATACATCTTGTGAACCTTAAGCTTCTTGGGCCTTCTACCGATTTCACCTTCATGCTTCCTTTTGCTGGAGTCTCCTACGGTAAAGTTACCTGTGATCTGATTCATCAAAGCTTCATCCAAGAAATACCCCTTTGTCAACAACCAGTTCAAAGTGTTAACCAAAACTACGGAAGATATTTCCTCAATCATCCGGGCTTACCAATGTTTTCCTAAAGAGCAGCTCTATCCCATCCCATCTAATGATACGAGTCAAGTATCACATGCCCATCATCTATGATATCTACTTGGTATCCATGCCAAACCATAATCAGACACTTCTTGTGTCGATAACCTGCTGAATTCTTTCTTTTTGACTTCATACTGCTTTCTCGCACTTCATCCAGTAAGTCTTCTAATAAAGGCACATGTGAGTATTCCTAGGCTATTGTTTTCCTCACTACCCCATATGGGTCAAAGTTCATCTGTGCTGGGAAGAAGTAAGAACTCAGGTTCATACTCTGAAAACATTTCAGCTTCGACTCCTCTAGCTTTATGGATGCTCTGGAAATCGTAATAACCCACTTGTGGATCGGAAAGAAACGCGTAGACTTGTGCCACTTTAATTGAAGTCATGCATCTCCATGAGTCATCTGCATAACTCCAAGATGACCCACTTGTCGTTTGGATACCTCGCAAATTCTATGGTTCTCCCAAAAATCCAGTTACCCTGAGATAGGTAAAGTATGAAAACTGGATGTAAATACAACCATGCTTTGGGATATGGCTTCCCAAGCTTCTTTGCTTACCTTTCTCGATCTTCGAGATCACTATTTAATTTGTAGATGAATTCATAAAAGAATTTGTCATTGACCGCCTTGTAATCTCTATGGAATTCAAGAATCACAATCCGTGGGAAGCACTTAAAAATAGGATCTTTCACCAAGACAACCCGTCTATCCACTTGGAAAATATACCTGCAAAGCTACCGCATATACCGTATGAAGTCATTTTGAAGTTGTATGCCCACCTCACACTCCGGAGTTGCTCACCGATGTGTTGTCACCGATGATCTCTATCCAATTGATTATTGAATCAACCCCGTTGATCTCAATGGTCCTCACGAAAGCATACATCCATGAGAAGAAGTTGTGAGGATTGGCTTCTCCACTTAACCTGCAAAGAAATTTAGTAATATCATCCACCTCCTGCACCAAATTAGATCGCGGAAGATTCCTCGGGAACTTTTATGGAGACCTAGGTTTCTTCATATATTTGTTGTTCATTATGCCCACGCAATTTGCTTTATGTTTCTCCCATTTGTTGCCAGCATCCAACATGTTGATTGCAATCACCACTATTCATGTCGAATATTCGCATAATAATTAATAAACTGTGAATCCAACCTAATTATTATCTTTCCCGTACCATCCCAACTTGTTCGAAAAGAGGATGATATGACCTTGCACACTCCATAACAAATTCGGGCAACTAAGTTGTGACTGGAAACATTGATGCTTGAATAATTCCACTTCTTTTTATTGCCCGCATGAGAGATGTATTTCCGGCCCCGGATCCGAATTATTTCGAGATGGGTTTTGGGCCTATGTCTCAGGTCAATGATATCAACAAATCTGAAGCTATGCATGATTCTGTCGATCCTTCTCTTTCATCACTCTTCATCATGGCTAGATCAATCTTTGTCTGAGCAATCTTTGTTTGTGTTCTTTTTCTTTTAATCCTGTTGGAATTCTTTGCAACTAGATCAATTTGTACATATCTAGCAATTTCTTCAGATTCGAAAGATATATTCAATATACCTAACATTGATTTGAACTCCCTTTCACTTGTATGAACACCTGTAATTAATACCTGCAATTATTTCAGACAAAGATGAAGTCTGGAGCATGAATACTTGATTTTTGTCACCAAAAATCTGCATATGAAGCCTCCTGCCCTAAAATTTGAGGCTTTGCTTGCATGCAAAGCAAGCATAAATATTTTTAAATTCACCTGGGCACTTATAGTAACATGCATATAATTATTATAGCATAAATCAAGCTATTCCAACCCTAGGCGCCAAACCTTAAAGCTTCATGGCAATAAAAAACACCTTTTGATGCATAAAATTTCCTTCCTTGGCACCAAAATTGTCTCAGGCTGCAATCGTTAGCAAAAAGAATTAATTGCTTCTTTATTATGGCATCCCATGCTTATATAAATCTCTGCATACTATTTTTAAAAATTGCCCTTCCTATTCCTGGCAATTTAATTAATAAACAATCATGTTTATTCACCCAAATTGGGCACCCAATTATGCATGTTGTTGGCTACCTTTAAATAAATTTATTTTATTTATTTTTAGCATGCATACATGATCTATTTTCAGCTCATCCTCTTGCATTGACTTTCATCCCATTCTTGGTGCCAAAATTAGGCAGAAGAACTATCAATAAATATCATTAAAAGCATTATTTAATGCCTAGATGGGTCACACTTTTTGGCAAGGCTGATTTCTAAAAATAAAAAGTCAATTTTGATGGGATTTTCTACCCTGCATTACAGCTCCAAAAATCCATTTTTTCACTTAAAATGTTTGACTTCCATAATGGAAATTTTTACCCTTCAAGGCAGGTAAGAAATTCCCGTCTGCCTGCCACTGCCAAAATTCCCATTATCAAATTAAAACATCTCCCAAAAAGTGTGGCTTGCGTTAAAATTATCCTCCTTTGATAAAGTGTGACTTGCATGGGTGAATACATCTCTTTGGTGGGAAAAGTTAGCATGTCAGGCAAGCAAAAAATTCCCATCGGTGCTTTAAGTGATTTTTCTCTATTTAATAATGGGAATTTTCACCCTACAAGGTAGATAAGAAATTCTGCCTGTCACCTCTAATTTTCCCATCGCAACTTAAGTGAATTTGACTTCATGTGAAAAAGCACCTGCAAGGCAAGTAAGAAATTCTCGTCTCGCCTCGCCACTACCAAAAATCTCATTGGAGCTCAAACTCATTCATTCCGAGAAAGTGCGACTTGCCTAGGACAGGCTTTCTGTGCATGAATTTATCTTTTTTTATCGTAAGTATGCTTTCTTAGGCTGATTCCTTCTGGTGCAGTGGTCGTAAATGATCTCCAAATGTTCTAGGAAATTAAACAGACTATACAAGACAAATAACGGACCGGGAATTAAACAGAAAGACCATGGGGAAAATTGGAGAAAAACACGAAAGAAAGAAATAAAATCAAAAACGTTGCTAGAAGTCACAAACAAAGTTTTGAATTCATTCCCAGTGAAAACCCTATTGAGATGTGTGAATACTGGCATGCAAAACTTCAACATGATTCAACCGGAGCATAATTTACTTCAAACGGGGCATTATTTATTTAATAATTAATTAAATAAAAATTTCTTGCCGACAAAACCTAGTTGAGGGATAAAATGAGTTTCAACATCTGGTATTTGTCGAAATTGGCTCATATGATTCACTAGGAATATCTTAACGTAATACAAACATTTTCTGGCAATAAAAACACAAAAAGACCCGTTATTTTAAAAAGAATGATTTTTTTTTTTAAATGGGTAGTCCCAGATTTCAGGGTGAAATCTGGGACACCACCATTGATACATATCTTATTTCCTATTTTTTATTTTGAAAGTGTTTAATTTTTGGTTTTTTGCATTTTTGTTTGTGTTCACGATGATAGAGTATAATGTGTGGGAAACATGATATGTTTTGAACTGGTATGGATGAATAGAAGTGGAACGTACTTAGCATTGGGATCACAAAACTTGAGAAAATTAAATTGCCCCATTACATGTACTGGATATGATTAATGAGAAACATGAGGTAGAGAAGAAGTCATAAAACCATGTGGACAATGGGATGGTGCATGATGATGTTGGTAAATAAAGAGGAAAATATGTTGAGTATGAAGTACATAATAGTGGTAACTAGAGGATGTGATTGTGGGGATATATGAGGAGAAATTAAGAATGGGATCAGAATAAACATATTTAATACAATTCTAAGGGGATGAGGATTTGAAAACATGTCCTTTTCGAGAGAAAAGTTTTTAGGAAGTGTTGTGAAAGTGATGATTTCGAGTGGGCGGGGTTGGAGAATAAATTGATATCTAAAGGAAATTTGATTTGTGTATGTGTGGAGAAGAATTGCAGTAAAGCATGAGCGTGTTTGATATGATGTGATTTGTGGAATATGATGTTGGGTGGATAAGGATTGGGGGAAAATAGATGTTAGGTGTAAGTGTAAGAATAAGTGTTATTGATTTGTGAGAAGTATATGGGAGAGGATGAATGTTAGTGATAGAGGCATGTTTTAGGGGATAACTCATGTATAATGTAATTTTGGGAGAGGAAGGACTTAAAAACAAGTCCTTGTTAGGAGAATGTGTGAGAGTAAGTATAGGTGACTTGCATGGAAGATCTGTGATAAATGGATGCATGGGACACTATATGTGCCATGTGGAAATGGTGTTTGATAAGAAATTAGAGCACGCAATTCTATTACTAGTGATGTAATTAGAGGTTGACCAAAATACTTCATGGAGGATAGATACATTAAGGCCGAGATAGGGTTAGATTGGTGAGAATTGGCCACACATGGAGAAGATGGGGCGATGGTAAGGAGAATGCAACCATGCACCGGGAGGGACATATTAGAAATGATATTGATAAGTATAATAACATGAATGAGAGTATATGATGAGGATAGTGGTGAGGGTGAAGAGGATGAGAGATGGTGGGAAGAAATAAGGGAGATTAAATCAATGATGATTTTGGTAATGATGTGGGCTTGGAAGAAGATGAAAAATATGTGATGGGATGATAACGAAACTAGTAGCTTAGGAGAGTATGATAAAGAAGAAAAATGTAATGTGCGTGATGAAAATGATGGTGTAAGGAGAGTGTTAATTAGAGGGCATGATAGGGGAATTATTGGGATGTCAATGGGAGTGGTGAGAGGGATGATAGGATCTAATGGGTACATAGCATCATTGAAGATACCATGGGGTAAAGAGGATGAGATGGTGAAGCATGTTGTAGGAAGATAATCTAGAGGGAGAGATGTCACAAGGGGGCAATAATGACATCATATGATTGAACATGTGAAGATGTAGGTATGCCAACAATGTCACCATTCTTAAATAAGTCTTGGATCATGGGGTGAATTTAGGGACAAGTTTGGTGGGATGGATGTTAATGTAGTGAAAGGTGAATTATTCATGGTATGCTTGCCACAGGGGGTGGTGGTAGGATGGTAGGAAAGGTGATTTACTAGGCTTCAAGAAAATTTTGGAGAATAACATACATTAGTTCATAAAGGGGGTGAAGTTTCATGTAGAGTGGAAGAAACCAGAAGCCATGGAAGGACCCTATGTAGATGAATGAAGAGAGGACCTATTGGAAGGTGGAGGCAATGATGTTTGTAAGTGAGTACATGAGGGAGGTGATAATGCTTGCAAGTAAGTTTGTGAGGTAGGTGCGAGAGGGAATAAGATGAGGCCTTGGGTGAAAAATATGATGTATGTGCATTTTGAGGGTAGAAATGGTGGTGAAGGTGAGGGATGTGGTTGCAATGTGATGGGATGAACATGATGGACATATTTAAGGTGTTGAGCCATGATCACATCTTCTTTAAGAAGTGTTTCATGGGTGTATTTCCTAATAACAAGAAATATTTTGGATGCAATTTTGTTTGAAAATTTTGATGAGTTTAAATTACAAGAGTGATAATTGGAGATCATGAATTAACATGTGATATTATTAAGTCATTGAAAAATTATCCAAGTGTGTAGAGGTTAGCCAAGGTTCCCTTAGGAGCAATGTGAATAGATGAATGATTTATGAAGGCATCAAAAAGTTACAAAATAAGTGGAGTCTATGTTTTAGGAGGAATGCATACTAGTCAAAATATTTACCAGTGAAACAAAGTGGTAAGGTGCATAAATTAAGCACATTATGATGATGAATGAGATTAAATGTGTAGTAGAACAAACATAAGTGGTTTTAAGGGTTCTCAAAGATGGTGAATTTTTCAAATGTGGGAAGCATGAAATGTAGGAGATAGGGGTGGCATGGCACCATGGGTTGAATGGGTACATTATAGATTTTGTGGTAGATTAATAGAGGTAGAGATTCCCCCAAGTGTTGTGCCTCAAGTTTGGAGAGGATATCTAGAAGTTGTTGATAAGCATTTTGGGATGGGAGAAAGGAGAAAGTGTGAGGATAGTTAGAATCCATGGTGGATTACGAGGGATAATAAAGTGAGTAGACTATGCAAAGTGAACAAGACAAAGATGGGGTAAATTGTAGAGTGTAGGGTCATACCAAAGTGCATGTGAGAGATTACTAGAGTGTGTAAGGGTATATTCGAGCACATGTGAAGGATGAAAATTATATTCTAGCTATGGGTTGGTTGTGGAATGGTTACAATCCAATTTCTAGGTTATCGCAGTGTGTCCCAACACCAAATAAGGTTAGGTGGTAAGTTTTTTAAGAGTGGGAAGAACATGTTGGTGATGAATGTTGGTGCGAGAGGGAGTTATAGGTTATATGTGTAATTGATACTGTGCAAATGAGTCACACATGTAGTTTGGAGGTGTTTGACGCTTTTAAGAATGATTCAAAATGTTGTGGAGCTCTCTAGAAGTGTGGAGGGAGTTCAAATCACATGGGTGATTGATACTAGACCGATGAGTTTCAAATGTAGTTTGGAGGTGTTTGGAATTTTTTAGGAATGTTGTGGATTTCTCCAATAAGTGTGGAGAGAGTTTAAGGTTTCATGGGTGACTAAGATTATAATCATGATTCACACATTCAATTTCAATATTTGTGGTACAATTTAGAGATGTTTTAAAATATTGTGGAGATCTCCAATAAGTATGGAGATAATTTTAGGTCGCATGGGTGAGTGAGACTAGATTAGTGATTTACACATGTGATTTGAAGGTGTTTGAGACACTTTGGGAGAAATTTCTAGGTCACATGGGCTATTAAGACTAGATTATGAGTTGCACATGTGATTTTAAGGTGTTTGGGACACTTTGGATATTCTCGCAAAATGTTGTGAAGCTCTCTAAGAAGTGTGGAGGGATCTATAAGTTGCATGGGCAGTAGGGACTAGACTAGGGTGTTGTAAATACAATTTGAAGGTATTTGGCACACATTAAGGATGTCATGGAAGTATAGACTATAGACACTAAATCAACACTTAGATACATTTCTAGGTCCTAATCACATACCACTATTCATATGATTCCTAAGTGAGAAAATAGTAATTGACATCTATATTTGACCTCTTTTCTGTCTTTTTGGTTTTCTATTTAGTCTTACACACCTCACAACCTAGTTTGATCTTCGTTGCTTTCTCTTTATTGAATCTGGACACCAATGCCCAACCAGATATCGGCGCCCAGGTGCCCTCGTCCCCTTTGGGCACCCCAACCTCTTTATATCTTACCTCTTTTGGACCTCTTTTATCTTTTGGGCTTCTTGTTTTCTTATGGGTCGGCTTTTAGTTGTCAATTATGAAATTCAAAAAAGTGAATCATATAAATAAAAAGTTATGTCATCATCATAAAGGACCAAGATCTAAGTATCTACTATCACCACCTAAGGTTACATCCAAAGGCATTCTAACAAAGATTAAGGCATCCAACTAGCTATCATTTAAGGGACAAATGACTAAAAATCCACATACGATTCAAAGGAGGGAAGTTCATTTTGACATGCACACATCCATCTACATTGCTACATCTAGCTATTGCTTGCTATCAAGTGCATCTTGCACAACAACCTCCTAGGGCATCATTCTTACACATACACACAAGAACTACATGGATCCCGAGATGCATTTCAGCACTCATTCGTAAGTTCACTCAATTGGGTGACCGTTAGGGTCATTCTGACTCCCCATTTACATCTTTTTCTTTTTAGGATTTTAAATGTTTTGGGGTTTTACATGATATCATTTGTTTTTTAGGTTACAAGTAAATTATGCAATCATCCAAAGACACACATGTGACTAACATTGAAGGTTAGTGACATTGGTGTGACACAACAAAAATTAGTTTTTAAGGTTCTACATAGATACAGTGCCCAAAAGCATACTAAAATGCCTAGGTGCCCCGACCCAACCCAGAACCCTAGGCCCAACTTATCCGGTAGTTACAGAATTTTCCATGCTTGGTTGCGATAGAATCCTCCTCCTGTTCATCAATCTTCTAATTTAGAACACTTTGAGATTATTGCGAAATTAGCTAAGTCTTTTATTCCCTCTCTCACACCTAGGGTTTCGATTTGCATTTTCTTATTGCTTGTGTCAATATTATGCTTTAGCATTTATTTATCATATTTAATTCTATAATATCTAGGGCTTTAAAAAAATCAATTTTTGTTAAATCATTTGGTGAACCCGTCTCAATCGAACACTCTTGGATATCACTTCTTCTTTTTTCATCATCCTAGGCTCATCTCATCATGGATATCTCTATTCATGATTTCTTGCTAGCCAATCCTGGTTATAGAGATAAAATCATTTCTCTCTTGGCTAATACTTGCATTCCTTCGATACTCATTCAAACAAATTATATCAGTTATTCGTAGATTCATTTTCTCAACAACTTACTTTCCCCTTGATATAGTTGTGGATATTTTTGTTTATGACAATGATCCTCCCCAAGTAGGAAATATATCTTAGTGCTCCATTTGTATGTATGGGTGAATAATAATTACATGTGTAATTATTATTATGGTAAATTATTGAAAGTACATTTATTATGTAAATGTAAATAGTAAATGTAAAATGTGGTTAGTATGTGGTAAGTTAGTAAGTTAGAATAATAAAACAATTAGTATTGTTTTATTATTATATTGGTGAGAGGTTGACACCATATGGGTGTATGGTGGTATATACGAAAAAGATTGTTGTGAGGATTGTTATTATACATATCATATATAATTGAGTGTAATGAAATAGTGAATTAATAAAAAAATGAGTGTGAGAATAAAATAGTGATGCTGATTTTAATTATTATGCGTGTAGTTATTTCATGTATTCATGTATTAGATCGGAGTAATTTTCACACTCCCCTATATATATCATCTTACTTTCATAAATTTGGTATCAAGTAAACTATAATTGATAATGGACCTGAACTCAATATTTTTACTCTATCACTCCTTCAACACATCGGTCTTTCTTCCACTTTCATTAACCCAACATCCATTTCTCTTTGTGTGTATGATTCTTCTATGTGTCCATGCATAGGCACTATCACCTTACCATTCACAGTTGGGCCAAAACTATTCCTGTTGTATTTTTGTTATTGATTTCCCAATTCAATACAATTGCTTACTTGGTAGGCCATGGCTTCACGCTATGCAAGTAGTGCCTTTTACAGTTCACCGGTGCATTAAATTATTACATGAGGGATTTGAATATACCATAGTCATTGATTGTGACCCATTCAAATATTGCCACCTAGATCCAACCACTGCGTTACCTAATCCAACTTCTACTACTATTATGCATCGAGTTGTTGATGACTATCTTGACAACTTGCCTCCACTCAAAGGAACTATTTGTACATTAGACATTGTTCCATCCGCTTGATCTCACTCCCTCCTTCTATTAGTGTTATGGTACTTTTTCAGGGGTGTATTCATACATTGGATGTCATTTCACCTTCCTCGTCTTCTCATGAGTGACCTACATTTGTGATTCCTCCGTTCACATGCACTATTTTCATGAACACTTCTTATTGGTCCCATATTCCATTTGATCTTACTTGCTCGACATTTTTGTACACGTGATGGTTTGGCTTGGCTAGGATTCACACTTTGGATGATCTCCTCCCTCCATCTCATTCTCCTCATCTTTATCATGGATATGTTTGCATTACTATTTCTTATGGCCTCTGCATCTTCCATCTATCAATATTTATTGCACAAACTTCTCATCCTTCTCTACTCATACTTGGAAAATCTTGGCTTGACTATATTGGTGGCACTCGGATCCTAACCATATTGATATTACATTCACATTCCTTTCGATCATTTTTCTATTTGCAATGATTAATTTCTTAGTTATACACAAAATATTACTTGATGGTATACACATGGATGTCCACTACCACCTTTCATTGATGAGGAAACACAATGGGCATGTACAATCTGCATCACAATGACTCTTTATGTGATCAACCGTGTACTATTTCTTACCAGTCTCTAGTGTATTGTTGGCAAGAATTTTTTTGGGTGGAAACATTTGTGGGTTTCTCGGCTAATGCTCTACAAATCGAAGTCCCTCTACTTAAATGGTGCAGATTTCATATTTGCATGCACGTGAAAAGGTGGATTTTCCTAGTGGCCTTGTGGCTGGAGATCACACAGAGGCACTCCACCGACCCAGCGGAAAAGCTAATAATTGTTTGCTAGAGATGAATTTTTATTGAGAATGGGGAAGGGAGTGAGAATAAGAGGTAGGAGAACTAATGTTATAGGTAGAAGCTCAGATTCTTGCATGCACTAGTTATAAATTTCAACACATGCATTTAAGAGAAGAAACAACCAAAACTTCAATGCTACTGGCTAGAGGAAACCATGCATACAAAGATGCACACATTCATATGCCTTGGAAAATAGAAAATTCTTCCTTCATTAGCATTTCAATTAGATTTGTACAAAGTAGGGAAAAGGAGGAAACATATGCAAGAGGAGAATGGAAGAAAGTGGCTATCTCCTTTGTTCTCTCTAAGCACAATGCACTCTTAAGTTTAACAAATTGATCACCAACTCTTTGGAATGGGATCACTTTTGATTTTATAAGAAGATAGGTGCATGTTCATATGTCCCCCAATGAATTTTCATATGTCCTCGCACAACTTAAAACTTTTCAACTTCCTAGGAAACTATTAAGTCCCTTCTTATGACATAAAGGTGAATTTTACATTAGAAATATAAAGTTTCCTTTTAATTTAATTAAGGACATATAAAAAGTGCACCCCAACAAATAATTATAACATGGAAGAGAAAGAAATTTGGGGGAGGGTGAGAGAAGAGAGAGAAAGAAAGAGATGAAGAAGAATATGTCACTCCTGGTGAATTCCATTGATCCTTGTTGATGGAATGCTCCAATTTAGTGAAATTCTGAATCTTTTAACTCTTTGCACTCCAAGAAACTCCTTTAGATGGATGACACCTTGGATTGAGTGTTTAGAAACATTATTGAATTGTTTTGTCAATGACCACGAACGTGACTTATGAAGATCCCCTCATAAGATGATAGGAACTCAAAACTGACCTTGCTAAGTTGAATGAAATGTTTTCTAATGATTGAAACCTCCACCTTACACATGATACACATGCAACCCAAACCATGAAGTGATTTTCAAAAGACACTATCGGGATCTCCTGAGATGGATTCCGAATGACCTATGAGAAATGCTTACGATAATCCCTTGTGACACTACCATGATCCACTGGCGAATATGGTACATTAAAGAGATAGGAAACAACATTGATGAAGGCACCATTGGTGACAGTGACAATGCCCATTTTGTAAACTTGAATTTCATGGTCCCTTGACACTTACTATATTTGGAGAGTGCAACTTACTATTTTGAGTAAGGTGATAATTTGTCTTTGAATCCCAAATGGTCATATTGACCTAAATGATTGCCCCTCTGTTCACTCCTATGAAAATTGCCTTTTGATATGACTTACTATTAATAGTAAGCACTTGTATATGAGACTTACTATTTTTAGTAAGTAGTGATTTTGACCCTTTTTTGACTGCACCGGTGAGATTGGCTTTCTCAACTATCCCTGTAGTCACTACTTTCCCTTGATCGCTTCCCAGGATGACTTAATATTTATAGCTAGAACCCGGATAGAAGACTTACTATATTTAGTAAATGGTGATTTTTTCCTTTCTCGGATCATCTTGATGAGATTAGCTTCTTTATTTACTCCTTTGTATATTGGCTTCACCTCGACCACTTATTGGAATGACATGATATTTTTAGTAGGTACACGATGCACCAAAAAATTACATGTGCTACATTGTCAAAAAAATAGTTACAAAAGTCCCCAATGATGATTAAGGTCCTTTCAAGAAGGCGTTCGAGCTCCCATTT
The DNA here is from genome assembly GCA_018340775.1 of Taxus wallichiana var. yunnanensis. NCBI lineage: Eukaryota > Viridiplantae > Streptophyta > Pinopsida > Cupressales > Taxaceae > Taxus > Taxus wallichiana. Next base: position 10,626,473 of record CM031236.1, read on the forward strand.
CCATTCACAAAGGTGTATATGTATTGCCTAGATGTCTTTACTTGGCCTTCCCGTGCTTTTTCTAGATTCTTGCCTCTTTCTGTGCATGTTTTGGCCTTTAGTGCTAGGACCGCCGCCGCAGCAGGTGGAGGTCTGCTCGCTTTTTTCATCTTCTCTCACGTGTGTTTTAACATGCGACGATTCACTTAATTTCAATTTTTGCATGCATCTCGTGAGCCAAATTGTCTAAAATTATCTTTGATTGTTTGGTTCTCCTTCCTCCTATTTTTAAATAGATTTAATTATTTGGAACTACTCCTTCTTACCTTGAGCTTGAAGGCACCTCCCATCCTCCATTCTTATATATTCCATGCTTGTATTCAAGCAAAAGTCCTGAGAATTTTGTGTATCTTGCATTGTATTGTTGTTACGATCTTGCTAGGAATTGCATAGCCAAGCTCTGATCTCTTGTGCTATCTCTCTTCTACCTGCATTGCATCCAGACTGCCATCAAGATGCCATTGCTCAAACGCCATCCTCCTACTGTTGTTCTTGCATTCCCAATCCCTTGGACTCACATGAACACTCGGAGAAAGAAAGGAACATACTGAGGGGAGAAATACAGACACAACCATATTTTCCAAAGCTCTTGTTTGTCCAAGTTGGAATTGTGTGTTTGTTTTCTTTGTTTGTTGAATTGTCAATTTTGAATCACTAATTTCAATTATTCATATCAAATGGAGTAGAAAAAATTTCATATCAAATAGAGTAGAAAATCATTCATTTCAATAGAATTAGTCAATCACAGGTAGATCCAGTCATTATTAAGCTTTCCTCTTTAACATTACTAGGGAAGTTGTGAGGAACAATATCCCCTTTCAGGGTCATGATTTGTTCTTCACCTCTGAGGTAGGGTTTTGATTAGATTAGGTTATTTTGCTTTAGATTAGATTCATACATTTGCACAAGTGACTAGGTACATCCGCCTGATTACTTATCTTTAGTTTATTTATTATATTAGAACGCATTGCTTAAAAATTAGAAAAGAAAAAAAAATCCTTTGATAGATTAGTTTTCTTTTATTGCTTTGATCCAAAATATTGTGAAAACTCCAAAAACATAGATTAGATTTCCTTTAGTAATTAGTTTTCTTATCAAAAATCATTTTATTTCATTATGTATGACCATCAATGGTCCACAACAGAAAAGACATACAGTTGTGATCCCTTGGTCCCACAACCCAAACGAGCCAGAATTGATAACTAACATTGATACCAGTTTACGTTTGACTTACATACACTGCAACTTTTGCTTTGAGAAAATAGAACAACTCAATACGCTAAATATCACTTTGTTAATCAATCCTATGACTATTGGACTGCTCCTAGCAATAGGGTTTGATTATGTGCATGACCATTCAAGGGCCACAACCTCCACAAGTCTTTGGTTGTGATCCTCGGTTACTGCAACGTAACGGTGCCTTGCCAGCTTAGACATTGACACTAGTTTGCATACATTAGTATTCAAATATTCACCACTTCCACCAGATATTATTGCACAACTTTCCTTACTGAACATAGTAGCCGAGTAGGCTAATACTTTCTGAAACCAGCAGATCGGAAAATCACCCATAAATACTTGTGGCTCCATCATGCCTCTCGTTCTTACTTCCATGACCTTGTCTGGAAATCTATACGAGGTGCCCGCAGTTATTTTCCACGTGTTCAACAACCAACAAACATAATCTTGGTTGAGCTTGACATTGATTGGAGTCTACGAGCAGCTATTATTTCAGATCGAGCCATCACACCACTTCAAGTTAGGAGATCATTCTTTTCCTTAGACTCGCAGATCCTAACATTGTGTGTTGAAGATATAATATTGCCCAATTAGCTTGATCCCCGTCACCACACTCACATTCACACTCATTCTACACCGGTTGTCTCGACATGACCTCGAGAGGTCAGGTGCGAAGAAGGTCACGTGTTGATTTTTATCGTATAGTATCCATATAGGTAACTTACTATTTTTAGTAAGTGGTCATTTTCACTATTTTCTGATCTGAACAATAATTCTAACCTCATGATAATCTTTGCCCCACAATCTCTTCGTTGCCATTGCTTCGATGCGAGACTAACAAAAATAGCAAACTTGTGTAGGAAAGCTTACTATTTTTGGAAATTGGGTCTCTAGTGCTCGGTTTGAGATGGAACACATATTTTCAGATTTGAATTGTTTTCGTGATCTTATCCCCTGAATTTCATTTGATTTTGCCCACGAATGCTTGAAATAAATAAAAAAATTCAACTTTGGCAAGGGCTTCGAGCATGGAGCTACCATGGCAACCATTAATGGAGTCATGAAGCTTTTTTTGCAGGTCTGATTTTCACCCCGATAGCAATGGAATTGGCTCCATTGGGATAGTTTTTTTCTTGAAATCTATGTGCAAATTTTTAGCTCGATCCAACTGTCGGATTGGCGGGAAATTTGACGAATGTGAGTTAGGGCACAAAATGGAGTTTTTGTTGAAATAAATAATACATGGCATTATTTTACCTCCCATTTGTTTCATATTGATCATATCTAAAAATGAGGAAGTATGCAAAAGACGGCATCTCAATCCGTGCTCTAGATTGAGAGAAATGAACATTTCTCTGTTTTTGACTATGATGGTTTTACGAAAAAATATTCTTTTCTTTATTATTTTTTCACCTTTTTGATTTGTTTCTTTTGTGATTTCTACATTTTTGGATGAAGTAGGATTTTCATGGATTCATTCGGATGCAACAATGGAGGTTAGGAATCCTGGAGAAATTTTGGCGGGTTTCGGTAGGGTATGGAGGTGTGGGGAGAAATGGCGAAAAATGGCTATCTCTCGTAATATATATGCAAAATTGGAAGGGGAAGGGATGGGGAGAATTTTTTTGTCCCTTTCATCCCTTTGGAAAAAGGGATGAAGGGGACATGAAATTCCACTTTGCGCCTCATCACGCCATTTGTCACTTTTTTACTGGTTGTGCAACTTGGAGGAGGGGGCTTAGTTTTAGCACCTAGGAGCCAGTTTGCGGTCATATTGGTGACTTGGGGACTAAAAGGGTGGGGCACATTTTTGTGTCCCCTATTTTCCCTTTCAAAAGGGTCATGAAATTTTGCCTCATCTTCAGGTTGCCATGTGTCCCATAAAAAAATTACTAAGTATGAAAGATCATACCTTAGGACCAACTTGCAGAGACCATATCTCGAGCTCCCGGATGCGTTTTAAGGTGAAATTTTATATGAAATTGACTGTAAAAATTCCACTTAGTCCAATTGTGATGGTATAAACGTCCAATTTTTACTAAAACACCTCCAAATTATCCCTTATTTCTCGGGATCGCTTGTTGTGCCTTAGAAAGAATAAGTTACCTGGAACAATGCACGAGGTTTTAAGAAGTCCCATTTTTTCCACCATGGAGGAAATTAAAAATTATTTCCATTGACACATTTTTGGGCTTTAAAATCATCATGAGGCTCCCATAATATTTATTTGAAGCTCAGGTCCTTGTTCATAGTGCATGCTCTGTTCGGCCCGAAAACCTTCCTTGGTGAACTGGTTCCAACACCTCTGAATCTTCCCTGAATATCTCAAAAGCATCTTCGTGATGTTCCTAGTGCTTGAATACTCCTCCATAATTAGTATTTCTCCTATGATCTACTCTAGGGGTAGTGAACTAGTCCTAGGAAGGGTAATGATAGTCCTTCCCAAAATTGCTCGAATACTTGAATGTTCCAGAAGACCTAAATCACCTAGGTGGGCTGATTTTGATTTCCTAAATCACCTAGGGAAATTCATGACATTTACTTTTGGATCATTAGATTGACTAGATAGGACTGGCCTTGGGGATAGACTGACCTAGGGGTGTCTTGGGAAGGTATGACTATGAAAATTCTCGCCATTGTGGTTCGTTGTCATGTTTGGAAATTGGAAGTTTTCTTGTTGCACATTTGTATGAAAACAACTAGCTCTAGCTTGGGGACATGTTATGACTGATCGCATCAAAGACATAGCATGATAAATCCCAAAATCTCAATTTATAATACATTGACTAGTTCCTTATCCATTGGGCTTTATAGGAGTCACATATAACTTACAAGAGATAGCCAAAAAGGAAGAACACACACACACACACACACACACACACACACACACACACAATGAAAGGGAAACACACTTGAAGAGAAAACAAAACATAACCAATAATGGAAATTATATACAAGGGGAGGGATATCTACAGAGGTGGGGAAATAATATACACATACTCAAAAAGGGTTGAGAAAAGTACATGCCATCGTGGAATAGTGAACTGAAGACCACAAAAAATGTTATTTGATCAAACCATGCTTTAGTGATGGATTTGCATGGCTTGAGAAGAATAATATTGATCATGATTCCATCCTCATACTCACACTGTATCGAGAACGTTCTTTCATCCATTGAAAATTTGGTCACCTTCTTGAAAATATTTCCTTTTGAGGCTTCCTCTTGATATCTTGTGAGCATGATACACCATTCCTTCATACTTTCAAAATTGGAAATATTGACCTCATCATGGAGACATTCTTCATCCTTGGATTAAAACCTAAAATCATCTTAACATTTGGAAGGTACTCAGGAAGAGTGAGAAAAAACTGATTTCCTTCTCGTTTGAGGACCTCTCTGAACATTTCGCTATATTGCTCTAGCTGAGTACTTTACAAAATAGAGGCTATATCATTGAATCGAAGCCCTTCATCTTCCTCAGGAAAATGTTACAATATGGAGATATGTTCAAGATATATCGGAGCTTGAAGAATGGTGAGCATACTCTGATTTTGAATTCTTTGATAAGAATCATGCACTTCCATACTTTGTTGTTTGGAGAAATTATCATCAATATCCATTCGTTTGGAGTCCATCTTGATATAATTTCCAAAGTTACAACCCTAATTTCTTCAGAGAGGCATTCTTTACCCTTGAGTGTATTTTTCCACATGAACTCCATTCTGCCATGTCAAAATATTCCAAAGTGGTGTGACCAAGTTGATTTTGAACACACTCCCAATGCTCTCGCCACTTTCCACTTTGTTCCAAACAACTTTCTTCCATGTAAATCAGCTCGACATTTTCCCTACTGTCTTCCTCCATGGAAGAGATGTTGTCTTCAAGATTGAGGAATTCCAAAGGAGATTCGAGAACCTTCCTTCTTTTGCATTCACGACCTTCTTCGTATAATGTGGAAGAAAAAGACATATCTTTACATTCCCTCTCATCAACTAAGGCATTGGGGAAGTTGTCAAGCTTATCCAACTTCTCCATCTCAACATCAAAATTGGTGTACCAAAATGGGAAGCACAAATTGATTCATACATGTCTTGTATCTCCATAGCCCAAGTCAAGAGTTCAAGACTAAGTTAAGGATCTTCAGTTTCTTCTACAACCTTCAAGAGATATTGCATAGATAGTTCTTCTGAAATTTCCATAGGCTCATTTTTATCCTCATTGGAAGAATATTTATGTTGTGCCTCTAGGAGATGGTTGAAAATATGATCCATCCACGCCCATGATTCATTTGAAACATCCCCATTCACTTCTTCCATGCTTTTTGTTGCCCAATATTCACTTTCTTGAAAACATGGAAATACTTGATTCACGACAAATTCTAGACAAGGAGAAGAGGTACATGCTTTGTGGGAAGGGCACTCCTTCGAGCTCAAAATCCATATCATCTTTTTTATGGGACCATGTTGAAGCAACAATGTGGGAAGAACTTTCAACATTATCATGATATTCCATTATTGAATCCTCTTTCTCAGATGGACAATGAAATACTTCATACTCACAGGGATGATCATTCTACTCCTTAGGTGAGAAGAGATTATTTTCAAACTGTTCATTCTCCTTAGATTTGGAAAGGAAGTGAGATTATTCCATCAGACCATCCATGATTGAATCAGGAAGAGAATTTGTTTCTTCAACTTGTCTCCATTTCTTCATGCATCATTTCTACATCACTTAAAGGATCAAAATAGGAGGAAAATCCTCCATGACCATCTTGAATTCATCATTTTCGGTCCATGATGTTGGGTGGATTTCTTTCACTTCTTTACACATGTCCATTTCATCATTAATTGAAAGATCAAAATTTGAAAGGGGACTATTCATGCTTACTTCGAACTGGTCATTTTCAATCTCTTCATCATTGGTGGAGTCTTCGAAAGCATTGAATCATCCATTATGCAACAAGAATATTCCTCCATCGAATATATTACTCCTCTAATGGGTTGTACCTCAAGCTATAAAGAATTAGTGAATGGTGGTTCTACCTCCATGTCCTTTTCACCATCTTTGAAGGTGTTTCCTTGATTTTTAACAAGAGGGTTCAAGGATGAGATCTTCTACAGAGCATCCAAGAATATTATGGCGATGAACACCTCGTAAAGTGTACAATTATCAAGATCTTCTCGGGTCCTTTCATCCTTAAAAATGTGGAGTGATTCCATAGCAAGTTGTGTGGAATTGAAAGTTTTTATTCATTTGATCTTGCATCATCCTTCCTCTCATCATATTTTATGGTGCTAATTTTATCTTCATCGAAGGCTCAAGGGTAGGATTTTCTTCAACAAAATTTAGGAATAATTCAAGGATGAATACCCTAAAGTATGAAAAATATTCAGAATCTTCCTCATTAGGACAATTATCCTCTTCTTCTTCCTTACCACGGGTTGCTTCAAGTTGCTCATACATCTCTTAAAAACCTTCAACATTTCAAGGTAGATTTGGGGGCTGGAATTTCCTTGCATAGTGCTTATGATTCTTTCCATATACTCAAGTTTTAAGATTCCCATTTTATCATTCCTATATGCAAGGAAATCATCCCAAGGGAGGGTGATGAAAGACATGGCCCCAAGATTTTCATTCAATTGTGCATAAGTGAGGGTATTACCTTTGGCATATTCTTGAGCTTCACACCTTATCTTGTATTTTCTTTGAATATTTTCCAACAAATCCCTACTTTCTTCTTCATCGGAAAGTTTTAATTTCTTTCCTTTGTCTGATTGCAGGTTCTTGCTTGAAGTAGGAGACCCTTTTACTACTCTTGAATTATCCTTTTTGCAAGGACTGGTTTAGAACCATGGCTAATCAACAATCTTAATTTCTCAGTAATTATCTTCTTCTTCTTCTTTGTTGTCACTCATTAGTACTTCACTCCAATCTGTAAATTTCTTCATCTTGGTGCATAAACGAATGTGGCAAGGGGTTCGATCCCTTGACGAAGTCGCCTTCGAAATGATTTTATGTTAAAATTTGATATTTTTAATTTTTGGATATTTGAATTTTTTGGGGATTTTTAGACCTTGCGAAGTCGTATTTTGGGTGCGAGATGCTACCTAAAAGGAACGATAACCAGATCGTACCAAGCCAAGAACACAAATGCTAATCAAACACCATGATCAATAAGATGAAAGTAATTCACCAGAATAACTTTACATAAACCTTTGTAAACAAATGAGCAGCAATATCATATATTATTATGGAACTCAATGAATTACAATGAGAATGGGCCTTGCTTATATAGGCAAGGAATAAAAATTTAAGAACCAGTCAAGGTCGTAGATCAAGCCATAAATCAAGGAATTAACTAGCCATAAAAGAACTAGTTAAGACCATAGATTTAGGAGAGAACCCGACATCATCAGGATCTAGTCAATACCATAGATCAAGGAAAGAACTATACCTAACAACTAGATAATATCTCCTAATATCTAAATAAGATAAAAGAAATATACACACACATAAGTGGGTGAGGATAAATACAATAAAGCTAAATAATGTACCTAGGTGAACATGAGCTAAGGTAAATACCTACTCTAACGTTGCCAAAGTTTTCCCCATGGTGGGCCCCAAAAATTGTTGGCGAGAAAATTTATCGGGTGGGAAAATTTGTGGGTTTCTTGCCAATTCTCTGGGAATCAAAGTCCCTCTACTTAAATGGTGTAGCTTTTGTGTTTGCATACATGTGAAAAGGTGGATTATTCCGGTGGCCTTGTGGCCGAGAGATCACACATGGACACTCCACCGACCCTCCGACAAAACTAGAAATTACTTGCTAGAGATGACTTTGTCTTGAGAGCGGGGAAGGGAGTGAGAATAAGAGGTAGGAGAACTAATGTTGCAGGTAGAAACTCGATTCCTGCACACACTAGTTAGAAATTTCAACACATGCATTTAAGAGAAGAAACAACCAAAAATTCAATGCTACCAGCTAGAGGAAACCATGCATACAAAGATGCACACATTCATATGCCTTGGAAAATAGAAACTTCTTCCTTCATTAGCATTTCAATTAGAGTTGTACAAAGTAGGGAAAATGAGGAAACATATGCAAGATGGGAATAGAAGAAAGTGGCTATCTCCTTTATTCTCTCTAAGCACAATGCACTCTTGAGTTTACAAAATTGATCACCAACCCTTTGGAATGGGAGGAATTTTTCTTTTATAAGAAGAGAGGTGACTCTTCATATGCCCCCAATGACTTTTCATATGTCCTTGCACAACTTAAAACTTTTCAACTTCCTAGAAACTATTAAGTCCCTTTTTATAACATAAAGGTGACTTTTACATTAGAAATATAAAGTTTCCTTTTAATTTTATTAAGGACATATAAAAAGTGCACCCTAATGAAGAATTATAACATGGAAGAGAGAGAAATTTGGGGGAGGGTGAGAGAAGAGAGAGAAAGAGAGAGAGGAGGGAAGAGAGAGTTGAAGAAGAAGATGCCACTCCTGGTGAAGTCCACTGATCCTTGTCGATGGAATGCTCCAATGTAGTGAAACTCTGAATCTTTGAACTCTTTGCACCCTGAGAAACTCCTTTAGATGGCTCACAGACACCTTGGATTGAGTGTTTAAAAACATTGTTGAATGGTTTTGTCGATGACCACAAACATGACTCATGAAGATCCCCTCAGAAGAGATAGGAACTCAAAACTGACCCTACCAAGTTGAATGAAATGTTCGCCAATGATTGTAACCTCCGCCTTACACATGATACACATGCAACCCGAACCATGAAGTGAGTGTCGAAAGACATAGTTGGGATCTTCGAGATTGATTCAAATGACCTCAGAAGCAATGCTTATAATGATCTCTTGTGACACTGCCATGATCCACTTTCGAATATGGTAAATTGAAGAGATAGGTAACAACACTTCGACGAAGGCACTTTTGGTGACAATGACAATGCCCATTTTGTGAATTTGAATTTCATGGTCCCTTGACACTTACTATATTTGGAGAGTGCAACTTACCATTTTTAGTAAGTGTGAGAATTTGTCTTTCTGAACCCCAAATGGTGATATTGACCTAAATGATTTCCCCTTTGTTCACTCCTTCAGCGTGAAAACATCCTTTTGATATGGCTTACTATTAATAGTAAGCACCTGTATATGAGACTTATTATTTTTCGTAAGTAGTGATTTTGACCCTTTTTTGACCGCAGTGACGAGATTGGCTTTCTCAACTATCCCTGTAGTCACTACTTTCCCCTTGACTGCTTCCTGGATGACTTATTATTTATAGCTAGTACCCAGATGGGAGACTTACTATATTTAGTAAATGGTGATTTTTGCCTTTCTAGATCATCTTGATGAGGTTAGCTTCTTTATTTACTCCTTTGTATATTGCCTTCACCTTGACCACTTCTTGGAATGACTTGTTATTTTTAGTAGGTACCCATATAGGGAACTTACTATTTTTAGTAAGTGGTCATTTTCACTATTTTCTACTCTGAACAATCATTTTGACCTCATGATTATCTTTGGTGCACATTGTCTTCGTCACCACTACTTTTGATGCGAGACTAATTGTTATCCCAAATTCACCCCTCAAGGTAATTTAGATAACTTGCATAATTTCCTCAGGCTTGAGTAGGCGAAACGGTCCAAGGCCCAAAAATAAGGTTTTGGATTCCCCTTTCCTTCCTTTAACTTCCCTGTCCAAGAAAAAATCCAAGAAGTTAGAATAAATTGTAGAAAATCCAAAAAATTGGCTTGAGACAATGTATTGCGGCTAAATCGAGCCAAAGCGGTCCAGTAGCACAAGTATGTGTGGGACACTGACTCGAAAACACAAAATGGCCGCATTCCTTTGTTATGCGGCGAAGTCGGACATTTTTTCCCGCATGATCCGCGGACACCGGGACACACGGGACCCACAGAGCCGAAATGGCTAATTTACATGCAAATCTAAAAAGTCAAGTATATTTGGTCCGCGGGACGTCGGGACACAAGTTCGCCACAAGGTGAAATCGATGCACCAAGAGTATCATGCGGGTAAATTGGGTTAGAACGTCCTAAGTGCACAAGTATGCACGGGATAGTTGGGACCCGAAAATCCAATTTTTTCAATTTTCAAGGCGGGTCGAAGGGATGCAGGAAGTGGCGGGTCAACGGCCCTCACACCCGTTCAACGTTGGGACAAGTGGGACGTCAGGACCCGATTTTGTTGATTTTGCTGCAAAAAGAGGCTTCATGGGTGGGTAGGAGGTTTTTTCCAGACAACCAAGATGTATGGAACCGATACAAATTGAAACACTCACATACAAAGCAAAACAAAGGCAAATCGACGTTGGACTTCAAACGGCCATAACTTTTGACCCCGAGCTCGATTTTCATGAAATTGGACTTTCTGAAATGATCACGATGTCCTCTATGCCACAGAAATTGGATTTATTAATTTTTATGAGGGTATCTATATCAAAATAAAGGAAATTTATTCAGTCCCCACAATCGATGCTCATTCCCATCAAATGACGAAAATGCCTAGCAGACCCAAAATAGTTGTTCGCACTCAAAAGGCCATAACTTTTGCAATTCTCAACAAAAATGCATAAAATTAGTACCGTTGGAATAATGGTGCCGAGCCCGATGCAAAAAAACCAAGAAATTGAGAATTTGGCAAGATATTGATGGCCACTTTTCAAAAAATGTGCCCAGCCCGAACAATGATTTTATTTAGTAGTTAGGATGCATTCAATGGAGCATGGGCTGACATTTCTCACTGCTACAAGTCATGGGATAGTATGGGGAGCATTTTGCAAGCAACATAACATCATTTCACTTCATTTACTACATCTTGCAAGTGGTTGAAGGACAAATTTTAGGATTTTCATTTTCCCTCTCTCTCTCTCCTCTTAGAAATCTATAAATAGGAGTGTTGGGCTCATTGTAAAGGGAAATAGTTTTGAGTAGAAAAACTCTATCAAAATTGTTTTGTGAAGCCAATGTGTTGCAATCCCTTGTAGTGGACTCCTTGCATGGTGATCTAGGCCCTTATCTTTTAATAGATTGAACTGTGTATACTTATGAATCAATAGATACAAGTTTGTAGATTTCTCTTCCCCGATGTGTTTGTTTCCATTCCTCTTTCCCCTTGAATATTATTGCATATATTGTGTCTATTTACACTCTTGTAGGAATTCATTTTTATTGTGCATGTATGGAATATTGTTGTGAATGCATTTGCTAGATTGTGGAGAACTATTATCACCCCTTCTAGTATGCACTTTGCTTCTATTTTTCACACATTGGAAGATTACTCTCACACTCTCCTTTTCTGGTGTATCACCGCTTTAGTGTAGGCTTTATTTTCATGCACTCTCTCTCCTTGGTCCCTTGAAAGTTAGATTAGGAAAGATAGTTTTTCCTACATTAGAGTAGATTGTGGCAGGTAGTTTAGGAGTAAGAACCAACTTTCTCTGGAGGTCTATCTCAAGAAGCAAGTCCCACAACTTGGAGATAATACCCATGTTATCCAATCACATTGTGAGCTCAAGCACACACACTTGTGCAAACCATAGGGTGTTGTGATTCGGTGATAACACTAACCAAAAATAGCAAACCTGTGTAGGAAATCTTACTATTTTTTGAAAGTGGTTCTTTAGTTCTCATTTTGCGATGGAACACATATTTTCATATTCGGCTCGTCGTCGCGATCCTATTCCCATAATTTCACTTGATTTCGCCCACCAGAATGCTTGGAAATTTAAAAAAATTACTTAGCAAGGGCTTCGAGCACGGAGCTACTATGACAACCATTAATGGATTCATGAATCTTATTTGCAGGTCATGTTTTCACCTCTGATAGTGATGGAATTGGCTCCATTGGGATAGGTTTTTCACTTGAAATCTATGTGTAAATTTTTAGCTCGATTCAACTATCGGATTGGCAGGAAATTCCATCAATGCGAGCTAGGGCACAAAATAGAGTTTATGTTGAAACAAATAATCTAGGGCATTATTTTACCTCCCATTTGTTACATCTTGATCATATCTAAAAATGAGGAAGTCTGCAAAAGAAAACATCTCAATCCGTGCTCTAGACTGATTGAAACGAGCATTTCTCTATGTTTGACTATGAGGGTTTTCTGAAAAAATATTCTTTTCTTTAGTTTTTTTTTCCTTTTCGATCCATTTATTTTTTTATTTCTATTTTTTATGGTGAAGGAGGATTTTCATGGAGTCATTCGGATGCAACAATGGAGGTTAGGAATCCTGGTGAAATTTTGGCAGACTATGGAGGTGTGGGGGAGAAATGGCAAAAATTATCTCCCATATATATACAAAATTGGAAGGGGGAGGGATGGGGCACATTTTTGTCCCTTTAGTCTCTTTGGAAAAAGGGATGAAGGGGACTTTAAATTCCACTTCGCACTTTATCATGCCATTTGTCACTTTTTCTTGGTTGTGCGAACTTGGAGGGGGCATAGTTTTAGCACCTAGGAGCTAGTTTGCGATCATATTGATGACTTGCAAGCTTAAAATGGTGGGGCACATTTTTGTGTCCCATTTTTACCCTAGAAAAAGGGATAAAAGGGACATGAAATTTTTTCTCATCCTCAAGATGCCACGTGTCCCATAAAAAAATTACTAAGTATGAAAGATAATACCTTGGGACCAACTTGCAGAGACCATATCTCGAGCTCCCGGATGAGATTTAAGGTGAAATGTTATTTAAAATTGACTATAAAAAGTCCACTTAGTCTAATGGTGATGGTATCAAGGTCTAATTCTAAATTCAGAACCTCAAAATTACCCCTTCTTTCTCGGGATCATTTGTTGTCAGACGCTAGAAAAATAAGTTGCTGAAAGAATGCTCGAGGTTTCAAGAAGTCCCAATTTTTCCACCATGGAGGGAATTAAAAACTATTTCCATCGACATATTTTTGGGATTTAAAATCATCATGGGGATCCCATAATACTTCTTTGAATCTCAAGTCCTCATTCACGGTGCATGCTCATTCAGGCTCGAAAACCCACCTCCTGTGAACTGGTTCCAACACCTCTGAATCTTCCCTGAATCTTTCAAAATAATCTCCTTGGTGTTCCTAGCACTTGAATACTCCTCCATAATGAGTATTTATCCTCTGATTCACTCTAGGGGTATTGCACTAGTCCTAGGAAGGCTGATGATAGCCCTTCCCAAAACTACTTGAATACTTGAATGTTCCAGAAGACCCTAAATCACCTAGGGGGACTGATTTTGCTTTCCTAAATCACCTAGGGGAATTCATGACACTTACTTTGGGATCATTATACTGACTAGATAGGACAGGCCTTGAGGATGGACTGACTTGGGGGTGTCTTGGGAAGGTATGACTTTGAAAATTTTCAACAATGTGTTCTGTTGTCATGCTTGGAAATTGGAAATTTTCTTGTTGCACATTTGCATGACAACACACATCTCCATTTTAATTTGACCATGACAACGATGATATTTTAGATGATGTTATTTAATTCTTCTTTGCATCATACACTTGGGGGCATCATTCTTACTACCCCCTAGCATTATCTAGTGTCTCTCATTTCTACTATTTCATATCATGCTTCACATATAATATTTACCAAATATCTCATGCAACTTGGTACACCTCTTGTATCATCACTACCCTATGGCACACTCTCATGCTACGGTTCACACTTAATTGTTGAGTGCATACTAATATTAGTGCAAAATCACAGCACCCCCAAATGAGTCTATAGATTTTCTTTTCTAAGGCATAATCATTTGGTGTGATCCGCATAAAATTGAGTTCTCCTTAGAGTGTGGGACTTTGAAATATAGGAAAACTCTCCGTTAAAGGTTGGTTCCTATTCCTCTATTTAGGTGCATACGTAGAAACTTGCAGAGGATCCATTCCTAAACTTAATCTAAACTTTACCAAGGAGACAGGGGATAGAAAGAGTACAGAAATTAAAACAAAGCTATACTACGAGATGATGCGGCGAAGGAATGATGCATTTGTTTTGCTTTGATAGACACAAACCAAATAAAATGTATGCAAATAATCAAGCACAGATAACCAAATTTATAATGAAATATTAGACGAGATCAAAGAATAAAAGAGAGGATCTAGAATCAATCACAAAACATGTTTTATTGCTCTGTAGATTGATACAATATAGTAAGAAAGCAGACAAGAGGCGAGAAAGTGTATTACTATTTTAATGGAAGGTCTAAAACTTCACGAGTTCCTTTCCAGAAGGAAAGGGGAGCCCGTAAAAGACAAAATAATGTCTAACCCTTTACAACGAGTCTCGACCCTATATTTATAGATTCAATTAGAGGGAAGGAAGAGACAAGTGGGAGAAAACAGCTCCAAGCTCAACCACCACTATTTAATGTCTCCCATAAAATTTGTCCCAAATCTTCTTTGACCGCATAAACCATTGGTTTGGCACCTTGAAAGATGAGGAAAGCAGCGGAGCAGATCGAATCCGATCTGGTTGTTGGGGCAAGAAGATCTGCATTAAGGGCTTGAATATTTTTCTCCATTTTCACCTACCATAGCCTATACATATGATTTTTATCTTTACATAGCGTAGAGGACGCGAGATGCTTCCAACGGTGTACCATTTACAATATTTTGATCCACGAGTTGAAAGATGTGCCCTTTGAAGTTTGTATCAGTGCCAGTACAAAGGGGCGGAAAACCATTTGAAAAACATGCCCCTTCTTAAATACGGGACACGTGGCAACCTGATTACCGAAAAATTGGATTTACGGGTCCGAGCTTTATCCCTTTTTCCTTTTACTGTAAAATCCTGAAAATTCCCGCAGCCCCGCACTCCGCTTGGACACGTGGCACCTTTTGGTTGGCTGGGGAGATGCACTTCAATTTTTATCTCTGTGCCTTTTTGACAAAAGGAAAATTTTCACCTTTTCCTTTGACTCCCTGCTTTGGCCTTGACTCGGGCTCATACGTTGACTTTTTCCTTTGGGCGAAGTTGCGGACCTTTTTATGACTTTTGAATTTTTGGAACAAGGGGCAAAAATCCAACTTTACCCCCGATGGCCCACTTCCCGCTTTTGGTATTGGCTCGACAGATGGCGCATCCATCCATTGCCACCCAATTTCTCAATTTTTGGCTAAGTCTTTTGCTTGGGGTCATATATCTTGACTTGGGACATGCGGCGCCTCTAGCACTCATTTGGAAACATTTCCATTATTCTCGCTCTTGAATCGGCGTCGTTTGAACACTTGGTGGCCTCCGCCGCCTACCCCATGCATTGACTATTCAACCAACTCGCCCCTTTGACATTGGACATGTGGAGCACTTGTGCTCGCTTGGCTTTGATTCAAAATTTACCTCTAAAGGAGCGTCGAGTTGACACTTGACAACCTCCGCAGTCTGTGAACTTTTCAATGGCTCCTCTTATCCTTTCGGACTTTAGGCTACGTGGCGAGCTCACGCTCATTTGGGTCTCCGCCTTCGGACTAACTCTTGAAATGTGTCAGCCGACACTTGGCACTCTCCACTTGCACTTTTATACTTAACCACTTTTAGGCCAGCCTTTTGACTCTGTTTTGATCATTCGTTACATGGAGGGCTGACGTAAGTTTGAGTCTCCACCACAGGCTCCTTCAGTTTGTACCAAGCCAACAGTGGCACCTTCTTTCCTAGTTGAAGACTTTTCAACGACCACACAAATTTTTGGGGCTTTAAACGTGTGGAAGCCTCGACGCTTGTTTGGACCTCCCTTTTGGATTCATCTTTGGAGAAGCACTTGTGATGACACATGGCTCTCCCCGCTTGCTTCCTCCATACTTAGTCAATTTTGGGTCTTTTCTTGAATCAAGCTTTGAGCCCAAAAAATTTCGAACCTTCATCATTTTTCCCCTTCCTTGCTCCCGACTCCTCTGCGGTATTGTCCCCTTCTTCTCTCGACCTTGCAATTCCATTGTTGAGTATACCCGTAACTTGCGTAATGGATTTAAGACATGAAACGGATTGACAAAGTTGTTTATTCTTACACAGGGCCATTTAATCTTTCTCGAGTCCCTGCCACTCCATTTTGAGTCCTTCGTGACTGCTCACAATATTTGAATGAGATTTCTCAGGTTCTTTCTATGTAGGGTCGTGGATGATCCAATATTTTTCCCGTCAAGGGGTGAAATATGGATAACAATTTGGCGACTCACAGGGGTATCTTCCTGCTAGATGAAAAAACTAATTGCCTTGTCATATATGTTGGGCATGGAGTTGGGAAAGACGGTCTAATATTGGTTCTTTCCTTTGATTCACGAGCCCAACTGTTTTCACTCTCAATTTTCACAAGAAATCTCAGAACAAAGGTTTCTGAGAGTAGAAAATTGTTTTGACCCGAGCTTTATCTGTCTCTCGTGTGAGTGGACCGCATAAGAGCAACAAAACAACACCACAACTATATACACAATTCAAAATCATAAGTTTTCTAAATAGAACATGCAGATCGTGCAAAGCACTTAGGAGAAAAGTAACCTATACTACAACAAGACAATGTGCACAAGCACTTAGAGGAAAAAGAAACTAAACTAATATATACAAAGTTGGGAACTTCCCTTTTAGTAGCAATGCTTAAGATAGATCCCATTCACTAGGATCTCAGTAACCCTTCACCATCCAACGTAGACAATTGGAAAGCATTGCTACTTTTGCAACTTGTGACCATATGGGGCCACTCTAGATGGCATCGAACTTGGTATGCCTTCTTGGTTTTACTCAATCTGCATCCCATTTCAAAACTAGGTCTCCTTCCCGGAAGGTCCTTGTTATTTCCTTCTTGTCGAATCATCTCTTGATTGAGGCCTGATCCTTCTCTATTGTTTGGAGTGCATGCTCTCTGGTTTGTTCCAATTCCATCAGCTCTGCATACCGGCCTCCATTGGTTAAAATTTAGACATCTCCAAATGTTTCATGAGTTCTAATGCTGACAACTCAAGTGATATAGGCAACAATGCTTCTTTCCCATAGACAAGATTGAATGGAGAGTTGCACCGTAGATCTCTTTGGTGTTGTCTATCAGCCCATAAGGCTGATTTGAGCTTTGTGGGTCGGGTTCTCGATTTTCATCAAGGGTTCTTCTAATGATCTTTAGCGAGGTTCTTGTTTGTGGACTCAGCTTGGCCATTACCTTGGGGTAATATTTTGATGAATTGCTCAAGTAAATATTGTTCTTTGATCCATCCCGTGATCTTGGAACCTATGAATGCCAATGCATTGTCTGATATAATGGTGGCTGGCACTCCAAATCTGGTTACTATCCCTTCATAGAAATCTAGTATACTAGACTCATTAGCTTCCTTGAGTGCCACTTTGCCTCATTCCACTTGGTGAAATACCCTATTGCTGTCAGAATCCATTTGTGGCCTTAGCTTTAATTTGGATTGATGACTCTGATGAAATCTAATCCCCATTGCATGAAAGGTTGGTCGACTGAAATTGGGTGTAATGGAAGTGTTGCTAATTTTTCTCGCCTTTGAATAATGCACAATTCTTATACCTTTTGATCCATGCATAGTAGTCACTAAACACTCTGGGCCAATAATAACCTACCTTCGTGATTTTAGTTCTGTCACCCTTGGAGCAACCAACTGCTCCAACATGGAATTCGTGTAGCACTCTTTCAACCTGATATGTCACAATGCATCTTAGCATAATGTCATTTATGTCTCTTTTGAACAAGACACCATCAATAAGGACATATGGGATGGCCCACAATCTGAAATGTCTTTTTTTTGTTACCCATCCAATGAGGACATAGGCCCGTTTGAAGGAAGTGCACCATATCTTGAGTTCAACAAAGAGCAGTACATCAACATTTTCTTCTTCTTGACTATTCGTCAGAGAACAAAAACAACCTCTTTTCATTGTTTGCTTCATCTTGTTGACCTAAGGCTAGTTTTTCACACAACCCCTTCCCACGGACCAGCTTAGTGACCTTGATCTCAATGTCATATTCCATGACACGAGTGATCTTCCTGCACATTTTTCATTCAGATCCTTGTTGAGAAGGAAGTCTTTAACTCTGCATGGGAGACTAACAATTGGATTTTATTATTTGAAACCATATGCTTAAACTTCTTTAATCCTCTTGATCATCGTTAGGACTTGCTTTTCAATGAAGGAGTATCTCACTTCATAGTCTTCCAGACCTTGGCTAAAGAAAGCAATTGGTTGTTCTGTACTTTCTTTGTTCTGTTGAACTAAGATTGCAAAATTGTGTCACTGCCACCAAAGGCATACAATATGAAGTCTTTAGAGAAATTTGGATTCATGAGAGTTGGGGCTTGTGATATAGCTTCTTTGATGGCCTTAAAGCTTGCCTTTCCTTCAGCTGTCCACCTGAATGCTAAGCTCTTCTTCAACATCAACGTTATTGGCTTAACAAGGGCTACAAAGTTTGGTACAAACCTTCAAACAAAATTGATCTTTCCTAAGAATCTTTGAAGAGCTTTCTTGTGGCTTAGCAATGGCAATGCTCTTATTGCTTCAACTCTCTCTGGGTCAATTGTTAGACCCTCCTTAGACATAATGTGGCCTAAAAGTCTGCCCTCATGGGCCAAGAATATGCATTTTTTAGGGTTCAATGATACCCCAAATCTCCTGCATCTTTGAAACACTTTCCTTAGGTGAAAAAGGTGGTCTGCTGCATTTTGGAGAACACAGTAATGTCATCCAGATAGATCAGCACTATTTTTTGATCATCCCTTTGAATGCCATATCCATAGCCCTTTGGAAAGTGGCTCCAGCATTAGACAATCCAAATGGCATCTTTCTGTAGGCATAAGTGCCCCATTTGGTGGTGAAAGTTGTTTTGAACTAATCATCTTCTTTCACCATGATCTAGTTGTACCCTGAGTAGCCATCTAGGAGGGAGAATCTCTCTGATCCAGACACCACTTGCAAGATTTGCTCCATTGAAGGGAGTGGGTAATGATCTTTGAGGGAAGCTCTATTCAAGTCTTGAAAGTCTACACACAATCTAATCTCTCCATTTTTTTTCTTGATTGGGACCAGGTTTGCAACCTAGCTTGAGTGTTTGATTGGAAATATGATACTTGCCTCTATCAACTTGTTCAACTCTTTCTTCATCAGAGGCTCAATGTGTGGATTGATTGGTCTCTATTTTTTCCTGATGGGCTTAGTAGTTGGATCTAGTTCAATTGTGTGTTGTGCTAGCTTTGGATTGAACCCTCTTAGGTCTTCATAGCTCCAAGAAAATACATCTGGAAATTCTTGGAAAAGTTTTATGAATTCATACCTTTCTTGCTCAATGGCCACTTTGCCAATTTGAAGTATTTTTCCTTCTCTAACTGGGATTGACTCTGAATCTTCTCCTTTGATCTGTATGTTATCCTTCTCTTTTATAAACTGATCATTAGGGTTGAAGATAGACTCCAATGTCACTAAGCCTTTGGGAAGCTTTTTTGTATGCAATTGCATGTACTATTTGATTCCCATATTGCTTCTCTAATCTTCTTTGATTTCTAGCTGAGAATTCAGCTTCTTCTTGTAAAAAATTAATGATTTGTTGATCATCCTCAAATACATGCCAAAGATGTGTTGTTATCCGGCACCTTTGTAGGCCTCACAACCACATGGATATGTGGATGTCCCTTATCTCTTTTGATGTTGTCAACCATATCAAATGTTGCTCCAATATCTGCAAGCCTATCAACAACTTCATTCTCCTTCCTGGGTATGGACACAATGTTAAAGGCCTCGAAATCCTCCATGAGATCCCATACCCTACTCTTGTAGTTCTTGAGCAAGTCATTCTTGATAGCATTAAGTCCTCTGACTTGATTGGCAACCAGTTCACTGTCACCAAACACTTGCAAGTTCTTGATTCCTAGATTCCTTTCCCAATGAAGACCATGGACCAAAGCCTCATATTCAACAGTGTTATTTGAGTAGGAAAACTGAAATCTGAAGGCTGAATAATATTTCATACCTTTAGGGGACACAATCATAGCTCCTCCTCCAGCTCCTTGTCTACTCCTTGAGCCATCAAAAACAATTGCCATACCTCTCTTTCATCTTTATATTCGGGCCTAATTAGGTCGGGAAGAGGATGATTCTCTTCATGCAAACAATAGATACCTAGCTTAGATTCTTCCATCTCCTTATAGGGGTCAAAGGAATTTCTTTTGTTGGCCGACTCATCGAGAGTAAAGTCTGGAATACATCCCACCTTGGTATATGATTCACAAGTGCTTAGGAGGTCTTCTTGATCAAAATCTGAGTAGTTGGAATTGATTAGGCTAGGCACATAAGATTCAATATGATAATCAGTGATGGGCTCAAATCTGATTGTGGCCTTCACCCCATACCTTGTTCTAAAGAGCATATGTGACCAATCAACAGATAGATAGCCTCCAATTTTGGAAGTGAATTCCCCTGGACAAACACAAAGCAAAATGTGGTGGCAAGTCTATGATCGACACATTCTCCAATACGATCACATTAGGGGCGGGCATGAAAAGTGAGGCTCGGATCTTTGATGATTCCAAGAGTTGTCACCGTTGTCCCATCTAATTGTAATACCCCTCTGGAGATGACTTCATATTGGAGACCCGGTTGGTCAGCTATTCACTTGGGCATTACATAATTGCTTGCCCCAAAAATCAATCATACAATTGTGCACCAATATGTCCCCAATAATTAATGAAACATAGAATGGAGGGGGTCTCGGTTCTTACCTTGTTGTTCTCCATGGTTTCTCCCGGGTTGAGTTGCATTGGAAAGCACTCTCTCTTCTTGGTTAAGGGGTTGGTTTGACCTTGACCAATTTTGTATGGTAATCTGCAATGATCCTCTCGCCTAGAATGGCCAAGTGACTCCCATAGTGAAATGTTCACACTTTTCCTCTTCATTTGCTTAATGATATTGAATGAGTTGTACCTTTTCTACCCCTTCCTTGGCACATTTTTTTCTTGTACATGGGTTGTTACAACCGGTGCCCGAATGGATTTTAAAGGTGGCTTGGGTTGGCTCTACATGTTGGGAGTTGCATTTGGAGTACTAAAACCTTGCGGAGTGATGGAAGGTTGAGGGTTACCTGAGTTCATTGGTTGACTTCTCCAATATTTCTATTTTTTGATAGTGTATTGGCAGCTACACTTTGAGAAGGTAACTGATTCATTCCATAGAAGTCTTCAACTTTCCAATTGACAAACATAGTTTCACTTGGAGGTCCCTCTTGTTGAGCTCCTTGTTGCTGATCTCCTTCTTGGCTAGGTTCTTGTGACACCATACTAGTTTGCACCATCAAGGCCCGATTTAGTGTACCTTTAAATCACATTGATTGGTTATGTGGTTGATTGCATGGGAAGCACCAATCATATTCTTGTGCCATGTTGTTATGTGCTAGAACCAATGCCCTTGATGTTGAAGTTGTGTTTGGATCATATGACCTAAAAGGTCTAGCAGCTTGAGGTTGTCCTTGGTTTTGACTCTGATTTATAGTCTCAGATGGTGATTTATTTTGTTGATACTAGGGTCTAGTCTGATATTGATCCCGAGCCTGATATGGCCTAGAGCTCGAGCTTGCTAACTTTTTATGGTTACTAAGTCGTTTCCTAGATTCTCAAGTTGTTACATGACTTCTGAAGCTCTTTTGAGGTGTTAGATGATAAGGTAGAGGCTTCAGCTGAGCTTTGACTCCTGGGAGTAGGTACAGGGGCTAATGTGGGTGTTTGGCTGGTGCTTGGGTTCCCTAATTTGGGGTATAGAGGCATGGATGGTCTGGGAGCAATTTTGCCAACCTGGATTAAACAATTTTTAGCTCCTATGGACAAAGTTGTAGGCTGCAGGTAAGGTCGTGCCCCCATTGACTGAATCATTAAAGAAATGTTAGAATTTAAAGCTCTAAGAAAGTATAAGAAGGCACCTTCATTAGTGGGCTTTACTGCTATTGGAATCCTATCCCATGTCCTTTGAAACCTGAGGTTGAAATCTATCAATTGCTCATTAGGAGCTCTTTTGATTGTTGTTAGTTGTTCCAACAAGGACAAGTTATCCCCCTTCTCACCAAACTAGTTATGAAGGGTTGTGCATAGATGATCCCAAGATTGAATAGAGCCTTCTCCTAAGCTCCTGAACCATTGTGAAGCTTTTCCCTTGAGTGAAGAGGCTAGCAACTTGACCGCAATATCCATTTCAGTGATCTCATGCATTGTACATGGGCGTTTGCAATGTCCTGAACATGGTCACTAGGAGAAGTCTGGTTTTCTCCAGTGAAGTATGGGATGCTCTTTAATGCTACCATTAGAATTGGATTTTGTGCATTAAGAGCAAGTGGGATGCTACCAGTGAAATTGACATAGGGATTTGGTTGTGCCATTACGATTGGCCCGAGCACCCTTCTTGGTTGAAAGAACGACCTACTAGGAGGAGGTGTTGATAAGGCTTTGTTTGGTGGAGATAGAGACCTCTGGACTCTTCTTCCTCTTAAATGTCGGAGACAAATGTATGTGTATAAATTGTCCCCCTTCTCAGTTCTCGGACCTTGTTTGTATTCTTCTCATAAAGTTGTTTGGGCTATTAAAACTAGTGGATTATTTTCCTTTGGAGTTGCCAAATGCACAACTTTAAAACTTCTTAAAAGTTAGAATCACACCGCAAGTGCACATCAACCTTCTTGTAATAAGATGGAGACTTCTTACTCCCACCAGGGTGTGCCAAAATTGTTAGTGTAAAATCACAAAGACTCCCCCAAATGAGTCTATAGATATGCTTTTCTAAGGCAGAATCATTTGGTGTGATCTGCATAACATTGAGTTTTCCTCAGAGTGTGGGACTTTGTAAAATAGGAAAACTCTCCAGATTAAAGGTTGGTTCCTATTCCTCTGTTTAGGTGCATACGTAGAAACTTGCAGAGGATCCATTCCTAAACTTAATCTAAACTTTACCAAGGAGACAGGGATAGAAAGAGTACAAAAATTAAAACAAAGCTACACTACGAGGTGATGCACCGAAGGAATGATGAACATTTTTTTTGTTGATAGACAAAAACCAAATAAAATGTATGCAAATAATCAAGCACAGATAACCAGATTTATAATGAAAGATCATACGAGAGCAAAGAAGACAAGAGAGGATCTAGAATCGATCATAAAAGATGTTTTATTGCTCTGTAGCTTGATACAATACATTAAGAAACGACCAAGAGGTGAGAAAGCGTATTACAGTTTTAATATAAGGTCTGAAACTCCACGAGTTCCTTGCCATAAGGAAAGGGGAGCCCGCAAAAGACAAAAGAATGTTCAATCCTTTACTGACAAGAGTCCCAACCCTATATTTATAGATTCAATCGGAGGAAGGAAGAGAGAGAAGCGGGACAAAATAGCTCCAAGCTCAACCACCACTATTTAATGTCTCCCATAAAATATGTCCCAAATCTGATTTTACTGCATCAACCATTGGTTCGGTGCCTTGAAAGATGAGGAAACAATGGAGCAGATTGAATCTGATCTGGTTGTTGGGGCAAGAAGATCCTACATTAAGGTCTCGAAGATGTTTCTCCATTTTTCACCTACCATAGCCTATAAAAATGATTTTTTATGTTTCCATGGCATAGAGGGCGTCGAGACACTTCCAACGGTGTAAGATTTTCAATATTTTGAGCCTTGAGTCAAAGATATGCCCCTTTGAAGTTTGTATCAGGTACGTACAAAGGGGCGGGAAAAACAATTTGAAAAACGGGCCCCTTCTTAAATACGGGACACGTGGTAGCCTGATTAGGGAAAATTAGGTTTGCGGTCCAAGATTTATCCCTTTTTCCTTTTCCGTAAAGTCCTTAAAATTCCCGCGGCCCCGCAGCTCCACTTGGACACGTGGCACCCTTTGGTTGGCTGGGAGATGCGCTTCAATTTTTATCTCTGTGCCTTTTTGACAAAAGGAAAATTTTCACCTTTTCCTCTCGACTCCCCACTTTGGCCTTGACTCGGCTCATATGCTAACTTTTTCCTTTGGGTAGAGTTGCAGACCTTTTTGTGACTTTTGAATTTTTGGAACAAGGGGTAAAAAATCCAAATTTACCCCCGATGGCCCGCTTCCCTACTTTTGGTATTGGCCTGACACATGGCGCTTCATCCATTATCGCTGATTTCTCTATTTTTGCTAAGTATTTTGCTTGGCGGGGTCATATCTCTTGACTTGGGACACGCAGCAATCTGGTGCTCATTTGGAAACCTTTCCTTTATTCTCGCTCTTGAATCGGTGCCATTTGGACACTTAGCGGCCTCATTAGCCTACCCCATGCATTGACTATTCAACCAAATCTGCCCCTTTGAGACCCCGGACACGTGGAGGCACCGCGCTCGCTTGAAATCCTGATTCAAAATTTGCCTCAAGGAGCACCGAGTTGACACTTGGCATCCTCATGAAGTTTGTGGAATTTTCAATGGCTCCTCTTATCCTTTCAAACTCTGGGCTATGTGGCGAGCTCGCGCTCATTTGGGTCTCCGCCTTCGGACTAACTCTTGGAAATGCGCCAAGCTGACACTTCGCACTCTCTGCTTGCACTTTTATACTTAACCACTTTTTAGGCCCACCTTGTCTTCCTTTTGACTCTGTTTTGACCATTCGCTACGTGGAGGGCTGGCGTAAGTTTGAGACTCCGCCCGGCTCCGTTTGAGTTGTGTCGGTGCCACACTGCACCTTCTTTCCTAGTTGAAGACTTTTTAACGGTTGCGTAATTTTTTTGGGATCTAAACATGTGGAAGCCTGACGCTTGTTCGAACCTCCCTTTTTGGATTCATCTTTGGAGAAGCATTGCGCTGACACGTGGCTCTCCCTACTACTTCCTCCATACTTAGTCGATTTTGGGCCTTTTCCTGAACTATTTCGAGCCCGAAAAATTTCAAACCTTCATCATTTTTCCCCTTCCTTGCTCCTAGTTCCTCTGCAAAGACTACCCCCTTCTTCTCTAACCCTACAATTCCATTGTTGAGTCTACCCGTAACTTGCATAATGGATTTAAGCCAGAAATGGCTTGACAAAGTCGTTTCTTCTTGCAGGGGCCGTTTAATATTTCTCAGCCCCCGCCACTCCATTGTTGAGTCCTTACGTGACTCGTTCACAAGATTTGAACGATATTTCTCAGGTTCTTTTTATGTGGGGTCGTGAATGATCCAATATTTTCTAGGGGTGAAATATGGATAACAACTACATCCATGAACCTCGCATCATATACACGACACATTTCATACTTTGTGCATTCACGACACATCTCTCGGTAATCACATTCTCGCACATCACTCTACCCTCGGTTCATCTTTGGATTGAGGGTATAAATAGGAAATGAACCCCACCACACTCACTCACTCTCTACACTTTATGCTTCATTGATCATATCTATCTAGTGCAGATTTCAAACCATTTCTCAATAACTTACTATTGTTCTATGGTTCATTCTTGATTGTAGAGGGGTCTTTTATAAATGAACCTCATCTCATCTCATCCACATTTTCTCGGGCGGGGGAGGGGGGGTGGACGAGGGGGTGATATGCTACTCCTAGCACATTCATTTTGCATACCATTCCATCTCACTCATTCACAGCATATTGCATATCTTGGTTGCACTTAATCTTGTTTTCTTATACTCACATGTTACACGTTTGCTTACTATGTTAATTTGGATATTTATTATGTCATTATATTTTCTATATACACATGTACATTCACTTGGTCTTTATTTGTGAATGCATACTTTCTATAGATATTTACACATAGCATGGATGTTTGGCACTGTACCTCTTACCAATCCCACCAAGGCTCTTGGGGGCATCTAATTCCGTTCGGACTATAGGTGTTATCATTTCATTTTGTACTACTTCCTATTCTTACTAAAGACGCTACTCTATATCGGACTATACATGCTTTGACATACTTTTTATATTTCTAACATGCTAACGGATGCTTTATGTGTAGCATTTGCCTTGCAGAACTATTTTCCACCATGGTTATCTGTTACACTTTGTTTTATCTTGTCTTCTATTGTATACCATTATTTGTAAGATATGCCCTATGTATTTCTTGTGCATTTTTGTATGTTTTTGGATTCTTCGCCATGATTGTCTTACAACATTGTGAGCGACGTCCCATGTTTGCAACCCGATTTTCACAAAGTGTACATTGTCTTCTTGTTTGCTAGCTTACATCGTCTTTTATATGCATACTTGCCTTGTTTGTATTAACACATGTTTCTAGCAACTTTGTTTACATGTGCCTTGGTTTCTACCATGCACATTCCCTCCCACCTATAGGGTTACGAGTCTCGTATCAACAACATGTCCTCTCCTTTTGGCCGCATCCTCCTAGTGACGTCACATGCACCCCAAATGAGGAGGGGCATACATTTGGTGAATCAGTCACCCCATACAACAAATTTGAGCTACAACACAATACAGTTCAACAAAGAATGAGCATAGTACATAGTTTTAGAAATGGCCTAAATTTTGACTTGGGTCCTCGGATCAAAGACTGAGACACCGGCTCCCATATCGACACTAGCACTTAGGCACTCCTAGCCTTTCCCGGGCGCTATGACCGAGGGCAATTACAATCACTTTCTCATATCAACATAGTTGTCGGTAATTGCATAAAAATTTTCACTATACAAGCACAATCCTCCAGAAATCAGAATGCATTTTATCTTCTTTTTCTACTTGGATCAAAATGGATCGAAATAGAATAAAGTAGGATCACACCATCTACAGTGGTGTATAAATTCAAGAAGCATTCAAGGATGGAGAATAACACTAGACCTTTCTCCCCAACACTCTTACGCCACGGTGTGAGATACCTAGAAAACTCCTCCTTGGCATGAGATTGTCCAAAAAATCGTTCTTCTACAACATTTTCAAGACACTTTCTATCCTTTTCACTCATCACGAGATCAGGTGCACATGTTCCTTTTACTACTTTTCACATTTTTACATACTTTTGCATGTTTTTACAAAGTTTTCATAACACATGACTTTGACTACTCTTTCACTCTTCTTTTGTAGGTTTGGCCTTAATGCTTAACAAAAAGCATCCCTTCATCAAGTGACAACAACATCAAGTACAACACGGCATAACTCATACTTTTCACCCCTAGGGTCACTTCCTCTTCCTTAGCTTCCACCCCCTTCATTTTTATCACTCCACACTTTTTCTTGTCTTTTCGCACGCTTTCACCATCGATCTACATGGTTATCAGGTACACATCTCTTATCTACTTTATGTTATTGAGTATTCACTCAACAACATAAAGTGGGGGAAAATGTAGACACTAAATCACATGTTTGGGTACATTTCTATGTCTTAATCACACATCACTATTCATATGATTCCTAAATGAGAAAAATAGTACTTGACATCTATCTTTGGCCTCTTTTCTATATTTTTGGTTTCCACTTATGTCTTGCACACCTCACAGCTCCATCTAATTTTTTTGCTTTATCTTTATTGACTCTCGCACACCCGAGCGCTTAGGCGCCCTCATCCCATCTAAGCACCCCGACCTCTTTTTATCCTACTCACCTCTTTTGGGTCTCTTTTCTCTCTTGGGCATCTTTTCTCTCTTATGGTTTGGCCTTTTAGTTGTCAATTACGAAATTCAAACAAGAGACTCATATAAATACAAAGATATGTGATCATAATGAGGAAATCTCTAAACATAGACTATTACCACCTAAGGTTGCATCCAAAGGCATCTAAGAACATCAAGGCATCCATCTAGCTATCATTCGAGGGACAAGGGATTGGATTTCTACATACATTTCATAGGATGAGAAGTTAATTTTGACATTCATATATTTATCTACATTGTTATATCTAGCTATTGCTCACTATCAAGTGCATATTTCGAAGATCCTCCTATGACATCATTCTTGCACACACACACACAAGAAATACATGGAGTCTGAGATGTAGTGTAGCGCTCAGTCGTAAGTTCACTTAGTCGGTGACTATCGGGGTCAATCCAACTCCCCATTTGCATTTTTTTATTTTTAGTATTTGATGTGTTTTGTGGTTTTGCAGGGTATCATTTATTTTGCAAGTTATTGACGAATTACGCGATCATCCAAATACACATAGGTGGCCAACAACAAAGGTTAACAACATTGGTGCAACAAAATAAAAATCAATTTCCAAAGTTTTGTGCAAACACAGTGCCCAAAAGCGAGACTAAATCACTTATGAACACTGACACATCCCAGTGCCCTAGTCTGGCACATTCGGAAGTTACATACTTTTTCTATGCTCGGTTGCGACAATATCGTCCTCTTGTTCATCAATCTTCCATTTTAGAATACTTTGGGATTATTGTGAAATCAGCTAAGTCTTTTATTCCCTATCTTACAACTAGGGTTTTAATTTGCATTTTCTTATTGTTTGTATCAATTTTTTGCTTTAGCGTTTATTTATCATATGTGACTCTGCAATATCTACAGTTTTATAAAAAATCAATTTTTGTTAAATCACATAAGGGTGGTTTAGGAGACTAGGGACTTTTTGATAGGGTTGCAGTGAGTTTTGAAAGTCCCAAAATGAATTATACAAGCTACAAACTCGGAATAGGGATCTATGTGCTAGTTTTGAAACAATGTGAATCTAAAAATTAAAAATGTGTTACATGTGCAACCGGGTCTTTAAATACTAGAGTGTAGACTACACAAGATAGAGAGGGGAGTGAACGATAAATTTAAGGATAGTAAAAACTAGAAATGTCTTAGAAAATTATGGGGCTGTTGCAATTTCTATTGGGTCTGAGATATGTTAGAATATGCATAGATTTTTAAGATTTACAAAAAGGTAGGTATATGGAATGTCTGCGAATAACAAATAAAAAAATCTCTAGGAAATCAAAATTGAGTCACATTCGTGACTCGGTCTGAATTTTCTGGGATAGATGCATAGTGTGTAGGATGAGCACCTCCTTATATAGATTTAGGCGAATTTCATATGGGTGATTATGCATCGAAGATGTAAATGGTTGAATGAGGGTGGTTGGATTTTATTAAATGTTTTGAGTGTGTACATAGGGTGTTGTGACATAATTAAATGGGAGTGGGTGAGGACAATTTTAAATGCATGTAATATCTTTAATCCGCGTTGTTTTATATTTTAGAGTTTTTTTGTGGAATTATTGATTTTTAGCTATTAAATTGTGATTTATATTGTTATTGCATTTTTCTAAATGATGTGACCTTGGGAAATGTATGTTTTCTATTGTTTAGAGGCAGTAGTAGTTATTTTTCATTTGACCAAGAAATAATTACTTGACACATCAATTTTAGTCTGGGACTCGCTAAAAATATATGGTGTTTTTATTTTTATTTTTCTAGCCATTACATGTCATTATCCATGGATTGTTTTGGTATTCTCCAACCTAAATGGAATTTTAAGATGGTGGATGGTGCTCCAAACAAAGCTAATTTGTAGCTTTCATCAATTTGATCTCACCAATATGCATCCAATGTCTCACGATTATTGTTCAATGTGAAATTTGATCTAGACTACATCTCGGGTATGTTTTATGAAATTTAAAAAAATATATCATTTTGTAGGTAGATATGGCACCCTATGATATTGGGTTATTAACAAAATAGAGGTAAAAACAATGCTTTGGAAAAAACACCTTTACTACCCGGAAAAACATCATTGCTTCAACATACATCTCTAATTATTCCGGGGTCTCAATGCCCTTTATCAAATTTCAAAATTTCAAAATTTCCTTCATGTAAGTAAATATAGCACCATGTATTGGACTTCAACACCTAGAGATTCTTAGGAATCTACTTGTAGTACCCAAAACTAATAATGAGCTCCATGTAGCTTCTAAAATAAGACCAAAAACATTACATCACCATTTCCAATATTCCATTGTCATTTATGTCTAGTGCATTCTCCTTCCTCCCAAGAAAATTTCCATTGCTCTTTATAAGAATGACATCAAAATGCTAATACCACAGCTTAAAATGAGAAAATTGGTAAAATAGGAATAACTCTTTTATTTTTTGATAAAAAAATCTTACATTATTGAAATGTGTTTGGGTTACAAGGTAATATATAGATTTTCCAAATGCAAGTAAGAAACCCATTGCTATAACATAATCAACTACCCACAACCCAACAATCTAGGAACTAATGCAAGCCACTAAGAAATTATCGATGAACATTAATTAATACTAACACTAATGAGAAAAATAACTTGAAAGGAAGTGTCTCAAATAAGAATCATGTCCCATACATTTATTTAATACTAAAACAACTAACATAAAATGCTTTGGATTAAATGACTAAAGAAATATTAATTTGGCATTGCATTGAGTTTCATAGTGGAATGTTATTTTCACTCAACAAAGTGGTGATGAATAACTGCAAACTAGAATTTTGGTTTCAATTGGAACTTGTTCTTTCAAATATGGACACAAAACTACATGAATTTTGAAAAAATGATAATGTCTCTGAATATTTCTATATTTAGTCACATATTTTACTAATTTTGTTTCATGTGTGTAAGTTTTTTTGCATGTTGTTATTCAAAGTTGTAATGTTATATCAAACATTGGTATCCTTCTTATAATTTGTATTGAAATTACATGGTTTTATTTTTCCACTAGGTTAGTCCGAGACAATGTTATATGGTTTACATCCTAATGAGTATATGTAAATATACACTCATCGATCTATTTCAAAATTTAGTAAATTGTATATCTTTTTTGAGAGGGGAAGAATATTAACCATTGTCACAATTGGAAATCGCTATTAAAATTAATCTTTTCACAATAAATTGTATGTCATACAAGGTTAAAGACAAATAATATGCTCACAATGTGTATTTGTTTAATATGTTGTTGAGCACACGTTAAGGTAAATGTGTACGCGAGATATTTTGACTTATGCTAATTTTTGTAGATCCAACAAATTAAGCCTCTTCATCAACTTTCTTCTTAGAAATTCCTATTGTTGAATAAATTTTTTCACATGAAAAATTTGGTGTGATTTACTATTAGAACATCCCTTTAAATTAATTAAAATAAAAGAGATTTACATAGTAAGGGGTGACCAAGCACTCACGGTCCCACAAAATGCCACGAGGGCACCAACAAAGCGAAAATGCCACAATGGCTACATCAAAATGCCACTAGGGAAACCAAAGAGCACAAAAGAAAAGACATTGCCACATTCAAACACATGTCGCAACACCGGAGGAGGGGGAGGATCATCTCGAGGGGGATGAAAGCTCCACTATTAGGTTTTGCTAAAGGAGGATCCACCTATCAACCGTCATGATTAGGATATTGCATCTCGTAACATAACCATAATACCCCATCCAAAGGGAGGAGATCCTATAATGGTATGTGTTACGAAATTTAGATAATGTTAGTGTGAAACAAATAAAGGTTGTAATTTTTGTCAACCAAACAACTCAGAGATATTAGTGGGATTGTGTGAGTTGTCCAGTGATAAGCTTTGACTCCTAAATATTAGGATCAAGATTTTGTATAAAAGATCACTATTTATTGAATAAAATCATCTGGGAGTTATTTTGATCAATTATTTTGTCTCCTATGTATTTTGTCTCAGCATATATTTGTTTGATTGCTCTGGTTATTCTCCATCATCTGGTATCAGAGCGTGGCTATTCTAGAGAGGTGGATAGAGATTTGAGGAAGAAATGGAGAAATTTTCAGACAAAGACATGTAGCAGGTTTGCTACTTGAAGCTTGACGCAGGTTATTAAAACTATGATATCTTTCACGTTTCTTAATGAAATTGGGCGATTCAAAATGTTATGGAAAGCTAACATCATGTAGAACAAAACCCAGAAATATTTTTTGATATTGATTTACAGGTTGAGAGCAGTTTTCATTGGAAAATAGACAAATTTTGAGTGACAGGATTGGTATATCTCGGATCCGTTTTGTAAATGATTTGATAGAAATATTAAAACTAGACTATTCCAAATTAGGGGGTGTATTTTGCTTTAATAAAGACAAAGTATTTGCAAAAATGATATAATTTCTAATGTATAGCCTTCGGCTATATTAGAAATTAAAATAGAATATTGTCAAAATATCCATGTAAAATTTAAAAAGTAATTTGTTTTTATTACTTTTTAAATACATAGTGTAAATCGGGAGCAATATCGGTTGAAACCGACTCCCCTAAGAGTGCATTTTCAGTCGAAACCGACACTCTAAGGTATAATGGACATTCCACTAGACAAATTCAATGGATTAAACTTTCACACCTGGAAAGTTAAAATCCAAATGCAATTAATGCATAAGAATCTATGGAGGATTGTATCAGGAGATGAATCAAAACCCACAAATGCTGCAAAACTAATAGAGTGGGAAACAAGGGATGATAAGGCAAAAGCAATAATAGGACTTTCCCTATCAGATACTGAGCTACACTATGTGGATCTAGAAAAATCCTCAAAAACAATTTGGGAACTACTCAACAAAACTTTTGGCTCAAATGCAGTCAATGCTAAATTTTCACTAAAACTGCAACTATTCAAACTCAAGATGAATGAAAATGTGACAATGTCAAGCCACATTAATGAACTAAGATCACTCATAAGGCAACTTGCAGAAGTAAAAGCTGTAATAGAAGATGAAGATGCTAAAGCCATACTTCTAAATAGTCTTCCTCCTAAGTACAGTAATGTTGTGTTCACTCTCGGACAAATGCCCACACAATCACTTGAAGACATGATATCTGCACTTCTAAGTGAGGAGAAAAGAACTAAAGAAGATAATCAAGAAGAGTCTGCTCTCTATGTTAAGAAAAAATATGCTAAAACCTACAGAAACAAAGAAGAAGTAGAATGTTTCTATTGTAAACAAAAGGGGCATAAGTCTCCATTCTACAAAATCAGAGCAAAAGATGTCATCAGTGGTAAACTCAAAATGAATGAGGCCAATGTAGTTGTTGAAGAGTCAGAATATGAAGAAGAACCAGCACTAGAAGAACCTGACTACAATTCCGATGACTTTCTATTCTAAATAAAGATATTGGAGGCTGGAGGCAAAGGAGGAGGAGGAAAACTGCATCTCTTGTTAGTCACCAACAAAGAGATTGTTGCATTGTATTGGTGATATTTATTTTTCAGTTGTGTGTTTCATTCTGCAAATAAAACTTGTTAAAACAAGTACATGATTGTATCACCTACATTAGTCAGGATGTGATGGGGGTTAAAGGGATACTGGCATTAAATGACATGGTTTTTGGTAAACCAGTAAAACCAATTGGTTGTAGGTAAACCATGGATAAACCTTCATCTGGTTTTATGGTAACCATGGAAAAACCATACTTAGGTTTGTGAATCCTTGGAAAATCACACAGTCATTGTTAGATGCAGTATAGGATGAAACCTTCCCCATGTTCACACTAAGGGGGTGAATGTTACGAAATTTAGATAATGTTAGTGTGAAACAAATAAAGGTTGTAATTTGTTGTCAACCAAACAACTCAGAGATATTAGTGGGATTGTGTGAGTTGTCCAGTGATAAGCTTTGACTCCTAAATATTAGGATCAAGCTTTTGTATAAAAGATCACTATCTATTGAATAAAATCATCCGGGAGTTATTTTGATCAATTATTTTGTCTCCTGTGTATTTTGTCTCAGCATATATTTGTTTGATTGCTCTGGTTATTCTCCATCGCATGTATGGCCGGCGGCAAAGAACCCCATCATGAAGAAGCGGAAATGCCCTTACCCCTCAGAGGCAGGATTCATCCAGGTCTAGAGGAGGACGGGGTTGAAGGGTGGCCCCGAGGAGAGTCGAACGGTGGTCATGAGAGAAGCTCCTCCGATGAGGTCCCACAGTGGCGAGCATTAAGGTGGTGAAGGCCGAGGTTGCGAAGATGGGGACCGGTGGGACCCAACTCATAGTGTAGGGCACACTCCCTCAGTGATCAAGAAGATCCTGTAGATGAGCAAACTCTAGGGAAACGTTGGTAGCTTGAGCTTGAATCTGTATGTGAACAAAGAGAAAAAATAATCACTTTGTCATTAGTGGAAAAGAAAGTAACAAAATGATCATGCTTGAAAATTAAAGAATTACGAGCTTTCCAAATATGAAACAGAATGTAGGTATGAAACAAATGCTAAAATGTATCAATGTAAAGAGGTCAAGGAATAAAATCACCAAATAAGGTCAAGCACCAATGAAATAATTCAGGGTGGTAAGGCTGAAATAAAGAGTGGATCCACTTTCGAGATAGTATGAGCACAAGGACATGATCAAAATAGATGTTTGAAAAACTTAGTGTGAGAGAAAAAGGACATTTAGGATTAGGGATGCCAATATGACTAAGCCTTTTGCCCACAAGA
The DNA here is from genome assembly GCA_018340775.1 of Taxus wallichiana var. yunnanensis. NCBI lineage: Eukaryota > Viridiplantae > Streptophyta > Pinopsida > Cupressales > Taxaceae > Taxus > Taxus wallichiana. The sequence continues at coordinate 10,661,133 of CM031236.1, forward strand.
AGACCTTGGTAAACAAGACACTAGAGAAAGTGGTTAACTTTAGGCTCAAGAAGAGAGTTCCAAGTACGGAAAGCTAACAAAGCCAAGTGGAGTGCGTAGATTGCAATCCCCACCGGCATTAATACTATCAATATCCGGAAAGAGCGAGGCTTAACAAATGGTATATGGTTCTAGTATTATATCGAAGGAAGGAAATTTCCTGATTCCACCGCCAATCACGCCACCAAGCCACAGGAGGTTTAAGCCACAACTTATGGAGCATAACATCTAGCAGAGCTCTTGAATTTTGCAAATATATAGATGGCCTGAATTGGAAATATTGAATTTCAACTTGAGCTCGAGCCAAGAAATTCAGTCTTTGTGATTCACAATATCCTAAATGGTCTAAATGCCCTTGCGATAGAGTCAGATTACTTTGATGCCCGGAGTTTCAGAAATCGGAAGATCAACCTTTGTGATAATTGGAGAGCACTAAATATTCGAGAAGTAAAAGAAATCCCTATGAAAAAACCATCACCAACCCAACGCATCAAATGCTTAACCAAATCGAAGGATTTTCATATAATTTTAGTCACAAAGGTTCTTGGAATTTTGACAGGATCCGAAGTGATAATAATAGTATGCAACCCAATATTACTCCAACACTTCTTGATGTAAGGGGCTCCATTCAATGCAATAACACAAAAGAATTTTCCAGTGCCCTTGGTTTCCTAATAAAAACCAGATCACCCATTTAGAGCATAAAGAAACACTTTTCTCGGTAGACATCCATGATCCCCATGTCGCCTTGTTGTCGAAGGAAGGAAATATATTTCCCATGCAACTCTTTGAAACCAAATGAGCCAAAACTTTTACACCATAAAAAGTCCCGGAGTAGTTTGGAAAACCATGTGAACGAATTACGAGAATGGTACCAACATGTAGAGTAATAGACATGAGTAGCAGCAAGGATCTTAGTGCAAACTTGGAATTTACCAAAGAAAAGATAGAGGTTTGGAAGACCACTTGGTAATTTTTTGTTCCACTCTATTAAGAACATATTGCCACAATGTCGCAAAGTCACTATCAAAGGCAAAAGGAATGCCTAAAAATCTGAATTTCTCACCATGGTTGATCCATTTCTAGGGGTAGACCTTCAACCAATTCGGAAGAGACAAAAAAATTGTCAATATCCCAAGGTTTTGGCCAATTGAATATTGGATCTAGAAGCCAAATAGAAAGTGTCAAGACATTCCAAGACTCTGACAACATTCTTCTCAGATTCTGTAATAGTGAGGAAGGAATCATCATTGAAATTTCTATTGATAAGTTGTGACACATGATCCGAACGGACATTACTATGAATAAGACCTTGGGTATCTTGATGCACAATTAAATAACCCAACGCATAAATAGCAAGCACAAATAGTGTCGGTGCAAGAGGGCACCCCTATCTGATAGAATGGAAAAGGCCAATGGTAGTGGATTAGTGACCATTAATGGTGAGTGAGAAGAGGCATTAGAAAACAATGTGCTAATGACTGATTGAAATAATTTGCCAAAGCCAAGGGCTTTAAGCATGGCAAGGATGAAAGGCCACTCGATGCAATCATAAGCTTTCTCAAAATCAATTTTGAGGAAGAGAGGCCTCTATGAAGAAATTCAGCCCATTTCAAGCCTTCCCAAACCGAAATAATATTATCCAAGATGTATCGGCCTTTAACAAAACCATTTTATTCATGTTGAATGATCTTAAGCGAAAGATCCACAATGTCCAGAGCCAATGTCTTGGCAAGAATTTTTAAGAAACATTCAACAAGGTGATTGACCTCCAATTATTCATTTATTCCGGATCTCCATATTTGGGAATGAACTTGATGTTTCTTTTATTGATGAAACTCCCCAGAGAGCAAGTTTGAATAGCTTCATTGTAAACCCGAAGCAGATTAGGTCCCAAAAAATACTAGGTCACTTTGTAGAACTCACTCGGGAAACCATCTAGACCCGGAGACTTTTCATCCGCAAGATAGAGCAAGGTTGTATGGAGCTCCTCCAAAGTGAGAGGGGCATCACGGCGAGCACAATATCTAGGTGAATCTTTTTAGTTACCACATCAATACATTTTTTTCAAGCAAAGAGCTCACTCAATTGAATCCTTCGAGCTTGAAAAACTAGACAATATTGCTTGAAAAACATTAGTGATCTCTCAAGAGGCAAACAAATCTGCCGATATCCCAAGGTTTTTGCCAATTGAATAATGGATCTAGAAGCCAAATAGAAAGTGTTAAGACACTCCAAGACTCGACAACATTCTTCTCCGATTCTGCAATAGTGAGGAAGGAATCATCGATGAAATTTTTGTAGATAAGTTATGACACATTATCCGGAAGGACATTACTGCGACTAAGACCTTGGGCGACTTGATTTATAATTAAATAACCCAGTGCATCAACAACAAGCACAAACAAGTCTTTGGTGCGAAGAGGAAACCCCTATCGATAGAGCGGATGATGGCAATGGATTGGTGACCAGTAATGGTGAGCCGAGCGAGAGGCATTAGAAAACTCTTTGCTAACGAACGATTGAAAGAATTCGCCAAAGCCAAGGGCTTTGAGCATGGCAAGGATGAAAGGCCACTCGATGCAATCATAAGATTTCTCAAAATCAATTTTGAGGAAGAGAGGCCTTTATGAAGAAATTTAGGCCCATTTCATGCCTTCCCAGATCGCAAGAAGATTATCCAAGATGTATTGGCCTTTAACAAAACCAGCCTGCTCATGCTGAATGATTTTAGGCGAATATCTATAATGCATAGAGCCGTAGCTTTGGCAATAATTTTGTAAGAAACATTCAACAAGGTGATCGGCCGATTATTCATTTGTTCTAGATCTCCATATTTGGGAATGAACTTGATGTTTCCTTGATTGATGAAACTCCCGAGAGCAAGTTTGGAGAGCTTCATTGTAAACCCAAAGCAAATCAGGTCCCACAAAATACTAGGTCACTTTATAGAACTCACTCGGGAAACCATCCAGACTTGGAGACTTGTCATCTGCAAGATAGAGCAAGGCTACATGGAGCTCCTCCAAAGTGAGAGGGGCGTCACAATGAGCACAATCTCTGGGTGAAATTTTATTAGGCACCACATCAATACATTTTTTTGGGGCAATAGGTCACTCATTTGAATCCTCATGAGCTTGAAAAACCAGATGATAGTGCTTGACAAAAGCATTAGTGATCTTTGGGAGCTCAATAAGCCATTGGTGAGAATCATAAATAGCTTTGATATATTGACGAGCATGCTTGGCCTAGAGGGATTTGAAAAATATTTTTGAGGCTTTATCTCCCACCTTAAGCTAATGAATTCTCAACTAGATCTCGTGCACCGTGGGCCAAGTGTGATTCAATAATATTGAGATTATGTCAAATACCAATAGCCTCAGGCCGGAGATGAGTGTCAAAAGGATTGTTCTCTAAAAGAAGAGATATCCTTTGAAATTCTTTGTGCGAGCCGAATCGGTCAACTTACGGACATGGGCCACCTGTTTACCGAAGCGGTGAAGGAACCCGGTAGTGCGATGAAACATCGCCTCCCACCAAGAAATCCAAATCGTGAAAGAAAAAAGGAAGATGTGGCGCCATGTTCCAAATTTTGGCAATGAGTAGGACCACTCCAGGATGACTCAACAAAGAAACATTAAGATAGAATTGATTTTTGGGCACCTTGGGAGGGCCCCTACCAAACAACCTTAAATGTGATCGGATGGTGGTCTGAAAAAAGCACTTCTAACCATACCTTGATAACAGAGGATCCTTGCATGTCAAAATAAAAAAACTATTGTGAAAGAAGTGCACGGTTGAGACATTTTAAAACCCGATCATATCCTTCTCGAAGATTGGTCCAAGTGAACCAATCTTGGTCTTTAAATTCTTGTCGTTGTCTAAGCAAAGGATCAAAATACCCCAACAAATTTTAAAATAATACCAAGCCACATGCGCACCAATACACCAGCGCATAGGAAGGGTGCCACATTTATCATCCGAGTGTTCCACCATATTAAAGTCACCACACACTAGCCAATAAGCAAATGGTAAGTTATCACCTAACCATTTCCATAAAGTTGTTCTTTCGAGACCATCATTAGGGGCATAAATATTAAGAATACCAAAAGAAAGGTCATTAATACTCATAATCACCCAAACAACCCTATTACTAGGATCTTGGCCCAAGGTAGTGATTAATGCCAAAAATTTTGGTGTAATGGAAATGCTAGCACCACCTCTGCCATCAATATGCTACGTGTGAAAATGCATAAAATATGGGGCAATGCAAGTTAGAGTATTCAAATAAAAAACCAGAAATTTTGATTTCCTGTAAACAAATAATATCTAAATTGTTAATTAACTAGCAAGCTAAATGAACAGAGAATTTTCATGAGGGCTCTATCAGACCCCGAACATTCCATGACATGAAATTCATGAAAAATCAGACATATCAAATTCCTCTTACTCGTCCGGAATTCCATCCTCAGAGCCGAGAATGAAAAAATTATTAGAAAGAAAAATCTTGTCTGAATCAAAATGCTCAACATGAATGGAGTGGCACTTAGCCCCATTATCCCCTCACATGCCGCGTGAAACCTCTTAGGGTGGACTGCGAGAATGTTGTAGAGGGAGAGAAGTTGATGCAAAATTATCGATATTCTTTGAATTGGGCGGAGTAACCTAGCTCTACAAGGGTTTGAAAGGAATGGAAACCGAAGGGTGAGGTGGCTCCACTCATGGCTCATCCTTGGATGGAGGAGGGGAAGAGATGGACAGTAGAGCCTCAACAAAGGTTTTGCACTGAGCTCTTCTTGGCCCCCACCACACCGACCATTAACCGAGAGGGTCATTTTTGGGCTTAGGGACTGCAGGTTTAGTTGGCGTAGGCTTGAGCGAGCTGAGTGGACAGTCCCAAATGTGATAATTTGGGGCTTGACAGTGGAAACACGTGTTGGGGAGGTTGAAATAGACAACCTTTTGAGAGATACATAGGGACCCAACCTAAATATCTAGATGGTCCTGTAAATATGTCACAAGGTCCACCTCAACACACACACACGCTTGTTAGAATGAGCGAAAAAAATGCTCATGTTCATGGCAAATCACCCTGCCAATGGGTTTCACAATCTCTAGTAGGAATGACCAGAGATGAACAGGAAGGCCAGGAAGTTCAATCCAAACTGGGATTTTTAACGAGACTTGGCTGGTGGGATTAAAATACGAGTCCACTCTGAAATTACAAACAAGGTATTTCCTAAGTACCAACACATTGGCTTAAGAAAAATGGCTTGAAGTTGAGAAGGCAAAAAATTAAAATAGATAAAACCCCCACGAGGTTACGAGATACCCGAAACTAGGATGCCATTAGACTCCCAATGGTTTTTCATCTAGTTCTGCAAGTAAGTTTCGAAGGTATGCATCACGAAATATGAAATAAGGCAATGATTTTGATACCAATTGACCACAGGATCTAAACATTCATCAGAAATAATAACATCCATGGGATACAGAGTCCATACCTCTTTGTAAACTTTCAAAGACAAACCTTCCTCGCGCGCTTGGGAGCCATTTCCACCAGTTGCAACAATAGTTGAAATGGGAGGAGTGTTTACCATTTATAAGCTACGCAAAGACCTTAAAGGCAAGGAAAAATCTAGAAGATACTATGATATGACCAACAGGAGACCACTATAAAAGCTATGGACACACACTATTCGTAGAAAAGTATGGCAAGAGAAATCATGAAAAAAATCCTAGTAGAAAATTTGGTTTGATTTTAAAAATGTAGTTCTACTTATAAATACATTTCTTATGACAACAAATTGGATATGTATCTTTATTTAATCTTTGAAATTTTATGTGATTATTAATAAAATGGTATATTGGTGTATTAGTGGTGTCGGTGTGGTGACCCCATCCATCTCCATTACAGAGTCACATAGTTGGTTACAAAAATAGGTTGCATAATTATGTTAATGTAAAATCCTTAACGACGTCTACATGCACCTTCTCACTAAGGAGATTTCAATCTTTCAAATGGAGCTCTTACAAACTCTTCATGTTATCCTAGGGACCTAACCTTGATTGGTCTTCCTTGTGCCTTACACATTCAACAACTTCAACTCCTTCTCTCTTCTCCATCTCTAGAACATGGCCACACCCATCCCTAGGTTCAAAAATCCAAATGGTGAGCTCGGCCTTCTTAAATAGCCATGTTTTCCCACTTCTCTCTACTTATTAGCTCCTTCTGACACTTCCACATCTTCCCGCTCAAACTCAAATTTGAATTTGAGCTCATAAAAGTTTTGAACCACCTTTCCTCCATTTGGTCGTCCTTTTTGTGCCATGTCGACTTGGATATTAGGTTCCTCGACCATTCGGTCAAAGTTAGTTACCTTGAGCAGACAATTCGACATCTTTTGTCTTTTTCTCGCAACCACCAATTTTATCTCACATTTCTTGTTTTCTTTCTCTCTTGTCATGTATCTTCGTAGTTTTTCCACACACTCTATGATTTGAGCTTCACCTTTGTATTATTTTGCACATTTTCCTTGAGTTTCTAGGCCTTTGTCAAAATATCCACATGCCCTTCACAATCCATGTTATTACGTAACTCCCTTTGGATCTTCTTGTACCCTCTATGCATTCTTCTATATTAAGCACAACTCATCCCACAATATTCCATGCCTCCAATCTTCTAAGTTGAGCCCACACACTTTTTTACACTCTTATATCCTATGTGTAATGTATGCGCATTATTCTCTACACCTAATCTACTCCACCTAACCTTCCAAAACCCATCATGCACTATTTTTTCGCCCATTAGTATTTTGCATTCCATACACCTTACGCCTTCATTGCTTTCTATTGTGCAAAGTGATTATGAAAACTTCCCCTTGTTATTTCATGGTTCTTATTCCTTTCCACACACTCTCCAACTTCTGAGCACACCCATACTTAGCCAAAATTTATGTAGGATTTCCCTAAAACTTGGATGCTCCTGCATAAAACACCCAAGGTACTTAAACTTTAGGTCCATTTCAAGTAGATTGAGTGAGTGGTAGAACCACCCTTTGAAATATTAAGGCTAATAGTCTTAGATTGTTCATCCTTTGAACCTTACCCCGACCTCGGTGCTTCTTCTTGAGTGTTGGCTAGATTTTCTTCACAGCTGAAAACCTAGGTAGTCATGAGATAAATCTCCCTCATTTACCGGTGAGGCTCCTGTGTAAGATTTTGTCAATTATATTTCCTAATATCTATCTGTTGATTTTACTTTAACTACGTAGCTCATGTACCATAGCTAGGCGGTTTGCAGCAAGTAAGTAGTTGTAAGCGATATGTGCAGGAGAGGTAAATAATTAAATATGAGAAGAAAGGAAAGAAGATGTGCAACCTAACCAATAGTTGACAAATTTGGTCACATACACATAGATGAAACAAATAGATCTTGAAATGCATAATTTAAAGCAAAGGAAAGTTTCAAATCTAAATATAAGATAACACGAAGTTTATACAAACATCTAAAAAGAAATAAGAAACAAATACATTGTTGACACAAACTTCTCTAGAAATTTGCCTCCTCTCTATTCCTCGCCAAAAAGTTATCAAGGGTTTCAGCTCAAAGTCGGAACACAAGAATTTTGATTACAAATTTTGATCCTTTAACCCGTAGGTTTTTCCTCTACTTATAGTGTGTAGAGGGGAAATTACAAATGGGGAACTACAACTGAACTAGAACATGAAGAAGTAGTAAAGGGAACATATGGCAATCATTCTCCTATAGTTCCTCTCTAAGTGACATGCATCAGGAGATTAAGCCAAAGTTGTGCACATCTACCACTTATCTTAAAGAACCTTTCCAAATAACTTAAAGTAATGGCTTTTAAACCAATAACTTTAATCTTACAATTTCATTCGAAACATAAGAAATAAAAGAAGAAAGAAGATAAGAAATAAGATCTCCCAAATTTGTAACACCTACACTTTCTTTTTCTTCTGATATTGAATATACTTTTTGAACATATAATTCAAAAATTTCCCATCTGTTTTAATAGAAGCCTCTTTCTCGGTCCTAAATTGCAGCAATCCCTTGGTCAAAATGTCAATGTTTGCTTCCACCTCCTTCAAACTAGGCCCGAACTTTTTAATATCTGATTGAAGTGTTATCAGCTTGTTGATTGAATTCAATGTGAAATTCTTAACAACTTCATCAATCCTCTTTTGAATCATCAGAAGCAACCCTTCAAGAGAATCAGGCACCTTGTTGGGAATGATTCTTACATAGGAAGAAACATTCCCAACCACTTCTTCCTCGGTGAAAGCAATTACATTGCTTGGCAATGACAATATCATATCCTCGAGCAACCGCATTCTTTTCAGCATAATTTTGAAGATCTCCAATGGAAAGAAACTACAAATTCAAGCTGCTTACCTCTTTCAACCAATCCATCAGGCACAAGTTGCTCTGCAATCAAAACATCCTCCGGCAATTTATTTATTTCGACCAAAATGCCCAGGTTATTTTCAGCCACTGTATTCTCATCCACTATGCTTGTCATTAGTTGCTTCAGCTGAGATAATGCATCTTTCATAACTTCCAGATGAGTTGGTACCTCCATGAGTTGTATTGAAGCTTGGTGAATGATTTGGCTCTTCCATTCATCAATAGCCTTAACCTGGTTACATACATTTTCCACCTCCTCAACCAAATGATTACTCACCTACTCATGTGCTAAAATTGGTTGAGGAAGGTTTAACATTAGCAATGATCTCACACAGCTAGGAAACTTACTTTTGAAGTTTGGCTTTCTCTGCCTTCTCTTTGTCAAGCTTGAGGAATAAAGCGTTCATTAGTGTATGTGTATCTTGTTTTAATCCTTCTATGGTAGTTTGACCTATTGGCACTTTGTTCACTGATATATATGCCGCCATGAGCTCTCCCTTCTACTTTCCCTCTGTTGAAACCGATAACTCAACAAACTTCTACCCCCGAAATCTTCAATAATCAACCTAGAATTTATTTTGGCAACTTTAGGTCTTCTATAGTTTCCGCCCAAACTTAGGAGCAGTTGTAATTCATGTTCTTCCATGTTGATCTCCTCTCTGGATTCTGGGATTGTCTCAGTAAAGCCAACCACAATGAAAAATTACTCCTCGGGAATGAGAAGTCACTGAATGCACCACCATCTCATGCTCCGACTTTGCTTTGCATCCGAATTTGCCACGGTGTTATGATTTTCACCCTCTAAATTACCTAAAGACAATGCTTTTTGAACTCTATCATATGTGCTTTCAACTTTTCTATAGGGAGAGGTGAAGATATGAGTGGTTGAGGAGAAAATACAAATGATGTTCATGGGGTTCGGGGCTCTCAAGTGCTATGAATTGAGGTTGGAGAAGTTGGAACTAGCACGATAGCTATAGAATTTGCGTTAGCTTGTATCGAGACTTCTTGTGTACTTTAAGTTTCTCTGACCTCTGCTACTTTCACCCTCGTGTTTTTTTTTGGAGTCTCTTGTGATAAAGTTACCCATGATCGATTCATCAAAGCTTCGTCCAGAAATACCCCTTTGTTAACAACCGGTTTGAGGTGTTAACTTGAGAACCGTATAAGACATTTCCTCATTCGTCCGGCAGCCACCTATGCTTTCTGAAGAACATCTCTATCCCCTCCCATCTTATGGTATGTTTTAAGTATCACATGCCCATCATCCGTGAGATCTGCAGGTATCCGTGTTAAACCATAATCAGACACTTGTTGCACCGATAACCTACTCAAATCTTTCTTTCTGACTTCATACTCGTTTATGCACTTCACCCAAAAGTCTTCCAACAAAGGTACATGTGTATATTCCTGGGAGATTGTCTTCTTCACTACCCCATATGGATAAAATTTCAGTTGTCTTTGGGAAGAACTCATGCTCATGTTCACAAAACATTTCGGCTTTGATTCCTCTAGCTTTGTGGATGCTCTGACAACTGTAATAACCCACTTTGACTGGAAAGAAACTTGTAGACTTGTGTTGCTTTGATTGTAAGTCATGCATCTCCACAATTTGCCTGCAAAACTCCATGATGACCCATTTTTGCTTGGATACCTCAAAGAACTTAACTGGTTCTCCTAAAAATCCGGTTACCCTGAGATACGTGAAGTCTGCAAACTTGATGAAAATACAACCATGTTGGGATACAACTTCCTAAGATTCTTTACTCACCCTCCTGGTCTTCGATCACTATTTAATTTACAAATGAATCCATAGAAGAACCTATCGTTGACCCCTTGTAATTTTTGTGGCATTCGAAACGTCACATGTGGAAACACTCAAAAATAGGATCTTTCAACAGTATGCCCCGTCTATCTAACTTGGAAAATATACCTGTGAGGCTACTTTGCATATACCGGTATGAAGTCATTTTGAATTTGTATGTCCACCTCACACTTCATAGCTGCTCGGTGATGTTTTCACCGATGATATCTTGCCCAATTGATTATTGAATCAGCTCTATTGATCTCAATGGTTCTCACGAAAGCATACATCCATGAGCGGAAGTTATGAGTGTTGGCTTCTCCATTTAACTTGCAAAGCAATTTAGTAATATCATCAACGTCCTGCACTAAATTGGATCGTGGAAGAGTCCTTGGTAACTTTGATAGAGATATGTGATTCTTCATATATCTACTATTCATTATGCCCATGCAATCTACTATGTACATCTCCCATATGTTGTCACCATCCAAAGCATGCTAATTACAATCACCATTGGTCGTGTCGAATATTTAGAAAATAATTAATAAATTGTGCATCCAATATGATTATTGTCTTTCCTGTAGCATCCCAAATTGTTCTAGAAAGATGATGATATGACCTTGCACACTCCATAACAAATTCAGGCATCTAAGCTATGGTACTCGGAGCGCTGAAGCTTGAATAATTCATTGCTTTTAATTTCCCGCATGAGAGATGTCCTTCCACTCCGGATCTGTCAATTAAATTGGAGATGGGTTCGGGGCATGTGTCTGTGTCATTGATATCAACAAATCTGGAAGCTATGCATGACTCTATTGATCCTTCTCTTTCATCCCGCTTCATCATGGCTAGAACAATCTTTATTCGAGCTCTTTTTCTTTTAATTTTGTCAAAATCCCTTATAATTGGATCAATTTTTGCATATCTAGAAATTTCTTCAGATTCAAAAGATATGTTTAATGTATCGACATTGATTTGAACTCCTTTTTACTTATATGAGCACTGTAATTAATACCCTGCAATTAATTCGAGACTAATATGGAGTCCAAGGCATGAATACTTGATTCTTATCACCAAAATCTGCATATAAAGCCTGCTGCCCTAAAATTTGAGGTTTTTCTTACATGCAAAGCAAGAAAAAATATTATTTAATTCACCTAGGCACATATACCAACATGCAAATACTCAGAATGACCAAAATTAGGCTATTCTAACCCTAGGCGCCAAAACTAGAAGCTTCAGCAGTGGAAAATAAACTTTAATGTAAAATCCTCCTTCTTTTGGTGCCAAAACCTGTCTGGGCTGCAAACTTCATCAAAAAGAATTAACTGTTTCTCCCTTATGGCGTCCCATGCTTATATAACCTCCAACATGCTATTTTTAATAATTGCCTCTTCCTATTTTTGGCAATTTAATTAATTAAAAGCCATGTCTATTCATCCAATTTGGGCGCCCAAGTCTGCATGCTGCTGGTTGTTTTTATGAATTTATTTTATTTATTTTTAGCATGCATCCTTGACTTCTCTTTAGCTTATCCTTTTGCATTGACTTTCCTTCCATTCATGGCGCCAAAATTGGATAAAAAAAAGCCATTAATAAATATCATTAAATGCATTGTTTAATGCCAAGGTGGGTCACACTTTTTGGCAGGGGTAGATGCTAAAAATAGGAAGTCAACTTGATGGGAATTTCCACCCTGCACTGCAGCTCCAAAAATCCCCTCTTCCACTTAAGTGATTTGACTTTCCTAATGGAAATTTTTACCCTGCAATCCAAGTAAGAAATTTTCGTTGGTGTTTTAAGTGATTTTTCTTTTATAATGGGAATGTTTACCTGCTCATGGCGGGTAAGAAACTCTCATTTTTCTGCTACCTCTAATATTCCCATTACAACTTAAGTGATTTTGACTTCATGGGAAAAAGTACCCTGCAAGGCAGGTAAGAAATTCCCACCTGCCTACCACTACCAAAATTCCCATTGCAACTTAGATCTATTTATTCCAAAAAGTGTGACTTGCCTAGGAGAGGCTTTTTCTACTTAACTTCATCTTTTTGGGTCAGAAGTTTTCCTTCTGAGACTGATTCCTTCTGGTGCTGAGGCCATAAATGATCTCCAGACGTTCCAGGAAATTAAACAGACTATACAGAACAAAGAACGGATCAAGGGAATTTAACAGATAGACAATGAAGAAAACCGAAGAACAAATGCAAAAGAAATAAATAAAAATGAAAAATGTTGCCAGAAGTTGCAAAAATGCTCTAAATTCATTCCTGGTGAAAATCCTATTGAGATGTGTGAATACTAGCATGCAAAACTTTAACAGGATTCAACCGGAGCACAATTTACTTCAAACGGGGCTTTATTTATTTAATAAATAATTAAATAAAAAAATCCCTTGACAAAAACTTGGCGAGAGGGATAAAATGAGTTTCAAAGATCTGGGTATCTCTCAAAATTGGCTCATATGATTCATTTGGAATATCTTAACGTAATAGAAACATCTTCTAGCAATAAAACACAAAAAGACCCGTTATTTTAAAAGAACTAAAAAATTTTAAACACGGGGTAGTCTCATATTTCAGGGTGAAATATGGAGACACCATTCACTCTGTCTATGGACATCTTTTCCTCTGTCAAAATGACAGGAGTAAAGATGATATCCTAGCATCTCTAATTTTGTATTCTTTCCATTGGGCTCGATTCGAAGCAAACAAAAACAACACAACATTGAAAAACAAATAAAAACAAATAGTTTTATTTATATACATACAAGTTTTACCATGCTTTTTATGTCCAGAAAAGCTTCAAGTGTTGCCCATTAAAGGGCAAAAATGATTTAACTCCATCTTGATGAGCAAGAATGAAGTTATCCGGTCCAAAATCCTTTTGATCACAAAAGGCCCTTTCCAAAGTGAATCAAATTTCCCGTGCATGCCTTTTGTTTCTCGTCTTTTGTCCCATAAAAGGACCCAGTCACCGATCTCAAACTTTCTTTCCCTGGCCCTTTTATCGAAGATCACCTTCACCTTCCTCTGGATGTTCTGACAATCTGTCGGCCACTTGAACTTGCACTTCTCGTAATTCCATCAGATACATTATTCTTTTGTCAATGGCATCGGTGAATGTGGCATCCTCCAGAGCTTTAGAAAGTTGCAAAGTAGGCAATTCCAATGTAAGAGGCAACTCTGCGTCTCTCCCATATAACAATTGAAAGGGGACATGCCTATAGCTTTCTTTGGTGTGATCCTATCTGCCCATAGTGCATCAAACAACTTTTTGTGCCAAGTTCTTTGATTTTCAGTCACTAATTTCCGCATGATAGTCACCAGATTCTTATTGCTTGATTCAGCTTGGCCATTCCCTTGTGGATAATAATTGGAGGAATGCACTAGCTAGATTCCATGCATGTAGAAAAACTCGACCAGCTCCTCAGAAGACAAATTAGGAGTGTTATCCGCTACTATTTTACTAGGCACGCCAAACCTAATGACAATATTTTCCTTTATAAAACTACACACTTCCACGGAAGTGGCATTCTTAACAGGAATGGCTTCTACCCACTTACTGAAATAATCAGTAGCGGTCAGGATGTAATGATGGTTGAGCACTGGAAGCTAGATTGAGCATACCAATAAAATCCATGCCCCACTGTTGGAAGGGCTCTTCAATTACAACTGGTTTTAAAGGTAATGCGGGCAATTTTACACATAGAACAAAGTGTTGGCATGTTTGGCACTTAGACACCCACTCTACAGTATCTTGAAAAAGTGTGGGCCAGTAATACCTTACTCGGAGGATCTTGTGAGCAGTGACTTGGGCTAAGAAATGACCACCACAAGCCATATTGTGAGATTGTTTTAAAAGATGATCCTGTTGAGCCTTATTCACACATCTGAGAAGCACACCATCAATTCCTTTCTTATATAGGCCATTATCCCAAAGGACATAGGCAATGTTATTGTACCATTCTTCCACCGATCTATAAAAATAACCATAGGCAAATCATTACCTTTGTTTGGATCTTTTGTTTTCATCTCGAGTCATTAATTCACACAGACCTCTTCCTCAAACCATCTTTGTGGGCTTTATATCTAGGTCATATTCATGCACTTTCATCACCGATGTGCCTCTTAATAGCCCTAGCTCTTGTTGGGTGAGGATAGACTTTACTGTAGTATTTGGAACCAGGACCACAATATGTGAGGCAAGAATATAATACATGAATGCCTTACATGCTTTTACCACTGAATATGCATGTTTTTCCATTGGAGTGTATTTCAACTTGTAAGATTTTAAAGGCATGCTCATGAAAGCAATCGAGCTTCTACATCCTCTTGATTTTTCTGCATCAAGATTGTTGACATTGTGTGTTCGGAGGAATAACAGTAAAGAATGAATTCTTTACTAAAGTCTGGTGAAACCAAGATTGGGGCTTTTGACAAGGCTTCTTTAATTTTCTCAAATGCTTCCTTCCCTTTGCTGCTCCATTTGAAATCATGTGTCTTCTTCATCATATTTTAAATATGACGGGTTAATTTAGCAAATTCAAGGATGAATCTTCTGAGAAAATTAACTTTACCAAAGAAGGAGTAAACCTCCTTTTTATATGTTGGCAATGGCAAAGTTTGAATATATTTGACTCGCTTGGGATCTATCTTTGTTCCTTCCTTTGAGACGATATGCCCTAGTAGCTTTCCTTTTGTTACAACAAAGATAGATTTCTTAGGATTTAGAGAAATACCATGTTTGTGACATTGGATGAAGACTTCCTCAAGATCTGAGATGTGCTTATTTCTTTCCTTGGAAAAGACCATCATATCATCCAGTTAAACTACTATGTTTTTATCTTTGAGATGAGAAAATGCCAAATCCATAGCTCTTTGAAATGTGGCTCTAGCATTGATTAAACCGAAAGGCATTTTCTGATAAGCAAAAGTTCCCCAAGGTGTAATGAATTTCGTCTTGTATTGATCCTCTTCAGCCACCTTGACTTGATTGTATCCTGAGAAACCATCAAGCATGGATAACATTTCAGATCTAGTGACAACCTGCAAAGTGTGGTCCATGATGGGAATGGGGTAGTTGTATTTTAATGAGGCTTGATTGAGATTGCAAAAATCAACGCACAATCTAATCTCACCGCTTTTCTTTCTCACAGGAACTATATTGGCCAACCATTCAGAGTGATGTATAGGATAAATTATCTTTGCATCCAATAGCTTCTAGATCTCTGCAAAGATAGTCCCTGAAATAGTAGGGTTGTGCCACCACAACTTCTGTTTGAAGGGTTTTTGTTCTTTCTTCAATGGGATATAGTGTTGTACTTCTACGAGTTGATAGGTCTCGATAAGACCAAGCAAAAGAATCTATATACTTCTTAAGAAGCTTTGAGAAAGCTTATCTTTCTACCTTTGAGCAACACTTACCCAAATTTACTAATTTGGGATCAATATCAACTCCCAAAATTAATAATTGTGTATCGGAAGAAGAACTTTCTTCACTTTCTTCATTCTTTTTAAGCATTTGATCATGCTTATCAAACATTTCCTCAAGAGACACTAAACCTTTAGGAATTGTATTTCCTTTAAGCTGAATGATCTCTTAACTACCTGCAATCTTTGAATCCACTTCACCCACAATGGTTTGTCTCAGAGGTGAAGTGATTCCTTCATAGTATATCTCTTCGAAGTTGTCTTATTGCTGGAGGAAGGCATCAATCTTCTTATCATCATTAAAAACTTGCCATTGTTGTGCATTATCAAGAAGCTTCAGACGAAAGACCATTTCCACTTTATAATCAACCTATTTGAAGAGTGCAGGTGGTTGATCTGGATTCAAAAGGGCTACAACAACTCCCAGTGAATCAGCTCTGGAGTTTTTATCTCTAGGGATATAAGAAACCAAGAAAGCTACAAAATCCAAAGTTGTTGAATAGACCTGATCTCTATAATGTCGTAGTTTATCTTTTTAACTTGATAGAGACCATGTATCTACTTGAGAATTAACCCAACATTTCCTCTTGCATGTAGCAACTTGATTCTCATTGTTACGGTTTGCTCCATTCCTAATAGAGTGCTTCATATTCTGTTGTGTTGTTAGTATTTTCAAACATTAATTTAAAGGAATGTGCATGTACCTTTCCTTTAGGATAAATAAGCACAACGCCCGCACCACGTCAAAGCGAACAGTAGCTACCATCAAATTCTAGAATCCAGACTTTGTTATCCAACTATCGTGGCTTTTGAGTTATGGGTTGGGCTTCTTCTTTATCCAACTCTAGGTAGTAGAATCCATGATCTGATTCCTGGAACAGGATCTGCGATCTGGGATCTTCATATTTTGATACCGTATACTTGGATTTCTTCTCAGGTTCTAACTTTTGATTAACTCCCTTTATTGGGATGTGTGCACAAGACCAATCCATCTTGACTTCTCTTCCCAATTATTTACAGAAGTTCCTGCTTAATAACATGCCATAAGATACTGGAATGTCTACTACAAGGATTTTCATCTTCAATATTTTATCTGGAAAGGAAGCAAGTACTACTTGTGCATCTTTAATTTTTCCGACGAGAGGTACTTGTCTTTCCATTGAGTAGCACCTTCCAATGGTTTTTGTCAATGTGAGACCCAGAGCATCAGCAACTTTGGCTGGCATCACATTGTCAGAAGCTCCAAAATCTAGAATGCAATTGCTCAATTTGTAACCATTGATAAGTAATGAAACATAGAATGGTTCAATCCTTTCAGAAGTGGAAGGAGAAGAAGTTGCAGCATTATTCAAAGGAGGAGTATTTTGGGGTTAGATAGAATGCCCCATGAAGCATTGTTTGGTGAATTATTAGGACCATTACTCTATACATTTTTCACCAATATGCTCAATTGAATGGGAAAAGCCCTCAAATATTCAAATTCTAACATCTGAATCTTGGTCTTCTTTATATGATCAATAATATCAAAAGGTTTGCTTACTTGATTGTTTGTCCCGTTGTCCTCTTTGTTGATTAGAAGACATTATTTTCTCGTCCCTTGTGCTAATGAAGAAGGAAGTGGGCTGCCCCTTTTTAGAATAGTAACATCTGGTCTAGGATCTTATCTCTCTCCTTTGGCCACTTTAGGAGGATTTTGCATTACATGTTTGAGGCCTTGTGACCACCGCAAATGTATGACCATCACTATCTTCAAAAGATTCGTAATAGCCTTCATCAGATTTGTAATCTAGGTAGCCAATGTTGGAGTCGCCAGCGGGATCAACAAAGTCTTCTTCGTCAAGTGATTCATCCACAACATGATTTTCTTCATTTGTTTCCAAGTTGTTCCTTGGAGTAGCTTCAATTTTCAACCTCTTTGGTACAGCAGTAATTTTTTTTCGATTTAGATTTTGACCGTTAAAATTCCGAGCAGGAATTGTTCTCGAAGGAGTTGTATTTCCTCCTTGAGCTATTTACTTCTTGATTTATAGCATATCGTTAGCCAAATTTTGTAGTAGAGGATCGAAGTATTTGTTGAAGAAGTTCCATCGAGTTTTATGGGATGATTGCTTGATCTTTCTAGCCATAATCAAGTCATCTTCAACTTCAACTGTAGCATTTTGTGCCTCCCAAAGATTCACAGTCTTTCCCTCCGCATGTGATATCCAACTTCGTAACAAAGTGTAACTTATAAAAATGTCTTTTGATTTTCGTCACTCGGTCTGAATAGAAGTTGGAATTTTATATAAAATCCTTTGGAACCTAGCAATAAAGTCCCTCGTGTTCTCATTTGGTTCCTTCTTTAACTATGTCACCGGGTGATCAAAGATAATCGGCATTTTTTTCGTGTTTGAATCTTTTTAGAAATTGTTCTTGCATGGATGCCCGGTTAATTATAGTCCTAGAAGCTAATTGATAGAACCATTCACCGGACAAGTCGTGTAGAGTCTCAATGAAAAGTCTGACCGAGACATTCTCATGCTCCACCGTAAGCACTCCACAAGATATGAAGAATGCCACCAAGTGATCATCTAGATTTTGCTTGTCATCTCCAAAGAATTTTGGGAAATTCTTTCTTGACCCTTTAGGCAATTCATGCATAGGTGGAGTTAGGTTTAGTGGTCTAAAAATTACTCCCCATGGGATAGGTACTATAGGAGCAAGCGGCTACTTGCTATAATTATGATTTTGATTCTACATGATGAATGGAGCACGTCTTATCTAAGAGTAGACTTGATAGATAATTCCAACTGTCGATTATGTTGAAGATGATCCAAATCTAGATGATTTTTCACTCTTCTTCTTGGTGAAAAACTAGATCTTTGGATTCTAACTTGAGGAGGATGATTGAAATTGAATTGCTCTTGCAATCTATAAAAATTATCAGTCCTTCCTTCTGCCTTGAAATATCAAGTGAATGGGCATTCAGCCAGGTTGAGAGTTCAACGGGAACTACCTAGATAAGCTCTTATATGCAAAATATTGTTGTTCCCCAGTAGAGTCACCAAAATTTGTTGGCTTGATTGTATGCACAGCTGAAAACCTAAGCAGTAATGAGATAAATCTCCCTCATTTACCGGTGAGGCTCTCATGTAAGATTTTTTCAATTATATTTCCTAATATCTATTTGTTGGTTTTACTTTAACTGCATAGCTCATGTACCATAACTAGGTAGTTTTACGCAAGTAAGCAAAGTAAGTTGTAAGCAATATGTGCATGAGGGGGAAATAATTAAATATGAGAAAAAGGAGATGAGATGTGCAACCTAACCAATAGTTGACATAGTCGGTCACATGCACATAGATGAAACAAATATATCTTGAAATGTAGAATTTAAAGCAAAGGAAAGTTTGAGATCCAGATCTAAGATAACACAAAGTTTATGCAAACATCTAAAAATAAATAAGAAACAAATACATTGTTGACACAAAGTTCTCCGGAAATCTGCCTCCTCTCTAGTCCTCAATTTTTAGAAATCTATCAAGGGTTTCACTCAAATTCTGGAACACAAGATTGTTGATTACAAATTCGATCCTTTAACCCATAGGTTTCTTCCTCTACTTATAGTGTGTAGAGGGAACTTACAAATGGGGAACTACAACTGAATTAGAACATGAAGAAGTAGTAAAGGGAACATCTGGCAATCATTCTCTTAGAATTCTTCTCTAAGTGACACACATCGTTGACTAAGCCAAATTTGTGCACATCTGCCACTTATCTTAAAGAACCTTTCCAAATAACTTAAAGTAATGGCTTTTAAACCAATAAATTTAATTTTACAATTTCATCCAGAACATAAGAAATAAGAGAAGAAAGAAGATCTGCCAGCTATAACACCTACACTTTCTTTTTGTTTTGATACTGAATATACTTTTCAAACATATAATTCAGCAATTTCCCATTTGTTTTAACCACAACCTCTTTCTCGGTCCTGAATTGCAACAATCCCTCGGTCAAAATGTCAATGTTTGCTTCCACCTCCTTCAAACTAGGCCCAAACTTTTAATATCTGATTGAAGCATTATCAACTTGTTGATTGAATTCAATGTGAAAGTCTTAACAACTTCATCAATCCTCTTCTGAATCATTAGAAGCAACCCTTCAAGAGAATCAGGCACCTTGTCGAAATGGTTCTTATGTATGAAGAAACATTCCCAACCACTTCTTCCTCGGTGAAAGCAATTATGTTTCTTGCAATTAAAATATCATATCCTCGAGTAACCGCATTCTTTTCAGCATAATTTTGAAGATCTCCAAGCAGAAAGAAACTACAAATTTAAGCTACTTACCTCTTTCAACCAATCCATCACGCACAAGTTTTTCTGCAATAAAAACATCCTTCAACAGCTTATTTATTTCGACCAAAATTCCCAGGTTATTTTCAGCCACTGTATTCTCATCCACTATGCTTGTCATTAGTTGCTTCAACTGAGATAATGCATCTTTCATAACTTCCAGATGAGCTGGTACCTCCCTGAGCTGTATTGAAGCTTGGTGAATGATTTGGCTCTTCCATTCGTCAATAGCCTTAACTTGGTTACCTGCATCTTCCACCTCCTCAACCAAATGATTACTCACCTGCTCATGTGCTAAAATTGGCTGAGAGGAAGGTTTGGCAACCTTAGCAATGATCTCACACAATTGAAACCTACTTTTGAAGTTTGGCTTTCTCTGCCTTCTCTTTGTCAAGCTTGAGGAATAAAGTGTTCATTAGTGTCTGTGTATCTTGCTTTAATCCTTCTGTGGTAGTTTGACCTATTGGCACTTTGGTCACTGATATATCTATTATCGTGAGCTCTCCCTTCGCTTTCCCTCTATTGGAACTGATAACTCAGCAAAATTCTACCCTAATTCTTCAATAATCAACCTAGAAGTTATTTTGGCAACTTCAGGTCTTCTATCTTTTCCCAAACTCAGGAGCAACTGCAAGTCGTGTTCTTCCAGGTTGATCTCCTCTCTGGCTTCTGGGATTGTCTGCAAAGCCAACCACGATGAAAATTTTCTCCTCGGGGAATGAGAAGTCACTGAATGCACCACCATCTCATGCTCCGACTGGTGCATCTAAATTTGCCACAGTGTTGTGACTGCCACCCTTTGAATTATCCAAAGACAATGCTTTTTCTAACTCTGTCATTTGTGCTTTCAACTTTTTGCAGGGAGAGGTGAAGATCTAAATGGCTGAGGAGAAAATACAAATGACACTTTGGATTCAACGAGAGGAACAAAAATATCTTCCTACGGTTCGGGGTTGTTGAAGTGCTATGAATTGGCACGGAGAAGTTGGAACTAGCATGATAGTTGTAGAATTGGCCTTCTCTTGTATCTGATACTTCTTGTGTACTTTAAGTTTCTCTGGCCTCCTGCTACTTTCACCCTTGTGCTTTCTTTTGTTGGAGTCTCTAGTGATAAATTTTCCTATGATTTGACTCATCAAAGCTTTGTCTAGGTAATACCCCTTTGTCAACAACCAATTTGAGGTGTTAACCGAGAACCGCAAAAGACCTTTCCTCATTCGTCTGGCAGCGACATATGCTTTCTTGAAGAGCATCTCTATCCCCTCCCATCTAATGGTATGTGTCAAGTATCACATGCCCATCATGCGCGAGATCTGTAATTATCCGTGCTAAACCATAATCGAGACACATGTTACACTCGATAACCTCATCAAAACTTTCTTTCGACTTCATACTCGTTTCTGCACTTCATCCAAAAGTCTTCCAATGAAGGTACATGTGAATATTCATGGGATATTTTCTTCTTTGCTACCCCATACAAATCAAATTTCAGTCATGTTGGGAAGAACTCATGCTCATATTTACAAAACATTTCGGCTTCGATTCCTCTAGCTTTGTGGATGCTCTGACAACTGTAATAACCCACCGTGAGTGAAAGAAACATGTAGACTTGTCTTTGCTTTGATTGTAAGTCATGCATCTCCACAAGTTTCTGCACAACTCCATGATGACCCATTTTTCACTTGGATACCTCGGTAACTTAACTGGTTCTCCCGAAAATCCGGTTACCTAAGATACGTGAAGATTGCAAACTGGATGAAAATACAACCATGTTGGTATATAGCTTGCCAAGCTTCTTTGCTCACCTTCGTGTCTTTAAATCAATATTTAATTTAGAGATGAATCTGTAGAAGAACTCATCGTTGACCACCTTGTAATATTCGTGGCATTCGAACGTCAACTGTGGGAAGCACTCAAAAATAGGATCTTTCGACAGTATGCCTCGTCTATCCAACTTGAAAAATATACCCTGCGAGGCTACTACATATACCAGTATGAAGTCATTTTGAATTTATTCGTCTACCGCACACTTCGTAGTTGCTCGTTGATGTTGTCATTGATGATCTATGCCTAATTGATTATCAAATCAGCTCTGTTGATCTCAATGGTTCTCACAAAAGCATACATCCATGAGCGGAAGTTATGAGTGTTGGCTTCTCCATTTAACCTGCAAAGAAATTTAGTAATATCATCAACTTCCTGCACCAAATTGGATCGTGGAAGAGTCCTTAAGAACTTTGATGGAGATTTGGGCTTCTTCATATATATGTTATTCATTATGCCCACGTAATCTGCTTTGTGCTTCTCCCATCTATTACCAACATCCAACATGTTAATTGTAATCACCACTGGTCGTGTCGGAATCTTCAAACAATAATTAATAAATTGTGCATCCAACCTGATTATTGTCTTTCCCGCAGCATCTCGAATTGTTCTGGAAAGAGGATGATATGACCTTGCACACTCCATAACAAATTCAGGCAACTGAGTTGTGATTGGAAATGTTGAAGCTTGAATAATTCCGCTACTTTTAATTTCCCGCATGAGATATGTCCTTCCGGCTCTGGATCTGTCAATTAAATTGGAGATGGGTTCAGGGCCTATGTTTGTGTCATTGATATCAGCAAATCTAGAAGCTATGCATGACTCTGTTGATCCTTCTCTTTCATCCCACTTCATCATGGCTAGAACAATCTTTGTTTGAGCTCTTTTTCTTTTAATTCTGTTGGAATCCCTTATAATTGGATCAATTTTTGTATATCCGGCAATTTCTTCATATTCAGAAGATATATTCAATCTATTTGACATTGATTTGAACTCCCTTTTACTTATATGTGCACATGTAATGAATGCCTGTAATTAATTCAGACAAAGATGGACTCCAGGGCATGAATACTTGATTTTTATCACCAAAATCTGCATATAAAGTTTGTTGCCCTAAAATTTGAGGCTTTGCTTGCATACAAAGAAACTAAAAATATTATTTAATTCACCTAGGCATATATACCAACATGCAGATGCTCATAATGACCAAAATTAGGCTATTCTAACCCTAGGTGCCAAAACTGGAAGCTTCCCGACAATGGAAAATAATCTTTAATGCAAAATCCTCCTCATTTTGGCGCCAAAACTTTTGTCTAGGCTACGAATTTCATAAAAAATAATTAACTATTTCTCCCTTATGGCGTCCCATGCTTATATAACCTCCTACATGTTATTTTTAATAATTGTCTCTTCCCATTTATGACTATTTAATTAATTAAAAGCCATGTCTATTCATCCAATTTGGGTGCCCAAGTCTACACGATGCTGGTTATTTTTTTATGAATTTATTTTTTTAATTTTAGCATGCATCCTTGACTTCTCTTTAGCTTATCCTTTTGCATTGACTTTCCTTCCATTCATGGCACTAAAATTGGATAAAAAAACCATTAATAAATATCATTAAATGCATTGTTTAATGCCAAGGTGGGTTGCACTTTTTGGCAAGGGTAGTTGCTAAAAATAGGAAGTCAACTTGATGGGAATTTCCACCATACACTACAGCTCCAAAAATCCCCTCTTCCACTTCAGTGATTTGACTTTCCTAATGGGAATTTTTACCCTACAAGCCAGGTAAGAAATTTTTGTCGGTGTTTTAAGCGATTTTTCTTTTATAATGGGAATTTTTACCCTGCAAGGCAGGTAAGCAATTCTCGCATGCATGCCACCTCTAATATTCCCATTGCAGCTTAAGTGATTTTGACTTCATGGGAAAAAGTACCCTGCAAGGCAGGTAAGAAATTCCCTTTGCTGTAGAATACCGAAATTCCCATCGCAGCTTAGATCTATTTATTCCAAAAAGTGTGACTTGCCTAGGAGAGGATTTTTATGCTTAACTTCATATTTTTGGGTCAGAAGCTTTCCTTCTGAGACTGATTCCTTCTAGTGCTCAGGCCATAAATGATCTCTAGATGTTCCAGGAAATTAAACAGAATGTATGTACGGAACAAAGAATGGATCAAGGGGAATTTAATGAGATGAATGATGGAGAAAACCGAAGAACAAACGTAAAAGAAATAAATAAAGTGAAAAACGTTGCCAGAAGTTGTAGACAATGCTCTGAATTCATTCCTAGTGAAAATCCTATTGAGATGTGTGAATAATGACATGCAAAATTTCAAGAAAATGCAATTAATAGATGTAATTCTAGGCTCCACAACCTTTGCCAACATCCTCCTAGCCCATGTCAAAATGAGAGCTTTAGAGAAAAACTTGTGTTAAAATGGGAGCTTTAGAGAAAGACATGGACATCCATGAAAGCATACTTAACATGGATTTATGTCATATGTAGTTCTTGGTGCCCTAATAGACATATATGGAAAATGTGGAAACATACAAAAAGCAATCTTTGTTAGCCATTCAACAATGCTCAAGAGAGTATATATTGTACAAAGGAGCCCAAGCTCTTTGTTAAGGATGTCTGAGAATGACCCCTCATTATTTGTATGCTCCCCTCCATTTTGTTGCAAAATCAGTCAATCCCCTAGTCCAAATGCATTGGGCTCTTGAGGTGCTTTAATTGTTCAAATTTCAGCAACTTATGTTTAGATTACGAGACACATAACCGCAATTCTATAATGAAAAGGATGGAAAATTCTACTACATTACATGTTGTAAGATATGAAAGAGCTCATGGTCTAAATGTGGTTATAAAAGAAAGGTGAACAACTGATTTTTAGGATACTCTTTCAAAATTCCTTCATTTATCAAATGACCACAACAAAATCAAAAGTAATACATCAAAACTTATGGTAAAAGTTTTTACTCTAGTTTACATCCGTTTGATGCAACAAGCAAGGTTGGTGTTGAAAACAATAGGGTAGAATCATATAATACGAAATTGAGCTTTTCAAGAGAGCAATAGCAAGAGAGTTGTTGTACCTTTATTTTCATTCTCACAAGCATAAACTGAAACACATCTTCAAGCAAGAGAATCTAGTTAGGTATATTATGACGTAAATTTGTTGCTTATAAAAGAAGGATAAGAAAATGATTTCTAGGATACTCTTTCAAAATTCCTTCATTTATCAAATGACCACAACAAAATGGATAACAATACATCGAACTTATGGTAAAAATATTTACTCCGGTGAAGATCGGTTTGATGCGGCAAGCAAGGCCGGTCTTGGAAACAAGAGGGTAGAATCATATACTATAGAACTTGAGCTTTTGGGAGAGCAATAGTAAGAGTTGGTGTACCTCCATTTTCATTCTCACAAGTACAAACTGAAACGCATCTTCCACCAAGAGAATCTAATTGAGTATTTTATGACGTAAATTTGTTGGAGTTAGTGTGAAAGAGCTCATTATGGCCTCCAAAGCAACAAGTGATATATTTGCTTCAAAATTAGATGTACAAAAAAAGGGACAAAACGTTTTTCCCTGTGTCCTTTAAAATCTTCATTTTAATTTTTATCCCTATCATTTTCCCACCTCAATCTTTTCAAATTCTCAAATTAGTTCAAATTCTCCTTCACCTTACTTTCACCGTCAACTCTTTCAATTACTCCATCCCCCAATTCCTCTGTTTGGTCCCCAAGATCACTAAGAAGTGAAAAAGACCTAAAATAGTAAGAAGAAGAAAGAGAAGGACAAGATCACCCATAAGGGATAAGAGAGCTTGGGCGCTTTTGTATTAAATGGGCGCCGGTGTCTAAGGCCATAAAATATAAATTAGTCAAGTGTTGATAGAGCTATAAGATGTGTAAGACCAATAAAGTGTAAGAGATAAAGCAATCAAAATTCCAAGGGGAGTTGTTGACCACTAGTTTTCTTACTTAGGAATCATGTATACATTAGTATGTTTTAGGACCTAGAAATGTACCCAAGTGCATAGATTTGGTGTCTACAATAACACTCTTATATATGTACCCTTTCTATTTGAGCTATGAGAATGAGTAGACCTATTCTTTCATGCATGATTTTCCTTTGTGTTTGATTTCTTGTTGATTACTTAGAGCATTCATGTCACCATTGGAGTGTAACCTCTTTAATGTGCATGAGGTTTCGTATTGATCCTTGCAGAACAATCTCACATGGTATCGATCGATTGTTCGGTAAACATATACACATTTATTTTGGTTGTTAATTACTTATGGTTTCATTATTTGTGCTTCTCGTTTAAGTTTTTTTATTGTTTTTAGAATCTTTATAACTGGTCTTATCAAATTGTGTTTTGGAGTTTATGTTATCTTGGGTTTTGTGCATGTGAAGGTTTCAGTACTTTCTCCGTCAGTTCTAGCTAGTTACAACTAAATTTGGAGGGAAATCTAAATTTGGCGGTAGATTCTTTTTATAGATTTATTAGATTTATTTTTCATTAAAAGTAAATTTTTTATTGAAAAGTTTTTATTTTAGACCGATTTGGGCCTCTCGCTTCTGTTTTCCATCCCTACTACATTTTTCTCTGGATCGGTCGAGCTCCTCTACGAGTTGTTTTCACCCACCCCCGGCTTGTGCACTTTGTCACCTCGCCCGATGAGTTGGGTTGGTTTGGTCCCTTTACTCCCTAACGAATCAAAATCTCTCTTGAGATCCATGTATTACTCCCTAGAAGAGGAGAATGCTCGATTGAAATCATAATTGCAAGCCAAGGATGAGCTCTTGGCAAGATTGTAGAATGGTGAGCAGAAAAGGGAGAGACCCTTGACTACAGATGCAAAAACAATGACTGATGCATGTTTTGTAAGTATGTCACCATCAGATTCCTCATCCCATTCGATTCGATTTAAGTAAATATGTTTTTGGTGGTTTTGAAAGATACACTAAAGGCATTGGATCTAAGTTATTAAGTAAAATGGGTTTTAACAGAATCAGCCTTGGTAAGAACAACCAAGGAATGGCTAACCCAATACAGTCGAGGATTGTCCTCGTTATGTAGGTTTGGGTTATTCTAGTGCGGGAAAGGATATTGGAGACTCATCCAAGCACGCTAAAGGAAGACGAGCTTCTGCCAAGCAAAGTGTATACCCCACTAGCACATTAGAATGGGAATGGTAAGAAAAATCATAGAAGAGGTAACGAAATTCCACGTCTGTTTCTTATCATAATCATAAGCCTGGGAAACATTGTAAATATTTATATTATCCACTCTTTATTTTTAAAAGATATGGGTTTAATATACAGAATAAGATGAATGTTTTTCCATGTACATTTTGTGGAGGAAGTAATCATTTTGTTTCCTTTTGTCGGAAGAGAAAATCATTTTTGCAGAAGTATTTTCCAAGTGATCTTACTGTGAAAAACCAATCTCATAGCATTCAGGAGAGAAATAGTAACAAGGATTCCTCACCGCAAAAGGAGGAAAAGAGGAACTATTACACTCATTGTCAAATGAGTGGACATCAAGTTGATAATTGCTAGAAACTTCACCCAACAAGCC
This sequence comes from Taxus wallichiana var. yunnanensis, assembly GCA_018340775.1. Classification (NCBI taxonomy): domain Eukaryota; kingdom Viridiplantae; phylum Streptophyta; class Pinopsida; order Cupressales; family Taxaceae; genus Taxus; species Taxus wallichiana. Next base: position 10,688,596 of record CM031236.1, read on the forward strand.
ATCTGATGCATGGTAAGAACCTGTTGGTATTCAAAGTAAAGGAAGTTTTTGAACCATCAGTTAAAAATGAATCAACCTTGGATCTATCCACAGTTAAACCACAAATGAGTCCATTCTATTTTAATATGGAAAATGTAAACTCGTGTGAATTAGATAGATTTACATTTGCACAACTGTAATTGTTGAATAGCATGCAAATTATTCAAAGCAATTTGTGGATTTCCAATGTATGTTGAAAGGAAAGATTCACATATTTTTATTTGCTTTGAAATTGGAAAAATGGGGTCACCTGTAAAGAAGATCTGAGGGACAGGTTAAACATACTCAGATTTTACTTCTTACGTGTTAAGGATGACAAACACCATTTCTATTTTTAGCAGTAGAGTATGTAGATTCAGTGGGCATGTGTATAATGTCTATTTTGGAAATGCATTTTTATTATCTGTTGTTAATGTCATTGTGCAAATGGGACACCTTTTTGGTTTTGTAAGTAATATACAAACTTATTGTGTCTACATAGGATATTTTCACATACATGACTATCCTTATTTTTAGGGCATTTATTTATAACTACCCTATGTGGTTACAATTGGTGTGTACATTATTTGCACTAAGAAACATGTGTGTAGGTGTTTCCTGGTGATCATTTGTAGTAGATAGTAGTTCATCATTGTGGGTAAGCATACATTTTGTGTTATCCTTTTATAGTTCAATATGTGGGGATATATTTGGTAGATTCACATTATTCATTTTTGACTATAGCTATTTTTGGTGTGGATGGTCTAATTATTATGGATAGTGATATTTGTAGTTTTTGACTATTTCACATGGACAAAGGAAATTGGCCTAATCGTGGGAAATTTAGATGTCTCATATACGGATCTAATTTGATGGAATTGTAGATTCATAATCGGTTGTATCACAAAGTATTAGTTGAACACTAGATTTTTGTTTTGAATGGGTGTTATTATCTAATTGATTGTTTATGATGGCATTACAGTGGAATTTTACAGTTCACGCTTTTACGAGAGTTGATATGGTTGCAGAGTATCGATTGGACACTAGTTTTCTATTGTTGAATGGGCGTTATTATTTGATCGATTAATTGTGAATAGCTAATCAACTATTTTCACTTATTGAATGCATAATGTCATTTTTGGTTCTTGTATGTGATTATGAAATGCATGATGAGTTAGCAAGTTTTGTGGGTGGAAAACAACTTTTTGTGGACAAAAGCATACCCAATTGGGTAGAGTGATCCGGAGGACATTCTGGGGTGCAAAATTTTCCTAAACCTCCCTAAACCATGACCAAGTTGTAGAGTGTTCTGATGTTTTTCCGATGATATAAATATGTCCAAAACGGAGTCTGTATGCAGAAGATATCGCAAGTCAAAGAACGGTTTGAAAACAGGTCAAATTGGGTCAATTAACGAATCTCGGGTTAACATGTGGCAGAAGTAAAAATGGGTAAAAGAGTAAAAGTTGTGTTTTAAAGCCTCGGTCTTCGACACATGAATAAATGGTGGGTTGCACTATTTTTTGGTTGGGGCCCTCATCCAAGTTCGGCACACTCTTTTAACGGAGGGGTGTCTTGGCCTCTGACTCATTATATCATTGTATTGATATTGCTTATATATGCCACATTATTTCTATATGTTATGCATGTGGGATTATTGCAGAGATATTTGAATGGTAATGCGAGGCTTGGAGTATGCATTACGTTTGGAGTAGCTCGGCGAGCTATATTCTATCTCGGTAGGGTGGTCAACTCCCCACTAAGTTGATCATTACTATCCACGTTGGATGGGCCGAACTCCATATTGACCAAGCCAAATTCCACATAGCGGCTTTCGACACCTAACTACCGGCACAACAAATCTATAATGCCAACTCGGCCATATAATTTGGTCGGATTAGTGTATGACTCGAGACAGCTTCATACATATCTTGACAGAGCCCATGTGGGCTCAACAACCGTGCATCTATAATGCAGGTGTATTAGATATATATCTCGGCCCATCGGATAGCACACATAACCAACAACTCGGCCCAATATCTGGCGGTTCAACAAATGAAATCGGCCCTAAAAAAACTCGAGAGGACAACCACCTATACATTGTGTGGCGAGCCGAGGGAACAACTTGGCGAGCTATTCATAGCCCAAACATGTGGCAAAAGGCCAAGGTGTGGATATTGCCGCATAAACATAGGCTAATATGCCTATTTTTAAATGCTCATCCCATCCTCCCCACGAAACATGTGGGATATTACCCACAATGGAGGATAACAAAGCTACAAATGAGTGGGAGAGGGGGATTGGCCCCAAGACCTCTGCATAACAAAATTGGCACCCAACCATTAGACCATCTAGCTCGGCGAGTTATATAATTGACTCATGACTACTTATTGAAGGTTTTTAGCAAATTTTGTAAGGATAGTGAACAGGGTAGTTTGCACCCGACCAAGTTTTTGAGGCACTTCTAGTCTGAATCAAGACTTGGTGTAGAAGGCACAATTGTTCAAATTTTGATACGAAGACATTGGTAGTCTTCGTTTTCCACGAAGTGTTGTATATTTTCTATTGTATGTGTTTTTCAATCACATTTGCATAGAAAAGGCACTTGGAGAGCCTGTAGAGCCACATGCAAAGTTGTGGACAAAGTCTCGACAGAAATCGGAGTGTACAAACCTATTTCTAAGATCCAATTATAGGTATAAAGGTCTATTTTGTCATTATTGAAGGTGATAAATTGTACTTCATTGGGCATTAATAGATCGATTCACAATTACGTGAATCTAGAGACGTAGCCTACGGGTGAACTCCATTATCAAGTTTTCTTGTGTGGATTTTATTTTCAATTTTGAAGCTTTTGATCAAATAAAAATCAGTATATGAATTTGATTAAATTGATAAAGCAAGAAATTAACTAATTAAAATGGATTGAGTAAAATATTTAGCAATCCATCATCCATGACTAATAAAACAAATGTACAATTCAATTTTGGAAATAAAAGCAAATTAAGTGCATATATGAAAATAGACAATTGATCAATTTTGGAGAAATTAAAAGAAAATTGATTAAATTTTAAGTCTAAGAAAACGGTTAAAAAGTGAAAATTAAAACTTACGTTTTCGGAACATTTAGTCATTGTTTATTGCCTTGAATAGACAATTCTCACATAATTTATCATTTTCTCGCAACCACCAATTTGGTCGTGCACTCCTTGCTTTCTTTCTCCCTTGTCATGCCTCTTCGCAGTTCTTTCACACTCTATGCTTTGAGCTTCGCCTTCACATTATTTTCCGCACTATCCTTGAGTTTCTAGGCCTTCATCAAAACATCCACACACCCCTCGCAATCCCTTTTATTGTGCAACTCCCCTTTGATCTTCATGTTCCCTCCACACATTCTTGTATATTGTGCACAAATCTTCATGTAATCTTCATGTGCCCCTAGTATTCTAAGTTGGACCCACACTATTTTGTTACAATCCCAAAATCCTACGTGCAATCCGTTGTGCATTATTCTCTGCACTTATTCTACCCCAACCTTCAACAAACCAATCACGCACTATTTGTTCACCCACTACTACTATGTATTACATGCACACTACGCCTTCAATGGTTTCTATTGTGCAAATTAATCAAGCACTTCCAGCTTGTTTTTCCGCGCTTCCTCTTCTTTTCCACATGCTCTCCAACTTTCGTGCCAAAAATTGTGCAATATTTCCCTAAACCATGGATTCTCCCGCATCAATTAGGAATTGTATGTTGAGTTTAATTATTTAATGAAATTACAAAGTAGTTATCAAACACTAACATATGTACTTAGTTTTTGGTTTTGCTTGGATAAATCAAACATAAAATTACAACCACAATAACTTCATAATTTACCTAAATTACATTGCTTTATCTTTAGGTATAATTCAACTTCAAATATAATATGAAGTAAAATGATCTAGAGAATTTGTTAGTAACCAATCTTTTGTTGCATACTAGAGAACTAAAATATTTGAATTCTAGAAATTGTAAGAGGTTCATTACTATTTTATATTAGTACATTTACATAAGAGGAATTTTTTTCATATTAATGATTTATTTCTATTCATACAATAATTGATCCAATACATTTATCCAATGGGGGAAACAATTTCAAAATAATAATGGCTTTTGTAACAAAGGAAGTTGATTTAATGATAATGTGTTTTCCCCTCATACAAGAAGTGATCAAATACAAGAATTTATCCAATACAAGAATTGGTTACTTAAGAAAGTAATTTATCCAATACATTTATCAAAAACTCAAAATAGTTTATCGAGTGTCATGTTTGGATGTTCTCTCAACATGAAATGAATACAACTATGATATCATTGATTTTACTTTCGATAGGTTGAACAATCTCAAACATATTAATGCAAGAAATTAACATTATAGAAAAAGATGTTGAGAAACTTTTAGTTTTTCTAATCCTTGATAATTATAATTAAGGTCATATTAATCATATTAATTAACTCTTACAACTTAGTGGTGATAAATAATTTGGTGACTATTGCATTCACAATCTAGCATTACACCTTACCATTCATTCAATCAAAGTTCCATCTTCTTTTCTTTATAATGAGAAATAATGTAAACATGTAATCTAAAATAACATAAATATGAGATAAACAAACATTAAAGATTACAATTAAAAATATAAAATATGAAACATAACATTGACTCTTTCATATCTATACCAATTTGTTATAATAAATATCAATATCAATATCACCAATTACATTAACTTCCACAAGAAATATGTCCAAATATTAATTAATGTTTATGGCCACAACTAATATATTTGTAAGCATTCACCAAGAACTTTTTTTTGGGTACCCCAAACAAAAATAATTTCACTTCTTCCTCCTATGAACTTTCCCAACCTTGGTAAATGTATGCCCTTCCTCTTTGGCGGTGTTACTGCAACCTTCGACACTTTATGTTTGTTTTACGTGTTCTGTTCAATTTATATATTTCATATGAGATAACGAACCAAGAATAACATGAGTTGTTTGGAAATTTTGGTCAAATGTAAATGTAGCTATGTTTTGTTGGAAGCCACACATTTCACATTCCATGCACTAACTAATTTGGAAACTCCATGGAAGAATTTGATCTTTGCATTGGCATTCAAAATGGTGACATAGGAAATCATTGCATTGGAAGGAACAATTTCATGGTAAAAATGCACATCCTATATTCATAATGGCTAGGCCTATCTCTCACGTAAGTTCGCACAAAGGCAAAAAGTATTTTCTGTCACGTTGTCGTTAGTTTTGTCGCATCGCCGTTAGTTTTGACGGAATAGGTAACAACGTATTACGTTGTTACCTATTCCATCAAATTTATGTTTGCATTTTTATTAAAAAAACCGCGCGTAGTATTTCATATGTTAGTGCGCAACAAGATGGTGGGGCACAGAAATAGGCGCGGGGTCATGGGTTTGAGGTGGTGAGTGCAAGGATGGACCGCCTCGGTCAAAGCTTTTGTGCGAGTTCACATTAACTTTGTGAACCTTCGTGATGGATAGGCTAATCAATTCATAATATGGGCTGTAATTTTTGTAGTGGTACAATTACACTAACTACAAAACGAAAAATTGTATATTAATAATTTGAATGATGCATTTTATTTGCAAATTGTTTACAAAATGTTACAAACAAAATGTAAAAATCTAATAAGAATTTTAATTTAACGATTTGACTTGTAGATGTCTCCACTATTTTTGTATTTAAAATTATGATATAAAAATTAGAATTAATTTAATTAAGATATTATGAATATGTATAAATATAATTCTAAAACAACAATAACAATAAAACAATAAAACAAAATATTTAAGGATGTAATTTCATTGGAACATAATTTTTAGAAAGTAGGATACATAAATTAGGGTTTAAGATTAAAACATATTCACCTCCCTATGGGTGAAAATGATGTGAGTTTCCATGGAATTAACTCACATTTATGTGCAAAGTGTCATAATAATGTTTGCAAAATTAACATGATTACAAATATGTGGGAAATGTTCATCCAAATAGTCACTTGGTGAATCTATCTAGGACATACAAATATATTTATCTTATCTTAGATTACATGTTTATGTTATTTCTTATTATAAAGAAAAGAATATGGAACTTTGATTGAATGAATGGTAAGGCGTAATGCTAGATTGTGACTACAATAATCACTAACATTATCTATCACCACTAAGTTGTAAGAGTTGATTAATCTGATCAATATGACTCTAATTATAATTATCAAGGATTAGAAAATCCAAAAGTTTCTTCTCGTCCTTTATATAATGTTAAGTTCTTACATAAATATGTTTGAGATTATTCAACCTATCGAAGATCAAATCCATGATCTAATAGTTGTATTCATTTCATCTTTGAGAGAACATCCAAACATGACACACAATAAGTTATTCTTAGTTTTTGATAAATGTATTGATAAATTGCTTTCCTAAGTAACCAATTATTGTATTGGATCAATTCTTGAATTGATCACTTTTTATATGAAGGGAATAAACATTATCATGAAATCAACTTCCTTTGCTACAAAACCATTATTATTATGAAATGGTTTTCCTATTGGAAAAATGTATTGATCAATTATTGTATGAGTATAAATAAATCATTAATATGAAAAAAATCCTTTGGTGCAAATGTACTAATATAAAACAATTATGAACCTTCAAGATTTTCTCGAATTCAAATATTTTAGTTCTCTAGAATGCAACAAAAGATATTATGTTATAAAAATTAGGGTTAATCTAATTAAGATATTACGAATATGTATAAATATAATTCTAAAACAACAATAACAATAAAACAATCAAAAATAATATGTAAGGATGTAATTTCACTGGAACACAACTTTTAGAAAGTAGATTACATAAATTAGGGTTTAAGATTAGAACATATTCACCTCATTTGTGGGTGAAAATGATGTGAGTTTTCTATGGAATTAACTCACATTTCCATGCAGAGTGTCATAATAATGTTTCAAAACAACATAACACAAATAAGTGGGAAAAGTGAATCCAATACGAGACATATTCACGTGGTAAATCTATCTCGAGGCCTACAAATGTGTCCTTCGAGGGTTTGAGCCACATTATGAATTTAGGGTTTTCTCTGCATGCTCTTTTCAAAATGGTGTTGATCTACCTATTGTTTCAAACTGTTATGTCTTATGTAAATATTTCACCAAATAACTCCAATAATATTCTTGTGTGTATTGAGGGTCAGTGTTAATTGTTTGTACTAAGGACTTCTTAGAATGTAAGATAGAACATATGGTGGCTTTTGACCATAATTTTTCATATGGTGTCATTTGGATGGTTGTGTGATACATGGTGTTGTACCACAATTTTGCAAGACGTAACCACTTGACCTAATGTTATTATTTCTCGAAGGTAAAACACCAAAGGAATGATTATAAAAATTTGTTGATTTTTGTGTTTGACCATTTGTTTGTGGGAGATACATAGATCACATCTTCACATGTCTTTTAATTCTTCAAAATAATTATATCCATAAATGGCTTGTAAATTTTGAGACATGGTTTGAGATTATAGAGGCGAAGTGTCATGAAGGTATAAAAAAAAGTCAAGAAAGGTTTGGGAAATGATTGAAAAGGCATAGGGTTGGGCTAAAACACAAAATTGGGCTTACTTGGAGAGGTAAACCAGCACCACTAGTATAATGACTTAACCCCGTATTTTGGAGGGCCCTTAATGAGATCTACAAGACTAATTATCTGTCCATGTAGGAATAGGCGAGGTTGTAGTAAGCCAAAGGTTGTTACCATTTCTCCTTGTGACATTGGAAAGCATCACAATCAAACATAATGTGTGATGTCCTCATGCATTCCATGCAAGAAGGATTGTATACTAACACGCTCATTTGTTTTTAAAACCCTAAATGACTACTTGAGGGCGATGCATATAGTTCCGTATTTTTTGTCACAACTCAAACTTGGTGTATAAAATCATGTGCTTTAAATATTGCAAATAATGTCCATCCGAAGAGTAATTAAGTGATGAGGTAGGATTTATAGATGGTTTGGGTGAGACATTGTTTTGTTGGGTCCTTGTCATTCTTGCTACAATTCTTGGGTCCATTACAAAAGTGGCATGGATTATACACATGGGGAAAATAGGTCTTCATATGTACTAGAGAGTGCATTTACGACCACATTCACTTTCCTCTTATTATAAGTGATCTTGAATAATCATACTCCATGTGTTTAGTGACCCATTTTTCTCGAGTTGGAGGTGTTAGTTGTTCCAATAAGTATTTGAGATTGTGGTGATATGTTTTGATATAGAAATGTCACCTATCAAGTATGGTTGCAGCTTTTTGATTGTGTGCAATATGGCCATCATTATTTTTGAGGTGGAGTATGCCAAATCGCGCCTAGAATGGGCCTTACTAGTGAAAGCAAAGGGAATACCTTCTTGGAGGAGGGCACCAATCTTATTACCACAAGCATAATAATAAATAATTAATGCCTTAGAGGAATCCAACATTGATAAAGGAGGTGTAGTACACATGGCATATTCAAATACATCAAAGGCATGTTTTGTGATACCTATTTATGAGAAGGCGTTCTTTTTATAAGTGTGGAAGTCGACGAGGAACCGATTTTTCACAATCCTTGAAATATTTTATGTAGTAGCTAGTGAAACCCAAAAATCTACTAAGACTTCTAATTATCTTTATTTTTAACCAACTTTTCATGGCATGAAATTTTGGGGTTGACTCTAAATCTTGTTGTAGAGATGGTATGTTTGAGGTAGTAGACTTTCGTATGTCCAAAAGAGCACTTGGAATGTTTGGTGCATAATTGGATATCATATAGAAGTTTTAATCTTGGGTGAAGGTGATGTAAATGCTCGACCCAAGTATTGTTATAGGTCAAGATCTCATCAAATGATACTAGATGAATTTGTGAAGAAAATGTTGAAAGAATTTGTTCATCAATCCCTTGAATTTAGATTAATTGTTAATAAGTGGCATGACCAAGAACTCATACTTGATTTTCATAAGTCTAGAATATTTTTCTTTAAAATATCCTCTTCCCTAATGTAAATTTGGTGATAATTAGGGTGCATATCTAATTTAGAGAAAAAAAAATGGGGCATTATTGAGTAACTCACCAATCAATGGAATGGTAAATTTGTCTTTGATAGTGTTTTTGTTTAACTCCGAAAAATTGATGCATAATCGACAAGAACCAGATTTTTTTAGTTATGAGAAGAATTGGTGAAGAGTAGGGGCTCATACTTGGGTGAATGAATATCTCCTTAAGGAGTTATTGTACCAAACTTTTAATTTATTTTTTCACAAGAACAGTGCGATATGGTCAAATGTCGCAGGATACAATCCATAGAAGGAGCTAAATGCAATGGTCCCTAGGACATTCAAGTGGTAATCCTATTGGTTCCTCGGAGACCTGTGGAATTCTCATCTAAAATATGTTGCAAATCATTGGTTGTGTCATGATCTAAAGATGAACTTAATTGAATGGAACATACTTGAATGAAGACCCCATGAGATCCCTTCTTAAGGAGATTATCCATCTAATGTGAGCTTATAATATTGGTATACCCAAGGGTGAGGCCCTTTATTATGTACTTATACTTGTTATCAAGGAGCTACATCCAATGTTTGGAGAAATCCGCAAGATTAATATAAGGGTATGCTGAACCATTGAATCCTAACAACTACATCAAATCCTCCCAATGGAAAAACAAACATATCTAATTGGATATTATAGTCCCTATAGAAATAGGAACATTATGACATTTTTCTTTACAAGGTATTCTTCCTCCATTAACAATCATAACTTCAAATATTGAGCATGGATGTACAAAGTAGTCAATTTGTTTGGCAAGCTAAGGGTAAATGAAATTATGTGTGATACTTGGCTCAATTCGAATAATGAGAGGTATCTTAATAAAATGCCATTTGAATTTCATACACTCAAGGGTGGTAACTCCTACCAAGGCATTGTGATGACATTTTTGATCGGAATACATATGAGTAGATTCGTAGGTGACATTTTCTTCTTCATGGGATTCTTGAGCATCTTCCCAATACTTATATTGAGGATTGAATCAACATCTACTAGATGAAGCATTTTTTCCTCCCATTTATGACCATGTGTGAAATTTTCATCATAGTTATGGTATAACCTATTTTCCTATAGAACTTGAATTTTGGCCTTGTAAGGATTTAGTGGGGTTGTTTTGGGAGGCAGGGGTCTAAATATTGCATTGTCTTGTGGTAATATTGAGCGAGAGAAAAAAATAGAAAATGATGTTGAGAAGTGAACCCCTCTTCTACTAATTTAGCCAATCCAAGAGCTTCCATCATGTCATTGGGCTTGAAATTTATGACCTCAATGTAGATTTATCTTTAAAGTCACTTATAAAGAAATTCTTGAAAAAGTCTTGAGATAAGTCTTAAGTGTGATTGACTAATTTTTCAAATAATGTCCGGTGTTCTTGATTTACTCGCGTGTTTTGGAATTTGGTGACAAACTTTGATAAAATTGTCCTAGTTACTAGAACCAAACCATTCCAACAATAATATAACAAACTTTTCCCAATTTGGTTCTTCATGAAGTTTCGAATACGACCAATACCATTGGTGATGTCATATAGGTTCATAAGTAACCCTTGTCAACCAAAAATAGTTAAGATGAGTTTGTGTTGCATTTTTTGTTGAGGGACGATTGCACAGACAAGCCATGAAATACTACAAGTTTGTTGGAAGTTGTGAAAGTACTAGAGGAAGTTGTAGAATACTACAAGTCTATTAGAAGTCGTGAAGTACTAGTGGAACCCATAGAATACTACAAGTTTGTTGGAAGTTGCAAAGTACTAGTGGAAGCCACATAATACTATGAGATGTCATGAATAACCTCATAATTGTGCTAACACCATGAAGGTCTCGCTTAAGATGACTGGTTGTGCTTCGAGTCTCGTGATGTGTCCTTTGGGCCTTATATTTGCAATGTTTCATAATTTTAGGAGTTTATTGGTACTCTGTAGCTAAGTTCAAAGTAACATTTGGGTGGCTTGCACACCTAGATATAAACAAACCCCGTTTTCCTTTGGACAAGGGTGGTGAGGCAAAAGTTGTTAATTAGTAAGAGGTGTACTCATGCAAGTGTGATATATGGTGTAAGCACATACATTTTGTCTACTACTATTATTTGAATGTATTTTTGAGGCCACATTGTTGGTGATTGGTTTGTATGTGTGTTGTTTCTTTGATTCAATTTAGTAAAACTAATCATATGTTTTTGTTGTTTATATCCAATCTATGTTCTAATAAATATTTTGTATACTTTTGCATGAATATCGAAAGGCTACGTGGTCTAAGGTGACTCTTCATTGGGCTCCGTAATTGCATTTGCATCATTTAGTATTAGAGGTATCAAAGTAAGGTTTTCTTTCCTTACGAGTTGAAGCATGGTGAATACTAGCAATTTTTCACATTTGCGAGTGTGGGAAGAAAAATGTTATAGACATCATATAGTAACTATTAGGAAGTATTATGGTTGTGCTCACATTTATGAGTAAATACATTATGTGGGTAAAACTATATTATATGTGAGAATAATATAATTAGAATATAGAAATTTAATATTATAAATTAGTTATTGATAAACAACTAATATTAGTGACCCGTTGATTGTTTGAACAACTCAATATAGGAGCGTTTATGGATATAGAATAGCTCTCATATTCTTTAGGAGAAAACTCTAGTATAAGAACTCTTGTGAGTAAATAAATAAAAATATTGAGTGTTATTTTACAAGATTCTAACCAAATATTTCATTTGGTATGAGAGTAGTATTATGTTGAGTGTGGTCTCTTAAGGTTATTTTGATTCTATTTTATGCAGCTTGTTGGAGTTTATAATGCAATATTGATCTCTATCATGCATAGTATTGTCATCGTACATGCATTCAAATTTCGAGCTTCCAAGTGTTTTATTCAAGATGTGGTTGTATATAAATGTGTCGAGATTTTCATCCAAATCATGTGCTTGTCGGTTAATTCATATGGTTTAATACCTATAAGTATTTGCTCCCTATATATATATATATATATATATATATATATATATATATATATATATCCCCGTGATATGTTACATACTTGAGTTTTTGTTTCCCGTGATATGTTACATACTTGAGTTTTTGTTATGGCATCAACAACACATTTGGCATTTGTTTACCGTTACTTTAAGCATTATTTTGGATTTGCATTTAGGGTTTACATAAGTTTCCACCATCGTCTCAACTCGGTCATAATACAAATATTTTGTTTCAACTATCATGATTGCCCCAATTTATATTGGGAATTTAACACTCCCTCCAATACAATATAGTCACATGTCCACTTGTATTTCCAACTATTTTTGCATTGAGATCCATTTTACTTGAGTTTAGATTGATTTGTTATTGGCTTCATCACTATGTAAAATCAATAACAAATCAACACCAACTATCCGAGCTCTAGTAAAAAGGATAGAGTATTGAACCCAATAACAACATTGTAATCACATCGACCAGTCGACATTGATTATGTTTGTGACATTCAAAGCTAGTTACAATCATGATACCAAGAACTCGGTAAAACATTGCATCAATATTGATGCTCGCAACTCTTCTTGCATCCCAATCACCTCGAAATTTGTCATCAAATGGGTCCGAAACATAAAATTTGTAGCACAAGATTCAACCTAATTTGTCATCAAATTGCCATCAAAGGTATTAAATTTGTAATGGGTATGTCATTCTTGTGGGGGCTTATTATATTCAAAACAATATGTAGTTGAACTTCAAGACCAATTTTGTTGAGTAAGACACTTTGAGACAACTAAAGGTTAGAAGTTGGAGGTTGGAGGCAACAAAGGTTGGAGGTTGGTAAGCAACCTCTCATCAATTGTTAAAGACAATGCCATGTCATGCAAAGAGGGAAAACATATACAATGCCAAATCAACTAATGTTGCGACTAATACTAGTGGCAATAGATACCAATTATGTCTTTTATGATCAAAGCGGCAAGATTTAGAATGGTGGCTACATAAGAAGACAATGCGAATTGATTTCTTAAATTTTTCCTATTTTTTTATTTGTGTCGTGTGCATAAATAAATTTCTTGTTGCGTTGAAATGTGTGCAAAAACATATTTTAATAAACTTACTCTTTGAGACAATATTATAGACAATACTTAATCAAATCATTTCAAATTGAGACAATAAAAATGTTGTATAATGTCTCAAAGCGGGTGCCTCTAATTATTGTCTCAAATAATTTTCTATCGAAAGACGATATAGGTCATACTTAAAATCTCTCGAGAGAATATCATTTTTGTCTTATTTTTTACTTGTGTTGTATGCATAAATAAATTTCCGACTATATTGAAATGTGTGAAAGACTTGTATTTTAAGAGACTTAATTATTACGACAATATAGAGACAATACTTAACCATATCATCTCAAATTGAAACAATTAAAAGTTGTATTTTCTCTCAAATATACTTATTTTGTCTCTCGAAAGACTATGATTTTTGTCTCTCTAAAGATGATATCATCCTCATCTTCCCAGAGACGATATAGAAAACTTTTTTGTTTTTAGAGACTACAAATTTAAAAATAAAAAAGATATTGAATTTCAAGAATAAAAATAAGTAATTTTCTTTTAATGCAATTAATGTATACATATCATCAATATTACAAATAGAAACAATTTAGATTGAATTTGTGCCCACAAATGGGTCCACAAACATTTTATTAATATCAAAAAGAGAATACAAAATGGTGCCTAAATGTCATTAACCCTTGACATAGAATGGTACACTTATTTATTGAGTTAAAATTACATTATGTCACCTCCTCCAAACTTGTTGCCATATATTTTTAGTTGATTATTTATCACTAATTTTACAATACAAAGTGGCACCTCCTCTAAACATGTTGTCATAGATTCTTTAGTTTATTCTTTTTAACAAGTTTTACAAGACAAAGTATACAACGCCCATTGACAAGAATTTTAAAACAATATCCATAGATTCACCTATTGACATCACTACAAATTCCGGAAGAATCACCATCGTTGTCATTACATTATTAAGTACCATAATAAGACATCACTATATTGAGTTTTAATAAAATGGAGGCTATTTAAATTATAAATATTTTGGTGGATATGGTGACTCGTGATCTTGCATAATTGACCAATCCCTTGAAGAAAAGGTGTGACTACCTCTAGTTGCTTGGATCTTCTTTTCATGTGTGTTAACCATTCACAACAACAAGAACTAAAAACAACATACAACCCCCAAGTTAATATGGAAATAAGAACATGTTGATAAAAAAAAGTGTTCATACCCTTAATAAATTGAAGCATGATGCAAATGATATTATAAACTCTCAAAATCTAATCAACTAAATTCCCGTGCTTTATTTCCAAAATGACAGACAAATTTAATCTTTCAGCATGTTCCATATAATCAATGTATTTTCACTTATTATAGTGCAAGAAACACAAATGTTCTGAAACAAAAACAAATAAAGTCTAAAAGAAACCCATTTGTGCATATACTACAATCATTACAGCTCAAGAGACCACATTTCATTCAACATTTTGTCAAACACTTGACATGCACTTGGTAGATATGTATGCGAAGTGTTGAATCATTTGCTTTGTATGTGAATTTTTCAATTAAACGCCGGAAATAAATGTGGTTTCAATATACAGATCTCAATGCTTGAAGGTGTTGTGGATTGCTAATCTTATGGGACTGTTTATGTCATTGCCATATTGTAATTTAGTATACCCATTCTCTTCAAATACAAGAGAAACTTCAATCCCTAAAACTAGTAAATATGTTAAGTTTGGAAGCATGCACTTGATATGTGACCACTTTTAATAAACACCTAAAAGAAATGTGGTATCATGGTTAGCAATGATTGCAAAGTATGCATAAAAAGAGTTTGTTAAAAATGCCTTCGTACAAGGTGGGAACAACAAACCAGACTCTACAAGCTTTGTCAACATTCACCCATCTTGTGCCAAAGTACAAAATTTGTT
The DNA here is from genome assembly GCA_018340775.1 of Taxus wallichiana var. yunnanensis. NCBI lineage: Eukaryota > Viridiplantae > Streptophyta > Pinopsida > Cupressales > Taxaceae > Taxus > Taxus wallichiana. The sequence continues at coordinate 10,703,761 of CM031236.1, forward strand.
TTCAAGGCGACAAGAAGCATAAATCTCAAAAGATCTCTAGGAAAATGCTTTCTATGAGAAACTGCAGATCCATGCAAAGGCTTGTGCAACAACTTGATTCTATATATAAATTATGTTTATATGCTAGAAAAGAGAAAACTACATCATCAAAAATGGTGAAAACAATGGCTTTTGTACAATCTATTCTTCTCTCACATTTTCTTTATGGAATATCATAACTATGGCAAACAAAAGACATTAGCATCCTCACAAAGTATTAAAAATGTTTCACCAAATGTAACCAGCAGGTGTCCAACCTATTAATTCCCCTTTGTTAGCATATTCCCATCCTGTACCAAATTTGGAGACGTTTGAAAGATGCTTTAGTTGCAAGTTCCATGATAGATATGTATGCAAAATGTGGAGGCGTGATCAAGGCATGGGGACTGTTTGACAAAATGGAAGAAAGCAATGTGATCTCATGCACTGCACTAATTTTTGGATATGAACAAAATTGTTTTGTTGTAAGGGCCTTGGAAAGTTTCAAGAAAATGCAATTGATAGATGTAATTCTAGACTCCGCAACCTTTGCCAACATCCTCCCAACTCGTGTCAAAATGAGAGCTTTAGAGCAAAAGCCCATGTCAAAAGGGGAGCTTTAGAGCAAGACATGGACATTCATGAAAGCATAGTGTAACATGGATTTATGTCATATGTAGTTGCAAGTGCCTTAATAGACATATATGCAAAATGTGGAAACATACAAAAACAGTCTTTGCTAGCCAGTTACGACAATGCTAGAAGAGAGTACAGAATGACCCCAATGAGCCCAAGCTCTTTGTTAAGGATGTACAGAATGACCCCTCATTCTTCGTATGCTCCCCTCCATTTGGTTGCAAAATCAGTCAATCCCCCTGGTCCAAGTGCATTGGGGTCTAGAGGTGCTTTAATTGTTCAAATTTCAGCAACTAATGTTTAGATTGCAGACAGCTGCAATTCTATAATGAAAAGGATGACAGGTTGTAAGATATGAAAGAGCTCATGGTCTAAATGTGGTTATAAAAGAAAGGTAAGCAACTGATTTCTAGGATACTCTTTCAAAATTCCTTCATTTATCAAATGACTGCAACAAAATGGAAACTAATACATCAGAACTCATGGTAAAAGTTTTTACTCTCGTGTAGATCAGTTTGATGCAGCAAGCAAGGATGGTGTTGAAAACAATAGGGTAGAATCATATAATATAGAACTTGAGCTTTTCGGGAGAGCAATAGAAAGAGTTGTACCTACGCTTTCATTCTCACAAGCATAAACTGAAACACATCTTCAAGCAAGAGAATCTAGTTGGGTATATTATGACGTAAATTTGTTTCTTATAAAAGAAGGATAAGAAAATGATTTCTAGGATACTCTTTCAAAATTCCTTCATTTATCAAATGACCACAACAAAATGGATAATAATACATCAGAACTTAAGGTAAAAGTTTTTTACTCCAGTGAAGATCAGTTTGATGCGGCAAGCAAGGTTGGTGTTGGAAACAAGAGGGTATAATCATATACTACAAAACTTGAGCTTTTGGGAGAGCAATAGCAAGAGTTGTTGTACCTCCATTTTCATTCTCACGAGTAGAAACTGAAACGCATCTTCCACCAAGAGAATCTAATTGGGTATTTTATGACATAAATTTGTTGCAGGTAGTGTGAAAGAGCTCATTATGGCCTCCAAAGCAACAAGTGACATAGTTGCTTCAAAATTAGATGTACAAAAAAAGGGACACAACTTTTTTCCCCATGTCCTTTAAAATCTTCATTTTAATTTTTCTCCCTATCACTTTCCCACCTCAATCTTTTCAAATTCTCAAACTAGTTCAAAGTCTCCTTCACCTTCACTTTCACCATCAACTCTTTCAATTACTCCATCACCCAGTTCCTCTATTTGGTCCCCATTTTAATCATCTCAATCACCATCTCGTCTTAAATTTATGGGAACCTTTTGTCGGATCCAACACACCGTCAAAGGTTATTGCAAAGTCGGATTCATTTCCATCCAAACATCCTTTCTCTTTGACACAATGCAGAGGATACAATTCCCCATATTTAGAGCTACTAGCATTAATTAAATTTCAAGAGGTACGTTAATCGAACCTTTGGGTTCATTCTATTATCCCTCAAGAAAAAGATGATAAGGCAGTTGTATCTTTAGATTTTCGATTCAAAGCTTTTGATGAACTGTCTCATGGTGCAAATGGATAGATACAAGAGAACAATTTAGAACCAATGATCTTGCTCGAAACAAAGATGTTTGGGTTTGATGAAAAATACAGGGGACAAAAGTAGTTTCAAAATTCAAGCAACCAAGTTTCATCACCCAACACAGATATCGGTAATGCCTCCCTAGAAGACATGTCATCCCGTGTCACTAGATGATCCAATGTGAATTCATAAAAAATCCATTTATACCAAGAAGACGAAAGTCCCCTTGCACACTCAACGATGATATAAATTTATCCTCTTCCACACTCAAGATCTCACTATTGATCATGATGTCAATGTGCCCTTTCAATGATGTAGGGCATTCTATTTCACCAATCTCTACAAGTGCCAACATAAAATTCACTAAAAAAATTACATCAATTTTTAATTTTATTACTATAACCCACAAAATAAATGCAGAATAAACTTGCACAAAGCTGCCATATTGTCTTCATACTACCAATATCAATCAAGAATGGAGAACCAGCTAGTGGGGAATTCAAGCATTTAAATGACTCATGCCAAATGCCAGTGCCACACATCAATGCCCGATGCTCAATGATCTTTGCTATCCCATTGAGTTTGAGGGTGTCTCCAACGCCTATAGAAATCTATCTTTCCTCTTTTGGACCACAAGCTATAACATACAAAACATCTACCATGCAAAACATAAAAAGGAAATAAATAAATTTAACTGTTGTTCATGAAGCCACCGAGTTCCAAAAGGACCAAAATATAAACATGTGCTAAAGAAAGTGGGTATAAAAGGAACCAATAGGAAAAAAGGTAGTATTTTGAAGGCAAATTTAGAGGAAATAGTGCACCACACAAGGTTGTTAACACTGTTTTAAATGCAGATGGATAATAGGAAAATCTTAAAATGGTTGCTGTTGTGCAAAAATGTAAGGATGTTTTTCGTTAAAAATCCAAGAGGAACATAAACCTCTTTCAGAATTTTATTCTAAGAACTGTCAAATTTTGTTCATTTTTCATGCCTTTTTCACATACTTGATTGTTCCTGAGCTTCTGCTACATTTTATTGCCTAGTGACTAAGTGTTTGAAGGTGTGTTGATTGAGGCTCTTAGAAAAGAGCATAGACCTTCTTTCCCTTTGTTCTTCTCACATGATAAAAGGATGACCAAGCCCAACGTTACATTGACTTTTTACAGAACTAATGAAAAATACAAAACTATTATGCCTGATTCAGACATTCACATAGAGTCAATATAATGCGAAACACATTGGTTGAGACAGTAGTCTAGAAAATTGATTCAGGAAACTAAAGCTGGAAAATTAATGTCCCTGTGACGAAGGGGAATTGCAAAAATGCAAAACTCGTTAATGGAATATGTGGTTGAGATGTTTACCTTCTCCATTAAAAGACCAACTCCCTAGTAGAGTGACTTTTCATTATTCTCTAACTTGTATGGTGTTGCTACCTTCTTCTACGTTTCTTGATCCAGTAATAGTTTGGATACCTTACTGAACTGATTTACTTTGGTGTCCCACAGCTTTGTGTATGCAATACAATAACCAAGGCTTTCTTCAATGCAAAAATAAATAAATGACTGGAATATACATCTGTGAGAAATCTATTGAATTTGCATCATCCTCTGCAAATAGGTATTGAATGCACCCCTTGCTCTCTAACTCTTCATCACCGACCTCTAGATGATCTCTAGCAGAACTTACATTCAACTTAAAATGGCATTCCATAGCACACACCTCACCAAAACTAGTGCCTTAGAAACTCACAATACTTCACTTTAACTTTTATTGACATCTAATATAAATCAAAGGCTTCCATGGGTAACTTGAATATCCCTGTTTACTTTGTTGCTGGATAAATTCTATGCACTCTAAAAATAATTTTAGCTATGCTCATTTAAAATAAAATAACCTTTACTACTAGAAAAAATAAACATTTTGGAAATCATTTCAAGTCCCTCAAGTTTTTCAAATAGGTGACACTTTGTTAAATCTTTCACTCTTTCCTCACATTTTACATCTATTGAAAAAAAAAACTTATATCACAAATAAGAATAGAAAAGACTTAGACTTTAGATTATTTTTATTTTTCCCCCTCAATAGAAATCTTCATCCAGAGCCCACCTAAATTAAATTATCATTTCTATTGTTTGTGATGAGTATAAGACCATTTAAGACAAGGGTTTTGGACAAGTGTTGGGAAATAATGCTTTATAATGTGTATAACATTATTTAATCCTAAATAATTCCGTTCCTTAAGGTCTAAACCAGTTTTAAAAATTGTTGTGGAAATTGTCCTTACATTGCAAAATACAATAATAAACGGGAGAAGAAACAAACCTTCAACTAGCATAAGTATTAAGATAAATAATGCTTAATTTTGATACCAAAATATTGATCTATTACTACTTCCCTGTTCAACCAAGCCATGCATTCCTATCATGAAAAGATTCCACAATAAGATCTATATATATTGGTCATTAATAAATTAAACTTATAGGACAAAATAGCATGAATGGTACATACTTTTGCTAATCAAAAGAAAGGTCATATAGCCACCAAACAAAAACTTGACCCAATTTATAATAAAGCCATAAATTTATGGCAATAATAAACTGATAAGTACTTGATGTTAATTGAACAATAAAAGTACATGGTGTGTTTCGTTCCAGTTTGCTTTCTTGCCCACATTCATGTTCATGTATTTTAGACATTAAAGTTAAACCTTAGATCCAAAATATATGGTATTTAATAATCAAAAGTAAGAAAAGTATATTAAGAGAGCTTGATAAACCTTTTCACAGCAGACTTTGTGGACCGTCCAATGAATTTTCCATAGTCCACGTCCAATCCTGCAAACATTTCCAAACCACTCAAATGATATAAACATATAAAATCATAAATTAAACTTTTGAGTACTAAGATTTATGTATTACAAATTCCTTGCCAGCGATTAGTATTTCAGCAACTAATTTGTCTTCTAGTTTGAAAGAATGAAGAATTTCAATGAAAGTTGTTTCCTAATACAATTTCCATGAAAGTGAAAGGGAGAGAATTTGTGCCTACCTTAACCTTCACCCTATAGAGTTCGAGGACAAACAATCCAAAAAGAACACTCAGCTTAAACGTGTATAAGGGAGCTCAGAAAGAATGTCCATAGAGAAGAGATAGTGACAGAGATGGGATTAGAGAGAAGACTTAAGATGGAAGGCAGAGTTGATAAGCCTTATATAACCTACTATAGGTTGTCGTACTAGCTAGAATAGTGTTGTTTCAGCTTACAAATCCTTTGAAGACATTGTAAAAGCTAAGCCGGAAAACCCATACAGTTCGATTGCTGAATCCTCTGACTGAGAAAATCATGCTACCCCAAATACCAAAATATTAGCCTCATTTCAGATTCTGTTGTCTCTTATTCCTTCAAGATAGAGACATACATAATTATTGCATAATGTCTCTTATGTCCCTTATTACTATGATTTCCTCTATCTATTTTTTGTACAAGGGAGAGGAACCAGTCTTTGTGCACCCTAAGTTTAAGGGTGCACATAGAAAACAAAACATCATATAATTCAAAACAAAAATACCCTTTAATAGGTTATGTTCTCCCTATTATATATATTTCGTTTTAAATATTAAAATAATGTGGAAGGGACTTTTTTAATATTTAAATTTGGTTATTTTAAATACAAAGAAAATTCAAGGTGAACCATTACTTGAGAATCAAGTCACATATTTGTTTCTACCTATTTGTCATCATTTGATTGGCTAATTGGGGTGAAATGACTTGATGTGACTTATTCTATTAGGCATTTTTATTCAAAATGTAAGTGGGAAAGTGACATGTACTAGCTCCCTAATTTCCATGTACCCTCACAAGTATTGGTCCATGCTCAACAATTGGCTCCTCTCCCTTAACCTTGAGATCAATCATAATTTTTTTGAAATAGAAAAATATTCATCTTGCTATACCAATAGCAGTGGAAGTAGGCTAAAATTTCCTTTTTTTAAATCAACGTAACAAAAATATTGCAGCTGCATATGCAAGGGTGGAGGTTCCTCACACTAAGAGGACCAGTATCCCTCTTTGCAAATATCTTTTCCTTGACTTAGTGAGCTATCAACAAGGAACCATAGCAATACAATACAAAGAGAGAAATCTTTGGGGATTTAAATAAAATGTGCATAGACCATAATCAAATAACTAACCTGTTGAAGACGTTTGTGATGTTCTCATTTAGTGTATTTATTCTGCAATCTTTAAAACCTTCCTTCTTTGGAAATTAAAATTTTCCAAATAGTTACAGTGAACTAGAAAGCAAACTATATATAGTCCACGATTAGACATATAAACAAGAAGAAAGTGGCTGTCTAGAATTTTTTCGAATAGCGGCTTCTTCTTCCCCATATGTTAATAACCCAGCTAAACAAAACATGGAAAAAATAAGTAGTGAATGCATTTTAAAAAGTCAGCATAGCAATAAACCAAAAACTATATAGCCTCTTCAAAAAAATGAGAGAGAGTTTCAAGTGGATTTGATCCATGAAACTGTGCAAAGTGTGCATCAGTAGCTCCATCAGGCCCCTGCTCCGAGATGACACTTCTCCCTTTGTTCCACAAAGGGTCATTCTTAACTCCTTACTCTTAGGGGTCCTATCATGCAACATACATATTCACAGAGTATATGGCTGAGACCAGTTTCAAACAAGGGTATAAGTTGATAATAGTTGAAAATTGAAACTAGATGCAGGAGCCAGTGCTGAATGTAGGAGGAATGCAAAAATGGAGATTTTGAGAGGAAATATGCAAGTATGAACGGACCCTGGCATACCTGCCACCAAATATGATCTTTCTAGAGGGATGAACAGAGGATAAAATCCTAAAAATAATTGAAATCAGTATAAGGAAGACAGCTCTAAAAAACTCAAACTCAAGAAAATGGATATCGTTGTGGGATTTTTTTGCATTTGCAGTTTCGATAACTTTGCTGAAAAAACATATATTGGATTCAGGCAAACATGTGGTCTGCAATCAGTAATGTGTCTCAGTCAAATGTTTAATTTCAGGATCCAAATTTTTATTCTAGTAGCAATTTTACACTCGATAATAAATTTTTCTACATTGAACGACAGACCAGATAAAAACAGAGGCAGCAACATCCAAGATCCCTGTATTGGTGGGTATGGTTCAAATTTCCTCCAAATAAAAGCAATCCATTATGCATGTCTGGCATTTTGCTGATGTAAATGTACATGGTTAAATCTACCAGCAAGAGCTGTGAAAACAGGGAGGTTGATCCAAGCATAATAAAAAGGAATTTTTATCAAAATAAAAAATATAAATAAAGGAGGCGAACCAAACCCACCAAACACAAATCAAGATCCCCTTTCGATCCACATGACATCACTGCCATAGAAGTATTTGACCATTATCTTCGTGATCCCTTTTCTGTATGGATGTATTTATCCATTGATTCGCCCCCATTCACACCTACACACAAAAACGTGAACTGGACTTTTCTTGCATGAACATGAATGGTTTTAGTCTATCAAACCATTTTGTAAGGGGTCTTGTTGTGCTCAAATCACCAATGTCTCCAGATGCAAAGGAAAAATTGATAGAAATTGGACTTGTGGTTGAGAAAAACTAAGGTTTAATTAAGGAAAACTCCAGTTTAATTAATAGAGGTTGGTTTTATAATCATTTCTAAGATTTTATGAGGCTAAGGGCCACACTACAAACCTGGATAACCCATACAGCTTTTCCTTTCATCATTATTTGCTCACAATGAGCATTAAACTCCAAAATACATATTTCAAAATAAAAGGGCACTAAACCCATTTTTGTGCATTTGATCTCAAACTTGACAATAGATTCACACACTTTATGAAAACCTAGATGGAATATACTCCCAAATGAATTTGAAACTAACCACAAATAGACAAGTATAACATAGTGATAGGTAGAAAGACCAAGATATAGTTTCATTTTATTTCATTTTATTATTCAGTTGATGCATGATTCCTGCTATACCAAGGATGATATCTCTGATGTTATGTATGCATCTTCTGTCCTGTTTTCACTTCAAGGATGATATATCTGACGTTATGTATGCAACTTCTGCCTTGTTTTCACTTCAGAAAACTGAATGTTAGTAGTTAGGTTGATCCACTTTGTAGGTAGTTTGTCTGGGCTATATTTAGATATAAAACATGTGTAACAGTCCTTTATCGAAAAGTCCTTTGTTTTCTTAATCTTCAGTAGTGTCGTGGCAGCAGATCTGCAGTGACTAAATTTAGACATTGTTCCCATGGTAACAACTAAAATCTGGCAACAGTTTGGGGCATTAGTTTTTCTATCAACAATGGAACAGGGAAATATCAAATAACATGTCAGAATGAATAAAAATATTTAGTCTGAATATAAAAAATCCAAAAAAATAACCCAAAACGCAATTAGAATTTAACACGGCAATATCTAACCTCACATATTTAGCATACCAGGAGGAAAGCCAAAGAAGTAAAACTCCAGATAAACGAGCAATATGTATCTGGGTCCTGTGCAGCCCAAAATATGACAAGTAAAGGATGCCATCATCAAACATTGCAAACATGAACCAATTGAGAGTACATATATACATTTAAAAAATTTCCTAAATTTCTCCATCTTAAGAGAAAAAATGAGTGCGTGTAGAAATTAAAATCTTTGCAAAACAAAATGAATTTACTTGCGCCATGCTCTATCCTTTGGGCTACATCTTTAAAGTCAAAGGTATATTTATATAAAGGGCAAAAGCAGGTCTCCTCAATTGTGAGTTAAAAATACGTTCAAGAAATCAGAAAGATACCATACAGAATACTTGCCCTAACACAACCTTATGAAATTATTCGGTAGTAACTTCTTTTTCAAACAAATCACAAAACTTCGTTACTTAAAACAAGATATTCATTCCATTGTGGTATTCCACATTACTATCTTAAATGTTACGTTGAATGGGATGAATTATCAGGTGGTACGGTCAAGAAGGGTCTGTATGACTATCTCTCCTTGCAGCTTGGAACAAACTTAAATCATACTCCAAAGAAAACAAATACACACACTTGCCATGACTAAGAGCTCACCCACATCTATTTGCAGATTTCTAACTACGATTCTTTGGTTAAAACATCTGAGGAAGATATATGCCTTATTTATCTCTTAATCAAGGTCCATTAAATTGAAATGCAAAACACCATACAAATATTCTAAATACTTATCAACAGTTTACATCGTTAAGGAGAACCATACAGTGACGTTGAAGCCCAAGGTACCTTTTCCATTATCTTAACAGCCAAATATACAAGAAATTTTCATTGAGGTATTTTATCAAAAAGTTAGCCTTATTTTTCGGCATTAAAATCTCTTGCAAAACATATTGTTGTTTTGTTTTTGAAGGTTGTTCATTCATCTACTCAGAAAACCCATATCAAAAAAACTAACCTTTCTTCCCGGAAGTGTCGCAAACCACATATCCTTGACCTTGCAACAAACAGGTATCATACCTGATAAGCTTATATTTCCTAGCATGAACCAAAATAAAAGTTTTGGAACAGGGAATGGACATTCATCAAAGCATACCTGGGAGGGAAAAAAATTCTTACACTCCACATTATACGGGTACCTCTACTGTTGCGAGTTCCTCAACATTGCCCTCAGTATCCTAGAAAAGTGATCTTTGAATAATGGTGCAGCAGTTGACAGGATCCACATAAAAGCCATGAAACTCAGAGATAGGAAACCATAGCTGCTGCCCTTTGAAAACCATCAGGACTAGGCACAAATGTAAAAGACTAGAACATGCGCCCCAAAGGTTTATGCCGATAGGGGGTAGAGTAACTGAATGATCAAGTTCAAACAGAAATCAATGCTGTGAAAAGGTAAAATTAAATAATATAAGGCATCTCGTTGAGGAAATAACCTTAATAATTGTTTGCAATTTGCATGGTACTCATTATAAATAGTTTGTGTCTGTAATGTCATTTAAAAATGCTCTGTTTTCAAGTAAAGGCTATTTGAAGGATATTAATTATTTAACTCTAAAATATTGAATGAATCTCTTCTTATTTTACATGTCTCGTTTGTATGTTTGATATGTGGTGACATCTATAAACTCAATGTGCACTTTCTGGCTCGTGAATGAATTGGCTCCGTTAAATAGTAAAAAGAAAACTAAATATGTTGGTCATATGTCCCATTATTAGAGGGAGAGGATAAGATGTTATGGTAGGACACTTTGCATTGGAGCTTGTAGTGAAAATGTGAGCAAAGATCACTCAATTTCTGATTCAACCGGGACAGAGGATACCCTGAATAAAAACTTTTTTTTATCAACAGTAATTTGTCTTCCAGATTTCATCTTAATAATCATTTTTGCTGATCTTTTCTTTGTTTTTTTCTTTCCCAGTACTTAAGCTGGTTGTTATGATCCTAACTAAAATCCTGCAGCTATTCTACAATCTTACAATGTCTGAAATTGGAATCAGAATAAAAATTTAAATCTAGACAGAAAATCTGAACAGCTGAAGAGAATTTGCAATTGAGAACATTTAAAAAATTAAAAATCAGATATTGTATTTGACTCAAAAAAATGTGTGATATAGATGGAAAAAACTGAAATTTCCACCTACAAAGAAATGAAATCTGTAACTGCCAAAGAACGAAACTATATAGCTGCTGAAAAATATGAGTTCTATGTATTTGTAATATATTGATCTTGCCTTGAAGAAAGCATCACATGCCCAATGTAATGAAATTGTGTCACAGAAACATCTGAAACTACTATAGCACAAATCACAACAGTAATTGAACATGTCATTCTTTGGTTATAAAATCAATGGACAATAGCCAGAAAAACTATACCAAGAAGGGCTTTATTGTATGTACAAAAACTTCATTGTAAAATGTATATCAGTGGGCCTCAAAAATAACATTAGGTTACAATAAAGGAGAGGCAGTGTAATAAGAATGAAACCTCAATAAAAAAGCTATCTGTAAAGGGAAAAATTATTGAGAAAGCTGGGGAAAAAAACATACCCATGATGGTTTGTAAATGATCAGATAATGAAGATGATTTGGAATACTTAAGGCTTACCTTGAGGATCTTTCCTGTACCGACAATTTTGGATGCACCAACTCCAAACCAGAAACCTGCAATGAGCAATATGTATATTAGGGATGATCACTCTGCAAATGAGGAAAGTTTATGAATAATTGTTGATTGAGTCTCACGTCAAACAAACCTTTAACATTCCATATTATCTATAGTGGATGATTTGGCCAATGTGTCTATTGAACAACAAACTTTTATCTTGGGATATCATACATTTTACAAGCCAATGACCTTTACAAATGAATGGGTGGATAGTATCTCCCAAACAAAACTTTTTTCTTCTAATTGCAGCTAACTCAAGAACATACAGAAAAGATCAAATAAAGGATGAGATTAAATGAATGAAGAGCATAGAATGGCAATGTAAAATTCTAACATTTAAACATTCATGTGAATAAAAATATACACATCTACAACAAATCTATCATCCTCCCACATATTTTCTACATAAGTCTCACCTCATCCCATAGAAGATGGCACATTCGACTAAACAAACAATAGAAACAAATGTCAAAGTTATGATCTGCTAAACAATCACTAGAAAAAAATGCACAGTACCAAAATGCTTAACAAGTGATGTAGTAAGAGGAGCTACACCGTCATGAATTCACTCAACGAATAGAACTTAATCACATAGTTACGTGGGGACGCCTCCCCCCCCCTACTTTTGACACGTTCAGGACGTCCCAAACGTCCTGGGGACGTGGGGGAAACGTTTCCCCACGTTTCCCACAGTGCATGCTTGGTGGGAAACGTCCTGGGGACATCTGCAGAGGGAGGGAAATGTCTTGGGGACGTGGGAAACGTGTGGGGGCGTGGGGACGTCTAGACGTCCCCCACGTGGTCTGCCACATTTTTAAATAAAAAACATAAAAACAACACTCTAAACTATATTTTTTAAATTGTAAATCACTTATAATATAAAAACAACATTACTAACCTAACCCTAACCCTAAAAGTGCAATTTTATGTTATAAATTTACATTATGGGCTCATTTCATATTCACACCAAGCAAGAGCAAGAGTGAGAGCAAGGGCAAGAGCAAGAGCAAGAGTGAGAGCAAGAGCAAGAGGAAGAGCAGGAGTGAGAGGGAGAGCAAGAGCAAGAGCAAGCAAGAGGTATTTATAATTTTATTTGCTTACAATACTTGTTAAAGTTTTTTTTTTTTTTTAAAATAGATTATATTTGCATTTTTTAGGGGCTTTTTTTAGCATTTGCATCTACATTCACAATGTAATCATGCATATAGTTTGTAGGATTTTAAAAAATGCATATTGCATAGGGTTTGGTTGTAAATGGTTACGTTTTTTTTAAATTACATTTTTATTTCTAGTTTAAAATTTAGATTATATTTGCATTTTTAGGGGATGTTTTTAGCATTTGCATCTACATTCACAATGTAATCATGCATATAGTTTGTAGGATTTTTAAAAATGCATATTGCATAGGGTTTGGTTGTAAATGGTTACGTTTTTTTTTTTTAAATTACATTTTTATTTCTATTTTAAAATTTATATTATATTTGCATTTTTTAGGGGTTGTTTTTTAGCATATGCATCTACATTCATAATGCAATCATGCATATAGTTTGTGGGATTTTAAAAAATGCATCTTGCATAGGGTTTGGTTGTAAATGGTTACGTTTTTTTAATTACATTTTATTTCTAGTTTAAAATTTATATTATATTTGCATTTTTTAGGGGCTGTTTTTTAGCATTTGCATCTACATTCACAATATAATCATGCATATAGTTTGTAGGATTTTAAAAAATGCATATTGGTTACGTTTTTTTTTAAATTAATTCATTACATAATCAATCAATCATATAGTTATGGTTGTTTTTAATTCATTGCAGCAATCATCACCATGAGTTCTTCTTCTGAGTATGAGTATGAATCGAATATGAATCAAAGCAAGAGAGGGTTGAACGGGAAGTTGAGATAGGTGGTCGTGGAAGAGTTGGTGATGCCACAATGAGGGAGAGTGGAGAAGGGACACAAAATGTAGTGGCAGCGGCAACTGGTAGTTCAGTTGGTAGTGCTACCAATTGCCCCTCTCAAATGTTGTCCAAATTTGCCATTGGAGCATTTGATAAGAAGAAGCCATTGCAACAATTTGCCCAAATAATTGATAACCCCATCTCCAAGTCTCGAGGGGGGAGCAAAGTATGGAAGTGCAACATATGTGCACTGACTTGGCATGGCAGTATCACTAGGACCAATGCACACTTGTTGCACCTTATAGGAAGGGGGTTGGCACTTGTAAGGGCCTTTCACTAGAGCAAAGAGCTGAGATGGTGAGAATCTTCAATGGAAATACTACAGACAATGTGTCAGAAGTTTGTGGTTCTACTCTAGTTGGCAAACATAGTAATACTTTGGCTGGTTCTAGTTTTGGAGTGTCAGAAGTGGAAAGTAGAGGGAAGAGAAAGGCCGTGGGGCAGCCCCAAATTCAGTTGTTGACATGTTTGATTCAAAGGCAAGGGAAGAGGTAGATGATGCTATTGGGAAATTTTTCTATGTTGTTGGGATTCCATTTAATGTTGCTCGCTCTCCTTATTACAAGGAGGCTATGGCTAAGGTTGCAAAAGCAAGTACAAGTTATGTGCCTCCTGGAGACACAAAACTGAGGACAACAATCTTGGATAGAAACTATTCCAAGGTTAATCTGTTGATGGAGGAGATGAAGGTGACATGGGTGTCACATGGATGTAGCATTATCATGGATGGGTGGACGGATATTAGACATTGTCCTCTCATCAATATCATTGTCTCTTGCAAAGATGGATCGTACTTCTTGAGAGCAATTGATTGTTCTGGGAAGCAAAAAGATGTTGAGTTCCAGTATCAGATTTTGAAGAATGCCATTGAGGAGGTTGGACCTTCAAACGTTGTGCAGTTGTCACGATGATGCACTTATGTGTGTGTAGAGCGGTAGAGGCAAGCTAGTGGAGCGGGAATATAGGCATATTTATTGGACTCCATGTTGTGTGCATGCCATGAACAATGCATTGAAAGACATAGGGAAGATTCAGTGGGTCAACCAAATAGTGACTGAGGCCAGGGACGTGTAGAAGTTCATATGTAATCACCACACATCATTGGCACTTTTTCAAATTTTTCAAAGAAGGAATTTTTGAAACCAGTTGACACCCGCTTTGCATCCTATTTTATTTTGTTGGAGAGGATGTTTGAGTTGCAGGAGCCCCTGCAAATTATGATTATGACACAAGATTGGACTAGGTGGCGTGAGTCCAAGACAGATCAAGGGATAAGAGTGAAGGAAGTGGTGTTACGGGAAACATTTTGGGTTGATATGAAATACATCATATCAATCATAGCTCCAGTTTTTAGTGTCATTAAATATGGGGATTCTAACAGCCCCAATCTTGGTGAGATCTACGAGTGCATTGACATCATGCTTGGGAAAATGAAGGTAGCTATTCGGGTAAGGGACTCCACTTTGGAACATATACATATACCCCATTATTCAAATGGATATAGAGAAGTTGAACACTCCTCTTCATATGGTTGCGTATGCACTGAATCCCAAATGGTATGTGGAGAGGCCAAGCAGAGTTATCCCATTGGATGATGATGAGGTGAAGAAGGGCCTTATGAAGGCCTTTAAAAAAATGTACACTCCACAGGAGGCTTCACAGATCAGATTAGAGTGGCTCAACTTCATTGAACTTGATGGGTACAAAACATTAGCAAGAAAGGCGCAGGTAACAATAGCACAGGAGAAGCCAATGAGTTGGTGGCGACTGTATGGGCTTCCAAGACCGCTGCGACCACTTGCCATTCGCGTCCTTTCCCAGGTTTTTAGCTCCTCTGCCTCTGCCTCTGAGAGGAACCGGTCTACATATGGTTGGATACACTTTGTTAAGAGGAATAGGATTACCTCTACAAGAGCGGAGAAGCTTGTAGTTGTACAGACACGCTTGCTTTGTGTCTTATGGATCGCAAGACACCCGAGTACAAACAGATCTCAAGGAGCCAAGGCGGGTCAAGAGGACAATCATGCGCAAATGGGATTAATTGGGTTTACCTTTGAGGAGGACGCTAGTACCAGCGAGGAGTTCATGGATATTGCTTCAAATGTTGATTCTAATTTTTAGGCCGATAGCCTAATACTTGTAGTTGTCCTCTTTTTTGTAATATTGACAATAGACAATTGTTGGTGTATTTGGCTATGAGATTAATGATATGAATATCAACTATTGTCACTTGATCAATCGTAATTTAGAATGGTTTTACTTTTATATTTTATAATATATTTGAAATTTCAGCTTGTCTCAAATTCAAAATTCAAATATGTATTATGAATTTTCAATTTATGACATTAACATATTGATATTATAGTATTAAGGAATGTATTTCATGTTTATGAATTCAAGTTACACCTTATTTAAAAATTTAGTCACTATATCTTTATATTTTAAATATTTATATATTTTTAACTAGCCATCCCCCCAACGTCCCCAAAATTTAGAAATTTTTTGCCATCCCGGAAACCCCATCCCCCGTCTAAGGTAACTATGCTTAATCGTGGATCGTCGTTGAAGAAAAACGAGGGCACAAAGAAAATCGTGGCCTCTGTTCACCATTCACAAAAGGCACCGGCGAGGAAATACGTGAGCAAGCAAGAAGCAAAATGGGTATCGTGGGCACCAGCAAGCAAAATCATGGGTTACAACAAAGCACTCACATAAAGAAAGCACCCGCAAAATAGTGGCCATTTTCAAAATTGTGGAGAGGTAGCAAAAGATTTTATAAAACCATTCTTATAAAACTATTTGGTTTTGGTGTTTTAATTTTTCTCTCTGCCACATATTTGCATAAGATATTTTCCCACAGCCACGTATATTGTTGGAGTAATTCATTTAATATTATTTGCTGGAAAAGGATACTTTATTAAGTGTGGGGCAAAAATCTTATTTTATTATTTCCGTTATTTTGGAATAATAAAATGGCAAATATTTCACACTTAACTTTGTCGGAGACACAAAAATTAACGGGCACTAATTTCAATGTATGGAGCCATAAGATTTTAACGGTTGTGGAGTTTCGTGATTGTGATAAAATAATCAAGGGTGAGGAAAATCGACCAACGACTAACTTCGAGGATTATGACAAATGTCATAAGGAAGCATTATTGCTTCTCAAGTTATCGGTGTCGGATGATTTGATACCGGAAGTGTGGAATGCCACTGTGGCAAGCACATTGTGGGCCAGTCTGAGGGATAAATATCAGATGTCAGAGAAGAGTCGGGTTTTATACCTGAAAAATATGCTCTTTTCCATAAAGTTACAAGAAGGTGGATCACTATCTCGAGCACCTACTTTGACGGCGACGACGATGATATGGTGGCTCTGGTTTTGAACAACTTACCTTCTTCGTATGAGTCATTTGTGGAGGCACTCCATTTAATGGCTGAAAGTCAAACACTCACGTTTGACAAGGTGAGTTCCTACCTGTTGCAAAAGGAGCGGAGACAACTTCAGTGCGGAGACCCAATCTGTGTGACCATTCGTAGGGTGCTCTTGTCACTCACCAAAGGGAAAGTGGAAACGTCAATCTGGTGAGTCTTCCACTTATCAACGTCACATGCTATTATCACATACAAGGTTGGGCACCTCAAGAAGGATTGCCGGAAATGGATGTATGATCTTTCGAAGCGTAACAAAAAGCCATGTAATGAGGAGCATGTGGCGAGGTTGCGGAAGAATGGGATTCGAATGACGGGCATGCTCTTTATCGTCTTACGACATCATGCTCGAATGACAAAGGGTACCAATTGTTGGATCATTGACTCAAAAGCGTCAAGTACACTTTTCATGTCGTAGGATCGGTATGTTTCATTTACTGCAAATATATGTTTAGAATCGTAGTACTAGGCATGGAGAAACACTTGCAGAGAAGGGATAGGAGATATATGCATGTATTGAATAATGCTCATAAATTGTTGGTACGGAATGTTAGATATGTACCTTCTTTACAAAAGAATCTTCAATCTATTTGTCAATTGACTTGAAAATCCCAATAATTTCGTGGATTTCTGTGGAAAGAAGTGTGTTGTCTCGACGTGAAACAAAGATGGATAATTGCCCTTGGTATTGGGGAAGGTGGTCGATGATCAACTTGTTGATCCGGCTGCAATCAACATGAATGCACATGTGGAGGACAGCTCCACCATTCAGGAAGTGCAGGAGGCTGCAATGCCTTGGGAGGAAGCCATTCCTCACAAATTTGTTGACTTGGCTACATTTAACCTACATGCACCTATTGTTGAGGGAATATCCACTATACTAGGTGTACAGGAGACGGACATGCCTTGGGAGGATGGATTTCCTCATTCTGAAGAACAATTTGTTGTGGACGAAGACTCCACTATTCCAAATGCACTAATAATGCATGGTGAGATGGCATGCCCAACCACTCACTCAGAGGTCCTTGCTCGAAGGACAGTAGAGTCTGACCAGTTTGCTCATTGTGTTGTGAACAATCTTTCCCAACAGAGGGGGATAGATGAGCAAATAGATAAGACGGAGGAGTTGGTTCTCACTCCTACCACTATTGAGACGGAGATCACTGCTGAGACGGAGATGGTTATTTCTCCTACTATTGCGGAGTTGGTTCTAACTCCTACTGCACAGATGGTCACATTTCTCTTATTGAGAAAGTTGGATGAGCACTACATGGTGGTGCAAGGACGTGATCGAGGTGACTTCGATTGCAGGATGATTGAGTCTTTGTACAAACTCCAGCAGGCTACACAAGCCTAGAATAGATTTTTCAATCCACATCTTCGAGGTTCTGATTTCAGTATTTTGGAGATGGGGCTGACACTCTCACCATTGGTGATTCATCACCGGTCAATGAATCACGTAACAGCACCAAAGGGGACCACTTGCCATATCTTTTTGTTCATGGGACCAGTTTTTGTTTTGCGGTTCTTCTTCATTCGACAACCGCAACACAGTCATGGACTGCTGATTTTAAAGTACAACTTATGGCACAATCTGTAGATGTAATGACTAAACATATGGGCTTTAGGAAATTTGTAAAATTTCGGGACAAACTTTGTTTTGTTTTCGGTTTAGTCATTAAGAGGGGTTGTTAAAATAGAGCACTTTATATAGCATGTAAAGCAGTTATGTAGTTGTTCAGTTGGTAACTAGTCAACCACCTCTCCTCTCAATAAATAAACCTCTACCTGTATCATTTGAACAGTGAAGTTTGCTCTCTCTCCTTCTCTAAATTCTTTCTTCTCTTTGCATGTTCCAACAAGCCTAACACCTCCATTAGTTCCCTTTACACACCTATGATAAGCCCACAAAATCTCAGAGACAACTCATCCCAAACCTCCTTACACTTCACTCTTTGTATCCTTACTCCCTACTAGTGCTCAAGAACTCATCCTTTGCTCTTACCTAGGGTATGCTCTTTTATAGTCACTCTAATTGAACTATCACACAACTTAGTTATATTTCCATACCCCTAAAGCATGTTTACAAAATCTCAAGACTCAATTCTTTGCGCAACTCCCCAGTAGGTCTCTTTTTACAATTTGGCTTCCAAACCCTTTCTAGGGTTTCCTTTATAAACTGTCATTCATATCTTCATTGTCGAGGTTTTAGAACACAAAATATATGTTTTATATCACCCATTAAGGTCTTATACCTTCCTAGGAGTTTCATCATCTAACTCGAGTCAAAATGGTACTTGCTTTGTAAAACTATTCACTTCTTTAGGTCTTCCTCAGTATCTCTTCACCGTGATGACACACTATCTCGATATAATTCAAAATTCTACCCTTAAAATTCTAATTTTCTTCGTGACTCTCTTAGAGGACCATCTAAGCAAAATTTTTACAAAATTTCTAGCTTTGAATCCTAAGTTTACTTGTCCCAAAGCTCATGCCCTAGTTATGACTATGTAAACCCCTTCGAGAACCCAAGAAGGGTTAATTTGTTATATCTTTCTTCTAACAAACTCTCAAAACCTAAAACTTTTTGTGGAGGTTTGTTCTCATGTTCTCCTCATGATGAACTTACCAATACGGCCTAAAGAACACATGAAATCATTCTTCCATGGCTTTTTACTACTCCCTAACCTCGTAGGTGAGCACACGCCTTCCAAAGCCTTTGCAGACAAAACACAAATCACCTTCTTAATTTATGCGGTTAGTATTCCAGGGTTCAACTTCATTCTTCAACCAAAGAATTCTTAGACAAACTTTACACCAACTACAAAATACAACATTGATTGATTATACACGCTTCATACCTTTCCTTCATAGTTTGTCCTTCTTGAGACTCTGTCTTATCCTAATTTCGAGGTTCTTACATGATATGAAAGGAAACTATATCATGTCGATCTTCAAACCTTAAATCCTTGAAGAACTAACTCTCCACAATGCAATTTCAACTCAAACATTATAAACCACAAGAATATACAAAACACACATAGTTCTTGGCAAAGACTCGAGTTTCTTTTGCACAAATCTTTTCTTCAAAGTCTCATTTTGAGTTCTTCTCCATTAGAATTCCTACATATAGTTACATTTGAAGCTTTATAGCCTTCCATGACAGCTGACAACTCGATTTGAGGCTTTCTTAACCCAAAACACCTAATTTGCCCTTTTTACTCATTTTAAATTACTAGCACCTAGTTAGGACTTCAAGACCTCTATCCCCAGGTCTAGTACCATGACCTTATTTAGGCTACTTATGACACTTAGGACCTTATATTTCATACTTTTCAAATGCCTAAAACTCCTTTTACAAGCCAAAATCCATTAGAATTCTCTTTTAGGAATTTGAATTGTATTTTGGAGGGAAACCTCCTAGTTTGAATTTCTTGAAGACTTAGTCCAATTTGAACATTCCAATGGGTGTATTAGGACTCTATAGACATCCCTTAACCTTTGCCTAACCTAGTTCAACCCAAAATTGACAGATTTGTACAAAACTCCAAAATTGCTTTATTGGGGAGAAGATGCTCCTGCATCATACTCCCAACCTGAAGAAAATTCTTCTTATCTTTTTCTTCTTCTTCCAAAGGGCTCTTCATCTTCTTGCCTATCGTTCTCTTTTGCTTCCTTGGCTTTGTCTTCTCTTTTGTCTTCCACCTCATCAATCCATTTTCTTGTTCTTGTTTATGCTTATTTCTTCTTCTTTCTCATTTTCTTTGTTTGTTTCTTGTCTTCCTTGTTTAACCTACAAAGTTCTTGAACAAATTTTCTTATTTTTGATAGCTCCTCATATCCGACTTGTACATTCCTTGTATTTGGTTGTACTTTATCCTTTTCTTCCTTTGAATGATTCAACTCTAAATGAAGAACAACTTTCTTGACTTCTCTTTGCATTATACTTGCACACTCAACAAACACATTAGAAAATTTCTTTTGTTTTGTAATCTTTCCCTTATTTCTCCTTCTTGGATTGCTCCTTGGCTTCTCCATCACCCAAACTTGTTGGTTTTCTTCACAATCCTCTTTGAAACATTCAACATTCTTGTTTGTTCTCACTTGTTTGTGCTTGTCTTGTTTTTGATTCCTTGTCTCATATTCACCTTCTTTCACAATTTCAACTTCTTTTAGAATGACAACTTCAAATAATTCGTTAGTTGTCCCATATCT
Source organism: Taxus wallichiana var. yunnanensis (assembly GCA_018340775.1). NCBI lineage: Eukaryota > Viridiplantae > Streptophyta > Pinopsida > Cupressales > Taxaceae > Taxus > Taxus wallichiana. The sequence goes on from CM031236.1 coordinate 10,724,779, forward strand.
AATATCACCATATTCAAGTCCAAATTTTGTTCCATTCCTTCATATTTACTTTGTTCTTCTTGAATTTGTTGTTTACCTTGTAGTTTGTTCTCAACTTCTAGATACCAACTTTCCTTTTCCTTGTCATTTCCAATACTGAAAGCTTGTTTTCTTTGTCCTCTTAGACCTGCAAAATTGTTCTCGTATAATAAATAAGACTGGAAATGAGAAATATTTTGTACCTCTTTAAATGCTTCTAGTATAGGCAACTTTTCCTCTTTCACTATTTCTCCTTGTACCTCCTCTTTATCTGATTTCTTTGACTGAACCTGATTTCTTTCTTCATTATGTTGCTCTCTTATGACTTCTTTGCTTGCCTCACCTTCCATGAGGTCTTCAAGGGCTAATTTCCATGCCCAATCTTCCTTTTCTTTCTTATTCTTATCTCTCTCATACCTGCAACTAAACCTTATTCCTCCCTCTTCTTCACAACTCTCTTGCTCTCTAATCTTCTCACTCCTCATTAGCCTCACTTGGGATTCTTCCTTAGCACATTCTTGTGCTTCTTTGTCCTTCCTATATGACTTAAACTGTTGTACTTCTTCCATACTGCTGTACTTTTGATGTAGCAAAAGGAATTACTTTCATAAAAGTACACAAATAACCAAGAAATGATAGCAATTTTACCTTTACTTAGTTCAATCTCATTTAGATAGCTACCATGCTCATTATAATTTTCTTCATACCCTGTTATTGATGTTACTTCAAGCTTTCAACCACTCTTTCTTCATTCAAGTTACTTGACACACCTCACTCACTCTTCCCTCTAAGTTTCCACAATAAGACCTCCTTCCTCAATATGAAATGTTTGAAGTTTAGTTCCCTACACACTCTTTCAGGACTAGGCCTACTCATACACCCCAAAGCCTAATTGGCTTACTCAAAACTGTCATTCAAAGTTACTCTGCCTTCACCTTATATATTCTTCCTTTTAGGTTTCTCCTTTCAACCACCTTTCTTGAGTATGCTTACTTTGGATTTGTGTCACCCTTATAGGTTCTAGTTCTTTTCCCCTGCTACAAAATCCACAATAAAGTTGGGTGCAACATAGAAATGCATTAAATGAGACTCCAACCTCTACTTCCTCCTAATATGGCTTTATTTGGTCTTTTATGCTCTCAAGAACACCACCTTTTACTTATCTCTCGGGATAAGGGCTTCTACAATTATTCACCATGCTTCATTACCTCTTACTATTGTATCTTAACCATAGTTCAAAAAATCGTAAATCGGGATTAATCGGCAGGGCAAATTTTGAATCGAAAATCGGGAATCGGCAAAAAATCGGCAAAAATCGGCAACTTTATCGCTACTTTTAAAAACATTTAAATTCATAAAATATACTTAAATTAAATGTAAGTTTGTAACAGTATTAATATTAAGTTTTAACATACATTAAATTTTAACATACATTAAAATTTTAAGTTTTAACATACATTAAGTTTTAACATACATTAAAATTTTAAGTTTTAACATACATTAATATTAAGTTTTAACATACATTAAATATATTAAGTTTTAACAGTATTAATATTAAGTTTTAACAGTATTCATAAAATATATTATACAGTGTAAGTTTGTAACAGTATTAATATTAAGTTTTAACATACATTAATAATAAATATTAAATATAGTTATACACATACCTGCAGGCTGCCACGAACAGGTAAAAAACGCAGGTATAAAACGCGAGCACGAACAGGTCTAAAACGAGCACGAACAGGTCTAAAACGCGCGCGAACAGGTGTAAAAACGAGCACGAACTGGTAAGAAATGCACACGAACTGGTAAAAAATACGCGCTGTATTTTAGTGCCCTCACGCGTCGACTGTAGCCCGTGGAAAGAGAAAACAACATAAAAAACAAATCGATTTACTTTATTTTCGTCTTATACCCTAGCCGCGTTTTTTTTCCCGATTTTCGAGGGTTTTTGACCGCGATTTATCGGCGATTTATCAGATTTCGAAAATCGCGATTTTTTGTAAGTTTAATCGTTTTGCAGGCTGAACGCGATTTATCGGCGATTTTTGGCGATTTTTGAATCGAGAGATCTTAACCCTGATTATGAGCTTGCAAAATATTAGGACTTAACTCCTCTTGAATCTCCCATTAATTCAAATTTTCACTCTCCAATCCAAACCCTCAACTAGGTCTATGTAACTGCTTTGTCACACACAGTTCCTCCTTTTGGGAACTTCAAGGTACAAACTCATGACTTTTAGTCACCCTTTATTGTATTTATTCTTCTTGGAAAATTTCAGGCTTCATTTCCAAGGAAAAATGACTCTTCCTTCACAAATTAATCCATTATTCTAGCCCTGGGACTATGTTTCAGGACCTACTGTGGAACTGTCAAGAAAATCCAAAACTTTACCCAATAAAAATAAAAAATTCTTCTTGAATAGCTATCTACCTCTTCTTCATTGTCATTATTAAAAATTTTCAGGCAAAAATAGTGAAGTTTGATGATTAAATTATCAAGCCCTAGTTAGTCTCAGCTGTAGGTGACTAGGAAACCCGAGAGAGGTAAAATGCTTATATCTTCCTTGTTGAATGGTATGAAGAACTCAAATTTGACCCTGAGGTCTGTGAAAACCTTTTACAGCCTTCTATTTTGCTAGAGAGTCATGAAAATGATCACACTTCACCCAGCTAATACAAAGACTCTCCCTTAACACATGTTGGAGACAGAGTTGGATCACAGTTAGCAAATTTAGGGTTTATATTGAAAGAAATCGTTCTTTTTACTCAAATCACTCTCTCCTTTGTTTGTAACATTGATGCCAAGCCTTTGTTTATAGATTGTGGTGTCAATGAGAGTTTTACCTTGATTCAACTCACAAAAGGACAGTCCCAGTTAGGGTATTTCTCAAATTCCTTAACCTACAAGAAAACCACAATTATATATTCTCAACCCCATGTTATTAGTTGTCTATTCTCAAATGCTTATTTCATCACAAAATGTTCTCTGGCCTGTTCTCTCATATCAAACTTCCTCATGCTTTCTACCCTTGAATCCTCTCTTACAGTCCCAGACCATTCTTGATTCTAGCATACAAGATTTTTACACTCTAATTGCCTTCCTTTCGGGTTTGAATCTCAAGACCAACTTCTTGGCACAGAGGTCACCACAACCAATTCTTCACAGTTAACAAACATGTTTCTTGACTATATAAGGGTCTTCAAACAGATATAAGGTTAACTGTACACACTCGGTAACTAAGAGCCACTCCACACAGTCAAAAGATTAGGTCACCTTTCAAATATACATTCCATGCATTCAAACCTAGCATAAAATCCCATTTCATTCTCTTTATCAGTCATAATTGCTATTTTCCTATCATGAATATACAAATGCACAGTACTCACCTTGAGTCAAATGTACCACAATCATATAAGCCTCAACAAATCAATCCTCTAGCATTTAATACTCTCAGTCAAGTTTACAAACTGCCTTATCTTCATTTTGGGAACAAGAATCATGCAAGAATTCTCACAAGACAGAGATAACACAATATTCATGAAATTAGTTACAAAAAAACTGAGTTTTCTCCTTATTTTCCCTTTCTGAAACTTCACATAGGATTCATACCCGGGTAGAACAGGTAGAATCAGTTACAATCTTGCTTTTCTATCTACTCTCACCCTCATTCGAGACGGTTGTTCATTCCAACAGTTATAAACATGTGTCATCATGAAATTATAACAAAAAAGGGTTACATTTACCTAAAATGACTTAAATTCAACATGACTTAACTAGCCCCTTACATGACTTGTGACCCTAAAGGTCATAATACCTCATGTTATCCCATTCCACCCTTTTTACAAGTTACAAGCCCATGAATTCATGAAATCAACAATGACAAGCCCAAAATTAGCCTCCAAATTCAAATTCTACATTTTGGAGGGAAATGTTTTATTTGAAATTTGAAAAGCCTAGAAACTATCACTTCAAAATGACTTAGATGTACTCCTAGGACCTAAAAACACACATGCAAGCCAAAATTGATATCATCTTGATCTATTTACAAGGATGGAGTTGATGCTCTCGCATGAACTTTCCTTCTTGTCCTTTCAAGGACTCATTCACCTTGTTTTCATCTCCCTTGAGTTCATTCATGAACTCTTGTACCTGTTCTTTATCTCTTCCTAATAACTCTCTCATGCCAAACACCATACTTCTCTTCTCATTCCTTGCATCTTGATCCTTCAAAGGCAACAAAGTGTATTTTACACCATCTTTCACCAAATCACAAGTATTGGTTCTTCCATCATATATAACCTTCCTGTCAAACTGCCATGGTCTACCCAAAAGAAGATGGCAAACATCCATAGGCATTATATCACACAAAACATCATCTTTGAATCTACCAATTTGAAAAGACACTCTACACTGTTCATTCACAAGAACCTGATGATTCCTTTGCACCCAAGCTACTCTATAGGGTGTAGGATGCACTAGTCTTCTTAGATTCAATTTCCTAACCATTTCTTCAGAAACAAGATTATTTGTACTACCATTATCAATGATAACTTCACAAACCTTACCTCTTGTTTTGCATCTGGTCCTGAAAAGGATTCTCCTGTGCACTGGTTCTTTTGTTTGTTGCTGAAGTAAAACTCTTCTCATAAGCAATGAGTTTCCATCACCTTTTCCAATGTATTCTCCATCCATCATCTTCATTTCTGCATTTATAGCTTCCATTTGAGTCATTCTTGACCCCAAGCATCTGATTTCTTCTTGCATGCTTCTTTGAGTATCACTGATTTCATTCACCTTTGCTAACAATTCACCTTGTAGCAATTCTAGGATCTTCTTCCATCTTCATCATGTTCCCTTTCAACTTGTACCTTTCATACAAAAATATCAATTAAAGAATTTATATTCTCTGTTATATGCCCACTCTGATACCATTAATGATCTAGTAAAAGGAGCTAGATTGTCATGAATTCACTTGATGAATAGAACTTAATCACCAAATTATTCAAAATTTTACAAAGGAGGACCATCAAGCTTCTCGAGATGCCTATTCTTGGCTTTAAAATGCATAAAAAGACCAAATCTTCACCTTAGAGAGGTATGCTTAACCCCATACTATGTATCAACTCCCTCATTCAATGTCCTTTAGCTATCAAAATGTTTCTTTATTAAGAAATCAATCACCTCCTCTCTTGTTCCAAGACTGCCCCTCACTTCCTTATTAGCTCCTTCCTTGCAAAACCAAACAACTTTGCCTTTGTGCCTCAACAGTGTTTTCAAGCCCTTCCTCCTATTACATAACTTCAATACAAGTTAGATTCAACAAAGAAAAGCAACCAAAACTTTAAAATTCCACTATACTCTTTTTCTTTACAAAACTGCTTCCTACAAGTCTTAAGACAAGGTTGCTTGTTCTAACCTTGCATATAAGGTTCTAGCACTAACCACCATAGCCTAACACCTCCATTAGTTCCCTTTACACACCTATGATATGCCCACAAAATCTCAGGAGACAACTCATCCCAAACCTCCTTACACTTCACTCTTTGTATCCTTACTCCCTACTAGTGCTCAAGAACTCATCCTTTGCTCTTACCTAGGGTATGCTCTTTTATAGTCACTCTAATTGAACTATCACACAACTTAGTTATATTTCCATACCCCTAGCATGTTTACAAAATCTCAAGACTCAATTCTTTGCGCAACTCCCTGTAGGTCTCTTTTTGCAATTTGGCTTCCAAACCCTTTCTAGGGTTTCCTTTATAAACTGTCATTCATATCTTCAGTTGTCAGAGGTTTTAGAACACAAAATATATGTTTTATATCACCCATTAAGGTCTTATACCTTCCCTAGGAGTTTCATCATCTAACTCTGAGTCAAAATGGTACTTGCTTTGTAAAACTATTCACTTCTTTAGGTCTTCCCTTGTATCTCTTCACTGTGATGACACACTGTCTGATATAATTCAAAATTCTACCCTTAAAATTCTAATTTTCTTCGTGACTCTCTTAGAGGACCATCTAAGCAAAAGTTTTTACAAAATTTCTAGCTTTGAATCCTAAGTTTACTGTCCCAAAGCTCATGCCCTAGTTATGACTATGTAAACCCCTTCTGAGAACCCAAGAAGGGTTAATTTGTTATAACTTTCTTCTAACAAACTCTCAAAACCTAAAACTTTTTGTGGAGGTTTGTTCTCATGTTCTCCTCATGATGAACTTACCAATACGGCCTAAAGAACACATGAAATCATTCTTCCATGGCTTTTTACTACTCCCTAACCTGTAGGTGAGCACACAGTCTTCCAAAGCCTTTGCACAAAACACAAATCACCTTCTTAATTTATGGGGTTAGTATTCCAGGGGTTCAACTTCATTCTTCAACCAAAGAATTCTTAGACAAACTTTACACCAACTACAAAATACAACATTGATTGATTATACACAGTTCATACCTTTCCTTCATAGTTTGTCCTTCTTGGAGACTCTGTCTTATCCTAATTTCAGAGGTTCTTACATGATATGAAAGGAAACTATATTGTCAATCTTCAAACCTTAAATCCTTGAAGAACTAACTCTCCACAATGCAATTTCAACCTTGAAACATCAAAAACCACAAGAAATATACAAAACACACACATTTCTTGGCCAAGACTGAGTTTCTTTTGCACAAATATTTTCTTCAAAGTCTCATTTCAAGTTCTTCTCCATTAGAATTCCTGAATTTAGTTACATTTGAGGCTTTATAGCCTTCCATGACAGTTACAACTCAATTTGAGGCTTTCTTAACCCAAAAACACCTAATTTGCCTTTTTACTCATTTTAAATTGCTAACACCTAGTTAGGACTTCAAGACCTCTATCCCCTAGGTCTAGTACCATGACCTTATTTACGCTACTTATGACACCTAGGACCTTATAACACCCATTTCATACTTTTCAAATGCTTAAAACTCCTTTTACAAGCCAAAATCCATTAGAATGCTCTTTTAAAATTTTGAATTGTATTTTGGAGGGAAACCTCCTAGTTTGAATTTCTTGAAGACTTAGTCCAATTTGAACATTCCAATGGGTGTATTAGGACTCTATAGACATCCCCTGACCTTTGCCTAACCTACTTCAACCCAAAATTGCTTTCTTGAGGAGAAGATGCTTTTGCATCAACAAGTTCTTGCAATTCTTCATATTTAATATGTGTAACCCTAACAGGTAATGAAAGTGATTACATAGCTCTTGTAAATTATTTCCTAATGGGTTCAAGGTGTGTGGAGAACTTAAATTACCAGTATCTAAAGGTACGTTTGCCAAGTTGTTGCAACTCTCCATATATAATGATTTTGACCCTACCAAACAATGAAAACTACTAAAAGCTCTTGTAAGCTTTGACATCCTAATAAGTTTAAGGTTTGTGGAGAACAAGGTTTACCAAATCCTAGAGATAGGCTTGACAAGCCCATGCAACCTTCCATACATAATGATTTTAACCTTACCAAGCAATGAAAGTCATTATAGTGCTCTTGTTTAAGTTCTCACAGCCCCCTGCACCAAGTCTAATTTTTGTAAACAGCTTAGTTCCGAGAGCCTGCTGGAAAGCATTGTTAAACTAGAACAACCCCTAAACAAATACTTTTCAGCATCATATATTTGAAAATTTCCCTGAACATTATTTAAAAACAAACTAGATGCTGAGAATACGTCAGGTCTCCAATATTGTACAGAATACAACTCAGACTCTTGTATCCTTCTATACATAAAGAAGTTAAAAATGTTAAGCTTCCCAACAAATCAAAGGTAGCAAGACTGCCCAACTCCCCAAACCATGCTGGAAGCTGCTTCATCTTCTCACAAAAACTCAAACCCACTTTTTGCAAAGATCTGAGCTTGCAAAATGATTTTGGAAATTCTGGTGGACAGTTGGACAGTTTTAACTTATGCAGATTACGTAAATTACAAAGAGATAGGGAGATTTCTGCAGGATAACATTGATGCAAAACCAGTTGCTTTATTACGTGAAGATGTGCAAAATCAGTGATTCAATGTGTGCACCTCATAAACTTGAGCGCTTTCAGACTTGAGAGATTTTGCAGCCACAATTAATGAGGTTATAATGTTATTTACATGGAAAAGGAAATCTTACAGTTTGTTTCATCCCTTTCAAATCCCGCAAAATCAGGGACTGCAAATCTTCTACATTGTTCTCTTTTCAGTTTCTGAATGAGAGTAACTTTAGAATGTCTACATCCGTGGAGTTTATCTTTCAAAGAGGCATAAACAGCATCTGCTAATGTGGTTTTCCCAGATCCACCGAGACCATAACCAATCACTACCGCTGATTGCTTATCATTTTCCCAATCAAGTTGCTTAATGACTGGGAAAGCAGGAGAACCCCTGTCAAAAGGTAACGCTACAGCAATTTCTTAAAAGGGGCAAAGTTTTATTTTAGTTAACTCTTATTTCTTGAGCTACGGAAAACCCCTTTCTAATTTGAAAAATAAGCCCGCAAAAGAATTGGTAAAACCCCCTTATCACAATCTAGACAAATAGCAATAACAAAATAAGGGTCAGAAATGACATCCTGTCAAAATATGTTAAGTTTTAACCTAGCCAGTAATGCAAGTCCCATATCGGAGCCGCAGTAGAAGGAAAAAGACCCCATCGAAGACAAAAGACACTGAAAAATATCTGTTCTGTGATGTATTTTTGTAGGTTATTTTACACTTCAAAAATCAGCCCTCTGACCTCCGTGTGTTCTGCGTATATCCCAAGCCTCCCATTGAGTCCTCGTTCAATGTTGCTGAGTAGAGGTCCAGTCATAGGTAACAATACAAGAAAAGCTTTCTGGTTGCAAGGACAAGGACAATGTCGATCAAAGCCACAACATGAAGGAAGATAAGTAAGTCAAAGATCAACAGTGCTCCCGCAGGGCTTGTCCATGGCACAATGTCCGTTTGAGTTCACAATAGGGTAATAACAGTTTGCAACTACCAAATGTAGGGCTTAGATGCAGCCGATGGTCATACTGCACGGGACAATCGTAGGCCATTGATTAACTTCTAGCAGGTGAGCTATTCCAGTTGTATAATGCCTATTGGCATAAAACTGACCTTTTCTGATGATGAAGAAGACGTGGAGGAGTATTTGGGGCCACCTAGCTCTTCGGGCCTGGGTTGTTCTACCAGAATATCCCTGTGGATGACTGATCCTACCTTTGAATCCCTTTACAAATTGAATTCTTCAAAAATTGACAAACAATAATGTTGTGAAATAGGTGTTCACCATTCTCTGCAATAGGAAGTTTCCTTCAAAGCTAAATCAAACTACTGGAGCACATCTATTTCCTCCTGCAATAACCCAAAACCATACAGAAGCCCTGCACATATTTTATGTTTGATGCAAACCTAAAAATAAAAAATAAAGGCCCTGTAAACATAACTTACCAACAATGCCCAGAACTGATCCAGAGGACACCCGCAGTTCAGATGGTCTACACAGTGCCCGAAACTGATTGCATACAGAAGAGCTTGTCGAGAGCTTTCCAATGCACTTCGAACGTGGTTAAACGGACTTTGTATGCAGAAGTTACAGCCCGCAGAAGTTTTGCGTCGACAGGCAAAATGAAGCAAGGTGCATAGTGTTGGCTAGGCTTGTCATGTGGACCAATGGCGCATCGACACGTGGCAAAGAGTATTTCAGACAAAAATTGGGTTTGGTTTGTCGCATCCAGTCTTCAACAGTTGAATGTGGGGCCCACGCTATTTGCCAGCTGGGGGCCTGTCAGCCAGTGGGGTCCACTTTTTATCAAGAGGGGGACCCGGACATCTTGTCATCATTGCCACATGGACGAGCTCATATGGACCGAGTCCTACATTGCCAACTTGGCGAGCTCATGACCGAATTCCAAGCATGAGTCAAGATCAATCCAAGGCAAGTTTATCAACACCAGCTAAGCGCATGGCCAATGCAATTACCAACTTCAACACATTTGCCAACCACATTCAAAGTCAAATGCCAAGTCACAACTCTCAAGCGCATAACATGCCACCCATCACAAAGGTTGAATCATAGCATAAGGGTGGTCTTTTGACCACTTAAAAGGTGGGGTGGACTTGTTCATTAAACCCCCTTATATCTCCTCTTCCCACGCATGTGGAATTTAACCCACCATAAGTGCCCAAGCCTATTCATAGGCTATGCGAATTAAGTGGGATATTAATCCCCATGAAAATGCGTAGAGCCTTTTTAAAAGGCAAAATCCTGTATGGGGCTCAACCCCTTGTTCTCCGTGACCCATTTTTGGGATATATCCTATTATGCCCGCCACAATTGATGACCCAAAACAAACAATTTTTATCCCTTTTTAAAATTTGGGATTTGTGGCCAAATTAAAACAAAAGGATATGTTATAAATCCTTTAATGTAGGGCCTAGCCAGCACTATAAAGGCCCATACCCATATGCATTTTACACACAACTTAGCTAGTGAGGGAACACTTTGGACCAAGTTCAAGCCTCAACCCGGGAGAGTGGAGCTTCGGTGAGAGAATTTTGGCAAAGTGAAGCCCCTTTGTCAAGAGAGAGCCACTTATAGCGCGATGATTGTGTTGCCTCTGTAAAGGAGAGATATTTTATTGGCCCGTTATTATGAAGCGAAATAGCTCGTTGGTAACGGAGAGTTTGTATTTGCCCGTGTAAGGAGAGATTGTATTGCCTCGCGAAGAGAGATAGCCCATCATTACGGAGATTGAGAGCTCATCATTACGGAGTGAGATTGCAGGAAGGTCATTGACAACGTAACCAAAGCTTTCTTGGAGAGCAGAACAAAGGTATTTTGTTTTGCATACCAAAAATGCATTATTGATGTAAAAATTGTACGGAAAGTATATTTACATCAGTAATAGAGTGGTTCAAGTATTTTTCGAACCCAAAGACGTAGCCCAACAAGGGTGAACTTAGTTACCAACCTGGTTCACATTGTTTTTTATACTCATTGTTTAAATTCAGCTTTTAATGCTGATTTTAATAATTGTACCAATTTTTACGTAAAATGCAGAAAATTGAGAATGGGCCAATTTTTTAATGATTAAGGGAAAAATTGAGAAACTGTATAAGTATTCGGAATTGAAAAAACTGAGTCAGTTTGTTTGAGCCCATTTTCGGATCAAGAAGTCGGGTCTAGTTTTGCAGTATTGCCTTCCTTATGGAAAGCGCCTTATGAAAGGCCAAGGATGTTACATGCAAAGAAAATGGTGCCTTCATCAGCCCTACTAACAAACACCAGTTTGTTCCACATAAAGGTTTCATTTCCATCTGAATCTAGTGGAACTTGATAAAAAGATGAAATCCATATAAGTTCAGAGCACGCTGTCTTTGGATGCCACAATTTCTTCCCCTTGTTAGCTGTCAGCAGATTTAATGACGTATGGGCTTCCATGCTGAACCCTACCCGCTTCAAACTTTGTGTTTCCCAATTTAATGAGGTATGGGCTTCCATGCCAAACCTTCTCCGCTTCAAACTCTGTGTTTCCCAAATACATTAAAGGCTGAGATTTACTCGATCGTGTTCCTGAAGCTGGCTACAATGGTACACAATAATATCAATCACCGCTGCTCCTTGAGCAAATGGTCTTGGCCACGGAAAGAGTGATTATCCACTATTGATGCGTACAGTACTAGGGAAAGGCCAACTACAAATCGATTTAATTAAAAAATAGGAAAAGTACTGAGGGAAGTTAGAGACCAAACTATAATTTTGTTTCTAAGTTTTGTCTCAAAATGACCCCTTTTGTAGTACTGTCCTCGAAAGGTATTTTTGTATTTGGGGATTGTTATGAAGAAATTTCCAAACAGCAAACCAGTTCTCTAATTAGCTGATAGTCTTTAATATTTTATTAACTTATAATGCTTAAAATGAAGAAGAAATTTGAAAAATCCTGCAATAAGACTCAAATTCCCTAGCCCCATAACTTTAGTCCATTCAAAAATGGTAGAGTTTGGCATATTTTCTCTAAAGAACTACTCCATTACAAACATAAAAGGCATTCTTATGACCATGCCCTTGCTATTCTACATTTTTTTTAATTTCATCATGTACAACAAATCAAGTGAAATTAGCAAGGGGGAAAAAGAGGCAAGAGTAACCTGATTTATAAACCAAACACTTAACATAGGTTTGAATTTAGACCTTTACCACATAGACATAGCATTCACTTGTCTCAAAACGACACCAAATCATGGTTCAAAATTGTTCTAATATATGCTCAGATTTATAACTGCATCTAGTTGTTGTGAACATAATAATACAGCATCTTTAGGTTCTTGGATATTTCCAAGGATCCAAGTGCTTTCTGGGTATCGAAATCTTAACGAGATGCAAAAAAATGACTGTTAAATGCAGTAGTCTGTGACAATCTTTTGATAGCTATTTAAAGACTCAACTATCATTAATGATTAGCACCCAAAATTCAACAATCTGGGTCATGGGTAGAAGTTAATACTTACAAAATTTGATTTCCAAGCTCCCACCAAGGTTTTGATTTGGTTATCATTCTTCTTACCATATTTGTTAAAACAAAAAGAATAAATGCTTTTCTGCATAGGCTATAAACCTCCATGCAAGATAAATAGTAATGAGATGTGCTTTATGATTAAGGCCTTGATAATAAAGAGCTACTGCTATATCTTGCATTGAATTTAGCTGATGGTTTGATTAATGGTAGTAAATAGGAAAATGTATATTACTTGAAATACACCAATTACACATTTCTTTAAAGGGCACTTGAAAAAAGCATAATTAAAGTGGAGTAAATGACTTAAAAAACAAAATGCCAAGCTAAAAAAATCATCTTCCTCATCAAATGGTGGGAGATTCAAATAAAGCAAATAGTGGCCTAGCCTTATGCTAGAAGTTGTGCCTACTTCATTATCAACAACAAATGAAGATGAATTACACAAATTGCGGCAAGCATTTGGATAAAAATCCATTTGTGGAAAGTTTTGTCTGCGTCAATTGTAGGCCTCTGCAGCCCTGTCTGGAGCACAACTACTCTTGAATGGCGTTTGTTTCTTCAGTCGATTACTAATTTCCACTTCTAAATTTGGTTGGGATCCCCTGTCATCAGAAGGAACCAATGAAAAATTAGTCTTTTTCAGTAGCAGAGTGCTCTGGCTGTATAATCATATGTGGTCAGTGTTTCCGTAAATGTCCCAGGCCATACCCGGTTTATTTCCACGGGTCTTTAATTTCTGTAGAAATCCTCCCCATGACCTTTTTCTAAAACATTTAGGAAACTCCAAGATTAATTTAGTGAACACCCTTCAAACAGATGGAAAGATTGTTCTGATATATGGTCAGATTATAAATGCATCTAGTTGTTGCGAACATAATAAAACAAAATCTTTAAATTCTTGGATATTTCCAAGGATACAAGTGCTCTCTAGGTATCAAAACATTCAAGAAAGATGCAATTCAAATCAGCAACACACCCCCTCCCTCTGCGGGATCCTTGGTGAATTGAAAACACCAAATTTAGGGATGTAAACCTTACAAATTTCTGCGGCTTAATTGAAAATGAATGCAACTACTTTGTTGATTAGGCAGACATTCAATCTTACAAATCATATATTATATATTAAATGGGCATTTTCTCAAGCGCAGAGGATACAAAGTCATTTAGTACACTTCACAGTAATGTTTCTTTGATGACCTTAATTAAAACTTATATCATTCAATCCCCAAATTGAAAGCTTCACAAGTGGATTGCATTACATCTACACCTCAAGAAGGTGCTTAAGAAAATGTAAAATTACCTAGAGGGCCATTGATAAACTTCAAAAATATATATTAGTTCCTCAACTCAGAAAATGTAGCAAAAGAAGCACTGAATATAATAAATAATTTAAGGACCGAAAACCAGCAAGATAGGAAAAATACTGATTTTGACTTTTATTAAATTATCTCCATTTCTTGAAAATTTAAGGGCTAAACAGATAGAGAACCACCCGGGGAATGGTCTAAAATTTGGATTTCAATTGCATGTAGACAAAACAGTGTACAATTTCCTTAAACCGTCTACATTGGAAGCACGAAAAAGGCTTACAAATTGAATTCAAATTCTTTTCTTTTATTTTGATATATAGTTATACACTACCAGCAAGCTTGTCAAACAAATGAAACAACATATTGGTAACAAATATAGTTGTGGGGAATTGAAGAAGATGGAGGTGAGAGAGGGAGAAGAAGTGGAAGTGTCGAGTGATGAGGATGGGTTGGGAAGAACATGGTTCAGTGCAAGAGTGGCGACGAAGGTGCAAAGGGGAGGGGTGAATGTGTTGGTCGAGTACGTGGACCCGAGGAGCAACAAGGACGAGACCAAGGTGCTCATGGACACGGAGGAGCTGCACTATGTGAAGCCCATACCTCCCCAGCCCCTATCCAGCACAGTCATGCACTGTATGAGGAAGTGGATGCCTATAACAATGATGGCTCATGGGTGGGCGAAGTCATAAAGCTAATTGCTAACCTCAAGTATCTCGTCTAATTTCACCATTCCCAACTGCATCCACATTTTAATTTCATCGATGACAAATGGGTTCATGCTTCAAAAGTTTTAGTAGGTTCCCTTTCATTCGAAGAGGATGTGGATCTAGACAATGAAAATGGCACCATCATACCTTATATTTTCTTTTAGAACACAGAGACAAAGAAATTTCAGAATCCCATATCATCTGTTGATAAGAAAGTAGAAGATAACATTTCAAAGCCTGTCATAAGAAAACATTTCAAAACCTATGAGAAGATCTTTGAGGTGTACTAACACCAAGAGGAAACGAGGAACTGAAGGTGACTTGGATAATATTTCACCTACTAATCTGAAAAAGATTAGGAAGAAATAGTACATTCATAAACTGCAGAGCTCTTGCCTCAACGGAATGGGAATCAGGAAATCCACTAGTTTTCTGCATTTCCTTCTTTTGATGGAGCAATGAATGAAACACTTTTGCATGCTCATCACGAAGCAATAAATCGTCCCACATCATTTCTAAGATGAAAAATAGAGGGACTATTGGGACCAAAGTACATCGAGAGAAAAAGTGGCATCCATTTGAATAATGTCTCAACCTGCAAAAGGAAAAACGAGAATATAACCAAACGTTACACAGAAAACATAGACCAAAAGTATTTTTTCGGCACAGAGAAAGGTGATCCTTACCGAAAAAATTCATACCCAAAATAGAAAAACATCGTTTCAAACATTGGCGCGGGTGGGACATATTTCGAATTGAAATCAACAGTCCTTTGATGCACCAAAATATTGAAACGAATAGTGTTCCCAACTATGGCAGCCCCAACCCCGCTAGAAGCCGGTCCAGAAATTACCGTGGGCAGCTAGTAAAGTTTCGGAGAAAACCCTAGAAGCCCTACATCCACAGCGAAACAAAAGATTTGAGGAAACCCTAAAAATACGAGATTCACAATGAATAAATTGACGGATGAATGGTCTTTCATGCAGGACTCAACTGTCTGACCAGGGCACAGAAAATTCTCGAAACAAATGGCGTGCCCGTCAACGGCAACACCGACGGCACCAAAACCCAGTCCGAAAATCGCCGTCGGCAGAATAATAAAAAGGCCAGAAGAATTGCGTAGAAATCGGATCCAAATCAACGTCCCAGAACCTGTGAATGGGCTTGCTCACGCACAGATTGCCCGCTCGCTGTTGGTGACTATCGTACAATCC
Source organism: Taxus wallichiana var. yunnanensis (assembly GCA_018340775.1). Classification (NCBI taxonomy): domain Eukaryota; kingdom Viridiplantae; phylum Streptophyta; class Pinopsida; order Cupressales; family Taxaceae; genus Taxus; species Taxus wallichiana. The sequence goes on from CM031236.1 coordinate 10,740,530, forward strand.
CATTTTGGCTGTATAACGCCTATTATTAAGCATACGGATAACTGAAACCTAAATGGTGTGGAGGAAAGAGTGCAATAGGCAAGTTATTCGTATCACTGGTTGTCCACCGTCAGAAAGTCCGAATGGAAGACTTGAATGGTAGTTTTATTACTGGTCAGCCCTCCATTTGCCAAGCTCTGGTATGATAAAGCCGCTGGTGGGCAGTGCCCTCCTCGTGGTGGACTGTGGTAGTGGCAGTTCGGACCTGCTGGTGGTGGTGGTGGTGGTGGACTGTGGGAGAGGGAGTTCCGACCTGGTGGTGGTGGTGGTGGTGGTGGTGGACTGTTGGAGGGGGTTCCGACCTGAATCTAACGGCACAATATTTGTAACAATCAAATTGTTGTTGGCGGCGTTGTAGTTATGTGCATGAGGGATGTCATGCGGAGCGCAGACATGGACCATACAGATCACATACAGCACAAGAAGTAGTGCGTGTAAGAACATGTTCGCGGGTTTGATATGATGAGCTAAATACAATTGTCAGAATGTTCAGGGGAATGCAGATAGAATTGAAAGAATGTTCAGGGGAATGCCTGGATTCAGTACTCGCAAAAGGCCTAAATGGTGCGGTTCCAAAGTCCCATTTTAAACGGGCTGAAGGAAGGTGGCATCGAAGAAATAGGTCGAATAACAACGCACAGTTATTTCGCGGTGCCATGCAGGTTATATCGTGCTGCCATGCAATTCTTCCTTCGTCGTGCCATGCAGGTTATTTCAGGGTGCCATGCAATTCTTCCTTCGTGGTGCCATGCAGGTTATTTCGTGGTGCCATGCAGGTTATCCCGTAACATCTCTCATTGACTTTCTCTCTCAATTCTTCCTGCCAATACTTTGTTGGGGATCCATATGAGAATCTGAATTTGCTACTTTAAAGTCTTATTTACACAGAGAAAAAGAAAATTTCATACGACCCTGTTACTGTGAAAATACTCAGATTGGGACTTTGTTTCTTGTTACTTTGAAGTTTCGATTTTTTGTCTCCTTGGAGAAAGAGAAAAAATTATGGGATACTATTAGTGTTAAAATACTCAGTTTTTTTTTCCATATCTACTCAAGATATTTAGCTTGCCCCTTACATGGGATCGCAACCTTACAAGAAAAAAAAAAAGATGGGTCAAAAGACTACTAGTGTCTATTGTTGGATCGTCCACGTGAAAAGTACCTAGCAATGTTTTCAATCATCCATGGAAATCAATATCATTCTCTTGGTATTGTCGTAGAACAAAGGGGATGAAACAAAACCATGATTAATAGTAGGTAATAAGAGCGCCCAAGAAACCCATCCTTGTGTGATCCACATGAAGAGAAGGAAAAATGGAGCATCCAAGGAAAAAGTAAATTCTTTGGTGCACGATTATATAATAATATAATAATTGTTTGTATAGTCCGTGATCAAGTATGCTTATTTGGAGGCACCTAATTGTATTTACCTAATTGTGCTTCAAATACAAGACATATTGTGCTTCAAATAGGAGGCATACATATCCTACTCTCCTTCAAATATGAGGTGTACATATCCTACCCCTACATATAATATAATAATAATTACATATCCTACTCCATGTTAATAATATAATAAGTATTTGTATAGTCCATGATACTGCGTAGGGGCACCTAACGTGCTTCAAATACGAGGTGTACTTATCCTACCTCCCGAGGCGTACATTATTTTCAACTACGAGGCGTACATACCTTACCCTACATATAATATCATTATTATTACATATTCTACCCACTACATGTAATATAATAATAATTGTTTGTATGGTCCATGATGTCAAGCGGAGGAAGTACATGACTCGAGCTTCAAATACAATGTGTATATATCCTACCCCTACATATAATATAATAATAATTGTTTTTATAGTTCATGATGTTGGGCGGAGGAGGAACCTAATGGTACTTCAAATACGAGGTGTGCATATCGTGACTTCTTGCATATAATATAATCATTATTATATATTATTAATAATAATTGTTTTTATAGTCCATGATGCCAAGTGGAGGAGGCACCTAATTGTGCTTCAAATACAAGGTATATGTATCCTACCCCTAACGTGGTTCAAATATGAAGCTTACATATCCTACCCTCAGTAAGGTTCAAACTTCCGAGCTCTCTTTCAAGAGTACAAGTTCTTTGCCATTAAGTCATCTCCAATGTACAAATTAAGAAGTTAACTATTAAAGCAAAGCAAAAATGGAAAAAGTTAAAAAGGGAGGAAAGTTTGAGATGAAACTATAATTTTGTCTTTAAGGTTTGTCTATAGATGATCCCCTTTGTAGTAGTGCCATGTTACATACATGTGTTTGTGGGATGGCATCAACACCACATTGTTTTAGATTTGTATGGAGGGTTTAAACTCGTTTCGTCCATCAACTCGATTCGGTCATAATATAAATCTTTTGTTTCAAATGTCGTGATCGTCCCCAATTTGTAATGGGAATTCTACTCTCCCTCCAATGCAATAGTCTCCTCTTGACTTGTATCGCGCCTATTTTTGCATTGATATTTGTTTTACTTGAATTTAGATTGATTTAATATTGACTTTGTCACTATGTAAAATCAATAACAATCAACACTTGTTATCCGAGCTCAAGTAAAGCGAAGAGAGCAATGAAATGAAAGTTTTTAATGATGTCCACGAGACCGAGCAGTCTATGGGACCCGAAGTGCAAACACCAACCGATGCCCTCTACTTTTGCCTTTCTTCCAACTCGTTCCTAAGCTTGCTTCTTCTGCTGTGAATTTTGATCAAGAAATCTGTTGTTTTTGTCACCCTTTCCTCTTCAAACAAGGTTGTAAGATCAGCCACTGTTAAAATATCCGCGTAATTGCTCCGAATGTCCCCGTAAGCAACACATTCCATGACAAAATGCCATTCTGATTCCACCGCGCCCGACATGCAGAACTAACAAACCCTTTCCACTTCTCTTTGGGCATTTTCCATCCCATGGGTTCACACCCAAGATGATGTGAACTAGTTTTTAGTTGCACAATTAACATTTTAGCCTTCCACTTTATCATCGCTCCAATGTAGTGCTTTTGCCCATGGTCACAGGTGGGATTAAAATTCTTGACATAGTATTCTTTTTTTCGACCAAGCTGCTTATTCCACATGATATTTCTGAATTTCTCTCTCACATAATTTTTTATTTCTTCATTCGTGCTAGGACACTCTTGTATGCAAATGCCCCATTTATTCATCCACTCACCATTTTGCTTCATCCAAGTTTTCTTCCTCCTATTTAAATGTTCCTCTATTACTATTTTAGGCCATCGGGAATCCTCCATGTTTTCCACTTTTTTGAAGTATCCTAATAGCTAGGTCATCACCACCGCTTCCACTGGAAAGGCTCCGACTTCAGCAAGGATGATTGCGTATGGAATCATGGTTTTTATTTTGAAACTGCTTGTAATTAGGTGCTTTTGAATTCTTTCTATTTGATTCCATTTCCCCACAGATGTACTGCTGCCCCAAATCTCACATCCGTATAACACTACGGGATTACGAGTAATCGTACGTACCCAAAATTGTAAGGTATTATGATCACTTAGCAGGTAACAAGCGCCCCAATGATGATACAGGTCTCCTCGCAAGGTGTTTGGGATCCAGAAAAGCTCTTCGAGTGTGCGTTAACATCCCGCATGCCCCGCTTAGCCCCCGCGTCCTTTTTTTTCCTTTTTCCTCTCTTTTCTTGGCCTTTTTGCTCTTTAATGATGAAACCACTACCCTGTATGGGCGGCGGTCTCGTGACCGCCGCCCTACTTAGAGCAACCGATCCTTTACGCGCTTTCCGTAGAAGCGTTTTAACGCGACTCACATAAAAATCAACGTTTCACCAACTTTCCTTGCCGACTTAGGCTTGCATTTATGTTTTTGGTCCCCTGGAATAGTGTTTGGCCATTGTTTATTGTTTTAGAGTTCAGTTTGGTTTTGATCTTTGGGTGAATGAAAAGCTATAAATAAATGGTTTGTGCACAAGCAAAAGGTCTACCCCTCATTCACTTTCATGCTCTGATTTTCATAGTTCAGTCTTTTATTCTGTTTAGAAGCCATAGTTTTAATTCCTTGCATGCTTAGTTAGCATTGTTCAGCTGTTGGTAAGCCACATACCCATCTTGTGCAGGCAGTACTATTATTTCACCCAATCCATTGGAGTAGAATAGCTTAGGAAGCCATTAAAGTTGCAGGTTTTGCTCTTCAAACAGGATAGTTTCAGGTTCTGGACGCTTTATGTTGCATGACTCGCAGTAAATCCCGCTAGGAATTGCATAAGCCAAGCTCTGTACTCTTGTGCTATCCCTCTCCTACTCGCATTATATTCACTGCGCATTCTCGAGCCTTTGTCCCAATATCTACTTCTGTTGATGCTAGCATTACACGCTTTTCTGGATTCACGTGAATACGAAAGAACGAGGAGATCACACTGAGGGGACAAGATCACACACACCATCGGATTCGCCACTGTTCTGCGGAATCCAGGTTCTAGCTTTCAAAGTTCTAGTTAGAATCATATCAAATAGAGTAGATAATTACTTCATTTCAGTAAATTCTATTCTCGATATTGCCAGGGAAGCTGTGAGGATTGATAGTTTCTGAGAAACTATGATTCACTCCTCACTTCTGAGGTAGGATCGAGAATCTTGCAGATAGATTAGATGAGCTATTTTATTTGTTTAGAATAAATCTACAAATTGCACAGGCAAATAACTACACTCGGTTATCTTGTTTGTTTTAAATTGTTATTTAGTTGTTATTTCTAGATACGTTTAAATAGCTGCTTTTCTTAAATTCTTAGAAAGTCTCATAGAGAAATAGAAGTTATATATGTTTTAGATTTATTCCACGTAGTTTAAATTTACTTTGTTACAGTTAGATTTACATTTTGTTTTGTATGACAATCACGGGACCTAGGGAGCCCAGGGAATACGTATTTGAGCCAATCGTGCCTCAACCAAACCTCGTCACAGCAATAGTTGACATAGACCAGAACCTTAGAATACAAGTCTTCCAAACGACAAATGTATTTACAATCGATCACTCTCAGTTGAGAGGATTAAATATAGAAGACGACCAAGCACACACGTTTTGGTCAAATCAACCGAACTACAGATTACCCTAGGTAAACATTCACATGACTGTAGAAGGGTTCGAAAGAGAACAAATCTTTGGTTGTGATCCTTTGGTCCCACAACCAGATGCAAGAGACACTCTCACAGACATAGATACTAGTTTAAGAATCCAGGTTGCACGAACACCTGTGAGGTATTCCGAGAAAATCACGCAGTTATTAAGTCTAAACATAGAGGCTGAGAAAGCGTACGATTACTAGATACTAGGGATTAGGATTTGATTTCGTACATGACCATAAAGCAAGACCGCAACAACCAAGAGTCTACGGTTGTGATCCACAAATCCCGCAACCTAATGAATCCATAAGTCAATCAAATATAGACACTGGCCTACACACACTAGTATTCCAGTCCACTCCACTTCCACCCATCATCATCAAACAACTATCCTTACTAGATATAGCGGCTAACAAAGCTAGAAAATTCTGGACTAGGCGTAGAATCGTCCGTAGAGTCGATTGTATTCATTAGCCACCATATGACCTTATCTCGGAGATATACGAAACTATCCTGTGTCATTTTCCACGTATTCCACAACCCATAGATCGAATCACGCGTAACTCGATATTGATTGAGCCTTCGAACGGTCATCCTTGTTGATCGATCTATCACACCACCAAGTTAGAAGGGCCTTCTTTGCCTTAAATTCGCAAATTCCATTAGTGCATGTCAAGACATTAGATTGCCTAACTAGTTCGTTTGCATCCCACGCATATTCCATCCCCACTTGGTCGTCCCGCACGACCTCGGGAGGTCGGGTGCACGCGAAGAGTTACTCCGTAGATTCCCACGCTCGCTTGTCGCTTTTCCGGCGTATAGAACTCAAAAAGGTTCAATCTGGTATTCCAATCCCATAATTCTGATGTCTTGCATCTGTTTTGAAGTATATATAGAGCTTTCCACCCTCCTTGAATCCTCTTAGCTCTACAAGTTTCCCAGCTGAGATTAGAGTGAAAGTCTAGTCCCAGGTATTTGTATTCCTTGACAACTTGCAAAGAGTCTCCGTCAAACTCAAAGCTTACTTGTTCTTTTTTCTTTTTTAAGGTAAAGATCATGATTTTGGTTTTACCAATGTTCACCTGCATTCCCACCTCTTTGCAGAATAGTTCTAAAACTTGCAAATGCTCCTATAAACCCTGCTTTGTTTTAGCCATTAGGATAAGGTCATCCGCATAGAGAAACATTTTTACTACATAGGAAGCTAAATGAATTCCACCTCCTCCCCCTTTGTCAATCCATTCCTCTAGCTTGTCTATATATAACCCAAACAAGGTGGGTGACAATGCACAACCTTGTTTGACCCCAATATCACTCCGAAGCACTCAAATAGGCCATCCTTGGTTCTGATTTTAGCCCGTACTGCTCATATAGTCCAGGCACCGCTGCCCTATATTTATCTCTGAATACCCAATTCTTTCATTTTGTCCCACCTTTTGTTTCTCGGGACCTTGTCAAAGGCCTTTTTGAAATCCACGTAACAACAATAAACCTCTTCACCCTTCGTGTCCCAAACATTTTCAATCAAGTGTCTAAGAGTGACGCAATGATCACTAGTAGAATGCTTTGGTCTAAAGCCAGCCTGCCCTTTTGCTCTCTTACCTTCCTTTTCCGACCAAAGGCTAATTCTACGCTCCACCATGCTACCAAATAGCTTTCCAAAAAGCGGATTAATCATAATGGTGCGGTAGTTTGCTGGATTGTTGACATCGTCGCTTTTGTGGAGAGGGATGACAATGCTAGTTGTCCAGTTTTTTGGAAAACTGAACTAGATAACTCTATTAAAGATAGTTTTAATGTGTGGGGCAAGATCTTCAGAACCCCAATTTAAGAATTCTTCTTGCAGTCCATCTATGTCCGAAGCCTTGCCCCTACTAATCTTTTGATCCCTTCCTTGATGTCTTTCGTGGAGAAGAGTTTGTCCTTGTTTTCAATAACATAAGGAAGAAGCGGCAAGTCATTACTTCTTTCATACAACATTTTTGCATATTCAAGCCACTAAGTGTCTATGATGTTATTCTCCACCGTAGTTCAGTCTCAATAAGCTCTCTCCAAAACCTCTCGAATTATTCTTCCCCATGAAAATCAGCTCCTCCCTCCTACCTTTCATGTACTCTTCCTTTTTGTTTCTCACTAACTTTCTATATATCTTTGTGTTTGATTTCTCTTTTCCGGAAGCATTTAACCTTCTTTTCGCAGCCTTGCATTCCTCATCAAACCATGGATTTGCTTTGGAAAACTTTTTCGGCACTTCTCCTGTTCTAGCATGTTTGCACTCCTTAGCGCATTGTGTATTATAGTCATTAACTTCTCACTATTGAGCCTATATTTTCCCTTGTTGGAGTTGCCAATATCTTGCATTTCATGTATCTTTTTGCTATCATACCCTTAAAGATGGCGCGATTCTCCTGGTTCACAAGGATTTTGCTTTGATACACTACTTTTGGTTCAGATGAAGGCTCTCTTTTTGCTTGTCCTTGTTTTGCATGCTAATCTTCATATGAATTGGATTATGGTCTGATTTCATTTTTATAGGACAACTTCCTACCTCAACCTCCAATATCCCAGACATAATGCTTTGTGAGCATATGGCATAGTCTACAACACTTTGACCGTTGTATGTTTGACATGTGATGTTTCCTGAGTTTAGCCATGTCTTTATACCATTACATATGATCAAATCATGTAAGTTGCATAAACCTAATAATTCGACCCCAAAATGGGAAACATCACCTTTAATGTCTTGTGAGGTTGATTCCCATTTTTGTTGTTTGTCTTCTTCTAGTCATGGAGGATTTTTATTCCATTCTTCGCTTTCCCGAAGTAAAGGGATTGGTTATTAGCATTTCTAGCGTTAAAGTCCCCTAATAGAATGACCTCTCCTTTGTTGCAATACTCAACTATGTCCCTTTTCAAGGCTCCAAAAGGGTCCTCTCTATCCATGTTCCTCTTCTTGTACATTTTAGATCCATATGGAGCAAAGTAACAAGCTGCAAGAAAGAAATTGGTTTCCTTTATGGTCATCTTCAGCCATAAGTATTGATTATTCTGATCCTTCTTTTCTTCCTTGATGACGCATTTCCATGCTTTCCTAACTAACACTGTCACTCCGCCATCCCCTTTACCATTATTTGCCAACTCATTCCAAACCAAGACCTTCTCATACCCTGTGAATTTTGGTACTCTGCATCTGTGATGCTCATGTGTTTCAACAAGTACAATGATGTCTCTACCCTCCGCTATGGGCCCCAACCTAGGACAACTCCTCCAAGGATAGCCTCTACAATTCCAACTAACCAACGTAAGATAGTCTTGGGAGGCCCCGACTCCCTATTTAGTATGTGCATTTCTTACGCCAAATTGGGCTTTCCCTCTATATAGCCATGATTCCTTTCCTTCCTTTCTTGTTGCCACCACCTTTTCCCATTCTTTCCTTCTTTCTTCTAGTTGTATCGAGTTAGATCTTCATCTATAAAAATTGGGTACCTTTGAGAAACTTCTTATTTCTTATAATTTTGTTCTTCTCTTCCACATTCCTCAAGGTAACTTTTATGTTTCTTGCTCTGTCTCCTCCTGCCACTTTACCAATTCTATTGGCTTGATGAATATAGCATGTCCACTTGAAGTTGTTCTCTAAGGAAGTCTCCAACTAACTTGTTGGTGATTTCTCTTTCTCCATGCTCTTTCAACCCTTTGATGATGATGTTTGCTGCCCTTTCTTGGTGGTCTTTTTCTTCCCATATTTGCATCTTGACCTATTTATTTATTAACTCCTTCTGTGATTCTATTGGTTCATTTACCACATGTACCCATGACTTGGCCTCTTCAAGTTTTTCCAATAGTTTAGTTTCTTTAATTTCCATGTCTGCTAATGTTGATTGAATATCCTTGATTTGCGGGATGACCTTTTCACTGCCTGTTGAATCCATGTTACCATTCTTTCTTTTCTTTATCTCAAGTTTCAGTGCTATAATCTCTTGCTGCCCTGCTACCATGATGTGGTTCAAACTGTCAATTTGCTCTTTGAGCACTGTGTTTTCTTGTTTCAAGTGTCGGCAAGTTTCAGTTACTTCCTAAAGCTTGCTATCTTTCAGTTGTTCCTTCGTCTCCAAACTATCCATTCTCCCCTTCAGGCTCAGAAGTTCCTTGACATAAAGTTGTGATGACCATGTTAAAGGTGTTGACATTGGGCTATAATCCTCTTGTGGTTCTTGATTCCCCTCTTCATCCTTTATGTTTCCCTCTTGTTGTATTATGTCCTCGTGTTATTTCTTTTCCATGTGTTGGTAGTTTACTGTCTTTAGTTGGCCATCTATACTAAGGATGTTGTTGGATGTCTTTGGAAGCATTGCCACGATTTTTTTGCTTCCTAGCTGCTTAATCTTTCTTGCGATTTTTACTTGTATGTGCTGTAATATTCCTCTGTATTGTTTTGCATTCACATATGTCAGCTTTTCCCCTGAGTCCCTCAGTTTGATTTGAGTTTGTCCTTGTTTTTGAGAGTACACTATTAGTGCTTTTGAAGCTGCTTCTTCCTGAGGTGTGTAATCATCTTTGTTTTCTTTTAAAATATTATATGTGTCTGTCATGTGCTTCTGTGTGTCCTAGGATTCTACATTATCTTCCATGATTGCTGATGAAATTTAATGTTTTATAGTAAAACAATCTAAGACCGATCTCTGTCTGCTATCAAGGAGCTTGTGAATGAAGCTATTACACAAGCAGTTCACCCGTCTCACCTTTGTTTACACAAGCAGTTCACCCGTGATCTTAATATAGTGTATTAATATTGCTAAAAAAGTCCTCTGTTTACCTCAATGCACTGAGACATTTTGTCAAACACTTCACAAGCAATCAGAGTCAGTGCATACTGCAACAGTTGTATTGTGCTTTTCTCTCTAAAAAAGGTGCGTGAGATGCTATGCCAGCAGTCCCTCTTAGGTATGCCTTATATTCTCTCTTACACAGCCCTAAGATTTATATTGTTGCTTGTCATTGATCAAAGATCCAAGTCAAATTGGGTGTTCCCTGTATCTGTTCCTGTTTCTATTCCCATTCATGTCTTCCATTCCTGCACTCGTTGTTGATCCTCTCTCTCAAACTTACCACTATCGTTGTTTTCCATTCCTGCACTCGCTGCTGCTGTTGTTCCTGCACTCGTCGTTGTCTTCCGTTCCTATTCCTGTTTCCTCCGTCCCTCTAAATATCTCGTGAAGCTCCTAAGTTCCTAACACATTCACATCGACAAAGTCGACATTGATTCATTTAGTGACATTCAAAACTAGTTATAAATTTATAAGCATGATACCAAGAACTCGCCGAGTAAGGCATTGTATCGGTATCAATACATGGAACTCTTCTTACATCCCAATCACCTCGGAATTTGTTTTTCTTCACATCCACTAAACACACACGGTCACCATTTCCAGCATATTGACCATGGATTTCAAAAGGTTTGGTTTTTCAAATCGTTCAATATAGGGTCAAAAGAAGCTTTTAATGAATCTAGTTTGTAGTTAGAGTGTTTTTATGAGTTTTTAGGTTAATTAATTATACAAGTCAATGTTTGTAAAATTTATAGATTTACTTTATTTGATAAAGTGTGTAAAGGTAATGTTTTAAGCTTTAGGTTATATTAGGGTAAATTATGTATAGTCTTGTCATTAATAAAAATAGTGTTATTTTCAAGTCTAGTCACTTACGAGTCAAATGGGTGTGTCATCAAAAAGTGTTAAATTTGTAATGTGTATGTCAGTCTTATGGTGGATGGGAACTATTCTATTCAAAACAATATGTAGTTGAACCTAAAGACCAATTTTGTTGAGTAAGACACTGAGACGACTAGAGGTTGGAGGTTGGAGGTTGGTAAGCAACCTCTCATCAGTTGCTAAAGACGGGGCCACATCATGCAATAGTGGAAAACATATACATTGCAAAATCAACTAATGTTAAAGATAGTAACTAATGGCAGTGGATACCAATTATGTTGTTTGTGATTAAAGTGGCAATCATCTAGAATGGTGGTTATATAAGAAGACAATGAGGATTGATTCCTTAAACTTTTCCATTTTCTTATTTTTTGTGTTATGTGCATAAATAAATCTCCTATTGCGTAGAAATATGAGAAAGGCTCGTATTTTAATAAACTTACTCTTTTAGGGCAAGGAAAGATATAAGGTAAACTTGACATGGATTGTTGTCCAAATAGCTTGGGAGTTTAGGGAGGTGGAATTTAGGAACTTCAAAATTCAACCAGTGAGCTACACCTTTACAAGTGTTACGAGACAACATGATGGAGTTGTACTCGGTTTAAAGATTGTTTTTAGATATGCAAAATATGGTTATCTTATCCCATGTTCATATTAAGGGGGAATGTTGTGAGTTATTACATTAGTGCTCAAATTTGTAAGAAAAATATCATATGGGTAATATTATATTATATGCAAGAATAATATGGGTAGAATATGAAAATTTAATATTGTAAATTAGTTGTTGATAAGCAACTAATATTAGTGATTCTTGGGTTGTTTGAAAACTTGCCTAATATAGTGTGAGTTGTTTGTGGAGTTAGATTAGCTCTCTTATTCTATAAGTGAAAACTATTGATACGAAGAATTTCAATATATGAATAAATTATTAAGATTTTTATTGAGTGTTATTTTTGTAAGACTAGCTAAATATTTTAAGTTGCATGACAAACAATGAGTATTTTCAACATTATTAAGTGTGGGCAAAAGTCATTATATACATCTTCTAACAAGAAGAATTTTTGATAGAAGGTGTGAAGGTGATGAAGGTCTTCTATAAGCGAAAACTATTGTATACAAAGAATTTCAATGGATGAATAAATTATTAAGATTTTTATTGAGTGATATTTTGTAAGACTAGCTAAATATTTTGAGTTACATGACAAGCAATGACTATTTTCAACATTATTGAGTGTGGAAAAAAACATTATATCCATCTTCTAACAAGAAGAATTTTGGATAGAAGGTGTGAAGGTGATGAAGGTCTTAGATCTGAGTTTTATTTCATAGAAACACAATAGCACACAAAATAAATGGTGTAAGAGATCATGTAGAACGAGGCGGATACTTTAGGACTTGGTTGAATTGATGAAAACTATACAATCTTGTTTAGAGGCTATGGAAACCATACAATGAATGTTAAGGTGTTGTATTGGAGGATCATAGTGATAATGAAGTAGAACATGTACAACAAAGAGCACGAGACATGAACAAGGAAGAGGAATATGCATAAGATGATAGACTAGAAGTTGAGCTTCTACATGTAATTGGTAGGATGGGGAATAAGTTAAGATTGGATACTCCAAAATGTTCTCAAAGTCTCAAACAAAAAGAGATCATGATTAGATAATAGAACTTGAGAAGTGTTTTGAGTATGAGGATAGGGAAGATCCCGAGAGATTCAAATTTTCATGTACAAAGTTGAAAGGTCATGCATCTCTTTGGGAAGCATATCTAAACAGACATAGCACAAATATGAAAGCCAAAGATTAAGACATTTGGTAGGCTAGTAGCAAATCTCAAAGCAAAATTCCTTCCTACAAATTACCAAATCTGCTCATTCAAAAAGCTACATACTCGTGACATAGAGAGCTTAGTGTAAAGGAGGATATCAAAGAGTTTATCAACTCACTATTCGAGCATGTCGTAAAGAAGATGAAATATATAATATCTCTCAATATATGAATGGATTGTATATTGCAATTAAGGATGAATTTGGAATGATACAAGTATGATTGGTAGAGGAATCCTATCATTATACACATCAAGCAAAGGAAAAAATAGCGCATGAGAAACAAACTGTTGCACAAGGAAAAGGAAAGGCCATGTAACGCCACAAAAAAAGTGGCAAGAGAAATTATGCACATGTAGGTGAGGCTAACATAGGCCACACAATGAAGGAACGATGAGAGGAGAAGAAAATACAACTAGGGGAAGAGGGTCTATTAGACGGGGATGAGGTTGTAGATTTAGTTGCACATGATATAAGTGTAGAGAAAAAGGCATAAAGAATTCAAAATTCCCCACACTCAAAATGATGCACAACAATGAAAGTGCACAAATTGCACAATTTGATGAAGGTAATGTAATAAATCATGGAGAAGACCCATATATGAGAGGGACACTAATGTTCAAGTGAGTAATATCAAACCAACAAAAGAAGAAGTTGGTCCAAAACAAAAGAATAAGTTGTTCAGATCGCATGTAAATTAGGAGGAAAAGTTTGAATGTACAAGTTGATAGTATAAAATAGAAGCCCAAAATTTTTTAGCATAAGAAATGGGGAACAAGTTGGGGTTGAAGAGGATTATGCAACCTAATCCCTATAAAGGTCTATGGTGTCCAAAAGATACCAAATTTTGGTGATTGAACAATATTTAGCCACTTTTGCAGATAGGGAAGTATGAAAATGAAATTAAGTGTGAGAACATTCTTATAGACACATGTAATGCGCTACTTGGAAGGTCATGACAGCTTAATCAGAATGTGAAACATGATGGGCACGAAAAACACCTACAAGGTGAGAAAAGATGAAAACTAATACACTATGAAATTGACGAGGAAAATAATGGTAGAGAGGAGAAAATTCCAAATCATAAGTTTATTTTAAGAAAGTAATTATTACCATACAAATAAGAAAGGAGTGAAGAAAAAGAGGATTTTGTAGAATACATGAAAGAAGTACACCAACGAGCTCGTAGATAGCTAGAAAAGATGAATATGATGTACAAGAAGCATGTAGATGAAACTATAAGGGATGTTGATATTCACTTAGGATATTTGATCTTATCTCATTTACGAAAGGAAATATTTCTTAAGGGAACCTATAATAAGCTAAAGTGGATGAAAATAAGGCTATGTAAGATTTTGAAGAAGTTTGCAAAGAATGTTTATGTGATTGAATTTCCGAAGGCATAAATTTTTTTGAATATATTCAATGTGATAGATCTATATCAATACCACAAAGGTTAGAAAATGACAAGGGCTAAAAAAGAAGATGGTGAAGTGAATGTAAACACCTAAAATTAGCACTTTGTTAATTTCCCATATCTCGTCTCATAAGACCCCTTCATTATAACATCACTATCATATTATACATTAAATTTGTATCCTAAGTCTTATTTATTCCCATTGTATTTACTCCTCAAATATCAAATTCATAGTTGTAAAATCCTATTTTATACTCTCCTAAACCACTCAGACCATTTACAAACCAAAATCAAATAAAACAAAACAAAATTAACACCCTACCAACCATTTAACAACATCCCTAACCCGTAACATCTTTCCAACCCACATCCTTCGATAAAACAAACAAAACCTTAATTTGGGATGCGGTTTGCAACCTTTTCCCCATAAAACTTGGATCGTTGGTGATTCAACAAAATCACTAGTGATTCTCCCCTGTTGTTAGTGACCCTATATAAACAAGCTCTAGGCCTCCATTTGAGGTTAGCTTGCAACTGGACGTGGCCTTAGGACTTCATATCACATTTTTCTTATATCATAACCCTATTACAAAGCCAAATATCATCCCAACAACATTCAAGGCACCAAGGATCTCTTCTTCAACCTATGAATGTCATTCATATGTCCAGGGATCAACTCAACAACCTTCTTGCATTTGCAATCTCCCTCTCTCGTAACATCATCTTATAGTCTTCATTTATCCACATATATAAGGTACATATCCTTATTCATTATTCATTGTGTTTATTCATCATAAACAAGCCTAAATCAACCTTTTTAGCATCCCTTTCAAGTATCATAGTTGTCCATTGTTGGCATGTACATTTTCACAAAGAATCACTAACGATTCCCGAATCGCCAAGATTCCTAGAATCATCAAGATTCCCAAAATCACTAAAGATTCCTGCATTGTTGGAGATTCACTAGAATCACTTAATATTCCCATGATCATTGATGATTCATCGAATCGTTGGCAATTCCTATCTAAAAGGTATTTTGACCCCTAAGCTTGATTTTTAGACATCTAGATCACATAATTTATTACCACAAGGCCCTTCAAGTGTCTTTTTAGTCATATCAAGCTCACTTTGAGCCATCTTTAACACTTTATCAATTATCTAAATCAAATTTATAATCCTTCTCACCTTTGTGAGTGCACAACTGCCTACATATTTGCTCCTTTGAGCCATTTTGTGATCCCTAGACCCCTTTAGACCACGTATCACCATCGAACATCATATAGTCGTGGATCGCGTCGGTCCCTTTGCCTTTGCATTATTGATTATATCATTTGTTTATCATTATCGATTAATTTTTTGAATGCATTTGACATCCTTGCAAGGAAGTCCATTAACTTTTAGAGATTAGCCTTCGCTGTAATCCACCATATATCTATCTAATCCCATGTTTTTCGAGTGTCTCAGCATTATAGGTAGCTTATCCTATTGGGAAGAAGGAGTTGTGGACACTTGACTCATCGATGTCAAATCAACCATCAACATCAACATTCATACATCATCACAGTATCGGTAAACCCCATCGCCTTCCAAGTTTTTTTGTTTTTATTGTTTCACTTCATTAATTTAAGTAGAAAGGTAAGAACATCCCTAAACATTCTAACACCATGCACTGGGGACAATTTGTCCCTTTTCTTCATTTTAATTTTCTTAAAAATTCACTTTCTCGCCTTCTACTCTACAATTGCCAATGATCCAAGAAAAATCACCAACAATTAGGTGAATCACCAACAATTCCTCCTAATAGCCAATGATCTCGTGTGATTGTTTTTATTACTCAATCACCACCTCTAACCTCATTTTTTCTTGCTATTTTCTCGGTCTCTGCTAACATTTTTGTAGGTATTTGCTCTGAGAATTTTTCTTGTTGGTTCTTGCATTCGTAAAAAAATCTAAATATTTAAAAAATTAAAGAAGAAGCATTTCTCGTGTGAGTCCTTTCCTTTCTTTTTAATTTCTTGCATTGCATTTTGTTGTTTATCCTCATCAAAATCAATCACTTCTTTTGGGCTTAAAACAAACCTTGCATCCTGTTTGATCACATAGATTAATTAGGAGGATTAACTTATTGCATTCACTTAAATCTTCCCTCACACACAGCCAAACCACATTAAATATCAAATTTTCTTCAAACACTCCTACCCAAGTGATAACTATTAGGATTTCATCACCCAATAGGGAAACCGACTTGTTCTAACCAAGTATAAACAACTAGTTGTCAAGATATTGGTTGAGCACTCGAATCCCTTATCATCATGAGATCATGTGAAGTAACGGGGTAGGCCCCAATACTAGGCCTCATACCGATACCAACACAGATTCGGGCCTCACATACCTCTAGGTATATCATGGACTTTAGCCTTTAACATTACCTAAAACCAACCTTAGAATGACCGTATCATTAGGTTCCCTTTTAGCCTCTTCATCCACATCTAAATTCTAATCAAGATAATTAAAATTCTTCTACTTGACTTTTTGTTACATTTGTAGTTCTCTTAGGACTTTGTTGTATTGTCATCGCTAACTACCACTTAACATGGATCAACCCTCCACATCATCATATTCTTGCACCCCTTATGCTTCATTTTTACAATCATCTTTGATTGCTTCATCTACATCTTTTCATCCCAATCAATTTCAAAACATCTGCAACATAAGATCTAATCCTTCTCAATATCAACAACCTATCATATCCCACTCAACTCCATTTAGCTCGACATTTTACCAAAGGCATCCAAACCGCTTTTGTCCCCTATGAAACCTCTACCTTTCAACCAATCCTACGACCTTACAACAACCCTATGACTACCCTTTACACCCGTGACTACTTTCAAACTATCACTTCTCAACCCATGTCAAGTGTATCCCATCAATCTATCCTTTCCACATCCCTCCATCACAATCTTGTCAAAATATTAACATCCCCAATATTTCATCAAATCAACCCATCTCTACTTCAATACCTTTATAAATACCTTAGACATCATAAATCCATACACACATCCATACTCAAGCCCAATCAACCCCTCTCATCCAACAACATCAACATATCCAACATCCCTACATGTCTGCCCACATCCCTTTATCACAACCTACTTTACAATTGGTACCTTCCAATCTACTCTTTATCAACCTCCACATTAAGTCCATCCACAAAAACCATCCTACTCTCCACTATCATCAATGAAATCAATCGCATTTTCCTCCACACTCATATGTTAATACCTTCACGTATCATCCTACAAATGATCCCATGCAAGTTCTCGTTAAACAGGTTAGACAATTTAAAAGCTTCTACCATGGGAACCAAGCACATCCTCACTTATGATCAAGTTTATAATGAACCCATCCATATGTCGAATATATAAATCATATCCTTCGCATTGGGAATTACCTGAATTTACATGTTCCATGGCTAGGAGAATATTCAAAGAAAGACATATTATCCTTTGACACTCATATTATCTCATCATCCACCATCAAGATCTCCTACTTAGAACATTTCCTATGTCATCGATAAGACTTGCCTTGATTGGTATGACTCCCTCCTCGACAATCTTTATTCTCTTTCACACAACAAGCCTTATTTTTTTCTTAAACACTTTGTTGTTAACATTACTCGCAAAATCACCATTTCTGACCTCTCTACCATCAAACAATTTGAAAATGAATCCATTGTTGACTTTGTCACAATGACAAAACATTATCAATCAATTAACCTTCTCACTACCTCAAACATAACTAATCGAGTTGGTTACTTGATCGTGTTCCCATCACATCTCATCTACCCTCCAAATCCACACATTCTAGACTTTTGACAAAGCCTTCACCATGGCCAGGAAATTAGAAATCCAAGCCCTCAAAGAAGGCCATCTTGATTCTCAATCTACATGTCCCATCTGATTCCCCTAGACCTTCCTACAGGCCAGGTGAAACAACCACGCATGATGTCATTACTTGTCTTCCATATCTAACAACCTTGATAGATTCAATCCATATATATACTGCACATCCTTCAAGTCACATCATCAACACTATTACATATGATCTTCCCCATGAGGATACCCTTTCATCACCAACACTTCCCCTTGAAGACTCAGAGTCCTTGGAGATTATTTTTGGTAATCCTCACACATCAATATCACCTCCTTCTACTATCCAATCATCCACTACCTCCTCACAACCCTTAGACTTCACCTCAAAGACCATAACAAAGGAGGTACCTATAATCATTTATCTTGACATCCAACCATCTTATAAACCAATCGAAGACTTTGGTAGCTCACATAAATGTAACCCATCTCAATCATGTCTAGAAACAATGTCTCCCTCATCCGAATCAAACCCAATCCTATCCCTGGCTCCTCACTTACCATCTAATTTGGAACCTCATCCTGAATCAAACATTGTGTAATCAAATCCCATCACATCCATGACCTCACCATCGCTCATCTGACGTGATACCTTCTCCTCTATCTAAAGCAAACATTACAAAATTGAAACCTATCATATCCACGATCTCGCCCTCGTCATCTTTCGTAAGACCATCCTCTTTACCTAAATCAGACATTACAAAATCAAAACACACATCATCTAGGGTCTCAACCTTACCATCCATTCCTCGGGACCCCACCCTTTATCATAATCTAAAACTATCGTATCTGGAGTTTCACCCTTACCATCAATTTTGGGACCCCATCCTTTATCTCAATATCATATCGCACAGTCAAACCCTATCTCATCTATAATATATCCCTCCTCATCCATTTTGAGACCTCATCCATCATCCAAATTTATCAATCCCACATCACATCCTCTCTCTTACCAATATCACAACATCCCCTGTGATGCTCAAACATCACATGACACCCACACATCCACCCCCATCCAAAAATGAGGTACATCATACCAAGCGTTCTCGCAAATCAAAATATGTTAATCCAAATCCCCTAAAAGGACTTACATCAACATCCTCAAGAGGCTCATTCAAACTTCTCTTATCACATTACCACCCATCATAACACCAAATCCACATTATCAAAAACCTTCCTGGTACGATCAAAATAAAACTTGCCTACATGGAGAGTTGTAAAGCGCTTAAAGCCATAATCCAACGACTCTTTCTTGTTAATGATCTTCTCCCAGAAGAACACCATCCTAATCCATCATCAATATCACCTACACATTTATCATTGTCGGTGTCCTCACAAACATCTACAAGAAAAGGGGGACATCCTCAATCTTGTATTATCAAAGCTTTGTTAGACATCTCTTAAAAACCTTCCATTAAAGGTCCATCAATCTCACAAACACCTTCCATTGAAGGTCTCTTAATCTCATCAATGTCCACACCTTCCCTTGAAGGTATTTCAATCTCATCAACATCTACACCTAAGTCACTGACTAGTTTCCTCGCTAACATCTGCAAGACAAGTGGGTCATCCTCAATCGATCTCAACAAATATTTCTCATACGTCTTTTCATCACCTTCTATTGAGTGGTGCTCATCTCAAATTAGTAAGATTCACCCACCGATGTGAATCGAAATCATCATACATGAAGAAAAGGTAAAATCAAAGCTTCATCATCTACCCCTCCTCATCAATCATCCTCTCATGTCTCATCCATATTTTCAATAGCTCCTTCTTCAGGGTTTTGCATCCTCCTTTTTTACCATCTACTCACTCAATCAACATCAAGCTTTTGACATCCTAACATGAAAGATATCATTCCTTTCAACGCATGTTATCTCTATCCACAATGTCATACTAGGAGGACTCCTCTCTACCGAGATGTCATAATTCTCATCTTGCACACATCCCTATGGCACATCTTCACAAAACCTATCCCCTCAATCAAATCAAAATTTCACTACTCCGGAAAGGAGTAAACGTGAAAAGTTTTCCCCGATCGGATTAGTCCATATAATACGGGTCAACCTTTGAATGCCTTGCACTTCCAACCTTTCTTATGTTAACACTTTGATCATCATGACAATAGTCACACCAAAGATCTTACCCCAACATTAGTCAACCATCTTATCTTTGTAATGATTTAAAGGTATGTGGTTTTTTGTTACTATCCTCAATGCCTTAAAGATGAGCACCACGACTCTGTTCGTCGCATATTTCACCATGGACAAGTTCCTCCCTAGCAGTAACCCCACAATCATTACACTCAAATATTTTGTGCCAACCAAACCTTCCTATGGCATAATTCTCATAATTCTCATCTTGCACACATCCCTATGACACATCTTCACAAAACATATCCCTCAATCAAATCAAAATTTCACTACTCCTAAAGGAGTAAACGTGAAAAGTTTTCCCCTAACTCGGATTAGTCCATATAATACGGGTCAACCTTCAATGCCTCGCACTTCCAACCTTTCTTATGTTAACACTTTGATCATCATGACAATAGTCACACCAAAGATCTTACCCCAACATTAGTCACCATCTTATCTTTGTAATGATTTAAAGGTATGTGGTTTTTTTTACTATCCTCAATGCCTTAAAGATGAGCACCACGACTGCTTCATCACATATTTCACCATGGACAAGTTCCTCCCAAAGCAGAACCCCACAATCATTACACTCAAATATTTAAAGGTTAGAGGATAACACCAGACCTTCCTCTCTACACTACATTT
The DNA here is from genome assembly GCA_018340775.1 of Taxus wallichiana var. yunnanensis. NCBI lineage: Eukaryota > Viridiplantae > Streptophyta > Pinopsida > Cupressales > Taxaceae > Taxus > Taxus wallichiana. Next base: position 10,761,365 of record CM031236.1, read on the forward strand.
GTCATGGGGTAGGATTGCCCAAAATCAACATTTCGAGTGCTCTACATCTTGGGAAGCAGCTAAAGGTTGGCATGATGACACCGCATAATTCTCCCTACACTTCTTCTAGTATATTGGCATGAGATCACTCAGAAAACTCACATGCATTATCATCTACAGGATCCTTTCTACACTTTTTCCTCATCACGAATCAAAGTGCACATATTCCTTTTTCAAACTTTCATCATTTTTACATACTTTCCTTACACACTTTCACTACATACTTTTTATAGATATACATGTGTATTTGACTACTTGACCATCTTCTCTTTTATAGGTCCCTGCGTATGGAAAGCAGTATCCAACACCAACAACATCACACACATCAACATCTACACACACACTTCTGCCCTAGGTTCATTTTCATCACCTTTTCACACTTTTTCATCTTTAATCTCCACACTCCATATTTTTATCACTCCACGCTTTGTCTAGTCCCTCAATGTGCTTGTTACATTAATCTACATGGATATTAGGTAGGCATCTCTATCTACTTTATGTTACCGAGCATTCGCTCACCAACATAAAGTGGGGGCAAATGTAAACACAAAAGCATGCACATTGGGTAATTGTTTAGTCCCGATTACATCTGCTATTCATAAGGTTCCTAAGTACAAAAAGTAATTACTAAACCATGTCTTTGGCCACCTTTCTTTGCTTTATAATTATGCTTTAAGTCTTTCACTCTTACTTGCTCAGTCTGTCTTTTTACCTTTCGTCATTTGTCATCCTAGACACAAGCGCCTGACCTAGAAATGGCGCTGGATGCTCATGTCCCCTTTGGGTGTCATGTCCTCTCTTTACTTACACTTTTTGGTTTCTTTCTATCCATGTAAGCATCTTATCTTTTTGGTAGTAGGAATTTTGGGGTTAATTACGAAATTCAAACAAGGGAATCATATAAATATAAAGTTATGTGATCATAATAAGTGACCAAACTCTAAGAATTACTTATCACCACCTAAGGTTGCATCCATCAAGCATGTAAGAGCTCCATTTGCATTGATCTAGCTCCATCATAAGGGATAAAGGATGGTTTTCTCAATCACATTTCATAGGAGGGGAGTCTATTCTATTCCACACACACATTATTTACATTATATCTAGCTACTTGCTCGCTACTTCAAGTGCGACACGCACAAGAGAAACCCGTGGCACAATTGTACACACAAACATGCAAACTACATTGGGTCCGAGATGTAGTACAATGCTCAGGCTTATAAGTCCACCGTTGTGGCGCTTGAGGATAGTATGACCCTCATTTTACGTCTTTCTTTTTTAGGATTTGATGTCTATTAAAGGGTTTTTAGGTGCTTTCTTCATCAAGTTTACAAGTACTTCAACGATCTTACAACGACTCAATGTGATCAAATGTGAATAAAGTGAACCTCTTATGACACCTCGTAGGAGGTTTTTGATCTTTTATGCAGATTAGAGTACTTAGAACTCGTACCATAGTGCCTCGGTGCCCCGTCCCTTTCTGTGCACCCCATTCTAACCAAGTCTGCTTTGATCTACATTTTTACTCGGCCTGTGTGATGGTCTTCCATCTCTATTCATTTGATCATCACTATGAATCAACTAATGTTTCTTACCCTCTCTTTGCACTTAGGGTTTCATTATTTATCGCTTAGTTGCTTGGGTGTATTTTTTATATTTCATTATTGTTTATTTATCACAAGCCATAACATTTAGATTAGGCTATTATTTTACATTTTAGCATAATCACTCACCATCGTGGAAGGATGCTCAATTCCTCAAAGATCTCCAAAGCACAACAGATAATTTTCTATTTCATACTCTCTTACACATAAGGTGCACTCTTTCTTTTACACACTTTTTAATTACTTATACATGCATTACTCTAATTTTTCACATATGAGACTTAGACTACTTTCTTGATCTTATTTTGTAGGTTTGTCCTTATATGCAACAAGAAGCAAATCACATCAGCAAACACAAGCTCCAAAACACATTCTTATACATATAATTCACCCTCAGGGCCCAATTCTCTTTCCCGCTTTCCACGCTTCACATTATTATCACTTCACGCTTCAATTGTCCACTTGGCACACTATCAACAACACTCTTCTCTACAGATTACAAGGTACACATCTTTTGTCTACTTTATTCTATCAAGTATTTATTCAAAGACATAAAGTGGGGGCAAATGTAAACATGAAATCTATGCACTTGGGTACGTTTCTACGTCCTAAAGCATACTAATGTATACATTATTCCTAAGCAAGAAAGTTGGTGGTCGATGCAACTCTTTTTGGGAATTTTGCTTTATTTCTTACACTTTACTAATCTTACACATCTTACAAACTCTACTAGCACTTTACTGATTTATCTTTTATGGCCTTGGATACTAAGACCTGGGGCTTAGGGATGTAGCACCCAGCGCTCATGTCCTTCTTTATTCTTTTCTTACTCTGTTGGGTATCTTTTACTTGTTGGGCACCTTTTAGAACTTTTGGTCACCTTTCATTATCAATTCTGAAATTCAAAAATGGAATCGTATATATACTTAGTTACTTCTTCTAAATCAAGGTCCAAACACTATAAGAATTATCTATCATCACTTAAGCTTGCACAAAAGCATAAGAGCATTACAAGGCATTCATCTATCATACTCATATAAGGGACAAGGGCTACATTGATTTGTATACACAACACATGAGGGGAATTTTATTCTATTCCATCACAAACATTTACATACTTGGAGCAATCTAGATGTAGCCTGCTATCATAGTGCAACTTGCACAAGGGAAACCTAGGGAATCATTACACACACATACACATAGAACTACATGGAGTCTGAGATGTAGTGCAACGCTTTGTCATAATTTCACTTTTCGGGTAAACACTTGGGTCAATCTGACTCCCCATTATGCATCTTATTTATTAGGTTTGATGTGGTTTGTGGGTATATGCAACTAGTTATCTATTTTGTAGGTTACATGTATGATGAAAACATTGGAACGAAACAAAAGTGACAAACAAAGATCAATAACAAAGCTTATCTATCCCAGAAAAGGCCATAACCTGAGCATCTGAGTGGACACTAGCGCCTAGGCACTCTTGTCCTCTCGTGGGCGGCTATATCTTATGTGATTCTAATTTTTAGAACCCATGGTTAGCCTTGACGACACTTTTCCTAGTATGTTCAAGTAGTTTCTAAATCTAGATCACTCTCAGGTTGTATGGAATCAACTAAGTCACCTTCCCTCTCTCATTTTCTTAGGGTTTCATATTGTTACATGCTTATTGCTTGTGTCTTATCAGTACATAATCATAAGAATATCATTAGTTATAGTAAATTTACTCTGAAATATAGATTTAATTCAATTTAGATTAAATAAGGATTCTTCACATCCTTTTTGGATCTATTTGCAGTGACATGGTCTACTTAACATTTGTGAGTTGTATGGTGTACTTACAAGTTGATTTTTAAATAGATCGGATTGCATTTTTAGTGATCCCAAATACATAGACAATCTGGTGAACATTGTTATCAAATCCTTGTCATTTATTATTTCGGTTTTGATGTTCTTTAGTAGTTTTTAATCATGTTTTAAATGAATTAATAATAATCTAATGCAAATTTTACGAAAATTGACTAAAAATGACATTTGGAAGAAACTGTTCGTAATGGGTTTTTATGAGTTTTTAATCACTCATCACCTGTTCTATTTTAAAGTCGAATTCTATCTCAAAACATTAGAATTTGAGAAAAATTATAAGGATATGTTTTGGTAAACTATTTATAAATGGTGTTAGTGTTAGTTTACGGGTCAAGTTTGGTATCGAGCTACTTAATCGATGAGTTTTTAACAATATTAGTTACATGTGGTTCACAATTTGGGTTTGACAAATTTACTACTATTATTACATTGGTTCAATTTTTGTGTTAGATACATGAACATATGAACTATGGGAAGTATGTCAAAATAGGAGAAGCTTTCCTACAAGGTGATTAATGTATGGAGACAGATCCAATTTGTATGGGTATTTCACATAATGTTTGGTTAATCATGTTGTGTAGCCTTTATTTTGGTGAAGTAATTGTGTTTTAAAACCTTTGTCCTTGAAATACGAAGCAAGTGAAAATACCAATTTACATGGTAGGTTTCCTATTTTAAAGGAGATGTAATTGCCTATATAATGACATGCTTGTCTATTGAATAGAATATCTGGAACAAATTTAATGATAGATTATTACTCCATGAATTTTATTGTATTTTCTACACTGCCAAATATGTATTGAAGATTGAAAAACGAGAGATTAATGCTTTGGAGATCTAGTTGGAATGCGTTGTAAGTAAGAGACCGTATAGCCTTCCAAGCTCTACTTGTTTCATCAAATCCACGTTTGAAGATACATGCTCAGGTCTGTGAAGAGGTAACCATCTTATCAATGCTTCCAATAATTTGCAATGGAGAATATTTAGGTGATTCAATTTGGGTGTATTGTGGGGGCCCATCCTTATTCACATGACTCTCGATCTTTGACAAGAATTGTTCCTTTTTGTTATTGATATTGCATTCCGATGTAATCTACCCAAGGCGCAGTTTAGGCCCGTGTGCATCATTTAATTGATAGCTCATAGATCTATGTCTGAGAGTTGTTTGCACTTCCAAACCATTAGATAACTTTATAGCAGATCGGTGCTAATTCTAGTTATAGATTGCTATGGATCCTGTCATCTCCATCGAGCTATGATCTATCATTCTCAAATTTACAGTATTCAGACCTCTGAATGTTCTCTCTGTCAGATCTCATACTTTTCAAGCATGCAACCTTCTGAAGGAGCATTCAATCAGTGTTTGCCAAAATAATAACATGACCCTGATCATTGTTTTCACATGTTGCATTGTGAATCTTGGTGAAATCATTGTCTCCTTCTTGCATTGTTCATTCGGATCTGGTTAGTGACATTTTGCATTGATGAATACAAAGAACTGGACGTCTCCACCATTCTTCACGGCTCAAATTCAACATTGAGCAAAGTCTTACAAGGAGTGGTGAATAGAAATCACAAAGAATTAAGAAACATGCAGACAGTGACCTTTTGCAGTTCAGGCATGAAGAACAACTCCAAATTCAAGTAAAACTTAGTCATGAACAACTTTTAGGTCAGGTGATGAAATCAAATTTTGTTGGTACCATTGTAGAGAGTATTGAAAGCACCTTTCCAACGCATTTTTGGTTTATAAAATAGAGCTCTAGTTGTCGAATTATCAACAAATCATTCTCTCACTTCAATGAAGCCGTGAGTTTTTGCAGCCATTTGTGATTGGCTATTTTTTAAAATTTAGCAAAGACTATAGTTTGAAAATTTAATTTTATTAATTGCATTTTAAGGGCAATTATTACGTTTTTTAGCCAAATTAATATTTTTGACACCATTTTTTTGGGCCTTTGACATTTTTGGAATCCTCATTTCCTCCCAGTTCCAACGAGTGGTCACACGATAAATTTTCTCTTCATCCGGAGTAATTTTTTAATCGTTGATCCAATTTTAATTCAAATTGGGCCTTTTTATGAGAAATTAAAACCTTAATAACTTTTGCTTGGTACCTCGAAATTGAGTGTCGTTTTTTGCAAAAGTGTTTGTTTTTCTATCCTCATTGCATTGATTCAAATTTCATTGAAAAATACGATGTTTGAAAAAATACATTACGGATACATTTTTGGTGTTACCCGACGTCCAGAAAAATAAAGTGTTTCACATTGTGGGAGGGAAGATATAATAAACAATGTGGAAACAGTTGAGCTTCATATCCAAATCAAGATAAGTTAGCGATTTTACCAGAGGACGAAGGCATCGTAGGTTGAAGGCGTACATCGACCTCTCGTCGCCGCAACGACGGGGCCGCTTCACTAATTTGGTGACACATATATAGGGTGAGTATATGCTTTTCAATGTGGTTTCGTGCTCTTCAGTTTTTATAGTTTACAGTTTTCCATAAGTGGAAATTTCACATTAAGGGGGGAACATGATCAACATGATCCAATGTTCCATTTCCAATTTTTCAGTTGTGTATGTGATTATTCCTTCATAAATTCCCCAATGCAAAAACATAGTAAAGAATAGATAACATGGTGAAAGGAAAAAACATGCATCTTGATGAGGTAGAACGATCGATGTGTTCTTGTTCGTACCTAGGTTTGTGGTTAGCCTCCCGAAAACCATCAAGGTTGTTCATATGTGTTCATGCTTGAGTTCCCACACGTGTTAACATCCCGCTTAGCCCCCGTGTGCTTTGTTTTCTCTTTTTCCCTCTTTTTGGCCTTTTGCCTTTGCTCTTGATTCTGACCACCGCCTCTGTGCTCCGCCTGCTAGGCGGTCCTTTACGCATTTTCCGAATGCTCTTTTAACACACTCATGTACATTTCAATGATTCACCAGCTTTTTTCACCGCCATAAGCTTGCATTAATGATTCTGGTTCCCTGGAATAGTGTTTTGCCATTATTTATAGTTTAAGAGTTCTATTTGGTTTTTACCTTGGGTAAATCCAAATGCTATAAATAGATGGCTTGTGCTCAAGCAAATGGCCCCTCAAATTTGCCTCTGAATTTCTCATTGCAATAGATTAGTCTTTCATTTTGTTTAGAATTCTTAGTTTCTTTCATTGCATGCTTAGTTAGCGTTGTTTTGTTGTTAGTAAGCCACATATCCATCTTGTGCAAATGTTGTTGATATTTTATCCAATCCATTGGAGTAAAATATTTTGTTTTCAATAGGAAGCCATTAAAGTTGCAGGTTTTGTTCTTCAAACAGATAGTTTCAGGTTCTGGATGTTTTATGTTGCATGACTCATAATAAATCCCGCTAGGAATTGCATAAGCCAAGCTCTGTACTCTTGCGCTATCCCTCTCCTACTCGCATTGTATTCAGTCTGTATCCTAAGCTGCCTTTGTCCCAATATCTACTTCTGTTGATGCTAGCATTACACGCTTTTCTAGATCCACGTGAACACGAAGGAATGAGGAGATCACACTGAGGGGACATAGCCACACACACCATCGGATTCGCCACTATTATGCAGAATCCAGGTTCTAGCTTTCAAAGTTCTAATTAGAAGCATATCAAATAGAGTAGCCAATCACTTTATTTCAGTCAATTTTACTTTCGATATTGCCAGGGAAGCTGTGGGGATTGATAGTTTCTGAGAAACTATGATTCATTTCTCACTTCTGAGGTAGGATCGAGAGTCTTGCAAATAGATTAGATCAGTTATTTCATTGCTTAGAATAGATTTACAGTTGCACAGACAAATAGCTATACTCGGTTATCTTGTTTGTTTTAATTTGTTATTCTAAATTGTCAATTTCTAGATATATTAAAATAGCTGCTCTTTCAAATTCATTTAAAATTCATCAGAAAATAACAAAAATATAGGAGTTATACATGTTATAGACATACTTCACATAGTTAATTTTATTTTACTGCATTTAGTTTACATTATTGCTTTTGTATGACAATCACGGGACCTAGAGAGCCCAGGGAATACGTATTCGAGCCAATCGTGCCCCAACCCAATCTCGTCACAGCCATAACTGATATAGATCAGAATCTCAGGATCCAAGTCTTCCAAACAACAGTAAACTTACAACAAATCAGTTTCCAACTGCACGGGTTAAACATAGAAGATGACCAAGCACACACATTTTGGTCAAATCAACCAAACTATAGATTACCCTAGATTCATATCCACATGACTGTAGAAGGGTTTGAAAGAGAGCAGACCTTTGGTTGTGATCCTTTGGTCCCATAGCCAGATGCAGGAGACACTCTCATAGATATAGATACTAGCTTGAGAATTCAGGTTGCACAAACGCCTGTAAGATACTCTGAGAAGATCACACAATTATTAATTCTGAATATAGAAGCTGAAAAGGCATATGACTATTGGATACTAGGGATTAGGGATTGATTCCACACATGACCATAGCAGGACCACAACAAATACAATCTACGGTGTGACCCACAAATCCCACAGCCCAACGAGCCATAGGTGAATCAGACATAGATGTTGGCCTACGTACACTAGTATTTAGATCTACTCCACTTCCACCTATCATCATCGAACAGTTATCCTTATTAGACATAGCAGCTAACAAAGCTAAGGAGTTCTGGACTAGGCCAGAGAATCACCCATAGAGTCAATTATATTTATCATCCGTCCTATGACCTTATCGGGGACATACACGAAACTATCCCAGGACATTTTCCACGTATTCCACAACCTATAGACCGAATCACGCCAGAGCTCGATATTGATTGGAGCCTTCGAGCAGTCATCCTTGCTGATCGATCTATCACACCAGTTCAGGTTAGGAGGGCCTTCTTTGCCTTAGATTCATAATTTCCACTAGTGCGCGTCGAAGACATCAGATTGCCTAACTAGTTTGTCTACATCCCACGCATATTCCATCCCCACCGGCTGTCTCGGCACGACCTCGGGAGGTCGGGTGTGAGGAAGAGTTACTTGTAGATTCCCAAGCTCGCTTGTCACTTTTCCGTCATACAAAATTGGTGAACCCAACGTGAAACTTTCACCTTCTTTCATTAGCCTTCACATCACCTTCACCAAAAATTGGTGAACCCGAGACGTGAAGCTTTCTACTTTCTCGTCCGAGTCGATTTCTATTGGTTCTTTCAAATTAAAATGACTCTTTCATCTTTACTACCTCATTAGCTTTCACCATCACCTTCACTCCTTCCCATTATTCTCATGGGTATTCATATACCCCCCGAATATGTCGGGATTCGATGCATATGGTAGGCCTCTCTTAGGTCTTGAGGCATACTACGCTCAACTGAATAGGCAGTCATCACCCTCGCTCTCGGTATGGGGTGACAACTATTCAGATAACCAACTATCAACACAAACTCCATCTCCAAGGATCAGATATAACTCATCTTTCCAAACAGAAGAGTTGGATCAGTTCGCTCAAACACAGAAAATAGAGCCTTCAGGCTCGAATAATATGATGCTCACAGGAGAATCAAGTTCATCTCCTCAGGTACTACTTAGACCACAAATTAGTAGACAATCGACTCATACCTGGGTTTAGATGATGAACATTCGGTACGTTATGCCAGGAATGAACAACGTTCTCGAAGTATGTACCCACCTGTAGGAGGTTTACAAACACAACCCGAGGTCTCTTTTCAAGGAAATACCTCCATGCCACTACATATAGGAAATGCCCTCGGGAAACTTGGCAGGACAACGATCAATTCATAGCAGGATATCACATGCCTATACAACACCATGATATACAACAAACGCCGCTAAGGCAAAGCACCATGACTTCACCAAATGAAGTCATTTCAACATTAGTAGAAAAAGTGAGAGGGTTAGAACTTGCTCAAGCAAATCAAAATTCCCAATTCATGCAGACAGGAAGTTCCAATCCTCCACACCATCCTAGCCAAGTAGACCTCCTCACAGGATTAGGCACGTTGGGTATGACTCCTCAGTATTCACAACAAACACCGATTAGAACCACCGCTTCTAACACCATTCCAATACCTCCCGGTCTAGTACAAAGTAATCCATTCTTGGACAATACCCCTTCATACTTAAACATGTACTCCAAATCACCACAAGGGGATATGTTCTCCTCTCCCGGTATTTTTACTCAACCACAGGGGTTCCCTTATGCTCCTACCAATGCATATGCAATGCCATATCAACAACCCATTCCACCTCCACTCCCATCGGCAGCACCATCATAGGGACTTACTGGTCAAACCTATGCGATAGGGACTTACTCAGAATATTTGAAAGAGCCCTTAGATTTCACCATACGAAGCGTCATGCTTCCAAGACCTCTTCCCGATTTTCCCAAATACAAAGGTGAGGGAGATCCAATGCACATATCAAAGCTTACGCTACAGACCATCCGAGAACTACTCCCATGGGATGGGGTTGTTGCTAAAATATTCCCCAAAACTTTGGAGGGCATCGCTCTCGATTGGTATTATAGGATACCTAAGGCTTCCATCCATTCGTTCAAGCAACTCGTATCAGAGTTCATCAAGGCCTTTGACATGAACAAACTATTAAGGACATGAATCAGGGAATTCTTGCACATTAAATAGGAACACAATGAATCTGTCACCCATTTCATCTAGAGGTGGCACACAGTTCTCTATTCTTTGGCAAGTGCTCCGAACATGGATCAGATGGAACTATGTGATTTATTCCTTCATTCTCTCAGCAGAGAAGTAAAGGAAGAAGTCCAGAAGTTTCCACTAAGGACTTACGATGAAGTACTTGAGAGCACTCTCCGAATAGATCAAGCAAAATTGATAGTGGTCGCAAAACATATGGAGCAAATGGGAGGTTAATCACCTCCAACCAAAACACTACAACTTATCCTACTATCACGAATGTCAATCAAGGACCTAAAATCCTTAACAAAAATCATGGAGTGACAACGGATGGAGTAACCGATCAGGATAGAAAGGTAAATGTTGTGAATACTCCACCACAAATAAACAATCAACGAAACAACAACTTTACCCCGACAATCAATGCAGTGGATTTTAATCATCCACAACAACAACAACAACAACAACAACGATGAAGCCCTACATGGGATCCAAATCAAAGTTCAACTAGGTATCAAAACCAGAATTCAAACCAAAAACAACAAACACAAAACTTTAATAGGTAACGGTTTGATCAAAGTTTTGGGCCACAATATGCACCAAACCAACAAACTAGGAATTACAATCCTAATTCATATTGTGGTTTCCACAAAATTCGGGGCCATGACACTAGAACGTGTCGTGACTACAATAAATTCATGCAACATTTTGCCAGATGAACAAAGACAACTTTTCATAGATATGTTCTTGGCAGATCCTACGTCACTAGCACCAAATACTTTTACAGGGGTAGTTTCCCCTCAAAATGCACCCCTCAAGATCTTTAATGATCCGCTCCCAAATCACAACAATAACAAGTTAAATCTAAGTGGGACAAACAAGGGTGTAATTCCAGGAAACAATGATCATGAGGCTTCAACTTCACTAAATCCATTAGTTACGCCCACAACTAGGAAGTCAACCATGACCTAAGATAGTCGGTTTAGTGGAATTAGATGCGAACTACCCATAGAAGCTGTAACAAGGACATGAGAGTATTCCTCTCAGCTAAGTCCAAGCTACCCGCTAGAAATGGACAATATCCAACAAGTATTAATAAAACCCGTGGGTGCTTATGATTTAATTAATGATCTAACAAAAACCTTCTCACACATCTCCTTTTTGGATTTATTAAGAACTCCCCTTCTCACAGGGCTGCTCTTTTAGAGGCATTGGGTTTAGGTCATTTAATTAACATCACTCCACCTCCTGAAACACAGGTAAATCATATAGACTTTGATATCCATCCTCCGGGGCAGCCAGATAGGGACACCAAATTCATATTCGAAATAAACAAAATGCCCACAGACGCTGAGGTTGCGCACCGAGGTGATCCAACCTTACATTTGCAAGTATGGGTTTATAACAACTATGTAAAGCGCGATGGTAGACGATGGGGCAGTAGTTAACATAGTCCCTTTTCTTTCCTTCAAAAGCTAGGGTATGGAGAAACCAATTGTTCCACGACTCGAAATACGCTAAGAGGCTATGATAACCTTAAAGCCACTTCAATTGGAACTATAATACTACCGGTCACCTTAGGACCCAAAACAATCATGACTGAGTTTTATATTATAGATCGGGAAACTAACTATAATATGATCCTCGGCCGACCATGGATACACCGTATGAAGGAAATCCCTTCTACGCTATTTCAAGAAGTAAGGTTCTTGCATTTAGGAAAGGTGTTCATAGCCAAAGGTGATCCAAAACCATTCGATGTACACCTAGCTGACTTAAAGAAAAGACCAGGCGTACACTCAGAGTTTGAACTCCCAACAAACCAACTTAATAAACCTACCGATGCGAAACCAGAGAAAAGTTGGTACCTACCAGAGACCTCGAAACTATGAGCCTAGCCAAGGCAACCCCAGCCCCCAAAGATGAGGCTAACACTATAGAAACAGTGTCATTAGGAACTACTGCAAAAATTGTTGAATTACTAGAACAGGATCTACCAATGTTCCTACCATTTGATTCTGTAGGCATGGGGTGCACCCTAGGTGTTGGCTCTCTTCCAGTAGTGGATCTCTGCATGATAGAAGTAGAGAATGTTAACACAACAAGTGTCCCAGTCGCCCATGTTCCCAGCTAAGTATTGGACTCTCCATTTCGATGGAGCTAGATGCCATTACGGAGCTGGGGCAGGTGTAATCCTTACTTCTCCCGAGGGAAAAGTCCTACCATTTGCCTTTAAGCTAAAATTTGAATGCACTAACAACGGCACCGAGTATGAAGCCCTTCTCCTTGGCCTCATCCTAGCTAAGAGAATCGGTGTTGATAACATCAGGGTGTTAGGAGACTCACAATTGGTAGCAAACCAAGTCTCTGAGATATACGAAACCAAAGCTGAGCACTTACGACTTTACAAAACAACTGTATTAGATTTAAGCAAAGAGTTTGACTTCATATCAATTGAAGCAATCCCGCGAGAACAAAATCTTCTCACCGATTCTATAGCAACCTCGGCATCACGCTTCACTCCAAACAATGAATTCCAAGATACCCGTTTCATGGTGTCCCTTCGTACTGAACCATTGGTAAAAAAATTTTTGTCAAATTCTCTGTTAACAAGCAAGGATGAGAACAAATCTACTATCCTAGACCACGTTGGTAGTGATATGGCAACTCTGAATTACTTAAACACCTATGCGGCATTACATCTCTCCCATCACGTGATAGATTTGTCCTTAATCCCACATTCGTCTTCCTATTACGGGAATCCCATGACAGAGCTTCCCCCACAAAAGGAACTTAGCATATACGCAGTCGAAAATGGAGATGAGCTGGAGCTACCCCCAGCCCCGCTTGAGTTTGAAGAAGGTAACGCTTCTCTAATCGAAGAAACAATTGATATTAACATCGGAACGGAAGATGAACCAAGGATATTGAAGTTAGGATCCTCGCTAACTCCATTAGAAGTAGAAATACACACTCGAATCCTCAAAGAACATCAGAAGGCTTTCACATTTAGTTATAAAGAAATGACAGGAGTTACACCGCACATTGCGGTACATAACCTCATCACTAAATCAGATGCAAAACCGGTTAAGCAAAAATCGAGACCAATGAAACCCAAAGTAGCTCTCATGGTAAAAGAGGAGGTAATAAAGCTCCTCCAAGTAGGATTCATCAAACCAGTTGATTACTCTCAATGGGTATCTAATATCATTCCGGTTCTCAAAAAGAATGGAAAGATACGCATCTGCATAGACTTCCGAGACATCAACAAAGCGTGTCCTAAAGACGACTTCCCATTGCCATCCATTGATGTCATTGTTGATGCAACAGCTAGATTTGAACTTTTGTCTCTCATGGATGGATTTTCGGATACAATCAAATCAGAATATCTGAACAAGATCAAGCTAAAACCACATTTATAACTCCTTGGGGAACCTATTGCTATGTTGTTATGCCATTCGGTCTCAAGAACGTTGGTGCTACATACCAGCGAGCTATGACATATATATTTCATGATCTTATTCACAAAATTGTGGAATCCTACGTAGATGACTTGTTGGCTAAGGCCAAGAAGCGTTGTGACCATCCGGAAGTACTTCGCATCATTCTTTCACGTCTGATAGAATACGAGTCACGCTAAATCCAGAAAAATGTGTCTTTGGTGTGACAGGAGGGAAGCTCCTAGGTTATATTATATCATCACGCGGGATCGATGTTGACCCAACCAAAATTAAGGCTGTTCTCGAAATGGTTCCACCTTCGATGAATCTGGAATCAGATCATTTCTCGGAAAACTTGGTGCGATCCGGAGATTCATCCCGATTTAAGTTTCATCCATTCATCCAATCAACAATCTACTCAAGAAAGACTATAGCATTGATTGGACCAAGACTGCAATGAAGCTTTCAATGTAGTTAAGCGTTTCTTGTTATCACCACCTACGTTAATGCCACCTAAGCCAGATCACCCATTAATTTTATATTCGTGAGCTACCAATGTCTCGCTAGCCTGTATGTTGGCCCAGGAGGATGATGACAAGAGGGAACGCGTGATTTATTTCATTATCCAGGACATTGCTTGACTATGAAACACGCTACACACAAGTAGAACGAGAATGCCTCGCCATAGTCTTTGCAACAAAACGCTTAAGACATTACATGTTAAATCAAGAAACAAAGGTCATTGTAAAAACATAGACCATTTACGAACTTTCCTCACGCAAGGGTCCTTGTCTAAAAAGGTTGGGCACTTTATAACCTTAATGGGTGAATTTGAATTAACATTCATAAATCAGAAGTCGGTTAAAGGAAAAATCATCGCAGATTGGTTAGCTGATAATCCATTAGACGGAGGTGATCTAGTAGATCTGGACTTTCCAGATGAGTGCGTATACTACATCGAAACCCGACCTTCTATCTCTGAGTGTCCTTGGTATACCGATATTATTAATTATATCATGGACCATACATATCCAGAAGATGCTACGCCACAACGAAGAAGGTGGTTACGCATTATCGTAGCCAAATATGTCATTATAGAGCAAGTGCTCTATCGAAAAGCATTCGATGGAATGCTTCTAAGATGTGTCGACACAGAAGAATCCAAGAAGATTCTCCACGAATCTCACAGTGGGATGTGTGGAGGCCACTTCGGTGGCCATGCCACCACTCGTAAAATACATCGAATGGGCTATTTCTAGCCTACTCTAGAACACGATGCAGTAGAGTTTGTACGAAGGTGTCATAAATGCCAAGAATTCTCTCATGAGATTCACATGCCAGCACAAGCTCTACAACCAATCGCTACTCCTTGGCCCTTTTCTACGTGGGGCCTAGATTTAATAGGGAAATTCTCTCCCTCGTCTACAAATGGCCATAATTTCATAATCACGGCCACCGAATATTTTACCAAGTGGGTAGAGGCTATGCCTCTTACTACTGTACGAGGTTCTGTAATCGCCAAGTTCATTTTGAACCAAATCATTTACAGGTATGGTGTCCCGCAAATCATTATCTCAGATAATGGGACTTCTTTTAAGAATGACGAAGTTCACGAATTATGCAATAAATTTAAAATAAGCCATCATACGGCTTCATTATATTACCCTCAAGCCAATGGACAGGCTGAGGCGACAAACAAAACATTAAAATCCATTCTCCTTAAAACGGTGAAAGAAAACAAACGAGATTGGCATTTGAAGTTATATCCGGCCTTATGGGCCCACCGAACCTCAATAAGGACACCAACAAGAGTGACTCCTTTCTCGCTAGTATTCGGGGCAGAAGCAGTTCTCCCGCTTGAGGTTGAAATACCTAGTCTCCGCATTTCATTACAAGGGATCCTGGATGAAGACGCTTATAGAGAAGCACGTCTTTCCCAACTAGAAAGTCTAGATGAAGCTAGGTTAGATGTTGAACAATGGCACAGAGTCTATGCTGACCGGATGTGTTGGCAGTATAACAAGAAGGTCTATGAATGCGACATATATGAAGGTGATCTAGTTCTAAGGCTAGATAGCCGGATCGACAAAAAAACCAGCGAAGGAAGGAAGTTCCGGCCCAAATGGTTGGGCCCATACCGAGTCATGAAGGACTATGGAAATGGTGCATACCTCTTATGTATCGCTGGAAGGTGAGGAATTTGGTGAAACAGTCAATTCCTTGCACCTCAAATGATTCTACGCGTAAGCAACTAGCACTACTTATAATTATATCTACATTGCATCTTCATATAGATTAGGATCATTTTGTCCGCTTGTTTCGTACAAAAATTGTGATCAAGGAATTTGTTCTCAAAGCAATTCATTACAAACTCATGATGTTGTTGGCATAAACACTCTAATCGTACTTCTCCATTTCCATGATATCATCAAACTATTTCGGAATCATTTCATCAAATAAAGCTAGATATGACAAAGTCTTAACGGTAACCATGCCAAGATCTGCGGGTTTATTCTCACTTTTGGTTTCTTCTTAGGATAGGTGTCTTGCCTATGGTCTATTCTAGAAGCTTCATGGTGTCACATCTATCCCGTATATATATCTCTTTGGAAATAAGAACACACTGACATTTTGCTCAAATAAACAAGTCAAATATAGATCAAACAGAAAATTTTAAATTTACACATTTCCTTGCCCCACCAACCTTCGGTGATGAGCTTGCATCTCTTACTAGTGACGTAGGGTTGGGAAAGGATGGAAATGCCCTTACTCGCCTATGCCTTGCCTATGGTGATAAACCCACGCTTCTTACTAGTAGCATGGGGCAAGGTGTAGGGGGTCCTCTTGACAAACAAACGTAAAAGGTCATAGACAAACAATTCAAATCTTAAAATCTTGAGTCAAAAAACAAATGAATCAGATGTCCAAAATTCCAAGAGAATTAAAATCCTAAAAACCAGATTTTGTCTACCATGTGGCCATCTACGGATCTAAGTCTAGATAAACCGCAAAGCAAGTTGCATCCCAAAACTATGAAGTCACTCGAGTGGAGTAGGCTTGTGGCATCCTAATTTGGTTCCGCCAAAGCTTTGTCTATCTTTCATCAAAATCATTTCAACACATTTCATAGCTTGTGCCCTTTCTAACTCTCGGTGATGAGCCCTCGCATCTTACTAGTTGCGTGGGGTTAGGAGTAGGGGCAAGTTTATCTGCTCATCATATCAGCTTGTCTTCACCACTTTGCCAAAAGCAAACATGAAGTATCCAAAATTGCTTACAGAAACTAAAATTCAAAATCACATTGTATCTACATTATCATATATCAGCATCATGAAATACAAAAAGAAAGTAAACATTTGTATCATTTGTTCTCCATTTGCATACATTCTAAAGAGCATACAAGCATAAACATCATAATCTACATGAGGAAACTGGAAAGGAAACAAAGCCATAAATGTCAAAAGTCTGATCCAAAGAGAATATAAATATATAGATAATCAAAGTTTCTGTACAATGCCATCATGCGCCAAGCATGGTCAAAATGCTCAAAGAGCCCGGTATATACAAAAGAATATATCATGCAAAATCTAGGAGAGCCAAGTGGCTTCTCAACCCCTATGAGACCCCTCCGAAGGTGCACGCCACGCCTAGGACTCCGGCTACGCCGGCGCTCTGAGTGAATGGAGGGCTCAGGATCCCGAGGGGTAGCCGCAGTCTCGCCACGAGAATGACTCCTCATCAGGCTGCTCGGCTGTCCTATACCCCGCTAGCTCCGTGCGGAGAGTCGATACCATCTTGGCCACATGCCAGATTGGGGCAAAGACGTCAGTGTGTCTACCAGCTGCTGAGGGCTCCCCAGCATCCACAGACAACTCTGTGCATGGGTCCTCTCCATGGGGATCATCAGGGTATCAGTACATACCCTGCGAATCAAGTCCCGCCACTCATCGGCGGTCTCTGCAAACAAAGGAGAAAACAAATTAGAAACAAAACAAGAGATAAAATACAAGAGCAAACAAAAGGAGAAATAGTAACTAAGGCAATCCTAATTAAAAACAAACATTAAAGAGAAGGGTGGTAACTTACTCGGATCACCAGGCCTCCAGGATGGATCTCCAGGGTCAGCACCTGCCACGAGATGCCGCCGCTGACTGAGGTGCTTGCTCCTGTGACTGGAGCAACGTAGCGCCCCAACGGACTCATCCTCCCCACCATGGCCTAGGAGAGTGGCTCCTCTGAAACCGAGTCACCCTCTCTGCACTCTGCTCGGCCCTCTCTGCCTGCATGATATCCTGAGTATCATGCCACTCAGGATCAGTCTCCTCCTCTGTCTCTCCCCCTGTAAACTCCTCGGACTCGAGTCTATGTCAATGGGGTCATCGCTGCTATGGGCAGGACCCACGGAAATCCGAAGCAAAGGTGCTTAAGGTGCACCGGCTCTCCCTCGAGCACGTACTACCCTCCTGGCCGCAATAGGGACACCAGGAGTAACAACTGTCCAACCCCGGCCTCTAGGACCCCCTCTGGCCTCTCGAACTAGACCTGTATACTGGTGCTACCGGGGAAGCATGCCCATGTAGGGTAGGCCAAACTGAGGACTCGGCCAAGGGGTGTATCTCCACTCGCCCCACTCTGTCAATAAGCTACCCTGTGGTGGAGCAGGAGATCAAAGTAAGAGCCTCCTCGCCCCATATGCCTGCCATGGTCTGATATGGTGTGGCCTCCATGTCATCGGTGGTCAAGGAAGCAACTGGCTGATGAGGTGCTCTGAGCACCAACATATCTGTCCATCTAGCTGCCCTCACAGCTCCGGGATCTGTCACCTCTACACCTCTGCCATAGGGGATGAAGTGCTCATAAACCCAACTCATGACCAGGGTCGGGTGGCTCAAGGACTGCCCCTGTAAATGGACTACCCTATATAAATCATGGTAGGTAGTCCCAAGTATATCTGCTCCCCAGGCATATATCCGGCCATGTCCCTCTATCTGTGTAATGATGGGGGACCAACAGTATAGCAGTGTGTCTCCTCCCTTGTCCCCGATCAGTCTCGAGGCAAGGATCCCCATAATAGCTTTGACGAAGTAAGGGATAGGCAAACTAGGAATGGATCAAACTCTAACCCCCTTCTTCGACCCCGTGGAGATGACTGCATCTCCCATATAGGAAGCCCACTGTGCTATCTGGGCCCGCGAACCTGTTGTCTCAAGGGTCAGACATCTCCCAATGATCGGGACCCCCAGAATGTGATAAACATCCTCCAAAGTGATGGTCCACTCACCGCGGACCCCTGGTAATCGGAAGGTGTTCCGATCAGCATCCCAATAGGAAAATAAGTCACAAAGAATGTGACTGGATGGTGCAACATGTGGAACGCGTGAGATACGTAGTATCCCGGCCCTCTGAAGAGTGTCCTCCTCATCCTGAGAAAGTGCATCTAGTACTGCTGGGAGCCAGTCACACTCCCTCTCTCTCGGCTCCACCGAATATACTCCTCTCTCACCTACATACACCCAAAAACACACAAAACAGAGCAAGTTAGCATCCGAATAACATTGGAAAAATCATGAAAACACATAGAAATGCTAAAAATGCAAAAACAATCTCAAACAGATGTTCTTTTGGCATTATGTCAAAACCGCCGCCCTGAGCAGGGAGGCGGTTTCGTAACCACCGCCTTAAGGGCGGCGGTCGTAACCGCCGCCCGAACAGGTGGCAGGTCATGTAACCGCCCCCTGGCGGGGGCGGGCGGTCGTGGCCCGAAAACCCACGTGGGTTTTTAAACCTAAAAAGCCTAAAAATGCCAAAAGAGGACCATTTTTACTAAAACAAGGCCTACCCAGTAGGTGCCCCCCCTAGATGGACCTTTTGAACCTAACATTTTCAAAAATTACCCCCCCATGACAAAGATTTTAGCATTTTAAAATTAAGGGGGTGAAAAGGATAAATTGAAGAAAACTAACCTGTGATCTCGCGGGTCGATGTTCCACTCGCGGAGGCATGATCACTATCTTGTCACGAACGTTTTGGCTCTACTCACGCAAGAAACCGTCACCGTGGGTCCCAGAGCTCAAAATCAATCAAATCAACACGCGTAAATGAATAGGAAAATGGGCCCACTTTCATATATATAGCAGCCTGACTTGTTTTAAAAATGTTTTTTTTTGCAGGTTTGGAGCACCGACGGAGGTAAGTTCTTACCCCGCATAAATGGTACGTCCTCATTTCCCATTATTTTAGCGTTTATTTTCCGATCTATCTTGTCTATCTGCACTTGAGTTCTCTTTTCATTTTGCAGGGAGCGGGAATTTTGGATGGCGTCATTTCGACACACGGACGTATCAGGTATAACTTTCAACTTCCCATTTTGGGACCGCCATACTCGGACCCACATTTTACGCCTCTTCATGGCTAAAACGCTTCTCCGAGGGGGCAATATGTACGTACCCAAAATTGTAGGGTACTGCACCATCGAACAACGTAACACGTACCCCAATGATGATACAGGTCTCCTCGCAAGGTGTTCGGGATCCAAAAAGCTCTCCAAGTATGCGTTAACATCCCGCATGCCCCGCTTAGCCCCCACGTGCTTTTTTTTCTCTTTTCCCTCTTTTCTTGGCCTTTTTCTCTTCAGTTACAAAACCACCACCCCGCCTGGGCGGCGGTCTCGTGACCGCCGCCCTAATCAGGGCGGCGGTCCTGTAACCGCCTGCTCAGGGCGGCGGTCCTTTACGCATTTTCCAGAATGCTCTTTTAACACGACTCACGTAAATTTCAACAATTCACTAGCTTTTTTCACCGCCATAAGCTTGCATTAATGATTCTGGTTCCCTGGAATAGTGTTTTGCCATTGTTTATAGTTTAAGAGTTCTATTTGGTTTTTACCTTGGGTAAATCCAAATGCTATAAATAGATGGCTTGTGCTCAAGCAAATGGCCCCTCAAATTTGCCTCTGAATTTCTCATTGCAATAGATTAGTCTTTCATTTTGCTTAGAATTCTTAGTTTCTTTCATTGCATGCTTAGTTAGCGTTGTTTTGTCTGTTAGTAAGCCACATATCCATCTTGTGCAAATGTTGTTGATATTTTATCCAATCCATTGGAGTAAAATATTTTGTTTTCAATAGGAAGCCATTAAAGTTGCAGGTTTTGTTCTTCAAACAGATAGTTTCGTGGTTCGGATGTTTTATGTTGCATGACTCATGATAAATCCCGCTAGGAATTGCATAAGCCAAGCTCGGTACTCTTCGCTATCCCTCTCCTACTCGCATTGTATTCAATTTGTGTCTTAAAGCTGCCTTTGTTCCAATATCTACTTCTGTTGATGCTAGCATTACACGCTTTTTTGGATCCACGTGAACACGAAGGAACGAGGAGATCACACTGAGGGGACATAGCCACACACACCATCGGATTCGCCACTGTTCTGCGGAATCTAGGTTCTAGCTTTCAAAGTTCTAATTAGAAGCATATCAAATAGAGTAGCCAATCACTTTATTTCAGTCAATTTTACTTTCGATATTGCTAGGGAAGCTGTGGGGATTGATAGTTTCTGAGAAACTATGATTCATTTCTCACTTCTGAGGTAGGATCGAGAGTCTTGCAAATAGATTAGATCAGTTATTTCATTACTTAGAATAGATTTACAACGCACAGACAAATAGCTATACTCGGTTATCTTGTTTGTTTTAATTTGTTATTCTAAATTGTCAATTTCTAGATATATTAAAATAGCTGCTCTTTCAAATTCATTTAAAATTCATCAGAAAATAACAAAAATATAGGAGTTATACATGTTATAGACATACTTCACATAGTTAATTTTATTTTTGCTGCATTTAGTTTACATTATTGCTTTTGTATGACAATCACGGGACCTAGAGAGCCCAGGGAATACGTATTCGAGCCAATCGTGCCCCAACCCAATCTCATCACAGCCATAACTGATATAGATCAGAATCTTAGGATCCAAGTCTTCCAAACAACGGTAAACTTACAACAAATCAGTTTCCAACTGCATGGGTTAAACATAGAAGACAACCAAGCACACACATTTTGGTCAAATCAACCAAACTATAGATTACCCTAGATTCATATCCACATGACTGTAGAAGGGTTTGAAAGAGAGCAGACCTTTGGTTGTGATCCTTTGGTCCCATAGCCAGACGCGTAGGAGATACTCTCACAGACATAGATACTAGCTTGAGAATTCAGGTTGCACAAACGCCTGTAAGATACTCTGAGAAGATCGCACAATTATTAACTCTGAATATAGAAGTTGAAAAGGCATATGACTATTGGATACTAGGGATTAGGATTGATTCCACACATGACCA
This sequence comes from Taxus wallichiana var. yunnanensis, assembly GCA_018340775.1. Lineage (NCBI taxonomy): Eukaryota > Viridiplantae > Streptophyta > Pinopsida > Cupressales > Taxaceae > Taxus > Taxus wallichiana. The sequence continues at coordinate 10,783,313 of CM031236.1, forward strand.
TAGTAGGACCACAACAAATACAAATCTACGGTTGTGACCCACAAATCCCATAGCCCAACGAGCCTATAGGTGAATCAGACATAGATGTTGGCCTACGTACACTAGTATTTAGATCTACTCCACTTCCACCTATCATCATCGAACAGTTATCCTTATTAGACATAGCAACTAACAAAGCTAAGGAGTTTTGGACTAGGCCAGAGAATCACCCATAGAGTCAATTATATTTATCATCCGTCCTATGACCTTATCGGGGACATACACGAAACTATCCCAAGACATTTTCCACGTATTCCACAACCTATAGACCGAATCACGCCAGAGCTCGATATTGATTGGAGCCTTCGAGCAGTCATCCTTGCTGATCGATCTATCACACCAGTTTAAGTTAGGAGGGCCTTCTTTGCCTTAGATTCACAATTTCCACTAGTGCGTTGAAGACATCAGATTGCCTAACTAGTTTGTCTGCATCCCACGCATATTCCATCCCCACCGGTTGTCTCGCACGACCTCGGGAGGTCGGGTGCGAAAAGAGAGTTACTTGTAGATTCCCAAGCTCGCTCATGTAAACACTAAGGGGGAATGTTAGGAATTATAGTATTTACATGAGTGTTTGGTAAATTAGTTGGGTAAAATACTTGTGGTTAATTGTTAAGAGTTATATTGTTATGTGATAACAATATAACGTATATAGTCTAATATTTGTGGTTGTTAAAACCACTCACGGAGTTAGGCAAAGTTGTTAGGAAGGTTTCCTATTTTAAAGGAGATGTAATTGCCTATATAATGGCATGCTTGTTTATTGAATATAATATCTAGAATAAATTGAATGATAGATTATTATTCCGTGAATTTTATCATGTAAATCAAGTTAATCACCATTAGGCAAATGGACATTGTTCATGAAATTAGACAAGTTTTACACTCAATTAAATTGGGTACTAATTGGTTAGTTAAGTTGATTCATATATTCACACTTTTTTTTAAGAATTGGAAGAAACAATCATTAAGTTGTTTGAAACCCAACAATACTTCAACCTTTGCTCAACAAGGTGACCAATTCACAGTTTTGAAGGAAGGTAAAACTATTCCAACATTTCTTATCTAAGATAAAATGGATAATTATATAGTATATTGATTTGATATCCATGTTTGATTAGATAACCTTTGTGTGGATTTGTTGGAAGGGAATTATGCCTTGTTTTGGAACTATTAAGAACTTTTTAAAAACAAGAGGTTTCATCACTACCTCATAATGAAGGAGGTTTGATATGGTGTAACCTTCTATTCAAGTTGTTGAATCAGGAAGAGGGGTCAACCCTTGATTTGGTAAACTGGTTTCTTGGATATTTTAATTTACATTGCTATGGTATTGATTAACATGCTTTATTTAACCTTTAAACACTATTTTGGGATTCCTAATTGTGTTGATAAGAAAGGAGTTTTAACCCTTGTGTTTGGAAGAAGGTTTTGATATCTCCTATTTCACTTTATGTTTCCATTGTTGGATATGCATTTTGGAAACTAACTCAGTTAAATTGAGTGGAGATATATCACTCACGTGGAATAAAATAGGAGGAAACAACCATGTGATAGAACTTTAAGAGAGGTTCATCATTCTTAGTTTATACTCTCACGATTATGATATTTTCTTACCGATTACTTATACCTCTTGGCAAGACTGGAAAAGAGGTTTTATAGGTAAATTCTCTAAGTTGGTTCTTGGATTTTGATACGTCAAAGAAGGGAATTTGTAACCACTTTTAGGTATATATAATGGTTTTATTTCCTATTGTTTTCACAATGTATATGGCATCTATTTCATTCGCATGAATTTTCCTTCCATGCGCATGTTAATGCTTTTGGTAAAACCTAAGACGAGAAAAGTATTTTTGCATATTATATATATTGCATGTTTATGACACCCATACATTGAAATATTTATAAATCCATTTATACATATGTTGTATGCATTTCCTTGGAATTTTTGTGGGCATTAAGTAATCAAAGTGTTTTTGGATTTTTATGATGAGAAGTACTTTGTGATAGGCTTATTATGCTTATATTATCTTCTCATGTTTTGGGATTTTATAAACTTTAATTTTTAAATCCTAACAAGCTTTTGATTTTCCTTATGCATTTTGGTAAAGGATTTTAACTCATATTTTCAGCTTGGAGTTTTTTACAACAGTTTAAGTAGGTGTTTGTGGGGCATATTACAATGTGTCTATTTGATACTTGCTATCAAAATAACTATTGTTTTTTAGGATGCATAATGCATCTATTTTGAGCATCTATATGTTGGATTCATTTATAAAACCACACTTGAGAAAAAAATTTGATAGTAGTTACATTTGGTTTCTTTCATGTCGTTTGGAATGTGACATTTATGTAAACAAACTTTTTCTATCCTCGGTTCTACACGGTAATATATTTCACTTGCAATGGCAGCTTTCACGGGTTAGTCGATAACTTGTTGTATGTCATTGTGTTTTCTATTTTATATTGATTTTTTGGGTGATATTATGTGGATGCAAAGTGATTTAGGAGTTTCACATAGATTCGGTTTAACTCTCACCTCTTCATAAGGTGTTGTGTAGTTTATTACATAACCGATCTATTCCAGTGATATTTTACAATGATTTGATAGTTTTATAGGGTCAATTGGATAACTTTTTATATGGTGTTGTGTTTTTCTATTTTATACTAATCTATTTTGGGTGATATTTTACAATTGCAGTTATTGGCCAATCACAAGGATTTAGTTTGACACGTGTTAAGAAGCATTTTTTGTCTATTATATACTAATCCATTTTTATGATGACATTAGATAACTTGTAGTAATTTTTATCTTCAATACAATTTTTTCATGTGTGTTTATGTTATGTAGAGAGACATTTTGGGTAGAGAAGAATAATGGAAACCTTACAGAGGGGTACTAATTATCTTCATATATTTAGTTTTAGTTTGGGAATTAGACTTTTGGAGACCAAAGCCTTCCTAAAAGGGAGGAGTGATACAAAGACAATCATAAAAACAAATGTTCCCAAAATTTCCCAATACTTGTTCCTTATGGAATATATCAAGTAAGCTTTCCATCACTTTTTGAACATGTTAAAATGGATACAATATACGTAAAATAAAGTCCATGCATGATTTACAAGTAGATAGTAAGCGCGGGAACCTCGATGATCATAGTGAACAACCAATCGAGCTATCAGAAGTTGACAAGTGGAAATGTGTAAGCAAAGCAAGGAGAAAATCATGTTCATGTTTTAATACTTCAGTCTTCGACATACATGTACACAAAAAATTGGTTTCAACAGTGGAGTCTACTCTTGTTTTGGAAGGAGACTCAACCATTGTATTATTCATGGTAATGTTCATTATCCCATTTTTACTATGTTATTTGGTATATTTTGTAGTTGACATTGTTGGTGTATGTGACTTGCCTCATCATCACTTAGCGTATTATGTATTTCACATGGTTAGTCATCTCGCTTAGCGAGATCATAGGTCATTAGTTGTAATCGTGGTTTCATGTATCATGCACAAGACTTACACAATTGATTTAATCTAAATTGAATTAAATCTAATTTTAGAGTAACTACTATGACAAATGATGTTTAGGTAATAAACTATAGTAATGCATAAGCAATAAGCATTCAACATTGTATAATCCTAAGCAAATGAGAGAGGAAAAATGACCTAGCTGATTTCGTCACGAACCTATGAGTGATCTGAATCGTATATATGTTGGAATAGGAATGGAAAATTATCACAAAGACTCGACGAGGGTTTAAAACACTATGAATGTACATGACAGTAAGTGCCCACGAGAGGACATGAGTGCCCAAGCTACTGGTGCCTAATGAAGGCACATGTGTCTTCTCATATGCTCGGAGTCTAGTCTTTTATGGGTTGGAGGATCTTTACCTCTACTCAATCTTTGCTCCTCCATTTTTACTTTTAGATCGCTAGATAACACATGTAACCTAAAAAACAAATGTCTATCTGCACATGTCCACAAACCACATCAAATCTAATAAAAATATGTAAAATGTGGAGTCGGACTAATCCCGACAATCACACAAGAGTGAACTTACAACCAAGCGTTGTACTACCTCTCAAACTCTATGAAGTTCTTTGTATGTGTGTATGATTGTTTAGTTCCATAGGTTTCCCTTGTGTATTTTAGATAATGATAACAGGCTAGACATAGATTATGCCGAGTATCCGTAATGTGTGTGATGGAATAGAAAGAACTCCCCTCCTATGTTGTGTATACAAACCAATGTAGCCCCTATCCCTTGTATGAGTGTGCTAGATATATGATTTGTAGTACTCTTGTGCCTTTTATGCAAGCTTAGGCGATGATAGGAAATGCTTATAATGCTTAACCCTTGATTTAGGAGAAGTAACTAAATATATATATGATTCCCTTGTTTGAATTACATAATTGACAAATGAAAGGTCGACCCAAAGTGCTAAAAAGTGACTAAGAAGTGAAAAGACCCAAAATAGTAAGAAGAAGAAAGAGAAGGACAAGAGCACCCATAAGGGATAAGAGAGCTTGGGCACTTCTTTATTAACTAGGCGCCGGTGTCTGAGGCTATAAAAGATAAATTAGTCAAGTCTTGTGAGCTATAAGATGTGTAAGACCAATAAAGTGTAAGAGATAAAGCAATCAAAATTCCAAGGGGAGTTGTCACCCACTAGTTTTCTTACTTAGGAATCATGTATACATACATTAGTATGTTTTAGGACCTAGAAATGTACCCAAATGCATAGATTTGGTGTCTACAACAACACTCCTATATATGCACCCTTTTTATTTGAGCTATGAGAATAGGTGTACTTATTCTTTCATGCATGATTTTCCTTTGTGTTTGATTTATTGTTGATTACTTGGAGCATTCACATCACCATTGGAGTGTAACCTCTTTGATGTGCACGAGGTTTCGTATTGATTCTCGTAGAAAAATCTCACATGGTATCAGATTGATTGTTCGGTAAACATATACACATTTATTTTGGTTGTTAACTACTCATGGATTCATTATTTGTGCTTCTTGTGTAAGTTTTTTTTTATCATTTTTAGAATCTTTATAACTAGTCTTGACAGTTTGTGTTTTGGAGTTTATGTTGTCTTGGGTTTTTTGCATGTGCAAGTTTAAGTACTTTCTCCACCAAATCTAGCTAGTTACAACTAAATTTGAAGGGAAAGCTAAATTTGGAGGTAGATTATTTTTATGGATTTATTATATTTATTTTTCATTAAAAGCGAAATTTTAATTGAAAAGTTTCATTTTAGACTGGTTTGGGCCTCCTCGCTTCTATTTTTCCCATCCCAACTACATTTTTTCTCCCGGCTCGGTCGAGCTCCTCTCATGAGTGTTTTCACCCACCCTCGGCTCGTGCACTTTGTCAACTCGCCCGATGAGTTGGGTTGTTGGACGAGTTGGGTTGGTTTGGTCCCTTTTCTCCCTAACGAATTGAGATTGATTGTTTACCTTAGCGATTCAAGTGGTTGGGTTGGGTGTTTTTCTTTAACCAACGAGTTCCTTGTTTGTTTGCAATTTTGGGATATTTTTCCTTATTGGTAAACTGTTTGTGAGTTATTTCTATTTTTTTCTTTGGCTTAGTGAGCTTATCTTTATCTTGTATCGTATTGTTTGATCTACCTCGCAAGATGATTATTTTATTTTTGGTTTGAGTTACTTAGCCTATATTTTCTTTGCTCACTCTTATCGACCTTGTTGGGGTTATGCCTCTCTTTTTTCCGACTATTACATTGTCTTATTGACTTTTTTTGGCTTGGCGTTCAAACCTCGACTCAACAAGCCCTCACTTGAGCTCGCCCGTGCTTCTCCGACTTGGTTCCTTGGCTCACCCTACTTTACACCATCTACCTTCACTCTTATATCCCATGTTGGTTTCCTTGCTCGTTGTCCATGTGTCATCATCCATGGTCTACCCCGTTGAGTTGTTACCCTACGTGGCCATTTAACATGACTCACTTTGTATCCTAGTTGTCTTGCACCTCCCGCTCGAGCTTATCCACTCATGCATTGATCACCAACCAAGTTGGGTCTTCCAACTTACCTCGATCCCTTAAACGAATCACTCCATTGAATTTCTTGACCCATCCAGGATGATTAAGTGAAATGTGGATAATGTATGCTTAATCTGATTACTATTGTAGTAGTAACTAAATAAAAATTAATTACGTAAAATTAACTCAAGAAAACTAAGCAATAAAATGTGAAACCCTAGTTGTAAGGAGGAGAAAGAGTGACTTAGCTATTTTGTAGTAATTTTTGGACTATGTTGAAGTGCTGAAAAGGAATGTAGAAGCGTCACACAGATACCTATAAAAATATATATTTAGAAGAACAAAGTTGGATAGGGGTAGCCATAAAGGGGTAGGGTCGTCCACGGTGCTATAGACTAGAAAAAATGCATGTGACTTTGAAAATCTCAAAAAGTCATCTTTTCCAGTTACTGAAGTTATTTTTGTCCTTCACCTTTGGTCACTATGAGGTCACATAATGATCACCGAGATCATTGGAAACCTGCAATGAAGTATTGACCTGCAAAACCCTCAAAAAGACATCAAATCCTAAAAAGAAAGATGCAAAATGAGGGGTCATACTATCCTCAGCGTCACAATGGTGATCTTATGATGGGGCACCGCACTACATCTCGAACCAATGTAAAATTGTGTGTGTAAGTGTGAAATCATGCCATAGGTAGCTCTTGTACGTGTCACACTTAGATAGTGAGAAAGTAGCTAAATGTAAAGAAATGTAATAGATGTGTGCATGGAATAGAATAGACTCCCCTCCTATGAAGTGTATGTGGCATAATGCACCCCTTGTTGAATGGATGCTTTAATGCTCTCGAATAACCTTTGGATGCAACCATAGGTGATGATAGTTAATGCTTAGTGATTGGAGCTTTAATTATGATCACATTACTTTATGTTTATATGATTCCCTTTCCCGAATTTTTAATTAACCCCAAAGACGCCAACTACCAAATAGATAAGATGCTCAAATGACCAGAAAGGACCCAAAAGATGTGAAAAAGTAAAAAGAGGTATAGGGATGTTTGAGGGAACGAGAGCACTGACATTGGCATCCCGATTGGGCGTTGGTGTCTAGGATGAGAAATGTCGAGGTATGAAAATATAGAATGAGAAAGAAAGGATGTAAGACCAACGGTAGCAATAGAAAGAAAGAAAAGATGGCCAAATACATGGGTTAAGTAGTACTTTTATTACTTAGGAATCATACGAATAATAGTATGCAATCAAGACTAGATAATTACCCAAAGTGCATGTTTTTGTGTCTACATTTCCCCACTTTATGTTGTTGAGTGAAAGCTCGATAACATAAAATATATAGCGATGTGTGCCTGATAACCATGTAGATCGATGGCAAGAAATACGTCGAGAGACAGGGAAAAGCGTGGAGTGATAAAAATATGAAGCGTGGAGACTAAAGATGAGAAAGTGCAAAAAGTGATGAGATGTTGACCCTATGGTGGAAACACATGTTGTAGATGTTGCAAGTCTGCTTTGTTGTTGATGTTGATGCTTATGTGTGTGATGTTGCTGATGTTGAACGATGTTGGATGATTTTTGGCTACTCGCTTATGATCTAAAACTTAGGGGTTTCATATTTAAAGAAAAAAATAACAATTGTGTCAGATGTAATAGAATAACTATCTCTAAAAAGAGATGTTAATTGCTTAAAAAGACTCATAATATGTTAGTTATCTCTGTCAGAGTGTTTGTCTTTCCCTTGAGGGTTATATATGATTTTATACTATTTTTAGAAATATGAAAAGACACCTAGAGGAATGTGGAAGGTCACCAGTCTCAAGGGAGATGAGGTGTTTCATCTTCCTGATAATTACATGTGCGATAATTTCACAAAACATACTATTTTTAGAATTTACTATTTTTAGACAACACTACAAAATTGCAATTTGGCCCCTTTAGACGTGGATTTCATGGGTCAAAATTTTCTTAACAAAGCTCCACACCCTTCCATCAAATTTTATGCATTAAAATATTTTCATCACATTTTGAACGGAGTCAATTGGAGCTACGGTGCAGAAGTTATGGTTCCCGAAGTTGCACCACTATAATTGTTCCTTGGTTGTGGTTTGGATCAACTTCCCATACGTAAACACATGCAAAGGAGAAGAACAAAAAGTAGTCAAATACATGCATATATGTGTCGAAGCATGCAAATAAGTATGTAAATGCTAAAAATGTGAAAAAGGAGTATGTGTATTGATCAGTGATGAGGAAATAGTGTAGAAAGGATCCTGTAGATGTTGTTGATGATCAAGTTTTTTGGGTGATCTCATACCAATTGTGTCGGCTACGAGTTTTTAGGCGTTATCATGCGCTAAGGATTATCTCGCCATGCAAAATCTGATGTGTGAAGTGTTGTAGACTATGTTGCAGATCAAGAAACTATGTAACTTCCCCTTGGTCATAGGCGTTCAGGAAGGGTCAGGGGCACCCAGGCACTACTATCCGTGTCTGGGCGTTAGTGTTTGTGTTGTGTCAAGGATCCAAGTCAAGATCTGAGCCCTATCCAATGTTGATGACTATGTTGTATCTGTAGTGTGTTGTATTGAAATGTGACAATAAACTACTATATGGGGTGACTGATTCACCAAATGATGCCCCCTCATTTAGGGTGCATGTGACACCGTTGAAGGAGCATATAGCCCAAAGGAGGATTGACCATTGTGTTGAAACTTTTCCTACAAGGGAGAGGGAGTGTGCTTAGTAGAAACCAAGGCACACAAAACAAGTGGCTAGGAGACAAGTGTTAGTATAAGAAAACATGCATGTGAAATGTGAGCTAAGATGCAAGAATCCAAACACACAAGAAGATAATGTATACCGCAAAAAATGGGTTATAAGCATGTGACACCACTCACGATGTCACAAGATCATCAAATCTGACTATGCCAATAACTCGATAAGTGTGCACATAAGATAAAGGGAAAAGCCTCGCAAACAACGACAAATAATGAAAAACAAGAACAAACAATGTAATAGATAACCATGGAAGAAAATAGGCTCAAAGCAAATGATGCACATGAAGCACTGTTAGCATGTTAGAAAGATAAAATGTATGTCAAAGCGTGTATGACCCGATATAGTAGTGTGTTATGTGTAGACACCCCAAAATTACACTTTTGTTTTCACTTGTTCCCAGTGTTATCCTAGTACATCCTGTTATTCACCCATTTGTGATTAATTCATTAAATTATTTAATTCATACATATTGCACCCTTTGGATTATTTAAATTAATCCCATGTATCCTTACTACCCCTTTAGTTAAGTTAATTATTATTTATTAATTAAATAATTAATTAATTAAGTGTGTGCACATCCTAGTCAACTGCCACTTGATCAACATCCACCTAGACTCTACTTAGACTCCACTTGGACTCCCTATCCTTATCCTAGTTAACTACACTTCTAGAATCCTAGAAAGGTGAGGGTAATTGAATTGCAATTTATCGCCCCTAAATGCCCCACACTACTGTAACTTCCTATAATGTTATTTTTAGCATATGCATTCACCTATATGTAACCAATTTCTAACTACTTTTACCTTTATAAATTACAGGCTTACCTTGCTTACAAATCCTCTTGAATCAAGTACAAAAACTTTGCTAAAATTCACTGTGTTCGTAGCAATTGCATCCAAAGTTTGGAGAGCATTCAAGAGCATCCACATTCATTTGCAAGGTTCCACAGACAAGGTCTCCACAACCTTACTGAGGTTTGCATTGAAGGAATTGTAGGGAAGGTTTGCATTATTAGTTTTTTATCTTTCATTACTGTAGTTTTTTCATTGTTTACATTTTGGCACGCCCGGTGGGACTCGCACCCCATTTTCTTTCGTTTTTGGTTTCATTTCTTATTCATGTGTTTTATTTGTTTCACAAAAAATTCTTGTTTGTGTGCAACTTTCACAAGTGAATTGGGAAGTTACCATTGTTTATTGGTTTACATTTGTAGGAAGGAGTTGTGAATTTTCTAAAAGCTACTTCTCTTTTAGTTTATCAATTTTTGAGTTGTGATTTTTCTAAAAGTTGCTTCTCTTTTAGTTTATCAATTTCTGCATTGTTGTTTTCTTCTGGTTTATACATTTCTTCTCTTGATTTCTTTTCTGCACTTTCTGCACAACCTGCAAAATCAAAGCAATTAGATTTTATTATCAAAAAAATTACAAAAAAGAGGCTTTCTAACAATTCATAAAAAACAAAAAACACAAAAATAAAATTATTTTTCTATTTTTTGTTATAGATATAAATAAATAAATAAAATTTAACACCCCACCCCCTTACCTTTCCTTACCACCTTACCTCTCCCCCCCATCTCAAATCGCACGGCCGAGTTGTTCCTCCCCTCTTCACCCCCAAATCCAACCCCGAGCCTTGTCCTAACTACCCCGAGCCCTCCCTACCCCATTCCCGCTCCCACCCCCAAGCCCCGTCCTAACTACCACGAGCCCTCCCTACCCCGTTCCCCATTCCCACCCCTAAGCCCCGTCCTAACTACCCCAAGCCCTCCCTACCTTGACCAAACCCTCGGCTCGCCCACTCCCGAGCCCCGATCCCACACCACCCTTTGTCGTCCCCCAACCCTTACTCTTTCTCGAACCATCAAGACCCCCAAGCTCATAGACCCCGCGCCTCTACACTAATCTCTTTCTCGCCATCCCTCTCCACCGCTCGACTCTGCACACAAACATACACACCACATCACCCACCATCCCGCTTACACTACATCCACATAACCAACTTTAGGTCTAGGTTTTAGGTTTTTTTGTTGTTTAATCTATCTCATTTCCTTTTATGCTTTGTTTTATGTTTATCTAATGGATATTTATTTTTATTTTTATTTATTTTTATTTTTTACTAGGTGTTTCGTATTAGGTAGATTAGTTCTTTTTAAAATTAGGTTTTTAAAGTTAATTAAATAAATTCCGTTGTTCTATTTAGAATTTACTTAGTTCTTTTCCTTCATTCATCTATTTAACTTAATTCAGTCTTTCTTTTAACCATGTTAGGACCCTTTTAATTATTTTTCATACATTTTATTCACTACGACTAATTGTGTAATTTGATTTTGCAGGGTTCGAGGACGCTTTTAGTGCGCTAATTGTAAACGTTGCAAACTTAGTGTTATTGGACGTTTCGGTTCAATTTTTGTCACATTTTTAGTCACTTTTGCACACGTTTCATCATTTTTTTATCGACTAACCCTTTCTAACGTGTTTTGCATGCTTCTCATTTGCCACTTTCTTTTGTTTTTGTGAGACTACTTATGACATGACCACACATATGCTCTTCCCTCGCGCTTTCTAAGTGATCTTGGGAATCAAAAACGTGGTCGTTTTTTTTCGTTTTTGGGGAATTAATGTTTCACTTAATTAAAGCCAACCCACACGTATGCTCTTTCCTCTCACTTTTTAAGCGATTTTAGAAATCAGAAATGTGGGTTCGCTTTTGTTGCTTTGTTTGTTTGTTCTTTTTTACCTCATTTCGGAAAAATTTCTAATCTTTGTTTGCAGGACCCGCTCTTATACAAGGTGGATAAAACATTCAAAAACTACTAACTACAGGTTGCCAAAGAAGTACAATCAAACCATGTTAAAATCAAAAGATAAAAAAACACCACATTCAAAATACATTGTATTTGCGCAGTTTGGTTAAGAGTTACCGCCGACCGCTTAACTAGAACATAAGCCCCTTTTCATAAGCCTTAAGATAAAAGGGGGTGGTTCTAGGAACCCAAAAGTAGTCCAAACCTTGAGGGAGATGGTGAATGAAATGAGAACCTTTTTATCCTACCTGACTAGTAAAGCCTTGTGAGTTAGAGTCATGAATATCCTTAGTGGTGACCCCAGTGTGATTCATTCTGAGCAAGATCTTTGCTCAGGGTTTCAAAGGGGGTAAAGTAAAGCCGTTAGCTAGCAATAACGTCGTGCTCGCTCGGATATACTGCTGACACCTAGTTGAGAGAGCCACCTAGGAAGCCAAACATTGTCCAAGCCAATTTAAGGTAGAGGCCACAAACAAACATTCAAACAAAAACTTCTTTTTCTATTTTCTTCTTTTGTTTTTCTTTCTTTTTGTAGTAGTGTTCCACACTTGCTTTTTCCCAAACACTCCTTGTTTGGGATCCATCTTTCACTTTTCTTATCTTTTTGTCATTTTCCAAACAATCCTTGTTTGGATTCTACTTTCATTCTCGTTTCATCTTTTCTTGTCCTCTTTTCTCTTCATCATCAGTCATTCACTAACCTTCATTTTACTCTCAAATTTCCCCTTTTCGGAACTTTCATCTCTTTTTCATTATTTCATTTTTTTTTCATCATGATTGCCTTCTCCATTTGATCTTCTTTCATTCATTTGGGGTTCTCATTCACTTATTTGATTCTTCTTGTTTCACAGTCATCAAATTATTCTATCTTTCGTATTCACCTCATTTTGAGTTTATCTCCCATTTCATTCGATACTTAAACATTTGGATTACATTTCCCAAAGTTTAAGTTTTCATCTCCTTTTCAACATCAAGTCTTGAGTTATGGATATCCACGTCCTCACTTAAGAACTTTCATCTTATGACTCACATCTTAACGGTGTTGTGTTCCACTTTGTCACAACTCAATTTCATCACATCTTATCTTCATTCTCTTCTTGCATCCTTTAGTTTGAAATCATCATCGTTAAACTATATATGTTTGCTTTCTTCACGTCTCTAACTTGACAAAATATTTGTTGTGTTTTAGACACTTCATCATATCTTCTTTTTCCAATGCTTACGTTATCAATATTTGAGTCTTATCCCTTCATTAGCCTCTTCCTTCTTAACTAATTCTTGTTAAGGGTTGAGCACATCGCATACGATTTGACTCCTTTTTCATACCCTCTTCCCATCTAGCATTCATTTTTCTAAGGTGGTAGAGTGCATTTGCAATCAATCTATCCTCGCTCCTCCACTCTAGCATTCACATTGTTAGAGGTTGAGCACATTTGGACTTTTTTCATTATAACCCTCCTCCATTCTAGCATTCACTTTATTAGAGGATGAGAACCTTCATCACATCAAACCACTCTTCCATCTTGACATTCACTTTGTCAAGGGTTGAGTTTATCAAACACTTTCCCACACTTCCATCTTGACATTCACTTTGTTAAGGGTTGTGGCACTCATATCTTCCAATTTCTTTCCCATCTTAGCATTCACTTTATTAAGGGACAAGTTATTACCAGCTTAATCCCACACCTCTCTTCCATCATCACATTCACTTTGTTACGGGTTGAGTTATTTTTCGTACCTCTCTTTTACTCCCTCCCTATTTTAAAAATGGTGGGACCACGACACAGGATTATAGTCCTTTTGGAAGGGGCAACCGACATCAAAATACTTTTGGAAATTTTGATAGTGATAATGATAAAAAATATGAGGATGATCGAATGACATCTCACTTGAAGAACAATCCCATGTTGAAAATATTTTACGTATGAATAAAGATAAATTTTTGCTTCGTCTCCTTGAGATGGGAGAAAAATTACCCTCTGATTTCGATGAAGATAACCTATAAACATTACTTGGCAAACCACCACCCAACAAGGGTGAACCTTTCATTTTGATAAATAATGACAATGAGGCAGGCCCTAGTCACATGAACAATGATGATCGAAACAAGTCCACCTCAAACAACACCAAAGATGATGAATCAAACAAAGATAAATCTAACGAAATGAACAAAGGAAAATAAACTGATTCGGCCACCGATGCCACTAAAGCCCTCATCAATCAAATTAATGATATGGCTAAAAAACTTTCTATCTTAAATTCCAAAGTCACCAATGAATCCCATGATAATGAGGCACCAAAGAAAACTAGTGATGCTTCATTTAAGAGTCATACCATGCACACAAAAGATAACAAGAACTCTACAAGTGATGGTTCATTATCTTTCTTACAGAACAACTCATTGTTTTCCCAAGAGTGGAAAATGATGAAGGACACAATCTCAAGTATGCAACATCAACGCAAATAATCCAACTTTGAAGAATTGTGTCCTTACCCTTTCGATAAGGAATTTTTGCGTGTCCCTTTTCCCAAATCCTTTGAGACACACAAATTTGACAAATACAAGGGCAAGAAATATCCTAGAGAGCATATCAAGGAGTTTTATATGGCTTGCCAAGAGGTGCCCTATAGTGATGTCTTCTTAATGTGTCTCTTTCCACCAAGTCTAGGAGGACAATCCTTTGATTGGTTTCTACACCTCCCTAAGGGATCTATACAAAATTTTGTGGACCTCTCGGAGAAATTCGTTAAACATTTCTCATTCAACCTAAAATTTGAAATTACAATGATGGACTTGTGTAATGTCAAACAATGAAAAAATGAAACCTTTACACAATTCCTACAAAGATGGTGTGGGATTGCTAGTCGTTTCCCATGATCCATGGCCGAGAAACAACTTATGAGCATCTTTGTACCTAATCTCAATAGTGATCTATCCTTTCACATGTAAATGCATTGCATTAATACTTTTAAAGAAATTTATTGAGAAAGGATCGTAGATTGAAAAATCCTTGTCGCAAAAGGTTTGATGAAACCTCATTCAAAAGACAATGGGCAACATAGTAATCATCCTAATAGCTTTCACCAAGACAAATCTAAACATGTTAACCACAATCGTAATAATATGGTCAATGATGGTATTACTGCACAACCCACAATGTCCACAACATCCAAAACACTCGAGACTAGACAAAAAAAAGGTATACGACCTCTTATTGTTTCTAGCAAAGAGGTTTCCTCCTCTTCTAATTCTAAGCGATGTCATTTCACTCCTTTGGGAGTACCTCTATCAAGTGTCCTTGAACAAATCATTAATGCAAAAATGGTTACTTATCCCATCACCAGACCTTGGGTTGAGGGAGAACCCAAGTATACTTGGTATAAAGCTAATGCATATTGTGATTTTAATCGCATTGATGGTCACCCAACTGATCGATGCTTTCACTTACGCCACTTTTTCCAAGATCTCATTGATAGTGGAGATATCACTATTGAAGAACCATCACCAAATAAAACACCCAATAACAATATTTAGGTGTTCTCAAACCCATTTCCCAAACATGGCGGTGACAATAAAAATGTTGACAAAGGTCCCTCTGCTAATAACGTTGATTTCAATTCAATTATCTCATTTATTGAGGAAGTACCATCTACAATGGTGACCATTAAATTCAAACCTTCGAGTAATGTTGTGACCACATGGCAATGGAAGATATGGGTTCCTACGGTAACTCAACCTTCTACGTCTTCCAAACCAATAGTTCCTTTGAATCAAAAGTCACATTCTAATGCCAAATCATCCACTCCGGATCAGTATGACTTCATCAAACAATTAGAAACCACGCCAATGCATATTTCTCTAATGGAGTTGTTAAAAGAGTCACCTAGCTTTCAGGATATTCTCACTCGTGCTCTAAATGAATCGCATGTTCCTCATACTCTCAATGTTCAACAGCTTCTTTGCTATGATTGTAAACCTTACACCTGAAACTCCTATCCTATCTTTTGGCCCTCAAGATATGTTGAACCCAAATTTGATTAACAATAACTCCTTGTACATCAAAGCCTATGTTACAAACCATAAGGTCAAGAGAGTTCTTATCGACAATGGAGAGGCTCTTAACATCTACTCTATAAAAATGCTTTGTTTTCTTGGTCATACAATAGATGACTTAGATGTTATCATTACTATTCATGGTTATGATAATACCGAGCGCCGACCTTGTGGTACCATCACTCTTACCATACAAGTAGGCCCGCAGCTCCGACACCGTATGCCATGTAGTTGACGTGAGAAACGTCATATAACCTTCTTTTCGTAGACCTTGGATACATGCGATACACGCAATACTTTCTACCTTCCATCAATACATAAGTTTCCACATAACGATAGAGAATTCACCTTGCGTGGTGATAGTGACCCTTTGATTACTATAAGTTTTTCTAAGAAAGGTACAAAAAGTAAATTATTGTCCATCCGTTGATAAAGACAACTCCTATTATTACTAACGGTATTGACCCCCGATATAACATTGAGCCCTCATGCTTCCTCGTCTTCCTCTGAAGCATCTACATCTAAGGTGTCACCTGAAGTTACATTCTCTCATAAATGCTTAGGCGAGTACACACTTGACAATGCATTTCTTGTTGGTAAACTCCCATTATCACCTCGCAGCCTATGAGCATCCTAACACTCCTCATTTAAAAGAACCTCTAGCTTACTATATCGGAAACACTCTTTGGAGACGATATTGATATCTATAAGATGACACATTCCAATCTCTTATTACTCTTGGCTATGCGAAGACAGGATGTTATAATGCTACAAATATACTCGATTACGCCAAGGGCCATGAATGATGAAAAACATGAACTAGAAAGGAAGAGGCCTTGGCCCACAAGGGCATGGTGTTCTTGAACCTATGAATATCAAGTCTAATCTTTACACATATGGTCTAGGATATGAGACATATGAGAAAAGGCCTATATTCTTTGATGTATTACCTAGCGATGAGGACTCGATTCCAAAATTGAGATCGGTTCCACATAGCCTCTCTCAAGACCTAGCTGATGCTACACTTTTCCTCGAATAATTATTTGTTTGAACCCTTGATGTTTTTATCCTCCCTCATTTATAAATACCAACAAAGTCATATTTCCATGGACCTCTCTCAAAACGATGAGGCCATCCAAGAGTTGCTCGGGGCTCGGGACCCTTTTCCCTTATCAGATCACAAGAAGGGTTTCGATATAAACCTTAATGTTACCGCCTACTTTGGTGCATAAATTATGATCTATATTTCTAAAGAAAAGAAATTAAACATAGAAAAAAGACAAATTATATCTCACATAGTGAAAACCTTTTTGAGGCATTATACGAGAAGTAAAAATGAAAAAGAAAAAGAAAGAAAAGGATGCATCTCCTAGTGAAAACCTTTCAAAGGCACTAGAGAGAGGAGATTCATATCTAGAAATATTTGAGAATATACACAAGGCTACAACATCATTTCAAGATAATGACACTTCTAAGTTGTTGGTAGAAGAGACAACAACTATTAACATTGGAATTGAAGACCAATATAAATTGTCACAACTAGGTGCCAATTTATCAGAAATCAAAATCAAAGCCTTCACAACACTTCTAACCGAGTTTCAGGATGTATTCGCTTGGTCTTATAAATATATGCCTGGTCTTGATCCTTCTCTTGTGGTGCACCCATATACTAAACCTTTCAAGCAAAAACTATGTAAAATACATCCCAAGGTTGGATTGCTTGTTAATGTTGAACTACAAAAATTATTGGATGCGGTGTTTATACGGTGCATTGACTACTCGTAGTGGATATCTAAAATGGTACCATTGCGAAAAAGACCCCAAAATCTGTATTTATACTGATTTCCCGACATTAACAAGGCATGTCCTAAGGATGATTTCCCTTTACCTAATATTGTCGTCATTATCGATTCTCTTTGCGGGCCATGAGATTTTATCCCTTATGGATGGCTTTTCTAGGTATAACCAAATTCAAATTGTTGAACAAGATCAGCATAAAACAAATTTGTAAATCCCATGGGGGACATTTTGTTACAAGGTCATGTATTTTGGCCTTAAAATGTTGGTACACCTTATCAACATGTACCATGACTATTATTTTCCACGACCTTCTTCACAAAAAATAATGGAGGATTATGTCGATGACATTCTTTCTAAATCAAAGACTATAGTGGATCATCTAGCAGCTTCTTAGGTATATATTTGAGTGGTTAAGGGTGTACAAGGTTTGCCTTAATCCAAAAAAAAACGTGTCTTTGGTGTCACTTCAGGAAAACATCTGGGATTCATTATCTCGCGAAGAGGAATTCAAGTGGACCCTACCAAGGTCAAAGCTATAATAGATATGTCACCTCCTCAAAATCTTCAACAATTAAGGGGCCTACAAGGAAAAATATAGTCTATTCATCGCTTCATCTCTCAATTGGCATATAAATGCATTCATTTCAACCACCGCTTAAGAAGGGATGTCTAATTCAACCGACAAAAGACTATCAAGACGCCTTTGTAAAATTGAAAGAATACCTAGCATCTCTGCTTTGGTACTCATGCCACCTATACATGATAAGCCTATGTTGTTGTATACATCTGCAATAGAACATGCCATTGGGGCATTATTGGTGCAACACAATGATAAGGGTCAGGAACAAGTTGTGTATTACTTGAGTAGAACTCTTCTTGAACATGAGACTAAGTATTCGTAGGTTAAAAAGGCTTGTTTAGTGGTTGCTTATACTTTTGGTAAGTTGCGACACTATCTCTTAAATCATACCACCAAGCTAATTTCAAGGGTTGATCCTCTTAAGTACCTACTTTCGAGACCAGTCATAACAAGATGAATTTCTAGTTGGATCGCTCTACTCAAAAATTTGACATTGAAATTGTCAATCAAAAAGATATCAAAGGTCAAGCACTAGCAGATCAACTAGCCGCAACACCACTGCTAGGCTCACAACCGTTAAATTTTGAATTTCTAGATGAAGACTTGTTGTACATAGAAGTAACACCCTTATGGACATTATTCTTTGATGCATCTTGCAACATACATAGTTCTCGAAGCAAGAATCATTTTGCATACACCGATGGGGACCTCATACCTAAATCTTATCATATCAACTTCCCTTACACAAATAACATAACAGAGTATGAAGCACTGATAACAAGCTTAGGGTTTGATATCTCATGGTGTCTACAAGAATTGACAATTCTCAAAGTGACTCTCTTCTCATCATTAATCAAGTTAACAGAGAATATCAAGTAAAAGATGAAAATCTCTTACCTTATAAAAGAATGGTTGATAGCCTTAGATGGTATCTACGAATTATCAATTTTGAACAAGTTCCTCGCGTACAAAACAAAGCAGTGGATGTCATGAAAACTATTGCTTCCTTTCTTTCATTCGACACTAATCAAAATCAAAACGAGTTCCTTGTTGAACATCTTTTGTTGCCCGCATAAAAATTTCCGAGTCCGCCATGGTTTGTGAGATTGTTGGTCCCGATCATCCCTAGTACCACAATATATATACCTTCATTCAAACTAAAACCTATCCTCCTAATTTTAATTCAGCTAATAAAATATCCTTAGCACAATGTGCTTCACGCTACACCCTTCTTGCTGACACCTTATATCAAAGAGGCTATGATGGGACTCTCTTAAGATGTCTCAATCAAGATTAAGCTAATCAAATGCTAGTTGAAGTACATTCAGTATTATCGGTGCCCATACCAAAGGGAATGGTCCTTGCAAAGAAGATCTTGTGGATTGGATAGATCTGGCCCATAATGGAGAAAGATGTATGCAACATTGTGAAGAAATGGCAGCTTACGAAAAACACGGTAATCTCATTCATGCACCATCCCAAGCCTTACAACCCATTACTTCACCTTGGCCTTTTTTTGAAATGGGGACTCGATTTAATTGGAGAAATAAAGCCCACATATTCTAATGGCCACACATTTATTATAACTACCACCGAGTATTTCACCAAGTGGTTTAGGGCTATGTCTCTTACCAACTTTAGTAGGTGTAATATTTCTAAATTCATTTTCAACCATATTATCTGTCATTTTGGCATCCCCACTACTATTGTCACTGAAAATGGTGGTTCTTTTAAAAATAAGGATCTCAAGGCCCTAGCTAAAAAATATAATATCTTCCTAAAATGGGCTACACCCTACTATCCATAATGCAATGGCCAATCCTAAGCATCAAACAAGACTATCAAGTCCATTCTCGAAAACACAATCAATAAACATAGACGTAATTGGCATACGCAGCTTATATCCCGCCTCCGAGCCTACCGCACTTTCTTTCATACTCTACACAAGCTAGTCCATTCTCTCTAGTATATGACTTTGAAGCCATATTACATATCGAAGTTGAAATGCCTTCACTTCATGTCTCCCTCCAACATCTCATTCATGAAGAGGATTACCGTGTTGCACGCCTTGCAGAGCTGGAATTACTTGGACGAGAGAGAACTTTGTGCCTTATACCATATGTAGGTATATCAAAATAGACTGTGACATAATTATAATCGTAAGATCAAACCTCGACAGTTTGAAATTGGTGATTTGGTTCTAAAGGAAAATCAAGAACACAACTAAACCACGAGAAAAATAGGGCAAATTTGAGCCTAATTGGTTGGGTCCTTATGTTATAACTGCTAAATTTGGATCTAGTGCATACAAACTATCTACCGAGGATGAAAAAGAGTTGAAGGAGCCTATGAATGCCATTCATATGAGAAATTTCTACTCCCAAGTCTCCAAATAGTAACCCTTGTACTAGGGGCATATCAGTGCATCCACCTGTTTCGTCATTTCATTTTGTTTCCCACTTGTCACTTTTTTGCCTCACTCGTGTTGTTGCATATTTCCTTATTAGGTTGTCATGCCCATTGTCTACCATTATTGTTTGCCTTCCATTATGCTTTCGTTCACTTCCTTCATGTGTCGCATGTTGGTTTTGACTTGGGAATTTCCTTTCCCTCTTCTTTGGCGTGTGGTTCAAAATTCCAAAAAGACCAAAAACATTAAAAAAAACTACAAAAACAATATAAAATTGTTCAAAATATCAAAAATAATATAAAATTGTTCCGAAAATACAAAAAAACATACAAAATGTTTTGAAAATGCTTTAAAAAAATCATATATTTCAAAAATTCAAAAAAATATAAAAAATACAAAACTTTCGCACAAACATTTACTTATCATAGAAATCCTACAATTGGAAAACACTTAAAGTGAATCATTCAACATCTCAATACAATCCTGATAAACGTCATATATTTATCTATTACCCTAGTGATCGTGTCAATCTTACAACTATCACTTTCTTCCCTTTTCATGATATGCTAACTCTACTTGGGGCAAGTCACAAAATTGTTTTTCCTTCATGATATAACTTCACCTGGGTAATTTATTTTTGATCATTTGCACAACAGATTCAATAAGAGTGTCATAAGGAGTCGCTTTAACTTTGCTCTTCCAAATTCGATCCTATTCCCACTATGGAGAATTTTTATTTACTTAATCATCATTGTGGCATGCATTAGGGGCATAGTTGATTGTCTTATTTTTTGAATTTGTGTTGCATTGTTGATGTTTACTTTTTTTGGACCACTTATAAGTAATGTGATTACATCTTGTCTCCTTTATAACTCTAATGTTGACACCTACTCTGTATTTTGGATTTGTTTTCCTTTTTATTTTTTCTTTGTTATGTGTGTTTGTTTACGTGCATCTGGTTAACCATCTTGATTATTTCATAATCATGGTGACAACTCTATTGTGCAACAAAAAAATAAGGTTGTTCTAAAATTATTCTCCAAATAATGCTCATGCTACAAGCATAGTCCTTTCCCATCCTTGTTCTAATCCCTTGTTTTCCTTCCTATCAAGTGGTTTTTCACTGCTTTACTATGTCATCCACCCACTTGAGGGGGCATTCCTCTACCATCCTACTTCTTTGGGACATCTCAATGCTTCACAATTTTCTGCTTGTCGATCTGCATGCGTCTACTATCTTTAAAGCACTATTACTTTGCAATAACACTTTAAAGAGGGGGAAATGTAGACACCCTAAAATGACACTCTTGTTTCCACCTGTTCCAAATTTTATCCTAATACACCATGTTATTCACCCATTTGTGATTAATTGATTAAATTAATTAATTCATACACATTGTACCCTTTGGATTAATTAAATTAATCCCATGTATCCTTAGTACCCCTTTAGCTAAGTTAATTATTATTTATTAATTAAATAATTAATTAATTAAGTGTGTGCACATCCTAGTCAACTGCCACTTGATCAACATCCACTTAGACTCCACTTGGACTCCTTATCCTTATCCTAGTTAACTACACTTCTAGAATCCTAGAAAGGTGGGGAAATTGAATTACATGTACAACCACCTTTCTCGGATGCAAATTTTTGCAATTAATTCATTTATGCCCCTAAATGCCCCAACACTACTGTAACTTCCTACAATGCTATTTTTAGCATATGCATTCACCCGTATGTAACCAATTTCTAACTACTTCTACCTCTATAAATTGCAAGCTTACCTTGCTTACAAATCCTCTTGAATCTGAAGTACAAAAATTGCTAAAATTCGTTGTGTTCATAGAAATTGCATCCAAAGTTTGGAGAGCATTCAAGAGCATCCACATTCATTTACAAGGTTCCACATATGAGGTCTCCATAACATTACTGAGGTTTGCATTGAAGGAAGTACATGGAAGGTTTCCATTATTAGTTGTTTATCTTTCATTATTGTAGTTTTTTCATTGTTTACACTATGAAACAAAATGAAATGATAACACCTATAATGTACAAAGGTGGATTCCCAGAGCCTCTATAGGACTAGTAATAGGTGTTGTGCCAATTATCCGTGTTGCATGTATGGATTTGTATAATTTTTTTATCACAACTAGAAGGCAAGTGAACGTGAATGTGTGTATAATAAAGATAATGACATACAAGATATCTATCTAACATATGTAATAAAGTGTACATGCAACAAGTAAATGTAAGAAAGACTAAATGTGACCAAGATATGCCACATGTTGTAGAGGGATGAGATGGAATGGAATGCAAAGTGAGTGTGATAGGGGTCATGTGCCCCCGAGTGAGTGTGAATGGAATTATATGTAGTGAGATTCATTTATTTATGCGCACTCAAGAAGAAGAATGAACCATAAACGAGGGTGTGTCATCGGGATATGGTTTGAATTGTGTGTATTAGAAAGATGTGATCACCAAAGTGCAAAGCCTAGAGTGTGAGTGTGTGAATGAATGAGTGATTAAACACGCGAGTGTGATAAATTCCATTTGAGAAGTAAACCCTCAAAGATTCGAGCATGGACCGTGAAACTATAGTGTGTCATAGGGTAGTGTGTCGTGTTACATGTGTTGGAGGGATATGTTGAATGTGTAATGTATTTTTTCCATTTTGTGAAGGATATTAATTACATACACATTGTGTGTGTGATGTAGATCTTTAAAATGTGTAAGTGTTGGATGTGTATTATGTTGTAGATGTGTAGATTGTGTAAGATGTTTGTGTTGATCGTGTGCAAGAGAGATGTATCATGTAATATGAGAGAGGTAGATGATGTAGAGGAGATATGTCATGAAAATCACTACATGCATCAGAGGTGATGAGTGTACCAATAGTGTTATGTGGTAAGTTGATTGTGCGCAAGAGAAATGTGTTATGTGATGTAGGAGATGTATAGTGTGTGATGTATGATAGATATGTTGTGAAAGCACTAAATGCGTCGAGTGTGTTGTGTGTTGTGTTGAAGATGCGAGGAGGGTATGTGTCACTTGTTATTGTGTTGAGGTAGCATTGATGAGTAGGTGTGAGAACTATGTATTGTTCGGGTGTTGAATACATGTGATAGAAAGACTACGTTGCAGGAATATTAATTGTAAAGTGATGAATATGTGTGTAGTGTGTAGTGTAAAGCACAAGAGTGCGTCATAGGGTAATAACGATACGATTATGTATCAAGATGTATGTGAAAGTCTAGATGTGAGGTGATGAAAATAAAATACGTGCATTTATGGTAAGGGGTGAATTAAGCGTGATGCCCCCAAATATGTGATGATAAAAATAATCAAATAATGTCATCGAAAAGGTTGTCATTTTCATGGTCAAAATCAAATGGTGAAGCATATGAAACTTGGTAAGAAATAGTGTCAAGTTGGCTAAGTAAAGTGTCGTTTAGGCATAAGTTTTACATGTCTCAGAAGCATATTCTTCATTGGTGAAAGGATATAATTGACAACCATGTGCATACCAATGAGTGAGGTTTTGTGAATAGCCTAGAAATGAGTCATTGCAAATGAAGACACAACCAAATGGCATGGGAAATGATATATCAGTATGATTAGGATCTAACATGCCCCCAATGTAATCAAGCCAAGATTGACCGAGTGTAAGTGGAGAAGTGCGAGGAGCACGCGCAAGCTAAACTATGAGGTAGAAGACGCGAAGACCATAAGTAACTGTAATGGAGATAGATCCATAGTAAAGATGAGAATCATGAGATGAAGGAGAAATGTCGCGATTGTAAATCCTAGCTACAACAACCCATCATGTGTGCAAATAGATCTAGATGAAGTAGGATTGAATGTAATATGTTCCTAATAAGATTCATTCATGAAAAATTTACATGTAAATTAAGGTTGTGCTAGTGGAGGTTGCTCATGTGAAGGTGCAAGGTATGGATCGACGCCCATTGACTGGACATGCCCCTAATAAAGAATCATAGCAGTAATAGAAACAGTAGATGTGATGGTGTAGATGAAACAATATCCATCATGAAAATAACACCTTCAGTGGTTGCAAATGAATCGAGTATCCATAGGTTGTGGTTCATTAGTAGTATCAGTTCTTTGAGTAGGAAGCGTAGTATTGGGATCATGGTTGTAATATTTTAATGGATGAGGATCATGAGGAACTATGTACTCTATGCCCTCATGGATGAATTTGACACAGGAATGTACTAAAAGGAACCGATTGCATAGCGTGAAGCCATTGCCTACCAAGTAAATAGTTATATGAAACTGGGAATTCGATGACAAAGAAAACCATATTAAGAGTTTTTGGTCCAATGGTGATAGGTAGAGTAATGTGACCTAGGCATGGACAAACAAAGCCATCATATACATGAAGAGAAAGACATGATGGAATAACATTAATAGTAGAAAGACCAATCTTTTTAAGGAATGACATATTACAAAGATTAAATTTAGATCCATTATTGATTAAAGTATGCTTGACACCCACATTGTAAATGTGAGTCATGATATGCAATGGTGGATCATTGCCAAAGTAGTAAGATCAACATTAGGATTAGACGGAAAAGCAATATGTTGAGAAAATGCATCTACAAATGTTTGATATATTGTATTTGGATGAATATTAACATGAATGCGAGTGATAGCTACAAGAGTTTTAATTCGAACTTTTAATTCAAGATTAATGAGCAAGAAATCATTAATAGAGATACTCATTATGAGAAGATCCCGGGAAGATAAGAGAAATGAAAGTATGAGGATCCTAAGAGTGTTGACATTGACTTTGGGTTCACCAAAATGATTAAGCGAAATCTGATTTCTATTGTAGTAGTAAATAAATAAATAATTAAGTACAAAAATTAACTCAAGAAAAATAAGTGATAAAATGTGAAACCCTAGTTACAAGGAGGAGAAAGAGGAACTTAACTAGTTCACAATAAAATCTGGAGTATGACGAAGTGCTTTGAACAAATGAACAGAAGGTAGAAGCATCAAACAAAGACCCATAAAAATGTAGATTCGGAGGAATAGGGTCGGATAGGGTGGCGCAGATTGAAAACATGCACATGTGACTCGAAAAAAACTCATAAAATCATCTTTTCCAGGTTGTAAATTATTCATTTTCCTTCTCTTTTTGTCATTATGATGTCACACAATGATCACCGAGCTCATTGGAAACCTGCAATGAAGTATTGACCTACAAAACCCTCAAATAGACATCAAATCCTAAAAAAGAAAGATGTCGAATGAGGGGTCGGATTGTCCTCAAATATCACAATGGTGATCTTACAACTGAGCATTGTACTACATCTTAGACCCAATGTAATCTTATGTGTGTGTGTGCGTGCGTGAAATCGTGCCCTAGGTGGCTTTTGTGTGTGTTGCACTTGGATAGTGAACAAGTAGCTAAATGTAAAGAAATGTAATAGTTGTGTGCATGGAATAGAATAAAAGCATCTCCTATTAAGTGTATGCGAGAATAATGAATTCCCTTTCCCTTGAATGGATGCTAGAATGCTCTTGAATATCCTTTGGATGCAACCTTAGGCGATGATAGTTAACATTTAGTGCTTGGTCCTTTAGTATGATCACATAACTTTATATTTATATTATTCCCTTGCTTGAATTTCGTAATTAACATCGAAAAGGCAAACTACCAAAAAGATAAGATGCTCAAACGGCTAGAAATGACCCAAAAGATTTTAACAAAGCACAAAGAGGTCGGGGCACCCGAGGAGACAGAACGCCAGCACCGGCATCCCGGCCGGCACCGGTGTCCAAGATGAGAAATGTCAAGGTATGAAAATAAAAATGGAGAAAGAAAGGGTGTAAGACCAAAGGTATGGAACATTGTATGATATATTATGATGTGGAACATATGTCCCATCGTTTGTTCAATAGACATACCTACCTCCAACCCATACTAAGAGTATGTACGGTCCTTTACGCATCAACTCAATCAGCAAGAATCAAATTTTGTGCGCGAACAAACTTTTTTACAATAAAATAAGCAAATAAAAACATGAAAGAAAATCTAATCTAAATGGCACTGCTACCTTATTACAAATGTAGAAAAGCTTATTTATTATAGGGATTTAGCCTACTCCCATCAAGGAACCGAGCAACATGGTGCCATCCAAAGTGCTTGTAATTGGCATACACCGAGTCAATTATCTTGGTTACAACAAAGGGTCCCAACTAATGCACCTTCAAATTCCTTGGATGGTGCACAAACTTGGAGTCATATTGAAGTACCATCTTTCCAATTGCAAATGACTTGTTCTTGATGTGATTGTTATGTAAATCCTTTTGGCATGCCTTCTAAGCCTTTTCATCCGACAAACCACTGCGTGCGTAATATGTAGGGATGGTGATAAAAATTCCACAGGTAGTACCACCTCTGCACCAAACACCAACTGAAAGGTGCGGCCTTGTTTAACCTTTTATATGTGGTCATGTAAGCCCAAAGTATAGTTGATACTTTATCATCCCAATCCTTCCTTCCAACATCACAAATCTTTGTCAAAGTTTGTCCCAAAATTTTGTTGAAAGCTTTAGCAATACCTTTAGCTTGAGGGTGATAAGGGATAGTATTATGGTGTGCTAGGATAAACTTTGCTAGTAAAATTTTGATTGTCTCATTGAAAAAATGGGTCCCTTTATCACCACCAAACTCAAAAGACATCCATATGTGTTGATAAAGGAACCATGTTTCGTAGCTGTTGTGCAATATTTTGTAGGTGCATCCTCTTCCCACCTTGTAAAATAGTCTATACATGTGATAATGTAGCGTGCCCCAAAAATCCATCAAGTATCTCTTATGTGAAAGGTGTAGGAAAAGGATCTATGACACACAAGGTATTAAGTTCCTTATAATTAACATAGATCCCGATCCGCTTATCCTTCTTGATGTTAATAACCATATGGATAACTAGTCATAATTCTCAATTGGTTTGATGATTCCAAACTTAATCATCTTGTCTATCTCTTCTTTCACCTTCACGCATAGGTTTGGATTCATCTTGTAAGGCTCTTCTAAACCAAATGCATGCCTCCTTTTAGATTAATTTTCATCTCTCCTAATGAGGGGTGAACTCTTTTCAACTCATGATATCCTGTTAGGAACAAGTCTTGGAAATTATGCAATAGCTCAATGATATTTGCTACCTCTTGTTCTGACCATTAGTCTCCAATGATAGATTCTTAAGGTGCATCCTCGTTGTCAATATTGACCTTCTTTATCTTCATAGGAGCATGGTACACACGTGTCATTTCATCTACAAAACCCATTACCTCGCACGCACCCTCTGTATGGCTAATATCCAAATTTTCCACCTCTTCATCATTAATAAGGTATACCATCTTCCCTTTTTCTTTCTCTTTCAGCGTGGTGAACCACATCTCTTATGTTTTCAATGTCTCTACATGCGGCTCAAAATCAGGTTCTCTAAGTAACTAAAGCATGAGCTCCTTTACTTTCACGTTATCCCCCAATGTGATGTGCTTCATAATCTACAAAGCCTCGTGTACTAGAGTTTTATTAGAAAAATAAAAAAGTGTGAGCCATACCTTCAATCATATCTCACTAACTCATAGTCTCTTTCTTGAGCTCAAGATAAGCATACCAATCATGCATGCACGCATCTCGCACGAAGTGGAATAGAACTTATGTACCTAAAAAGATGGTGGTAAATCCTCATGACCTTGTGCCCATTATCTCTCATAGCTATAAATGTGTACCAAAGCAGATTCTTTCCATCATACTAATATATAAGTGTAGGCACATTGTTCTAGAGTAAACCTTGTTGAAAAGGTGATTCTCACTTCTCACTAGCCCAACAAGTTATCTCTATGTGTTTCCTACCAATACATTTTTGTTTTATGTAACTAACATATTCCTTCTATTACCCTCATTCTTCCATTGTTCCTCCATGGTGCACAAGAAATATTCAAGATTTTTTTCACCAGTATACATAGGTAAATAAGTTTTTCCCATGCGCCGATCATGCGTAACCTCATCATCCCTGCGAATCTTCCCTCATCTCGCAAGCACCCAACCATCTCATACGTGTCATGCATCCAATTATCAAAAGCAACACCAGTGGTGTCACTAACACATTGTGTGGCTTCCCACCGAAATAAACCTTCCTTAGAGGGATTTACATTCTTAGGATCACACATTGTGTGTGCATAAATCCTATTTAGCTCTTCTTCACTTACTAGCCCAGTATATGGTACAACCTTCACATCATCCAAGGGTATGATTACATGCTCATATTTTTCTTGAAACTGATATATCTCTTCTTGAAGCACAAGTTAGCATTGTTCATATAACACCAAGGACACCCAAGTAGTGCTAGAAAGCTATCTCGCCTTAGCCAACCCGAACCTCAAAATCTCTAGTAAATGTGGCTCCTTGAATGGTAATTGAAGCATCCTTCAAACCCCAATAATCATAACCCTTGTCTTGTTCACCATATATAACACATTGGAAGATGGTTGTAATGGTGGTCTTCCCATATGATTCCATGCATCTAAATTCAAGACTTCACCTTAGAGCCTCGTATCTAATTAACTAAAATTAAACTAAACTATGGGAAGTATAACAAACTAGTTAATATAATATAGAGGACTAAAACGTTGTAAACTATGCTAAGACATTATAGAAAATGATTTTAAATGATTATATCAAATGAAATAAAACCCTAACTATGCAAAGATATAGAAGGAAAGGACTTAGTTGATTGATGAAGACCGTCACAGTTATCGCAGTCCGACTATATATTCCAGAGCAGAACGATTACTCGAGAGGTCCCACAAAGGTTAGATTTGAAAGATATAACTATATCATAGCATACTCAGAAGGTATTGGGGCGCCTCAAGGTGCCCCGGTCTAAAGAATAGGTGCCCTAGTTTCTATAAAAGCTCGAATCTGATTTTCATAATGTTGCAAGGTATCCTAGAATACTCTATGTACGTCACACTAGATCCTCTGAACTACGCCGAATGTATGAAATAATGTAAGATGAATGAATGACTTACAAAAGGAAAATAAGTATCAAACCCTATAAATAAAAGATGCAAAATGAATGGGTCGACTGACCTCACTTGCCAAATCAATGGACTTACTAAATTGAGCGGTGCACTACATTTTGGACCCAAATGTATTTTTGGTGTGTGTGTGTGTGTGTGCTTGTCGTGCCCTACGTGTTTTTGTGTCAATCACACTTTTGAAGTAGCGAGCAATAATAACTATATAAAATTTACTAGCATGTGTGCGTGGAATATAATAGAATCCCTCCCCATACAAAGGTGTGTTGATGCAGATCTCCTAGCCTTGATGCATGACACTACGTAGATGCAAGTGATGCAATGTATGCAACTCTCTAGATGGAGTGATAGTAGTATGTGACGCCAAGAACCTCGCTCGGTCTCATAACTTTATATTTATAGGGTTCTCTTGCTCTAATTTTGCAATTAACCTCGACATGGTTGACTAGGAAAAAGATAAGGATGAAAAATGGCTAGAAAGAGCCCAAAAAGAAGTGGGAAAGTGGAACAAGGATCATGGGTGCCCCTCTGGTGGAACCAAGGCACCCCATGGTGCCCTAAGATGACAGGCTTCGCTGCCTTGGTTTAGGCTAAAATTATGGGACGGTGATGAAATAGTTGGGCATGCATGGGAAAATATGTTGGAATGTCAAAATAAAAGGTAAAAATAAATGGCCAAAAGTTGTGATTAATTATTACTTTCTTCACTTGAGAATCTTCTAAATAGTAGTATGAGACTAGGATAAATAATTCCCGAAGTGCATGACTTTGTGACTACATTTTTCCCCACTTTATGTTGGTGAGCGGAATGCTTGGTAACACACAAGTAGATACGTAGATGTTTGTCGATATACATGTAGAGTGTAGTAGAGGATGTGTTGATGGACTAGACTCAAGTGTGGAATGAAAAAATGAAAAATGTGGAGGAGCATGGATTCTAAAGATGAAAATGTGCATAAAAAGTGATGAGAGAGGACCTAGGGAGAAACGTGTGTGTAGTATACCTACATGGTTAGTAAAGGCAAGTATCGTCATGGTGTGTTGTCATTGCGCTTTATTTTCGTGCGTTGCCGCCGTGGTTGTTGTTGCCCCCAATTGACTGTGTTTCTCATACAACCAGACTTGCAAGGAGAAAATGATCAAGTATTCAAATATGTATGTAAAAATGTTGTGTAAAATATGCATGTGTATAGAAATGTGTAAAATACATAAATGTAAATATGTGAAAAGGAAAATGTAAATGGAACATGTGCACCTAATCCATGTCGAGAAAGGGTGTAGAAGGATATCATGTACTATCATGAGTTTTTTTGGTGATCTCACGCCACCATGGTTAAAGAAGTATAGGGAGGAAATGCTTTGTGTCCTCCAAATTTTAACCGCTTCTATTAAAATGTGTGAAAAAATCTCTGTAGCGTCCCTTGTTTTTGGGTGATCCAACGCCACTAGATGAATTAGAGTAGGGAGGCACACCCATTATAACATGCAAGCCTATAACCGCTCCATAGAAATGTCAAAGGACACCATGTCCTATAGAGGCCATTGTGTATGGAGTTCGTAGATTGGTCTGAACTCACTCGTTGTATGTAAACCCACAATGCCAAGGGCAGAAAGTGTAGTGTACTTGAATCGGTGTAAATACGTTGTGTTAGTATGTAAAACCCTCAATGATGCTCCCCATCTTTGGGGGCACATGTGACATCACTGAAAGGAGAATGCGACCCCAAAAGAGGACCTACTACACTCTAACCTATAGAACTCGCCCTACAGGGGAAAGGGAAAGTGCTTGGTAGAAACCAAGGTGCACACAAAAGGGGATGGCTAGCCAAAACAAGTGTTAGTCCAAAAACACATGCATGCAATAAGATAAGTGTAAAATATGCAAACAATGTAGTAACTACCAAACAAAGTAGTGTAAACACGCAAGAAAACAAGTAGACCGCACAAAGCGGGTTGCAAACATGGGACATCACTCATGATGTCACAAGACACGCAAGGTTGTCACGATCGTAAACAATAAGGAAGTGTGTACAAAAACAAAGGGAAAATCCCGCATACAATGGCAAACAATGACAGATAAGTAGAAACAAACAAACAAGGAGTCATGGAGATGTATAATCCTGCAAAACAAGTGTTGCACATGGAACACTCATTAACATGTTAGAGTGATAACCAATATGTCAAAGCATGTATGAGCAAGTAATATAAGATGCTCAGTACAAAATGAAACAATAACACCTCTATAAGTTCAATGTGGATGCCCCAAATGACCAAAGATATAGGAAGGGTAGAAGGCAAACATCCATGTCGCATGTAAGATTCCTATATCTACGATCACACTAAACAAAGGCATGAATGTGCATGTGTGTATCATATAGATAATGACATATAATACATCAGTCTAACATGTGTAGTAAAGTGATCATGTGAAACACTAGCAAGCAAAAGTAAATTCCCCCAAGACAATGTCGTATGTTGTGGATGGATGGAATGGAATACAAGATGGAATGATAGGAACAACATTCCCCCTAAGTGGATAGAAGTGTATGTAATGAGGTTTATTTTTTCCCCTCAGCGAGTCAAGAATGAATCATAAGTGAGAGTGCATCATTGGGAAATGGTCGAGTGGTGTTTTATGTGTCTAGTGCTCAGTGATGAGTGTGTATATGTAATATTGATGATATGTGACATATGGAAAGATGTGTGTGGACCCTATAGCCTAAGCATTTACCATGACTTGTTGAATGGATGAGTGATGATTTAGCACTAAGCGTATATCAATTAATGATGAAAGGATGAGTGATGTTGTAAACTAAGGTGTAGAACACTACAAAATGATAGAATAGGTAACAATTTTTCCTAAAGCATATGTCACTACAAGATGGAATAATGGAGGTGGTGATTTAGCTTAAAGCGTATACCACTACTAGATGAAATAATGGGGGTGGTGATTTAGCCTAAATCGTATACCACTACTAGAGGCAATGATGGAGGTGGGTGACGATTTATCCTAAAGCGTATGTCACTATCCTAGGAATGTCGCATGATGAAATGTCGCATGGTGAGTGTAAGGTCCATTTTATTGGTAAACCCTCAAGCGGTCAAGTATGGACCGAGGAACTAAAGTGTGTCATAGGGTGGTGAGCATAGCACATAGAATAATGTAGTGTAGGTGGCAAAGATAATAAATGACCATGTGAGGGGTGGGTTTTTGTAAATACGCGGATTGGGTGATACAATATAGGATGTGTGGGGTGTGTAATGTGTAAGGTGCAATAATATGTGTAGATAGGAAGAGAATATGTAATGATAAAATTTAAAGCTAGACCCATATGTAATGTAATATAGCGTAGTATGTAGGATGTATGTGGAAATGCATAGTGTATGATGGTCCTACGTATAGGTTATACATGGATAGTCGAATAATGTATGTGGTGTGTAGGGTAAGGAATAGTATAATGTAGAATGTAGGGGTGAATGTAAAACTACATGTATAGATAATGATGCCTAGTAGATTATATAGAAAATGTATGATATGAAAATGCGCAATGTATAATGTGACAAAATGCGTAGATAACGTAAGGAATGTAATGTGGAGATGAGGACTAGTATAATGTAGAAATAGGTGTAGAATGAAAATGTGCAATGTGTGATGAAATGAAATGTATGATGCCTAGGTGCGGTGTGTGGGGTTCAGTGTAATGGTAATCCCTCAACATTCAAGTGTGAACCAAAGCACAAGAGTGCATCATCGGGTAATGAGGGTGCTATGAGGCATGATACGGATGATTATAGGAAAGAAGGATAACGTATGATGATGTGCTGATGTGAAAATGAGGGAAATGTGTGATTGTTATGTTCCCCAAGTGTGTATAAAAGAGAAATTAACGATTGAAAGTGAAGGCTGAGGGTCCCTTGACTAGTGCCTAGGATAGTGTAAGTGGAGGGCCACGATCTAATAATGGTAATATAGTAGATAAATGTGGTGCCGGTGAATGGAATCTATATGCGTGTGAAGGATAATGAATGAGGAAGATCATGATGTAGGAACATGTTTTAGAATTGAGTCCAAATGAGGGAGACAACGAACTATGTACTACGCTTTATTTTCAAGAAGATAAGTGAGTAACACTAGCTTGAGACTTACACGATGAATGAGCCTAATGGGCTAGATGGTGAATAGGAGATGGTTGTACATCAAAGGAGAGAATGCCTAGTTGTTTGAGATATTTAATTATACGTGAAAAAGCATGACAAGCATTGGTATGATGTCTGTGCATTTGATGATAGTGGAAATATGGATGATTGTGGTATTGTACTAGTCAAGGAGGATAGTGATGAGTAGGTGGTAGAGTAATCATTTGATGATTAAGAAGTTGAATGAAAATGTCTCATGTTATATCATTATAGCGAAAGATGAGATTTGGAGGTAATGGTATACCCGGAGGGTCAGCAAGAGAGCACGCAATGGATGTAGATGTGTATGAGGTAGAGTATGAGTACCAATATGAGATCGAAAAGCATCCTTAAGTTTCTCGACTTCAACAATAAGAGATGTAATTGTGGTTTCCATGGAATGACACTAATTTTGCAATGCGTGTATGTAACCCAATGGGTGTGTAGTAGATGGATGATTACAAAAGTGGAAGTCATAAACTAAATGGGTAGATATAGGAAATATTTGAGGCAAAGTGACGGATTGGTGTTATAGAAAGGAGATAAGGGAGAAGTAAGATCTTCTAAAAGGTCACCAGCATTATTGCCAAAATTGTATGGAACAACGCAGGAAACCCGATAAGTAAGTGGTATGTGGTAGGTCATCTAAATACCCATGAGTGCTTAAGATATACATGATCATGGCATATTGTTCATCCGTAAAGGGAGGTAAAGGACATCCCTAAGCATACCAAATAGTGAAGTTAGGTGAATAGCAAAGGAAGGAGCTGCTACAAATGCACACAATGCCAAATGGCATGGGAAATGCTATATCAATGTGATCAAGATAAAGTATACCTCTAATATAATCTAATGAAGACTAGTCAAGAGTAAGAAAAGAAGTAGTATGATAACGTGCAAGATGAACTACAAGATGGAAAACATGCATGCCATATGGAGCAGTAAGAATAACGGAGCCATGATACAAATGTGGATCGCATAAAGGAGGATGGAGGTCTGTAAAGTCAAAACCAAGCCGAGAGAGACCATCATGATAACATATAGTGGCCGAGTGTGAAGTTTTGAGTGGTATGTGATCCCAATAAGAATTATTCATAAAGAGAGTGCAGGTGAATCGTGAACATACCAAAGAGCGTGATGTTGACGTATATGATGAAATGATATCCACGTATTGTAAAGGTTCTTAATAGGGAATATAAGCAAGAATATATGTAGGCGTAGAGGGAGATATCGCATCGATCACTTGAATGACACCCTCAAGTGGTAGGTTGTTTATAAGGGGATGTGGTGGAGGAAGGGGTAAAGTAAGAGAGTAGTGTGGAGTAGGTTCTGTATAGAGTACCATAGCATTAGTATCATCAGGAGTAAGTGATGAATCAAAAGGGACCATATCAATCATATAAATAGTAGGAACTAAATCATGGGAAGCGTCAAGAGATTGAGATTCAGCCGTAGCAAATGGGGAATTAGGGACAAATATTGTATTGGTAGAATCACCTTTACATAATACCGGAGAAGTGACAAGTGCATGTGTATTATCATCTAGTTCACTAATGGTAGCAGAGGTGGATATTGGATTAGGTGGAAGGGATTACACCTCCGCTATGAGTTGTGCTAAAATACTAGGATAAATAGTGCATGGATAAGTGGAACTAACAACATTGATAGCCTTAGGATCCATGTTAGAAGCCGGAAGTCGACAACAAAGGACAAGGTCTATAGCCAAAAGTATTAGTAAGAGTATCAACAAAAGTGTGACCATGGTTATCAAATTGCAAAGTAATGGGAGACTTAGAAGGAGTAAATTTCCTACTACGCCTACCCATGATGAGATGTCAAGTTCACCAAAATGATTAACAAAAATTAAACCAAACTATGGGGAAGTATAGAAAACTAACTAATCTAATATAGGACTAAAATGTTGTAAACTATGCTAAGACAATATGGAAATGATTTTAAATGATTATATAAAATGAAATAAAACCCCAACTATGTAAAGATATAAAAGGAAAAGACTTAGCTGATTGACGAAGAATGTCGCAGTTGTCACAGTGTCCGACTATAGATTCCACGATCGGAATGATCACTCGAGAGGTCCCAGTAAAGGTTAGATCTGAAAGATATAACTAGATTACAAAGGCCTGGAAGGTATTGGGGTGCCTCGAGGTGCCCCGTCTCGCAAAATAGGTGGCCTAGTTTTTGTAAAAGCTCATAATCTAATTTTGGTATTGTCACAAGGTATCCTCGGAATACTCTTTATTTGTCACGCTGGATCTATTGAAATGCATCAAATGTATGAAATAATACAAGATGAAGGAATGACTTGCAAAAAGACAGAGAAGTAGAAAACCCTAAAAATAAAATATGCAAAATGAATGGGTAAGATTGACCTCACCGCCACAACAAAGGGGCTTACTGAATTGAGAATTATACTACATTTCAGACC
Organism: Taxus wallichiana var. yunnanensis; assembly: GCA_018340775.1. Lineage (NCBI taxonomy): Eukaryota > Viridiplantae > Streptophyta > Pinopsida > Cupressales > Taxaceae > Taxus > Taxus wallichiana. Next base: position 10,819,506 of record CM031236.1, read on the forward strand.
CAAATGTAGTTCTAGTGTGTGTGTGTGTGTGTGTGTGTGTGTGTGTGTGTGTATGTTGTACCCTAGGTGCTCTTGTGCAGCCTCACTTTGTGAAGTAGTAATAATAATAACTATAGAAAATGTACTAGCATGTTTGCATGGAATATAATAGAATCATTACCCCTATGTTATGCGTGTTGATGCAGATCTCCTAGCCTTGATGCATGACATTGTGTGGATGCAAGTGATGTAATGGATGCAACTCTAGATGGAGTGATAGTATTATGTGACGTTATGACCCTCATTATGGTCTCATAACTTTATATTTACAGGTTTATCTTACTCTAATTTTGTAATTAACCCCGTACATGACCGACTGGAAAAAATATAAGGATGAAAAAAGGCTAAAAAGAGCCCGAAAAGAAGTGGGAAAGTGGAATAAGGATCGGGGTACCCCATGTGAGACCAGGGATTCTTGGGTGTCCCAAGATTGGCCTGGGCACCCCGGTTTAGGCTAAAATGATAGGAAAGTTATGAAATAGTTGGGCATGCATGGGAAAATACGCGGGAATGAGGAATTAAAAGGTAAAAATAAGATGACCAAAAGGTGGGTTTAATTATTACTTTTTTCATTTGAAAACCTTCTCGAATAGTAGTATGAGACCGAGCTAAATAATGCCCAAAGTGCATGATTTTGTGACTATAATGTTACTCACTAACCAACCACTAATCACTTTTGCATCTAATGTGATTTCTTTGTCGTACTCATGGTTCTCCGTGGTGGTAAATTTGCATTTAGTATCTCACACTCATGCTTAACTCTTATGTGTAGTACCTTATCGTGTAACCATTATCCTAGTAATGGGATGATATTCTCCTATCTCAACATCTTGCATATCTCCTTCAAATTATCTACATTTTTGTGGTAACTCAATATTATTAGCATGTTATTTCTCACACGCTTGTTCCTTCGTATGTTGAATCTCACCTTGTAGCTCTATGATGACTCCCATAGTCTCTTGATAGACCTCCTTCTGATGAGCAACATCTGGATACTTGGCATGCATAACCTCTTCTCTCCTAATGAGTGGTTTGGATTTAAGAGGCTTGAGTATCTGTGTTTCTTTTACACGTGTAGTAAGAATTCAGCATTAGTTGAATCTTAGGATCAAGCATATTGTTTGGAGTCCATTTTTTCAGTCTTCACACATCAGTACCTTAATCATCCCCGTACCTTTGTCCTTCTTCTTATTCTTACACATGTGCTCATAAATATTAGGGAAATCCTCAACCTTATGTTATTTTCCACAATATGCACATACTAGATTCTAGGGACATTCACACTAGTAATGATCTGGGGATCCACAAGTGTAACAAGTTCCACGCGTAAATCTACCTCTACCACCACAACCTCTACTCCTATATCCTCCTCGAAATCCACCTTCACTATTGTGCCCTTCAACGGGTTAAGCTTCATGTACACGAGAACTACTTGTCATAGTGGTTTGTCGTAAGCCATTCTTTCATACCTTATGAATTTTGTCTATCAACCGATAATATTTCGTATCATTAGTGTGTGCATTGCAAATATTATAGTACATGGATACATTCTTTATTGTCACACACAACAAGAGAGGGAAATTCTAGACATCATGATTCTTGTGGAAAATTTTACAAGATCAGAATAAAGGCATGTGTACACTCCTACGCAAACAACTATCCTTTGTATGCCCCTCAACTTCACAATCAGTGCACCATATACCACTACACATTTCGTGTGATGAATTAGTAGATAGCTTCTCCAACTACTTAGCCATGTAGTCACTAAATCACACACTTTTGGTACTATTTAGTCTCGGTCTCATACTACCATTCATATGGTTTATGAGTGAAGAAAGTCCTAATTTACCCACATGATTTGGCCATTTTACTTTGATTTATGTCATCATTTCGATCTTTCAAACACACTTGCCCAATATTTTTGGCACTTTTCATCTTTTCTACCTTTGACTTGGGTGCCTGACTCAAATTGGGGTACCTGGTCCCATTTGGGGTACCCATGTCCTTTTTGTACTTTCCCGCCATCATTTAGGAACTTTATAGCCGTTTGAACATTGCATATTTTTGGTGGTCGGCCTTTTCAGGATTAATTATGAAATTAGAACAAGATAACCCTAGAAATATAAAGTTTTTAGACCATAATGAGGGATCAAGCACTAAGTACTACTCCACCTAAGGTTGCATCCATTCTATGGGTATCTAGGTGATCCATTACCCTAGGTGCTCTTGTGTTAGTCACACTTTGTGAGGTGGCAAACAATAACTAGATGTAGAAATGTAAATAGATGATGGATGGAATAAATTAAAATCCCCTCCTATGAAGTGTGATGTAGATGAACCAACCTTGTGCCTATACACTTATACACATGCTCGCAAGAAACACCCTCCACATCTCTATACCTGGTAAGTGAAGAGACATCTCAAAGTAGACTTGAGGTGACCGCTGCTATGGTTGTTGAGGTGATGTTTGCTAAGGATGATTCGAGAGGTGGTTGCAGACCTTACCTTGGGTTAGGACAAGACCCAAATCCTGAACCTCCACCAGGACTTCCTCCATTTCGTGGTGACCTAAACCTCTTGAGCCTCCTATACCACCTACAAGGTGGCTTGTAGTCTTGTGGATGAGCTCCCATGTGTCCTAGTTGTCGTACTAAACTAGACACTGCACGTCTAAGAATCAACACGTCACTCAAAGGTGAACTCTACCTCCCGAGTTCAAACTATGATAGTCGATATGAGATGGAAAGATGGCTATGGAATGGCTAAATAGGACAAATTGGTGGAATATTCTAAGATGGGCATAAATGGCTAAAAGGTAGATCAAAGAAAATTAATGTCTTCTACGGGCACAATGGGTATTTTCTCATTTAAGGCAACGTAATTTTGTCTTACCTACTCGGTGAGATGGAGCGGTTGAGGATAATAGTTGCACAAAGGTTTCTATTAATGTCAATATTACCAAATATACCTCGAATGGGCTATGAAATACGTGGGAATTTTCCTGCGTCTCTCTTGTAAAAGTCTCCATGCAAGGTCATGAAAGTATTAAAAGAGACGTGTGGGAAGGAAAAATTTATGGATTGTGGAATCTAGTCTCGATCAAGTTGATTTTTCTAGAACTTGTTAGCGTTGTCTCGTTCGTTATTATTCAAGGCTATCAACTGTGAGATGATGTTTGGTGGAACTAGTGTGGTTTGGAATATAAGCTTCTTAAGACCCTAATCAATTCACCAATTGTGTTGCAATGTTGGGTTGTGGAACTTTTAAATCACACACTCTTCGCCTAGGTTGTCTAAGGCCTTGGATGGTCATGTAGATGTGCAAATGATTAATCTAAGAAAATAAAAAAACACACAAAGAATCTGAAAGAGGAAAGGTCAATGTTCGGGTAACCTAAGCCAACTAAGGAAACATAGGGAGTTGTGTTGATTCTCATCTAATTAAATAGATGCGCCTAAATTCAAAAAGAAATACAAGTAAATATAAATTAAATCAAATTGATTACTCTCCTTGAATCTAATTAAATCTACGTGCAACTAATTAATTGGAAGGAATGGAACTAATTAATCAAATCAAACAAAATTAATCTAATTAAAATAAATTAATCTAAATGTTTGTTTTTGGGTTTTTCAAGTACTTTTAAAAGAAATGAAATAATATAAACAAAAGAAACTAATTAATATAATCTATGTTTTTGTAATTTCTTGATCTTCTGAATTAAACAAAGAAAACTACAAAAGCTATGCAATTTCTTTTAATTAAATGGAAATTACTTCTACTTTAAATAAAATAAAATAAACAATGAAATAGATGGATGTGGCTATTTCCTTGTTGTGGAATGATTTTAATCTAATCTAATTAAAACAAAGATTTTCCTAATTTTTAATTGTGGATATGAATTCCTCTGGTTCTACCTCAGAATCACGGGAAGATTGAAAATATTCTTAGAAGCAATTTCTTCCCCTGAAGCTTCCCCAGAAACAATCGAATCTACAAAATATTTCTAAATGTAAATTTACTAAAACATATGCACAGACACGAAATCCTCTTCAAACTTACTTCTGTGCAAATCCGTAGAGATAGGTAGGGAGGAAGATTTGAAGAGAAGCTTTGCTCATCTCGCTAATGAAATTTAAATAATGAATGCAATGAACTCTACAAATAATTTGATAGTGAAGAAATAGAAGGAATCATGCACAAGTACCTCCTTTGAATCCTTCTCAAATAAATCCACAGGGATGAGATGAGAAGAAATCTTCAACGGAAGCTACTTATAGGTAAATTAAACTAGTTGTAAATTTTACCTTTCTTAAAAAATGTTTTAATTGATTATAGACTAAATCTACACTAAAATAAAGAAAGCTTCAAAGAATTCAATTACGCCCCCAACTTGAAACTGTAGAACTGAGACAATTCCAAGACTGATTGTGCTTTTGTTGATCCCTTCAACTTATTTTCCAATGGTGAATCCAATGTTATCCGGGGAACTCTGTTGGTTGGTATGCAAGAAGAATATATGAAGTATTGGAGCTAACCGATTTATAGGCGATCTGTAATAATTCGAAAGAGAGTAACAAGGGAAGAGATTCATGCTTGTTTGTGTGCTTCTTGGCAAGATTCCGACAACATAACAGTGTAATTCCAAATCAAAAGACTCCAACCAATGCTTCGGGAAAAGCTTGGTTTTTATAGAAAGTTGGCAGAGAAGTGGTCCAGCCCACTTGGCAGCCAAGAAGTGCCACATCACTCATGGGAGAGGCAGTCAACCTACTAAAAATAGTAAGTACATGAGGAAAATTTCATACGCGTCTATCAAGCTAAAAACAATTGATTTGGTTAAGAAATGTGCAAGAAAAGTGAGTTGGAAGAAGGAAACATGTGTACAGAACATGTTGTTTAAGTCTTGAATAAAATCGCATGGAACCATCACCGCATAGAGTGGTGGTCGTAAACCAATGTGGAGATTGTGCGGCTACGCATCTGGTAGACCGGCGCTTACGTAATCATTGTGACAACAAAGCGACCTCTATGACAATTATGTAACTTAAGGCTAAAAGGTTAAGAAAAATGTTGCAAAACAACTAAAGAAAGTGAGAAAAGTTGGAAAATAGATAAACAAGGTACTATAAGCTACAAGAACATGTTAAGTAAAAATTAGACTTGGATACCATTGGAATCGATATTTATCATCATTGGGGATTTGAACTATTTCGACAATATAACACCGTATAAATTTGGGCACATACAGACACCCATTATCCGTGTTGTCACAACATCTATAGGGTTGCTTCCAATGGTTTGTGTGCCAACACTGTCCCGATGTCAAGCCTATAAAAACTCCTCCAAATGTACTCCCGAACATTGGTGCCTATTGCGTTACCATGTGTGCGTCCCCGAGTCTGTTGCATTTCCTAAGTTATCACTAAATTATATCTACCCGCAGCTTCTTCCCAACACGGAGATCATATTTGCTTGCCTCCACTATATTTCCCTTCAACAACTACCTCTAGATTTGGAACACCTTGCGTAAGGGCTAGGTAGCTAGGTTGGTTCAGATGTGTACCCATGGTCCTTATTCTCTCCTCTAGCGCACTCGATCCGAAGCCGATAAGGTATCTCTACCGCACTTTCCCAATGTTGAGAGGACATGATACTATGGCTCCTCATCTTCCACGAGTGTCTCAAAACCTTTGCTAGTCATCATTCTTCTCGACAACAACATTGTGTCAACTTCCCTCTGTTGTGCTTCATTATACTTGAGTTATCTCTCTTCTCTCTACCTTTTTCTACTAGACCCACTGTCATCCTTCTCCACACCTACTCCTACTCCCGCACACGGTGGGGGTTTAGCTAGCCATATGTAATATTTCCAATCCCAATTCTATCATCAAGATCTTAATATCTAGGGCTATTGCGTGTAAGTAGGATCCTATTAGCCCACACAAGAATTTGAACTCTACTTCCTCTAGACATGAATACGTGGAAATTATGTACTCCAAAGTATAGTTGCGCAACACACCTTCCCACTAACGATCCACAACTCTAGTCCACATCTCAATCGAATAAAAAGAGTTTGATAGTATTCTTATGTCCAAACCCTCATTCTTGGGGAAAATACTCTATTCGATGTGTAAGCTTTCAACCATTGGTACAATTCTACTGGGAAAAAACTGAAGAACGTCTCATACAAGTAGTCATACAAGTTATCCTCCACCCACTTTCTCCATTAAAATCATGCCCTAGGTGTTATATCTTCATGCAAACGTGTCTTGCCCCAACTCTCAATACTCTCCAAAGACACTCAATACACCATCTGCATGTAACATCCTAACAGATAAATTGAAAAGAGGTCCCAAAATAGAACCAAAATGTAGTCTTTTATTTTCACACTCATTAGCTATACACACTGGCACTTCATCCAGATAGACACGGATGCTCACTCAAGCATGCACAACCATGAGGTCTCTCCTTTGTTATGTTTAATAGGAAGTGATCATGCATAATCATCATATTAATAACCTATAAACCATTCATGAACATATAATCATTCTAACCATGACAATTTAGAAACACATAATAATGAAACAAAGCATAGTTCATCCAAGAATAACAATGAAATTGTCATTCTATAACACCATCATCATTATATTTCATAACACAAGTTGATTACATTGACTTCACTACATATGTGCTCAGGACTTGTGTGCAAGTTCCAAATCTCATGATTACATGACATCAAAAACTCATAGAAGCTCTAAGACGTACACACATCACAATACCTAATTAATCAATCATTCTAACATAGATGAACTACCTATATATAAGGGTGGGGCCTTGACCTTCACCGCTTCATGCACCTTCCTAATAATAGGCATGTGTACAAAAATATCTTGCATGTTTTGTACATATTCTACTAATAATAGATTAACCTAATTATAATACTTACTTTAATCCTACTATTAGCTTGGCCCGTGCATGATCTTCTTTGGTCTCTTCATGTGCTTTTTCCAATTATGAGTTATTTGTGTGTATCCCAAGCTATCCTGATTTTATCTAAATATGAACTTTTCTTGTACGCCACTCTTCCTTAAGTTTTATATTTTTAGCCACACCTTCAGAAAATTAGTTGTCTCTCACTTTTTCTGCCTGTGCGTGAACCTCCATGCACTGACCATTCATGTATGTGCATGCCCCTTCGCGCACCACTTGTGCGCCGCTTCTGAAACCTCTCACAAGGTGGCTAGTACTTAGCCATTTTTCCCACTCAATAAAAATCAAGGGCTAAGCACTAAACATTATATATTATCATCTAATATTGCATTCAAAGGCGCAAGAGCATTTTAAAGACATCCATCTAACACATCTATACAAGGTAAAAGGGCTACATCACTCTGCATACATAACATAATAGGGGAAGTCCATTCTATTCCATCTCACACAATTACATACTTGGAGTAATATAGATATAACCCGCTATCATAATGAAACTTACACAAGGGAAACCTAGGCATCATTGCATATACATACACACAAAACTACATGGAGTTTGAGATGTAGTGCAGCTCTCAATCATAAGTTCACTCTTTGGGTGACCACCAAGGTCATTCTCGACTCCATATTTTACATAAGATCATAGATTTGACATGGTTTTGTGGACATGTGTGGGTAGACATTTGTTTTACAAGTTACAGGTGTGATCAAGACCCTAACAGTGAAGTCGGAGTGACAAAATTAATTTCGGAGCAAAGACCTTCGACCTTAAAAATTCAAGACTCGAGCATCTAAGCAGACACTAGCACCTAGATCGAACACTAGCGCCTAAATTAGACATTAGCGCCTACCATTCTTGTCCTCCCGTGGACGTTTTTGTCCTCCACATTTCTATACGTTTAAATATTTTTCGAGCCTTTACAATGTTGTTTTCAACCTATTCCAATAGATATTTAGTCTAGATCACTCTAAGATCACACAAAATCAGCTAAGTCACCTTTCCTTCTCATTTGCTTATGCTTTCATATTTTTTCTTGTTTTTACTATTATAGACAATAAATCATGCACTTTGGGTATATTTCTAGGTCCCGAACATATACCACTATTCATATGATTCCTAACTAAGAAAATTACTCATTAACCATTATTTTTTGCCTATTTTCTGCCTTTCTTGTTTCCTTTTTAGTATTACACATGTTCTTTCCCAGTTTGACTATCGATACTTCAATTTTATTGAGTCTAGACACCATCTCTTATCCAAGACTCCAAAGCACCCAGTGCTCCCATCCCCTCTGGGATCTCCCCGACCTCTTTGTATCTTTCTCACATTTACGAAATTCAAACAAAGGAACCATAAAATAAAAAGCTATATTATCATAATAAGGGACCAAGCACTAAGCATCTATTACTATCACATAAAGTTGCATCCAAAGGCATCTCAAGAGCATCAAAACATCCATCTAACATCCATTCAAGAGACAAGGGATTGCATTCTTCTACATACACTTCATATGAGGGGAAGTTCATTTTTCAATGCACACATCTATCTACATTTCCTACAACTAGCTATTGCTCGCTATCAAGTGCAACTTGTATAAGAGCCACTTAGGGCACGATTCTACACACACATATGCGAAACTATATTGAGTCTAAAATGTAGTACACTTCCCGAATCATAAGTTCACTCATTTGGGTATTTGTTGGGGTCAGTCCGACTCCCCATTTACAAATATTTTTTTAGGATTTGATGTGTTTTGAGGTTTTGTAGGTGTTCATTCTCTTTACAGGTTTTAGGTGATTAACAGTGAAGTATAATGACATATATGCGACTAAAGGAAACATCCATTGAACATCTTGTGACCTTGAAAAAATCATTTTCTGAGGTTCTGCATAGTCGTACACACCTAGAGAAGGTCCCTAGTATCTAAGCACCCCTTACCCAGTCTAGGTGCCCTAGTCCCAACATTCTCGACAATTCTACAATTTTTTGGGTTTGGTTGCAATACTCCGCTTTCCTGTTTCATCAATTTTTTGGCTCAACACAACTTTAAAATTATTGTAAATCACCTAAGTATCTTACCCTCTCTCTTGCACTTAGGGTTTCAAATTTTATTTACTTTTTGTTTAGGTCAAATCTACACTTTATCGTCTATATCTATGTTGTGACATAATTAAAATTTAGCATTCATATATTTTCTATATTTGTTTAATAATTTGGTGAACTCGTCGTTTAACTCCAACCTTCTTTCTATGGTTTCTTCTTATGTCTCTGTCACCCACAAAGGGTCATTTTGGGTCTCTTGAGCATATAAATCTCCCTATGTCTTCTCGTAGGGTTTCTAAATCAATGGCTGAAATTGATAATCCCTTTACTAACTCTCAACGAGTTCCACTTGAGAACATTTAAACATCTGATATATAACACTCATATGATGAAGACACCAACATTGACCAAGCACAATTAGAAAAACTCAAGAATTTTTTTCAATATTTGCGTGATAATCCTTCCCATCTTCCACATATTCTTCATGCTTTGATTTCGCTTAAAAATCTCGTGATGTTGTTTCAACACCCCTTATCGCTTATTCCTCGGCTTCCATGGCCTCCACTTAACCCCTTAATGTTCATGTTTCCATTCCTACTACTACCACTCCCATCGTTCAACCTAATGCTTCTAATGCACAACTTGGTGCTTCCTCTAACACCCCGATTTACCTTCTTTATATTAGTATTTGCAAACTCGGTTTTGTCAACTTCAATTAGCTACCTCTCATGCATCTCCATTTTAGACTCCACTTTACCCCTTCACACTCCTTTTGCACACCTCATTTCCGCCTATCCATTTCCTCTCAAATTCGTTACCCTTAAGTTGTCTCTGTCTTCAAAAGCCATGGTGACCCTCAAGATCATCTCTCGAGCATTTCATGTACCATGTCTAAATTGATCCTCTATCACCAACCTCAAATACACTTGCCCCATTCTATAGATATTTGGGGTTCATCCGACTCGCCTATCTTCTCCCATATTTATGGGGGTGGGGGCGCATAATCAAGGTTGTTGACTATATATTCTATAACTACTGCTCATTTTTGTATATCAAGGTTGGCCCCATATATAGAGAGAGCTACAAAATCATGTGAGTAGGTTGTTGTAGAGCCCCTCTGCCATCCCAACCCAAATCCTATCCCGAAGTATCTTGTTGGGCCATCTTCCATTGAGAAATAAATCTAGGAAGGCGGGCGGGTTAGAGTGCACTCAATAGCCTAGAGTGGTTGTATCCATTCCTTACGAGGCCCTATGTCCCTATTTATAGATGGAGTGGATTGGGACTAACTCTTCCAGTTCCTATCTAGAGAAGGGTTCCCCTCGATAGATAGTGGAGCAGAGAGTAGACATATATCTTTTGAGGGAGATACATCGCTTTTTATTCTTGTATATGGTAAAGGGATAGTTTAATTCTGCTCTATGTTGTTTGCGGGATAGAGGCCTCCTCCCCTCACACACTAAATCAATCAATAGGCTAGGTGGTGGCTGATATGGTGGTGAATCAATAGGTTTTCGGTCCCGATCTCATCTTTATCTAGTCATCGATTGTATAGAATAGAATGGAATGGATAGCTCGGTTGATTCACGGGGAACTATTAGGGTTGGCCCTTTGGATATATGGAGAGGGATGATGCAAATGGATGGACATGAGACTCACATGATTCACTTCATGTTACATATAAAATCCATTCAATCATACAAATTTCATATCCATCATACAATGGTGATGGATCTACCCCTATATAGATATGGGAGCACAACTTCATGCTATTATCTCTGTCACATAGTGTGGCCTATCCCCTTTTAGTTTTCCTATTTCTCATGCTCACTAAATGCCGGGCCGGGAGTGAAGCTGCTCACTAAATGGATGTCGACCATCCCACTGATCCATCTGAGCCCCTCTCTCTATATTATATATGATCACAATTTACTTGCAAAGCTCTTTCCTCCACGATCTTCAAGATTATACAATGTGTTGGTTTTACGATCTAACTATCCACTCGGTAACATATTTTACGCATATATCCGATGATTTTCTTGCTCATTTATTCAATCAATATCGGCTCTAAGATATCTTATGATCAATTGGCATAAATAAAACAAGTATCTAATGAACACCCAGTGGATTGTGTCTTGTGATATAAGGACAACTTAACTAAGATATCTAATGTTCTTACAAACTCTAAATTTCAAGATCTATTTGTCCAAAGTCTATTTCCACCTCTCTGGAGAGTGTTATCTTTGAGACATCTCCTTCATTCGATCATTTATGTCATACTCTTAAGCTATGCAAAACTAAACTCTTATCTATGGGCAAACTTAAGTATCATGAGAAGGCTTCATCTTCTACGTGCTTTTAAATTAAATCAACTTTCAAGCCATCTACTAAACCAATTGAAGCTAAAACTATAGTAATTTTTGTCTCTAATCCTGAAAATCTTTAATGGAAGCCACCTAAGTGTACATTTACTAAATTTCCTTGTGCTCGCATGTGCTATTGTCACAACTCGTTGAGAGCGATCTTATTACGCTTCCTCCTCTACTCAATTTGGACCCATCTTGGCCTAAAGGTCGTAAATACAATGAAAATTTCAGATGTGACTATCATCAATGTGTGGGACATTCTACTGATCGATGTTAAAAACTTTGCAATCTTATTCAAGATCTTATCGATAATAATGTTATTGAATTTCTTGAGCCTACGACATCTGTGTCGGTCAATGAAAATCATAAGCTCAAGATCTTAAAAAAACCTTTGAAGCGGTAGAACCATATTTGCACAAGATAGAAATACAAAACATACACAACTACTATTTCTTGATCCATTTCATATTAAACTACTTATAAATATATAGGAGAGCCTTTTCCTATTATCTAGAAACCTCCTATAACAACTCATTATTTTTGATGAGTTGTTAAAACAACTCTCAACACACTCCCGTAATAACACAAATATACTAATGGAGCACTAATACTTAGGATATTCCTAACATCCCCCCCTTAGTGTGAACATGGGGAAAACCTACCTTTTACTTGCACCTACTCTTGATCTGGTGATTTTCACAAGATGATCACAAACCTCAAGATTGTTTTACAAATGGTTCACCACAAAATGAGAAGGGTGGTTTTACATTTGGAGTACCACAAACCACAAGGTGATGGTTTTACGAATGGTTTACCAACAACCAAGAATGGTGGTTTTGCAATTGGTTTACCACAAACCACAAATGAAGGTTTTCAAGTGGTTTACCTATAACCACATCATGATGTGCCAAGTACTATTATCAACTCTCATCACATTTCGTGTAGGGAATAACATAGGAAAATATGTTGAAGTTTGTTACTCATACACACAAAATGTAAACTGGAAATGGAACATTGGATCATGTTCCCCCTTAATGTGAAATTTTTACTTATTTAATCCACATAGGATCACTGAAATTTAATATACATAGAAACTGGAACTCTAAAAACACAGTGGAAAGCATATTACACAAATTTCAAACACACATGTCACCAAACCTTGATGCAGCCCCATCGTTAGCGACTGACGAGAGGTCATTGATTGACCTCCATCCTCTATGTTTCCTCTAGTCCCCAGTGTGACACTACTAACTTAGCTTAATATGGCTTTGAAAAAATCACCCCATAAGGTGGATACCATGTCAAGAAAAATTACATCCAATTATTGAAAAGTGAGGCGATTTATTTTATTTTTCATATTTTTTGACAAGACGACAAATTTTGACAAAACTACACATTTAACTATGATGAGTACATTTTATAGGACTTTTAACATTTTTACATAATAACCAAAACATAAGAAACATGATATGTGACACTTATGACCTAATGACACAACACTATAATATAACTCTATAAAATACCAATATAATTGATTCATAAATTACTCAATTTTAACAATCCATAGATCACTATGCTTGTGAAATATGAATGAAGTATCTGAGTTATTTAATAACCAAGTTAAAGTGCAATAATGCACACACAATTAACTACAAATTGAAAAGAGAGAGACAAGAATGAGACACGATTTATCTTGGAGAAAACCAAGGTGGGAAAAACTCCAGTGGGTAAGAAAATTATCTCCCATTCACTATGTAATCTAAAATGATACAACTTACTACCAAATTGTCCTTCAAGAAAGATGAATACTCCTTCTAATTGTATCTATTTTCTCAAATATCTCAAACAATTAAGAACTCTTCACAATGAAAAAATAAGAAAAGAATCCAACTCTCCAATTTTTCTCACTATTGAATTCACCCAAAATCACTTACTTGAATCCTTCCAAATGCTTATATTTATAGTTGCTCAACTCAAGGGTGTGAGAAAAGGTGAAATGAACTGATTGGGAAGCTCAAACATTTGTAACTATTGAGATCTTGAATTCGGAACCATCGGTGTGGGACCGCCACTAAAAGCAAACCGATGATTGTGTAACCACCCCGCTTCTCTACATAGAGCGAAATTACGTAATCACAAGTCATTCATGTAACCATCAACTACAAACCCCGAAAAGAATGTCAAATGGCCCAAAATGTCATTCAGAGGTGTCTGGAATCACCCCCATCCTTACTAGTCCATCTTGTGAAGATAGAATGAGTTGAGAACCTATAGAGAAAGTATCAAATATAGAGAATACATAGAATTGGGATTTTCCTGATCCATTTTTGGATCATACCTCCCCAATTTGAGGCTTTTAAGTCCCTAAAAGCTTCAAGGACTAATGAGGTGAGGAAATTTCTTCCCCACATCTTCTCTAGGAATACCACTTGGCTTTGGTAGGTAACTGTCCTTTTAATCCAATCAACCACCTATCTTGCACTCCTCTCTATGTTGTCCTTTCTTTCTACTATAAAACCACATCTTCCTCCAATTCCAACTGATCATCCGGAGTAATATCCTCAATAGATGGAAGCAATACCCCTTCTTCTTCATCATCCAACATAGAGGGCTCAAAAAGATGTAATTTTTCAACATTCACAACTGAATAAATATTCATATAAGGAGGCAAATCCAAGTGAAATGCATTCTTACCCACTTGTTCCAGAATTTCAAATGGGCCATAACGAAGAGGTTTGAGTTTCTTAGATTTTCCCTATAGCCTATCCCGACTCAAATATAACCATACCTTGTCTCCAACAAGGAAGGAATACTCAGTCCTATGTTGATCATGTCATGCTTTGTACTTAGCCTATGACTTTGTCAACCTCTTCTATACCTAAAGGTGTATTTGCTAAATTTTCTCAATAAACTTCTCAGCTTTGTGGACCTCTAGTTCCACTTTCTCGTTGTCTTTACATGGTAATCTTAAAACAACATAAAAATGATCCAAAAACGGGTGCTTGAAACTAACACTTTTAATTGTTTCAAAGGATCTTCAATTTTAATCAACTTAAAAGTATTTTAGACTTCCAAAAATTGATTAAAATCTTATTTAGGACTGAATTCAAACTGAAATTAAGTTTACAATTTACTCAAAATTTCACTGTTTGATCGAAGCCCCAAAAATCATTGTTTCAAATTTAATTGATTTCCCAATTTTATCAATTATTGATTATAGTTGCATCCATATTCATTTTCTAAATTTAAATTACTTGCAAATATCATAAACTGAAAACAAAATCAGAACACAACACCCAAATTGTTTACGGGGTTCGAATTCCTACGTCCCCAGGTTCGTGGTGAACCAATCCATTAATAATGTTAAATATGTAAATACAATAACCTTTACATTAACTAATAATTAATCAAAACCTACAAAACTATGTTTTAGACCTTCGAAGGATGTTAATGGAGCTCAACCTCTGTCCTTCACCTTCCTGATCCACTTGCAGTGGTGTCTCCCTTTGGTTCTACGCCTTTATGTGACTTTAACAGAAAATAACTCTATCACAAAAGATCCAAATTGGAAAAATTATCATACCATCGCGATCATCTCAAAATTATGAGCAACTTTCATATATAACTCAAGATCTGGAAGTGAGCAGAAGTGCCCCAAAATTGCACTTTTCCAAAATTGCCTCCTTATTCCCTTAACATAGACCTAGCACTTGAGCTCTATAAATACACCCGAGCTCATTGTTTACTCCATTGAGCCCATTGGGCGAGTTGGCTGGTGGGTTGGTCTTGGAGCGGCAAGGTTGTGGATTCAGTCATGGCGCCTCCTTTTGTGTCGACCGTTTTGTGCATTGGAAGTGGGATATTCCCACATTAAGCGGGAAGTCGTTGGTTTTAGCCTTAAAAAGACTAAGGTGTCGGATTTGATTGATGTGGCAATAGCCACACCCAACATTGTTTATTGGCCACCATTTATATGAGATGTGTATTGTTTAATTTGAACGTCCATTGTGGGAGGGCCGAGTTGTATGGCCCTAAACGGTTGCCATTGAATGTTGAACGTCGAGTCATTGCATAGTTGGAACTGCCAAGTTTAATGGGATAAAATAGATCCCCAACCAACATAGACATAAGCCCAAACAATGTTGAATTTGGATAATATAATATCCCAAACAATGTGGCTTGGTAATTAACATGGAAGTTAATATCAAAGAATTACAAAGGTAATAAAATGGAATTCGACCCAAGTAATATAATGTGATATTCAAAATGAAATATGAAAATTAATACCACATGTCGATCCTTGATAGACAAATCGAACTCGTGGTGGCAAGCCATGTGGTAATTAACATGGAAGTTAATATCAAAGAATTACAAAGGTAATAAAATGGAATTCGACTCAAGTAATATAATGTGATATTGAAAATGAAATATGACAATTAAGACCACCTGTCAATCCTTGATAGAAAAATCAAACTCGTAGTGGAAAACCATGTGGTGGTTTGAGGACCCACCACGTCGGTGATAATATAATTGTCCTCACGATGGCGGGCTCCCCTCTATAACAAAATTTGAGCCTCTTTTTCCATCGAGCTATACCATTTTATGATCGTCAAAGACCGGTGGTGAAAACCTCTCGAACCTCTGATTTTACCAACACCCTTTTCCCACGTGTCCACTTTCGACTGAGCCACTTGGCCAATTGTGCACACGTACACATCACCTTGGAGTGTTGACCAATGTTGACCTTCCAGGTTGACCAAACTTTGACTGGACATATCTTGAGCTCAGAGTGTCTGTTTTTCACATTCTTATAGTCGTCGGAAAGCTCTCTGAAGGCTCTACTTGCACTAATATGGTTTAGGGAAGTTTAGGGAACTTTTAACACTGAAAAATATCCCCGATCAAAAAGTATGCCTAGGTAAATAACCAAAACATGTTTCAAAAGGAGTTTTATTAGTTGAAGCATGAACTTCCCTATTATAAGAATACTAGAGATACACCAAGTTCTCATCCCGTGTCTTTTTATGTTTCCTATTATTCCCTTTTAGGAGTGGACCAAGGTATGATTCACCACCTCTATTTGTTCATCTATTTATAGATGAAATGTGATATAACTCTTTAGCTTTATATCAATATTTTCCCACAAAGTAGACCAAAATTCCCTACAAACCATGAGTCCCTATTTGACACAATAAAACTAGGAAACCCAAAGTGAATCCACATATTAGCAAAAAATAACTCGGTTGCATCATTGGCCTTAATGGTCTTTTTGTAAGGAATAATAATATACATTTTGTTAAAACAGTCTACAATCACAGATATATAATCATGACCTTTTTGTGGTAGGCAAACCACCCACAAAATCCACGGAGATACTTTCCCATGGTTCGATCGAACCGACAACAACATATATAACCCTAGCTTCTAATTATTAGGCTTACTTGTACTACATAAAACCCAACCCCGATGAATTTAGTAACTCCACTTGTATGTTTGACCAATACACATACCTCTGTAAGTGCACTATCATTTTTGTCATACCAAAGTGACCAACTACCATGGAAGTGTGTGCTTCTATTAACAACTGCACTCTATCCCTCCTAGGCACACAAAGTTTCTTGTTCTTGTAGATCAAACCATCATGGAAGTAGTATTCCCCTCTAGGTGCAAAGCCCTTGCTTGGAGGTTTCTGCTGAAAAATCTCTGTAAAATCCGGATCCGGCTCATAGCCTTCCTAATATGCTTCACACACAAAAGGATCAAGAATATTTAACATTCCCACAAATGAAATCAAAGGAGGTCTAGATAATGTGTCAGCTAATTTTTTAGTCACACCTTTCTTATATTTAATAATCAAATTAAATTGTTGTAAGAAACCGATCCATTTATAATACCTAGCTTGTTGAAGTTTACTTTGAGCTTGCATATATTAAGAGGTTGATGATCCATATGAATGATAGTCTCCTTATCTATCAAATAATGTTTCCATTTCTTGACTGCTTGAACAAGAGCATATGATTCCTTGTCATAAGTACAATAATTTAGAATTACGTCTAGAAACAATTCATAGTGATAACATACTGGCCTACCTCCCTGAAGTAGGACAACCCCAATAGCATAGTCATTGGCATCGAGTCTTTGGCATCGATTTTTGGCATCGATTTCCACTTCAAAAGGTAGTTGTAAGTTAGGTAAGTCCAAAATTAGATCATGACTAATTTTATATTTAAATGTTTCAAAAGTAAAATGTATTTTATTACCCCAATCAAATGTCTTACCCTTGTTGTCACTTTGAATGTAGTGGCATCTATGGAAGAGAAGTTCTTAATGAACTTCCACAAATATTGAACTCCGCTCCCACAAAACTCCCGGTCTCAGATCAAACTTAAAGGTGTAGGCCAATTTCGAATGGCCTCTATCTTAGCCAGATCTATCCTTAACTCCTTATATCCAATCACATGTCCCAAAAAGATAAGCAAATATTGTGTAAACTCGCACTTCTTTTCATTCAACACAAGTCGGTATCCTTAAGAACTTGCAACACTTGACGCAAATGATTAGTATGCTCCTCAAAATTTTTCCTAAAAACTAGAATGTCATCCAAGTACACAATAACATAGGAATTAATAAATGGCCTCATTACGTCATTCATCAACCTCATGAAGGTAGTTAGTGCATTGCATAGCAAAAACGGTAATACCAACCATTCATATAACCCTTTATTAGTCTTGAGCATTGTCTTCCAGATGTCCTCTTCCTTGATTTGCACTTAATGATACCCAGACTTCAAATCAAGCTTAGTAAAATATCTAGGATGTTGTAATTGATCTAATAAATCATCAATGCAAGGAAGGGGGTACTGATTCTTAATGGTTATTTTATTTAAAGCCCTATAATCAACACACATTCTCCACAAACCATCTTTCTTAGGCACTAAAACAATAGGAGAACCACATGGAGAAGTGCTAGGATGGATTATACCTTGTTCAATCAAAGATTGTAACTTTTTTAACCTCATTGGCATCTTTCAAAGACTACCTATATAATCCCAAGTTTGGAAGTGGACTATAGGGTAGCAAGTGGATCTCATGCTCAATTTTCCTGACTGGGGGCAGCCCTGTAGGTTCCTGAAAGACCTCTCTGAATTACTAAACCAACTCTGTTATTTGTGCCTGCTCTTTATTAGAAAACATGCTACTAATGGTTTTAGATGTAGCAACCTCACCATTTGGCATATCCCTCAACATAAGCAATGTAAATTTACCAGTAGCATTAATGAGCTTCTGGGCTTTGTTGACACTTACCAAAGATATATTCAAATCTCCTGAATAGGCTGAAATGATGTAGCTCTTACTATCCTTTACCAAGTGGTAGTGATTAGCTCTCCTTATGAAGATAACATCCCTGACATACAAATAAGGGCTACAAAAATTACACCACACACATCAATGGGAGAACAATAGCCACAAAGACCACATCAATAAACTTTTTATTAATACCAAAAGTGATCTTACACTGCTCGTTACCTTGATGTCTACACCTTTCTTTACTCAACCCAAAGAACACAGAATTGGGTGACTATATATTTCCAACTTCAACCCGTCCACTAAATCTTAAATAATTAAATTATCTTGATAACATGCATAAAAAGAGAATCCACTTTAGTTTTATTGACTTGAATCTTTAAATGAAAAAGCTTCGTTAGTTCATTTTCTTAAACAACATTGTCACTACCAAAACTTACCTCTATATGAACGGAGGCACAAAACATAGTCTCATCCACCTCTTCATTGCAAAATACTTCCTCTCTCAATGGAACGAAGCCATGGCCTTCTTCTTATTCTTATTTTTTGAAGGGATGTAATTCCGGGTGGAGTTTCCAACATTTTCCTTAGAATGAGTGTCAACATCACAATGCCCACAATGAATTTTAGTATCCTTTTTAGAAATAGAAGTAGCATTTTTCTTACCCTTTCCTTTTCCTTTATCCTTTTGTTTGGTGTCACCTTGTTTGTTCAAAGCATGCTGAGAGGTAGATGAACTCTTTTCTTGTCCATCTCTAAGTAGTGAGCTTGTGTACAAGCTTCATCTACATCTGTTGGCTTGGCCAAGAGGACAGTCTCCTTAAGTGTCTATGGAGTCCACCAATATATTTCATCAACAGTGTCTCAGTCCACTACATATTTTCCCATTTGAATAGATTTCTTTTGAAACTCACTGGTATACTCCTACATAGTTTGGCCTTATTTCTACCGAAATACGCGATACATGGACCTCTCTTCCTCATAAAAAATAGGATAAAATTATTTTTGGATTAGCTTCTTAAAAACATCCCACTTAGTAATTGGAGGAATATTCTTAATAACCAATGTATGAACATAAATTTCAAACCATGTTAAAGCATGTTTGGTTAATTTTAACCAAGCAAAGGAAATCTTCGACTTTCATTAATTTGATGCAAACCGAAATATACCTCCAGAGTTAGATAGTAAATGGTCTAGCTTCTCATCATTCACATCTCCATCATAATGCTCAATTTTGATCTTGGACTTCGCTTTTAATGGAGGAGTTGTGGGAATGGCATGCAATGATTCTTCTTCACAAACCTCTTCTTCATGATCCTCGGGTGTCTCATGTGATACACCAAGTTTCTCTATGAGTAGTCCCATGATGGAATCCAATTTCCCAATGGACAAGGAAATATTTCCCACATCTTTGGACAAACTTGCCACATTAGCCTCCAACTTGTAGAAACTCTCTTCACCATGTTATCCTTTGTATCTTCTCTTCGATCCATCTCCCGAATTCCTTGCTTCCACTTCCTTGTAGATATATTTGCATTAGGAAATAAGAGATAAAATATGCGGAAAAATCCCTTATAGAATCGCAATGCAGAGAAACTAATATGCAAAAAATATTACGATCTCAAATAAAAGTGCAAAATAAATAACACAAACACGGAGAGACAAGATTTAACGTGGTTCACCCAATTTGGGCTACGTCCACCAAGAATCACTTGCTCGATTTTATTACAAGCCTCCACTCTCTCAATACAATACCTGAGATCCGTTTGGAGCTATGCTCAACAAAATCTCTGAAATTCACACCCGAATTCAAAACACATCTGCAATACATTTGCTTGTACATATATCATATGCATAAGACCATATAAATAGACAACTACTTAAGTAGTTTTACAAAACCATGGGTATCAAACAATGGGCAAAAACAAAACCATCCCATAAACCTATGGGTAGCCGAAGAGGCGGTTTTACAAAACAATGGGTACCAAAAACCATGGGCCCAAAAACAGCCCATAACGGTTACCCATTACCCATGGGTTAATAAACCACCCATGAAAATTTGCTTCAGGGGCTTCGCCCCCAAACCCCCCTGACCCGCTCACCGGCGAGCGGGACCACCGTAAAAATACCCGAGTGTAACACATAGAAGGTGTACCACACTCTAACATGAAAATAGGCTCCACAAACATAACAATCTCCCACTTGGAGACTGATTTCCACTGAGCAAGCTTCTCAACCCTTCATGTCATCTGCGAAGGCCAACCAAAGCTAAACATAGCTTTAGTTTATCCTCAGTGACCACCTTGGTCATCATGTTTGCGGATTCGACGACGGTATGAATCTTCTCCAACTTCAACTTATCTTCCTCCAAAGTTGTCTGATAAAGTGATATCTTAATCGTATATGCTTTCTCCTTGGAGTGGAAAGTAGAGTTCTTAGCTAGGTGTATAGCACTTTGACTATCACTATGCAGCTTACACTCCTCCCCGCTTATACCCCACTCCTCAAGCAATTGTTGTAACCAAATCATCTCTTTACTTGCCTCTGTGGCGATGCAACATACTCATCCTCCGTTGTTGACAAAGCCACCAAACTTACGTAGTCGTGAAATCTAGCTCACTTTGCTGTCCCACCTACAGAGTATAAATATAACTTTGTCATGTTCCTCCCGTTGTCTACATCTCTAGCCATATCTGAATCTACAAAACCACGTAAAGTGGTGTCTCGATCCATCGTAGCACAAAACTCGTCCCCATGGTTCCTCTCAAATACCGAAGGATCCACTTTATCGCTTACCAATGCTCTTTATCTGGATCACTCATAAATCTACTCACAGCTCCCACTGCATGGGCAATATTAGGCCTAGTGCACACCATAACATACATCAAACTGCCAACCGATGACGAGTAAGGGACCTTGGACATCTGGTTTCTTTCCTGCTCTGTCTTAGGACACTACTCCTTTGATAATTTAAAATGGCCTGCCAAAGGAGTCCCAACCGGTTTAGCATCCTACATGTTAAACCTATCTAATACCTTCTTAATGTACTCTTCCTGAGATAAAGTCAACTTCTATTCCTTCTTATCCCAAGTTATCCTCATACCAAGGATTTGTCTGGCTGCCCCAAATCCTTCATATCAAAGGATTCACTTAGTTTGTTTCTTGAGTACTTTTATTTCCTGCATGTTTTTACCTGCAACCAACATGTCATCAACATACAAACACAGAATAATATAACTTCCATCCTCAAATTTCTTTGTATGCACGCAATGGTCAGAATGACATCTAATATAACCTTGCTCCATCATGAAGCTATCAAACTTCTTATACCATTGACGTGGAGCTTATTTCAAGCCATACAAGCTCTTCTTCAGTTTACACACCATCTCCTCTTTACCTTTGACCTCATAGCCCTCTGGTTGCTGCATATATAGTTCCTCCTCCAAATCACCATGGAGAAATGCAATCTTTACATCTAATCGTTCTAAGTGCAAGTCTTCTCACGCCACTATTCCAAGAAAGCAGTTCTAATAGAAGTCATTTTTACTACGGGAGAAAATATCTCATCAAAATTTATACCTTGTTTATGTGCAAACCCCTTGACTACCAACCGGGCCTTATATCTTTTCTTTCCTCCTTTTTCATCTTTAACTCTGCACCCACTTGTTCTGCAATGCTCTTTTGCCTTCCGGTAGCTTCACCAAATCCCAAGTCTGGTTCTCCATGAGAGACTTATGCTCCTCATCCATGGCTTGCTCCCACTTCTTACTGGCATCTACCTACATTGCTTCATAAAGATCTACTATCAGTGTGTAATAAATAATAAAGAGAAGGAGAAAAACGTTCGTGTTCTTTCCTTACCCTAGAAGACCTCCTCACTATAGGAGTTTGGGGTCCTATTGAATAAGTTCTGAACTGATTCATGGGTCAATTTCCCATCCGGAAGATCCTCTACCACTGCATATTCTTTCTTGGATTCTTCCTGTTTTCCTCAATTTGCTTTCTTATACATGACTTTCTCATTAAAGACCACATCCCTAGATCAATGATTTTCTTGTCCTTAATACTCCAACATTTAAACCCAAAGTCATCACCACCATAACCAATGAAAGTACATTTTTCTGATTTAGCCTCTAGCTTGGTCCTATCATCCTTGTCTATATATGAACAAACACCTCACATCCAAAGACTCTAAGAAATGAATAATCAACTTTTTACCATACCATGCCTCCTCGGGTATGCCTCCATCCAAGGCACTTGAGGGTCCTCTTTTATCAAGTACACAAACAGCTCACCACTTCTACCCAAAAAGAAAGAGGCGAGTCCGCATGTAACCTCATGCTCTAAAGACGTTTGATTATTGTTCTGTTCATCCTTTCTGATACCCCATTCTGCTGTGGAGTTCCTGGAACCATCTTTTTCCTGCGGATTCCATTCTTAGAATAGTAATCATTAAATTCATTGCTGCAATACTCCCCTCCATTATCTGACCTAAGACATTTTAGCTTAAGACCTGTTTCATTCTCTACCAAGGCTTTCCATTTAACAAAAGTTTCAAATACATCAGATTTGTTTCTAATACAATAAACCCAAACTTTCCTTGTTGCATCATCAATAAAAGTAACATAATAACTTGAACCCCCAAGAGATGATACCTGAGCCGGCCCCCACACATCAGAATGTACCATCTCTAACTTACTCTCTTTCTTCGTAGGTCCAACCTTGAGAAACCTTACTCACTTTTGTTTCCCATATATGCAGTTCTCACAGAAATCTAAACTTATTTCTGTATATCCAGGAAAATTCTTCTTTATGATGTTCATGCCCTTATGGCTCATATGACCGAGCCTATAGTGCCATAATGTTATATCTACATCTGAAGCCACAAGATTACAATCATTAGTACTATCAGTGGTTAAATACAAGGTTCCAACCTTCTTACCTCTTGCCACCACAAGAGCACCCTTGGTAACCTTCCAAGAGTTAGCTATAAATATCACAGTACAACCATCACTTCCCAATTGCCCCGCCGATATCAAATTTCTCCTTAATGTAGGCACATGTCTGACATCCTTCAATAGCCATGTATTCCCATTCTGCATCTTAACTCGAATGCAGACCTTTTCCAACTATACTTTATGCAAGGCTCATCATCACCAAGAAAAACATGCCCAAAATCCCTTGAACATAATCAACAAAATAATGCCTATGTGGAGTAGCATGAAAAGAAGCCCCCGAATCTAAAACCCAAGATTCAATAATATTATGTAAAGAAAGAATCAAAGCATCTTGACATACATTACCCGATGCCACATTTGCCTCCTTGTTTTCTTCTGTTGTTTCTTCTTGTCCCGAAGCTCCCAACAATCCTTCTTTGCATGCCCAGACTTTCCACAGCCTCCAACATACAATCTTGCTCTTGGATTTTGACCTTGCACGATCTTTTGATTTTCCACAGCTTTCCTCTATTCTTCTATCTCCCTCTAGTTTCCACTCACAAGCATTCCACAAGTAGAAGATTCCCATAGCTTTTTCTTCGCATTTCCTCACTTAGAATCACCCCTACAACATCCTCAAACTTCAGCTTCGAGTTAGGCTGGAACCGAGTTGCTTACCGCCGTTGGTATTCCAACTTTCAGGTAAAGAGCATAAAATTAATAAAGCCCTAACTTCTTCATCAAATTCTATTGTAACCAAAGCTAGCATATTCATAACCATATTGAAATCATTTAAATGATCTGCTACTGAACTATTCTCAGACATCTTCATATTAAACAAATTTTTCATTAAAAATATCTTGTTAGAGGCAGAGGGTTTTTCATACAACTTCCCTAATGCATCCATTAGATCTTTTGTAGTATTTTCCTTTGAAACATTAAATAATATCGAAGATGTAAGACACAACCGGATCATTCCAAGTGCCTTCCGATCCAACAAATCCCATTCCGCATCTGTCATACTCGAGGGTTTGTTCACCTTCTCAGACAACGAAGTATAAAGATCCTTTTGATAAAGGTAATCTTCCATCTGCATCTTCCAAAGACTGAAATTTTTCCCGTTGAATTTATCAACCCTAGATCTTCCATCATCTGCCATAGCTCCCACTCAAGATAAAACTTTCCGTGTGATTCAACACTTCAAAGAAACCAAACCAGTGCTCACGATACCTATTGTTAGGAAATAAGAGATAAAATATGTGGAATAATCCCTTACAGAATCGCAACAGTAGAAACTAATATGCAGAAAATATTACATATCTCAAATAAAAGTGTGAAATAAATAACACAACACGAGAGACAAGATTTAACGCGGTTCACCCAATTTGGGCTACGTCCACCAAGAATCACTTGCTCGGATTTTATTACAAGCCTTCACTCTCTCAATACAATACCTGATCCGTTTGGAGCTATGCTCAACAAACTCTATAAATTCACACCCGAATTCAAAACACATTTGCAATACATTTGCTTGTGTTTCTATCATATGCATAAGACCATATAAATAGACAATTGCTTAAGTAGTTTTACAAAACCATGGGTATCAAACAATGGGCAAAAACAAAACCGTCCCATAAACCTATGGGTAGCCGAAGAGGCAGTTTTACAAAACAATGGGTACCGAAAAACCATGGGCCCAAAAATAGCCCATAACGGTTACCCATTACCCATGGGTTAATAAACCACCCATGAAAATTTTCTTTGGGGGCTTCGCCCCCAAACCCCCATGACCCACTCACTGGCGAGCGGGACCGCCGTAAAAATACCCAAGTGTAACACATACAAGGTGTACCACACTCTAACATGAAAATAGGCTCCACAAACATAACATCTGCCGAAAGGAATAATACTACCTTCACCACTTTCTTTCCCCTTTTGGGTGAGGGGCATATAACTGCAATCTCAACACAAGTTAACCACACAAAAGACTGAAATATTAACTGCTCTGATACCAATATGATTCGTAAACTGCTTAATTCTAACAATCAACAAATCACTATGCTCATGAAATATGAATGAAGTATATGAGTTCTTTATTAACCAAGTTAAAGTGCAATAATCCACACATAATTAACTGCAAATTGAAAAGAGAGACAAGAATGAGACAATATTTATCCTGGAGAAACCCAAGGTGGGAAAAACTCTAGTGGGTGAGAAAATTAGCTCCCCTTCACTATGTAATCTCAAATGATACAACTTACTTGCCAAATTGGCCTTCAAGAAAGATGAATACTCCTTCTAATTGTATCTACTTGCTCACAATCTCTCAAATAATTAAGAACTCTTCACAATGAACAAACAAAAAAGAATCCAACTCTCCAACTTTTCTCACAATTGAATTCACCCAAAATCACTTGCTTAAATCCTTCAAAATTATTGTATTTATAGTTACTCGGATCAAGGGTGCGGGAAAAGGTGAAACGAACCAATTGGGAAGCTCAAAAATTTGTAACTATTGAGATCCCGAATTTTGGAACCGTTAGTGGCGGGACCGTTATTAAACGTAGATTGACGGTTGCATAATCTGTCTCGGTGGTTATCGAACCACCACTCGAAAGAGAGTGGTGGTTACATAACTACTAGGGCATTCACATAATCGTCAGCTACAAACCCCTAAAAGATAACATCAAATGGCCTAAAATTTCATTCAGAGGTGTCCTGGATCACCCCCAACCTGACTAGACCATCTTGTGAAGACAAAATGTGCTTTGAGAACTTGTAGAGAAAGTATCAAATATAGAGAATACATAGAATTGGGCTTTTCCTTATCCATTTTTAGATCAATAACCTTACTTTAAAACATCACTCCTCATGGTTATATTGTAGACTCAATTAAAAAAACTTCTTTTGACCCTAAAACATAATAACGTGACATTAAATGATTTCTTCTAAATAACTTGTACACTAAGTAATGAATAATGACACTTGATACTATTGACCTAAAATTTAAAATGACTAAAATAATAAACTTAAAACACCTTTAATTTTATAAGAAACTTAAGATTATATTACACTTTTCTTTTAGAAATGTGTGGGTGGGAGATCTTGACCGATCAAAGCAAATACTACTTGATGTAGAGGGATCGTCACACGCATGCAAAATCACTCGAGTTGATCTAGCACAAGAGTTGAGGAAATTAGTTATAGGTGGTTTAGAGAATTGGTTGTCCGCATCCAAGGGAATAACATCATGATGTATGGACGTCCTCCTTCTCTTACATGGCGAGATACACTTTTACCGCAATTGATGTCAATGTGAGCATCAATGATGAATCTGAGATGGAAAATAAAATATTTTTCCATGATTGTACACTTCTATTATATATGCACTATGTTGGCGTTAAATAGAATTCCAATCTTTAGTCCAATGTGATATCAACACACCTATTTAGGAGCACACAGAATTTAAAGGAAGCTGTGATACTTTCAAGAACTTAGTTGCAACAAAAAGATGTGGTAGAGATTTCTAAACGTCTCTGTAGGAGATTGAACGGTGACATGTAATAAGGTAGTCGTGACTCCGGCTTGTATTTGTATAGAAATGGTCATCCAATATATACTTGCATGCGGTTAGAGGAAAATGTTTCCACATTTCCACGTAGAAATGTTTGTTAACACATGTGGAGACATCCTTGAAGAAGATTGATTTGCTGAAATACTGTTGACTATTAGTGAATGTAAGAAATATTTATTTGCTCCTTACCATAATTATCCATAAATTGGCCCATCAAGAAAACCTTTAAAGAAATCACAGCCATGATTAATGGTGCTCGATACCAGATGAAGTGGTAGAACCATATTTACACATAATCAAAATACAAAACATACACAATTGCTATTTCTTGATCCATTTCATATGAAACTACTTACAAATATATAGGAGATCCTTTTCCTATTATCTAGGAAACCTCCTATAACAAATTCACTATTGTTGATGAGTTGTTAAAATAACTCTCAACACACTCCCATAATTACAAAAATATACTAATGGAGCACTAATAGTTAGGATATTCCTAACATCCTCTTCCTAAATATGATAAGCAAGTGGCTGAATCTTCAGACAATCATACATAAGGTGTATTGCCTCCTCCTGCATCGAGGTCTCTTGATTTTCTAGTTGCTCACACTAAGACATCTCCACCAACCATTACTTTCTCTTATTACGACTATCATGCTAAATTCTCTTCTGACACATTACACATCAATGCTTATATTAGATCTTATGTTATTAACAATAACAAAATCATCTCATCATATTTTGTGTGTGTGTTCTCTATTGCAATTCTTGTTGATATCGATTATCTGCTATCACGTATTTTATATCCGATTACTAAATCATATGGTTATGTCAAGTTATCACCACATTTGGTACTCTTACCATGTCTCGTGCCATTTCTTATGGAACCTTCAATCAAAGGGTGTCACACGCTCTTTGGTCTTCCCTAGATCTATGTAGCTTAGGATATCACTTCCATGAATCACTTGTGTCTAAAGTTCATTAACAATGAGAAAGTCGTTACCATCAATAGAGTTCTCGCCATCCACACCATGGTTTATGCAACCTCCTCTTGATGTTTCCATTGCACTCACTAGAACATTTAGGTCCCCGTGACCTCTCAAATCCAAAGCACAATCTACTCCTATCTCTCCTATTCGCACATAGTCCACACAGTCTCATAGGTCTGCTAGTCCATCACATCAGTCTAGGTCCTTCATTCAAGTGGATCCTTTACATACGTATACATTACGTCCTCAATTTCTTTCACATATGTATCCATCACTTTTGTGCTCTCCTACATATAGGTTTCCATCACCTCCACAATTTCCTTCACATAGGTACATATCACCTTCATGGTCTTCTTCACATAGATGGTCATCACATCCTAGGTCTCATAGACATATGTCTCATTCACCGATACATCATTTTTCTCATGCACCGTCGACCTTAGAGCATGGTCACACACCTTTATCTCCACAAAAATCGGGTGGAGGACCTTCATCTTTCACTTTTATCGATACCATAGTCATCAACGTACACTTGGGGGAATCATGTTTACTCTTCCCACCTCCTAGCATTATCGGGTGTCTTACATACACTACACTTCACATATAATCTCTCACACACGTCTTACACATCTTGATACATTTGTATCATCACTACCCAATGATGAACTCTTGTGTTATGGTTCACACTTGACTGTTGAGGGCTCACTATATTCATGAACCTCACAACATCATATTACATACTAAACACTCAAATTGCATTCACAACAGATCTCTCTCGCACATATTAAACACAACACACTACCCTAAGGCGCACTTTAGTTCTATGGTTCATACTCAACTACCGAGGGTCTAAATATGAAATGAACCTCACCACACTCACTCACTCTTTACGCTCTACGCTTTGACAATCATATATTTCTAGTGCACAATTCAAACCATTTCCCAATGACACACTCTTGTTTTATGGTTCATTCTCGACTACTGAGGGGGCATTTATAAATGAACCTCATCTCATGCATACTCATTCACATTCACTCGAGGGACATGTAGATCCTATCACACTCACATTGCATTCCATTCCATCTCACTCATCCACAACATACTACATATCTTGGTCGCACATTGTTCTTGTTTGCTTATACTCACATGTTACACTTTGTTTATTATGTTAGACAAATATTTTGTATGTCATTATATTTTCTATATAAACATGCATGTTCACTTACCTTCTAGTTGTGCACATACTTTACACACTTTTTTACATGCGGCATAGATGCTTGGCATTGTATTTCTTACCACCCGTAGTCGATCATGGGGGAATCTACATTTGTACACATCACAAGTGTTATTGTTTCTTTATATCTTCTTCTTTCTCACTAACACACTACTATATTGGATTATACGCGTTTTGACATACTTTCTATCTTTATAACATGTTAATGAGTACTTCATGTGCATCATTTTTCTTGCGGGAACTCTTTCTACCATGGTTGAATGTTATTATTTTATTGTTATTGATTTTCATTTTATTCCATTGTTTGTGGGTTTTTCCTATGTCTTTCTTGTATGATTTTGACCACTTCAGTCTCAATTGTCTTATGACATCGTGAGTGATGTCTCATGTTTACAACCCACTTTTCACAAAGTGTATATTGTCTTCTTACTTGTTAGCATAATTTGTGTCTTCTATAAACATGTTTATATTGTTTGCATTAACACTTGTTTCCGAGTCACTTTGTTTACATGTGCCTTGGTTTTTACCAAGCACGCTCCCTCCCCTGCAGGCATTAGTTTCAACATAACATCCAATCCTCCTTTGGGCCCCATACTCCTTGTGACATCACATGCACCCTAAATAAGGGAGGAATCCATTGGGTGAACCAGTCACCCCATCTAGTAGTTTACATCACAAGACATCATAGTTCAACACAGAAACAACACAATCTTCAGTCACAAAATGGCCATAAATATAACTTGTGTCCTCTATACAAAGACATACAATAGTTCTTAGATACATATAGTAGCACCTGGGTGACCCTAACCCTTCGTGGGCACATATGACTAGGGGAAGTTACACATTTTTCTTAGATTGGTACAATTTACAACAATTCACACAACAAATTTCATGGGAGAGGCACAATCCTTCAACACTCAGCATGCATGTTTTCTCCTCTTCTTCTATTTTCATGTTGGATTGAACCATATCAAAATAGATCAAATTTTAACACACCATCTGCAATGATGTTTACATTTCAAGAATCAGTTAAAGGTTAGAGAATAACACTAGACCTTTCTTCCTACACTTCTTTTTCCATATCATGAGATTGCCCAAAAACTTGCACTTAACGCAATCGGTATGAGATCACCAAAAAATTGTTCTTGGCATGAGATCACCCAAAAAACTTGTTCTTATACAATATTTGTAGGATCCTTTCTTCTCCTTTCACCCATCAGTGGATCAGGTGCACATGTTCATTTTTGCATTTTTACATACTTTTTACACACCTTTTACATGTTTTGATCGAATTTTTCATATACACGACTTTGACTACTCTTTTGCTCTTCTCTTTTATAGGTTCATCCTTATGGGAAGTAACAAGTCACATCATCAAGCATTAAAGAACATCGACAACAGTGCAATGCAATATCTATGCATACGCTTTCACCCCTAGGGTCATTTTCACTTCCTCTTCTCTAGCTTCCATGCATCATTTTTGTCACTCCATGCTTCTTTTCTATCTCCTCGACATGTTTTTGCCATCGATCTACATTATCAGTACACATCTCTTATATACTTTACGTGATTGAGCATTCACTCAACAACATAAAATTGTGGCAAATGCGGACACCAAATCACACACTTTGGGTATATTTCTAGGTCCCGATCACATACCATTGTTCATATGACTCCTAAGCGAGAAAAGTACTAATTGACCACTATTTTTGGCCTCTTTTCTTTCTTTCTGGTTTCCTTCTTTGTCTTACATACCTTCTTGCACATGATCGACTTTTGATACTTTAGTTTTTCGAGTCTAGACACCATTTCCTAAAGAAAGACGCCAACGCCTGTGCACCCCCCGATCTCTTTGTATCTTGCTCATATTTTTGGGTGTTTTCAAGCCATTGGCCATATTTATTTCTTGTTAGTTGGTATTTCGAGGTTAATTACGAAATTCAAAAAAGGAATTATATAAATACAAAGTTATGTGATCATAATAAGGGACTAAGCACTAAGCATCTATTACTATCACCTAAGGTTGCAACCAAATGCATCTCAAGAGCATCAAAACATCCATCTAACATTCATTTAAGGGAAAAGGGACTTGTATTCTTTTGCATACACTTCATAGGAGGGGAAGTTCATTTTTCCACACACACATCTATCTACATTTTCTACATTTAGTTATTACTCACTATCAAGTCGAACTTGTACAAGGGCTATCTAGGGAAGGATTCTACACACACACACATAATTACATGGAGTCTAGAAATGTAGTGCAATGCCTGGATCGTAAGTTCACTCAGTTGGGTGACCGCCATGGTCATCGACTTCCTCATTTACACATTTTTTAGAATTTGATGTGTTTTGGGGTTTTGCAAATTCTCATTCTCTTTGTAGGTTTCAAGTGATTAACAAAGTGACATACATGTGACAAAAGGAGACATCCAACAAACATCTTGTGACCTATGAAAGTCATTTTTTGAGGTTCTACGCATTCACGAGCACCTAGGGAAGCTTCTTGGTGCTTAGGCACCCTTGACCTAGTCCAGTCTTTGTAGTCCCGATTCCCGACACCTCTCTGCATTTTTCAGGATCTTGTGAGACTTTGTTTTCTTGTTTCATCAATTTTCTAGCCTAGCACAACTTCGTAATTGTTGCAAAATCAACTAAGTATATTACCCTCTCTTACACATAGGGTTTTAAATTTTATTCGCTTATTGCTTAGGTCAAATATGCACTTTATTGTCTATATCTATGTTGTGACATAATTAAGATTTAGCATTTATATATTTTCTATATTTTCTTAATCAATTGTAGTTCATCGCTTGTATATCATTAGTTATAGTAGTTAATCTAAATTAAGGTTTAAATCAATTTAAATTAAATCATTTGGTGAAACCCAACTTAAAATGACCACTCAGATCCTTATTCGCACACTAGATCTTAGTCTTGCATATTACCTCCATCTTTATTGTCACCCTAGATACCCTTGAATCTTTCCATTTTCACCAACATGAGTGTCTCTCTCCCCACTTTCTTGAAGTCCAATCCCAAATGTATGCATAAAATACAATCCTTTTTTTCTAACACTTACCTTCATCCTAACACTTCTCCTGAATATGTGTATCATAGATTCACTACAACATTATCTTTTACTGAAGAGCATATTACCTTTACATCTGCTGAAATTTCTTTCCAATCCATCTTATATAATGATCCACCCCTTTACATTCAATGTGGTATCAATAAAATATGGGTTACACGAGCTTTAGTTGATAATGGATCCAGTTTTAACATTTGCAATCTCCCAACAAGTTGGCCTTTCCAAAGCATTGCTAACTCCGTCATATATTTCTATTTGTGGCTTTGATAATATTTCTAAAAGGGTATTAAGTAAAATCACAATTCCCATTACTATTGGGCCATGTACTTTTCCCATTCTATTCCATGTAATGCCTAATAATCTTAATTATAATATTCTTATCAGACAACCTTGGATCCATACCATGCATGCGGTCCCTTTAACCCTTTATACAAGTATTAAATTCCTATACTAGGGTGTGGTATATGAGGCCTTAGAAAATCCCTCTTCATTTTCCTTTTAAAACTTTATTATTCATTCACCTAAAACCCCTACTTCTGTCATACCTCCTAATTTCAAAAGTATGGTCTTGGGTATCATTATATGCTTCGTTATGGTTTCATTGTCACTAGATTAGCTAAAAATGGAAAAGGGAGTCACAAAGCCTCTTTCTATTCCCACATAATCAACCAAACTTGGCATCAGTTTTCCCACTTCACTTGCTACTTTTATTCTTGCCACATATTATCCAGAGGTTTGTATTACTTCACTATACCCTGAGCCTATTGGTGATCCCTCTTCTCCCACTTGGCTTGCATTAGATACTTTCTTTCTGATGATACTTTACTAGGATACACGGGGACTTATAATCATTTTACCCCTTACCATCACAAAAGCATTTTCCATTTCTTCTCAATGCTATAACCTACTTTGGTGAATTTGATCCTCTTAACACCAATAACGATACTCCCGACCTATTTTAACATCCTTCGCCATGGCATGGTCTCTCTCCTAGCATCGAATAGATCTCCATCACTCACACTCTTGGGGGCATCAAACTTCCCCCATATTCACATGGTTTAATCAACAATTCCCTATCCATTCTACTCATATATATACCTTTTGCTTTGTAATTCACGACAATATTTATAGCAAAACTTTCTCTTATCTACATTATGAGCACACCTTGCTACACCATATATGATCCTATCACACTCTAATGCGGGAGCATCATTGTAATTAGCATAATTTTGGCTTGATTAGGTGTGTAGGATGTTTTGGGATGATTTTGGGTCCTATTTAGTCCATATGAACCCTTCATGATGTAATAAGTAGCATTTTGGAGGTTTCCCTCCAAAATCCACATTTGAATATTCAAATTAAAGTTATAATGTAGCCTAGGTCTACGTATTAGTCTTAAGTCATGTTAGTGGATTAGTAGGCCTTGAAGTTAGTAGGTTGGTCATTAAAGTGTTAGATTAGGCTTTACATTCATATAATAAGGTGTTCACACTCTTTTAACCCCTACTTCTATATGAAATCTAGATATAGTTAGTTGATTCATGGTTTGAGGTAGTGGGTGAAGACCTAACTAATTCTTCTCCTTCAAAACGAGAACAAGGATTTCAATAGATGAGTTAGTGAAGTTGGTAGAGGTTGAAAAGAGAAGTCATCTTTATAACAGAGCCTTAGAGCTCTGAAGCTTGTACAGTTCATGAATAATCTATTGAAGACTTCTTTTATATAAAAATGTGTATAACAAGATAATCATGTTATGGAAAATAATAATGGGAAAGTTATAAATGATTCTTAAATGAATGGATATTATTTTAGGTACTTAAGTTTTTATTCTATGAGGGAATTGGTTTCAAGTGTGAATAGAGGCTATGAACCTTTAGGAATGATGAGCACGTGTGTATCTTATAAAAACAGACAGTAAGAAGATTGATAAGACTCTTATTTGAACCTTCCAACGTATGCAAGTTGGTGAAATGATTGCATTTAATTATATATGGAGTTGATAGGGTATACCTTAAAACATTTCAAAGGTTATTGAGAAATCTTGAATGTTAAGAATTTGGTGTTTGCAAATATTGTGTACCCAGGTCCTAACGTGTTATTATTGGTTGTGTAATCGATCATGTGCTATCCTTAGAGAAGTAAATGGTTTTAGTGAATGTTATAGAGTCTTGTATTGTGATAGAGAGGTCTTCATAGGATATCCTAACCTTGTAAGGGCTTGAAAGATGTAGAATAAAAAGAAACTAAAAACTAAAAACACACTTCGTGAAGAAACCTTTTCTAGGGTTAAGAAAGGATTCAAGTTGTTATAAAACTCATTATTAAACCCTAAGAAGAATCAAACTTGGTAGAAGTAATGAATCAAAGAAGGAAAATATATTTGTGAAGTTTCATAGTAAATTATGAGTGCTCAATGGGAAAAGATCCAAAACTCATATTAATATTCACTAATACCTTGTTTTATGGATTTAAACCCGAGTTTATTGATTCTTGCATCACAACATTATAGAAATAGTGAGAGAATGGTTGTATAGAAGAATGGGGAATGAATGAAATTAGTATTGAACATAGAAACAACAAGTGTGAAGGATGTTAGATAAAAATGATCAAAACTTAGAGGTTGGTTTGAATAGATACAATTTGAGAATTTGAGTAAGGGAAATATAAGAGTCTTAGTCATTACCTACTTGAAATAACCGTGAGAACATAGTTAAGTTGAGAATGTAATAAGTAAGGAGAGGAGTCTTGGAAATCAATGGACAAGTCTAGTCTTATAGGTTTGTGGAAATTATGCATACATAGTCCTATAAAGTAACTTTATGACAGTCCACTGTAAGTCATAAAATAAGAACTCTTAAAGACCAATGGGAGAAATGTTAGGTTGTGGAGCCTATTTTCATGCGTGAAAGTGTTGAAGACTATACACTAAGAGTATTGTACACTTTCCATAATTGTCTTTTCGGGGTTTGGAGGTGTAGCCCCGAAAATTTATTTATTTTGGCTTCAAGACAAAATGTGCCCGATATACTAGGAAATATGCTTTTTCTCATATGGGTGAGATTTTTGTCCCATATGTTTATGGGACGGTTTTTGCCCATGGTTTTGATACCCACAATTTTGTAAAACTACTTAAGCAAGTTTTCTACTTATGTGGTTTTGTGCATATGGTAGGTATGATGTAACATTGCAGATGTGTTTTGAATTCGGGTGTGAATTCTGTAGAGTTTGTTGAGCATAGCTCCAAACAGATATGGGTATTGTATTGAGAGAGCGGTGACTTGTAATAAAATCTAAGCAAGTGATTTTTGGTGGACATATCCCAAATTGGGTGAACCACGTTAAATATTGTCTCTTTGTGTTGTGTTATTATTATTCTACACTTTTATTTGAGATCTGTAATATTTTTTGCATATTAGTTTCTACTATTGCGATTCTGTGAGGGATTATTCCACATATTTTATCCCTTATTTCCTAACAAGAAAAAGGAACGCCAAGTTTGTAGATGAAATTGATAGGATGGGTGAAATAAGGAGTTATGGGTGAGTTCCAAGTGTGAAGAAGGGTTAAAAC
The DNA here is from genome assembly GCA_018340775.1 of Taxus wallichiana var. yunnanensis. NCBI lineage: Eukaryota > Viridiplantae > Streptophyta > Pinopsida > Cupressales > Taxaceae > Taxus > Taxus wallichiana. The sequence continues at coordinate 10,855,647 of CM031236.1, forward strand.
AAAGAAGGGAAAGGTTCATTGTCCAATTTTTGATAAGTTCATTTCTGTAGACGTGAGTTTGCCCAGATTAAGGCTTTGTAAGAAGTATGACAGTAGACTAAGTTATTTCGCCTATTGAAAAGTGGATATAACACTCTAATGAAGGTTCATCAATCACATTAAAGTATAATGATTAGGTTACAAGGTCGATCAAGTACTAGACATGAAAGAAGTTGAAAACAAAGTCTTTTCTATCCTATAACAGTCCCGATTCGGAGAGGATAACAAATGATAAGTGATGAGACCAAAATATGTCTCATTGTATCACCAAATAAAACTATTATTCTCTCTCTTAAAATAAAGCTTTCAAGTGAATTTAGATGTAGTTTTAATAACATATAACATATTTAAGGTAGAATATAAGATTTATCTTATCATCTCTTTAGAAATCTATTTGCAATCTAATTGTTGTTATTTCTTGATATTTCTTCTAAAGTTGGAATGCAATAATGTGTAGAAAACATGTCATAAGCAACTCTACTCCAATTTCATAGATTGCAGCTACTGAAAGTCTTCATGAAACTACGGAAATGCCCAGCTATCAAAAGTCTTCACGCAGCTACAAAAATGCCTAGCTACCAAAAGTCTTCATGTAGCTATGGAAATGCCTAACAAGTGAAAGTATTTTGGTTTGGTCCAAATTAATGTAAAGGAGCACCAAACTATTCGCCCACTCTTTACTTCCACGTCATCAAACAAGAATACAAATCCAAACATGCGACAATCCAAAGTCATGCATGCATGTGACATTCCAAGAAGAATTCAAAGTCATGGACTTAGCACTCCTCCATTTTCTCTCCATGTTTCAAGGATGAGAAAATAGTGGAATAGTATTAGGAATGTTGAATAAGTAATCTCCCTCTTTGTTTTCTTAGATTAAAGGGATGAGTTGTAGAAATATTCTCCATGATAAGTGGGTTGTTGTAGTCAAGTTTGTTTAGTATTTATTGCTTTGAATAAATTTTACCAAGAATAGGTAGTTAGTTCTTGGAGTGTGGACCAAGTAAACTAGGAGCAATGTCTATAAATACCTCTTCCATATATTTGGAAATTGGGGGCATATTTTGTAAATCGTTTTGAAGCAATACAAGTGCAATATTAAAAGTTAATTGCAGTTTTAGATACTTGTATAACCTAGAAAAGATTGATACAAGTATCTAAAGGTGTCTCAAAGCTTAAGTAAAGTCGGAGAGATAAAATTAGAAATAGGTTTGAAGTGATTAATGGTGTTAAGAACCTAGAAGGAAGCATAAAGCCTAGAACATGAAACTAGTAAAATATGAAGAAGTGAGTGGATAAAATGGGTTCAAACCTTTGATCGAGTCATTTGAAGGTGGATTGAAGTTTTGTGAGGTCAAGAAGTGATTAAGAGTTAAAACCCAATAATTTGACTTGGAAACTCCTAGTAGAGACAAGAATAAGGAGGGTTTGGTGTTGAAATAGGAGTACAAGGAGTCAAGGCCTAAAAATGAGTGAAAAGTACAAAATTTGAAAAAGGGTACTAAGAAATGTAAATAGTTTTCATGGGTTGTTGCTAGATTATTCCAGACTTGCAAGTTTGTAGGATAGTAGGGCTAATTGCCAAAGGCTTGAAAAGCTAAAAAGTGAATAAAAGAATATTGGTGTGGAGTTGAGGTCTGAAAATTCCTAAGCATGTTAATGAGCATAATGGGTAGTAGAAAAGTCTACCAGTCAGGTATGGAAGTGGAAATTGCTTGAGTTTTGTCGAATTTTTCTATTTACAAGGTCTGATGGCATTTGGAGGTCAAAAAGGAAAAATGTGAAAGATGAAGTGATGAAACTGGTTTGGTGATTGGATCAAGTTTATTTAGTGTTGTTAAACATGTTTGAAGTGATTTTGAGTCTTGATACAATGTTTTAATGCATTTTGGCATATTGAGCAAGTTTAGGTTACTTTAGCAAGGTGTTGGCTCTTTGTGAAAAGTGCATGTTCAAGTTGATTTGAGACTTCTAATGCAATTTTTTGGGTGATTTGAAGGTGTTTATGCAGGGCTCGCATCACACTCCATACACATTTTGTTCCTCGTGAATCCTATTATTCATAATACACATGCATACTCTTGTTACTCTTACCTACAAAGGTGATCACATCTATTTTCCAATAGCTCCTTATATACACACTTGGGGGCATCACACTATCACCCCCTCCATTACTATTTGATGTCTCTATTGGCTATACACTTCACGCTCGTGCTTCATGATAATTTTTTATAGCATATACTCTCACCACACATACTATACCATCATTACTTGATGACACACTCTTGTTCTATGGTTCATGTTTGACTGTTGAGGGTGCAATTCCTCCATAAACCTCACTTGTCGCATCTTGGTTACTCTCTTTCACTTCATGCTTCATGACTATATTTTTAAGCATTACCACATCATTGGTTCACATACTTTATCCTCATTACCTGATGATGCACTCTAGTTCCACGGTTCATACTCGATTGTTGAGGGTCCAATTCTTAAATGAATCTTACATTGTCTACACTTCCCGCTTAGCGCTTCATAATACATCTTTTCTAGCATTTACTCTCAATCACAAAACATTCATTACCCGATGACGCACTCTAGTTCCACAGTTCATACTTGATTATTGAGGGTCCAATTCTTAAATGAACCTCACATCATCTACACTTCACGCTCAATGTTTCATGATACATCTTTCCTATCATCTACTCTCAATTACACACAATACATTCATTTCCCGATGATGCACTCTTGTTTTATGGTTCATTTTTTACTGTTGAGGGAACATTTCTAAATGAACCTCATCCCATGCACGACACTAGGGGCAAAACTACTCCTATCATCCTCACATATTACATATCGCAACACATTGTCACATTCATACAACATTTACACATCTCAGTTGTATTTACTCTTGTTAGCTTATTCTACTTACATGCTATGCTTTGTTTCCTATGCGAATTGGATGATTAATATGTCATTATCTTTTTCTATATACACATGCACATTCACTTGGTATCTTGAGGTGAATGTAGGACCTTTCACAGATTCATACATGATGCATGATGCTCGACACAACTCTTTACCAGTCCCATCGAGGCTCCTGGGGCATCTAAATGTTTATACTATCATACTCTACACATTACATGTCCCGCCATTTTAATATTTACTACTTCTAGTCACTATTACTTACTTCTCACGATCTATACTCACTTTGATATACTATTTATCTTTCTAACATGCTAATGGGAGCTTTATGTGTAGGATTTTCCTTCCAGGATCTATACAACCATAATTATCTATCAGTTCTTGTTTCCTATTGTTTGGGGGCTATGCCATATGTATTGATTGATTATTATATGTTTTTGGCTCTGATTGTCTTGTGACATTGTGAGTGATGTCCCATGTATGAAACCCAATTTTTGTGGTCCATATTCTTTTCCTAGTTGCTTATTACATTGTCTTCTATTGCATGGTAGCTTATTTTTACCAACACTTGTTACTAGCCTATCTTGTTTGCAAGTGCCTTGATTTCTACCATACACATTCCCTACCCCCTGCGGTATCCACTTTAGCTCAAGTATTAGGTCCTCTCCTTTGGGTTGCATCCTCTTATAATCATCACATGCACCCCAGACAGGGGGCATCTATTGGGTAAATAAATCACCCCTCACAATGACTCGAGCTCCATAACAACACAACATATTATAGAATCAACATAGGCACACAGTTACAGATCAATCTAGAATCAAACTTGGGCCCAAAATATAGAGCAAACACTAGCACCTAGTCCTTGACACTAGCGATAGGCACTTTTGTCCCACTTGGGCAATTGTGTCTTGGGGAAAACATAATCAATCTATTAGTTAACCACAATCTCTAGCAGTTTTACAAACATAGTTTTCTAGTAGTAGGCACTTTCCTCTAGTTATAGAATACGATCTATTTGTTACATTTTAGTTACAACATGAATAAATCAGGACATACCATCTGTAGTGGTGTTTATTAGGAAGCATCATAGAAGGAGAGAAAAAATAAATCTCTCTCCCCCGAACTCTTCTCTTAGTGTGAGATTTCCCAAAAACTCACACTTAGCGTTAGATAGCCCAAAAGACTCACTCTAGGCGTGAGATAACCCAAAACCTCACCATCAACATTCAAATCCAACAACTTTGAGTAAATAGGACAACATTTCTATCTCATACTCTCTCATACATCAGGTGCACACTTTCCTTTACACACTCTTTACATATTTATACACATATTACTCTGATTTTTCATATACATAACTTTGAATACTCTCGCTCTTTTTTACAATTCCATCCTTAATACGCAACAAGAAACAATTCACATTAGCAAGCACAAGCTCCAATTGCACTCTACTCTACATACACTTCACCTCTAGGGTATACTTCCCTTTCATAGTCTCCATGCTTCACATTGTGATCACTTCACACTTCACTTGTTTAATTGGCATGCTATCGACAACACTCTTCTCTACAAGATTACAAGGTATGCATCTTCTATCTACTTTATGCTATTAAGTATTCACTCAACAACATAAAGTGGGGGCAAATGTAGATACAAAATCTATGCACTTGGGTACATTTCTAGGTCCTAAAGCATACTAATATATACATGATTCCTAAGAAAGAAAACTAGTGGTTGAAAACTCCTTTTGGCCTATTTTCTTTATCTCTTGCTTTCTTTTGGTCTTACACATCTTACAGCCTTGTCGAAACTTAACTTATTTATCTTTTATGGCCTCAAACACTAGTGCTCGAGTTAGGACGAAGCACACATGTGTTCTTGTCCCTCCCAGGTGCTCCTGACCCTCTTTATCCTTTTCTTACTCTTTTGAGTCTCTTTTACTTCTTGGGCATATTTTAACACTTTGGGTAGGCCTTTTAGTTGTCAATTACGAAATTCAAATAAAGGAATCATATATATAATATAGACACACATACACTCTTAGTTACTTCTCCAAAAATGAGGGCCATCACTAATCATTATCTACTATCACCTAAGCTTACATTCAAAGGAACAAGAACATTTCAAATGAATCCATCTAGTACATCCATATAAGGGTCAAATGTTGCACAAATATGCATACACAAGTTATGAGGTGAGGCTCATTCTATTCCAAGTCATACATTTACATACTTGGACCAATCTAGATCTAACATGCTATCATAGTGCAACTTGCACAAGGGCAACCTAGGGCATCATTGTACACACGTACACATAGAACTGCATGGAGATTGAGATGTAGTTGAGTGTTCGGTAGTAAATTCACTCTTTAGGTGACCATTAGGGTCGGTCGACTCCACATTCTCCATAAGAGAATAGATTTGATGTGGTATGTAGACATGTGCAAGTAGATATTTGTTTTGCAGTTATAGGTGTGATTAGAACCTTAACAAAGAAGTTAGAGTGAAAAAACAAATATTGGAGAGAAGACCTTCCGACCCTGAAAAATTCAGGACCTAAGCATCTAAGTAGGCACTAGTGCCTGCCGCTACTATCCTCTTGTAGACGTCTTTGTCCTGCACATTTTTGTAGTTATAAATATTCATCGAGACTTTACAATGTTGTTTCTAACCTATTCTAGCAGATACTCTGTCAAGATCATTCCCGAGATCACCCAATTAGCTAAGTCACTTTTCCTTCTCATTTGCTTAGGGTTTCATATTATTGCATGTTTATTTCTTGTGTCTTAGTGTAGTTTATCACATGTATATCATTAGTTACAATAGTTAGTATGAATTAAGGTTTAATTCAATTTAAATTAAATCACATACACAGTTAACCTCTTCACAAGTGTTATCATAAAACCAATTTATGCTCATTTTTCAAAACATTTTTGGCATGCTTTCCCTCCTCACGATTCTCACAACAGGAAAAACCGTGCATTCTTAGAATTATATTATGTTGGTCTTAAATGTTTTCATTTGTCTTGTTTTTCATCTTGATTTTTGCCTTACAAATTACATGTACATTGTGTAGAGTTATAATTTACATGCATAAGTGCATTCTGTGTGTTTTCAATTCCCATAGTGCAATGGAAGCTCGCCTCGTGCACTTTTAAAATTCCTTGTACACTTTTCAAGAACACTTGAGTTACTTTTGTTCTAAAATCTTGTTGAGAATGCACTTTTATTTCTTAAAGTGGATCACTTAAGTGTTTTGGGAACTTTTGTTCCAAAAATTGCATTGATTAATTGTTTTGGGAATAATTTTATCCCAACTACACCTAAGTCATTAATTTTTTCCAAAATCACACCAAAATTATGCCTCGGGTACTAAATTTTCTAACAACTCTCAATTTTTTTCCCATAAGATGGAACTCCATAACCATTTTTTTATCATAATATTTGCATCCGAATCCAATTTAAGTGTTGTTTAAAGTGTTGTAAAGCTTGTGAAGCAAGGATAAATATTTTTAGGTTGTAGAACACCAAAATTTATATATAGGTTCTTGAGAATAAATTTTCAAGTGTATTTTAATTTCCCTTCGTTCAATTTTTTTCACTTTTTTGTTCTAAATACTCGTTGAGAATGGATATGAGACTTAAGTTAGTTCCCAAAGGTCCATAAGGGGTGTTTAAGGCTCCAAGAACCACTCCTAAGTGTGTCCAAGTTCTCAATGAAGTCAAAAAGTGCACTCATGACTCAAAGTCGAGAAGCACTCTTGAGATGGAACTCGGAACCGATCTTGTTTTCACCATAACATTTGAATCTAAACTCTTATTTGATTATCATTTGAATCATAGGAAAGCTATTGAATTTTTTTATTATGTGAATGTTTCAAAACATAAAAAATATACATAGGTTTCTTGAGAATCATTTATCAAGTGTTGTTTTTACCTTCATTCTAAGAGCGTGTTTTTATCATAGTTTGAGTTGTACTTATTAAACCTTTCTAAAAATTTGTCCACAAGCTCTTCACCACGTTAATTGTATTCATGGTGATTCATCTATTGGTGACGATAAATTTGATCATATGAGCTTCAAAAACATCATAGCAAAAATGGTCGAGTGGGAAGTGAACTTCTATCATAACAAGATTTCATCATAGTGGATTGTATCAAGCGGAGGGATTATCCATTAAAACATAAAAATACCTTGTTATTCACGTGTGTTAATGATTTTGGATGCTTCATAATCATGGATGGATTTATTGATGAAAAATATCATCTCGAGGGAGAAAAATGTACCTAAGACAATTATAGGATTTGGGTTACAAGTGTCGAAGGTGAAAATGCTTGAATGAATCCAGAAAGGGACCTATGTGGTCGAACTTCTTGTTTGCTTCTTCATTTGAGTGAATTTATATTTCTTGGTTGGGAAAAGTGTTTTATGTCACTTAAATGACATTTATATTTTTGCATTGGAAAATATTTCTTTTGTAAAAGTTAAGTGGCTCGAATATAAAATCAATTTGAGTTGTAACTTGAGTGAAAGTGAAAAAGGTAAAAGTTATATTCTTACCATGAAGGTGGTTATGAGGTGATTACGGGATAAAATTATAAATATAGGTGGCATTTCCATTGTAAGGGTTCTGTTTGGTTCCCTCTTTTATCTCTTCTTTGAAGAGAGTTTTTGGAACTTTGAGTACACATGTTCTTTTGTTTCCTTGAATATATAATACAATGACAATGTGTCCATTTCTCCCTATGGTGTTTATTCCTTCAATTACAAAAAAATTACTTTTCTATTTTATAACTAAATTATACTATTGTTGGCATGCAAAATTTTGGTATCCATTTGACTTGATAACCCCTAAAAATTTGTCATCTACCGAGAAACTTGATCAACGTTGTCAATTTTGTCCCTTTTGCAAGTGTTAACTTCTTAACAATGTCGATTGAGCTCTAGGTGGTTTTAGGAATCCTGATTATATTCATTGGAAAGGTTTTAGAGTTCAACTTCATGTTAGTATGGTTTAGGTCAGATTTTGGAATCTTTGGACCGCTCTTAGGAACCCATTCACACTTAACATTTTTTGTGAAGAAGGTGTTTTTGGTCTATGGAGAAAGGTAATCTTCAATTAGAAATTTTGGGATCTCTGGGTGGATTCAAAAATAAAACAAGTGGTCAAATGAAAGATAATTGAATCATCTTCATGTTCCAACCATTTTTTTCTCCAACTCCTCTCAGGTTCATGCAATAACTCAACTCAATGTCGTTCCTTCTTATACTAAAAGGGTGAGTCAACTCAAAATTCAAAGAGGATGTATTTTCATATCTTAATTTTTTTTTAAATGGATATTTTTAGTGTTTTCCGGTCATAGTCCTATATTATACTCCCTAAAAACTCAATGTTTTGGTTTTGGCTTGAAAAGCTACTTTATGTTCTATTTGTGTGTTGGGTTGATGATGTTAGCAACTTGGGCACATTTAAGGAGAATGAAAGAATTTTTGGAGGTCAAATGTAAAGTTTTACATGACATGAAGTATTTCTCTACCCTCATAAGAGTGCCCTCACTTTATTGGCCCATTCCATTTTCCAATAAGCAATTTCAAAATAGAAAACTCCTTGAATTGGCTTGTTTTTCCCATCATAAGGCCCATGCCACATTTTCAATCTCCTCAATGTAAAGTGGACTTTGGGAATTCTCGTTACATTCCTAAAGCGTATCATTTCTTGATTGTGGTGCACTTTGTAGGGAGGAAAATCAAAATGGGATCACTTTTTGGTTAGCATTTGTAAACCTTAATATCCACATGTACTTAAGTTGGTTATTAAACTTCGTAATTTCCCTCCAAATACTCCAACAAAAAAATAGATAAATTGTGAGGGTAAAACATAAAATGGCATTCATTTTTCTCCATGAAGCCATGAAAACCATCTCTATACCATAGCTTGCAAAAACACTCTTTTGCTCACCCACAAAGATTCCATGGTCAAAATACCTTTAAAATGTGTACAATTCATCTACTCCTAAACACCTTTAAGAAGAAATAAACCTCATATTGAATGGTGGAAAGTTTTATTTTTAATGTGAAAATTAATTTTCATTAAGTAACAAACCATTTTTGGTCCTAAACTTAAAAAAAAACCATTTTGTTTGTTCTTAGAGATTAAATGAAGAAAATCCCTTGAAATGTTGACCATATGATCTCCTTGAAAATGTATTTATTTTAAATCCTTTCATGATTGATGAGGTTAAGGATTTCATTTTCTATATCAAAACTCATTTTCAGCCCAAACTCTATTGAAATGAACAAGTTCTTAGAAAGCTTTTTGCATTTTTCCGTTGATTCCAATAGAGGAACTTTCTCAAATTTGGAGTGCGAATTCAATTTCCTCATAAATTTCATTTGAATCTATTAATGTTTGGATTAGTTGAGTATTGAATCCAAAATTATAAAACTCATATTATTATTAAAATTCCATTAAAACCCCTGTGAAACCCTCAAAACTCAAAATTTCACCTTACCAAGTGTTAGTTATCGATTGTAAACTCTATGATGCTACTTAATCCAAATATGAAGTTCAAATATTAGAGCTATAAGACAACTTTATTTTTAGTCACTAAGTATCTATATATAGGGGATAACAATATAGGCCATATGGATTTTGATGACTTGAGGAAGCAAACACAGAAGGAACTAGAAGTGTGCTAATGATAAAATATACGACAATAGTTTATATTGAGTTGCAGGTTTCTCATGATCTCTCCAAGAGATTGATCTCATTTGTGTCTGTGTTCTTATCGAAGAAGTGCCAAATAACAACTGGTTCTAAGAATGCACAGTCAATGATGCGAGGCGTGAATTATTCCAACGCAAAATAATGTAAGCATACAAGATTGGAAATTATGAAAATATAAGAGAGATAATGACAATAACACATAAAGAGCTCCAACTCAATACGATCAAATAGAATAATGTAAGAGATGTACATATAGGAGGTGAATGTGTAACCTCCTCCTAGAATCAAGGTAATCTCTACCTAGAATAGTGGTAACCAACAACTAGAATGGTGTAGTCAAGTGGTGACTAACACCTAGAATAGTGTAGTTGTATGCGAATGAAAATGAACATGTGACCTTCAACCGCACTCGACCCCCCGAGGTCGTGTCGGAGAGCATCGATGTTGAATGTGTGTGGCTAACCATAGGAGGATCAGAGGCTAAGATCTGGTAGTGTGATCTCCTAGTAGATGAGTTGACAAAGGGAAGATTTAGAGGCTATGAACGGGTAGCATAAATTTCCTATGGTTTGTTTGCCTAACTTGAATCTAAGTGTTGATCTAGTTCAAAGTTTCCATGTAAGCTGAATGAAATTAACAATCTATGCTACTGCTAAAAGCAAACTAATCTAAACAAATCACAAAACTGAAATACTACAATCACAAACAATAATTTGCTTTTATTCTAAATAATTAAATCTACTTCTACACTAAAACTAAACAATCGAGATAACCCGGTGTGGTTATTCACCTGTGCTGAGTGTATTGAAAGTAAACTAACTCAAAACAATAAATTTTCCGAATGATTCATGATATGTAGACAACCTCCTACAAATATTCTCTCCTTCAGATCCACAGGGATGGGAAGAAGAGGATCTGTCAACGGGGATTGCTATGAAAGATTCAAACCCTCTTGGAAATTAACTAACTACTTGCAAATGAAAAGAAATTGATTTCTACTCTATTTGATATGCAATTGAAAATTTGACTAAACAAATACACAATTCCAACCTAGAAGAGCAAGAGCTTTGGCAAATACAGTAGTATCGTGATGTCTGTCCCCTTAGTTCTTTCCTTTCTTTATCTGAGTGTTCATGTGAGTCTAAAGGATTGGGAATGCAAAGAACAAAAGCAAGAGGATGGCACTTGAGCGATGACAGCTTGGGAGTGATCTGGGCGCAATGCAAGTTTATCTAGTTATAGATTTGTAGATGGCCACTTGGTTGACAAAATATGGTTTTGAGGTTTTAAACTCTTTTGGAACTTTGGACATCTAACTCACTTTGTTTTTGACTTACAAAATCAAAAATTTTGGGCAAATTATTTGTAACTTTCAAGTTTATCAAAGAGACCCCCTACACCTTGCCCCATGCTACCAGTAGGAAGTATGGGCTCATCACCATGGAAAAGGCATAGGTGAGTAAGGGCACTTCTCTCCTTTCCCAACCCTACATCACCAAGTAAAGATGCAAGCTCAACACCGAAGGTTGGTAGGGAAAATAAATGTGTAAAATAAAAATTTTCTGTGGATTTGCATTTGACTTACTTATTTGGGCAAAATGTTTAGAATGTTCTTATTTCCAAAGAGATTTTTACGGGATAGATGTGACACCATGAAGCTTCTAGAACAGACTATAGGCAAAGACACCTAACCTAGAAAGAGACTATAAGTAGAGCCAAGTATGTAGGCCTTGGTATGGTTACTTTCAAAGCTTTGTCTTATCTTGTTTGGATCAATGAAATGATTCAAAAATAATTGATGATACCGTGAATATTTGAAGAGATATGATTTGAATGTTTTGCCAATATTTTCAAAAGTTTTTAGGAGTTGCCATAAGAATAAATCCCTTGATCACGAATTTTACAAAATGAACAGGTGGATGAAAATGCAATGCAGATGCAATGATGTACATATGAAAATGCAGGTGAAACTATATGTCATGATGTCTAAGGTGAAGAAAGTTGTGAATATTGAATTTCTCACCCCTAAAAGTACACAGTGGAGAACCATTATCTTCAAAATTTCCGTTTTCTTGACAAGGGCCTACCATTATGGGTTTAGACTTACAACCCATGCCCAAAAGTGTATATGTCCAATCATTAAAATCATTTGTCCGCGAAGAGGCGTTCATGCACCTCTTTGTCATGTTCTTGAGACATGGTATATGGGTGAGCATGAATATGTTGCTCAACCTTATTTCCTATGTAGAGCATTGCATTCACTTGTGATTCTTGCTAAATGATGAGGCCTTGCCCCATGGATATGGCAAGCTTAGTTTCAAACGCACGTGGGTTGAAATAAGGGTTTAGAATAGAAAAACCTTCGAGATCTGATTTTGATGGGCATCATTTCAATCTCAAATTTCCCTTCTTTGTTTGTTAATTCTATCATACTCACACCTTGATCTAGGTCATCGGAGGGAAGAGATGTTAAACCAAGAAGACTACCCATTCCTTGTGGTTTAAACCAGAGGAAGATCGGATCGTCACTCTTTAAGCGTTTCATAATTCCCGATGTGGTTTTAGTGGACACTATTTCCACAGATATTGATTTACCCTTATCTGTTTTTACCACCTCAAATGTTTTTGGGTTAATGACTTCAACCTTTGGAACGTTCGAGGTGACCGGGACTAACTCTTTTGTTGGAGGTGGTTTATTCAATTGGTTTGCAGGAAGTTCATACTTCGTATGGACTCCTTTCTTCTTCTTGAGGTTTTCTAAGTGTATATCGAAGGGCTTAGGATCCCCTTGAGTGATGAATACCTTCCCCAAATGGAGGAATCTAATCTCCTGGAATAGTGTAGAAGGAATATCCTTCATTCTATGAATCCAGGGTCTCCCGAGGATCATGTTATAACGTGTTTCCCTGTCGATAATGTAAAACTCCATCAAGATGGTTTTTGGACCAAGTGTGACTGGAAGAACTACGGTTCTGATCGAGGTCGCTTTAAGACTATCGTACCACCATAACATGTTTCTTGTAGAGGAACGATTTGTCTCTCCATATCCTAACTTCTGCAAGAAAGAGAAAGGAACCACATTTACAACGAGCCCTAACATCAATCATGGCTCTCTTAATGCAATTTTTATAAACCCAGACTTATAAAAATAAGGTAGGATCACCTCTTTCGGTAATTTCAGCATCAGATGGCATCTTATCTATATAAAAAAGAAACCCAGTATTCCTATCATTTTGTCTTGGAGGATGTATGTCAAAGTCAATATGATTTATTTGAGCACTAGGAGGTGGTGTAACATGGATTAGATGACCAAGACCTAGTGCATTGAGCAATGCAGAACGATGTACAGGTGAATTCTTTAGTAAATCTAAGAATGAAATGTGAGAAAAGGTCTTGTTCAAATCCAATATTAAATCATAGGCTCCTATCGGTTTCACGATTGTGGGAACATCTTCCTGTGGGAAGGAAAGATCGGGTAGGGGTTGTGAAACGTACTCCTTTGTCCAAGTTGTTGCATTAATTTCATGCTCAACCTCTAGCTCAACTAATCCCAAGATTTTTGTGTTATCGTTTGAACCAAGGTTAGGAGTGACCCGAGAGTTATTGGAAGTTGAGGATTCGTGGTCATTGTTTCCTATAGGAATGCCTTTGTTTGTGTTTTGTGAATTCACCTTGAAATTTTCAAGATGTGTAGGGAATGGATCTCGAAATATGCTCACATTAGTGTTCTGAGGAGCTACAGGTCTTGTATAGTCAGATTGTGAGTTTGTTTTAGGATTTGCTAGGAACATATCTACAAAGAGTTGCCTTTGGTTTTGGGAAGTCTTTGCAGAAACTTGTTGCAATCGCGGCAAGTCCTATTGTCATGACCCCAAACCTTATGGAAACCACAATATAGGTTAGGGTCGTAATCTCTTGGCCTTTGATAAGCATCTTGTTGTTGTTGATTATAACTTTGGTTGTAATTTTGAAATTTATTGTTATAACCATGATTCATTACCCCTTGGCTAGAGTTTTGATATTGGTTTGGGCTTTGGGTTTGATTTTGTTTTTACAGTGGATGATTTACATCGACCGTGTTGACAGAAGACATAGTGCTAGGGCCTCTTTGATTGCCCAAGTTATTTTTATTGTTAGTGTTTCCGTTGTTTGGAAAACCAACGTTCTTGGCTTGATCAGTAGCACCATTCGTGGTAGCACCATGATTGCGATTCACACCCTTAGGTCCTTGGTTGTTAGCACCATTGTTTTGATAATTTACATTATTTTGATTTGGGGATACCAATTTCCCATTGGGACCATAGGTCTTATGCCCACTGTCTATAGAGGCTTGGTCAATCTGAAGTGCTCCTTCCAAAACTTCCTCATAACTATGAAAAGGAAACTTTTGGACCTCTTCCTTAGTCTCTCTATTGAGTGAGTGAAGGAAAAGATCACAAAGTTCCATCTGGTCCATGTTGGGCACACTTGCAGAGGAATAGAGAACTTGGCACCATCTTTGGATGAAATGGGCGGCATATTCATTTTGCTCTTGTCTAATATGCAGGAACTCCCTAATCCCTGTACGCAACAACTTGTTCATGTAAAATGCTTTGATGAACTCGGAGAAAAGTTGTTTGAAGAAATGTATTGAAGCTTATGGTATCCTATAATACCAATCCAATGCGATTCCTTTGAGAGTCTTTGGAAAGATCTTAGTCACTACAACATCCCAAGGAAGTAATTCCCTGATAGCAGTAGCATAGGCCTTGATATGAGCATTCGGGTCTCCTTCTCCCTTAAATTTTGGAAGATCCGACAATGGGTGTGGAAGCATGACACCACATATGGTGAAGTCAAGAGGCTCCTTTAAGTACTCAACATATGTACCCATTGCGTAAGATTCCACCATTGAAGATCCTTGATAAGGAAGTGGAGGATGAGGAGTTGGATAAGCTGCACTATAAGTGTTGACGGGAACATACGGGGTCCCTTGATATGGCATGTAGGGAGCAGGAATGGTATATCAGGGAGTTTTTGAATACATATGCATGTAAGGTGGGATAGCTCCAGGATATGGACTAGTGGGCATAAAACCAGGGAATGTCGCATTGCTTTATTGTGGTGGCATTTGAGAATGCACTTCCAGCCAGACCCTTGCGTAGGATAAGCTTGTGAAGGATGAGGACCCATCCCTAGTGTGTCTAACCATGTGAGAAGATCACCTGGATTTGAATGAGTCGGATAACCTTGTTGTACATGATATTGAGTTAGTTTCTCATTGGAAGGGATGTATCCTTTATTGTCAACTAGATACCCCGTGTTCTTCCCTACTGCATGTGTTGGTTGTGAAGTATGGGCACTTTCTAGTTCTCTAATTCTCCCCACTAAAGTAGAAATGAGATCATTGGGAGAGGATTGAGTCCTTTGTTGGGGTGCCTGTGGCGTAGGGTTTGATTGAGCAGGCTCATAATACCCTGTCATGAATTGTTCAGTGTTATAATTCTTGTCTTCCTCAGAAGTAAGAATCTTGGGATAGGTATTCAAAATATCAGAGGCTGAAGCCTTCATTCTATCCAAAGACTCATCTATCTGATGAAGAGGATTAGCTATTCATGCAAATAGATCATCCTCTGTTGATTGCATGACAATGTGAGGTCTTGACAAGACTCTATGGTAAGACCTGTTCTATTTGTGATAACAACGTGGTTTACATCGGGTTGATTGTATTGCATGTCTAATGGTTGATCAACCTCCTCCATCCTTACATAGATAATGGGGTTTGAAGTGTAACTAGGGGAGGTTTGGACATTACTTGTGTAATTATCGCCCCATCTCAAAAGAGAAGGGGACTATTGTGGTTGCACGTTGGTGTAATATCTATCAGAGCCAAATGGCCCACCAAACTCTCTTCCAGACATATTTTAGAAAGTATAAAATACCTACCAAAATAGGGGAAGAAATGGAGAGGTGATGTAATAGCAATGAAATAAAAGGAAAAAGAAGGAATTAATCCTTCACGTCGGGTTCACCAATTTGTACGGATGAAAATGAACATGTGACCTTCAACCGCACTCGACCCCCAAGGTCATGCCAGAGCAATCGATGTTGAATGTGTGTGGCTAACTATAGGAGGATCAAAGACTAAGATCTGGTAGTGTGATCTCCTGGTAGCCAAGTTGACAAAGGGAAGATTTAGAGGCTATGAACGGGTAGCGTAAATTCCCTATGGTTTGTTTGCCTAACTTAAATCTAAGTGTTGATCTAGTTTGAAGTGTCCATGTAAATTGAATGAAATTAACAATCTATGCTACTGTTGAAAGCAAACTAATCTAAACAAATCACAAAACTGAAATACTACAATCACAAACAACAATTTGCTTCTATTCTAAATAATTAAATCTACTTCTACACTAAAACTAAACAAACGAGATAACCCGGTGTGGTTATTCACCATGTGTTGAGTGTATTGAAACTAAACTAACTTAAAACAATAACTTTTCCAAATGATCTATGATATGTAGACAACCTCCTATAGATATTCTCTCCTTCAGATCCATAGGGATGGGAAGAAGAGGATCCGTCACCGGGGATTGCTATGAAAGATTCAAACCCTCTTGGAAATTAACTAACTACTTGCAAATGAAAAGAAATTGATTTCTACTCTATTTGATATGCAATTGAAAATTCGACAAAACAAAGCAAACAAATACACAATTCCAACCTGGAAGAGCAAGAGCTTTGACAAATCCAGTAGTATCAATATCTTCCCCTCAGTTTTTTCCTTTCTTTCTTTGAGTGTTCATGTGAATCCAAAGGATTGGGAATGCAAAGAACAACAACAAGAGGATGGCACTTGAGCGATGGCAGCTTGGGAGTGATCTGGACGTAATGCAAGTAGAAGAGAGATAGCACAAGAGATTTGAGCTTGGCTGTGTAATTCCTAGCAAGATTATGGCAGCACAACAATGCAAGATACACAAAATTCTCAGGCCCTTTGCTTGAATACAAGCATGGAATATATAGGAATGGAGGATAGGAGGTTACTTCATGCACAAGGAAACGAAGAGGCAGTTCTACTCATTAAATCTATTTAAAAATGGAAGGAATAAGGAACAGTAAGCAAATGAAGCTATTTTTATCAAATTCGGCTCATGGATGCGCTCAAAAGATTCAATGAGTAGAAAGAGGCTAGGACCAAGTGGTAACCAACACCTAGAATAGTGTAGTCAAGTATACACCTAAGAAAAAATATCCCATGAGTGTAGGGAAACTCCAAGTGAGGTGGAATATCCCGAGTATGACAATACACATAAAGTACAAAAATAAATCCTACACTAACACCCCCATAAGCACAACTTAGGTGGGTAGTGAAAAATGAAAGTGGGTCTCGACAACAAGGCCTGATGAGGTACCCATGTATAATGCAATCTCTCATAAGATAGAGTAAAAGGAGAAAACCCAATGGGAAAAACTCCCCCAAAAGAGAGATAAAGAAGAGAAGGTAGGACTAGAAAGCCCCACTCGAAGCTACAATTGTTTGTAGCCATCCGGTATCCTACAAAGTAACCTCCTAGAGTGATTGTGGCTCAGAAATAGATGCAGTGAAGAGTGGATCACCATGGAAAAGTGAAGGTATCCACTAAGTGTCTAATGGATCTCCAACCAAGGTGTTGTTCCTATCCAAGGAACTATGCTCCTCATACATGGTAGAAGTTCCAATTTGCTCCATGATGGAATGATATATCTGATGTAGAAACAAAGAAAGAATGTGGAGGGTCATGTAACTAAGTAGAAGACTACCTGATGTCTAATGAGTCCTAAATCAAGATGCCTGCTCCCTAAAAATTCTAAGGTGGACCAGAAGTAGGTGGATCAAGAAATAACTCCTCTAATAATGGAAGGTGACAAGGAGATGGTGGAGGTGGGTCCCCATCACTATTGTAGTCATCTGTGCTTTAGAAGATAAGTTCTCATCAAATTTTCTCAAGCTCAAAAGTGTCATCAAGTACAAGTGAATGTGGTGAAGAATATGAAGGAGGAACAAAGTGAGAGAAGGAATATAGTTGAGTCGATGATCGACTACACCCACTTTGCAATGATAGTGTCACTTGTGTAGCTCTCTAACATAGACTGAATTCTGGAGTGAACTCAACCCACATGCCTTGACTAAGGTGAGTAATCTGGTAGACTGATAAGAGATTAGTTGATAGTGAAGGAATACTAAGAACATTATTGAATGTTCCTCCATCCACTTCAATGACCCTCTCCCAAAACCTGTGAAGAATCTGTTGTCACCCAATCATATAGTAGACATGTCACATGGCTCTAATGAAGTGAACTCCACATATGAAGAAGCCATATGATGTGAAACACCAAAATCAATAACCCATGTAGGAGGTGGTGGTACAACTGCAACAAGGGCTCTCCCTTTTTCTCCTTTCCTAATTCTTTCTCTTTCCCTTTTCCATTGGTATTTGTATTGGAGGATTCATTGTTTGATGAAGATTGTTTGGAAGACTCGGGTTCACCTATCTTGTTCTTCTCAAGAAGACTTGTGAGGTGGTCAATTTTCTTCTTCAAACATTTTCTTTCATCATGTATTCCTTTACAATACCCACATTTAATCCTTTCTTTCTTAGACTTATCACTAGAAGAGGAAGTTTCAGAGTTTGGTGTAGAGGTGGAAGAATGTTGATCTTTCTTTCTTTCTTGATCCTTGTTACTCTATTTATACTCTTTGTCTAATGAGGCTTTCTATTTTCCATTCTTGGAAATGAGAGCTTGAGGTTTGGATGACTTCAAGGTACCCATTTGAATTAACTTGTCTTGCTCCTTAGTCAAATCAACAATGAAGTCATCTAAGGATGACATAAACCATGTGGCTCTAAGAGCCCTCTTGGTAGCATAAATTGTAGAAACAAATACAAAGTATTAATGAATTAGTTTGGCAAACACAGAAAGAAAAAGTTGTTCATCCTTATTTTTTGTTCCACATTCTTTCAACTGCAATCATAAGGACTTGAGCTTGGTAAAGAAATCTTCCAAGGTGTCAAAGTTGTTAGGACTTAAGTTGATAAATTCTATTTCTAGCTCATGACCCCTCATAGTGTCAACTTTTCCAAATAATTTTTCTAAGGTTTTCCACACCTCGTTGGGATATTTGGCTAACTCTATGTGAAAAAGGAGTTCAGGAGACATTGAAAGACACAAAATACCAAATGCTTCATCACACTTATTATACCACTTAACTTTATCTGCAGCTACAATAGGCTCAGGTTCTAACCCCATTGTGATACGATATAACCCTTTAGTCCTGATTGCAATGAGCATTTTTTATTTCCATTCATGGTAGTTAAAAGGTGTAAGTGGGTTAATTGTACTTAGATCCATGACTGTAGAAAGAGAAGTTGTGGTAGTTGTTGCAGAAACCAAAGAAATGTGTGGAAAGAAAGAAGTTCCAAACAAGAGAGGAAACACATTGTACACCCCCCAAAAACTTTATCAAGAAGCCCCCCATAGTTTTGGCACTTTATAACTTAGTGCGTTTTACAAAATAAATAGGTCCAATGCTTTGGGAAATAAAAAATATTTAACTTTTGCAAAAAAATGGCACTCGATATCAAGCTACCAATAAATTTTTTTACAATAATTATTTCCTATAAATAATCCCTATTTAAATGAATTTGCCCTAAACTTGAAATACACTCTTTGGGAGACCCAAAAACAACGACTCAAGTTGGATCTTCAATGCATGTATGGGCTGTTGGAAAATTTGTTGCAGGTCTAAAAATGCCTCTTGATCAGGAAAACCACCCTTTGCAAGTTTGAACAAGCATGCAAAGTACTACCACAAGTGAAAACACCCTTCATAGGTCTAAAATCGCCTAGATCTGGATAAATCTTCTAGGGATCTTACAATAATGATTGGCCTACAAAAAAAAATCTCCAAAATCTGTATATGCACTATGCGGGCTTGTAAACCTTAAAAGCCTGCAAAAAGGCTATATATACCCAGAAACAAGGCAAAACCAACACCAAATAACACCCAAATACTTACAAATATTGATCTCAAATGAAAATAAATTTGTAAAATAATAACCAGACAATCTCAATACCAACTCGGCTTTGATACCATATCGAAGAAGTGCCACAGATCTATTGGTTCGAAGAATGCACAGGTGAATGATGCGAGACGTGAATTATTCCAATACAAAACAATGTAAGCATAAAAGACTACAAATTATGAAAATACAAGAGAGATAATTGCAATAACACAGAAATAATTCCAACTCAATACGATAAAATAGAATAATGCAAAAGATGTACATATAGGAGGTGAATGTGTAACCTCCTCTTAGAATCAAGGCAATCTCTACCTAGAATAGTGGTAACCAACAACTAGAATGGTGTAGTCAAGTGGTTATTAACACCTAGAATAGTGTAGTCAAGTGGTAACCAACACCTAGAATAGTGTAGTCAAGTGTACACCTAAGCAAGCATATCCCATAAGTGTAGGGAAAATCCAAGTGAGGTGGAATATCTTGAGTAGGATAATACAAATAAAGCGAGGAACATAAATCCTACACTAACACCTCTAAACTACAAACCTAACGTCAAATAATAACCAAAGACCATGGTTCCACTTGTGGCCATTATAAATCTAGAAGGAATCTCTAATTTTTTTGGCATCAATTATTTTGAGTAAAGAGGATGTACTTGAATGGGAGAGGAAATAATATTGTTTGTAAGGCTTGACAATTATCCATTGGATGAAATCCTCTCCGAAGTATGCTTGTCTTTCTAAGACTTTCCCTTACTCGATTTCATTGAAAATATATCATACTTTGCATAATCATGTTGAACCGCGTGATGGGGAAACATCCACCAAATATTTACACTTGTGGATGGTCCATTTCATTTTGATTACAACGAAGGAAAGTCAAAGGATGGATTGGAGCCAAATCATAAGTGACAACTTACATTCACAACTAATTACTATGGATATGCCTAAGAAGTTCACCGTGACTTTTTACCTAGTCTATGCCATCGCATCCTTGCAAAGTTGATCAAGATTGTCCACTAATAAAAACCTCCATGCAGGAGCACTAATATATCATGTTCATCCTTAACTTACTCTCCATGAGTATAATGAAACTTCACTAGAGTCATTGGTGCCTTCTCTATGCTAGTTGTCAGGAAATTAGAGGGAAGCATGAATGAAAGGTAGTCGAGACAAGCCTATGAATTGGTTATGAAATAAGGAGTTATTTTTTTTAATTTAAAACTTTCTCTTACATTCGAATTAGGTTTCTTCGATAATAATCCTTTGTGGCTCCCATGGTACCCGAGTGATAAGATTGTGTTTATTGAGTTGTGTCATAAATTATCTTGAGTACAATTTAGATGAAGGAAAGGAAAATCAAATGAGTGTTCTTCTCAATCCATTTAGGAATATACTCATGCAAGTCTACAATATATGCCCACAACATTGAAGCCTCCTTGAGTCTGTTTAACTTGTGAGCTTACACTCCAAGATAATGCATGTTACAGATGACCATTGGCTAGACATTATGATGAACACCATGATGCCACGCAAGAGAGAATTCCCAAATGTAGTGTCCAAGTTTAAATTAGAAGTCAAAGGCCGAAGATCTCTCCAGTTCAACACATTCACCGACCTTCCTCATCTAGGTCTCCATCAATGACACGACATCTTCCACTCCCTTCTTGTTTCTCCCTTCCTTCTATTTCCTCGTGAGGAAATCACTCTTTGTAGAAGTGACCCAACTCACTAAAGTGATTTCTATTTATTCGTTGGGAGATGCACTTTTTCTAGTTTCGTCTTATTCACTTAAGTGACCTCATATTCCTCCATTGTAAAAGTACTTTTCTTAAAATAAGGAAAAGTAACTTATTTTAATTTGGAATGTGAAGGGTCACATGTGAATTTGAAAAGCCATATAGGAAGTCTATACATTGGGAAAACTTCTCCATTCTAAATCATCATATTTTTCTCTCCCTAACATTTTGTGTTCTTTTATTTCTCGCGTAAATATTTTCCTCCATTCTCTCTTGATACCCAACCAAACATAAAGTAATTTTGTAAGGAAAACCAATACTTTTTCCAATTAGAATAAAATGAAAATAAGTGGTTGAACTTTGTGTCAATTTAAACTATTGTTTCATGTTCCTTATTTGGTTATATGTGTTTGTATGTTTCTTTTGATTGAGCTTCAATAAATGTGAGTTACCCCATCTTGAAGTAGAGTGAGCTAGTCACGCGAGCGTTGATGAAGCCCATATTTTTTCCCTAAAAAAATATTTTACCAACAACTATGAACATTGCTTTTTTCCTTGTTGTATGTGATGCCCTAATATTGAGACTTTGTGTTGAATGTCTGGGTACGTGGACTTTGTGCCATATCTATATGGTTTGGGGGTTGTGAAGACTTTGTGCTTCATGTTGTTATTATTCACATATGCTATTGTATTGTATTCCTTCACGTGTGAGAGTGAGAGGGCTATATCCTTTTATTTACTTGGAGTTATCCGAGTAAATATCTATTTCTAGTATGTCGCAAGGTTCTTCCTTCCTCTATTCTCTCTTTATCCTCTCTTTGTCATCTATTTATCCTTCTCATTTTTGTTTCCTTTGTGATTTTTGGTTAAAATCACCAAAAACCCAAATACCCCCATAATATGAGGGAAATTCCCCTTTCAAAAGTAGAGGAACATCACCCCATCCATGAGTGATCATACATAATTGTTGTTGATTTTATATTGCCTCCATAGGGCCATATTTGAAAAATCTAAAGCAACATAAAATTATACAAACACTTTTCGGTGACTCTACCGAGGAATCAAACTACTCGTCACATTCGTTTCCTACATCAAGTAACCTCCCTAAAATGAAGGTTAGTAACTTCGTGTGAAGTTGGTACCAAAAATATAAATATTTCCGAGAAGATGAAATATGCAAGTGAGACCACTGTGCTAATGAGTGACAATGATAATGATAAAGAAGAGGAAAATGATATTCCCTTTTGAGGCATTCAAGTTTTAGATCATCCTAAACATACACAATTTTTAAAAGAGTTATACGGAGGTATGGAAAACAACACAACAAAGATGTCTCCTATTTAGCTCAAACCCTACAAGAGATTGAAAAAGAAGAAGGGACATTTTATCATTGTCTCACCATCATAATGAATATTTCTACATTGAATAAAACAAGTCACCTCTTGAGAGTTTTGATGCTCCATAGAGAAAAATTAAAGTTGTTGACATATCTCTCGAAAGTTGTTGAAAAACGAGCAGAAAATTGTACACGAAGAAGAGTATGGTGAAAAAATTTGCTTTGCATCCAATGATCCTATCATCAAATCCTTATGGTTAAAATTCAAAAATAACGTTCTTAAATGTGGAAGCACAAATCGGAGCATAACTCCGTATTTTATGAATCAAAATATGTTTAGTGTACAGCTAAAAAAAGGATGTAATGTTTACAACCATTGCCAACTAATAACAAGTTTAACAAACTTGTCACGTGGGTTTAAAAAACCCAACAAAATGCAAGAAAATAAAATATGGGAATACTATGCCCATAAAAATACAAATAACAATATATAGTAAATATTGTTAATATTTTAACTAATTTCTATAGGTAAATTACAATGCATAATTAACCTTCTATTTAGGTGTTTTTACCTAACATTCCCTTAATTTTGCACGGTCTCAAGTGAACAAGAGAGAAATTATGTGAATGCCTCAAATTTGTCTCGTGTAAGTGAATTTGTGAAGAGATCCGCATGTTATTCTTGTGTCGGGAAAAGCTGGAGTTGAATGTAGTGTTAAAGAATGTTGAGTAACATAAACTTTAGGTTGCGTGAGACATTACCCCAACAAAACAATATTACTTTCAATGGTTGCTCAATGATACTAGTGGGGGACTTGGGCCAACCGTATCTATTAATGACAAACCACCATACACGGAAAACCACTCGGGCATTCCCTTTGCCATGAATTTGATACCATCATTACCTTATATACAAACTTTTGATAAAAAGGGTTGAACACAACACAACTTCAATTCGGACATTTGTTAACCAACATTAGATATGTTGAACTAACAATGCAAGTCCTGGAATCTCCTCATGTCACGTCTGAAGGTGTTCATGCCTCACAACAGAGAAAACAAACTTCACACCGAAAAGTACTTATTCACAACAAAAGATTTAACAACCTCACACAATAAGTGGATGCTTAAATCCTCGTTTCTTCGATTACGTGCAACGTTGTGGAGGAAAACAAACATATAATGATGCCCAAATCTAAATGACACTCAACTCGACCCAACAATGTTCTTGTGTAAGGATATGAGGTCATGTTGTCATCTAACTCATAGGTTAACTCATGATTGGTTAATGAGGCATTCAATCATGTTGTGTACTGACCCATAATCACAACCCCGGACTTGACATCCTTTGTTGTTGTTAACTTCAAGAACTACTAAGGGCCCCCATGGGGCATCCTCAACCCAACACACTTGCCACTAACTTTTGTCACATGAGGAATCCATCACCATATCCCACTTAAAATGTCGTGGGGTCTCACCATCCACAGGCACAAGGACTTATGCTTGACAAAACCATAATAAACATCAACAATATTGACCATCAAGGACTAACATTTACAACAATATCAAGAGTTTCCACCCTCATCGACCTATTTGAGCTATATAAGAATAAAGTACACAAAAATGTTCATGCACACAAAGAAGAGGAGCACATACTACGTTGCATATAACTTCCCCTTCACATACAACAAATACGGGGGCCCAAACACCATTAACACAAGTAATCGCCACTCAAATGTTTGAGCACTAAGGGCATGCCCCTATCTACATGTTCACTTCTGACCACTACACATATGACATACACTGCAATCTACAATTGAAATTAATATATGCATCACTTTCGGTTGAGAGATTTATTACACCCAAAATGAGTGTAACTTTAAAAGAATTGTCCCACACTTTTGTGCAAACAAACCCCTATCCACCGTGACGTACTTTCTTTGCAACTCATGTGCAATTGCTAGTATTAAAAGTATATCTTAACACATACAATAGTGTATGGTGGAAAAGTCACGCCCCATAATGTCGATCCAATTGAGTCAAGTAAGCCTCGACAAAGAGTCCAACTCACCTCGGAAAAACAACATTAAAACTAAATTAACACAATTCTAATCCCCTAGGTCCTTAGGGACCAATTACACTTGCATCTATATAGCCGGTTGGGAGGACTCGCCCTACATTAGCGCGCCTTGAATTGTGTCATGTCGCTTTGAGCCACAAAAAAGCCCCTATAAATATTTAAAAATGAAAACTAAATTAACAAAATAAAAATACATTTCGAATTAAAAAATAGGGGAAAACCAAAACACCAAACATACTTCAATTTTTTTTAATTAATAAATAAAACATCTCTAATTTAGACAATGATCCCAAAAATCATTACTCCAATTTCATAAAGTATAGAAAAATCAGAAATTCAGTCTTCAATTTAATTAAAAAAATAAATAAATAAATAAATAAATTCCACATATGAACCCGAGTTTCAACGGTTAAGAAAAACACTAATAAACTAATCGAAATGCGTAATAACACTCATTTACATTTACCTATTGTGTAATTAATTGTTAGGGGGAAAAAGTTTAAGATCTTTGGTATTTTGGTCTGGCGTGGAAGATTGCCGAAATTTGTTCCTCTTAGGGAAAGTTTCGAGGTTAAGTCATCGGGACAGACGCTAATATTCGATAATTGAACCTAAAAAATCAATCGAAGCTTCATCAAAGTATTCAAACCGATCTCTATCTGAAGAGAAACACAGGAAACAAATCTCTAGCTCGTTTTTATGTGCAGAGGTAAGATATCTGGTTTCCCCAAACATCTTCTCATTGATCTCATGAATTTTTCTATTTTATCCTTTGATCTCAACCGATCTTACCATTTTATGATTAATACGAACAATAGAATTTGACAGATTTTAGAGGAGAATCTGAATTGGGTTTATATAAATATTATAAGAGACATCATAATCTTTTATCGTATAAGGGACTGAATTGGGTACTTTATTTTCATTATGATTTTTAATGCAATTTCATTATGATTTTTAATGCAAGATTGGAATGGGCATTTTGAATTTTGCGAGTTTTGACCTGGGTTTTGTTTTTATTATCCTGTCTGGTTAAAGGGCAGAGATGGGTATTTGATTAGGTTAGTAACTACAATTTTGTATTGGCTATCAGAAAAAAATTCTTCCCAGGATCGCTAAGCATTTTAAAGAATAGAAACACACAAAAAGACCTAGGTGCAGCTTAGGCCCTAGGGTAAGGGAAATAAATAACTTTGGTTTTTCCACTTCATCAAAGTTAGAACTTTGGTGAAATTACATATATTTCTTTGCTATATAATCGAGGAGCAGGAAAAGGCTTTGCCGATCTTTTCCCTATTCTTTTTGGCCTATCCTGCTGATACGACTGCTCAGATTCAAAGTACTCTTTAATGAAAGAGATATATAAAAAGCAATCGAAAATAAGAAGTTAACTTAATTAACTAACTAGCTTAGATATCTTTAATAAACATATCTAAAAATGCCTAGAGCTATTGTTGTCACTGAAATGTACACCCGCGAAAAGCCACCAAATATTTGTGAACCTGGCTAACTCAGCAGCAACATAGGTCTGTCGCCAGGTCCACCGTGTGCACACATTGCCACATGTTTCTCATCGGTGCTCCGCAAAGTGTAGCTGTTTTACCAAAGCTGAGGACAGTACTGTGAATGCTGATCACAGCCGCGTGTCTTGAAATACACTTGTCTTTGTCTGCTCTATCTTCAGCAAACACCTCTGTTTTCACACTTTGCTCTGCCTTGTCTTCATACCTTGAGGGCTCTGCCTCCTTTGTGCCACTGACGAACAAAAGTGGTGCTAATTGGCATAACGGGGTTCTCTAAAAGATTCCTTCCTTGCATGTGCTTTCCACACAACCCGGAACCACTGATTTGGGACATTTCAGCAAAAGACACGTGGCATCAAAAGACACGTGGCATAGATCCACGCAGCCCTAGATCTGCTACAGTGCACTTCTCATGAGGTTAAATTTGATGGTTTGCCCCTATAAAAGTTTGAGCTTGGGAATGTCATGGCAGCACAATGCATGTCTGGTCTTTTACCTGTATCTTTTGACTGGAGGCTCCTTTTGACCTGCAACTAGTACTATCATAAGTGTTTTTTAGAGGGCTTAATTGAGCTTAGTTTCAGAGGAAGAGGTTGAGAGATCCGGGAGATTTTAATGACAGAATTCTGAGCAGTTTCAACTCGTTTTCTCTGACTTATGATGCCCAAATCAGTTGCAGATGCTTTTGGTTGATCTTTTCTGTTTCAAGATGCTTCTGAGACGGTATATCCCCTTCATGGCCCATAAAACACAGATAAGGAGATCTGCATGCTATTTATCAGGGTAATGAGCTGTAGTGGTCCACATTGTAGTCATGATCATTTCAGACAAGTGGCAACTCAATTTTCATTCTTCCTCCTGATCTCATGGGCATTCATGGATGTTTGGTTGAGGAATCATCTTGCAACAAATATCTTAATGTGTGCTTGCATATCAAGGCATCTTTTTGTTATGGATCATCATGAGACCTGGAGTATGCTTTAGGAGTAGTTTTGGGCGGATAAACATGAGAAAAGATTTTTAATGACATCTTTTGATCCCTCTCTCCTCTCTCCTATAAATGCAGCTCTTAATTTTATTGTAAAACATCCTTTCATGAATGCAAGGTTACTCTACCCAATTGGGTGGCCAAACATTCTGAGTTGCAAACCTCTGATTTGAACTTGTGCAATGCACTCAATGCCTTCTTAATGGCTGTAATAGACTGTGCATACTTCTAGGCATTAATATGATGTTCATTGTGATTGTTTTCTGTCCTTTAGATTCGATTCTTGTTATCTTGCCTCTGTTTTGTCATTTCATGTTGCGTGTGAGCTATATTTGCATGGTTTTCTATCTCACTGTGTCAATTATGTAGATAAGATAAGATAATTATATTAATGTCCAACAAATGACCACAAAAGTAGGTTAAAGGGGCTGCAAAGTACAAATGTGTCCATACAAAGCGGGAAACCAAAAGTTTTCCAAAAGAAGTACAAAGCAAGAAAAGAGTTCAAAGACCAAAAGTGAAGCGAAGCGGGAAACCAAAAGGTTTCCAAAGAAGTACAAAGCATGAGAAGGGAGGAAAGGGAGAAGTGATGCCTGCCTAGCTCAGCCATAGTCACATCAACTTGCTCTTTCCTTGAAAATTTTGCTTACAACCTATCATGCCTTCATTGTTCACATGGTTTCTTGTCTTTGTGTCCCTTATTATAACATAGATCTTATGTAGACTCGTGCACTAGCTCATATGACCTCATTTTGCTATGTTCATGCAATGATCTAAAGTTCTAAACAATTCTTTCTCACACTAGCTTCAATCTAGGCCTAGAACAAGACCAAATATTGATTTGAAGACTTGTAGAGGTTCACCATGGTTTGTAAACACTCATAAATGTTTAATTTCATTATACCAACCTTATTCATGCATGGAAACAACTCTGTGATCACTCATGACATGTACTTGATGTCTAGCTCAGTATATCAAATTCTATTGAAGCAAACCATCTGCAGAAAATTTCTGTCGTGCACATCTTTTGCTACACATGGCCAATTGCTCTAAAAATTTGACTTTTAGAAGACTCTACAAAGAACATACGTTCCAAATTTCATCCATTTTCGTTGTGGAATTTGAAAGTTATGACTATTTTTTTGGGCAGACATTACATCAACCAGTTTGCATGTATCCTCGTTATTAAAAATTCTGTCATCAAGAACTTTTTGATGGAGCATCCAAATGTTTTGAAACCTTTTCCAAACTCAAGAGGGATGTTCTTAAATTATTTGTTCCAAATTTCAGAACTCAGATCTTTATGGTTCATTCCCAGCTATGCATATCTCTCCATTTAATTCTTCTTCATTTACTGTTGAAACTCTGCCTCTTCAAGACTGTGAGGTAATAGTTAGCCATGAAGACATCATTTCACCATGGAAACATCATGAGAAGTCTGAGAATCTATTAATGCATTGTCAAAACCATTATTACACTTTCAAACATGATAGATTATCGAAATTTTGCATCAATTACCTCTCATTTCTCTGCTGCGTTTCCTCCACAATGCCCGAAATTTCTGTCATGAACTGCTCTTTGCACACTTAACGGTTCGGTCTGAAACTTTGGGAACTTCTTCTATTTATCAAGACAGAGTTTTCCTCAAATTTATAGCAAATTCCACTGGTTAGAATGAGAGATATCGATTTTCCTAGTTCGAGCCTGCGTGCTCATAAATTGCTATAAAAACTTACAATTTGACTTTCAAAATCCAAACTAAATTTTGATGAGCTTTTAAAAGCTTCCCCTTGGTGTTCGAATTTGTAGGGAAGAGGAAGGAGCATATTTAAATCCATTGTAACCTCCTTAGTTTCTTCCCAGTCATAGATCAAATGGAAGAATGTAAGAAAACACTCAAAAATGGAAAATATGACATTGTTTTCTTCTCAATCAACACACTCTACTTCATTCCATTCCAAATTGGACATTCTTAGCTGAGAGAAGATTGTGATTTGATTAAATACTTATCAACACAATTCTTTTGATGGTCTCATCTATCTCGTGCACCCATAAATACCTCAAGTTCTTCAATTATTGTCATGCACTTCATGTGCTCAACCTAAATGAACCTCATATAAATGCCATGGAAAATATAATTACAGTCTTATACACCTTATAGATTCTTAGCTTCTCAAAACAGAATAATAGTTAAGAACCAAGAAAACCGAGTTGCTTGCTTAAGAATCATGCATCCTCATATTGTAAAACATTGAAATACATGTAGGAAAGGAGAAGTTGATGATCTAGGAGGCTCAAGGAATTCAAATTAACTTTTATCCATATCCAAACCTGTCATACATCACCATCTATTCACGTTTGTTGCACACATCTTTTCAATATCAACCCCCCATACAATTGTTTACTCTTACTCCTTTCCTCTGATGGAGCTCGACCTACTAGCATGCATAGATCTCTTTTTTTTACCAGCTAGCTAATAAGATGATCTTATTTCCAACTCAAGGCTTTGACTCCATCTTCTAGTTGAGATAATTTCTCAACTACTTGCTAGAATAGCTAGAGCTATTTTGGGCAGCTTGCTCATTGCTATAACAACTAAACATGATCCTTATAATAATACTACAAATCCTTCTCCCACATAGCTATAACAACTCACATCCACTCAAGTCACCTAACTACTCACTTTTCACTCTTATCCTATGGTAAAAACATAGTTACTCGAGACGGGGGACGAGGTTTTCGGACGGCAAAAATTCTAAATTTTGGGGACGGCGGGGATGTCTAATTAAAAATATATAAATATTTAAAATATAAAGATATAGCGACTAAATTATATAAATAAGCTGAAATAAAACCATTTGACATTTAAATAAGGTGAATCTTGAACTCATAAACATCAAATACATTCCTTAATACTATAATGTCAATATGTTAATGTCATAAATTGAAAATTCATAATACATATTTGAATTTTGAATTTGAGACAAGCTGAAATTTCAAATATATTATAAAATATAAAAGTAAAACCATTCTAAATTACGATTGATCAAGTGACAATAGTTGATATTCATATCATTAATCTCATAGCCAAATACACCAACAATTGTCTATTGTCAATATTACAAAAAAAAGAGGACAACTACAAGTATCAACCTAAAAATCAGAATCAACATCTGAAGTAATATCCATGAACTCCTCACTGGTACTAGCATTCTCGTCCTCAAAGGTAAGTCCAATCAATCCCATTTGCAGTGTTGTCCTCTTCAACCTGCCTTGGCTCCTCGGGATCCACATCCCACCGTAATGCTAGGGTCTGTTTGTACTCAGGTGTCTTGCGATCCATAAGACGCAAAGCACTATGTACAACTACAAGCTTCTTCGCTCTCGCAGAGGTAAGCCTATTCCTCTTAACAAAGTGTATCCAACCATATGTAGACCAGTTCCTCTCGAGGTAGGTAGAGAGCTAGAAACATAGGAAAGGAGGTGAATGACAAGTGGTCGCAGCAGTCTTGGAAGCCCATACAGTTGCCACCAACTCATTGGCTTCTCTTGTGCTATTGTTACCCTGTCTGCCCTTTCTTTGATGTTTTGTACCCATCAAGTTCAGTGAAGTCGAGCCACTCCATCGATCTGTGAAGCCTCCTGTGGAGTACATTTTTTTAAAGGCCTTCATAAGGTCCTTCTTCACCTCATCATCATCCAATGGGATAACTCTGCCTGGCCTCTCCACATACCATTTGGGATTCAGTGCATACGCAGCCATATGAAGAGGAGTGTTCAACTTCTCCCATCTCTGTTGAATAATGGGCTGTATATGTTCATTATAGAACTCCAAAGTGGGGTCCCTCACCCGAATAGCTGCCTTCATTTGCCCAAGCATACTGTCAATGCACTCGTAGATCTTACCAAGATTGGGGCTGTTAGAATCCCCATATTTGTTGACACTAAAAATTGGAGCTATGATTGATATGATGTATTTCATATCAACCCGAAATGTTTCCCATGAACACCACTTCCTTCACTCTTTTCCCTTGATCTATCTTGGACTCACGCCACCTAGTCCAATCCTGTGTCATAATCATAATTTGTAGGGGCTCCTGCAACTCAGACATCCTCTCCAACAAAATAAAATAAGATGCAAAGCGGGTGTCAACTAGTTTCAAAAATTCCTTCTTCGAAAATTTTCGAAAAAGTGCCAATGATGTGTGGTGATTACATATGAACTTCTGCACATCCTGGCCTCAGTCACTATCTGGTTAACCCACTGAATCTTCCCTATGTCTTTCAGTGCATTGTTCATGGCATGCACACAACATGGAGTCCAATAAATATGCCTATATTCTGCTCCACTAGCTTGCTTGCTGCTCTGCACACATAAGTTGCATCTGTGACAACCTGTACAACGTTTGAAGGTCCAACCTCCTCAATGGCATTCTTCAAAATCTGATATTGAAACTCAGCATCTTTCCGCTTCCCAGAACAATCAATTGCTCTCAAGAAGTACGGTCCATCTTTGCAAGAGACAATGATATTGATGAGAGGACGGTGTCTAATATCCGTCCACCCATCCATGATAATGCTACATCCATGTGACATCCATGTCACCTTCATCTCCTCCATCAACAAATTAACCTTGGAATAGTTTCTATCCAAGATTGTCGTCCTCAGTTTTGTGTCTCTAGGAGGCACATAACTTGTACCTGCTTTTGCAACCTTAGCCATAACCTCCTTGTAATAAGAAGAGCGAGCGACATTAAATGGAATCCTAGCAACATAGAAAAATTTCCCAATAGCATCATCTGCCTCTTCCCTTGCCTTTGAATCAAACATGTCAATAACTGAATTTGGGGCTGCCCCCACGGCCTTTCTCTTCCCTCCGCTTGCCTTTTATGACACTCCAAAACTAGAATTAGCCAGTGTATTTCTATGTTTGCCCGGCTAGAGTAGAACCACGAACTTTTGGCACATTGTTTGTAGTATTTCTATTGAAAATTTTCACCATATCAGCTCTTTGCTTTAGTGAAAGGCCCTTACAAGTGCCAACCCCCTTCTTGTAAGGTGCAACAAGTGTGCATTGGTCCTAGTGATATTGCCATGCCAAGTCAGTGGACATATGTTGCACTTCCATACTTTGCTCCCCCCTCGAGACTTGGAGGCGGGGTTATCAATTATTTGGGCAAATTGTTGCAATGGCTTCTTCTTATCAAATGGTCCAATGGCAAATTTGGACAACATTTGAGAGGGGCAATTGGTAGCACTACCAACTGAACTACCAGTTGCCACTGCCACTACATTTTGTGTCCCTTCTCCACTCTCCTCCATTGTGGCATCACCAACTCTTCCACAACCACCTATCTCAACTTCCTGTTCAACCCTCTCCTACTCTGATTCATGCTTTGATTCATACTCATACTCAGAAGAAGAACTCATGGTGATGATTACTGCAATGAATTAAAAACAACCATAACTATATGATTGATTGATTATGTAATGAATTAATTTTAAAAAAAACGTAACCAATATGCATTTTTGAAATCCTACAAACTATATGCGTGATTATATTGTGAATGTAGATGCAAATGCTAAAAAACAGCCCCTAAAAATGCAAATATAATATAAATTTTAAACTAGAAATAAAATGTAATTAAAAAAACTTAAACATTTAAATTTTACAACCAAATCCTATGTAAGATGCATTTTTTTAAATCCCACAAACTATATGCATGATGGCATTATGAATGTAGATGCAAATGCTAAAAAACAACCCCTAAAAAATGCAAATATAATATAAATTTTAAAATAGAAATAAAAATGTAATTTAAAAAAAAAACGTAACCATTTACAACCAAATCCTATGCAATATGCATTTTTAAAAATCCCACAAACTATATGCATGATGGCATTATGAATGTAGATGCAAATGCTAAAAACATCCCCTAAAAAATGCAAGTATAATATAAATTTTAAAATAGAAATAAAAATGTAATTTAAAAAAAAAACGTAACCATTTACAACCAAACCCTATGTAATATGCATTTTTAAAATCCTACAAACTACATGCATGATTACATTGTGAATGTAGATGCAAATGCTAAAAAACAGCCCCTAAAAAATGCAAATATAAATTATAATCTAAATTTAAAAAAAAAAACTTTCACAAGTATTGTAAGCAAATAAAATTATAAATACCTCTTGTTTGCTCTTGTTTTTGCTCTCCTCTTGCTCTTGCTCTTGCTCTTGCTTGGTGTGAATATGAAATGAGCCCATAATGTAAATTTATAACATAAAATTGCACTTTTAGGGTTAGAGTTAGGGTTAGGTTAGTAATGTTGTTTTTATATTATAAGTGATTTACAATTAAAAAAATAGTTTGAAGTGTTGTTTTTATTTTTTTATTTGAAAAATGCGGCAGGACCACGTGGGGAGCGTCCGGGCGTCCCCCTACGTTTCCCCGTCCCCAGGAGGTTTCCCAGCCTTCTTAGACGTCCCTAGGATGTTTCCCATCATGCATGCACTGTGGGAAACGTGGGGGAAACGTTTCCCCCACGTTCCCACGTCCCCAGGACATTCAGGACGTCTTGGACGTGTCAAAAATGGGGCGGACGCGTCCCCACGTAACTATGGGTAAAAACCATTACAATTTGCAAATTCAAGCTTGAATTTGGAGGGAAACTAAAACAACACCTAATACAAATTTTCATGCAAATAGAAGCTTGACTTCAACTTATTCATGTCCTCCATGCATTATTAAGATGCTCCCCGCATCAAGAAGGCACAGTGAAGCAATGGGGAATTTCTATCACGGGAATGGTAAACCCATCTCTCCTAACATTTGAGGCCCACCGGAAGAAACTCAGAATAGTGTGATGATCCGAAGAAGAGGAAGAGGAGGTGAGATGATGAGACCTCCCCTTGTGTTGTTGTTTGTCGAAAGTAGTATGTCACTAGGACCTCGTGAATCTAGTCGTGCCTTTGGTATTGGAACTAGTATAATAGTGCCTGGGAGATATCGGGGGGTTATATATGCACCCCTTGAACTGTACTGATTTGCAGTGTGACGCTCTCTTGGTTGTACCAATCTGGCGCTTAGTGCCTTTTTCCAAGGGTCCAGCTAGAAAGAAGGAAGTGTTCCTCTGGGGAGAG
This sequence comes from Taxus wallichiana var. yunnanensis, assembly GCA_018340775.1. NCBI lineage: Eukaryota > Viridiplantae > Streptophyta > Pinopsida > Cupressales > Taxaceae > Taxus > Taxus wallichiana. Next base: position 10,890,189 of record CM031236.1, read on the forward strand.
TCTTCTCTGTTAAGTGTTTGAATAGTGTGATCTCAAAGCTTAAGAGCCTCCTGCATGTATAAAGTCAGGCACTTCTGATCGACATATCTGAAAAAGTCAGTAAGTGCACAGGCCCCTTTGAAAAGACAATGGAACCTCCCCCTATCTCGTAGTAGATGGGACAACCAAAGATGAAGTGTACTTATTTCTCGACCTCTTGAAGATTGCATAGTTGGCAAGTCCTGTCTGACCAATCGAACTGGTGGTCCGTCTCACTCCGAAGCCTATGAGAACCCACTCTAAACTGACTCCTACTCTGCTCGGGACTCTTGAGTTTTAAAGCCTCGTAGAGTCTCAATACTATGGTCTGAATCTCTGTAAACAATGTATATGCAATGAAGAGAAATGGACCGATAAACTTGTACAAGAGAAGCAATACTAACAGAATCTTTTAAGTTATAACAAAGTAGGAAAACTGGCACACACATACACAAGATTTCACCTCAGAAAACCCTTTTGGGTAAGAAACCCAGCACAGTAATCTTCTTATTTATTGTATTAACTCAACTGTTTACAATTTAATAACATGCTTAAAAGTTATGCTTTACCTTAATGCATGTACGGGTACTTGTAGGCACATTAATAGGAAATCATCCAAATGGTATTACAATACAATGGGTACCAAAACTGTGGGCTATAAAACATGGGGGTTTACATAGGTTAAAACCACCCAAAATTTCTCGTACTGATATAGACGAGTGTAAATTGTGTAGAGTGAAAATGATGAAAAGTATAAAATACATTTCCAACATGCAATTTAATTGAATTCTCAATATGAATACATATAAAGATAAGACCTGTATATGATAAATGTGTAAGAATATAGAGTGAAGATATTTGATATAATCTGAAGACTTTGTTGTATATACATACAGATGTTCAAGAAGCTTAAAAATAATTTTATGATAGCTATTACGACATTCATGTACGTTGTGTATGTGTAAGGTTATCTAATGATGTGTTAATATAGAATGGTCTATTAAGCACGTATGTGATTTTAGTAAGGATAATACAAGGAAACAATACACCCCTTACAAAAAGTTGTATCAATGATTTGGGTTTAGTGTTAGGAACTGGTTTTTTCTACTCACGGATGGAAAAACTCTTTTTTGATAGGATTATGGCTGTCAGCTTCCTGCCACCAACAAGCTTGAAGGAATGCATTTCATTTCTGTAGTTGGAATTTTTGTTTTTGTTTTTTTAATGACAAAATTTTTGGTTTGAAGATTGTTTTTAACTATGATGAGGTAGGAGATGGGCATTTCATTTACTAAGTGAAACTTATGTTTCTTTTTACCACAGACAATGGCAGATAATTCAGACCAATCTACAAATGTCGACATTACTGCTAGAAGTGCAAATGGTGTAATGGACAAGGCTTCAGAACAGTCAGGTTTAGCACCTTCAGAAGCTGCTGTGGAACGTGCTCCACCTTGCCCGTATAGGCTCTTCAATCGGGAGAGGTCTGTTCATCAAATAATGGGAGGTGGAAAGGGTGAGCAGTCATAGTTTTATAATTATGTTCACCCCACTGACAACTCTAGATACGGTTGAATGTTTGCCAAAGCTGCAGCTCCCATATCTACAGATTTGTCTTGTCTGGCTTTGTTTCTAGCCAATTACATCAGAGAAAAATTAAGTGATGAAATATTCTATAATGGTAAAATCAAGTTGATAATTGAAGAATATATTCTTTGTAAAGAATGTTAAAGTAAAATTTAAAAGCTACTGTGGAATGTGCTCCATCTTGCCTACACAGGCTCCAGTTGGGAGAGTTCTGTTCATCAAATAATTGGAGGTGCAATGGGTGAGCATCCGTATTTTTATAATTATGTTTATCACACTGTCTACTGTAGATACAACCGAATATCTGCCAAATTTACAGCTCACTTATCTACAGATTTATATGGCTTGTTTGCAGACAGCTACATCAGCCAAAAAAAGTGAAGTAATGAAATATTCTATAATGGCATTCCTCCAGTTGATAATTGAAGAACATATTTGCCATGCAAAAATTTGTGATTGTAGTGTGGGTAGGCACTGATGACATATACACTGGATAAACATTAGAATATCTTTTGTTGGAAAATCTAATTATCAACAAATTAATTTAGGAGGCTGGAAACAGTAATTCGGCACCAAACAGCCTTAAAGATCCTTAGCTGCACCCATGGCTGCCCTCTATGAATGAACTAAACTCTAATATAGATTTTTATAGTATCCCAAGTCTTAGGTGGGCCTGCAATTTTTTTTTCAGATCTTGGGGATGATGGGAACAGTTACTAAAATGATATATAAAAATTAAAACTAAAATAGTTTGACTTTATTAAATGAAAATTAGGGTTTTAAATTGTATTTACTATTTCAGGGGCTATTCTTGATGATTAGTGTTTCTGACAAATATATGGAAAAAAATTCCCTTCTTACAAATGTCCTACACTTTAATATTTCTGTCAAATGCTTTTGAGTCCATAATATCTTTATTACTGCATAGTATATTACAACTTTCATGTAACCGTTTGCCCTTTTATGTGTTCCGGATTGCACATACAGTAAGAAAGTTTTCTAAACATTTATAATGATTAGTAAAAACATCCCCTCAAATTATTTCTTAAGAGTATTTTGTTCTCTTCTATTAGGCGTAGTTGCAGATCCGCCCATCTGCACTAAATTTGATTTGGACCACATTTTTCTAGCCTCCCAGATAACTTTAGTTTGAGTTGGATCTGTTTTCTTAATTTTTTTTTAAATTTAGTTTTCTGGAAAATATAGACTGATGTTTTTGTATAATATAATTATATTACATTACTAATATTTTCATTGTATTTGTCAATTTTGCATATTTATAAAATTATGCTCATATATACATTCCGGGTCGTATTTTGAAATTTCTGCTTTTGAAGAATTCTGAATTTTTGGATTTTTTTGGTCCTCTTGAATGGATGTGCATTTCTGGACATGGTAACCATGGTATTAGGTCTCTGATTGTATTGTATTTGTGCAAATGAAGAGACTCCATGAAATTTGATTTATGATCGGTTGTTGGGATTCACCACCTAAACTTCGACCCTCTTCTTTTGGTTTCATCTCCAAAGCATTCCTACTTCTGCAGGCCCTGACAATCACTTGTTGCAAAGAATGCTTACATATGAATGTGCCTTGACGGTGACCTTGCAATGGAACTGCAGAGCAATGTAAGAGTCAAAACAGTCTCCCTTGTTGATCGCATCCTTGTCTGCTCTATCTTGAGGCGTATGGTAATTGGGAAGTGGATCTGGATAACAGTTAGATGTAACCGCTTTGTCTATAGCTACTGATTAAGGCACATATGCTGCATATCTTTTAAGATCCATCATTCATGATCATATTTCATGCTTGAAATTTATTTTCTGTCACACTTATTTTTCTTGTAAATTATTTTTCAGAAGTACATCTTATCGTGTATTATTTCATGAATGTAGTCAAACCTTTTTCATTGTTGCTGAATGTTATTAGAATTTTGTTGAAGGCGATAACTTCCTCTTCAAACTCATTGGTATTGTCTTTGATGTTTTGCCTTTTTTATCAGCTGCTGATGTGATCCTGTGGAGGCGGCAAAATATTTCTGTTGGAATCCTTCTTGCAGCTACAGCTGCGTGGTTACTGTTTGAACGGTCTGGATATGCTTTATTGTCACTCGTTGCGAATGTGCTCCTACTTTTGATTGTTATATTGTTTCTCTGGGCAAATTCTGCAGCTCTTCTCAAGAGGTAATTTGAATTCATTTTAACAATATTGTTTATCAAAGACTTTGAGTTTCCGCAATCCTCAACTTTACATCCTAAGTTGCCGATACGTTTCAGATATGGGTATGGATATGAAGAATCCAATACTCAGATATGGCATTTCTTTTGGGTCCAAGATACGGCTTTGGATATGTTTCTACAAAAATATTATAAAAATTAGAAATATATAAATTCTAGCCTAATAAATAAGAATTAACCACATATTTTACATAATAAGTTAAATAACCATAAAACACTACTCATAATTTGTATAATGCCAAACTAAAAGTCACCAATGTCATGATAAATGTTAAATTTAATTATTACATCAAAATTAGTATTCAATAGTCATCATATTGCTCTTCAGTGAGAGGTTAGACAGCTAAGTATGCACTGAGGGAATGATTTTGCAATTTGTCCAGAAACTCTTGTTGTAATATTGTTTGTTTTCATTAGTTTCCCGATATGATTAAGCAAATGCTTGTTGGTTCTTATGCATGCAGACCACCTCCACCTCTACCTGAACTAGAATTGTCAGAGGAAATAGTAAATACTGCTGCAGCATCAATGCGTGTTAGGATTAATTATTCACTAGCAGTGGCACATGATATTGCCCTTGGCAAAGATTTCAAGATTTTGCAAAGGTAAAACACTTGGACATTTTTTGAGAACAGAAATATGTTTGTGGGCTGTAATTAGTTAAATTTTCTTTGTTGAAACTTTTTTGGCCTATAAAATACCAGTTTTTGTCACTTGTAGGTTGTTGTCTGCTTATGGCTCCTCTCGGTTGTTGGGAGTTGGTTCAACTTCCTCACACTTGCGTATCTCAGTGAGTTCGATCTTTTTATCATGTTTTTGTGCAAGTACCATCTTCTCTCATATCTAACTTGTTGCTTGGTAGTGGTTTATTATTGAAATATTGATATTTTGGAGGATTGTTTACTATTAAGTCCTAAGAAGTAGTGATACATGTTTACTGTTGTCATGATAGATTATGTGTACTGAACACCTGGATTGGTTTCCTTCAATGCTTTTGCAGGCGTTGTTGCTTTTATCACAATTCCTGCCTTGTATGACAAATACGAGGATCATGTAGATAGATTTGCAGAAACTGCGGAGACAGAAATTGTAAAGATTGCAAAGAAATTTGATGAGCACATTGGAAGCAAGATTATGATGGTTCTTTCAAAGGAGAAAAAGATGCAGTGATACAGTGTTTCTTTGTTTAAAGCATGGATGTGCTTTTGTTGGAATTTGGGATTGGTTTTACAAGTAAATATAGCACCTAAACAACCCAGCTTCCAGCTATATTGACAGGTTGATAAATAGCACAAAGTCAAGGCCTGTACAGAGTATCATTTTTTTGAGGGTCGGAAATCATAGAAATATTTGCACATTCTAGTCTCATACCTGTGATGATTGTTAATAGGATGGCCAAAGTCTGCTGCATTGGTTACTTGGCTGAAGAGCAATTGATTTGGAATTGACATTCTTTGATTAAAAGGTTTGGTACTATTTCGGTGTTAATTTGTATAATTTGTTGATCAAAAACATTATTCAAGCTGCCCATGTCTATGTTGTATGATGTCTGTATGCATTATACGATGCTGTTAGTAATTTATAGTAATATTTAAAAATACTATCTACAGAGGAATGTATTAATTTGAAGTACATATAAAATTCATTCCAGGGAGGGAAGTAGAACTTAAGATTTTGTGCCCTTATAATCTAAAAATCATAGAATTGCAAGGTATTCTATGTTGTATGAAGTTTTTATGCATTATAGTCAGTTTTGTGTGTAATTTATCGTAATACCTAACAATAGTATCAACAAAACAATGGATTCATTTAAAGGCAAGATTCATTTTGGGGAGGGAATTAAAACTTACGATTTTTTATCTTTACTATAGATAGTATTTCCTGCAACAGAAAAAAAAAAGTATTTTTACTTTGCCATTTTTCTAATTTATGACAAATATTTAATAAGCTAAAAATGACTTAAATTTCTAAAATTTAATTTATCTTGCTAGTACATCTTGACGTGACAATTTTCCCTGGTTTCCCTGCAATTTCATCGGCAAATTTATAACTTCACTAAAACAAATATGATAACTACGTCACATAAGGACAAAAAAATATCATTTAGAAATTCTAAAAATAAAATCTTCAAGTGGTATCTTATTTTCATTCTTTTATTTTATGAAGTGTTTAACTACTATATTTGTATGCATGCTCTTCCCGTATCGGGTTTCCCTTTATTATTTTGTTGTTCTTGAGCCATTACTATTTTCATTGGGGAAATGCTTTCCTTTGAAACGGTAAAATCCAGTCGCATTTATTTTTCCAACGACTCCCTTTCAGATCTTGTAAATTGTTTATTTGTTTAACACCTCAACAACTAAGTTTAATTAGCAAGTCAAGGCTTTGCAAAGGGTTCATTTGGCTCATACTTTCTGTACAACCTGCGTTCAAAATTGAAAGAGACATGGAATTGGCTTGACAGATTTTCAACGATATGTTCGACTTTACTCATCCAAAAATAGGAAGGAACACAACAAACTGACCAAACTTCTTTTGGTCTTATCCAAAAGGGCTTGTAGTGAACTATTTATTTGCTTTTTCCTGACCATGTACAGAGGTTTCTTTTGGCTTAAAACCAGTTTGCTGTTGCTGCTCGATGAGTGTGGGACTGCAATTTCACTCTTTGAAAAACTCACTCTAATGGGTTCCATTTATGTGTTCCGAATTGGGCTTGATCATGGAAGTTGAGGACTTCCCTTGATCTCCTAGTTGCCCTTCGCGGGCTTTTCAAAATTTTATAGATGGAGACATTTTTGTTAATAAAAAGCAAATGACACTAATTCCAGAAAATAAAACATCCGAGCTAGATATATTTTCTTGCCTTGCTCAGATGTTCTACTTGATTAATTTCATTGCCATGGTCTCTCGTAAAGCTGATCATGGATGGTCTGTTTTGTCAACTATGGTTACTGTTTCATGTTATGCAGAAAGTGCTTGTGTAATCTCATTGCGAGACACGAGATTCAAATCACTTTATGGATTTAGTATGTAGATAATGGATGAGGAAGAAGATAATGTTTCATCTATGTTACTATTCTTGGATCAGGATGTTCAAATATCCTATCTTATTGCTCCGACAAGAACTTTGATAATCCTCCAATGCATGGTCTGTCCATGAAATGTAATTCATAGGTTTGCATTATAGATTGTTTGAGGTTTACAATGTTTACTCAAGGATAAGTTCTTAAAAATGAATGCCATTTATGGAAATAAAAAACTAAAATTTGTTTTGTAGTAGGATGTATGCCTAGATTTGGATCACTTGTAAGTGTAAGTTGATATAATTACGCCGACAGTGTGTTATACAATTAGGAAACCTTACCCGCAAGTCTGAATCTATGGCTGTTGATAGGTTTTCTGATTTGGACGACCATTGAAAAGATGACAACTGTTGGATCGGATTGTACACTGTGCATTCTTGGAATTAGGGAGAGACGCATGTTTATTGTTGGAGGGTACAAGTGGTTGGTGTTCCCTGTTCGGATGGTTTCTCGAATGAGGCACCCATAGCTTTGGGTATGAAGGAAACATTGTTATAGCTTTCATGTCTGCAGTGAATAACATATTGTGTGCCATGCCATTGAATGTGGACCATACCATCGATGTAGGATAGACATGCGCGCCAAATATTTGTCTCCGCCTTGAGAAAAGGGTTTAATTGCTTTCTTTCTAGAATTCATTTTGCCTTGTGGATGGTGTTTAGGAGTTTCGCTACGGGGCGAGAGAGAGTGTTCCAGTGTTGTTGCGGGCCTTTTGATAAAATACATATCCGTCCTTGTTTTTGACATGATCGTTTGCATTTTTAATCGAATAAAAAGCCTCACTTTGTTTTATGGTTTCTAGATATGTTTGGTTAATATTTTCCAAGGCCTCTTCAATCGAACCATTCTATGCATATCCTGGCATTGTAGCAACCCATGATACTTTTCTTTTGTTAGAATTTAGAGGATTATAATTATTACAAATTTAATCAACCAATGCATTTAAATATTAACATAAACCATAAAGCATTAAATGTTAAACATTATGCAATGTAATAAATAAAATTACATAACATATTAATTAAGTAATACATACCAAAAGTAAGAACATAGTGACACAATGTTTATAGTGGAAAACCCCAAATAGGGTAAAAACCATTGTGAAATAACCTTTTACTTTCCAAGAACCAAACTTACATCCAGTAACTTTCACCTCCTCCTTTCAACCCTAATCACAAGGGTAAAATAATATTCACCTTTGATATTTCATTCGAACATATCAAATGAGGACCTAAAGTCCTTTTTATATCAGAGGATCGAGTATGTCTCTTGACCCACCTTTTCAACCTTATCGGTTGACACATATACCTAGATTTATAATATTTAATATTAGAAATATAATCATTTCATGATATTAAATATTTAACCGACAATATATACCTAAGTTAACATATTTAATAATATAAATATAAATATTTCATATTATTAAATATTAACTTATATATTTGGTGATGGACTCATATATATTAAGGGTTGGCCAGACCACTTAATCATTATGTTCCAACACTCCCCCTTAATGTTAAGTGGGATAACATAACATATGCCAATAGATTACCTGCCCGTGGTACACCACATGATTTACAATTCTTAAACCATAAAAGTTTTAGGCTAGCATATTGGTTGAAAGAATTATAACACATTCATCATACTCAAATTACCTTGGTACAAAAGAATTTGGAATCCCAAAGATCATCCCATGATCGGTGGCTAAGTATGATTTGTGAGTTTCACATGTTATCACAGGTTCTCTCATAAAGGTTATTGAACCCAAGCATATAGGAGCCTTTTTAAACCAAAGATCTCCTTAACAATATGCTTGTCTTGGATGTTTACTAGTAAATTCAATAGTACTAAAGAGTTTATCAAGACCGCCTTTAAGATCTTTCTACAGCTTCTTTTAAAAAAGTCGATGAGGTATACATGCCCGAAGGTCTTTTTACACTTGCTCGAAGGTCTTTTTACACTTGCCCAAAGATCTTTTTACAAAAACAAGTTCCATTAGGAGGTGACATTGTCATGCACACTCCCCCTCAATGGCAACTCCGAACAATCCAAGTTTTCACGAAAGTGACAAAACTTTGCAGCACTCAGGGGCTTTGTGAAGATGTCAGCAACCTGCTCTTCAGTCGACACGAACTTGAGATCTATCTCACCACTTAACACCTTCTCATAGATGAAGTGTATATGTATCTCAATGTGCTTCGTCCTTTGATGTTATATTGGATTATGTGCAAGAGCTATGGTGCTTTGGTTATTGCAAAACAAAGGAACATTGTCTAGATCCTTCATCTTTATCTTATCGAACAACCTCTTTAGCCATAGAGCCTCTTTTGCAGCTTTTATTGCACTTCTATACTCAACTTTTGTTGAAGAGATAGAAACAATTGGATGCTTTTATTGCACCAAGTAATGACACCTGCACCAAATTTAAACACATAACTAGAAATAGATTTTCTATCCAATACATCACCAACATGATCGAATCACAAAATTCATATAAGTTAGCATTTTCATTCTTAGTATAATGCAACCCATAATTGATTGTTCCTTTAATATATCTAAGAATCATTTTTGCAAGATTCCAATGATCTCTATAAGGTTCCTGCATAAACTTGGAAGCAATTCCTACTGCATAGAAAATATTTCGTCTCGTTGTAGTTAGATAAATCAAACTACCAACTGTTTATATAAAGTAAGATCAAATTTTTCACATGCAGGTTTAGGATCAATTTTCAATCCAATTTCTATAGGAGTAGAAATTGGTTTACAATCAATCATGTTAAAAAATTTCAGTACATTGGTTGCATACTGCGCTTGAAAAACAACAATAGAATGTTTATCTCGAAATACAACTGTGCCAAGAAAATAATGTAAGAGACCTAAATCGGTCATTTCAAAGTATTGTTTCAATTTTTCTTTAATTCTACAAATTAAAGCAAGATTATCACCCGATCTGTTGTCGCTCTCAAAATCCCCCTCATTTTCTAAGTCAAATTCAAAGATTTTAGCTCACGCCCTCCGTAAGTGTTCAAGTAAAGTTGGAAGCTCGCAAAGATAGAGAAATTCATGCTTTGAAGTTATTTAAACTCTTTAGTCTCGCACTTTTTGATAAATTTTCCGTTTTCTTATGCGGACGTATGAAAATTTTATTATTGTCTTCATTTGAATGAAATTGTTAATCTTTCTATGGCCATGGATCGTCAAACCTTGTATTGTTTTCAATTCCTTGGTTCGCGAAAGAAATCTGAAAATTAGGCGCAAGATGGTGGAGTTTTCTTCTTCTCTGCATTTTTCCATAGTCGCGAGTGACGAGCGTTTTCTTCCCCGTCAAATTTTGGCTCCATTATCCACGGGTACATGGACATATTTAATTGGAAGCGGGTTGGCGGAGAACTTTGAGGTTTTGAGCCCTTTTGTAAAAAGGGCTAAAAGTCATAAAGTGACCCGTAGCCCCAATTAGGCTTAAAGGAAAAAGTCAAATGTTGAGCCCGCATCAAAAGAGTCAAAGCGGGGAGGCGGATCGTCGAGCCCTTTTGAGATTTTGAGCCTTGTTTCCAAGAGGAAAAAGTCAAATGTTGAGCCCGCATCAAAAGAGTCAAAGCGGGAAGTGGGTTGATGGAGAACTTTGAGGTTTTGAGCCTTTTTGTAAAAAGGGCTAAAAGTCATAAAGTGACCCGATCCGATCATGCTATGAGGAAAAAGTCAAATGTTGAGCCCGCATCAAAAGAGTCAAAGCGAGGGAAGCGGGTCGGCGGAGCAATTTGTGTTTTTGAGCCCGCATTGAAAAAAGGTAAAATTATAAAAGTGACATGCGACTCTGTCTCCACTCAAGTGAAGTCACGTGTCAGGTTTATATCAAAAGCGGAAGGGCGAACCAAAAATGTAAAAAATGTCAAATCTCTATAAAGTCACAAAATGCAAAAAACATCCTCCACGCCCGCTCCAGTAAATTTCTCCCACGTGGATGGATCTGGTTTAAAGTTTCAAAGGAAAGATGAACGGTTCAAATTCAAAGTTACAAAATGAGTGTAACAACTGCATTATGAAAAGTTTGGTTTTTTCTGCCATTGGCGTTTCTTTGTGAATCAAGAATCTGAATAGACGCGAATGACTAAAAATATTGGAAACAATTTCTTGCTAATAAAGAAGAAATTGTAACCGTTTCTTAAGATATTTAATGTCTTCTTCACACCATTGTCTGAAGGTTGGCAATTGATCTTGTAAACTCATGAGTGCATTGTACTTAGAGAAAGCAAAGGAGATATCCATTTTCTTCTAATTCCCTCCATTCTCAAATTTCTTCCATTCCCACATTATGTACAACTTTTGTTTAAGCATCAATACAAGAAGAAGGATTTTATAGCCTCTTTGATGAGGAGATTTTAGAAACTTTGAGTCTATAATCTTATCTCGTCTTGTTGCCATTTGCAGAGTTGTTTCTTCTCATGAATGCATGTGATGAATTTTCTAATTAGTGTGTGCATGAATATGATTTCCTACCTGCAACATTAGTTCTCCTACCTCTTTTCCTACTCCCTTTCCCACCTTCATAGCAAATTCCCCCTTTGCAGATAACTACAAGCATTTATTGCAGTGGTCGGTTGAGTGCCCCTATTGGATCCTTGGTGAAAGGCCACCATAGAAATCCACATTTTTTGTGCATGCATATACAACAATACACTGAGGTTAAGTAGAGGGACTTAGATTTCCATAGCGTCGGAAAGGAATTCACAACTTTGTCCACTCGAAAAATTTCCTCGCCAACACAGTCATAAACAAATCATCAACATATATACAAACAATGATAAAATGTGATCCTTTTTGCTTAATGAATAGATCATTGTCGGAAGAACAATTGAGAAAGAATTAATTTTCACATACCAAGCTCTAGGAGCTTGCTTTAAACCATACAAAGATTTTTTCAATTTACAAACATAGTTTTATTTACTTGTTCCTTCAAATCCTATAGGTTGAGACATATAGAATTCTTCTTTTAAATCACCATTTAAAAAAGTATTTTTCACATCCATTTGGTGGATTTCCCACCCAAATTGAGCGGCAATTGCAAATAAAGTCCTAACAATACTCATTTTAGCTACAGGGCAAATGTCTCAACATAATCAATACCAGGTTTCTGAGTGAAACCTCTAGCAACAAGTCTAGTTTTATGTTTGTCAATACTACCATCAACATTATATTTTACTTTGTATAACCACCTAGACCCTATAATACTTCACGGCTCAGGTTCATACAAGGTAATTAATGCATGGTACATATGATGGCTTCTGGTCATTTTCCTAAGGTTAATAGGATTTGAACTTTCTAACATAGATTGAGCCCAATTTAATTTCTTAGCTAGGAAGATAGGAGTTTCAGAAACATCTATAACATCAAAACATCATTATGACCATTTACTAAATCAGAATCAAAACCATCATTTAAAAGTATTTAATGAAGTAACTTCAAGAGAAGAAGACAACACATGTAAACCTTTCATTAGATTATATGTAGACATTTCATATAAGCTTTGATAATTAGCATGTCCTAACCTTTCATGCTATAGTTTTGAATTATTCAAAATTTGAGAGATTAAAGAAGATGCAGAAGAGAAATCATTAAAAATACAGACCATTTCTTTGAGTTCCTTCAGCTGTTATACTCTCATTACTATCCTTGATATACCAAGTATCCTTCATGCATGGATTCTAGTTGTGTCCATACCTCTTTCGGATGTTTGATATTACCAATGTGTAGAAGGTACTCATTGTTCACATTGCACAAAATCATAGAAAGAGTCTCTTGCATTCGTTGCAAGAATGCATTCATGTTATCTACAATTGCTTGACGACCGGTGGGAGCAACCTTAGATCCAGAAACAATCGTCTAGAGTTTCCTCACCATAAATTATGTTTTGACCCAAATGTTGTAGTTAGTTCCATTCAGGATCTAGGTTTTTGTCGAGACATAAATTGTTATACGTCATTGTTTTCTTGAATTTGTAAAACACACCCCATAATTATATATAATTTACCGAAAAGTTAGATACATATTTATCGAAAAAAATAACACTTTTAATAGAATCATATCTAAATTTTATAGATCTAAATAAACTATTTGATCATAGTTAATTCTATATTACAATACATACTAATTAATCTCCCAATCAAAATAATAACCCGCGGATAAAGAGCTTTGTATTATACCCCAAATTTATATTAAAATTATTTCCGACCATATAGAAGAGAAGAAGAAACCGCTAAGAATGCATTAATAGGTGATATACCTTTATGCATCTGTCGCAAAGCTTGTTAGATTAGAAGAGATGGGTGTCTCCTCCAGTAATTTAAGAGGCAAAATTTCTATTACTATGTTTCAAAACATGACTCGCCTTTAAGGACTGGAGCTTCCTAAAAATCATTTCACCGTTGACATCCTGCGAGTTGGGTTCCCTTGTTTGACCAAATTTGTCATACACGGAATTGGGCTCTTGTAATATCCAAGGCGATTTTCCTACATTTGTCTCCGCTCTATATTCATTACAAGACTATATTCATTACAAGACTTGGATCTCTCAAATAACCAGATTGAGGGAAATGTTCCCAATTGGCTTTGGGATCTTCCCTATCTTAGGTTTCTCAATCTTTCTAATAACCAACTACGAGGGTCTCTCCCTCCATTGAACTTGGGATTTATTGTATTGGACTTGCATAATAATAGCTTCCACAGCCCTATCCCACCTAATTATTTTTATGGAGAGTTGTTGGATTTGTCAAACAACAAGTTTAATGGCTCTATTCCTGCTACAAAATTTACACGGTCTTATCTATCCTTATTGGGGAATAATTTGAGTGGAGGAATTCCACATTCTATTTGTACTAAGGGATACTTGGAGATTTTGGACTTGTCAAGAAACAGTTTGAAGGATGCGATCCCTACAGAATTTGGGAGATGTTATCATCTAAATGTTCTGAATTTGGCTCAAAATGAATTTCAAGGCGAGATGCCAAAGGAGATGGGAAATCTAACACAACTTGAGACATTAAATCTCAATGGAAACAACTTGCATGGTACTATTCTTTCGAATATTGCAAATTGTGCAAATCTCAAAGTATTTGACATAGGGCATAACCAAATTCAGGGAACTATTCCTATTTGCTTCAAAATACCGACACAATTAAAAATTCTCAAAGACGACTTCTATTAAGTTTGAAGGATTGATTGAAGCTGCAAAATCTTCGGGTTTTAGATTTATCTCACAACAACTTGACATGAGATATTCCCAGGACACTTAGGAAAGTCAAGTGCTATGGTCAATCAATTACAGAGTGTTGAACCACTATATACCGGGGAACAACGTACGGTAGTGGTAATCTTCTTAGCTATCATGGACTGATATTTGTGGATCATATAATTCTCTGGATTAAAGGAAGGAAACTTCAATATCTCGAAGATATGGAGATCATTCAAATTCATGGATCTGTTGCACAACAAGCTATCTCGGTAACATTTTAGTGGAAATGGGACTCCTCCAGGTCTAATTGTCATAAATGTTTCTAAAAATAATTTGAGTGGCTCAATTCCAAAATCCTTTCAAGGCATGGTTCATTTGGAGTCTCTAGATTTTTAGGAAACGTGTTGTCGGGAAAATTCACGTAGAATTTTTAAGCCTCACATGCCTTTTTGTTTTGAATCTGTAGGACAACATGCTATCGGGGTTAATTCCGCAAGGGAATCATTTTTCAACCTTCGAGGATTCTTCGCTTCTCGAACCCCAATCTTCACGGATTTCCACCGGAAAATGGAACATAGAGCTCGGGGATGGAGAAAGAGTCACCAAGGTTATAGATGATGAAGATGAAATGGAAAGATGGTGGGAAGTGGCGGTGGGGTTAAGTTATGGGGTGGGATTAAGCTCTTTGTGATAGTAGTGTTGTGCTTCCACATCAAATGGAGAAACAAATGCTTTCTTGTGATGAATGGTATTTTGGCATATCTCTATGAGCGTTGAATCTCTTTTGACGAGGATGTGGATAGCTAGTGTGACTATGTTTAAAGGATTGTTGTGTTACGATAAATAACAATTTGTATTCGATTTTTACTTGTGTTTGAGGTTATGCTTTATCAATATAAATGCGCATGTCTACAAATATAATTTTTATCGCATCACCCATGTATTCTTTCAATGACTTCACGTCTTTCATTTATTGGAGTATAACTTTAAAAACTAGTAATTGTAAATGTGTTCACAATTTTTTTATGGAAATTAAATACAATCGGTTTTATTTGAAATTTTCTTGGTTGAGATATACATATTTCTATAAAATTGTAGAATAATACAATACAATTTGTTTTTTACTAGCAATCGTAAGTGAAATGTGTGATGTGAATGCCAAAGGGAAGGCTACGATGACGAGGTTGAATTTGAGGAATGAAAACATAAATCAAAGGGCCAAAACATAAATTAACGGACCCAAATATAAAAGAAGGAAGAGGGTTGTAAAAGAGGGGGTTAGAGGGAGGAGAAAGAATTAGGAGAGGATAATATTAGGGCAAGAGGACCATTTTGTGGAAGATAAATTTTTTTCGAGGAGGAAGATATGTATCATGTGTATTTTTTTGTCAATTGTTTGAAAGAGAAGTGGGATACGGCGTGCAGGGCATCGAGGAAATGCAATATGGAGATATCTTAGAAAGCAAGGTGTTGTCAATGAATAGTTTAAAGGAAAACTTGCATTTTTGGTTCAATGTGGAAGTCAACAATTGTTAAAGAAACTACAATTTTTTCACAGAGGGTTCATCATGTTGTCATTTCCATGTTCATGTACAATAATGGGTTCTCTTCAGATTTCAAGCACGCGGTTAAGGTTCCCACTCATAAACTTTCGTATTGAGCCGCGGAATAGGTGTGGGACATGATGAAAGAAGTAATGAGTAACACGAGACATCAAAATAGAAACCAGTTTTCACTACAACTAAGCAAACCATTACCAAGATATAATATATTTTATATTTTAACGAAATTTAAGTAACTTTCCCAGAGGTCCTTGATTCGTGTTTTGTTTGAATGCAATTTTAAAACCTTTGTGGACATTTTCAAGTACATATACTAAACTTCAATGATGATGGTAACGTGGTCCCATTTCATCTTTGTGGAATTTCTATCCTTGCAAGGGTTTCAAATGGCCATTTCATCCCGACAGGTTTATGTGAAAGTGTTCAACACTATAGTGAGACACTAAATACAATGGCAAAAGATGGCCATTTTAGTAGCGACGAGGAGAATCTTGTCCGCTTAATTTTAATGTTTTTAAAATCATGTTTTTTCCTAGCTCTGTTCTTTAAACAAAAATAATAATCTCGATTGAGTACCTAGCACCTACACCTATGGGGACTCGAACCAACAACCACCTGTAATGCAATCAGGCATATCCTCCAAGGAATATTCCACGTAGACAGTTAAAGTGAAGCATTGTTACAGGCATCCCTATTAGTCGATGGAAAACCTTTCACTGCGCCCGCTCTTCTTGTTCTTGTTCATCCTTTCTAAAAGAAATTGCATTTGCAAACATTGTCGAAAAAAAAATAGTGATGACACAAAAGAGAACTACTTGGACACTTGTGGGGTTCATACATGGTGAATGCACGAAATGTGTTTCACGAAGGTGACATTAGTGGAGCAAGGGGAGCAGTGAAATGGAAGGTGAGATTATTTTGTTCAACGTCCATGTACGGACAACAACAACAAAAACTATCTTCACCCTTGAATTTATGGCACTGTTAGTAAGCTAACCAGGTCTTTCCCTTAATGAAAAATTCTTTAGCGTAATAAGATGCCAACAACTAGTCCATTTTTTTGTTGTGTAAGCTCTTTCGTTTCATCCCACCAAAAAAAAACTCTATCTTCGTTTTGTCTATGCACTTCCCCCAATTTTTAGTCGAAGGAAAAACAGATACATCATGTGGAAGTGGAGTGGGATTTGGAAATTTGGACACAACTATAAAATTGATGACCTTTTAACATTCAAGATTACCGGAAGTAACTTCTCTCAACAACATTGTCGCTCTTGCCACATGAAAGTTTAATTTCTTGACCTTAGCATGGGCCCATAAAGGACATCAACGTTTAAAGTAGAGTAAATGAAATTCATTAAATCCAATCAGTCGTACTCTTCTATGCCAATTGTAAGAAGAAACCAAAGATACAACACATGCAGGTCGACGGTCTCAGGTGGTTCTCGTGGAGGATGTCAACGTACTTTGAATTGTGGGCCGAGCACTTGTCAAACCACCCCGCCCCAACCCACCTCGACATGCCTTCAACGTATATATATATATATATATATATATATATATATATATATATATATATATATATACGTTGAAGGCATGTCGAGGTGGGTCAAAGCGAAAATGGTTTACCTCTCGACATGCCTTCAACGTATATATATATATAACCTTTACATTTATGATCAAACAATAATAATTTCATTTGCGATACTAGATGACAAAAATATTTAAACAATGGGTGAGAATTCGAAATAGTGATCACATGTGACCATCATCCGAAATGACCGCGATGGGAATGGATTTACGTCTATTGACTTGAAAATTAAACAATATTAATTCAAGCTATACATATTCAAATTCAATAAAACAACATTGACATATATGAAAGACCTCAATATGGCATGGAAAAGCGCCAATAAAAGCTTACATTTGAAGGAAATGGTGAAGATGCATGTTCAATAGATCAGAAGAAATATGCTAACATTCACTTGGTCTCTTTGATTGGACGAAAGAGACTGTAAACACGTCGTTTAGAATGGAGATACTGGCGACCAACATAGCAACTTCCTACCAATGTTTTGTTCCGGAAAGAGGGGAGGCCCATTACAACAAGGCATGACATGCATTTGAAGTGAGACACATAGACGGTGGGGTGTGTGTTTATTTGCGGCTTGGAACCCCAGTCGGCCGAGAGGGTAAAAACTAACAATGTAAAAACAAATTACAAAGGGCTAAAATAAAAAACAAAAAAAATTCCACGTTGTATGCTTTTTTATCAATATTTCCTTGATATGACAAGTATAACAATGAAATTTAGGGTTTGCAGGTTATAGATATTTTAGATTTATCCTCATCTTGTACGCCATTATCAATATTTTCTTAATAAGACAAGTTTAATGTAGGAAATTTAGGATTTGCAGAGTTAGGACACATTTTAGATTTGTTTTTAAGGGCATTTGATATAGATATTCCTTAAAGTGATAAGATTCTAGTTGAAAAGATATTATATGAATCGTATAGCTTCAAAAGTATCATATATGTTGTTTGTTTCTCCATGTATTTAACAGGGGAAAAATAGACCCATGTCAAACAAACCCACCAACCAGGTTAAGCGCTCTTTAAAACCCAAAGTAGAACATGGAGAGCGACACATCCTAAACGACCTTTCAGACTTGTCATTTTCCTTTTATTTGAGATCTAGAGGTGTTAACCACGTTGAAACCCAAGTTAACATTGTAAATTTAGAAGACTTGGATAGTTGTAGCGAGAATTAAATTAAATAAATAAACAAAACATTATGGGGAATTGTGCTAAACAAAGCTCTCGCTAATAGTCATCCTAAAATCAACACCATTATGGGTTAAATTAGACCTGCAAATGGAGATAAATCTGTAACCCTAATATCTCCTTATTTTACTATATACAAATTGATTGATTTGGATCTATATCTATATCTGAAGTGGGTTCAATTGTCTCTGAGAGGAAACTACTGCATGTCGTTGTTTTCTTTGTTGTTATTTGGAATCCCCAACTCGCATCCACGTATGAATGCGTCTAATATGAGCAACAAATTAAGAAAGCACATGTGTAGAGTGGAGATTAGGCGAGAACGTTGATACTGTGAAGTTGTGAATGGTAAAGATTATGTTCGTCTTTGTCATGGTGTCCGAATTTGCTCACTTTGTCCCCCTTACTCTCATTTGAAAGAAAGCCTTCGACAAAATTATACAAAAAATTACTATGCATATATTACAATGTATAAAAAGGAAAAAAAGTCAATGATGATCTAGGCACGAGCAAGCAACACACTTGGGGCGAGAGGTGGAAAAAAAAAGCCAAGTGTATTGATACCTAGCCGGAACCCACCGTGCCCGAAGAACCAATCACTTCGTGTGATGAAGGAAGGCGGCTCATGGTATGTTGCCCCAATGATGTCTTTCACGCCACCTTCATTAATATCTCTATAGAAAGCTCAATGCTTAAGAGAATAATAGAACGGAAAAATGCCAAATACAATATAGAACGAAAAAATACCTTACTATATAACTCTTTGTATTATATTGTTTGTAATATAAAGACGGTTCCAATAGTAAACAAGTCAATGATCATGCACCTTAAAGTAATAAGTACATAACCACATATACAATTTATAATTCAAGAGGAAAAAAACAAATAATAGAATATATTCTCCTTGTTATATATATTTCACTTAAAACATCAATATTATATAAAAATATATATTAGTATCTATCGGGAAAAGTCTATCTAATACAACAAAAGTCAAAGTTAATAAAATAATTTGTTTTCAAAAATTATTTTATACTATTAAATGTTTTTTTATTATTGGCAAATAGTTTTTTGAAAGGGACTATACCCTTGATTACAAAAGAAGGCCTAAAAGCCAGGATAAGCAAGAGAACCAGAGTGAAAAGGATCAGAATCCAAATGTTACAATGATGTTCAAAGTAGCTAAAAAACAACTACCAAAACGAGACAGAACAACAAAATTACTGCAAAAAGCAAGAAAGGATCCGCAAAAAAACAACAAAAAAACAAACAAGGACAGCAGAATCAACTGCAGCTACTTCCTAGTAGCTTTGTCTAAGATGGTTTTGATATTCTTCCAGGATTTAAACATACCCAAAGTAGTCATATGGGCAGCGTCATTAGAATCCAGCTGCTCCAAGGTCTTCTTGCTTTCTTTATCAGTACCCCAAAGAGTTTCCGGCACTCCGCTTAGGTTGGAGACACTTCTGACGTGTTGTTCAATAATGTTGTAATCATGCCTAGTCTTGGCCTTCCCTAAGCGAGAGTCCAAGGAGTGCAATTTCTTATATATATCTTCAATTTGGCTGTTGTCCACATCCTCCTCCTCCTCCTTCTTCCTCTTTCCTTTCTGTTTTGTCAAGTTTTTAACTTCATCCTTTAACAAATTCATATACGCCTCTAAGGCTTCCCTTTTTGTAGGGCTTTCAATTGCACTTCCCGGGGCAGCACCGCTGATATGCGGAGGAGGTCATGAGCAATTTCAAATTCATGAGAACCCTTCTCCACAGAAGGGTCTCAAGGTTAAGCTTCCTAGAAGCCCTGGTAACCTGGTCTCCGCGAGGTAGAGGCCAAGTGGGGGCGGGAGCATCGAAGGGGGAACGGAGAAGAAACACGAGCACCGGCATGGGGGTGGCAAAGGCGCGGTGGGCAGGACAGAGAAAGGAGAAACAGTGCAATGCGGCAGAGAGAGCTCAGCGAAAGGGGAATCGAGCCTTATATGAAATAATCCATGGTTTGTGGAGATTTGTTTAATTTAAACCAGCTTGTGTTTTTTTATTTATTCTAACTTATTAATAATTTAAGAATAAGCTTATTCAAAGAATATGAATGAGAGGATGAGTTTAAGCAAGTAAACAAAGGCTTCAACATCAAATGACCATTCCAAGGGAGGGTGTTATATAGAAAATTAGTGGTTCATGTCATGGTTTGGATATTCACTGTCCAACGAAGGATTGTGCCCCCATGTATGGAAATTTACCATTTAATAAAATAATGACAAAGGATCCAAAATGAGTGTTCTTATGCCTGATTTTGATATGGGAGTATTTATTAGTCTTAATTTTAAGGTAATTGTGTATTTGATTCTTAGTTTACTCATGGCGCGCAGAATAAATTTTAGGGTTTGGAGGTTATAGATAAATATGTAATCGTAATATTTCCTTATTTTACTATATACAAATTGATTGATCTGGATCTGTATCTATATCTGAAGCGGGTTCAATTGTCTCTGAGAGGAAACTATTGCATGTTGTTGTTTTGTTTATTGTTCGCCGAAATCCTCCCAAGTCGCATCCACGTATGAATGCGTCTAATGCAACAAATTAAAAACACACGTGTAGAGTGGAGATTAGACAAAGAACGTTGATACGGTTGAAGTTGTGAATGGTAAAGATTATGTACTCCACCTTGTCACGGTGTCGAATTTGCTCGCTATGTCCCCCTTATTCTCATTTGAAAGAACGCCTTCAACATAATTACACAAAATTTTAGTATGCATATATTTTTACAATGTATAAAAAGGAAAAAAGTCAATGATTATGCACCTTAAAGTAATAAGTACATAACCACATATAAAATTTATAATTTAGTTGGAAAAAAGCGAATAATAGAAATATTTTCCTTGTGATATATAGTTCACTTAAAACATCTATATTATATAAAAACTTTATTAATATCTTTAAATTTAAAAATTTAAAAAATTAAAAAATCATTATTTGAGAATTAAGTCATATTTTTCTTTTAAATCATATTAATGTTAATTAATCAATATTGTTTTCTCTCGCATAGACATCGGTTGGTGTTTGCATTTCGGTCCCATAGACTTTTCGATCTCTTGGACGTCATTAAAAACTTTTATTCATTCATTCCCATGAACAGTTTTAATTAATATGAATTAATCAATATCCCCATTTAGTTGTACTTAATATGAATTAATCATTATCCGCCTTGCAGATCAATCATATCCAAAACAATTTTTTAGAGCAAGAAAAATGGACAGTTACAGAGAAAAGCTGAGGGGAAAAAATTGTGAGACGAACCGTTGATAAACATCAAACTTTACTGAAAATAAATCATAACCTCGTCAAAAGAAAGGAACGTGGCATTCAGCAAATATATTAACGCAAACACTGAAACAAAATATGCAGCAGAAGAGAAAACGCTTTTCTCCCCCCAAGGATCTCCATGAAAGACAAGCCCGCAAGCCGTAGTGAAAAGCAAACGAAAATTAACAGAAAAATAATAATTACAGTGTGTTAAGTGACGTGGCTTCTTGAGTGCTACGCGATCCAAAAAAAAAAATATGTCGACGAAGTACGGGTTCCAATCTCGCCGTCCTAATCAGTCTGCTGTTAGACGGGGGTGGGCTGAACCCAACTTGTAAACGCCTTCGCCTTAAAAATATTGGTAGTGGGTAAACAGAGGAAAATCCTAACAATTAAGAATGTTATAAAATTTTGGTTTTTCCAGACAAATTTGTTTTAAACTGTGGATTTTTTTGATGTTTTTGGCAAAGGAAATTTCTTTTAATTTTTTTGGTTGGCAGAAGGTGTCAAATTTGACACCCCACTATTCCTGTCACACATTTTCCGGATGATGGTATTTTTTTAATATTATCTTTCGAAAATATAAAACAATATTGTTTATAGAAATTATTCTATATTTATTTAATTATTTTAAACATATATTTATATGTATTTTTATAATTTACATATAAATGTATATTAAAAAATGATGAATAAATTTTTATAACAATTACAACTAAAATCACAAAAACATCTAAACAATCGTCAAATTTAACACTTGGTTGGGAAACACGTGTAATAAATTGATCCAATCAATGGCACTGCCTTGCACAACCCCTCTTATAAAGAAAGAGTCTCTCAATAATCAATATGGATATGACAATAATTAATTATATTACATGTTAAGCTAAAGGATTTTACTAGAAACTTTTTTAGATTACAAATTTTTAATTCTTATATATTTATGTTATTGTGACATAACTATCATGGGTAATTATTAACATAATTGTTGGGATTTGGCTAATTAAGATGTTATAAATTAATCAAAGAAACAAAATTAAACAGAATCAATAAATTAAAAAATATGTATTAAACATTGACACATAATTATCCTTGGAAAATCCTTTTGGAGAAAAGAACCAACTAAAACCTTATTTATTGAATTAACTTAAACTAATATACAAATACAACATGAAGCCATGAAGGCTTTGCATTAAAACTTACATACACACTCGACAATGATGCACTATGTAACCTTCCAACACAAATCTACATTGGCCCTTACCCTACCACCCTATTTTTGACTGCATAACTCCCACATGCCTGTCTTTTGATGATTGCATTTAATGGCATCAAAATGTAATGATCAAAGATGCCTTGCAAAGCAATGCCCCACACCCACGAAAAGAACCCCTCATGTCATATAGGGGCTCAATCACTTAAAAATGAAGGCAACAAAACTCCATATCATGAAATATGAGTTGATATGCTCCACGCTATGAGAAAGGGCTTTTACAATATCAATATAAATGTGTGGAACTCTAATTTTTGCTTACCTTAATCAATACAAAATAGAAAGCATTCGGAACAGCAAAAACATTCAACAACAATTATCATGATTTCTTTTATGTATTCAATAGTAACACCAAAATGTAAATTCATTTATTTGATCATTTTAGGATTAAATTGTTAATCAATTTACATCGATTCACATTTAAAGAGTGGTATTGTACATTTAAGTTGGCATTGTACATTTGAGTCAGTCTATTATAATACACCTCTGTTAACTTATTGTACACCGGAGTTGCCCTATTAATAATGAACTACTTTTGAAAAAAAAGTCACAAATTCAAATTATACAGGAGATGGGATAGGGTATATACACCCCATATTTGAAGCTCAGGGTTTCTAATTATGACATTCTCGCTAAAAAGAGATTATGATCAATCCATATTATATGATTTAACATTATCATGTAGAAATGTAATGCCAACTTAAGTAGTATTCATAGTAATTTTTATACATCAAAACCTGCTATACAGCTCCTCTTTGCAAACTAGGGCAGTAGTTAAAGTGAACAATGTACCCTTAGCAAAAAGAAAAGAAAGTGTGCTCTTTATAAAACACACTCCCGTTAAGTATTCTTTCAAAATCAATATGTCACTCTGCTCCAAAACACCTTGGGCAGAAGCATTCTTTAGTTATTAGTAAGCTTGATTGGATTAAAATTTTGAAAAATAAAACAAACTTGGTTATTGTGGTTGTCTTATTTATAGAGAGCATAATTTCGGCTACTTCAAATATTGCATTTCTTAGTAGCAGATTTTGACAAGGGGCATTCTCATAAATTAGGATCTCTAGAACGGTGATCCCTCTGCAAAAAAAGCAAACAATTTCAGACCAGAATCTCTGTATATATGTAAAACTAAGTCCCTTTTGATGGTCGTCATAAAATATATTAGTGAAGAATATCCAGAAGATGATCATACTTAGTCAGATCTAATGATGTCAAATCAATAGGTTTTTCACCCTGGAAATGTAAAATGAAAGCAATTATAGAAAAAGGGGGAGATAGCTGGTTGTAAATGAAATAATTTGATGGTGTTGGTTGTCTACTTAAAAGTGTCCATGCCCTCAACATAAGCATGAGAATCCTTAATGGAAAAAATAAATCCAGTGACATTGAATTTCATTAATACAAGTAAAATATGGGCTAACCAAAAGGCTAATACAATCTCGACACACCTTTCATGTTATTAGCAGCTTCAATACAATTTCATGGTACAAGCCCTATGCTAGCAGAAAAATGTTTTTCGCGATGGACAACATAATAATAGGCTCCATTTAGAGTATCATACAGAAATCCCTTAAAGATCTAATGGTGGAAAGCACGAGAATGCCTTGAAAGTAGGCAGACTAGGCAGAAATCTAACTTCAGAATGATTTTGTTATTACTATTTTTGTAGTAGAAACTGCCTTTGAATGTGTTGACAGAGATGAAGATATATGAACAAATGTTAAAGGGCTTGACAATATCAACCTGCGTCAGAAACCTTCAAGGTATATGCTAAGCAAAACATGTATTTCAAGAAAAGTGGAAGCTCAAATTCTTTAGACATCAGTGAGTGCTCACACTTGTCCTCAACTAATAATTAAGTAGGGAATACTTCACACGCAACACAATTTTTCCTCTCTGGACCCCTAACTTTGCACCACTAACCATCCAATGACCGGGCATATCATGCGGTCCCCTGGTTATCTCCATCAAATCAACAATTTTTGCAAATTTTCCAATCTGGACCGTTGACTCTGAACCAGAATTAGCTGATGCTAATGAATCTGACTTCATGGACCCTTGGTTTGAGGAAGATGCACAAGACATGATAGGAGAAGGTGTGTGATCCCACACAGATCTTCGAATGGTACAACCTGGGACTTTAGAATATAAAAGCCTAAGGTGCAAAACACTTTTTGGCCCAAAATCCCAAACCCCAAGTTGTGCTCCAGTGACAATATATACACCAGAAAGATCACCTATCCATGTTTCACTATTCTCCACAGGCGCAGTGCTAACATGGGAGAAGTTCTTCCATTGCACAGGCTCAAACCATCTGCTATCCTGCTCTTCTGTTCCCTGCCATTTAGGAGGCCCAATTGGTATATGTGCATCCCAATATGGCCGTAAAATCTTAGGAAGAGAAGTTAAATGCTGCAATTGAATAACAAGTCTATTGCACTTTTTCCCTTCAAGGCCCAATCTAAGTCCTGTCACCGGTCTTCGGCCAACAGATACCTGTATACAGCCATGCATATTAGAAACAACAAAGGGAAATATGCTTACAAGAGCGACACATGTACCACAGCATATAAACCATGGACTCACCTGGAATGTGCAAATATAAAGCTTAGGCCCCATCAAACTAAATTGTAAAGAAGGGCAAATAGGTTCCTTCCGTTGCTGCCCAGGCACCTGACTAGGAAGTGGAGCCCATGCACAAGGAACTTGAAATTCCAGGAAATACCTAAGCTCTTCAATTGGAGGTTTATCTGCAAGGAATGTTTAGCAAATTATAGTCCACAATCACTACGTTTGACATGAGAAAACAAAAGCAGTGCTTAGTCAACCACACATGAACACTTATCAGAGGTAAAAATGTATATAAGTTGAGTTGCAAAACTCAAAAAATAACAGAAGTAATATGTGGAACACGGGAAACACCATCTTTTTTTCTGATTTATTGCTCTTTGTTCAAGGCACTCATTTTTCAATGTAAGTTGTTAATTTAAACGCAAACAATTATTGTTAGACATCATAATTTATAATTTAAATTTTATATACATTGTTCAAGCCACTCATTTTTAAATTAAGTTAATTTAAAAGTAAAAATTATTGTTATACATCAATACTCATAGTTTATCTCCATTATAGCTCTCTCAACATCCAAGTAATTTTGACAAAACGATGTGAAAACGAGGATTGACACTATGGTCAGTTGCTTCTGGGAAAATTTCCACAGGAAAGGGGAATTCCAAAACTTACATGAGTTTTTGTATCACCCCTAAGGTTAATGGACAACTCAAAATGAGTTCACAAAAGCTTGGAAAGTAATTTCAGTAGTTTACACAATCATTACTTCACAGCAACTCAATGTCAATCATTTCAGCTATATTTTTCATGAAAAAATACAAGCAGACATTAATTAGTTGTACAAATAGAACATAAATACTGAGTGATCAATTGGCTTGAATACAGAATCAAATAAAACACATTTTAATTTGTACCTGTCTTAGGACCAAATCTGTCAGTAATCATCCATAAAAGGGCCTACCAGAAAAAATCACACACAAAATGAAAAAGACCTTTCAATATAGCCTAAGAGATCAGAAAACTTCTTTATAATTGGAATTCCTACCAACAAACTGAATGCATGAAAGTACAATCAGCAACATGAACATCCAATAATTCCTTTAATGATAAAATATAAAGTTGCAACTCATTTTAAAAACAACTCTCACAAAGCAGTTCACAGTATAAGAGCGTTCAAAAGATATGTCGTGAGGGGATAAAGAATGCTTAAAGAACTCCCTAACCCAATTAGTACGCATAAAAGGACAAAGTTATGTGAAAGGCGAGATATACCTTAATCATGTACATAAAGAGATGATGTCCCAAATTTCCTAGCGTGCAGAAATTTAAAGAACACGAAAAAAATCAACAGAAAAAAATATGGGAGATAGGTTCTACCATCCCAGCATCTCTAATTGCTAAGTGCATTAAATTCAGAGGCGAGGCATCCAAACATCTTGAAATGTTGTGGTTCTTAGCTCTTAATGTAGAGTTGTCTGCATGTTAATTGTTAGCAGGTTATGAGCAGACTGTACCAGCTGAATGCTGGCACCGTGCACCATATTACTGAGATCATATTCCCTGTTCTTTGATATATTATATTTTATTAACTTATTTGCAAACACAGCAAGCTCCTTTTCTTCTTTTCTTCAGTTAATTGCGTGAGCAATCTATTCTTCTGTAAGACATTCTGAAGCTGAAATTATTTATCCAAACCAAGGTCAATGCTACAGATTAGAAACAAGTGGATCAGGACAGTAAAGCTGGAAAATACATAATCCTATATTTTCTTTGTAATTTAGAATGCATGGATACTATATAAAATAGACCACATACATAACCTCTACTTGTCTATTGAGACTGAAGCTTCCCTAAAACTCACATTCTAAATAGAGACCAATTGCGCGTGTAAGATGATCTTTTCCGGGAACTGCATCCAGAAGAGATGTTATAGGAGAAAACATCATATCTATGACATCCGGTGAAGAACAGACAGTGGTCGCCCACTCTTCATGACTTTGTACAAGTTCATTTCCTCCCCTCCTCCTAAAAATGACTGTAACATCCTGCATCAAGAATATTTCACATGCTTATTTATTATAAGTTATTTCACATGATAATTGTATACATATCTCTCTATCTGTGCGAACACATGACAATCGTTATAAAATGAATGTAGCTTCTATAAATGGAAATCAGAAACAGTTGAAGTTTACTTCTTTGCCTGTGAGATATGAAGCAGGATGGGTCGGATGTGGATGGATCTCTTGATTGTTGAATGGAAATTGATCTGCAATCTACATCCAGCCAAAACGGTTTCAGCCCAAGGGAAAGCTCACAGCTGAAGAAACTAACCACGAGCCCAATAAAGCAGTACGGAAAGAGAACAATGATGAGTACCAAAGATATTTACATGCTAAAATAAAATCAAAATACTTGCCTTCTCTTTGACAGTCCTTGAACTAAAACTGATAGAATTTTCCACATCAGCAAACCTTTGGTCTGCAATATTCTTTACATAATCTTGTATTTCTCTTTCAGATAATGAAGATGTGTGGTGTTGCTTGACATATATTACATCTCTACCACCAACTGTTACAGATGTAACAATATGTGTCCCATATGTTTCAATAAAGCTGTCAATAATTGTAAGGCATATATAATAGTCAGTGGTGCATGCCAATGGAATAAGTTGCAAAAGAGATAAACTTCATGCCACCAGGAAAAAGAAGAAGAAACTCAACTATCCTATAATATATGCTAAAAACAATTACTCATTTCTTGAATCTTAAATAGTTACCTTGCTAAAGCTGTAGGCTCCCATGTCAATGGAACGGCACGCTTGATATCTTCGCACAAAATCAAAGGAAATTTCGTCAATCGAAATGTGTACAATGCAATGTAAACCCCATCTACAGCAAGGCTCTTGGTGGATGCTCTATCGGCTTGCCAGGAACCAGAGAAATTGAACATAGCATTGAAATTTCCGAGGGGAATTTTACCAGACAGAGAGAATGGTTGGTTGAAATGTTCTGCCATCTACAAGATTGGACAACAGATTGGTTGCAAATATTTCAAGCAAATTCTCAAGCAAATTAACTTGCAACACAAAATCTTGATTCTTCTAGTATTGAAATCCTCAAGGGGTTATTTCAACTGCCTTTTACACCTGTATGATTTGATGCTGAAACCATAAAATGCTGAGATAAAATTTCTTAAGCTAAACTTTTCACAAACATTTGGATTGATGGTGAGTCTAAAGTAGCCTTGAGTCTAGGGTAGTCTAGAGTATACACTGAAGAAATGATAACCAATATGCCAATCAAGGCCTAGTTTGTCATCAGTCAAGCTATTTACATGCAGTCAGCATCCTTGCATTGATCTTTCTGAATTTTTCCATAACTTTTATCTTGTACTGAGCCAGATTTACACAAGAATTTTCATAGTAACACATGGTGTTTCTTTATCGTTTTGTTGGCCAACTCCAGACACAACATAGTCAGGTAAAGCCAACATTAAATAAATTCTAGGGTGAAGGTGAGTCTCAATGTTTTTTTCCTAGTACAAAAGCTGCAATGGCAATGACATACCATATGCCACTATGTAACGACAAGCAAGCTGGAAAACTCATGAAATTGTGCCAACTTTAATCTTACCGTTTCTTTCAAGGCAAACAAAGCACCAGAATTCTATGTTGACACATTGCCTGGGTCTCCACAGACAATTTCATCATCAAATCACCATTACATTGTAAATGCTGGCAAAAGCTTTTCAACCTAGCGTGAAACACCCTTATACCAAAGGCTCCACCCATTTTGACCTATACACAGTACATTTCAGGGATACCACACATAGTTTTGACATATATTGCATACACCCAAGTTTGGGAAAAACTTAGCTACAAACCAACTTAAACATTTCACATAACATATAGCTGAGAACACACTGGGAACTGGACAATTGGACTAATTATGTCTAACTATTAAATGTCAAAAGTGCCAAAGCAAAGCTTCACATAATGTGGATTCCAGGTGCAATATACAGACATTTTACAACTTTGATCCAGATATATAGGCAATAGCCAACCATATGCACAGGTTTAAGATGGTCCATCACAGTTTAAGTTTCTACCTATTCCTATCATGTATGATGAACAATTCAGAATTAATAGTAGCATATGAAGCTCAGTTAGATTACTCGTAGCTGTCAGCTAGCACTTGGAAATAAATGTTGAAATACAAATCTAGCCAGACTACAAATCAGGTTCATCACTCCATACTTACATCGCTGTCAATGATAATAACTTAATAAGTATAAAGACAGTGCAAATTGATGGACTCATTTTACGACACAAACGTGTCCCGGTTATTATCAAGGGCTTGGAATTACTGACATGCCTGGGCCTATATCAGTCCTTGACATTACAGAGTTGTAAATGCCAACTGGTGGTCTCCAGTTCAAACCTCCTGGACTGACAAAGAGGATCCACATGGTAATGATGAATCCAAATAAAAATGTCAGGATCCTATTTGTGTGTTGGAAATGCAATTCACACTTCTAGAGAAAACTTAAAAACCCCATCATGAAATGGGCGAGTAGTTCAAATCAGTGGCTATAAGTCCATCCTCCACTTGAATCCTAGCCTGTCCAAACTTTTTAACATAGTATAAGAACCTGTATTAGTGTTTTGACTAATACCCGAAACCTAGTGTGGCCTGACTCTGAGTGTTTGGAATTTTCAATCGACACTTCTAAAGAGAATCTACAAGTCATCTCATGACATGGGAATGTAGCAAAAAGTAGTTCACGGACTGGGAGTAAATCCCAGTTTCAACACCTGACATGTCCAAAATTTTCGACACTACGGAGGTGAAAATTCACAGTTCAAGCCGGGGAAGAAAGAAACAGACTAACAATGGCCAAACAGTGGTCACAGGTTCAGAATCCCGACCAATTGAAAGATGGGTACACTCAACAACATTCAACCCACAGCAATCAGGCCCTCAAGATAAATGGATACCTGATTTTTCTAGCCCAGCATGGCTAGCAAATATAAAAATGGTCCTTAAACTAACCCAGAGCTTACTGTTTGAGATTAATTATGTCCCATTTTTTCTCATTTGCAATGGCTTAGTTGAGGAAAAGGTCTAAGAACGTGTACTTTCGTCAATTGATCCCAATCTCCAATACAATACAATGAATTTATATTTATTTCTAAACTTCAAAGAAAGAAATCACCAGATATTTTTCAATCCCAAACAATTCTAAGCTGCAAAGCTTGCTATTAGTGGGTTTGCTCGAAATCAATTATCTCCAAATGTTCTGAAATGCAATGCCTTATCTGAGAACATAATCCCAATTTCCAATACATTGCAACAAAGGCATTTTTTTACACCTTAACAAGTAAAACCACTAGCCACAGGTTCAAAACCCCAAGCTATCAATCTGGCCATCAAGTAAGACATGTACCGATTTTTATGCTCCATATGGTTGTCAAATTCAAAAACAATACTCGAAATCCCAGTGGCCACAGGTTCAAAATCCCATGGTTTTGAAATCCATTCTCCTATTGATTTTAAATACAATGGCTTGATTGAAAAAAGTTCAAACAATCTGTAATTTATTTCTACTCTTCATTGTAACTCAGGATATCTATATAAGGAGCCCTCTTCTGTAATGTCTATTAAAATAATAATGTCTCTGGAAGCTTTTCTCTTCAACATTATGGATTGCGGAAGCTTTAAGCCTCTAATCTGTACATTTTCAGATATCATCTTCGGGATTAAGAGTGTGTAGTATTTGTTACGGGATGGGTTCTTTCCACTGCCCATTTCTCATGAGTAGTCATTTCTTCTATGACCTTGAACACTAAGAAATCTTTACATTCTTCGATTAACCTTGCACGAACTCAACTTGCAACACAACACAAAAAAGTATTTTGGTTTCAACACGATAGAGGAAAAAAACCTAGATTTTTAATAGGCGTAAACCATTTTAAGCTACAAAGCCTACTACTATTGAGTTTTCTTGAAATCATATATCTCGCACTGTTCTGAATCGCAAAGCTTGGCAGGGCAAGAGCAAAAGCAAAAGCTAAACCAGACTGTAGATTTTCAATTAATATTGCACAATATCAATTTCTAATGCAATGCAACAAAGAAAGCATTTTTATGAAAGAAAACCCCAAATCAAAACCATGTTAGAGCCAAAAAAATTACCTGGTGGAAGTTCAAGACACCAGTGTGAGAACGAGAACTCTCCCCTGCAAGCATTTGATGTCTTTGGAAACGAAGGGCACATAAATACCCTCAAACACCTCCACATCCCTCGTATGCTCCTCATCGACCTCAACAAGCCTAGAACCAGGAAGCCCCTTACAGTACAACAACCTGATATCTGATGTGGCATCAAATCCCCGGCCCAGTGCCTGAACAGAACTCAAAGCCGTATTGAAAGACATGGCAACAACAAACCATTACTCCAGTCCGTCAGAATCTTATGTGGTGCTCAAAAACTTCATGCGGGTGCCCAAAACGTTCTTGTGGGTGCTTAAAATTTTTATTGGGTGTTCAAAAATCCTTGTGGGTGCTCAAGATTTTCATTGGATTCAAAAGCATTCATGTGGGTGCTCAAAATTTAATGTGGGTGCGGTCACAAAACGACGTTTTACATGTGGGCGTGCCATAAAAGTGGCCAAAATTGGATCTTTTCCGACATTTTCTTTCAGTGCATGCACTCCAGAGATCTGCGCAGGGACTCTCTCAAGATTTCGCGATTTGGGTTCTGTTCAGACCAATCCAATAGTACAACTGCGCCCAAAATCTGATTCTTTGAAGCCTATCTCAGCCTGAAATTGTCATAAATCCGGCAGCATGCCTGTTCCTCAGGCACCCACAAGGAAGAAAAAAAACATATCGTGGGACTTCAAAACCTTGCATGTTCAATTGATCCAATGGACGACTTTACCCCAAGAAAATATCAGCCGTTGGGTCGACAGAATGTCTTGAGCTGTTTAAAGCATACTGCTGAGCCTGGGCAGGAAGTCTCCCAGAAAATCCTTCTACTTTTTACCATTTTTGATCGTACAGTATAAATAAAATATATTATTATTAATTAATATACTTTATTTTTATATACATATCTAGCATTGACTATGGGCGCATTCTGGTCGGTCAACCGGCTGCAACCGGATCGTACGGTAAGCTATCGCCACGTAAAATATAATAATAGTTATGTAGCTGTATAATATAATAATAATTATATGGCTATTAATTTAATGGGTTGAATAATCCCGGTGGTTTAATAAGACTTTAATGTGTTGATTATTGTTGACCTGGGTCAAGTGGAATTTGCGGTTTCTTGATATGTTTTGGTTTTGTTTTTTCTTTTTTTTTGGTTTGGGGGTGATTTTTTCCAAATCTATTTGAACGTTTAGAAGGGAATCAGGGTTACATTTGACTCTCGTTTAGATGTTTTTTTGTGATTTTGGACGTAAAATATTTGTAAATATATGATCTAACCATCACACGCAACTTGCATATTTAAAATGTGACCATCATTTTTTATATAGATTTGTATAAATATTATAAAACTAGCAATCGCATGTGTTTCATGAGATGTGAACGCCGAACAGTATATGTTATTTGATTTAGAGGGATAGTTATTATTTTTGTAGTTGATATCGATAAGGGGTGTAATTGATTTTGTAATTGTAGGAATATATATGAAGCATTAAATTTAAAGGTGTTATCTCTACATTTCAAATTTGTTACAAATTTGTACATATATATTTGCAAGTCTTTAAAAATGTTGAGCTCCTGCTGAGTTAGGTGTGTGTCTGTGCGAGACATTAGGAGTTCCCAATCCTCAATTAGAGGGGTTGAATCTTGCATGTGGAGAAGTAAATTCCGAATGAAACCTATGCATTGGTTGTTCCTTGTTGCCAAAATATTGTTTGCAATGTAATGGAAGACTAAAATCCCTTCCAAAGGGTTGCTTCGTAGGAATTACTTACATAAAGAGGATTGTCCAAAACCGGCGGTAATTGGCTGAGGTCACCGAGGAGGATGACTGATCTGTTCCCAAATTCAGATGTTCTTGAGTGTGGAAAGCTTTGTGGAGCCTACTGTCAATTTTTCTTAGCAAATTTGGCCCGATGAAACTCATTTCATCAAGAAGAACATATTCTATATGTTTCAGTGACTCTTGAAAAGGCGATAATGCACTACCTTCAAGGGGTTTCAGTTCTTTGATTGGAATACACATGGCTGCATGGATTGTGGATGCAGAGATGTTGAATGCTGAAACGCCGGTAGGGGCGAGTACAAGTAGAGGTGAGGGAGATGTGGTTGATGCTGTGAATGAATTCCAGATTTTATTTATCAGAAATGATTTTCCTGTGCCAGTCGTTCCTTGAATTATCAATCTTAGTGGAGGTAGAAGGGTTTTGTTTGTTGAATGGTGTAGTATGGTGTAGTAGGATTTTTGGGCTTTATGTGGAATCCTTTATCATGGGTCATGGAAGTTGCAACAGTTATGGCCATTGCATTGGCAAATGGAGGAGTAAGTTTGAAGTTTTTTTTTGCATTTGTTTAGACATTGCAATTGTATGTGTGGCTTGTAATTTGAAGTTTTCGCTCAAGTTTTATGAGTCTCATTGCATGAATGGTTTGCAGGGGAAGCCTCTTGATTGGTAAGATTTTGTTGGTATCATAACACTGCTTGTCATCAACTCCACTATTAGTTTTATCGAAGAGAACAATGCAGGCAATGCGGCTGCTTCACTAATGGCCTGGTTGGCTCCAAAAGCAAAGGTCCTAGCTCCAAATGCACTAATTTTTGTTTTATAAGTTCTCGTTTCCCTATCTAAGGCTGCTCTAGAATCCATGTTTTCATTTCAGTTCTAAGAGATGGGCGGTGGAGTGAAGAAGATGTTGCCTGTCTGGTTCCTGGAGACATAATTAGCATTAAACTTGGAGATATTGTTCCTGCAGATTGTAGACTTCTCGAAGGAGACCCTTTGAAGATTGATCAGGTTATATGTTGTATTTTGTTTTCATGGCATATAAATTGATTGAGGCTTTAACAAAATTTGGATTAACATGAGTCTCTTATGATGACAGTCTGCACTAACTGGAGAGTCATTGCCAGTGACCAAGAATCCTGGTGATGGGGTTTACTCAGGTTCAACTCATGCAAGCAAGGTGAACTGGAAGCTGTGGTTATAGCTACAGGAGTCTCGCATATTTTTTGGTAAAGCAACCCATCTTGTAGACACAACAAATAATGTGGGACATTTTCAAACGGTGCATTTTCTGCTAGCATTGTATATCTGTGACGCGTTATTCTCTTGAAGTTGCATATCAGGTGCAACTTTGTGTTTTGGGGTTCAGTTCTATTTTAATATTAGCCATGTCTCTACATGTTTTCAACTTGGCTTAAATTTTTTCCAGGAGGTGCCCGATGGCAGGAAGGAAAGTCCAGGAGGACCCTGGCAATTTGTTGGTCTTATGCCCCTCTTTGATCCTCCATGCCATGATAGTGCAGACACAATAAGAAGGGCTCTCAACCTAGGTGTTAGTGTTAAAATGATTACATGGAATTTCAGGAAATGGCTTCGCCTCTGCCCATGAATTATTATTTTCATCCAACTTCCACAAGCACAGATATCTGGTGTACACCAAAACCACATTCCCGTCATACCCTGTCAAGTTCCAATCAGATATACAATCATGGCAGTATGGTTCATATTTAGGATTAAGAGGCCTCTGTGGCATGCTACTAATACTCCATGTCCTGTTTTCCACATTTAGTGTGGCTACACCAGTTCGCATTATTATCAATTGGTTTTTGAGTTCGCTGGTTACACTAACCCA
This sequence comes from Taxus wallichiana var. yunnanensis, assembly GCA_018340775.1. Taxonomy (NCBI): domain Eukaryota; kingdom Viridiplantae; phylum Streptophyta; class Pinopsida; order Cupressales; family Taxaceae; genus Taxus; species Taxus wallichiana. The sequence continues at coordinate 10,925,694 of CM031236.1, forward strand.
GTAGAAACTCCCTACAGAGAATACTCCTTCCCCTGTTGGAGCTGATGACAGAGCATTAATCGTGTGGAATGTAGTCCATTCATCCCCTTTGAATCATATATTTTCACTACCAACAATCCTCTGGGATTATTTCCCTCTTATTTATTCCAATCACAAAACTACAGCGCCTGGTGTAGGTATCAAACCCCAATCGAACGAAATTGTGTCTGCAAACTCTAGTGCTAACAAACGTATCAATGCACTTTGACATTTCTTGGAACCCAAGAGAACGAAGGTTTTCTTCTGCATCTTGTTGCACAGTTGTGTTCGCGGATAACAACTCTTGACCATTTGGAACTTCAAAATCTAAATTCGGAGCTTATGAATGAAGAAACCGCGTGTGGCAGCATCACACAGAAAAATACAGGGAAACGAACGTCAAATTTAATAACGATGAAAAACGCTTTAACGGCCGTCAAATTTAGCTCAGTCGTAGAAACCTAGATCCACCACACACCACATTAAGGGCTTGCACTCTCACCACCATGTGCTAAGTAAAAATAAAATGGATGGATCAGGACTTTCGGATGCAGTCTGATTTGAGATCAATGATGCAATCTGCCAGAAGAGTTAAAGTAAGACAGAAGATTGATCCAGTGATTTGAGATCAAGAGAAACTGAATACCCTACAAACGACACTATCGTAGCTCTAACATTTACTCTACCTTGAAACTGAAACTTCAACTCTCTGCATTTAAGGCTTATACAATAGCAAGTAACAATTTCAACTTCTGGTGGCAATTAATTTTGTGACTTTGTCTTTTGATCTGTCGAGCTGAGTTCTCTGTTGATATGGATGTTTGTTGAAATATTGTTTGTTTGTTTGTTATCACTGAATTATGAATCTGAATCTGAATATGATATATCTTTGTACGTGTAGAAAGTTAAAATGATTTGTAATTTTGTTTTATAATGAGTACGACAGTGAAAATTCAATAATTCTTTTATATGTATAAAAATCACAATTTATAAAACCCTAGAACCCCTGTTTCTCATTTTGAATCCATTTCTGTTTCATTTCCTGTTTCCCGTTTCTTATTACAGAAGTATGCATCTCCACTTATTCCTTGAGGCAATGTGGATTGCATGTCTTTGGAGTTTGTTTTCTAAATGACATAATAATTTACTTGCTTACCAAACTATATACATTTTCAACTTATCCATCCATTTAACTTAGTCTTTTGTCTAATTCATTGATTAACTGATGAACCCTCAATTGTTTCAAAGGAAACTAATTTAATTTATCTTAAAATAAGTAATACGCCACAAGAGAAAGGCCTTTTTGAAGTGATCCTATCTTTTGTCCAACAAATATGAACATGGAATTCAATAAGTTGTGAGTACTTAATAAATTCAGTGTAAATCTCTTAGAAATTTTTATTTGAGGGGAAATGATAATAGAAGACCATTCTAGTAGGCTTGCATATTTTTTAAATTTTATTAGGTAGTAATTAATATCTTTGTTGTGATGTGACAGATGAGGGCAATGTAGAAACAACATTAAATTCTTTGCAAGATAATTGTACAAGGCCTCGGCCAGGTTTGGTGTTGTCTAAGATTATGGAAATTGCATGGAAAAATCATATATACATTTAATTTACAAAATGTGTTGAAATTGAAATAACTCACTGAACGACGGCCATCATCACGCGCTTGAATTCTTCGAGGTTTACTACTCCATCCCCATCTTGATCGACTTGTGAAATAATGAAAGTGCAGTGATCAAGAGTGAGACAATTATCAACATCCGCTAAACCGAGTCGGCACATCATACGGTGCAGTCCCACAGGAGTAATGCCGCCTCCACCTTCCCTGCCCTCAAACATTCTGAACGCCGCCACCAGTTCTTTTTCTGCTTCTTCCGCTCCTCTTTCTTCAGTGTTAATTAGTCGTATGAATTCCTCCAAATCAATGCATCCGTCTCCGTCCGAGTCCAATTGTTTTACAATCTCTCGCAACTCATCGTCCCCTACATCTTCCCCCATGAAATTCAGAGCAGTCTTCAGCTCCACCCACGATATTTTACCATCTCCGTCGGCATCCAAGTGCCTGAAAACAGCGAAAAGCTCCTCTCTCACCATGCACTCGGCTTCCGCTTCTTCCAAAACAACAATAACTACTGATCAACGTTAGCTGTCATTTTTCAGAGGCGTCTGGTTAGAGAAAGGATGGGATTGATGAATATAATTGACACTTAAATACATCGATAAATATATAAGTACAAACAAGAGTCGATACAAATATATAAATACCGTTTCGATACTTACGAAGAGTAGATAAATAGGTGTCGATTTTAGGTTTCCTTATGAATGGCGAATACCTAATTTATGTCCAAACAGACCTAGCGACAGATTGGGAAGCTCTTCACGTAGGTCTATCACGCTTCGGCTACTTCACAAGTGATGTAACTGGGGGAGCAAGGCTACGCCGACAGTGGTGTAACTGGGGGGTAGTCTTGTAGATTGGGAGTTGTGATTATGTATGGTGTTGGTGGATATATTGTAGGTTATAATATCAATTTAACGACGTGGCCAATCAAAACCAAGGAAAAGGAGAGAACGGGGTTTCCATTCCAAGAAATGAGTGCCTATAATTGAGGACAAAGGTTGATAGGGTACCGTGATAGACATAAATAGATTAAAAGATATAGAATTGTAGGGATAGACATGCTAGACAAACCTATAGGCAATTACAATTTGGTAATCAAAAAAGTTAATGGAAAAACATTGGGAGGATTCTAATTATAAAAAAATGATTTTGCTTAACATGACATCAATCCATTGATTATAAAGATTGAGATAAGAAGACTACTAATTCTAAGGGGGTACAATGTAATTTGAATGGGGGACACTCTTTAGGTGTATGGCCAAGGTCAAAACAACCCAGAATTCAATAGTGACGTTAATTGCCAAAATCTCAACAAGGTGGTCTTTTACAGGAGGTCCGTTACTCTCAGTAACATGTTGCAAGGTTGTGCTATGAAAATCATGGGGATTGTTTGATTGTGACCCATGTTTACAATATTTTTAAATGTGATCCAAGCCGAACAAAAACAAAGAAAACATTTACAAATCTAGTAGATAAATATGAAGATAATGCCAGAAGATCGCCTATGCTAGTTGAGGACATAACATGTATGATATTTTCAAAACGTCTAGCTAGATGAAATTGAGTTCAATCCACTTTTATGTTATTTTGGTGTAAAGGAGTGAATTGAACACAGTTGTTCTGAAATTGTAAACCTAGGGAAATAATGTCTGTTGCAGTTTCTTTCATGTGTAAATTCTAACGGAACTTCTTCCATAACCTAGACTACGATAAACAAAAAAACCTTGTGCTATTACATAGTAATATCACAAACCATCCTAGACGGTAAATCTCTTCGAAATGATCTCATTCAACCTTTTTTTTCCCATTTGAAGACACAAAAAACACCATGAACAAAACTAAATTAACCAAACTTGTCTTGGCACATCTCCTCAAACTATCGTTTGAGCCAGACCCTCCACCACAGTAGCCTTACCAACACCAGGCTCTCCAATGAGCACATGATTTTTCTCTGTCTTGCGAGACAGAATTCTGATAGCTCTCCTGATTTCTTCATCTCTACCAATGACTAAATCAAACTTCCCATCATCTTCCAGGAGGTTGCGCCCATAGGTCTTCGAGGCTTGGAAATCAATTTTTTTAGAAACAATCGCCACCTGCTTACCCTGCCCCCTCAACTTCTCAATCTCAGATTCAACCCTCAAAATGCTCACAACTGCTTCTTTGAAGTAATCTACAATTTGAGGATCCTCCAGTAATCAAAGTATAATATGATCTACAGCCAAATGGACATATCCTTTATTCTTTTGTGAAGACTGAGCATACCTGACGCATTCTTTTGTGAAGACTGAGCATACCTGATGCATTTGTTCATTATGGTGCATTTCATTTTCGAGGGGCGCGAGGCCTGCATTTAATTCGTTCAGAAATACGTCTGCTGCATCACAAACAACCAGACCTACTCGAAGGCCGAGAAATCAATTTCAAAATGGCAGTGCAAGCATTAACCGTCGAAGACTCGCAGGAACAATGATTCCTCTACATGATGCGGTTGCTTCTGCAAAACTCGTAAACCACCTCAGTGTTAGCTCTCGCACTTGCCGTTCGATCTCTCGCGGTACCCTCTTTTCTACCCATTCCGCCCTATTTAAAGAAAAATCAACATGCAAAAAAAACCAATCGAAAAAACAGCGGTTAAAAATAGAAACGAAAAAGCCACGATTAAAAATTGCCTGCAAAAGTGAAAACGACATGTAAACAGCAGTCAAAATTAAACACGTCAGAAAAACGTCTGGAAGGCTGTCAAATTTAACATCGTTGCAGAAACGTCCGGAGGACCTTTACCATAGGGGGAACGCCTTCGCGTAAAAATATGTAAATTTATATTATAAAAGATATAATAAATATAGCACAATTAGTAAAAATAACATTATTTTGTGTTTTTAAAGGGTGTTATTGAAAAATTACAATCACCACAGGCATCAAATTTAACCCTTGGAAGGGATACGTGACCTTTGGGAAACCCAAAAGAAATCTACTTTGTTTTGAAATTTGATTAATAATTGGGATAACATTCCATGAATTCTTATGAAGACGAATAATGATTTTAGAATAGTAGTAGTTGACGAGGTATATCCGACTTAAGTAGTGATGCATGTATTCATATATAATTTTATAATATTTATTTTTGAAATTTTGAAGTTATTGTTAGAGCTCAAATTTGCACCCGCACTTGAATCATTGAATCAAGAAGATTCGGGCTTTGAGGCAACATGTGATGATCTCTGCAATGTGGGTTTTACAAATTGAGATCAACCTCCAAAGAAGGTTGGTTCCTCTATCTATTCCTAATGTTAAACTACTCCTACAACAGAAATGTGTCTAACTCTAATATAACAATCCAAGGGATTATGGAGATGCATAAAATGGGAGATCCTAAGCTAAAACGAGGTGATAACACCAAGAGAAAGGAAGAAAGACACTCTCGATGAGAAAAATGGAGGCAAATGATGGAGAAGAGGACAGGACATAAGTGCCACACCCAAAACAACATTCAAACTTCCATGTTTACACAACGCACAAATATATAGATCCCGAAAGAGAAAAAGATGCACAACACACTTGTAATGGATGAAGAGGCAAGATAAATGTAACAAAACACAAGTTAGGACAGATAATAGCCACAAAACATGGATTTTATTGCTTCAAGGGGTGCATAGTTCATTACAATGAAGGAAGAAGACACAAAACATTTGTAGAGGTCCAAATCTAAGGCCTATAACTCAAAACACTTAGGAAACACTTTAAATGAAGCTCTTGTATTTAGAGAGGGTCCCACCTTTACAAATGAGCATCATTTTACAATATATAGAAGAACAAAGAGAGAAAGGGGGAAATGAGAGGGAAATTCAAATTCTTCCTTCAACCACCCACAACCTACATTAAGTTTTTGAAAATAATCATGGGCGCCCCCATGAAGTCCATTCCCCCACTTTACCTTGCTTATAGAAGAAGGAAAGAGCACCATACTTTATCAATTACGGTGGTTGAGTCATATGTAACTTCATCGTTAAATGGTCAAACTTTTTCTTCCATTTCACCTACCAAACCTCACCAAAATTTGAATCTAATAATTTTGAATTGAAGGCTCGAGGAGACCTTTCTAACAAGATTAATTTTATGTGATTTGGAGTAACATGGACAAAGATATGGCCATTTGAATAATTGCATCTTAAGAGGAACGAGACAGAGTTCTAGTGACATGTGGCATCATTTGATTGGTTATGGGGATTGCTTTCGTCTATGTGTACATCACCTATGTGTTTACCTTAGATTGGTTGTTGACTCCTGCTACCCTACATTAACATGTCGCAAACCCGAAACTATTTGAAATCCCACTCATTCCACGAGTTTGGAGTTCTATGGATGTATCTACCTTAAAGAGCATTAGAATCTTGTCGCATATCCCCTCTTTTACTTGATATTGTGCCGCGTGGCTCTACCTAATAGGTTGTGAGGTCGGGAGTTTGACTACAGTCACCTTGAGTTGGGAAAATATTTGCAACCTACAAGACCGTAATTACCGTGCATTTTGACCATTGACCCCCACCCAAGATGATATGTGTCCTAAGGCGGGAGATGGAGCTTTGTTTGCATCTTGCATTATTGTAGGACTACATAAATGCAAGCTACCTCCTTACATTTTGGTTCCTGAGGTCTTGCAGAGACACTGTCGGGCGGTAGGGTTTCAAAATAAATTTACACTTTTGTAAACTCTATGAATATGCAATGTGAAAGATAACTCGCCGAGACCAATAAGGGTTTCCATCGGTCTTGTAAGTTTGCATATGCAAAACTGTAAATTCATAGGAAAGTCCCGCCAAGGCTTAAAAAAGCGTTGAAGTCTAAATTTCTTTCTGTAAGTTGTTAAAATAGTCACGAGGGTATTTTAGACAACATTTTTGGTGACTTTCAAGGGTTATTTTCTGCTAGACTGAAGATCAGTGGCCTTGAAGCATCCATTGAGCATTAAGTCGGTCGGAAAACATGAAAAATTGCTCTAAACTTGAAATTTGTTACCCCTAAGTCATATGAAGCACTACTAGACTTAACACCGATTTTTAGAGCTTTAAATGCTCTATGAAACTGCTCCAATTATCTGATTCCACCATTAAGTTTGCATATGCAAAACTACAAATTCATAGGAAAGTCCCGCCAAGGCTTAAAAAAGGTCTAAGTCCAAATTTCTTTCTGCAAGTTGTTAAAATAGCCATGGGGATATTTTAGACAACATTTTTGCATCTTTCACGGGTTATCTAACTTTTAGACTCGAAGATCGATGGCCTTAAAGCATCCATTGGGTATTAAGTCGGCTTAAAAACATGAAAGACTGCTCTAAACTTGAAATTTTCTACCCTTGAGCCATATGAAGCACTACTAGACTTAACATCGATATGCGGAGCTTTGAATGATCTATGAAACTGCTCTAATTATTTAATTCCACTATTAAACTTACTCGGGCTTGGGGGATATAAAACTACCTAGGTCTTGCTCTTAAAGCTGATTTCGGGATTTATTGATGAAAATTTTGTCAAAATATCCGAAAGACTAAAATTCTCGAGCAAGGAAGAGGCACTAAGGACTTGGCCGCATATGATCTCTTGGGGTTAAATGAATGCATTTTGAAGATTGACCCAAAATCATTGTTTTTTCCCATGAAAGATGCTCCAAAATGGACTATGCAATAGTAAAAAAATCCACAAAACTATGTACAAAAAAAGAAAATCATACATGCTTCAAGTAAATAATGTAGAGTGTGCATAATGCACTTGTTTTACAAAAACAAACTTACTCTAACATACTCTAACCAAAGGAAATGGAAGTTAAAAAAACCTAAAATAGACAAGGAGAAGTAACTTCCTTCCTTACAAATTGAGACCATGTAATTGATTTGACAATGGACATGGTCTTTGATGAGAGTAGAAAATTATTTTGCAACCATTTTCCCTTCCCATTCCATGAAGTATCGAAATTAATAGAATGAATACTGCTCAAGTTGTTTTGCATCTGATTGGAGGTGTTATGCTAACCTTTGATGCTTTAAAGATCATCTTCATGCTTTGAAGTGAGAATGACTGGTTGTAACTCTTTTTATGGCTCTATAATAGCCAAATATTTGATTAGGCATGGTTTGATCCTTGAGATTTTCCCATTCTTTTGAAGCTCAACCCTAACAATGGGGTCATCATGCAAATATTCCTCATGAAGGAGGTTGTTTGCGCGAGTTGGATTGGACTATGTTTTGCTTTTGCAAACAACGCTACTTCCTCAAAATTTGTATCCTATGAGTCTAACTAACTTCCCTTTGAATTAGATTCCCTCATTTGTTCATTTTGCATAATCTCATCTTCCCAATCAAAGTCACATAATTCTTGATGGTTCTATAATCATCATAAATGCTTTGAGACTAGTTGGAGATAAGAGATAAGTGAGGGGTCTAATTATTTGCTTGGTCAAATAGAGAAGATTTTGAAGAAGATGGAAAAATAGGAGCAATGATGATGAGTTTCCTTTGACCAACCTGAATGAGACTCTTCTCAGCCAATATGACAATGTTAAATTTCCGAGGAAGAGTGTTACCTCCTAGAGCTTGGATCAATACAACCAAATTACAATCGAGGCCCTCAAATAAATCAAGAATGTCATACCTTGTGAGGGTCTGAATTCTTGGGGAATTCTATGCTAGGTCCTTATGAATATGGTGTTGAAATCTGAGATATACTCCATTAAAGCTCATTGTATTGTGTTGATATGTCCCATGAGAAAAATGACATATGTTCTCCCAACCGATCCCAAGTGGAAATGGATTGTGGAGCCAAATCATTGTACCAATCTCTTGTTTTTCCTCTTAATGATAAAATAATAAGCATGAGGCAAACATTGTCTTCTTTGACATTATTAATGGCACAATGGTTGGCTATATCTTGAATGTGATCTATCAGAGGTTGATCTCCATTTCCATGGAAAAGAGGTAGGTTTATCAGGGATATTTTGGGGACATCATCCCACTACTGCAAATGAAGGGGGAGAATTGAAATGAGAGAATGAAAGAGCTCTTAGAAGAGCCATGAATTAAGTGAAAACATCAAAATGAGTGAAATGGTGGAGGGAAGGAAGAAATGGATGAAATAATGAAGGGAAAGGTCTACACATGATATAATGGGTTTATTAGATCGGTGGAGTCACCAGATGTGTTGAGAACATACCTTCAAAGGTTGAATATCACCAAGAACACATCAAACTTGGTGAAATGGAGTTATAAAGCACTTTAATCTTGTCCTACCATGTGTACAGGCTGTTAGAGCAGTGAAGGCACCAAGGTGGCTAGAACTTTGCAATGGGACACCTCAAAATAAATCTTTCAATATTGTCCCACGAGGGCATCCCAAAACTCATTAGAGCTCAAATTTACATCTACACCAATCAAGTAAGATTCATGGCTTTAAGGAAATATGGGATGATCTCTCGAAATGTGGGTTTTACAAGTTGAGATCAACCTCTAGAGAAGGTTAGTTCCTCTACCTATTCCAAATGTTAAACTACTCCTAGAATAGGATATACACTTATCTAACTCTAATCTAAAAATCCAAGGGACTAGGGAGGGAGGGAGATGCATAAAATGGGAGATCACAAGCTAAAAGGAAGTGATAGCACCAAGAGAAAGGGGGAAAGACAATCTCGATGAGATTAAATGGAGGAAAATGACGAAGGAGAGGGAAGACATAAGTGCCACGATCTAAAACAACATTCAAACTTCCATTTTTACACAATGCACAACAAATATAGATCCCGTAATGAGAAAAAGATGCATAACACACCCGCAATGGAAGAAGAGGTAAGATAAATACAATAAAACACAAGCTAGGGAAGAGAATAACCACAAAACATGGATTTTATTCCTTCCTAGGGATGCACATGATTCATTACTGATGAAGGAAGAAGGCACAAAACATTTGTAGAGGTCCAAATATGAGGCATGTAACTCAAAACACTTAGGAAACACTCTGATTGAATCCCTTCTATTTCAAAAGGGTCATACCTTTACAAATGAGCACCATTTTACAATATATAGAAGAACACAGAGAGAAAGTGGAGGGAAATTAGAGGTAAATTCAAAGTCTACCTTGAACCACCCATAACCTATATTAGTTTTCTGAAAATAATCATGGGTGTCCCTTAAAGGCCATTCCCCCACGTCACCTTTCTTGTAGAAGAAGGAAAGAGCACCATACTTCATCAATTTGGATGGTTGAGTCATCTCAAATTCATCATTAAATGCCCAAACTATTTTTTCTCTATTTCACCTACCAAACTTCACCCAAAATATGAACCCAATGATGTTAGATTGAATGGCTTGAGGAGACCTTTCCAACAAGATCAATTTTGCGTGATTTGGAGTAAGTAAGGACGAAGATATGGCCATTTGAATATTTTTAGCTTGGGAGGAATGAGATAGTGTTCTAGTGACACATGGCATCTTTTGATTTGTTGTGGGGATTACCTTCTCCTACATGCACATCACCCACATGTTTACCTTTAATTTTTGCTTACTACTACTACTACCCTGCATTGATCTTTCGTGGATCCATAACTATTTTAAATCCTGCTCATCTTGCTTTGAATTCGATTCCATTGGATGCATCTACCTTGAAGAGCATCGAAACCATGTCACGTGTTCTCTCCTTTTCTTGAGATTATGCCATATGGTTCTACCTAATAGGTTGTGGGGTAAGACGTTTGACTACAATCTTCGGGAGTCGGAAGATATTTACAACCCATAGGACTGTAATTGTTTCCTTTTAACCATTGACCCCCACCAAGATGACATGTGTCCTAAGGCAGGTGATAGAGATTTGCTTGCGTCTTGCATCTTTATAGGATTGCAAAAATGTAAACTACCTCCTTGCATTTTGGTTTTAGATACATGCGGAGACATTGTTAGGTGGAGGGGTTGGAAGCAATTTGCACTTTTGCAAACTCTGCGAATATGCAATGTGAAAGATAACTCGTCAAGTCGATAAGGGATGCCGATGGGGCTTGGGTTCGGTATTGCAAGTTTGCATATGTAAAAACTACAAATTCACATGAAAGTCTCGCTAAGACTTTAAAAAGTGTCTAAGTCCAAATTTCTTTCTCGAAGTTGTTAAAATAGCCATGGGGAATTTAAGACAATAGTTATATAGGAGGAGGGAAAGGTCAAGAAAACAAGGATATGTAGAGGTAAAATTGTAGATAAATAGCGAAGGTTAGAATTAGTAAAATAAAAGCAAAATCACACTTTGCGAAAAATGATTCAAATTTAATTGTACTATTTATTTATAAGAATGATTTAAATTAAATTGTATTATCTATTATATTACTTGAAATTTGGTTTGAGCACTTGATAATATAGCATTTGGCAATTATCTTTACATTAATATCATTTATACATAAATGACTAATGAAGGCACCCTCATACTCTCTCTATATCCTAATGCTACTAGACCATAACTATTCTCTAACTCAACTCCTTGAGAATCACTACACCTACTACTGATGCACATCTACATACTTATACATGTCTCAAAATTGATTCCTTACACACCCTAGATAGGTTCATAGGTCTTGGGTAGGTTCAGCCATGAGCTTGTCCCTTATAATTCTAATAGTTATCTTTTCAAATGTACAACTTAGCTTGGTCAACCTAGGTAGTACTTTAGGGTTAATTGAGCGGGAAATCATTTGAAAGGTGACATACATAAACACATCTACCCCAAACTATTAGGGAATATATGGATACTCTATTTCACCCCCTCTAAGAAGGTCAAGAGCAAGCATTCAAACATCCAATTCCCAAGAGCATTATCATAAAAAAATGTACTAAAGTTATTAAAATTCTAAGTACATCTATATTGTTGCCTAAATCAACCACGAGTGAAAACTAAAGTATCAAACGTGTGTTACCAAATGTGTGGGTTGGATCAAGGGCTCCATATTTTATTATTTTATCACATAGCAAGTGTGTCTCATTATAGGATTGGGAGAACTACATATAGATTGATCTCTCTTTATTTGGAACTACATGTGGATTACCCAATGGTTGTAGTTTCCCAATATCCCCTACTATTAGAGTTTGAGTGAATTTTGGGGTTACATGTTTTTCCGCTAAGTCATATGTATATAGACCTTAGTAAATATTGGGAATGTTATATCATTCAAGTTATAGTTTATTGTCATATACTAGCTTGTTATGATGAGCTACATGTTTCTACCCATATGGATTCTCTCTTGCTCTATCGAGTTTACTGGATCTAGTGCCTTTATGGAAGGTTCGAGACCACTCGGTGGATGAGAGGTTTATGGGGATCTGAAATTCTCTATAGCTAGAGGAAAATATATTTAATGATTCTCTCCCTCTTTTTTTCCTATACGGATTTCCATAAGCGGTGATCCTAAATTCTCCCATGGTTTTCTTCATGAAGACTTAATCATGTATGGCTAGTTTAGACAGATGATTAGATTTATTGAATATTATATCATTATTTTGAAGGATGAAATAAAATATGAGTAATGATGTTGTAAACATTACAAGCTGATTAGTTAGTTAGGACTATGAGATTGATTATAGTTTGTATACTACTATGGAATTAAACTATCATAATAATAAAAGATGAAAGTCGACATGTCCTACTTAGTACATATTTAGACATTGATGCATTTATACTTAAAATAAAAGTAAGATGTGAAATAATTTATTATATTTGACCACTAACTATGAAGGTTTCCCTAACATCTTAATGTAAACATAAATATGTGTTGTCATGCAAATGTGTAGCATGAAAATTCAAACTTCCAAACATGACAACTAAGCCAAATTTGAAAAATTTGTTCTTGAGTCTTCCGAACCTTCTCCCTGCTTAGTTTGTCTTCTATTTCATGAATGTATTGACCTTGCAGGTACTTCTAATATGATGAAAAATCATGTGTAGGTGTTTGAAATGGTGTGAAAATATCAACAATTATATTCATAAAAAGAACTTCTAAAGGCTCATTCTCCGATAAGCTTGTAAAAGGCTAATTTTGGCCTTTTAGGACAGTGTGCATCCTCCGAGACATATCTGAAGACCTATAATCATATGGAGGTGGTGTTGGAGATTTTTGAAAGTAATGGAATTGATTTTGGAATATTTATGGAAGTTTTGGAGGTTTGGGAACAATTGGTGTGAAAGTAGGTTTTTCAGGGGTAAGGAACATGCAGTCAAAATTGGCACCTAAAATTTTGTAACGGATTCTCGAAACTTCATAAGGAGTTAAGAGGAAAAAAATAAAATTTAAATCTTAAATAACTCTCTACATGATGGAATAATAAATCTTTCATAAGACGTGATGGCTTCTCATGGAAGCTCAATTTTTGCAGACACGCCTATTTTTCCGACAACAAAGGGGCCAATTTTTAAATACAAAATATGAAATGAGGTCTGAAACCCATACTATTGTTCTTAGAATCATTTTTGGAGTCAAAATAATATACAAAATTAGGATAAGATACCTTATGGAGCTCCGAGAATCATCTCTTCAAGTTATCTCTCTTGCAATCGTGTTTCTTGCAGCTTAGTCATTTTTAGAGGGTATACATATCACCCCCAAGTGAGGGAGAAATTTTGTGTCCCTCTTGTCCCTATTCCCAAGGGGAAAAATTGGACACAAAATTTTTCCCCTCCTCAGTCCCTCCATCTGGTTCTCCACATGACCAAGTTCAACACTCTAGAGGGCTTATCGACATATCTCACCTTCCCCACCATTTTGCATCCTAAAGGTGACACTTGACACCATATGGTGAGGAAGAATTCACTTGCCCCTATTTTCCCATTTCCCAAGGGCACATAGGGAACACAAAAATTCTCCCCTCTCTAGCACCTCCTTTGGTTTTCATGTGACCATTTTCAAGATCCTTAATGCTAAGGCTAGCCTATCTCCATCTCTCCCTCGTCCCATATGATGATGCCACTTGTCCTCATCTAGTGAGGGTGAATATTTTGTCCCCCTTGTCCCCATTCCCAAGGGGACACAAAAACACACCCTCACCCAAGCCTCAAAACCCTATTTTTGCCCTAGCTACCACTTCCTTTCCCAGTGAATAAAATTGGTGACAAGTGACTTGAAATCACAAAATAACTAAGCTCATCAAGCTTGCATCCTCATCTAGTTCGACCCATATGCCATTATTTAATCCATTCAACGTGTAAAAACATCATATTACAACACCCATTTTTTCCAAGACCTTCCGGAATAATCAAGACCACGAAGCTTGGGTGTTACACATAGTTCTTCATCCGGAAATCAGAACACGAGATCCCTGTGTGAGGAGGAACACAAGCTAGAACTCAATATTTGCACTTGAATAATTTTTATTGTTGTAAAATTTTCAATCCTCAATTAATTTTTGTTATGATGCAGTAGTGAAAGAAAAGTGAGGCTCCTTTTCACTTCCCGATGATCCGATAGGTGGAATCACTTGAAAACTGGAGAAAACAATCCTTGAAAATTCTAGTTTCACGTGAGCTAATTTTTGTGCCATGAAGTCCCTATTTTTAGGGATATTTAGGGGAAAAAATCGTCAAAATAATTCCCTCTTCAAATAATTTTTCAATTCCATGAATATTCAACAAGTGAAATCATCCGAGAATAAGAGTGAAGGATCTTAAAAAATCTAGTTTTATTTGAACCACTTTTCGCATGATGAAGTTGTTGATTTTTCGAGATATGGAGGACTGAGTTTTTATCAGTATTCTACCCTATATGATGAGAAATTCATTTTATTATTCATTTGGATGAAGGAATCATCTAAAATTTGGAGTGGGGAAACTTGGAATAAAACCCATAATTTCAAGATCAACTTCGTTGTAATCTATGTTGGACCTAGTCTCATTGATGTTGTCATTGATGTCATGTGACATTGATGGAAAAGAGTGTTGGTGAGGTGTAAATAATTTAGGGTCATGAATTTTGATTGGTAGTGCCCTTATTTGACCTCATATGGTGTGTATGAAGTGGCATGATGTGATGCTTTGAGGTGTCATGGTGCATACACAAGTTCTTGGTGCATAAGAAAAACACTTAGGTGATATGTGTGGACTAAAAAGGTGTCCCATAGGTCCTAAGAGGTGTCTCAAAGGTGTGTAAATGTATTCATTGTAAATAACATGATAGGTTACATGAAACATGGGTTGAAACAAGCTTAATCATGCCTAATTCTAATACCCAGATAGGCATGCCTTGGGGTACGAAGCAAAGTAAGATAAGGGAGGTCAAGTCTGACAAGCATGAGTAGTGTGTTGTGACATTGCAAAGAGGATGTGGAAGGTGTTATAGGGAAATTTTTTACTGGTAGAGGCTTGTTTAAGGCCTTTTGAATGCATGTTATTGAGGACAAGCCAGGTGACCATGGGCAAGTCAAGGTGGATGATGAGTTTTAGACAGGTGAAACTTAAATGAGCCTCAAGACATATGAAAGAAGTGAGGACAAATTTTCAAGTTAAAAGTAAAAAGGAGAAGTAAGAAAAATATTTTTAGGTTCTTTTGAGCTCTCAAAATGGCCATTTCTAGCTTGAGGGTCAAGTTTGAAGTGCTCACTCATATGTTAAATCTTTACATGGGGACTTGAGTCATTCATCAATGTTGGGGCATGGAATCAAGAACATTTTTCAATTGGAATGAGGTAAAATGATGCCCTATACTTTATGAATGCTTGTCAAGGAGTTAAAATGGTTTAAACCCTCCCAAAACCCTAGTTTTGGAGATATAGGGAAAATGTAAAGGATTTTGTCTCCAAATAGAATGGTAATGCTAAAGTGATGATTCAAGATGGAATGTTCTAGTTGTATGAGAAGCTATAGAAAATACCTTGTTTTGGTGAATTTTTGCATGTGCAAACATGTGTTGTACGTTTCATGGTTAAAGGCCAACTATGGGAGCAAGATTGAGATTCGCCTAAGTGTCTATGAGAAGTTTCAGGCAGGTTCTTTACAAAATTTTGGTGAAACATGTCACCCAAAATGACCTACCACTAATGGCCTAAAGAGGCAAAAACCAGTCATGTTGGTTTGAATGCAAGTGTGAATTTCTCCACATAACCCATACAGTGAGTGTTTGAAGATGGAGTTGAGGTCTCTGGTGAAGTGTCCCATGAAATGGTTGGGCATGAAAGTGAAGTTTGGAGTGATGGAAGCTAACTGGGCCAAGATTAGTTTTGTGACCTAAAACCTAGTGTGAGCAATCTTAGAGATGCAAGCATATTTAAGCTATATACCCTGAAATAATGCATGTTATGGGTTTGATGAGTTGCATAAGGATTATATATTTCCATAAATGTGCCATGAGATCCATGAATAGGTGGTTGAATGAATGAAATTTCTCATTTTGTGAAGATTTGTTTTATGTTAATACAAATCTATTGGGACCTTTTCCCAACTATTGTTTCATGGTATGAATGAAGATGGTAGGGTTACCCCATATCTTTTAAGGTGGACCAAGGGTCACATACAAAACTCTCTAAGTATCAAAAGGATCTACAAGTTCATACATCAATGTTAGTTAAACAATCTTGTGAATGTGGTCTTGATCTGCCATAACTATGCACATCCAATTGAGACGAAGAGATGAAGAAGAGTTCTTATGCTCGACTGCCGAACTCCTAAAGCACATGGTGATGTCTTGGACATCTTGAAGAGTCTTACCTCTTGATTTCATTTCATGACATGATTCTAGAGTGTGCCTCATGCACCCAAGTTGAAAACTATATTTTGAAGGTCATAAACCTTATAAAGCATAGTAGTTTTAACAAAGGCTTGATGATAAAATGGCGAGTTGCAAAGCTCGTCAAGGATATAGATGGCAAGGAGAGGACCTTATTAACATATCCATACCTTCCTAATGCATGTTGCATGGTCTATAATAGCTATAAGACAAAGAAGTATTCATTAATAAGAAAATAAGAAGGAATAAAACTATTACAAATGGAGTTAACAGATGTTATTCTGAAAATGGAATAATTTCAATGGTGTCATAAGAGTAGTGAGTTCAAAAACATTTTCTAGTTCCTCATATATGAGTTATAAGAGTCATGATAGATCAAGAAATGACAATACCTATAATTGACACACTAGTAGATGTAATGATGGCCTTGTAACAGCTCTAGGTGAAGTCACATAGAATCTTGCATATGAATTAAAGAGGTAAGAATTTGAAGGGGTTGAAATATGATAAGTCAGAGGTGTAAGAGAGATTTATCTAAGTGTGTATGTGTGACTTAATGTGTTTGTGATGTTGATAGGTTTTTTTTGAGTTATCATTAATGAAAAATCCACATTAATGACAAAGCATGATGTAGGAGAGCTAGAGGGAGCTTGGAATGAAGTTGAGAAGGCAAGACAAGACAAGGTAAGAAGAACATCCGATGCGGACTTGACTTCTTGAGGGGATAGTGTCTTGTACATGCATAATGGTGATGTGATATCACATGTAGATGATGTCATAGTAGGTTTATCTGGTATTTGTCAAGGCAACAAGATCGAGTGATGAATATGCGAGTGCATGAGTGGAATTGGTGAGACTAGCTCATTTAAGTAGGTCAAACCCCTAGGCCTAGTCAAGAAATGGACTGGAATGGTGGAGTGAAGGTAAGAGGCTAATGGAAAATCATGGTAGAAGTATGAGAAACATGACTAGAGCATGTTAAGGCATGTACATGATGAAACTAGGGCAAGTACATGAGGCATGATGAAGATTCTATGGAGTAAGTTTAGTGAAGAAAAGGTTAGTGGAGATATGGAGATGATGACAAAAGGGTAGTAACTGGTAAGCAAGTATGGCATGAAAATGACATGATATTAGGTGATGTGTGTAAGGCTTCACAAGTGTATAAAGAGGCATTTTGAGCATCCATACAGGTTGATATTGCATGATTCCTCAAAATGAGAGACCAAATGCTACCCAAATGAGACGGGGTTGGAAGTTCCAAGGTGAAAAATGATAAATTAGTAATTGGAGATCATGGAGGAGGTAGTCATGAATGTGTGAACCAAATTTTAGGACCAGCGGATGAGTTTTGTGCAAGAGATTAAAGTTTTTTGAAAACCAGGCTAAGCAAGGTATGCCAAAACAGTGCCTTGATTTCTTAATATTTGATCTAATTTGACAAGAATTATTAAGATAAATCATAAGATACATTTTTCAACAACATATAAAGACATAGATTATGCAAAAATTTTAAATTCAAAAGGATGAAGGATAAGAAAGTTCTATCCATTTTTCTGACACTATTTAAAACCCTCCTAAACCGTAGTTGGAAGCGACATGGAGAAAATTGCTTGGTTAGGCTTCAAATTAGAACTGGTTTGCCTAGGTAATGATTTGAGCTTGAATAAAATTTCTTATACCATCTTTCCATGGTGGTTTGATCATGAAACATGGTGGGCCCCACAAAAAAAGGTGTTTTGTAGTTATTTAAATATACATAGCTCAAATGATGGAGTCACAATGAAAGGTGAAGTGTTCCAGAACCTAACCTTGTGATGCGATCTCAATGCCCAAGTAATAATACAATGTGGTTATGTGAATAGAATTGATGATACACGAGTTTCTCTCGAAGAATACCGCTATAACCCAAACAAGCCAAAACTAGTCATTGAAGTATGAGTGTTTCTTGATTAAATAACTTGTGTTCAAGTGCCTTAAATTTTTTTACAGGTTTTATGAGTCCAATACAATGTGTTCAAGCTAATTACTTGATGAAATGAAGTGTCTTGGCATATAACTCCTAAAAGACCAAAATTGTCATTTTAGATCAATAAAAAAGGGTTGTGTTTTGAGCATGCAAAATTGACATTCATCATCCAATCCATGTAGAATAATAAGTGTTCATGGAGTAGAGGTGTCACTTAAAGTATTCAATACATTGGGTCACCATGAAAGTGATGTTTCATGTGTTTGGTGCAAGGCAAAGTAAGACTGTTTTTAGGAAGCCTAAAACACCGTTTGAGTGGTTTGTGAAAATTAGGCTTATTTGAAATATATAACCTAAAATGAAACAAGTTATGAACATGATAAGTTGGTAAAGACATAAATCCTTATAAAAATGTTGCTTTGGAGTCTTGGAGAAGTGATCAAGATCATTTTCTAGTGGCAAAAATTATGAGTTTAAAATTCTGTTTGTTCCATGTCCAAATCAACATGATCTTGCTTGAATGAGAGTGATGAAGCTACTCTTGGAATCTAAAGGTAATATAGAGACCACTCACCACCTTCTCCAAGCTTTGAAGAGAGTTAAAGACACGTTCCTTGTATATTTTTCAAGCACCTCCATGACTGCAATTTTTGGACCTCCATGAATGTGAGTGAAGCTCTAATGAAACATGAAGAAGAAATGGCAAGTATACAAGGATTCAAGGAGTTATAAAGATAAATAAGGAGTATTGTAACATCCATGCATGCTTCAGACACTTGTCACAAGTCCTAGAAGATATATAAGACAAAAAAACTCGCTAAAAGGAAGAGGACAAAAGAAATGACAACTGCATTTTAGAGTTGTCATTATTGCAGTCGTCGGTTATAAGAGGAACATTTCAGATATGTCATAAGGGGCAGCAATTTTAGGAAGATTTAGTAGTAATTTATAAGAACATGAAGCATCTTGAAAGTTTGTGTAATACATGAGTTTGTAATTGACATAAAATCAAGTGTAATCATTACAAAAGGACAATTTTTGTATGAAGTTATTTTTCTTCCTTGTACAAGTTGGAGAGTGTGTAGTTGAAGAGTATTTGGTATATGAATTGCAAAAGGCATGTGATAATTTCAACCTTGATATAAACACACCTTTGTGTATGAATTATGTTGCTGTTGAAAGAGGAGCTAACAATGCATGAAGGCAATTTTAATTAGATGAAGGTATATGCAAGAATGTGTGTAAGCATATTTGGTTGATGACCATGTTTTTGTAGGTTCAAAAAGACATGTAAATCAAGGAGAAACATAGTGTGTATGGAAGGCCTTCATGATTGTAATTTCCAACATTTTGAATACATGAAAAGTGGATGCTTGAGAGGGTGATTCAAGGAGTGGAGTATGACAAGAATGTGTGTGGGAGAAGCATTGTATGACAATGCTTTCTAGCTGATTAGGTGATGAGAAGAGAGATGAATCGGAGTGGAATGATAAGATATAAGATTTGATTTAGCAATCACAACTTGTTATGTGAGACAACATATTAAGAGTTATCAAAACATTGTAGAATACTAAGCGATGGCTTAGCAAACAAGGACTTAAAGCTTCCCGGTAACTTGTAGCAAAGATACAAAAGAATTAGGTAAAATCTTGATTAGAAGTTTGGGAGTTGTTTCGACAAGCAAGTAGAGACTTACAGAAGGTCAAGTGAAAACTTGACTAAATTTTGGAGTTGTAGCTTCATGTTGAATGAATGCTCAACGGTGAAATCTCTGTAACATTTACACGACATTTTTTTCCAAGTAAGTTCATTGTTTTCAATGGGTTTTTCTCCCTTAAAGAGTTCTCCACATTAAATCTTGTCTCTCTATGTGTTCACCTATTAATTTCTTGTGAATGATGTTATGGTTTCATCATAAAAAAGTTAAGTTAATTGAATTGTATTTCAAATTTTTAATTAGCACTAATTCATCCCCCTCTCAGTGCTTAGAATTTCCAACAATTGGTATCAAAATCTGGTCCTCTTGCAACAAGTTTAACACTTGGTGGAGATCCTCAAAAGAAGTTCTAAAGAGGAAGTACAAGATTTCTCAATCCTGATTGATTAATTGAAGAAGGAAATCAAGCTTATGGAAGTTGACCATGGCCAATCCCTCAAAGATATGGAATCTATGGTTAAAAGTGTGTCAAAATATGCTTGCCTTGCCTTAGGCATGAAGAAGAGTTGAGAACCTTGAAGGCTAAATTAGAAGATGCAAACAATAGACTAAAGGTGTATGGAAAATTAGATACGAGCTCTGAATCTTTGGATGGATTTTTGGACAATCAAAGAGTAACAAGAGACATAACAAGACTAAGCTTAAAATGAGAGCCTATGAATAAGTATGAGGCTAACAAGGCTGGTCCAAGAATACAAACAGGCATGAAGGAGACCAAGAATACAAGATCAAGAAGACAAAACTCATTCGGAAACCAAATGCATCAAGGTATGAGAGAAATTTTAATGGCTATTGCTTTTCTTGTCACAATTTTGGACATAGAGCTAAGGAGTGTAAGAAGCATGTCATAGATGACCATCCATGGAGAGATAACAGAGATGAGAGAGCTAGGAACATAGTATGCTTCAACTATCAAGAGAAGGGTCATATTGCTAAGTATTGTCTCTATGAATCATTTAGTCAAAATTGGAGAAATGAAGGTCTTAGAGGCAAGAACTATGTTGTGTGTTTCAATTGTCATGAACAAGGGAATTTTGCAAAACATTGTTATGAATCTCCTAGATATAGCAACAACCTTCATGCATTCAAAAGGTAAGGTAAAAAGGTATTCATGGTGAAGAAAAATTCTAAGAATGAGACCAAATCACTCATGTTTGAAAGATACATTGAAAATAAGGATATGAAGTATATATATAAGGTCAAGGAAGCCAATTCTAGATTTGAAGAAGAAAATAATGATAAGAAAATAATATGGGTAAATGATGAAGAGACAAAGAAATCCATGATTATCATAGGAGAAGTAAGGTCAAACAAAGCATCGAGAAGGTGAGTGCAAATATGAGACAAGTCATGGAAAATCCCTAGTCATAACCAAGGGTGAGCTAGTGGATGAAATGCATCATGTCTGTTTGTCAAGGCTTTAGATAGAAGAATGCAAAATAGATGAGATAATGAAATTTAAAAGTGCATCTCCAAAGATTGAGAAGGGTTCAAGAGAAAAAGAGAAAAGAATGAGTCATCAAGTTCCTTTGATGACTTTCTACTATTATGAGATGGTCTAACAAGCATGGTGTGCCTTCTTTAGGATTCTAGAAGGCATATACTTCTTAAAGAAGCATTGGTGTGATCTTGAAGTAGATTCACCATCAGTAGTTTTTGATAAAATGCTTCTTGTGTTGAAAATGTATCACTAGTCAAAAGTTATGCTTGTTCAATCTTTTTCTTAGTATTTGGATGCAAATTTGATCTGTGTAATGGGTATTGAAGGTCATAGTTGTCCATTCATGTAAAGAAAAGTGTCCTCCATGTTAAAGTTGAGTAAATAGTCCAAGATGTGTTCGTTGAACACTTCTCATAAGGTATTTATGCCAGCTTATCTGATATAAGATATTGTTTAACTATCAAGGTGGAGGAAAGTATTCTAAGTTCATATCTTAGTCTAGGTGACTCCCATTTAACTCATCAAGTGTGTCATAATAAGCAAGGTTTGTCAAGGTGTGTCCAAAGTTGTCAACAACCGTTCTCAACAAGTCCTACTCAAGTTTTGTATAATATTCCATATTATTCACCAAATATTCAAAGTACAACATTAGTCTATATTGTCCATCCTTGTGATTCAAGCCTAGAGTCATGAATAAAGTAAACCTTAGAAAGTATACCAAGGTCAGCACCAAGTATGGTTAAGTCCAATTTGCTTGTCCTAGATGAGAAGAGCATGTATGTTCATGTCATGAATAAAGTAAATCTTTATAAGTAAGCCTATGTATGCTCTTAAGGATGTTTGAGTCCTAAGTTGTTGTCAAGGTACATAGGTTATGGCAAAGATAAGAGATGCAGATGCTCAATGATAACCATATGATCATGAATTCATCTCACATGTGGAAGAAATTTTACACTCAAAATTAAAGATGAAGAGAGGCTTAAATCAGAAGGAAATGAGCTTTCAAGATCTATGATGCAATATGAAGGAAAATCATGGTTTTTTCCACTCAAAGTGCCTTGGACTTGGTGAAATCTATGAAACTATGAGGTATACATGTATCTTTCTCAGTTCATAATAGTTCATGAATCAATCATGTGTGTTTAGTACTAGCTTAAAGGAAATTTGGCAATGTTAGTCTAATATGAGGACTCAAGACAAGAAATATGGAGAAGAATGACTATTTGAGCTTGATAAGCCATGATCAAGTGTTGTTTGAAAATCTTAAACCCCTAAGAGATCCTAGCAACCAAGGTGTATGTAGTAGGTTGATTGAAATGTTAGGATTTAGTATTTACATTGTGTGAATTTCTTGTTACTATTCTTCGTATGGTAAATTAGTTTTAAATAGATATATTATTATTATAACAATATATCTTGTATTGTTAGTTACTAGTATATTGTTACGAGTTGTTAGAAAAACTCGTGTATATTGTTATACTTTCTTCCTACATTATAGGAGCAATATTGGCCTATAAATTTGGCTATGTATTTGCAGTAGTGTAATAATACAGAATATTATTTTGTTGTGAAAGGCTTGTGCCTGAGATTTGGTATCGAGCATAATTAGTTCTTTGCACTGTAATTGAGTTTTGAAGTACATGTTTGATTTAGTGTGTAGAAGCCATGAGATCCATGTGAGAGTGTATGAGGGGCTTTGTTCATGCTTTGCATTTTCCCCGACCGATGAGAAGATTATTGTTTTGGTTTTAGAATAATTACAAAACTCATTTTTCTGAGTTTTTTTATCCATTTTGGCTGGTCTTCTCTGATCAATCCATGGAAACAATGGCCAATCCATTCTTTTGTTGTATTTCCTAGTTGTTGGTTTTCATGCTAAGAGGAAAGGAGTGTTAATACCTAGGTTGGTGTCTCTATCTCTGTCAGGCCAAGAACCACACAACGACCTTGCAACACAAAACAGAGAGATCTATCTACAGATCTCAAACAATGACTTGAACACAAAGTAGTTTAGAAAATTAACAATGGTAAAGGTGTTTAAATGACAACAACAACCAAGAAGATCTGTCGACATTAAAATTTCCTCCGTAATTTCTATTTTATTAATGTATGTATTAGGAATAAGATGTTGTTAAGTATAATTAGTAGTGGCGTCCAATAGAAGATAACGGCGTCACAATGCGGTGCCGCCAATAAAATAGATTATGGTAATAGTCAAAGTACAAAAGGAATGTTGTGGTAAAAAGTAAATATTTGTCGTAAGTGGTCCGTAATGTTAAAATGTCAAAGTTGGGGTAAGTAGAGAAGTAGGGTCTACATGATTAGGAATTAGAAATATTATATTTGTAATAAGGACAAAGAGTGATGTCATAAATATTTTGTGTATTTTATTTATGGAAAAGTCTTAAAAGGTGGAACCCATGTGAGATGATAAGGTTTATCTTATCTTAGAAGATAAGCCTACATGTAAAGGCAAGAGTTTAGGCATGGAATATGATTGGCCGGAAGAGATTTCCTATCCTATCTTAGAGATAGGGTGGATAATCCTGAATTCCTATAAATAAAGAGGCCACCCCCCTCATTTAGCATAGAAGGAAGTAGTGAGAAATATTGTATGAGTAAGTGTGTAAAGGAAGCCATCATTTTGAAGGTGTGTTAAAGAAGCCATTAAGAGGTGTAATTGTGAAGTTTCTCCCATAGTTATTGTTGGAAGGCAAGTGAAGTCAATAACACTTGAAGTACCTCATGGGTGAGATTGTAACAATTTCATGTTGATATTATAATTTACACTTATATTTCAGATTTATCATCATTCCTTCTTATCATAGTCTATGGTATTCTTGTGTTATGTTTGTTGTTGTGTTTCCAGATTCCATCCACCAAACTAAAATTTGTGCATTAGTAAATAATCATAAAGACGAGGAGTTCCCGAAAAAAGAATTATCATAGTGCTTAGGATTGGTGTTGATAGATCTCCCAAATCGCACCAACATGCAAGTAACCACAAGCATTGATACTAACAAATAAAAGATCGTGGTCTACATGCATGCATCCAAGTTTTCATATTTGTACACAGTGAATTGCATTACAATAACAGTTTTCTTGACACTTGGCATTCGACGAAGCTATTAACATCGAACATTGTCTTTGGGAACCATCTTCATCCGCCTCACGAAAATATCAGTGAAAAATGCCTATACTTGGCTCCACATGTTCCACCTTTGCATGAGGCTCATCTCCAGCTCAACACGGTTAATCTGAATGCATGGTCGGTTTGCATGAAAGATGCTTCGCGGTCAAATTCACATGTGTGGCGGTTATCAAGTGCTTTAGATGCCTCTCCAATAGTTTATAGTGTGTAGTTTTGTTGCTCTATGATCTTAGTTTTTATTCATATTTTCTATGTGTGAAGGTTTTGGTTTATTATTGATCAATTTACATTTAGATCTTCGATCTAGCTTGATCAACGCTCTGCTCATTGGTGGTGAACACCATGTGAATGACGTGTTGAGAGATAACCCAAAAAATAGGTAGTTTTTTAATATTTACATTGTGTAAATTTCTTGTTACTCTTCTCCATATGGTAAATTAGTTTTAAATAGATATATTGTTATTATAATAATATATCTCATATTCTTAGCTGCTAGTATATTGTTACAAGTTGTTAGAACAACTCGTGTATAGTGTTATACGTGCTTCCTACATTAGAGGAACAATAGTGGCCTATAAATTTGGATATGTATTTGTAGTAGTGTAATAATACATAATATTATTTTGTTGCGAAAAGCTCATACCGAGATTTGGTATTAGAGCATAATTGGTTCTCTACATTTAATGGAGTTTTGAAGTACGAGTTTGATTTAGTGTATAGAAGCCATGAGATCCATGTGAGAGTGTATGAGGGGCTTTATTCATGCTTTGTATTTGCCTCGACCAATAAGAAGATTATTGTTTTAGTTTTAGAATAATTGCAAAACTATTTTTCTAATTTTTTTTATCCATTCGGCTGGTCTTTTATGATCAATCTATGAAAACAATGGCCAATCCATTCTTTTGTTGTATTTCCTAGTTGTTGGCTTCCATTCTAAGAGGAAAGGAGTGCTAATACCTGGGTTGGTGTCTCCATCTCTGTCAGGCCAAGCACCACACAACGGCCCTGCAACACAAAAGAGAGAGATCTATCTACAGATCTCAAACAATGACTCGAGCACAAAGTAGTTTAGAAAATGAACAATGGTAAAGGTGTTTAAATGAAAACAATGACCAAGAAGATTTCCCAAACCGCACTAACATGCAAGTAACCACAAACATTGATACTTGACAAATAAAATATCGTGGTCTACATGCATGCATATGTGTTTGCATATTTGTACACAATGAATTGCATTACAATAATGGTTTTCTTGACACTTGGCATTCGACGAAGCTATTAACATCGAACGTTGCCTTCGGGAACCATCTTTAGTTTCCTTTGAAAATATCAGTGAAAAATGCCTATACTTGGCTCCACATGTTCCACCTTTGCATGAGACTCATCTCCAGCTCAACACAATTGATCGAATGCATGGTCACTTACATGAAAGATGCTTCTACAAATCAAATTCACTTGTGTAGCTATTATCAAGTGTTAAACACTTCTCCAATAGTTTCCAATGTGCGCTTTTGTTGTTGTATGATCTCGCTTTTATTTGTATTTTCTATGTGTGAAGGTTTTGGTTTATTATTGATCAATTGACATTTAGATCTTCGATCTAGCTTGGATTAATGTTTTGCTCATTGGTGGTGGACACCATGTGAATGACGTGTTGAGAGATAACCCAAAAAGTAGGTAGTTTTTTGTAAGCCATGTTATATTGTCAAATGGTTCAATCTATATGTCATATATATGTGTGTGTCAAATAGAGTCAAGAGAGCTAAGATTTTCATTATAAAGTTAAAAGGTAATCTATAATTACTTTTTAATTATCATTAATCTTGTCATAGTTGTGTCGTCAAATTGTGTCCATCATTGTTGTTATCCTGTCAATTTTTTAAAGTCAAGAGTCAAAATTGTAAACATAAAAAAATTACTTCACGATGCATTTTCGTGTTCCTCGACATCCGGAAAATAATGTGTTTCACATTGTGAGGGAGGGGGAGGAAGTTATACAAATAACCCCAATGTAGAAACTATTGAGATTTAATGTCCAATTTATTGAGCGAGAAGCATGATATTGGAGGTCAGAGGCAACGGAGGATGAAGGGCGATCAATGCCTCTCATCAGTGACCAACGACGGGGTCGCACACAACATTGGTGACACCTTTTTATTATTTCAGTTATTTGCTTTGAGTGGTGTGTGCAGAAATAAAACATGGTTTACATTCCTTGCTAAAGATTGAAATGAGGAGGATGTGCATTTTGGATGCTGAGAATAGTTGTATAGGAGGGCAATTGAACTGGAGTGATCCTCTGACTGCAGAGATTCTTTGACTGTCATACTTCTAACATTGATCGGCTGATGAAATCTAGCATTCACTGGAAGTGAAAGCAGGAATTGTTGAGTTTGCATATGTAGGTGAATCGCTGGAAGTGTGATCATTCGGTATGGGATTCACAATGGTGAATCAGATTGGTCATGTTTAGTAAGATCCAAGCCAACAATATGTAGACCTAAACGTATGTAGAGGCATACGATTCTATTTTCAGTTGGTCAGATGTGCTTTCTTCCCATGTAAACACTAAGGGGAATGTTAGGATTTAGTATTTACATTGGGTAAATTTCTTGTTACTATTCTCCGTATGGTAAATTAGTTTTAAATAGATATATTGTTATTATAGCAATATATCTCGTATTGTTATTTGTTAGTATATTGTTACAAGTTGTTAGAACAACTTGTGTATATTTTTATACTTCCTTCCTACGTTATAAGAGCAATATTGGCCTATGAATTTGGATATGTATTTTCAGTAGTGTAATAATACAAAATATTATTTTGTTGTGAAAGGCTCGTACTAGAGATGAAAATCTTCAAAGGACCAAGTAAAGTACAAAACCCTTATTACAAGAAGGTAGAGCAATGTGGATAACATATTTAATTCATTGTTTAAAGGAAGATGGAGTTCACTGTCAAATTTATGAGAATCCTTAGGTAAAAATGACCTCTTGTCAGATTTTCAAGTTTTGAAGATGTGTTTAAATTGTTTTATGGTGATTTTTGTCTTACTGGGTAGGGTAAAAACCCTATTAGGGTTTGGTGAAACAAAGCAACTTGAAGGGTCTAGAATTTATTCCATATGTTAAATTTCTTAACTAACCATCTACAATGATCCCTTAATAAGAATTAAAAGGAATCTTTAAAATGAATGCCTTCAATCAAGTCTGAAAAGAGTAATGATCCTAAGCATAGTCATGTAGATGATCATGGAGGCCTAATGAAAAGCTAGAGGCGGTGAAATAAGAGAGTTTTTGTGAAGGAAGACCTAATGAAACTTTACACATTCATACATTTCTAAAATGGGTACCTCAAACAAATACTTGTTTGTTGAATGAACCATCCCTTCAAAAGTTATTCCAAATCAACACTGGGATAGGGCTAGTTAAGCCAAATTGAACTAGAGAAGAAAAATGGTGATTGAGAAATACCTTGAAATATTTATTCCATGAAACTTATCATACACCTTGGGGGATATAAAGGGTAATTGAAAGTGCATCTAATTCATTCTAGGCATACATAGATTACTCCATTCATGAAACTACCAAGAGAAAGTGTTTGAGAAGTCTGAAATGGCGCTTTGAGTACAATTGAAGGAGTGAATAAAGTTTCTCATTGAAAGCATCTTGTTGATTGATGTCATAACTGATATGAACCTTGTAAAACAAGGAATAATAGTTGATCAAAGCATTTGAGATGAAAAAGGTAAAACTTTGCAAGTTTGAGCCTCACCTAAAGCATTGAAATGGAATTATTAAGTCACCATGTCCTATTTACAAAGTTGAAATGAAACTTATTGATCTAAAATAATAAAAAGGGATGAAAAGGAGGTCATTCAGGTCTAGAAGGGAGAATTAGGGATTGATGATGAACTATAAAGGTGTGCAAAATATTGAAACAAAGTTGTAAATATAGTCGATCGAGATATGTCACTTTGAACTTGATTATGATGACTGAAACAAAGTTGTGAAACCTTGAAAGTATTGTTACATCCTTCCATGGTGATGAGCATGATGCACGAGGCTAAGGAGGAGATAAAATTCTTACAAATTGTTGAGAAAGAGAAACTAGACATGTTGCATGACTTGAAGTGTTTGATTAAGAACACAATGAAAAAGTACAATAACATGATGATGAAAATGTACAAGGGGAGTAAATTAAAATCCTCAACTAAAGGTAGGTGTAGCAAAAAAATCATGCAAAGTTTAAGGTAAGACCATAATTTTGTGCAAAACCATCATAGTCATAAAGTGTTGATGGTGGATGAAACTCTAAAAATCATGCTACAGGCCCGAAACTTGGACCTACGGATTTAAGAACACCATATAAGGCACGAGAGTTTGTTAGAACCTGTTAGCACGAAATCACAACACCCCCAAATGAGTCATGGATCATGCTTTTCTAAGGCAGGGTCATTTGGTGTGATTGTATAACATTGGATCATTCCCCAAGCTGTGGGACTTGCAAATGGGAATGACCCTCCGAGAAAAGGTTGGTTCCTCTTCCTAATCTACCTGCCACAAGCTATTCCAATGCAGCAAGCTAATCTAATCCTAATCTAACTTCCAAGGAGACAAGGAGAGAAAGAAAACAAGGAAAAACAAAGCCTACACTAAAACGGTGATACACTAGAGAAGGAAAATGTTGATCATCTACCAAACTGCCATGGAACAAAGAGAGGTGAGCAATGGAAAGGATGGACAACAACATCATAGACCATAGATCAGATTCACACAGAAAATTTTCCAAAACCCCATGAACACAGCTCCCATATCTGTAAGTGAACATTCAAAACATGCACATATACCCTGCAATGAAGAGAGGCAAGAAGAGACAACCAAAAACGAGCAAGGATGGACAAATGCATCACAAAACATGTTTTTATTGCTTGAGTTTGCACAGAGCATCATCTATGGACAAGAGGCAAAAACACCATTTTACAGAGCAGGGGAGGAGGTTCAAACTCCCTTTTCAACCCTGGGAAGAGAAAAAGGGGGAGGCAGAGAAGAAAACAAACAACAACCTTTTTGGGCCCCTCTATTACAATATATAGAAGAATGGGAGAGAGAAGAAAGAAAGAATCACATCTTGCTCCAACCACTCTGAGATATGCATTAAATCCCTTTTCAAAATCTCAACCACTAGAAATCAATGCCTTCTGCAAATCCACCCACAATATGTCACTTTTGGTTCCCCAGCAGATCGAATCGAATCAGATCTGGTAGTTGAAGAGATTGGATTCTGCGTTAATGGCCTGTAAGACTTTTCTTAATTTTTTACCTACCAAGGCGTACAATTTTTTTTTATCTTTCCATGGCGTAGAGGACATCGAGATGCTTCCAACGGTGTAAGATTTACAATATTTCGAGCCCTGAGTCGAAAGATATGCCCCTTCAAGTTTGCATCGGGTCCGTACAAATGGGTGGGAAAACTAGTTTGAAAAATGGGCCCCCTCTTAATATGGGACACGTGGCAGCCAGATTAGGGAAAATCAGGTTTGCAGGCTTACAACTTAACTTTTCCCTTTTTCGCAATAATCACAAAATTCAAAAAATCCCCATAGCCCCCCTGCTCCGTTTGGACACATGACACCCTTTGGTTGGCTGGGGAGGTGCGCTCTAATCCTTTCCTTTGTGCCTTTTGAAAAAAGGAAAATCTTCACCTTTTCCTCTGACTCCCAATTTTGCTTTGACTCGGGCTCCAGCATAACTTTTTCCTTTGGGCGGAGTTGCGGCCCATTTTGCAACTTTTACACCTTTTGGGGTAAAGGGGCAAAAACTAAGTTTTCCCTCGACGACCCGCTTTAGATTAGGACATGCTGTAGTCTGACGCTCATTTTAAAAACATTTATCTATTTAATCCTTGAATCAACGCAGTTTGGACACTAGGAAACCTTTGGCGGCTCAGGCTATGCGTTGATAATTCAACTGACTCTACCCCTCTCTGAGATTGGACACATGGAGGCACCGCACTTGTTTGGAAGGTTGGCTCAAAGCTTTCCTTTAGAGGAGCGTCGAGTTGACACTTGTCGGCCTCCGCTGATTTGTGGACTCTTCAACGATCCCTCTTACTTCTTAGACTTTGGGCTATGTGGTGAGCTCACGCTCATTTGGGTCTCCGCCTTGGGACCAACTTTTGGAGATGCGCCACACTGACACTTGGCATTCTCCACTTACACTTTTATACTTAGCCAATTTTGAAGCCTTTTCTGTCCACCCCTTGACTCTCTTTGACCATTTTCTACATGGAGGGTTGGCGCAAGTTTGAGCTCCCCTTTTGGATTCACTTTTGGAGAAGCGTCGTTAGGACACGTGGTCTCTTCCGCTGCCTCCTCCATACTTAGTCATTTTTGGGCTTCTTCCTGAACCGTTTTTGAGCCCGAGGACTTTGGATCTTCGCCGCTTCTTCCCTTTCTTGTTTCGGTTTCTCTACAACACTTTGCTCATTTATTTCCAAGCCCACCTATTACTGTTTGCTGAATTTAAGGCATGGGTTCGCTGACAGAGTCGTTTGTTCTCTTTCTTATCGCACGTGGTCGTTTGATCCTTCACAGCCTCGCCACTCCATTGTAGGGTCTCCCTGTAACCTTGTTTGTCATCCTAGAATGTGAGCTCATGGGTCTGAGTCATTTCCTTCATGATTTCCTTATGTATAGGAGTTGTCCCGACCAAATTTTTCCTGGGGGAATTTGTGATAACAAAACGTTCTAGCAAGTGCCTCATGTTTCTAGAAGACTAGAAAGGAAGTTTGGATGATATTAGTATAGCTACTCCAAGGGGGATCAAGTGTTATGACTAAACAAGTTAGTATATCACACAAAAAAGCAACAAACACTAACAAGACAGCTTCAGGGGGCGGTGATGGAGATGTTGGTACATGCATATGACATGAGGTCAAGATTTGAGGCCCAATTTTTATACAATCGGGAGATATATATGGCACAATCTCGGGGGAGCCATAAGAGGTTGATTTATGTGCCCTATAAGTTTTGACAACAAAGTAAAGTTGGTCTATTTTACATTGAAAAGGAACTTTAGGGACCTAAGAGAAAAATGAGTTAACAACTAGCATATGGAGGAATCAAACCTAGTTTTGAGTTTCTTAAGTTGAGATAGGCATATCCATGAGATAGAATTCTGTTATTACTCAAATATCATTTTTGGCATGGGTATATGCTCTATATGCATCTTCTCGTGGGGAAATATAGTGAGTTTAATGAATGGTGAAGGCCAATAATAGAGTTAAAGCAAGGAGAGAGAAGAGGGAAAAATTGAATGGTGAGTTGGGTTGATGTTTACAACCAAAATGGGGTCAAATAAGTTTATGAAGGAAGATACCATGATCTAAAAGAAGTCACTTTGTCATTAATACAAAAAGGGGGAGAAGATTCATGAGGTTTTCCATCAATGACAAAGGGGAGTTTGTTGGCAGGTGTTTGTTGAGTTTTCATTGATGTAAAAGGCACATTAATGAAAAAAAAATGCATGAGAGCTAGAGGGAGCTTGGAATGAAGTTGACAAGGCATGACAAGCCAAGGTAAAGAGAACATCTGATGCAGATTTGACTTCTTGAGGAGATAGTGGCTTGTACATGCATAATGGTGATATGAGATCATATCTAGATGATGTCATAACATGTTTAACAGGTATCCGAAAGGAAACAAGGTCATAATGATGAATACACAGTGTGTATGAGTGGAATTGGTGTGACTAGCTCAATTAAGTAGGTCAAACCCTAGGCCTAGTCAACAAATGGACTTGGAATGGTGGAGTGAAAGTAAGAGGCTGGTGG
Organism: Taxus wallichiana var. yunnanensis; assembly: GCA_018340775.1. Lineage (NCBI taxonomy): Eukaryota > Viridiplantae > Streptophyta > Pinopsida > Cupressales > Taxaceae > Taxus > Taxus wallichiana. The sequence goes on from CM031236.1 coordinate 10,958,185, forward strand.
AAAAAAATGGTAGAGGCATGAGAAAAATGACTAGAGCATGTTAAGGTAGGTACATGATGAAAACATGGCAGGTACATGAGGCATGATGAAGATTCTATGGAGCAAGTTCAATGAAGACAAGGCTAGTGGAGATATGAAGATGATGACCTAAGGTTAGTTGTTGCTAACCAAGTATGGCGATATCATGACGTTATAGTAGGTGATGTGTGTAAGGATTCACAAGTGTATAAAGAGGAATTTTGAGCATCCATACAGGTTGATAGTGCATGATTCCTCAAAACTAGAGACCAAATGCTGCCCAATGAGATGGGGTTGGAAGTTCCAGGGTGAACCATGAAAAATTAGCCATTGGAGATCATGGAGGAGGTAGTCATGAAGGTGTGGACCAAATTTGAGGACTAGAGGATGAGTTTTGTGCAAGATATTGAAGTTTTGTCAAAATCAAGCTAAGCAAGGTATGCCAAAACAATGCCTTGATTTCTTAACGTTTGATCTAATTTGATAAACTTGATAAGATAAATCATAAGAGACATTTTTGAAGAACATAGAGAGACAAAGACTATTCAAAAATTTTGAAGTCAAAAGGATGAAGGATAAGAAAGTTGTATCCATTTTTCTGGCACTATTTAAAACCCTCCTAAACCCTAGTTAGGAGTGGTATGGAGAAAATTTCTTGGTTAGGTGCCAAATTGGAATTGTTTTTCCTAGGTAATGATTTGAGTTTGAAGATAATTCCTTAGAGCATCTTTCCATGGTGGTTTGAGCTTATGAAACATGGTGGACCCCACAAGAAAACAAGTATTTTTATAGATTTCAATATATAGAGCTCAAATGATGGAGTCACAATGAAAGGTGAAGTGTTCCAGGAACCTTGTGATGTGCTCTCAATGTCCAAGTAATAATATATGGTGGTTATGTGAAGATAATTGATGATACAAGAGTTTCTCTTAGTCCTACCACTAGAACCCAAACAAGCCAAAACTAGTCATTAGAGTATGAGTGTTTCTTGATGAAATAACTTGTTTTCAAGTGCCTTATGACTTTGTACAATTTTTATGATTCCAATACAATCTGTTGAAACTAATTACTTGATGAAATGAAGTGTCTTGGTGTAAAACTCCTAAAATACCAAAACTATCATTTACAGTCAGTAAAGAAGGACTCTGTTTTGAGCATGGAAACTTGACATTCATCATCCGATATATGTAGAAGAATAAGTGTCCACAGAGTAGAGGTGTCACTTAAGTATTCAATGCATTGGGTCATCATGAAAGTGATGTTTCATGTGTTTAGTGCAAGGCAAAGCAAGACTAGTTTTAGGAAGCCTAAAACACAATTTCAGGTTTGTGAAAAGCATGCTTGTTTGAACTCTTTGACCTGAAATGAAGCAAGATATGAACATGATAAGTTTGTCAAGACATAGAACCTTCCAAAAATGTTGCTTTAGAGTCTTGAATAAGTGATCAAGTGCATGATCAAGCTCATTTTGTAGAGGCAAAAATTTCGAGTTTAAAGGTATGTTTGTTGCATGTCCAAATCAACATGATATTTCTTGAATGAGAATGATGAAGCTACTCTTGGCATCTAAAGGAAATATATATACCACTCACCACCTTCTCCAAGCCTTGAAGAGAGTTGAAAACCTGTTCCTTGTAGATTTTCAAGCACCTCCATGAATGTGAGTGAAGCTCTAATGAAACATGAATAAAAAAAATGACGAGTATAGAAGAGTCAAGGATTTACAAAGAAAAATAAGGAGTATTGTAACATACATGCATGCTTGAGACACTTGTTACAAGTCCTAGAAGATCTAGAATAAAAACATAACTTGCTAAAAGAAGATGACAAAATAAATGGTAGTTACATTTTAGAGATGTCGATTGTAGGTCGGTTATAAGAGGAACATTTTAGATATGCCATAAGGGGAAGTGAGTTTAGGAAGGTTTCCTAATGCTTTATAAAAAAATGAATTATCTTGAAAGGTTGTGTAAGATATGAGTTTGTAGCTGACACAAAATTAGGTATAATCATTGCTAGAGGAATTTTTTTGTATGAAGTTATTTTTCTTCCTTATACGAGTTGGAGAGTGTGTAGTTTAAGAGTCTTTAGTAGATGAAGTGTAAAAGGCATGTGGGAATGTCAACCTTGATGATATAAACACACCTTTATGTATAACCATATTTGGTTGATGACCATGTTTTATAGGTGTAAAAAGACATGTAAATCGGGAGAAACATAGTGTGTGTGGAAGGACTTCATGACTACAAATTGGCAGCAATTCGAAAATAAGAAAAGTGGATTCTTGAGAGGGTGATTAAAGGATTGGAGTATGACAAGAATGTGTGTGGGGGAGAAACATTGTATGAAAAGACTTTGTAGCTGATTAGGTGATGATAAGAGAGATGAATCGAGAGGAATGAGAAGATATAAGAGTTGATTTAGTGGTCACAACTTGTTGTGTGAGACAACCAATTAAGATTGATCAAAACATTGTAGAAGACTAAGTGGTGGCTTAGCAGACAAGGAGTTGAAGCTTCTTGGTAAGTTGTAGCTTATAGAAGAATTAGGTAGAATATTGATTGGAGTTTTGGGAGTTGTTGCTTCCAAGAAAGTAGTGGCTTGCAGAAGGTCAAGTGGTAGCTTGACTAAATTTTGAGTTGTAGCTTCATGTTGAGTGGATGCTCAATAGTGAAATCATTGTAACATTTACATGACATTTTTGTCCAAGTTATTTCATTGGTTTCAATGGGTTTTTCTCCTTGAAGGGTTTCCCACATTAAATCTTGTCTCTTTATGTGTTCTCCTGTTGATTTCTTGTGAAGGGTGTTGTTGTTTCATCATAACAAAATGTTGTCCTATGTTTTTGCAAGGGAAATATTCAACTTGAAAACATGAAAACTCTACCCTAGTGTCAAAAATTTTCATCATAAGCCTTCCTGGACACCTTTCCGATCAAATCATCCCATATGTTAGTCCTATCCCCATCCACTTAATGCTAATTTATATGGTCTTAACCTTTCCCATGTGTTGAAGAGATGAAAACAAGTTCACAAGTTATTTCCAAGACAATGTCTTTCAAAGACAGATCTTTCAAGAGCTTAGGAATGACTATTTTTAGCCTTTCTAAGGTAGGTGCATATTCTTCAGAGTGGATTTAAAGCCCTAAATTCATCAAGGATTTTTATTAATGAGCCAAGATCATTTTGAAATTTATTTAGGAATATTTTTGAAATATATAGAGGTTTAGGAGCAAGTTCAACAAAAGTGGGTTTTGAGGCCAAAGGAGTTTGCACTGCGAAAAAGCACCTGAGCTTCGGAAGATGATTCCGGAGCTCCGAAATGAGTCAAATGTAAAATAAGATATCAATGGAAATATGATTCACTTCCCTCAATGGTGCTATTCTCATATTTTTCACAAGTCCAGTGTATTTCTTTCCACAACTCATTCTTAACAAGCACAACTGGTGATCCCAAAAATAAGTATATTTTTAGGAGGTTTCAAGTTGAATCAAACCTTGATACCCATCATATTATTCTCAAAATTCCTTTTTAATTCAAATACATAGAAATAAGTTCCCTAAAATTCATTTGGGAGCTCTAGAAACATCATTTTCAAGTTCCTCTCTAAGGTACAAGCTTCTTCTATTCATAGATGTTTTGCTTTCCAACGTTAAATTAATGAAGTGAAATAACAAAAACAAAACTAAACTTAGAATACGGCAGGGTTTACTGATACCCACATTTACTGATGTTGATAATGATGGATGATCGACGTTGACAGATCCAAGCATGCGGACAAATCCTTATTTCCAATGGGATAAGTCACCTACAATACACAAACACTCATAAAAGATAGGATTAGATAGATATATGGAAAATTTCCTAAAAAAGGCCAGTCCCCAGAAGTTAATGGAATTCCTTGCAAGGATGTCAATCCACATTCAAGAAATCAATTTGATAATGATAAGATGAAATGATGAAACAAACGATATAACCGACAATGCAAAGGCAAAGGGACCGACGCATCCATGACTATATGATGGTCTGATGGTGATACCTGATCTAAAGGGAGTCTAGGGATCACAAAATGGCTCAAAGGAGCAAGAATGTAGATGGATGTGTGCTAAAAAGGCAAGTTGATTGAAAGGTTTGATTAAGATAAGCGATAAAGTGTTACGATGGATCAAAGAAACTTAATAGGGTTTGAAAGGCACCCGCAAAGGTAGAGTGGCAATGAGTGACGGGGGTTTGGATGTCCGAGAAGCAATCCTAAGGGGTCATATCATCTGAAAAACAAGGATCGCTAGCGATTAAGGCCGATCGTCGGTGATTAGGAGAATCGCCAACGATCATTTGTTGTGGAAGTGCATAGGCTAATACTAAATGAGATAGATTTTGATTAAAGCTTAAAAATGATGAACAAATAAGATGACAATGCAAAGGGAAGTTACCTACCTTGAGGTCAGTTGATAATGAAGATTAACATATGATGTTACCCAAGAGAGGGAGATTGTAGATGATAAAAGATTGTTGAATTGTTTCTTGGACATTTGAATGGCCTCTAAAGGTTGAAGAAGATATATTGATATCTTTGAATGTTGTTGTTGTAAACAAGGAAAATCACGATAATGGAAAGATAAACAAACACAATGCAAACCTCCATATAATCCATTAGTGCAAACCTCAATAAAGGTTGTAGAAACTTCATTTTTGAACCTTGTAAATGGATGTGGGAGCTCTTGAATATTTTCCAAACTTGGGATGAAATTACTATGAGCAGTTGGAAATATTTAAAATGTAAATTGACAGAGTTTACTTGCAAAACATTCAGGAGGATTTGGGATAAGACAAGCCTACATTTTATAGAGGCAAAATTTGTTAGAAGTTGGTTGAATATTGTTGAATGCACATGCTAAAAACAACATTGGAGGAGGTTACAGTAGTTTCGGGGCATTTAGAAGCAATAATAGAATTAATTGCAGAAGTTGCATCCGGAAAGGTGGTTATAAGTGCAATTCAATTGCCCCCACCTTTCTAGGATTTTGGAACTACAATTAACTAGGATGAAGATGTGGAGTCCAAGTGGAGTCTATGTGGCTATTGACTGAAATAGGTGGAATTAAATAACTAAATTTAATTAGTATTTAATTGTGAGGAGATAATTAACCATTTAAATAAATAAATGTTTAATTATATTAGCTAGAAGGTGTTAGGAATTAATTTAATTAATTCCAAAGGCATGTTAGAATTAAATTATTTAATTCCAAAGGGTAGGAATATAACTTAGGTAATATAATTAGTTTTAATTGATTCTAAAGAGGAATATTTGAATGATGCAATTAATTTAATTAATTCCAAAGGGGTGTACTATGAGGAGATTGAATTAATTTAATTAATTCTAATTGGATAGAAGCAAGATAAAATATGTATGTATTTTTAGGGTGTCTACATTTTCCCCCTCTTTAAAGTGCTCTTTCGAAGTAATAGTGCTTTGAAGATAGTAGACGCACGTAAATCAACAAGAGAAAAATTGTGAAGCATTAGATGCCTCGATAAGCAATGAAGCATTGGGATGCCCCAACAAGTAGGATGGTAAAGGAAAGCCTCCTCAAGCGGGTGGATGATGTAGAAAAGGAGAGGACAACCACTTGATAGGAAGGAAAACAAGGGATTAGAACAAAGATGAGAAAAGGACTCATAGCATAAGCTTCATTTGGAGAATAATTTTAGAGAAACCTTATTTTTGTTGTTACATAATAGAGTTGTCACTATGATATGAAAGAATAAAGATGGTTAACTCAGATGTGCATAAACAAACACACTCAACAAAGAAAATATAAAAAGGAAAAAAAATCCTATATACAAAGTAGGTGTATGCATTAGGATTATAAAAGAACCAAGATGTAATCACACTACTTGCAAGTGGTCCAAAAAGTAAGCACCAACAATACAACAAAAATTTGAAAAATAAGACAATCAACTATGCTCCTAATGCATGCCACAATGATGATTAAGTAGATGAAAATATTGTCAAAGAGGGATAGGATCATACTTTGGAAGAGCGGAGAGAAGGGACTCCTTATGACACTCTTGTCGTATCTGTTGTGCAAATGATCAGATTTGAAATTTCCCAAGCTAATTTATATCGAAAAGGAAAAACAATTATGTGACTTACCCCAAACGAGAGTTAGCATATCATGCAAAGGGAAGAAAATGATAGTTGTAAGATTGGAATGATCACTAGGGTAATAGATAAAGGTATGACATTTATCAAGATTGTATTGAGATGTTGAAATATTCACTTCAAGGGTTTTCCAATTGTAGGATTTCTATGATAAGTGAATGTTTGTTCAAAAGTTTTGTAATTTTTGATTTTTTTGGAATTTTTGAAATATATGATGTTTTTGGATTTTGAAATATTTGATTTTTTGGATTTTTGCTAGTTTTGGAAAGATTTGAAATACAAATACAAAGAAACACAAGCAAACATGAATACACAATAAAAAGTAAAATGCTCCACGACTTAAATAAACCAAGAGAAAAACACAACACATGCAAGTGAAAAAGATATAAAACACGCAATAGCAACAAACCCAATATGAACAGGAAGGATCCACACTAAAGTTATATGTGAACTAAGATGCAAATAAATTTCCCGTGAATTGGTCTATAAGGGCATTCTAGATACACAGAGTACTGGTTATTCTAACTAACCAAAATAAGAGACAAAGCTAAGAATATAAAAGAAAACATTCAATATGTACAAAAATTAGACAAGAAAACACGAAAAACAAGCGTTGAACAATGTACAACAATGTTAAATACTAACACGTAAGCGACAATATAACACATTTTGTAATAAAAAATTCCAAATAATTTCCTAGTGTGTTTCACAATAAATAGACAGACAGATGTCAAATTGCCCCCAACCGAAAGCTAAAGCCAAGTGATGCCCCTAAGAAAAATGACATTGCAAAGAGTGGCTTGGTTGATTGGAAAAATGTAGATGATCGAACAATCGAGATAAAGAAAGTGGCGAATGAAATTACACGATTCGAATGTTTTTTTCCATGGAAAGCATTTTTGAAATGTTTTCTGCTTTTTTTTATATTTTCTAAACAACTTTATATTATTTTTGGTATTTTGAACAATTTTATTATTTTTGAAGTTTTGTGAGACATTTGTGAATGTCTTTGGTCTTTTTGGAATTGTGGACCACATGCCAAAAAAAAGAGGAAAAGGAAATTCCCAAGTTGTAATAATCGAAATGGAAGGCGAAAAGAGTGGTAGACATTGGCCATTGATGACCCGACAAGGAGAACATGTGACACAAGGTGAGGAAAAAGATACAAGCGGGAAACAAGGTGAAATGAAGAAACAAGTGGATGCACTGATATGCCCCCAACACAAGGGTTACTCTTCAAAGACTCATGAGTAGAAATTCTTTAGATGAATGACATTCATAGGCTCCTTCAACTCTTTTCCATCCTCGGTAGATAGTTTTTATGCACCATATCCGAACTTGGCAGTTATAACATAAGGACCCAACCAATTAGGCTCAAATTTTCCTATTTTTCTCATGGTTTAGTTATGTTCTTCTGATTTTATTTTAGAACTAAGTCACCGATTTTGAACCTTCAAGGTTTAATCTTGCGATTATAATTACGACACGACCAATTCCGATACACCCGTAGATGGTCTAAGGCACAAAGTCATCTTTCATCCAGAATTCTAGCTCTGCGGCGTGTAACATGGTAATCCTCTTCATGAATGAGGTGTTGGAGGGAGACATGAAGCGAAGTCAATTCAACTTTGATAGGTAATATGGGTTCAGATCCATATACTAGGGAGAATGGAGTAGCTCCTATAGGAGTGCAAGAGGTCCAAAGTGGGTAGGATGCAACTGTGTATGCTAATCACGTCCATCTTTATTGATTGTCTTTTCCGAATGGATTTGATAGTCTTGTTTGACGCTTTGGATTGGCCGTTGCATTGTGGATAGTAGGATGTAGCCCATTTCGTGCGGATATTATATTTTTAGCTAGAGCCTTGAGATCCTTATTTTAAAGAACCACCATTGTCAATGACAATAGCAGCGAGGATGCCAAAATGATAAATAATATGGCTGAAAATGAATTTAGAAATATTGCACCTAGTAACGTGGGTAAGATTCATAGCCTCAACCCACTTGGTGAAATACTCAGTGGAAGTTATAAAATGTGTGGCCATCGAAGATGTGGGCTTTAGTTTTCCAATTAAATCATGTCCCCATTTTGAGAAAGGCCAAGATGAAGTGATGGTCTACAAGGCTTGAGATGGTGCATGAATGAGATTACCATGTTTTTGGCAAGCCTGACATTTCTTCACAAAGTTACATGCATCTTCCTCCATTGTGTCTTTGGTAGTATCCAACGCACATGATATTCTTTGCAAGGACCATTCTCATTGGTATGCGTGCCACAAATACATGAATGTACTTCATCTAGATTTTGATTAGCTTCATCTTGATTGAGACATCTTAATAGAGTCCCATCATAGCCTCTTCAATACAAGGCGTCAACAAGAAGGGTGTAGTGCAAATCACATTGTGTTAAGGCTTTTTTATTGGTTGAGTTTAAATTAGGAGGGTAGGATTTGGTTTGAATGAAGGTATATATATCTTGGTAACATGGACATTTAGGATGAAATATTCCACAAACCATGGTGGAATACGACGATTCGTACGTGGGCACAAAAAGATGTTCAACGAGGAAATCATTGTGAGTTTAATTAGTGTTGAATGAAAGAATAGATGCGATAGTTGCCATGGCATCCCCTACTTTATATTGTATGCAAGGAGCTTGTTCAAAATTAATAATCTAGCAATACCCTATAAGGCTATCAACCATTCTTTTATAGGGTAAGAGCTTCTCATATTTTATTTGATACTCTTCGTTAACTTGATTAATGATGAGAAGATAATCACTAAGAACTGTCAGTTCTTATAGGCACCAGGAGATAACAAAGCCTAAGCCTACTATCAATTCTTCATACTTGGCTATGTTATTTATGCAAGGGAAGCCGACGATATAAGATTTAGGTATAAGGTCCCCATCTGGTGTACACAAGACAATTCTGCTCCAGAACCATGGATGTTGCAAGATCCATCAAAGAATAATGTCCATGAGGGGATTGCTTCTATGTATAGGAGGTCTTCATCTGGAAATTAAAAATTTAACGGTTGTGAACTCCGGTAGTAGTGTTGCGAGCCAATTGATCTTTCGATGACGTGACCTTTGATAACCTTTTGATTTAAAATTCCAATGTCAAGTTCACTGAGTAGTGCAATCTAGTTAGACATCCATCTTGTTATGACTGGTCTCAAAAGTAGGTACTTAACAGGTCATCCCTTGAAATTAGCTTAGTATTATGATTTAGTAGATAGTGTTGTAGCTTGCTAAAAGTATAACCAATCGCTAAAAAAACCTTTTCAACTTGTGAGTACTTGGTCTCATGTTCAAGGAGAGTTCTACTCAAATAATACACAACTTGTTCTTGACCCTTATCATTGTGTTGTGCCAATAATGCCCCACTGGTATGTTCTATTGCAGAAGTGTACAAAAACATAGGATTATCATGTATAGGCAACATGAGCACCAATGGTGAGGACAAGTATTCTTTTAATTTTACAAAGGAGTTTTAACATGACCTTGTGTCTATTTGAATTGGACATCCTTCTTAAGAAACTAGTTAAAGTAATGGCACATATTTGCCAATTGAGATATGAAGCAAAAAATAGAATGTATTTTTCCTTTTAGGCCTCTTATTTGTCGAAGGTTCTAAGGAGGTGGCATATATATTATAGCTTTGACCTTGGTAGGGTCCACTTCAATTCCTCTTCATGAGACAATGAATCCCAATAGTTTTCTTGAAGTGATACCAAATACACATTTTTTTGGATTAAGGTGAACCTTGTATTCCCTTAATCACTCAAATATACGCCTAAAATCGCTGGATGATCCACTCTAGTATGTGATTTATCAAGAATATCATCAACATAATCCTCCATTATGTCATGAAGAAGGTCATGGAAAATAACGATCATGTCACTTTGATAAGTTGCGTTAGTGTTTTTAAGGCAAAAAGTATGACCTTGTAACAAAATGTCCCCCATGGGGTTGTGAAAGTTGTCTTATGTTGGTATTCTTTAGCAATTTGGATTTGGTTATACCCAAAAAGTCATCTATTAGCGATAACATCTCATGGTCCGTAGTAGAATTGACAATCATGTCGATATTAGGCAAAGGGAAGTCATCTTTGGGACATGCCTTATTAATGCCATAGAAATCGGTTCAAATACGGATTCTAGCAGCCTTCTTCAAAATTGGTACCATATTAGATATACCCTCGAATAGTCAATGGACCGTATGAAGCCTACATCCAATAATTTTTGTAGTTCTACCTTAACGAGCAATGCAACCTTGGGGTGCATCTTATGTTGGTTTTGCTTTACATGCTTAGCATATGGGCGCACCACAAGGTGATGAACCACAAGCGAGGGGTCAAGGCATGACATATATTTACAAGACCAAGAAAATACATCCCGAAACTTGATTAGAAGGGCTATGAAGGCATTGCTTTCAATTTCTAATAAAATGACACCTAGTTGTAATAGTTTTGGTTGATCTTTAGTCCCTATGTTGATGGTTGTCATATCTTCTACCAACAACTTAGAAGTGTGTTGTCCACTCAAAATTTCCCCGCACTTAAAAGTGAATTTTCAAAATTTTGAGTATTGAATGTCTTCTCTGTTGTCTTTGAAATGTTAAAAGCCAAGAAGTTGTAATAGATCTGCATTCCTGGGTCATTCTGTGTGTTTCTCGCGTACTTCGCGTATTTTTGTCCCACATGTCCCAATTTCAAACGGGCCTCTTTGTCGCCATTTTCACCCGAAATGCCTAAGCCGCGTACTTCGCGCATTTCATTCCAAATGTCCCAAACGCTTCCGGACTGTTGTCGCGTTTTCGCATTGATCAAGTCGCGACTTGAAACTTTTTGACCCAAATGTCCCAAGTCAAAAAAGTGTGCTCTGTTCCAATTTCGCCCGAAACACCCGAACCGCGTACTTCGCGCTTTCTTGTCCCAAATGTCCCAATTTCAAAAGTGCGCTCTGTTCCATTTTCACCCGAAATGCCCCAACCGCGTACTTCGCGCGTTTTCGTCCCAAAAGTCCCGAAATGCATTTATGCGCCTTCTTCCTGCTTCGCCCGAGCCGCGTGTTTCGCGCATTCACGTTTCACATGTCCCAGATGAACCAAGGGCTATCCATACTTGGTTTTTTCCGCAAATATGTTGCCTTTAAAATTGGTAGATATGAATTTAATGCGCATTGATTTCCCTTTCTCTCTCCAAAATGGCTATATAACGGGCAGACCCCCTTTTACATTTTTCACACTGCTTCTTTGCTCGAACCCCTGCAATCTAATTTCCTGCGCACAAACCCGTTCCCTACTGCAATTCCTTCCCATGAAGATCAAATTCCAGGGACAAGAGCAAGTTTCACCACTAGAGTCTGCCGTTCTCAACATCGGAGACAGTGAAGCTCGACATCTCGATTTCGGTGATTTTTGGGCGAGGATGGCAGATGCAAACCCTACTCCAATGGCACAAATGATTCACGACAGCGGTTTGGCCTTTGCTGGCGGTTTCCAATCTCGGTACAGTGTGCTGATACCGTGCTTTCGTGCGGAGCTCATTTCGACCCCGCCTCGAGCGAATTGACCAATATACACGGGGAACTCATTGCCAAACTAGATGTTGCCGCCATTAGCACTGCTCTGAGAATCCCAGAGATGGATAATGCCATAGTCGTTTCCCGGGATCAAGCACAGGCCCTGTTCAATCAGGACAGCGACAAATACAAAGCACGGGTGGCAAAGTCCTGGCTGAAGAACCCTAAGAAAGGAGCTTCTCGTCTGACCAAAACCCTCTTGCGGGCAGATTTCAATGAAGAGTTGTCCGATTTCATAATTCTGCTGGCTCGGGTTATGGGTTTGCCCACTACCAACGAATTCCATTTCTGGATGTGTCCGCTCATCAGTATGGTGTGCGAAGGAACGCAGAACATCAACTGGGCAGAGATCATCAGCATGAATTTGGCGGAGCAACTGTCCAACGTGCAGCAAACGAAGAAGTTCTATATGACTTCGTACCTGATGTACACTCTGGCAGCATCAAGGCAGTGGTTTGGTTTCTCTTACATAGATGAACACAAAGATGATCCAATATATGCATACTGCCCGCAGTTCACCCTGGAGACCAGCAATCGTAACTTCAGAAGGGTCAACGACGCTTTCACCATGTACGTGGTCAGGCTGCTCGAAGGCGATACTGCCAGGAGGTTTTCTGATGAAGCTATGACTCTGATATCGCACTACGGTGCCTACTTCATCCAGTTCAGAAAGTTCTCTTATATCAGGTTAGCCGGCTATGAGGGCTCCCCTCTGAGACTGCCCATGTTCTGTAATGATAAAATGGCCTTGATAGAGATATGCAGGCAACTAGACAAGTTGCATAGAACCTGCAGGGATAAGAGGATCACTGGTTTACACTTTCCCATCTCTTTGGGAAATTATACCTGCAAAACAGCCCTAGATGCACAGAATGTAGAAAGAGCCCTGGTTCCCATCACGGTTCACTTCTTCAAGCCAAGGACTTGCTTCGACTTGAAGAGGTTCATTGGGCAGAACATCAAAATAGTCTATCATCATAGAGTTGATACAGAAGACTATTGGGCTGATTGTGCTGATGATTTTGAGGCTAGAAGGAGGCACTATGGCAGATTCTCCTTGCAATTAATTGAAGAACTCGGCCTATATCAAGTTCCTGAAGGGCTAAAGGATGACAACTCTGATCTATACTCGTATGAGTATGAAAATGTGGTTATGCACACTCCTTTAGAGGACGTGGATTGGAACAGGAAAGAGAGGGACGACCTGGCTGAGATCCTTGCTCCAGTTTTGGTCAGGACTAGGGTCTGGTTTGACAGGAAAGTTCGAGAGTTCAGGAGGCATTCAGGAGAATCCTCTTCTAAGGACGCTTCAACACCGAGAAGAGAAGCATCTATTCCAAGGTCTGAGACACCAGTGAAGACCCCTCCTGCCTCATCAACTCAGGGACCTACAGAATCTACTCCTTCCTCATCCACCCAGGTATATAAGAAGAAACTCAAAGAAGTAAAGAAAGAACCTGTGGAAGAAGATCTCCAGAAAAAACAGGCAAATTTGCCTATAGGGCCAGAGAACATCATTGTTCTTAGTGAAAGTGAAGAAAGCGAAATGCCAACCCCTGCAAACGCTCCTGAAGACCCAGCTGATAAAGATAAAGAAGTCCAGAGCACTGAGCTTCTAGATGCTGTAGATCCTTCTACCACAATTGCTTCCAGTGCCCCGCTCACATCTCAACTCGAGTCAACAACTGCACCTTGAGCGTCATGAGCTCCCTGTCTCTTGGTCCCCTTGCCCCTCCTGCTGATTCCTCTTCCTCTTTCGCGTGGGTGCAACCTTTGGTCGACAAAAAGAAGAGAAAATTCTCCTCTCAAAGCTCGGGATCAAATTTTGATGCTGTCGCAGCCTTGTTGGGCACCACCCCTTCTCGTGCCAAGAGAGCCAAAGTCACCTCCAGAATAGTGTCTGATGCTCAAGGTCAGCAATTCCTGGAGATTGCCAAGCCTACAACGGATAAATCAGAGCAGGACTTGCAGGCATCTGACTTGGAGCTCTCAAGAATCCCAATGGGAGAGTCTACCCCTGAAGGTGAAATTCACAACCTCCAGGAAACAGTCACAAGAGTCATTGGGAGGGTAGAAAAGGGCCAGAAACTATTGAACAGTTGGAAGAACAGGCCCAAGTTCTCACAGGTTTCATCAAGTCCCTTTTGTCTAAGGACAAAGTTTTGGACCCTACCCCCTTGACTCGCTCTCCCACCTCCCCGTAATTCTAAGCCAAGATGAAGTGCGAGTATTAAAGATATGCACAAGCATTCTCATGGCATGGCAGAGCTATTGAAGCCATGGTGGATGACATGCTTGTTCTTTGGGTTAAAAATCATCGGCGAAGCTTTCAAACTCCACGAAAAGGTGAGCAATATGCAATCAAGCTCTCTTCTACTATCAATACCATGGATAAAGAGCTCAAAATCTGGAGCAACATTGATAGTAGATCTTCGCCTTATGGGCGCATAAACGAAAACATTTTGTCATTGGCGATTAAAGTTTTTGATGATGCAAAGGACAATCTATCAAAATCATGGGTCTACAGCGTGGAGTGGAAGATCAGAGTCTTGGAGGAGGCTTTGGGAGAAATGAAAAACAGCTGGCAGAAGGGCGAAGCCTTCAAGACATTGGTTGTCTCGGCTTTCAAAGATATACATTGTCATCTTCAAGATGAAACTTCTGGTGCCCCCTTTCCTTACAAGAGATCAAAGCTCAGTTCAGAGCTTTTGTAAAAGACAATTTATTCAAGGAAAGCTCCATCTCCAAAGAAAAAATGAAGGAGATCTGCTCTCTTCAATCTGCCATCGAAGAAGCAAATAAAGATTATCATACTCATGTCGAGTTTGATAAAGAGATGGAGAAGTGTCTGGGATTTTGGACTCAGTCTGCAGCCAACACGTCAGTTCCCGTGGCGAGACATAGCGAGGCGTTGAAGAGATTCGAGCAATGACTCAAGTCAGTGGGTCCCTCTCAGTGATCGGACACCTGTCTTCTTCCTCATTCTTTTCTCTTCTTCCCTTTCTTTTTCCGTTTTCTTTGTAATAGGTTGAGGTACTGCGAGTTGGCAGTCCTTAACTATTCTTTAGTTAAAAGAAACGGTTACAAAAAGTAACTGACTTGTAAGCTATATAATGGTATTTTCTACGCCATTCGAAGGAGGAAGAACTTGGCATATTTTCTGGAAGTGTAAATAGATCAGAGAGAAATCAATACAAAAGGGCTTTCCATTCATTGTCTATCTAATCTTTGTTATCTCTGTGTTTTCATTTAATTTCGTGAAGATCATTTGTTTCTAGTTCGTTAGTCTCACTATTTGCATATTTTCAAATATTGCGAGTATAGTGATCTTGTACAACCAAGAAGGAACTTTGTGTCCTTGATTAATGAATCTGAAGAAGGTTATTTACAGAACTTTGTGTCTGGTAATCTCATCTTGTTCATCCAATGCAAACGATCTTGTTTTAAATTCACTGCAACTTCGCATACATAAAGGATTATTCTGCTATCTATAATTCTGCATGTTGCTCTTCTGCTCACCCTCGTATTCCCTTTCCTCACCCTTTTTGAATCGATGATCCTTGTGGAAAACACTTTCGTAATATCCAAGTTCAACCATAAAATCATGTTTTGTATATTTGTAAATAAGTTCGTTTCTGAATAAGGGAACCTCTCCCATTAAAGAGGAGGGACTTCTTGTCCCCCCGACTGCTCTTCTTAAAAGTCCTATTTGACGACCAACAAAGTGTCATTATCTTAAAATGATGTTATAGGTTGTCTGATATTTTTGGATCCAAATCTCCTCTCTCTAGTGCCTCTGAAAGGTTTTCACTAGGATATGTGTCCTTTTCTTTCTTTTTCTTTTTCATTTTTTGTTGATCGCATAATGCCTTAGAAAGGTTTTCACTATGAGAGATCTAATTTGTCTTTCATCTATATTTAATTTATTTTTCTTTAAGACTTGAGGTTGTAAGTTATTCACCGAAGTAGGCAGTAACATCAAGGTTTATATCGAAACCCTTCTTGTGATCTGATAAGGGAAAAGGGTCTCAAGCCTTGAGGAACTCCTGGATGGCCTCATTGTTTTGAAAGAGGTCCATGGAAATATGACATTGTTGGTCTTGATCAATGAGGGAAGGATAAACAACATTAAGGGTTTGAATGGATAAGTATTCAAGGAAAAGTGTAGTTTCAATGAGGTCTTCAAAGAGGCTATGTGTGGAACCGGTCTCAACTTCGAATCCGAGTCCTCACCGCTAGTCAATGTATCGAATACAATTGGTCGCTTATCAAATGTCTCATATCCTAGACCATATGTGTAAAGATTAGACTTGATCTCCATAGGTTCAAGAATGTCATGTTGTCGTGGGCCAAGGCATCTTGCTTTCCAGTTCATGTTTTTCATAATTCTATGGGCCTTGGTGTAGTTAGTGGATTCAAAGCATTATGCCATCTTGTCATCATACAACCAAGAGCCGTCATAGATTTGAATATGTTCATTTTCTAGATATCCATATCATCTCCAAAGAGTGTTTCTGAGATGCTAAGTTGGAGGTTCTTGTAGATGGGGAGTGTTAGGATGCCCATAGCTGTGAGGTGATAATGGGAGTTTGCCAACAAGAAATGCATTTTCAAGCATGTACTCATATAAGCCTTTATGGGAGATTGTATCCTCGCGTGACGCCTTAGATGTAGATGCTTTATAAGAAGATGCACAATAATGAGGAGTAACCTTAGGTGATGCCTTAGATGTAGATTCTTTAGAAGAATATGCGGAAGCATGAGGGGAAATATTATTTCAGAGTCAATACAATTGGTAGAAATAGGGGTTGCACTAGATTCAGTTGTGCTATCAACAAATGGGCAATAATTTTCTTTTTGTACCTTGATTTGAAAAACTTACAATATTCAAAGGGGTCACTATCACCATGCAAGGTGAACTCTCTGCCATTATATGGAAAATTTATGCATTGATGGAAGGTGGAAGGTACGGCTTGCATCACATGTATCTAAGGTCTACCCAGAAGAAGGTTATACGGCACGCGTTTCGCATCAATGACATGACATATAGTTTCGAGGAGTCGTAGTCCTACTTGTATGGGAAGAGTGATGGTACCACAGATTGGTGCTTGGTATTATCATAACCATGAATAGTAATAATATTGTCATCTAAATCATCTATTGTATGACCAAGCCAATAGGCGTAGCATTTTTATAGAGTAGATGTTAAGATCTTCTCCATTTTCAATAAGAACTCTCTTGACCTTATGGTCCATGTGTAACGTAGGCTTTGATGTACAAGGATTTATTGTTAATTAGATATTGGTTCAACATATCTTAAGGGAAAAAATATATGATAGGATTTTTAGGCGTATAGTTTGCGATCATATCCTAAAACTTTTGAACATTGAGAGTAGGAGGAACATGTGATTCATTTAGAGCATGAGTGAGAATGTCCTGAAAGCTAGGTGACTCTTTTAATAGTTCAATTAGAGAGATATGCACTGGCGTGGTTGCTAACTGTTTGATGAGGTCATACTGACCAGGAGTGGAAGATTTGGCATTAGAGTTTGACTTTTTATTCAAAGGAGCTTTTGGTTTGGATGTTTGAGGCTTTGTAGAAGACATAGAAGGTTGGTTTTCCACGGGAACCCATATCTTCCTTTGGCATGTGGTCACAACATTACTCAAAGGTTTGAATTTAATGGTCACCATTGTAGAAGGTACTTCCTCAATAAATGAGATAATTGAACGCGGAGGAACCTTTGTCAATGTTTTTATTGTCAACACCATGTTTGGGAAATGGGTTTGATAACACCTTGAGATTTTCATTGGGTGTTTTATTTGGTGATGGTTCTTCAACATTTATATCCCAAGTTTCGATGAGGTCTTATACAAAGTGACATAAGTGAAATCATCGATCAATTGTGTGGACTGTCAATGCGATGAAAATCAAAGTAGGTATCAACTTTATACCAAGTGGGCTTGGGTTCTCCCTCAACCCAAGGTCTGGTGATGGGATAGGTAACCATGTTTCCATCAATGAGTTGTTGGAGGACACTTGAGAGAGGTTCTCCAAAAGGAGTGAAATGATTTTGCTTCAATCATGAGAGGAGGAAACCTTTTTTTAGAAACAACAAGAAGTTATTTATCTTTATTTGGTTTAGTCTGAGTGTTTTGGACGTTGTGGATATTTTTGTTATCCGTAACACCATCATTGACCATATTATGATTGTGGTTAACATGTTTGGATTTGTCTTGGTGAGAGCTATTAGGATGGTTACTATGTTTCCCATTATCCTTTGAATGAGGTTTGATCAAACCTTTTGTGACAAGGATTTTTCAATCTGCGATCCTTTCTTAATAACTTCTTCAAAAGTATTAAGGCAATGCATTTGCATGTGAAAGGATAACTCACTGTTGAGGTTAGGTATAAAGATGCTCACAAGCTATTTCTCAAGCATGGAGCATGGGAAGTGACTAGAAATCCCACACCATCTTTGTAGGAATCATGCAAAGGTTTCATTTGTTTACGGTTTAGCATTACACAAATCCATCATTGTAATTTTAGAGTCTACGTTAAATGAGAAATGTTTAACAAAATTTTCCAAGAGGTCTGTAAAAGTTTGTATAGAACCCTTGGGGAGCTGTAGAAACCAGTCCAAGGATTGTCCACCTAGATTTCATGGAAAGAGACAGATTAAGAAGACATCATTATAGGTAACCTCTTGACTAGCCATATAAAATTCATTGATATGTTCTCTAGGATCATTCTTGCCCTTGTATTTTTTGAATTTAGGTGTCCCAAAAGATTTGGGAAAGGGGATGCGCAAAATGTCCTTATCGAAGGGGTGAGGACACAATTCATCAAAGTTGAATTATTTGCATTGATGTTGCATACCCGAGATGGTGTCCTTCATTATTTGTTGTTCTTGGAAAAATGGTGAGTTGTTTTACATGAAAGATAAGGAACCATCACTCATAGATTTGTTATTATCTTTGGTGTGCACAGTATGAATCTTAAATGAAGCATCACAAGTTTTCTTTGGTGCCTTGTTGTTATAGGATTCATTGGTGACTTTGGAATTTAGGATAGCAAGTTGCTCAACCATCTCATTAATTTGATTCATGAGGGATTTAGTGGGATTGGTGGCAAAATTATTTGATTTTACTTTGTTCCCTACGTTAGATTTGTCTTTGTTCCCTTCGTCAATTTTATTTGTTTGGTTCATCATCTTTGGTGTTTCTCAAGGTGGACTTGTTTTGATCATCGTTGTTCGTGTGACTAGGGCCTGACCCATCGTCATTATTTTCCAAAATGAAAGGTTCACCCTTGTTGGGTGGTGGTTTTCCAAGTAATTTTCATAGAACATCCTTGTCAAAATTAGAGGGTAATTTTTCTCCCATCTCAAGGAGACGAAGCAAAAATTTGTCTTTATTCATACGTAAGATATTTTCGATGTGGGATTGTTCTTCAAGAGAGATGTCATTCTGATCATCCTCGAGTTGTGGTCATTATCACTATTAGAATTTCCAAAAGGATTTTGATGTCATTCATTCCTTCCAAAAGGACTATAATCTTTGTTTTGTGTTCCCACCATTTTTAAAAGAGGGGGAGAAAAAAAGAGATGCGAAAGATAGCTCAACACGTAACAAAGTGAATGCTACGATGGAAAAAGGTATGGGATTAAGTTTGGTAATAACTTATCCCTTGACAAATTGAATGCTAAGATGGGCAAGGCGTTTGGAAGATATGAATGACACAACCCTTAACAAAGTGAATATCAAGATGGAAGCGTGCAAAAGTGATTGATAAACTTGACCCTTGACAAAGTGAATGCTAAGACAGAAGAGAGTGGTGAAAGTTCTCGTCCTCTAACAAAGTGAATGCTAGATGGGAGGAGGGTTATAGTGAAAAAATTCCAAATGTGCTCAACCTCTAACAATGTGAATGCTAGAATGGAGGAGCGAGGATAGATTGATTTCAAATGTACTCTACCACTAGCAAAGTGAATGCTAGATGGGAAGAGATTCAAATCGTATATGGTGTGCTAAACCCTTAACAATAATTAGTTAAGAAGGAAGAGGCTAATGAAAGGATAAGACTCAAATATCGATAACGTAAACATTGGGAAAATAATATATGATGAAGTGTCTAAAAAACAACAAAGAGTTTGTCAAATTAGAGACATGAAGAAAGAAAATGTATATATTTAACAATGATAATGTCAAAATAAAGGATGTAAGAAAGGATGAAAGTATAAAATCTTTAAGGAAAGATAATATGCAATGGAAATGATCGTGACCAAGTGGTATATAACATTGTTAAGATGTGCGTCGAAGATGAAAATGCTTGAGCGAGGACGTGGATATCCACAACTCAAGACTTGATGTCGAAAAGTAGGTGGAAACTTAAACTTTGGGAAATGTAATCCAAATTTTTAAGTGTCCAATGAAATGGGAGATAAACTAAAAATGAGGTGAGTTAAAAAGAGAAAATTTTGATGATTGCGAAAGAGAAAGACTCAAATAAGTAAATGAGAACTCCAAATGAATGAAAGAAGATGAAAAGAGAGTGCAATGAGGATGAAAATATTGAAAAGATGAAAAAGAGACAAAAGTTTTGAAAAGGGGAATTTTGAGAGTAAAATGAAAGATAGTGAATGACTGATGATGAAGAGAAAAGATGATGAGAAAAAGAAGTAAATTTCAAGTCCAAATAAGGATAAATTTGGAGATAACGAACAAAATAGAAGATGAACCCAAATAAGGAGTATTTGGGATATCAAAAAGGAGGTGAAAAATAATCCAAGTAAAGTGTACTTGGAAAGATGAAACAAGGATGAAAGTAGAATCCAAACAAGGAGTGTTTGGAAAATGACGAAAAGATACGAAAGTGAAGAGAGAATTCAAACAAGGAGTGTTTGAAAACTACGAGAAGATACAAATGTGAAAGATGGATCCCAAACAAGGAGTGTTTGGGAAAAGAAAGTGTGGAACACTACTACAAAAATAAATAAAACAAAAGAAAAAAATAGAAAAATAGTTTTTTTGCTTTGTTTGTTTGTGGCCTCTACCTTATATTGGCTTAGACAATGTTTGGCTTCCTAAGTGGCTCTCTCAACTAGGTGTCAATAGTATACCCAAGTGAGCATGATGCTATCAAGCTAGACGACAACTTTACTTTACCCCCTTTTAAACCTTGAGCAAAGATCTTGCTCATAATGAATCGCAATGGGGTCGCCACTACTGTATATCCGTGACTCTAACTCACAAGGCTTTACTAGTCAAGTAGGATAAAAGGTTCTCATTTTGTCCACAAGGTTTCCTCTTGCATGGACTACTTTGGGGTTCCTGAGAGCATCCCTCTTTTTGTTTTAGGGCTTATGCCAAAGGGCACTTCTCCCAGTTTAAAGCAGATGGACCATAACTCTTAACCAAAACCTGCATATACAATGTTTTGAATGTGGTGATTTTTCTTATCTTTAAACTTAATATGGTTTGGTTGTACATCATTTTGTAACCTACAATTAGTAGTTTTTAAGTGTTTTATCAATCGTCGTGAGAGTGGGTCCTGCAAGAAAATATTAGAAAGTTCACCTGAGGTAGGTAGAGGAGAAGAGGAAAGAAGCAAATTCACGATTTTGATTTCCAATATCACTTTAACAAGTGAGGAAAGAGCATACACGTAAAACAAACTTTGATTAAAAAAAAAGAAAAGAAAGGTTAATTCCCAAAAAAATAGAAATAATCATGTTTCTAATTTCTAAGATCACTTTGAAAGTGCGAGGAAAGAGCATACACATGAGGTTGTTACATTAAAAAAAAAAACTAAATTAAAATTTTAAAAAACAAAATTTTTTTTTTTTTTTTTTTGAAAAAAACAAGTGTTAGGAGAAATGAAACCATAAATTTTCTATAAATCCAAATCAAAAATTATTTTTCCATTGCATATATCTTTTCAATACCTTTCCGTAAAAAAATGAAGTCATTTCAAGTTCGGGAGAAAAATTATGGCTTCCGGAAGATGGGTTACTGGTAGCGCTCTCAAGTGAAAAATTTGAATGTGAGAAAAATGGCTCGGCAATTGGTTTTTTTATTTTTTTGAATTCTGTACTTCACTTGAGAAGCTAAAATTTTGATAGCAAGGTTAAATAAGAACAATAAACATAAAGAAAGAGTTAGATCACAAAATGATTAACTAAAATGAAAGAAATAAATGTGGGGTGTCCCACCGGTGCCAAAATGTAAACAAGGAAAAATCATTAATGGAAAGATAAACAAACACAATGCAAACCTCCATGTAATCCTTTAATGCAACCTCAGTAAAGGTTGTAGAAACTTCATTTGTGAACCTTGTAAATGGATGTGGGTGCTCTTTAATATTCTCCAAACTTGGGATGTAATTGCTACGAGCAGTTAGAAAGCTTCATAATGCAAATTGATAGTTTACTTGCAAACAATTCAGGAGGATTTGGGATAAGACAAGCCTGCATATTATAAAGGCAAAATTGGCTGGAAGTTGGTTGAATATTGTTGAATACACATGCTAAAAATAGAATTGGAGGAGGTTGTAGCAGCTTCGGAGCATTTAGGGCGTAATGGAATTAATTGCAGAAGTTACATCCGGAAGGTAGTTGTATGTGTAATTCAATCCCCCACCTTTCTAGGATTCTAGAAGTGTTTGTTAACTACGATGAGGATGTGGAGTCCATATGGTCATTGATCGAAATATGTGGAATTAAATAACTCAGTTTAATTAGTATTTAATTGTAAGGAGATAATTAACCATTTAAATAAATAAATGTTTAATTATATTAGCTAGAAGGTATTAGGAATTAATTTAATTAATTCCAAGAGAATGGTAGAATTAAATTAATTTAATTAATTTAATTGTGAGGAGATAATTAACCATTTAAATAAATAAATGTTTAATTATATTAGCTAGAGGGTGTAGGAATTAATTTAATTAATTCCAAAGGCATAAGTTAGAATTAAATTATTTAATTCCAATGGGTAGGAATATAGCTTAGGTAATAGAATTAATTTTAATTAATTCTAAAGGGGAATATTTGAATGATGAAATTAATTTAATTAATTTCAAAGGGGTGTATTGTGGCGAGATAGAATTAATTTAATTAATTCTAATTAGATAGAAGCATGATAGAATATGTATGTATTTTTAGGGTGTCTAGAGCTGTGATGATTTGTGACTCTGAGAGAGGGCTATGATACAAAGAATATACAACACAAAGTCTCCAAGAGTGAGCAACACGAAGCGATGTCCTAGCTAACCCCGAATGAATACCTAAAATTTATTTATATAGAGTTCTTTTTGTCAAAGAGAATCACCGGTGATTGTGATAATCGCCAATGATCCGAGCTTTGTGGGGAGAAGGTTGAAACCGCTTCCCAAATCAAGGTTTTTGTTTGTTTTGATGAAGGGTGTGTGTTGGAAAGAGGTTATACGTGTTAGGAATGTTGTTAAATGGTTGAGAAGGTATTTATTTTGTTTTATTTTATTTGTTTTTGGTTTATACGTGGTTTGAGTGGTTTAGGAGAGGATAAAATAAGATTTTACAATGTGGAATGATATTTACGGGAGTAAATATGACGGGGGATAAATAAGAATTAGGATAAGGATTTAATAGATGATGTGATAATGACGGGGTGTTAGCGGACGCAGATTACAAGGATTAGTGGTGCTAATGTTAGGTGTCTACACTTTGTCCTTAGCCAAAATTTTGATGCCACATAGTAGCATGGAATTGAGGTTCACTTTTGTATCCCCTTCGTCCCTTTCCAAGGAGACTTGAGGGATAGAAAAGTGTTTCCCCCCCACCTTAGACCTCATGGACCCAACACATGACCCTGGGAGGCTTCGACAAGCACCTTTTGGCAATTTTCTAACCCTTGCTTCATGCCATGCGTGCCCGCCACTTGTCACCATGGGGTTGAGGTACATTTTTATGTCTCCTTTATCCCTTTCTAAGAGGAAAATGGGGGTAGAAAAATTTTCCCCTTACCTTGCTCCCATTTGGTCCCTCGCATGACCAAGTTTGGCTCCCGGGTGCCAAAAATAAGCCCTTTTCTTTATCTCCTCCACCTATGCATTCTCACCACTTGTTCTCCTAGGGATGAAGTGCACTTTCATGTCCCATTCATCCCTTTCCAAGGGGAAAATGGGGACAAAAATTGTGCCCCTGCCAAAGGCATTTAAACCAAGGAGATAGCCATTTTTTCATCTCCCCCCATTTTGCTCCAAATCTACTCAAAACTCTAGCGGAATTTTTACGAACCTTCACCTCCATTTTTCCTCTTGCATTCATCCCTCCATGTTCCCATGATCACAACATAAATATTTCCATGAAAATTACAAATTTTAAAATCTCCAGTACAGCTTTTCCATAATGACTCTCGTAACTTTGTGAAGGAAAAATTCTCATATCTCACAAACTAGTACACGGATCGAGGTGAGTATTTTTACAATCTTATCCATTTTCAAACACCTTAAAGGAGTAAGTTTGAACATATTGAATGATTCCCTAGATTTTTAATGGTAAAAAAACCCTCATTTTGTGCCCTAGCTTTTGTTTCCTCAATTTCCCATCATTCCAACATATGGATCAAGTTAAAAATGTGAATATAAAGTCCATAACAAAAGTCTGTTCCGGTAAAACCAATTTCATCGCAATATGAGGTGGTAAAGTGCACTTTAAAAGATCAGATACTCGATTAAATGTTTTCATGGCACAACAACGAAAAGGCGGCGAGGTACTTCTTCACTTCCCAAGGTTCTAGTGGGTGAAATCTCTTGAAAATTTAAGTAGAGCTTCGTGATAAATTATGTAAACTTTTACAAGTGGTTTCATCAGAATACAACACCGGAATACCATTTTCTATTTTTAGTAAGTATCTACAAGAGCACCTACTAAAAATAGTAATTCTGAGAAAAATGTGCATTCACACTCCTCATTTCATTCCCTCATGATTGAGACACTCGAAAATATTGAAATTGACAAAAATGGCAAGAATGGCTAGAATGGGTACTCATGATGAATATGCTAACAATATTAAATGGGTGAAATGAGCCAAAAGTGGTCATAGTTCAACACTTTACCCATCCCACAGTGGTTTCAATATTCACGAAGCCTTCGCACGAGTTTCAAGTCAATCCCCACATTCCCCGATGTGGTGAGCGAAGAGTGTCAAAATGAGGAAATTGCCAATTTTGTATCAAAGGCCATTCTAGTCTATTTCACATGAAGTGCATGATCAAAAGGTGGATGAAACTAGTTTTAATTTCATTCTTCTTTCCTTACTTTGTGATCGAAATATTTTATCTTGTGTTTCATTCATCTTCAAGCTTCCATGTGGCGTAATCAAGATCAAGGCGGGCGAAACAAGTACATTCAATTCTTCTCATGTGAATGATGATCGGGAAATTTGATAATGTTTCAAGAATCAGAATTTTTATCTTAATGAGTGGAGTTATATTTTAGTGTTGTCGATGGTCTACTTCTCGAGTTCTCATTACTCCTCTTCTCGTTGTATCCGAGCAAGATGCAAAGGCTCTTCATTGCAAAGAATTTTTAGAGGAAAAAGGAAAAGTGTTCAAAGTGAACTTCATTAGAGTTTTCCATCAATGTAGCGTGGTATAGGTCATCAAGGGTCGGTTCCATCTTTGAATTCTTTAGTGTGGGATCTCCATCAAATACGGAGGCATCTTCATCCATGCTTTGGAGCATTTCTTCTTCCCTATTTTCTCTCATTCTTTCTCTTCTTCTCTACCCCATTTCTAATTATTTGTTGTGGGAAATCATGACATTTAACATATTCATTTAAATGTGACTATACTCAATATTTTAATAAGTCACCCTTAGTTAATTAAAGGGGACTTAGTTTCATCCCTAGGTATTCGAAGAGTCACATGTTGTGGAGGACAATCAAAAAGTCATGGGGAAGAAGAAGAGTCTTTTCCAAGTCTATAAATTGTAATGACTTCCCCATTATTAAGGGTTGTCAATTTTCGTGTTTAACGGTAGATGATTACTTATGATAAGTAAAATAAATAGTTGTTTTTCTTCTATCCTCTTTCTCATGTGTTCTTCCATTCCTCTCTTTGTACAACTTTGTGAGAATGTCAATAAAGAAGAAAGGAGTTTCTTTCTTTTCTTGATGAGGGAATTAATGAAACTTTGTGTTCATAATTTTATCTTGTCTTGGTGTTAGTAACAAGGTTGTTTTATTTCTAATTATGTGTGATGATATACTCTGATTAATATTTGCAGATGTCTGAACTTTCTACCTATGATATTAATCCCCCTTCCTAATTTCCCACTCCCTTTTCCCACCTACTCAACAAATTCCTCCCTTGCAAGAAATTGCAAGCATTTTCCGTAGGTTCAATGGAGTGTTCTGTTGGATCCCCGACCTCTAGGACAAACAAAAAAATTATTTTCATTCACACATAATAAATGGAGCTGCACCATTCAAGTAGAGGGACCTAGTCCCGAGCTTCAATAGAAATCCCCAATTTATCTAACCGACAAATTTCTCACCAACAATTTTGGCACACACCTTTGTGGGGTAGAATTTGCATATTCTACAACCAAAATACGAACCAAAAATCCAAAAAAGAGTATATATTCAAATAGAAATATATATATGAAATTTAAAATCCATTGCTAAAAACCCACTATTGATTCCTGCATGTGACCCTTCATATTCCACAATGCGCTTTCATATGATTGTTACAAGATTCTCCCAAGCTAACTAAAAGAAGATACACCAGGTTGAATAGGTTGAGAGGAATTATTGATCCTAATTTCAAGGCTTTGTAAACTCCACAAGAAAAAATCAGAGATAATCTCTAATACTTCTCTCAAGCCTCATTACCATCCGAGTCTTTTAGTGGTGCCCATGTAAATCCTATTCAAACCCCTATTAATACTCCTCCACGAAAATCCACTTGTTTCTCCCCGCCTTCCAATCACTATTGAACATTGAATTCCCTAGTGAAGGAGAACAAGAATTAGAAGAAGAATTGGGAGAAGAATTTGTAGAAGCAAAAGAAGAAGAAGAAGTAGAAGAAATAATGGCGGATGAAGAAAGAGAAAGACCCCAACCCATTGTTCCATGGGGAAGGAATACAGGTCCACTTGCTCTTGCACCTCCTCTTCATGATCTACCGACAAGTTCTGTAAGAATTTTCTGAATTTCAAAGGTGACGGAACATAAATTCTGAAGAACACATCTCCACCTCCATCACCTCATTCAGGATTATTAGAATCGAACACGAAGATGTTGCAGTGTGAGATTGTTTGTAGAATCTTTGCAAGAAAAGGCGACGGAATGGTTATATCTTTTACTGGATAGTTCCATCACCTATTGGGATGATATCAAAACTAATTTTGAGGATAGATTCAAATCCATAGAGGACTTCCAAGACCTCCTTGTGTAACTAGTCCAAATGAAGAAGGGACCCAACAAGACTATGAGGGAGTTTTTAGCCCGATATAACATGTTGCTTAGAAGAATACCCTTTGAAGCTACGCCCTCTGACGATGACAACGTGAAGAGATTTTTCATCAATGCTCAATTACCTAAGGTAGGATTCATCCTATGAATATATTTTCCTATAGATCTTGCACGAGCTCAAGAAATTTCCATTGAAGTAGAAGATAACCTCATCCTATCAGGAAAGATCAAGAACCCTGCAAAGGATAAGGCCCAACATCCCAAAGATGAGAGGACTGATCCATTTTTATAGAAATTTTCAAATGAATTAACAATCTTGAAGAGGGGAGTTTCCCAATGAACATTCTCGAAATCAAATCACGGAGCACCCCAATGGCATACCTTGGAGGCTCTACCTATCAATACAAGTTACATAGCTCAAGAAGATGAATAAATCTGAACAAGAAAGTGAAGATAATAATTCTCTAGATGTTGAATAAGTAGAGAATGATGTACAAATCATATTCTATGAGCATTCTGGAGGTTATTAAGATGGCGACAAAGATGCACCTAGCTTTTCATGTGCAGTATTCACCCATTCTCAGACTCAAAAAGGAACTTCTTCCTCCGCTGATGTAAAGAAGAAGAATATTGAAGTTCCTCCTATGACAACTCTATAAAATAAAATAACTAGTCAAGGATCTCCCCTTCCACCCTCTATGGAGTCTGCATTGGAGAAACCCGATCCTATGGCAAGCAAGAGGTCACTTGCTAGTCTAAGTAAGTTTTCTAATGCCATTTCCAATTCTAAGCCCGCTTCTAAAAATATAGCCCTTCTAAAGCCTATGACATACCTTCAAAGTCAACTTCCTTTCCCAAACATATGCTCCCACCTCCAAGCCTATCCTAACTCCAAAAGTAATTCCTTCAACCCCTTTGTTCGTAGTTTCTTTTTTTGAAATCATAGAACATGTGAAAAAATCCAATGTGCTGATTTCAATTCAAGAAGCTTTTTCGACATATCAAGGGTAGTAGTTCAAAGCTCAATATTGTGACTCCTAGTTCTAAAGGACTACTATCAATGCCATCTATGCCTCTCACACAACATTCTTGGTACGAGTGCATCAAAGACTGATAATAATGATCCTTTATGTATCTCCTTCTTATTAGAAGATATTGATTGAATAATTGTATAATAGATTTGGGTACTTTTGACTATATCATGCCTATAAAGGTGTCCAATTCTCTTAAACTCACCTTGACATGGACCAATGGCTCATGTTACTCCATGGAGTCAAAGGATGTCCTAATAGTGGGAAAGATCAATGATGCACAAGTGGATTTTGCTGAATTTCCATATAAGAAGGTGTCAATGAATATCTTGGCAGATAGTACATTCCAACTTCATTTAGTATGTTATTGAGTAGAAGATTCTACCAAAGTTTGGGAGGAAAAATCCATCTGAATTGGTCTTCTCGCAAACATTTTGGTTAAGGAAGATATGAAGAAGTTGCTTCCTGTGAAAAAGATGAGATATACAGTGCAAAATTCAGAAATCTAGAAGATAACATCTTATACTAGGCTAGTGGGAAGATGAATCATTTCATAAAAACCAAAGAGGATGATGAGATTACTACCTTGATAGGACCAAGTATCCCTTTCTAAGGGGGTATTGATCTTGAAGAAGTCTTGAGAAATTTTGAGTTATAAGAGGGTAGCCCCGAGTTTCTGGATGATGTGAGTCATGAAGATAAGGAAATGATTCTTAATGAATTTCAAGTGGAGAAATCAGCTGACATGTTTCCCCATGATGAGGAGGTGTTATCATTCCTATTTGAAGATGAAGATTCTCTTGATCATGTCATCCATGAAGAATACAAGTCGGTTGTGATGAGCCTTTGAAAGGTTTGAAGGAAGAGTCTTTGGAAGAAATGCTAAGAATTGCATAAGAAACAAAAGATCCTCATCTTAGTCTTGAACTCCTAATACAAGCCATGGATTTGCAAGACATGGGTGAACTATATTCTAAATTATCAACTAATTTGAAAATTGGTCATGATGAAATAAAACACGGTGAAAAATTTGATGTCCCTCCAAAGCAAATGATTAATAGATGTGTTAATGAAAGTGAGGTATTATCTATGTGGAAGAAATCGAAACAAAGTTCCTTGAGTCCTTTGATTATGAGAATCCCCACTACAAAGAAGTATCTAAATACAATGAGCTTCGAGATGATTAAGTAATTCCTCCAAATGGTTTCCTTGAATGTCAAAATGAAGATTCTTACAATGAATGTAAAGGTGAGATTTTGGTAATTTCAAAGAAGGAATCCATACAAGAAGTCTTGAAAGCTACAAAAGGTACGAAAGACCCCGATCTAAGTCTTGAAATATAGACTCATGTTATGGCCTTACAAGATAGGTAAGAGGTTATTTTTGATTCTTCACTCAATTTTCAAATATCTCATAATGAAACAGAACAAAAAAAAAGATGAAGTCGAGGTCTTTGTTGAAAAAAATTTCAATACACATGAATGTGGAAAAGAAGGAAACTCTAGATATTTAAGCAATTCAAACAAAGATCAGCCTTAGGGAAGTGATAAGATGCTAAATGAGAAATAAACAATGCAGTGAACACGGAGGGTAATTTTCACTCCAAAACTGATTTCAAATATAATGAGAGCAATGAAATTTCGAGAAAAGATATGAGAATAAAAATCTCACATATGATAACTCCTCCCAAGTATACAGGTAGTCATGAAAGAACCTAGCTTTCATAAGTAGTTGAGGAAAGGAGGTTAATTCTTTGAATCAGTTAATGGCTTTGTGGAGCATCATCACTCAATATTACCCCTTCGGAGGTAACTTCAAAAAATAAAAGTGATACAATGAAATTAGGTGTTTACCAAGTTTCTCGCTCTCAATGAGGGTAATGCACTAGCTACTAAAGAAACTAACAAACTTAGAAGTGCTAGAGGATTTATGTTACCTCAAATACAATGTGATACGGGCACAAGATGATGATGGATTCCACTTATGTAAATCAAATCAAACTGCAGATAAGATTGAAAACAATATTGATTAGATGGATTAATGCGAGGGGCTACTCGGACAAATGCCACTCCAAGAAGCTTTTGGCTTCCTTTCATGGATGTCAACCCCGTTTCTTAGAAAAGAGGAAATAAAGAAAGTAATGTAGATAACATGCGAAAAGCAATAATAGACTGACTCTAAAAAATGTTTTCAATATAATTTGATTAGAATAAGCGTAAAATAAGCGTTACAGTGGGTCGATGGCGACCCAGAACCCGTGCCTGCAATGCAGTTGAAAATGACACGGGAAGGAAGATCTAGACTGTAGGATAAATATGCAGACTTGGAGAGTCTGAATGCCAACTGGAGGATGTTAGGGATCTAAATATGCTGTGAGTAGTAGTCTGCAAAGAAGAACCCAGGGTAGAAAACTCTAGAAACGGTTAGAAACAACAACATAAGAGGTTTATTTGACAGAGACTAGTCATGGGTCGATGGCGATCCGACAAGGTTGGTGGCAGTGTAGTAGAATTAGATAAAGCCAAGGATGAATGGATAAGAAGGACAACCTGCAAGAAAAAGTCTAGAAAATAAGGTTTCTGGAGAAGTTGTGTGTGATCTTTGAAGCTGATTTGAACTCAAAATATTAGATATGAGCAATACCGAGATAATTTGATAAAAATCTCAATGAAGATATACATAGATACCAATAAGTCTCACGAAATATGATTGTGACTGATGTAAACATGTTGATGGAATGTGTAGAGGTTTCGTAGAGGTATTAAGAATGCTCGGGCATGAGGAAGGGTGCTCAGGTCGCAAGAAGGCTCGAGGTTGTATGCATCGATGATGAATAGAAAGAAAGAAGCTAATTTTATAGGGTCGATGATGACTAGGTTGGGTCGCCACCGAGTATTGGGAAATTTTCTCCAATGTGAGGATTTTTCTTCTTTTGGCGTGATTTTGTGTTTTTAAGGATTGGTCGAATGCTTTAAAGCATATAGGTGGGATTAGGTTGCTTAGGGATGAATTTAAGGTAGTTAGGGCATAAAAATAGATGGGAGAAAAGCTTAGAAAAGCAAAGGGATGAATTTAGGATAAAAGCATCCTAAATGGCAAGATGAAGGGTATTAATTAATTAATAGGAATTAATTAATTAATAAGAATAAGGATTAATGTGGATGGGATAATTGGGCATGTAAGATATTAAAATGATTAATTAATTAATGTGGCTTAATTAATTAATGGGGATTGGATGGGCATTTAATTAGATGAAGGGGATAAATTAAATAAGTGTACACACATGTGCGATTAAGGTATAGATACCAAATTTAGGTGTCTACATTTTCCCCCTTTTTGTTGAGTGGTTTGAGCTAGCAAGCCATGAGACAAAAACTATGAGAGTTGGATGAGGATTAAAAAAATATTGATGATAAGCTCCACCTCAAACATAAGATCGATGACGCATTTGAAAAGGTACATGAAAAAGGAGGTGAAATGAAATAGATGAATGATGAAGTAACATGCCCCTAAGGGGAAAGTATGTCCGTGAAGGCAAAAAAGGAAATAAAATATGCCCCAAGTGGGTAAAGGTATGGTGTGAAGGAAAAAAATAAAATATGCCCCAAGTGGGGAAAGGTATGGCCGTGAAGGCAAAAAAGGAAATAAAATATGCCCCAAGTGGGGAAATTATGGCCACAAAGGTGGACTTGATATGATGAATATGGTGCCCCTAAAAAGGGCACGAATATGGCCATAAGAGTGGACTTGATATGATGAATGTAATGCCCAAAAGGGGAAGATGATTATGGCCTCAAAAGAGGACTTCGTGCGTGGATTAGATAGGATTGTGGATTAAAAATGCCCAAAAGAGGAGTGATTATGGCCACAAAAGGTGGACTTTGAGAGTACAATAGGATTAAAATGCCCAAAGGAACAATAGATATGGCCACGGGTGTGGACTTAGAGAGTATGTATGCCCGAAGGAAGAAATAGTTTGAATGTTGGATCAAAAATGCCTGGAGGGAAAATAGAGATGGCCACAAATGTGGACTTAATGGTCAACAATAGATGATGCCCTAGGAAAGGATACAAGGCAAGGGAAAATCCCAAAATAAATTGTTAAGGGGATTCGACGGTGACGATGTCCAATCAACGATGACCTAAAGGAGTCAACGGCAACCAAAATTCGATGACTATATAAGCCCGAGGGTTAGCCAACAATGCTCATTTACACACGTGAAGTTGACGAGAAAGAGTAGAGTGATTAAAGAGAGAACTGGAAGATGGAAGTCTCTAGAGCTACGAAGAAGTGCAAAAGGGTGCTGAGGATGTTGAGTAACAAGACCCACACTAGTTTTTAATTAAGTTTAATGTTTTTTTGCATTTTTTTAACAAAAAAATGACGCCAAGGGTGGTTGGCGGAGAGACCCGGATGAGTTGACGTCAACCCAGCCCTAAGGCACATCAATCAACCACAAAATGCGTCGACGACCGGGAATTCAATGTTGACTAGGGTTAGATTGGATAAATTAGGGTTTATATTGGATTTTGGAGGAAATATAATGGATTAAGATCAAATTTTGATTCTTGATGAATTTTAATTAATTATGATCATATTTTTATGGTCGATCTAATGTGTGCATGCTTTTTTTGTGATTGCAAACCAGAGAGACCTTGTATCGAGAGATAGAGTACCTACTATGCGAGAAGATTAGAGGAGATGTGACAAATGTCGAGTGGGATCACTTGGATACAACGGGATTGGCTGGATTCGAGCACTATCGAGAGGATCCCACGAGATGTGGGACTTATGATTGCTTTGGTGGAGAGATGGGATCAGCGAGACAGGGGCGTTTTGGTTCGGACAACGGAGATGACCATCACACTAGAGGACGTATATCGGATTCTAAGATTGCAATACAAGGGGATCGAGTTGTTCCCATTACTAGCAGGAGAGATTAGCGGTGTTGATCGTGCTATTTGGAGCCGATGCACCACACATTAGAATTTTTCAGGGGGATTTTTCTTATGAGTTGAGATATGAGGTTGGGACTGTGATGGGTGTCATTATTCCCTTCATTTAATCAACTCTTTGTTGATGTCATATTCAAACCAGGGGTGGTGTCCGAAGCTATATGCAACAAGAGATCTTAGTGATCTAGTAATTGACTGTAGGTATTTGTTTTCTTTTTTATATATTTTCAGGGGATTTTCTCAATGTCTTGAGGATTTCTTGGCCAAAACCTTATTGAAATCAAACTATGAAAACTTGTTGGAAGTAAACACTCTCTACAGAAATAAATTGTTGGAAACAAACACACATTTTGTAGAATGGAATAGATTATTGTAAGTAAACACACGTTACATAAATAAACACACTTGCTTTGTAAATAAAAACACAATTGAGAATGCTAAAAGTTGATTGCAAAGAAATAAGAATCTAATCTATAACACCTGTAGGAACAAGTATACAACATTTCAACTTGAGTAATCAAAAGCATTTACAGAATTAATAGATCTATACTATTTTCTCTGAAAATATAAATACCAATAAAATGAAGATCCTGGTTCTTGGAAGAGTGGGCCCTTGCTCCACCTTGAAATAGGATTTGACAACTTAATATACTCTCAAAACAGAAATGGCTATTTTATTGATAAAATGTTCTGCATTACAAAAACGTACTATCTCTTTCTATCTCTATGTGCCTTTATCTATGTATACATATATATCTCTATTATTATCTATCTACAGGTCTGCATATATATACTTCTTCCACAGTGTATTTACAACCATAGTTGTCCTAACGATTTAGATAGAACTGAATCGTGCCCAAAATAGATGTTGAATTGGATCATGGCTGGACGTACTTGTATGATAGTTATCCCTGGATCTGCGAATATGAAGAATTGGAAATCTTCTAATGTGCTCCTGATTTAAAGGATCATTGATTTTTAAATCATCGGATGTTGTTGGAATAAATAAATTCTCACCGGTTCCAAAACCGTAGTGGAACTAAAGGAAATTGTTCCAAATCTAACTGTGAGGGTTCCGGAGCTACATGTAGGAGTTCTGGAACTAAGTGATAAATCGCTTAAGCTCGTGTAATGGAGTTCTAGAACTAAGTTTGGAAGTTCCGGAACTGAGCCGTATTGAAACCAATGCTTCCAAAAACATGCTAACCATTGCATACTTTTTTCCTTCAACTGATTGTGACATGTTTTATTACAAAACTAAATTTCCAAAGCACTTTGTTAGGAATTACAAATTTTTTAAATGTTAGAACTACAATCAACAAAATATGGACAATTACATCCTAACTTATATTAGATCAAAAAAATTTCACAAAATGTAGTCAAACTTGATAAAAAGGAGAGTAAAATAAGATCATTTATTACACGTACGAGACATATTTTGGCCTCATCATACCGCGCAACCATTTTATGTACATGGTGATGATGGCCGTGTCATGCTTTGCTTTTCGGATTCTAGTGGGGCTTGATTTCCATTGGCGCTAGTCGGTGTGGTGATAGAAATTGTGGACCACCAAATAATGTTTTCATTCGGGACTACTCTATTAGCTCAGGTTTATCATGAGCTTTCCATGTATAAGAGCAAGCATGAGTTCGGATTGGATGTGGGTTTCTTGTTGACCTTTGCTAGGTGTATGCTCATATAGTAGTGATTAGGTCACCGGGGATTTTGTGGGTTATAGGAGACCACATTCAGCTAAAGGTGGGATTTTTGAGATGGAGGGTTGATCAAGCCTTCAGTGACATGAGTGAGAGGAGGGCAGATTGGTATATAGATTCAATTACAAAGTTAGAATCATTAGGGATTTTCCCGCATGCCTTGGTGGAGACATAGAGTTGATAGGGATGAGGAGGAAGAGGTGGATGTAAGGGATATTTTTGGAGATGATAGAGGTCATTCAACTTGATAGGGTGAGGTGACACTTTGGAGTCATCCAGACAGTGCCCCAAGATCCAATTTTATACGGATGAGAGGAGATAAACAGGAATTGCCGAACACTGTCATGGCAGATCCTTTGGAGGAGGAGGTTGCACCATGGAATGAGGATGACGATGTAGGAGTCGGGTTTGGATTTTATGATTGGATGACTACCATTTGGGCAGCTAAGGTGGCTATGGAGAGAGGAGATGAGGAGAAGGAGGAGGTAGAGGAGATGGAGATTGATGTTAAGGGGGATCCTTGAGGAGGTGGAGATGGTGGAGTAGGAGAGTTTGTAGAGGTGGCGCGATTACTTACTAAGTTGGAGTACATGATGATAGAGAGAGAGACCACTCTGCAAAGAATGAATGCGATTACTTAGGAGAGGAAAAAAATTAATCGGGAGAGAGAGCGCTATCGACGATAGAGGGATGCCTATAGGGTCCGTTTTGATGATTTGACTACTATTTTGGTGACAGAGTCGGTGAGTGGTGCCCAGGAAGGTTCACGGGGTCGGAAATTTAGCACCTCCCGGCATGGTTTCTATGGATAGATATAGACTGCTAGCGAAAAAGGCTAGATATTATGAGGGGATATTGTTTGAGAAGCTACCAAATACTCTACACTACTGGGAGCACCTACAAAGGATGACGACTAGAGGAGCTGGGCCATCTAGGAGCACAAAGAGTGTGGCACAACCAAAATGATTAGAAGAAGGCCATGAGGGCGGTGGAGATGCACGGGTATTAGGTGTTGTACCTTCCCCAGAGGAGAGGACTTGAGAGCCTCAAACATTCAATTCACCGATTTTGATAACATTTGTGCTTTGAAGGAGCCCTCAGAGGGCACGCGATGTATTGATATACTTTTTGATATATGATATATGGTTTTTTCATGGATTATTATGTGTTCATTATGTGATGTGATGGATTTAATTCAATGTGATGATGATTTTAGATTATATGTCATGATGATGGATTTTAGATTAGATGTGATGGTGATTTTAGATTATATGTTTGTTTTATATTTGATGATGGTGAAATAGATGTATGATTAGATTGTTATCTTGTATGTGCACGTGTATGGATAAAATGAGGATTAGGGCTACATGTTTTGTGTTTAAATTTGATCATGATGATTAGAATGTATATGGGTAAGATGTGATGAAAACAAATTGAGAATGAATGTGATTAATGATGGATGTAAGAATAAATATGTTGCATGATAGATAGATAGTATATAGGTGATTGAGATGAAGAAAGATGTGTTGAAAGACGAAGTGATAGGATTAGGATAAAAATTCCTCAACGGTGGTGACATTTAGGTGTGAACAACACCACATTATAATGAGGAACGTATGAGGAAAAAATGCCTCAATGCATTAGAGGTAAACAAAAAAGGATCCAGGTGACACAAGGCACATGCGACCAAAAAAATGTGAGCAAATAATTGATGATTGTTATTCAATTCAAAGATTATAAGGAAACAATGGATGAGATGAACCTAGTGTCATCATGACAAAGGAATTTAAGATGTACTTGTACAAGGTTAGAGGGTTCTCCAAAAGTGGTGTTCCCTAAACTATGTGCCATCTCTAGGAAGGGAAAAGAGAAAATTGATCAATGCAAGAATTCTTCTAGAAGAAAGATGATTAATGCGATAAAAATTCGTATGATGCTAAAATGGAACGCTGATCAATGCGGGAAGCCTTCAAATTCTATATGGAGTAGCCATCATTTGAGGGTATGTTCTACTTTATACAAAATATGTGGATGGAAAGAATAATACATGATAGCCATCCTTTGAGGGATCCATCTATTTGCTTTTATTTTCTTTTGATTTTGATTTTGATTTACACATTTTTCTTTTTGCATGAATAATTTTCCGTCAAGGTAGAAGTCTATTTTTGATAACTTTGAAATTATTTTCTGATAAGAGTATCCATGAATTTTGAATTTACATGGGGAGATCTGGGAATAGCTAAGTAGACCACCCAGGAGGGGATAAATAATGTAAAAGAGACACCCTAGACCTTTTACATGGTTCTAATAGGTGAATAAGAAGGTGATGGATGTGATGATCATGGAGTTCTCACCAAAGGGGAGAACCTATCCATAAGGAATATGCTATGGGAAGAGTCGTGGTGCTCATATTTAAGGTTACATCTAGAAAGTGATAGAAGACCACATAATTCCAAATCATCACGATGAGATATGGAAGAGGATAAGATGGAGGAATGATCTAAGGATATGAATAAGGGAACATTGGTAAATGTGCTAACAATACAATGGTCGCAAGTGTAGTGCATTAAGTGGTTCCATTTCTAGTTTATTGTCAAGGAGGCCAAAACAACGTGCTCCCAACCCATAGTTGTGTAGTCCAATCTAGTTAGGGGTAAACTTTCCGTGTTGGCTCCCTTCTAGAGTCATGACATTTTGATAAAGTTATGAGGCTTTGAGATTAACATCTCATTGGCGAGATGAACAAGTGAAAATAAGAGCAAATAATGCCTATTAAGGGAATGAATGGTATCCATCTAAGATGAATAAATAGTCCCCCTAGGGAGACAAGATAAACCAAGTCCAGATGAGATGAGTTAAATAAAAATCATGAAACATGTGCCTTAAATGGTGGATTTTAGATAAAGCCATGGTGCTTCAAGGGAAGCATAGATATGGCCACAAAAGTGGTCATAAAAAGAGAAGATGAAAGTATGATCAAATGAACCGAGCTGTATAAGATAAGATGATGTCAAATGTGGAGAGGGACTAATCATGAACAAACAAATCCTAGAAAGAAGTCCCCCTAACACAGGAGGATGAATAAATGGAGATGAGAAGAAGGATGCTAAAAGATCAATAACGGGGGCAAGATGTTCCCCCAGTGAAAGGGATGTGGATAAGATAATGGATGTCAAATGATATGAAATGGATGTCAGGAGGATGGTGTAATAAGGCAAAAAATATCAATGAACAAGGGAGAACCCTTGTTAAGAAGAGTGATATGAGATGATGTAGATGGGTGAAGAGACTCGAAATGCGGGTGGATGGAGATCTGGTAAAAGGGATTAGATGGGATATGAGGGAAGCGTAGATGGAGAACGAGACTCGTCAAGGAGGTCCTCTCACTCAAAAAGATCGTGGACGATAGTCTGAAGAGCCTTACAATGCTCAATGTCATGACCCAAAGTGTAATGATAGGCACAAATGCAATAGGGATTAAACTAAGAGGGCTTCAAAAAACTCAATTTAAAGGCCCCGATTAAAGGGAGTGTGATCGTAGAAGTCCCAAAGTAGATGTTGGAGGACCTCTACATATGATTCGATGTAGGCACCGGGGTGGATTTTGTGAGATGGTGCGGATGGCGAGGGTAAAGGTAGACTAGGTGGAGGTTTAGGTGATCTAGAAGAAGGCACAATGGTGGATGGTTTATGCCTAGATGACTGGACAAGTGGAGGTGTTTTCGATGAGGACACTGGTCCTAGGAGGGAATTAAATTATTTGGATTTAGATTGGTTAATTGGTCGTGATAGAGGAGGGGTCCTAAGATAGAGGGATGAGGTCCTAGGATGGAGGATGTAGATATAGTTTTGATAGGGGAATGCTAATATTCTTATGAGGATGATCAAGGGATCATTGTGGAAGGATGTCAAGGTTTTGGATTTGGGTTGTTGAGGAGTGCCCTTAGCAGGGATGACAATGATTTCGACAGAAAATCAATAGGTGGTGTTGTGACGGATGACGGGAGTTATTTTTACACGGTTACTTCCAAGGAGGATGGGGATTGGTTCAATGTGGGAATGTATGGTTATGTGGATGAGATGGGAGGATCAGCTATGGTAGCTACAAGTTTAAGTGCTATTGAATATTGCTCAAATGATGTAGGTGGTGTAGAAGAAGAAGGAAATAAGGGGGATGTGGTCATAATGGTCGATGCGGTAGACGTGGGCAAAAGCACAAAGAGAGGAACCAGATACCATCTAAGGATGGAACAATGGGAAAAGGTGGAAGAGATGTGGATGGGGGAGCAGGGTCCGATGTAGTGGATTGAGTATATTCGTGTGTGGAATCAATGACAGGGAGTAGATGTGGATATGGAAATAGAAAGGGGTGTTTGGATTATGCGATTAATAATGTCTATGTGAGAGGGGGATGATATAGATGGTGGATCAATAGGTTTAGAAATGAGGGGTTAGATAGGAGAAGTGTGAATGATTTTTGTTTATCTTCGATGCCCCAAGAGGCATTGTGGATGTAGATGCATGAATAGTAGATGTTAGAGGACTAGATGTTGTGAGCATGTGTAAATAAATTTGTGATAGTGACGTCGGGGTATACTTGGATGGATTTGTGGATGTGGAAGAATTAATTGTAGTGAAAAATGTGTGTGGAAGAGATGTAAATAATAACATGGTCATGATAGGTGTGGATAGAGAGACGGGTGCAGTCAAGGCTAGTGTGGATGTGGTAAGAGTAGGACTAGTTGTAGATGAAAGAGAATCGAAGTGGAGGTTAAGGTGGTAGGTAATGGGATTGTGGGTATAGTGGATGTGAGGATAGCCCTTGAAGGGGTGGTATGCACAATATCTAAGATAGGGGTAGATGATGAAGATGGTAAAATAGATGTGGGGAAGATGTCTGATGTATGGTGTTGATTGAAAAGGGGTTGAATTGATATGATGTAGGAGGCAAGGATGAGTTTGTTGGTGATTGTCTAAAGATATCAGGTGGTGAAGATTGGATTGATTGAGGAGATATATGATGAGGAGAAGCAAGATCATAATAAGATGACGAGGGTTATACGGGAGATCTAATGTGGGACAGACATAAATGTCAATAGGTTGGCAAGGCATTACGATATCAGATGAAGAAGAGATGATAGGAGACGATGGGGAAGGATTGAATGTTAATGCAAAATTACAACACCCCTGATTGATTGTGATTTGTGTGCAAGGAAATCAATATAATCTACATAACATGGGGTTATCTCTCAAGTTGTGGGACTTGCGAACCTAGGAGAACCCTATGGAGAAGGTCAACTTCCTCTTCCTAATCCTACTACTAAACTAATACGAATGCATAAAAGACACCTAACTACACCTATCCTAAAACTTCCAAGGAGACAGGGAGGGAGAAAGTGCATAAAAGGGAAATCCTACACTAATGTGGGGTGAAAGCACCAGAAAAAGGGGTGAGATACTCTGCCAAGGGAGGAAGAAGAGGGAAAAATAGAGTTAGGTGAGGTTAGAACAATATAGACACAAACCCAAAATCTATTCGCAATCTACACTCCATGAAGCACAACCTCATAAACCTACAAGTGAGAAATATATGCACAAAATATAACACAATGGAGAGGCAAGAGAAATACAATAAAAATGAGCTAGGGTTGAAGAAACACCACAAAACATGATTTTTATTGCTTTAAAACATGCACAAACCATTACATATGATGCATAAAGGCATAATTACATTGATAGGCCCAAGAGAAGGCTCACAGCTCAAATGGAGTTAAGGGAAAATTTTGCAAGAGTTTCCCAAGCTCCCAAAATGTCTCTCTTCAAAATGAGGTGCATTTTATAATATATAAGCAATGTCTCACCAACCCTCATTAAAGATGTATGGGCACCCATAAAATTTTTCTTACCAAGGGTAATTTTACTGTCAAAAAATACATGGACGCCATACTACATTAATATTGGTTGTTGAGCTATCATTCACCCACCTACCTTCACCTTGCTTGGGACTCGTAAGTCATCCAACCATGTGACCTTTCCAACCCAAACGTGTTGTCTAACCTCAACCATCCAACTTGGTAGTTGGACATCGTCCAACCCATAGGTCATATATGTTGTAGTAGACACCCAACCTGATGGTCACCACCTTTACATAGTGGGTTGTCCAATATGGGAGATTAGATGACCATCTAACCTATCTCTACACATCTAATATGTGACTCAACCAAAACAAGCATTCAATCGATTGTCCACCCCAAGGGGGTTAGATGCCGTCCAACCTATCCATACGCCACACCACCGACCAACCTCTAGCTATCCATCCCATCCAACCAACCCAATTGACCAACCCGGGGGGTTGGGCGATTGTTTAACACCCATCCAACCCGCACTATTTAATCCTCCCTACCGATGCATGAATCATCCGTCTATCCTACAACTTGACCATCCGTCCTGCAACCTCGGACATCATCCACTTGATTCTCGACTCGTTGGGAAACCCGACTAGCTTGGTTCACCATGGATCATCAGCCGCCATGCATGAAGATCAACTCGGTTGGGTCATCCCATATTGTCTTTTTCCTTTGATACACGAGACCAAAATTAATGGTCATTCACACATTTTAGAAATTGAATGGCTAAGCCCATTTATGATGATTAATCCAAATTAACCTGAGGGTGAATTTGGGATAATAATGGCGACCTCTTGGGTACATCTACCTACTAGATGTATGACTAGTTGCCTTGAAGTATCCATTGGGCATGAAGTCAAACATAGCCTTTAAGATTGGTATGTCCTTTTGAAAATTTGTCCCCTAGACCCATGTGACCTTAGAATCTAGATTGAAACTATCTTAGCTTGCTCTCAAAGCTGACCTTTGGGGTTCTTTGATAAGAATTTTGCATGGTTTCCCAAAACTAAAATTTTTGCCAAGGTAAGGGCACAAATAACTCTAGACTGCGACTAATCATTGGGGCTGATAGATGCACTTTTGGAAGCTGCCCCGAAATTTAATTTTCTTCATTAACAGGCCCACTTTGGAAATGCACTATACAAGAGCAACAACAAAGCCCAAAACTATGTACAAATGAGAAAAGAATACATACCCCAAGTGGAGCATGCAGAGTGTGCACAAGGACTTCTTCTGCTGAAAACAAACCTACTTACTCTATTTTAGCCAAAATAAGGAAGAGCTAAAAATATTATGTGATCAGGGAGAAATAACTTCCCTTCTTTACAAAAAGTGGCCATGCAATTAATTTGGCAACGAGCATGGCCATGTGCTTGAGTGAAAAAATGGTATAGAAGTAATTCTTACCCCAACTAACAAAAGTATCAACTTCAATAAAAATGCCTCCTCAAGATACTCACGATTTAGATCTTGGAGGTTTCAATGCTTGACTTATGGTGCATTGAGAATCATCCTCATTCTCTAAAGTGAGCATGACTAGCTATGGCTTCTCCCTTGGCTCCAGTGAAGCCAAGTACCTAATGGGGCATGGTGCGGCCCACTTAATCTTCCCATTACTCTGAGCTCTGACTTCAAGAATGAATTCCTTTTGCATGCCTTCTCGGAAAAGGTGGTTGTTTACATGCTCATTTTGACCTTGTGGGGCATCTATGAACAATTGGTTCTCTCATTTGATGATAGTTTGAGTGATGATGTCATCTTTTCTTCCTTCTCATTCCTCGACTATATGGAAATACTCCTCAACATGTAACTTCTTCGGATTACTTGTAGCATATGATGGAATCATTTGTGAGCTGCTGCAATTTGTTGAAGCTTGCTGCTCACTTAAGAGTTCCTCCTTTTCTTGAAGACCAAGACTATCTGCACACTTGTCTTCTTCCTCCAATATGGAGTTTGACAAGTCAAACTCCTCTAGTTTTTGATCTTGAGGGTTGTCCAGGGAAGTGAGGTCTTCTTAAATATCCTCCTCCATCACATGTTTATCGACTAAATCAGAACCTACAAATGAGAGTAAAAGAATTTCAATGATGTCTTCCTCATTTAGGGCCTCTGGATCCAACTTAACCTCTATTGTGTGTTCCTCTTCATCCAAAATTGGAGTTGCTTCTTCCTCCCTTGTTATCTCTACACCTTGTGATTAATCAACACTTCCCGAAAATTGGGTGCCCTCACGGAAACTGCATTATGAAAAAATGGATTGATGATCCTCTTATTATTCTTACTCTGCTTCAGCTATAACCAAATCAAATTTTACCACATGTTCTCCAACCTTAGCCTCCTTCGAAGGCCTAACCAGCAAGGGAATCTTCTCTATCCCTAATTTCACACCCCAAATCCTCAAAAATGTTGTCATTTCTTCTCTGTTGGGTGTCTTCTCTTGTTTTTTCCCTTAACTGGTCTTTTTTGGGTTTCTTCCCAACATAGACTTGGGAATGCAAGAGTGAAAAGAGTTTGCGAGAATCGAATCGGAAATGAGGCACCACGAAGTAGTTGCACTCCAACGGAATCGTGAAAGCTCCAACGATAACAAGGAAAAAATGATCAAAAATGGAAGAACTTGCTCAACAGAAACAAAGCTTGCATAGAGAAAAGACAGTGGAGTGTCTTGGCATGCTCATAAATGAATAGAAAAAGGGTACATATAGGGTGTTGAGTAACCCTAGTGCATGACACATATGAAACCCTAAACCTAACCCTAAAACTAACCCATGTGAGATGACCCTCCAACATGAGAGGAGGACACATAGGATAACTCACACTAACACCCCCCCTTCATTGAAGTTGGGGTAACGGCTATGATGAGTTAGACGGAAGAGGAAGACACTCCTAAACAACTAAGAAAGATGTGTCAATGGGGCCCGACAACTAAAGGCCTAATAAGGTGCCCATATATAAACACAATATTCCTAGAAGAAGAAGAAAAAAGGACTAAATAGCCCTAAGAAGATGGGCAGCTGCAGAAGACCTCACCCCAAGAAGAGACCGTAAGTGAAGAAACTTCATCTTAGTGAAAGGCTTGGTGAATAAGTTTGTAATCTGATCAGCTATCTAAATGTACTGAATGTCGATGATACCATCATGAATAAGCTCCCGTATGAAGTGCATATGGATCTCAATGTGCTTCGTCCGTTGATGTTGAACTGGATTTCTGCAAATAGAGATAGTGCTTGTGTTATCACAGTAGATAATGGTAGGCCACCGAAAGTGGATGCCAAACTCTGTCAGAATACCCTGTAGCCAAATAGCTTCTATGGCAGCGTTGACTGCTCCTCTGTATTCTGCCTCTGTAGATGATATCGCAATTGCATTTTGCTTCTTGCTAGACCAACTAATAGGACCCAAACCAAGAGAGAAATCTGTAGCCAGAAGTAGATTTCTGATGATCTAAGTCACCAGCCCAATCAGAATCTGTGAATCTAATCAAGTCAATATCAACCCCTCCATGATAGTGTATGCCATCAGCATAAGTGCCACGAACATAATGAAGGATCTGTTTAGCTGCTTTCCAATGCAGCTCATGTGGCTCCTGCATGAATCTGGACACGATCCCAACAACATATGATAAATCCGGTCGAGTGTGAGTCAAGTAGATCAAGCTCCCAACTAACTGTCGGTAAAGAGTACCATCAACCAAGGGAGTAGAGCAATCTGAAACCAACTTAACCCCGGAAAGAAAAGGAGTAGGAGAAGACTTGCAATCAGACATCTGAAACCGAGCTAGCAAATCAAGAGCATACTTAGGTTGCAAAATCAAGATTCCCGAGTCAGATTGTGAAATGATCCCAAAGAAGTAATGAAGCGAGATCTAAGTCACCATGGAAAACTTGTTGGCTAAGGCGATCTTCACAGAATCAATAATAGAGGAAGA
This sequence comes from Taxus wallichiana var. yunnanensis, assembly GCA_018340775.1. Lineage (NCBI taxonomy): Eukaryota > Viridiplantae > Streptophyta > Pinopsida > Cupressales > Taxaceae > Taxus > Taxus wallichiana. The sequence continues at coordinate 11,002,951 of CM031236.1, forward strand.
GTTGCTGTGATCAAAAAGTCATCAACATATAGAACAAGAATGAGTATGGAGTCATCTTGCCATAGAATATAAACATTTGGATCAGAGTGACACCTAGTAAACCCTGATGTAAGTAAGAAGGAGTCCATCTTGGCATACCAAGCTCGAGGGGCTTGTTTAAGGCCATAAAGAGACTTCTTTAACTTACAAATGAGGGAGGAATCTTGGACATAACCCGGAGGTTGTTCCATATAGATCTCTTCCTCTATGTCACCATGAAGGAAGGCACTCTTAGCATCGTTCTTCATGAGAGAGGAATACTCCTCATCCATGGCGAATCTCACTCAAGAATACCGAAGCCTCCCGGAAAGACTATGGATCAGAAGTAGAGGTGAAGAAAGAGTGGGATCCAATGAAATCTGAGCGAGTATGTCTCATATCTAAAGTATCTCCAACTAAATCTCCAGCACTTTGCAAGGATTTCCTAGCCCAAAGGGGACCAGGAGGATCAGGCTCAGAGTCGGAAGATTCTTCACTTGAGTGAGAAGGGACATAGTCCTCATCATCACTACTGTCAGAATCAGAAGACTAAGAGGTCTAATGGTCGGGAGGATCCGGAAGAGGAGCACGCTCAACAAAGATATCATCATCGATGAGTCGAATCCGAATCAGCGAGTGAAGAACCTCAATACGTGGAGAAGTAGAAGTCGAAGAAGACTCATCGAAATTAACACATCTCTCAATATATAGCTCATGAGAAGTAGAATTCATCAATCGATATCCCTTCACACCATCAGGATACCCTACAAAGATACAAGGTTTGGATTGTGGTTCCAAGGCCTTGTGTTTCTTCTTGGGAATATGAGCCATAGCCTTGGATCCGAAGACTCGAAAGTGCTCAACATCAAGCTTGCGTCCAAACCAGGCTTCAAAGGGTGTCATCCCTCTTACTGCCTTGTGTGGAACATGGTTCTGAATGTAATTTGCACAATTCACTACTTCGCCCAATACTGCGGAGGAAGAGACTTTGAGTGAATCATACAAGTGGCCATCTCCTTCAGAGTATGGTTCTTTCTTTCTGTGACTCCATTCTACGAAGGGCTATAAGCAATTGTATGTTGCAAAGAGATCCCTTCAGAAGTACAAAAATCCATGAACCTATTGTTTACATATTCACCTCCATTGTCGGTTCGGAGAACCTTAATAGACCGTCACTTTGTTTCTCAGCAAGAGCCTTAAAGTCCTGAAAATGTTCAAAGACTTCAGACTTAAGCTTAAGAAAATATACCCAAGTATATCGCAAATAGTCATCAATGAAGGTTAGCACATAAAGATCTCTAGTAAATGAAGGAGAAGGAAATGGACCAGAAACATCGTTGTGAACAAGATCCAAGGGATGAGTGGCTCTCCAGGATTTTCCTTTGTCAAATTTCTTTTCAGGATGCTTTCCAAGGGTACAACCCTCACAAAGACCCTTAGAAAACTTGACGCGAGGCAACCCGTTGACCATTTCGTTTTGAATCAATTGTTCAAGATAGCGATAGTTTAGATGTCCAAAATGCTCATGCCATAGCTTACTAACCTCATTTGCATGAGTGAGCAAGGCAGTGGGCGTAGAATTAGAAGTAAAGTGGGAGAAGGTGTACAACCATGAATGGTGATCTGCCTTTCCCTTAGCCACTGTAGTGTCATTGTTAAGCTCACGAATAATCACCGAGTTAGGACCAAATTCCACTCGCATTCCTTCACCAAGATGAGTAATTTGGTAAATTGATAGGAGATTGGTAGAGAGATCAGGAACACTCAACACTTGGTTAAATGTCCCCCATCCATCTCTACCAATCCACTACCGAAACCGACACTGTCATGTCATTACCCATCATGATTTGGGACATTCCACAAGGTTCGATGTTGGAAAACTCAACATGCGAACAACCCCAATGGTGTGAGGCACCAGAATCTATAATCCATGTCGATGAAGTACAAAATTTGGCTAAAAAGGCCTTTCCTTTCTTCTTATCATTTTTAGTACCTTTTACAATAGAAGACTCAGCCTTCGGAGTACTTTGTTTTATGGATTCAGGAACACTTATTTTATTTTTCTCAAGTAAATGAGATAAGTGATCAATTTGTTTCTTAAAACAATGTTGGTCGTCGTGACCAGTCTTCTTGCAATAGGAACACAAATACTTGCTTTTCTGCGCCCTAGGCTCATAAGTCGAAGTGTTTGTGTCATTTTTAGGTTTGATCTTGGTTTCTTTCTTAGGTTGATCCTTAGTTTCTTTCTTCTTTTCAGTCTTCTTTCCCTTGCTAGTACTTGCTACAAGGGCATGTGACTTGGACTTGAGAGACCCCATTTGAATGAGTTTGTCTTGTTCTTGAATGAGTTGGGACAAAAAACAGTCAAAGGAGGGCATTGTCAAAGTATCGCCCAAAGCAGCTTTTGTAGCATAGAAAGTTGACACAAAGACAAAATATTCGGGACCTAGCTTAGAGAGAATCGACAAGATCAATTGAGAATCTTTCTTTTCTACTTGACATCCTTTTAACAATAATCTAATGTGGACAAATTTTGAGAAGAAGGCTTGTAGGTTTTCAAAGTCACTAGGATTTAACCCTAGTAGTTCGTTTTCCAACTCATGCGCTCTCATGTCATCTAGTTGTCCAAACATCACATCCAAAGATTTTCCACACATGTATGTAGGTGTTTCGACGCCTCAATGTGGAAGAGCAAGTCGGAGAAACAGATATGCAAAGAATACCTAAAGCTTCATCACTATGGTTTAACCACTTAGATTTTTCAAGTTCGTCATCCGGTTCGGTCTCGCTCCCATGGTGATGTGGTATAACACTTTACCCCTTAGTTTCATTATTATTTTTTATCTCCATTCAAAAAATTTGAACGGTGTAAGCAAAGGAATTGAAAGTGCATCCATAGTGAGAGAGAGAGAAAGAAATGCAGAAAAGAAACACAACCACCTAGGACAATAACAACCCCCCTACTTTCGCACTTTATAGTTGAGTCCGTTGATTATAATCGGGTCCATGCGTGCGGTTTGAAAAAATTGGTAACTCGACTTGCAATTAGCGTAATAATGCGCAAGAGAGGAAACCACAACAATGTTTCGTGTAGCATAACAAAAAGGACACCGTAAACAAGCACAAGAAAAAAATAGAAAGGAGGCAAAAGCCAACCCTGGTGGTGAGAAAAAGCGTTTCACATCACACAAAAGAATCCCTTTGTCATAATACTGTGGCGGACGCACTCACAAGTCCATGAAAGAAATGAATAAAACAAATCTCAAAAGAATGAGCTGAAATAAGCAATACAAAGACACCCCCCCAAGAATGCGGCACTTTATAAAATTAGTGCATTTACAAAGAGAATTATCCCATCATTTAGAGTGCAATTAAACATGCAACTTTGACTAAAGAAGTGCTCAAAACCGAGCAACGAGTCAAAAGTTATAGCAAAAACCAATTCCCGCAATTGATGAGAAAAAGCCAATAAGCCTGCAAACGGATTTAAAAAGTGCCCTAAACGCATGCAAAGGGTGTCGTATGTATGCTCGTTGGAAACGACATGGAATTTGAGATAGGGTTTGTTTGTATTGCGAGGGGGGATTAGCCACCTGCCAATCCCGGACCTCACCCTTTGTCTTCGGCACTCGACGAAAGGTTAAAAATACACAAAGCCAATAGACCAAATTATAATGCCAAAGAAATATAGTTTAAATAATGTTAATGAAATAAAATTATATCTAATTAATTACAAGAAATTATTAAGATCTAAAAAAATTAAATCCTAATGAAGAATTTAAATAAGATATATCCGTATCGAGCTACACGACTTACCGTCACACCACAAGCTTGAACTTATGGTGGAGAGGTGGTTTAGGTCATAACGGTGTTTGCATTGTTAATGGTAGAGGGGAAGGTGTTATAATCTGCCCTTGTGGAGGGGACTTGGGTTTGGAAGGGAAAAGGGAAGAGAAACTAAGATGGGATGGAAGACTAGGAGATGGAGAAGTGGGTTCCACAATGGGCGTAGCAAGTGGAAAACTTGGGAAGTGTGGTTCCCGCTGAGATGGCAATGCCTATGGAACTGGAAAAGGGTTGTAAGATGGCAATATGGGTGCCTATCATTGATAGGATGATCTTGTATTGTGTTCATGTGCATCTACAGCTTGAACCCATCTTTCAAGATGGGGTACCATCTCGGTTATGTAATCGAACTTCCTAGAGGGCTTTAATCCGAATGGGGCTAAACCACATGAAAGGTACCACGAATTTGAATTTGAGTGTTTTTGTTGTGATGAAGCCCTTATCTACACCAACTTGGCCTCCATGCCTTGAACTTTGTTTTGTAGCTCAATATCCTCAAGCATAGGATAATAGCCTCCATAATCCATGTACCCTCGCTTTCAACAACCGCATATTCTAACATATAACCAAACTGATCTCGTATCTTGCTCATACGGGTATGCATAGTGTTGATCTTAATATAAGTACGAGATCTGGAGGTGGCTTGAAGTACCCTAAGAATATATGCTACAAATGTGGAGGTATGTTTGAATGACATTGTTGTTGTTGCATGTGTGAATTCCAAGAGGGGAATGAAGTCATGATTGCACAACTTCATGGAATGAAAGAAAGTGGAAATATGTGGAGGAAAATGAAATGAGAATGGATGGAAGGAAAATCTGCAACTCAGAGAATGGGTTGTTGACCGATGGAGTCAAAAAAATTGCTTTGCATGAGCCTCCAAAGGTTGAATCTCACCAAGAACACACCAACTTGATGAAATGAAGTGGTAAGGTGCTTCAAACCTCTCCCATCGGGTGTGCCAAAATTGTTAATGCAAAATTACAGCACCCTTGATTACTTGTGATTTGTGTGTGAGGGAATCAATATAATTTGCATAACATGGGGTTATCTCTCGGGATGTGGGACTTGAGAATCGAGATAACCCTTTGGAGAAGTTCGGCTTCCTCTTCCTAATCCTACTACTAAACTACTCCTAATGATGAAAAGACACCTTACATCACCGTAAATATCCTAAAGCTTCCAAGGAGAAAGGGAGAGAGAAAGTGCATAAAAGAGAAATCCTACACTAAAGGGTGTGAAAGCACCAGAAAAAATGGACAAGATACTCTGTTGAGGGAGGAAGAAGAGGGGAAAATAGAGTTGGGTGAGGTTAGAACAATAGTGACACGCACCCAAACTCCATTTGCCATCTGCACTACATGAAGCACAACATCATAAACCTACAAGTGAGAAAAGCATGCACAAAATACAACACAATGGAGAGGAAAGAGAAATACAATAAAAATGATCTATGGTTGAAGGAACACCAAAAAATATGATTTTATTGCTTTAAAACATGCACAGACCATTACATATGATGCACAGAGGAATAATTACATTACTAGGCCCAAGAGAAGGCTCACGGCTTAAATACACTTGAACAAAAATTTAGCATGAGTTTCCCTAGCTCCCAGAATGTCTCTCTTCAAAATGAGGTGGAGTTTACACTATATAAGAAATGTCTCACCAACCCTCATTAAAGAGGTATGGGTACCCATACAAATTCTCTTTCCAAGGGTAATTTTTTGTTAGAAAAGACATGGTTGCCATACTGCATTAATACTGGTTGTTGAGTTGTCATTCACCCACCTATTTTTTCCTTACCTAGGACTCGTAAGCCGTCCAACCATATGACTTGTCTAACCTAAACATGTCGCCCGACCTCAACCATGTCTAACATGGTAGTTGGACATCGTCTAACCCACATGCCATATATTTTGTAGTGGACGTTCAACCTGATGGTCATCACCTTTACACCATGGGCCATCTAACCTGGGAGGTTAGACAACCATCTAACCTATCTATACATGTCCAACCTGTGACCCGACCAGCCCAAGCATCCAAAATATTTCTAACCCAAGAGGGTTGGGACGCCATCTAACCCGTCTCCGTACACCACACCGCCAACTAATTCCTAGCCGTTCATCTCAGCCAACCAACATGGCCGACCAACCCGGGGTTGGAGGCCGTCAAACCTAGCTCTATCATCCAACTAAAGGGGGTTGTAAAGTCATCTAACACCCGTCCAACCCTACACTATTTAATCCTCCCAAATTGAAATTGACTCATCCATCTGTCCTCTACAACTCAGCCATCATCCAACATGATTTTGACTCACCTGGGAAACCCGACTAGCATGGTTTGTCGCGGTCCACTAGCTCGTCATGCATGAAGATCAACTTGGCCATGCCATCTCATATTGTCTTTTTCCTCGATACCTAGGACCAAAATTGATGACCTTCGCACGTCCAAGAAATTGAATGGCTAATTCCATTTATGATGATTCATCATAATTAACCAAGGGGGTGAATTTGGGATAATAGTAAAATCCACCGGTCGGCGTGGTTGGGAAGCGGAGGGTCTACGACGAAGGTAGTCATAGATGGGACTGGAGGAAGGTCTATAAGAAATTAAGGGTTTAGGTGGGGTCATGGTGGATTGTTGAGAACTTCTCAAGGAGAAGTTTGATTTCATTTGTTAAGCGATCACCAAGCAAACTATTCCTTTTGTTTTGAATAAGAATGTGAAAAAAGAAAAGGGGGTGGATAACAAAGGACCTAGGAGAAGGTGAACTATGTCTGGTTTTGGGTAAATTATGGCTAGGAAGTTTCTGAGGTGGCTTCCTGTTGGGTGATCAAATCCCAATCGTCTACCGGGAGAGGAAGTGTTTTGATGTGTTAATTTGATTTGTACTTTATAGGTCAGTGTGATAAGATGTGTGATGCAGAAGATTGGACCCCTATTTAGACTATGTGAGCAAACAGGATGTAAAAATAATGTTCTTTTTAATTCCAAAACAAAGTGTGATATTCGATGAGGATGTAAACAAGAATGGGAAAGTATGATGAAAAAAGGATAAAATAGGGAAAAAGTGGGGAATACCTAAATAGAACTTTTCCTATTTATCTGCATTTTTGAATGATGAGCAATCCAAGCCACGAACCCAATAGGAGCAAGCAATAAAGTGGAGCCTTACGTTGCAGTGTTAGTTAGTAGCGAGGCAATCAAAATATAGATAGAAAAGAAAGATATCACCAAAAGGATGGTCCCACCAGTGCATGCCAAGAAATGCTTACCAAGTTTCTCGCTCTTAATGAGGGTAGTGCACAAGCTACTAAAGAAACTATAAACCTCGAAATGTTGAAGGGTTTATGTTACCTTAGATACGATGCGATATGGGCCCAAGATGACAATGGATCCCACTACTACAAATTAGATCAAACCTGCAGATAAGATTGAAAATGAAATTGATTATATGGATTTGTGCGGGGCTACCTAGACAATGTTGTCTCTAAGAAGTTTTTGCTTACTTTCGTGGATGTCAACCCCTGTTTCATAGAAAAGAGTAAATAAAGTAAGTATTGTAGATAACATGCAAAGCAACAACAACACTAAATCTAAAAAATAATTAAATTTGATTTAAATTTGATTCAATTTGAATAACTGTAAAATAAGGGTTACCTGGTCTGGGTCAACGACGACCTAGAATGTACACAGGTAGGTCGACGGTGACTGGGAAGGTAGATTTGGACTGTAGGATAAATATACAGACTTGGAGAGCCTGAATGCTAACTAGAGGATGCTAGGGATCTAAATATGCTTTGAGTAGTCTACAATAGAAGGACCAGGGGCAGAAAGCTCTAGAAAATGACTGGAAACAGTAGAAGAAGAGATCTGTTTGACATATTGGGCCTAGGTTGATGACGATCGTCACAAGGTCGGAAGTAACTGTAGTAGAATTAGATAAAGCCACAGATGAATGGGTGAGAAGGATAACGTGCAAGAAAAAGGCTAGAAAAGAAGGTTGCTCAAATTTTTTGAGTCACTTTGACCGATTTGAACTCGCAAAAGATTAGATACGAGCAATACAAAGATAATCTGATAAAAATATCAATAAAGATATACAGAGATACTAATAAGTCTCACGAAAGATGATCATGAGCGATGCAAGCATGTCGATGGAATGTGCAGAGGGTATGTAGATGTCTCAAGAATGCTCAAGCATGAGGAAGGGTGCTCAAGTCACAAGAAGGCTCGAGGTTGCATGCATTTGATGATGAATAGAAAGAGAGAAGCTAATTTTATAGGTTCGACGACAACCAAGTTGGTCACGGCCGATTATCATGGTGAAAGTTTCCCCAATGGGAGGATTTCTCTGCTTTTGGTGTGATATTGTGTTTTTAAGGATTGGCCAAATGATTTAAAAATGTAGGCGGATTGGGATTATTGGGGATGAATTTAAGGTAGTTAGGGCATAAAAATATATGGGGAAAAGATTAGAAAAGCAAAGGGATGAATTTAGGATTAAAAATCCTAAATGGCAAGATGAAGGGTATTTATTAACTAATATGAATTAATTAACTAATAAGAATAAGGATTAATGTGGATGGGATAATTGGGAATGTAAGATATTAAAATGATTAATTAATTAATGTGGCTTAATTAATTAATGGGGATTGATGGGCCTTTCATTAGATGAAGGGGATAAATTAAATAAGTATGCACACGTAGGTGATTAAGGTATAGCTACCAAATTTAGGTGTCTACATCGGGTTGTCCCCTGCATGTATCATAAGTGATTTAGGGTTGTGTGTTTCTCTTTTATCATGTGTGTGTGTGTGTGTGTGTGTGTGTGTGTGTGTGTGTGTGTGTGTGTGTGTGCGCTCCTTTCACTTTGTATGTGGCTTATTATGACTCTATATAGCCCAATGGATAAGGCATTGGTCCAAATTGTAAAATGAGATTATGGAGTTCCTTCTCATCATGTCCTCACTTTTTTCGATCTAGAATGAGTCCCCAAGTGAGAGCCAATTGTTGTCATCTATTTTTGGAAGGGAAAAATTCAACTTGAAAACAAGACAACTCTACCCTAATGTTGAAATGATTCATTGTAAGCCTTCCCAGACACCCTTCCAGATCAGTTCATCCCCTATGTCATGCCTATCCCCATCCATGTAATGCTAATGTATGTGGTCTTAACCTTTCCAATTTGTAGAAGAGATGAAAACAAGTTTACAAGTTATTTCCAAGACAATGTCTTTCAAAGACAAATCTTTCAACAGACTTAGAAATGGTTATTTTTAGCCATTAAAAGGTAGGTGCATATTGTTCAAAGTGGATTTGAAGCCCTAAATTCATCAAAGAGTTATATTAATGAGCCAATATCATTGTGTAAGTTATTTATGAAGATTTTGGAAAGATCCAGAGGTTTAGGAGCAAGTTCAACAAAAGCAGGTTTTTGAGGCCAAAGGAGCTTGCATTGCGAAAAAGCACCTAAGCATCGGAAAATGATTCTAGGAGCTCAAAAATGAGTCAAAGGTCAAACAAGAGTGTCTCCAAGCCTATATATTATCTATCTAGGGAGGGATGTTCTCTGAACTATGGGGCACTCCCCTGCCCTCTCTTTATTCTCTATTATTAGATAGGTGGGGAACTTCCACTATTCGGCTTATACTAGACAACCTATCTCTATTTTGGGTGTTATACAAATACGGCTATGTTATCTAGGATATGGAATCCCAACCTTTCCTATCTATTTATAGATATAGGATAATGTGGCTGAAACATATATAAATAGGGGCTATAAACCAATCTCCAAGGGGAAAATGGGGATATAAAAGTGTGCCCCCCATCTTGCTCCCATTTGGTCCCTCACATGACCAAGTTTGGCTCTCGGGTTCCAAAACCAAGCCCTTTTCTCTATCTCCTCCACCTGTGTATGCTCACCACTTGTCCCCCTAGAGCTGAGGCACAATTTTTTTTCCCCTTCATCCCTTTCCAATGGGAAAATGGGGATAGAAAAGTGCACCCCCCACCAAAGGCATTAAAACTAAGGAGATAGCCATTTTTTTCATCTCCCCCCACTTTGCTCCAAATCTACCCAGAACTCTGGCAAAAAAATTCTAGAATCCTTCACCTCCATTTTAATTCTTACATTCATCCCTCATGTCCCTATGATCACAAGATAAAGATTTACATGAAAATTGCAAATTTTTAAAATCTCCGTGTTTATTTTTTCCAAAATGACTCCATAACCTACGAAGGAAAAAAAAATATATATATCACAAACCAAACAGCAGATCGAGGTGAAGTTTTTTACTATGTTCTCCATTTCCAAACATGTTGAAGGAGAAATTTGGAGCATATTTAATGTTTCTTATATTTTAATGGTGAAAAACTTTCTTTTTTACCATAGATTTCGCTTTCCTCAATTTCCAATCATTCCAACAAACGGATCAAGTTAAAAATGTGAATACAAAGTCCAGAAGAAAAACCTATTCTGGTGAAACCAATTTCATCACAATCCAAGGTGGGAAAGTGCACTTTCAAAGCTCAAGGAATCCATTAATGGATTCCATAGCATAACATCAAAAAGGCAAAGTGAGTTCCTTCTTCACTTCCCAGGGTTCTAGTGGGTGAAATCTCTTAAAAATTTGAGCAGAGCTTCGTGATAAATTATGTAAACTTCTACAAGTGGTTTTGTTTGAATCTGACACTGGGGAAGACCAATTTATATTTTTAGTAAGTATCTATGGGAATACATACTAAAATAGTAAGTCTGAGAAAAATGTGCATTCACACTCCTCATTCCATTCCCCCATGATCGAGACACTCAAAAATTGGTGAAATTGACAAAAATGACAAGAATGGCCAGAATGGGTACTCATGATGAATATGCTAAAAATAGTAAATGGGTGAAATGAGCCAAAAATGGCCACATTTCAACACTTCACCCATCCCACAACAATCTCAAGACTCACAAGCCTTCTGCTTGAGTTTCAAGTCAATCCTTGCATTCCTTGATGCGGTGAGCGAAGAGTGTTGAAATGAGGAAATTACCAATTTCATATCAAAGGCCATTCCAGTCTATTTCACATGAAGTGCATGATAAAGAGGTGGATGACACTGATTCTAATTCAATTCTTCTTTCTTTACTCTGTGATCGAAAATATTTTATCTCGTCTTTCACTCATCACCAAAGTGTTCCCGCGATGGTAAATCAATATCAAGGAGGGGTGAAACAAGTACATTGAATTCTTCTCATGTAAATGATTAATAATGAAATGTGATAGTGTCTCGGAATCAAATTTCTTATCTCAATGAGGGGAGTTATATTCCATTGTTATTGGTGGTCTACGTCTCATGTGCTCATCAATCCTCTTCTCGGTGTATCCAAGTGAGATGCAGAGGCTCATCATTTCAAGAGTTTTTAGAGGAAAAAGGGAAAAGTGTTCAAAGTGAACTTCATTAGAGCTTCACATCAGTGTAACAAAGGTGGTAGAGGTCATGAGGGACCAATTTCCATCTTCGATTCTTCAAATTCTTCAGTTTGGATCTTCATCAAATACGGAGGCATCTTCATCCATGCTTTGGAGCATTTCTTCTTCCCTCTCTTCTCTCATTCTTTCTCCTCTTCTCTACCCCCTTTCTAATTCTTCATTGTGAGAAATCATGATGTTTGTCCTATTCATTTAAATATGACTATAGTTAATATTGTAATAATTCACCCTTAATTAATAAAAGGGGACTTAATTTCATCCCTAGGGATTCGAAGAGTCACATGTTGTGGAGGAAAATTGAAAATTCATGTGGGGGTAGGCGAAGAGTCTTTCTCAAGTCTATAAATTGTAATGACTTCCCCATTATTAAGGGTTGTCAATTTTGTGTGTTCAAGAGTAGATAACTACTTGTGATAAGCAAAAGAGATAACTATTTTCTTTTTTATCCTCTTTCTCATATGTTCTTCCATTTCTCTCTTTGTACAAATTTGTGAGAATGGAAATAAAGAAGAAAGGAGTCTCTTACTTTTTTCATGATGGAATTAATTAAACTTTGTGTTCATAATTTCATCTTATCTTAGTGTTAGTAACAAGGTTGTTTTATTTCTAATTATGTGTGATGATATACTCTAATTAATATTTATAGGCATCTAAACTTTCTACCTATGATATTAATCCCCTTCCTAATTTCCCACCTACTTAACAAATTTCTCCTTGCAAGAAATTACAAGCATTTTCCATAGGTTAAATAGAATGTTCTTGTTGGATCCCGACCTCTACAACAACTACAAAATTTCATTTTCATTCACACATAATAAATGGATCTACCCCATTCAAGCAGAGGTACCTAATCCCAGAGAGAGTTGTTGAAATCCACCAATTTGTCTAACCAAAAATTTTCTCACCAACACAAAGTTAAGTTAATTGAATTGTCTTTCAAAGTTTGAATTAGCATTGATTCACCCCCCCCTCTCAGTGCCTAGAATTTCCAACATGTTAAATAAGTCTTAAGACTCGATTTGCAATGAATGAGGAAAAGAGGATACACATATAAGAGCTGAATATGGGATAAAAACTTGTTCTTTTAAGCAACCAGTCAAATGAATTTGATCAAAACTTTATAAATGCTAAGTGAATTCTTATAAAAGTAGGGAGTCGTGCTTCCATACAAGTTGAATCTTGAAAACTTTTTCAAGTACATACTTGATTAAACTGTTGGAGTTGGTGCTTTAAGTTGAGTAGGTGCTCAACAAATTGATATATTTGTAATCTCTTATGGGAAAATTGTCCACAATATTGCATTGATTTCAGTGGGTTTTTCTCCCTTTTAAGGGTTTCCCATATAAACCATTGTCTTCATATGTTCTTGCTTTTCATTTGCTTATGCTTGAATGTCATTATTTCCTCATGGTAAAGGTTAATCAAGATTGAATGATTTGCTAAGGCATAAAATTATTTTCAAAGGTTAAAGAAGCATTTATTCACCCCTCCCCTCTTAGTGCTTATGTTTCCAACAATTAGTATCAGAGGTAGGTTTGTTAGAGAAAGCTTAACAACTTGAAGGAGATACAAGAAGCACAATCATGGCCAATAATCAAGCTCAAAGTGATTTGTCTACTAATAAGGCACCTCTCTTAAATGGAACCAACTATGAATTTTGGAGCATTAGAATGAAGACCTATCTCATGTATCTAGGATTTGATATATGGTAGTCAGTAGTTGATGGCTACACCATTCCAAGCACACCTCCAACCGATGTAGCGAGAAAGACAGATAGTGACAATATCTTAAAGGAAATGAATGTAATCTTACGTGTAATGGGATAAGTAGAGTTTCTAAAATTTATGCACTATAACATAGCCAAAGATATTTGGGATAAACTAAAGACTATCTATGAAGGAGAAAACAAGGTCAAGATAGCTAAGTTGTAGACCTAGTGAAGGGAATTTTAGAGCCTGAGAATGAAGGAAGATGAAATTATTACATCCTAATTACACAGATTGATGAGGTGTGTTAGGAAATAAGGGATGAAATATGCGAATAATCCTCACGTAATCGTAATAAGAGAAACTAATATGCGTAAAATATTACAGATCTCAAATAAAAGTGCAAAATAAAATAACACAACACAAAGAGACAATATTTAACGTGGTTTACCCAATTTGGGCTATGTCCACCAAGAATAACTTGCTCATATTTTATTACAAGCCACTACTCTCTCAATACAATACCCATATCCGCTTTGGAGCTATGCTCAACAAACTCTCTGGAATTCACACTCCGAATTCAAAACACATCTCGCAATGTTACATTATCCCTACCATATGCACAAAACCATATAAATAGACAACCGGTTAAGTAATTTTACAAAATCGTGGGTATCAAAACCATGGGCCAAAACCGTCCCATAAACCTATGGATCAAAAATCCGCCCATATGAGAAAAGCACGTCTCTCGGTATATCGGGCAAGTTTTAAGGCAAAAAAAAACCCCGGCGAGACAACTGTGGAAAGTGTACAATACTCTTAGTGTACAGTATTCAACACTTCCTCACATCAAAACAGGCTCCACAACCTAACAGTCTCCCACTTGGAGACTAGTTTTCCTCTGAGCAAGCTTTGCAACCCTTCACTAGTTTCCTTGAAGATCAACCAAAGTTTAACATAGCTTCAGTTTTTCCCTTGTGACCACCTTGGTCATCATGTCTATAGGATTTTGACTAGTATGAATCTTCTCCAACTTCAACTTCTCTTCCTCCAAAGTTGTCCTGATGAAATGGTACATTAACTGTATATGCTTTATCCTAGAGTGGAAAGTAGAGTTCTTAACTAGGTGTATAACACTTTGACTATCACTATACAACTTTCATTCCTCCTGCTTATGCCCCAAATCCTCAAGAAATTGTTGTAACCAAATCATTTCTTTGCTTGCCTCTGTGGCAACAACATACTCACCTCCTCGTGGGTTACAAAGCCACCAAATTTTGTAGTCGTGAAATCCAAATTCACTGTTGTCCCACCTACAAAGTGTAAACATAACATGTCGTGCTCCTCCCGTTGTCTACATCTCTAGTCACATCTCGAATCTACATAACCAAAAAGTGGTGTCTGATCCACTATAGCACAAAATTGTCCCCATGGTTCCTCTCAAATATCGAAAGATCCACTTTACGACCTGCCAGTGATCTCTACCTGGATCATGCATAAATCTACTCATCGCTCCCACTACATGGGAAATATTAGGCCTGGTGCACACCATGACATACATCAAACTACCAACCATTGATGAGTAAGGTACCTTGGACATCTGGTTTCTCTCCTACTCTGTCTTGGGACACTGCTCCTTTGATAACTTGAAATGACCTACCAAAGGAGTCCTAACCGGTTTAGCATCCTGCATATTAAACCTCTCCAAGACCTTCTTAATGTACTCTTCCTGAGATAAAGTCAGCTTTCATTCCTTCCTATCCCGAGATATCCTCATACCAAGGATTTTTTTGGCTGCCCCCAAATCCTTCATAGCAAAGGATTCACTTAGTTGCTTCTTGAGTACTTTTATTTCCTGCATGTTTTTACCTGCAACCAACATGTCATCCACATACAGACAAAGGATAATATAACTTCCATCCTCAAATTTCTTTGTATACATGCAATGGTCAGAATGACATCTAATATAACCTTGCTCCATCATGAAGCTATCAAATTTCTTATACCATTGACGTGGAGCTTGTTTCAAGCCATACAAGCTCTTCTTCAGTTTGCACACCATCTCCTCTTTACCTTTGACCTCATAGCCCTTTGGTTACTGCATATATAGTTCCTCCTCCAAATCACCATGGAGAAATGTAGTCTTTACATCAAGCTATTTTAAGTGCAAGTCTTCTGCTACAACTATTCCAAGAACATTTCTAATAGAAGTCATTTTTACTATAGGAGAAAAAATCTCATCAAAATCTATACCTTTTTTCTATGCAAACCCCTTGACCACCAACTAGGCCTTGTATCTTTTCTTTCCTCCTTCCTCTTTGACTCTAAACACCCACTTGTTTTGTAATGCTCTTTTACCTTCGGTAGCTTCACCAAATCCCATGTCTGGTTCTCCATGAGAGCCTTGATGCTCCTCATCCATGGCTTGCTCCCACTTCTTCTTGGCATCTACCTGCATTGCTTCATCAAAGCTCTCTGGCTCTCCACTATCAATGAGTAATAAATAATAAAGAGAAGGAGAAAACGTTTAGGTTCTCTTCTTACCCTAGAAGACCTCCTCAATATAAGAGTTTGGGGTTCTTGTTGAGGAGGTTCCTGAACTGATTCATGTGTCACTTTCCCATCTAGAAGATCCTCTACCGCTGCATATTCTTTCTTGGATTCTTCCCTATTTTCCTGCAACTACTGCTTATACATGACTTTCTCATTAAAGACCACATCCCTAGATCGAATGCTTTTCTTTTCCTTAATACTCCAACATTTATATCCAAGGTCATCACCACTGTAACCAATAAAAGTACATTTTTCTGATTTAGCCTCTAGGTTGGTCCTATCATCTTTATCTATATGGATAAACACCTCACATCCAAAGACTCTAATAAATGAACAATCAACTTTCTTACCATACCAAGCCTCCTTAGGTATGCCTACATCCAAGGCACTTGAGGGTCCTCTGTTTATTAAGTACACAACTATGCTCACCGCTTCTACCCAAAAGAAAGAGGCAAACCTGCATGTAACCTCATGCTCTTAGCACGTTCCATTATTGTTTTGTTCATCCTTTCTAACACCCCATTCTACCGTGGAGTTCTTGAACTATATTTTTCCTACAGATTCCATTCTTATAACAAGAATCATCAAATTCATTGCACTGCAATACTCCTCCATTATCCGACCCGAGACATTTTAGCTTAAAACCAATTTCATTCTCTACCAAGGCTTTCCATTTAACAAAATTGACAAATGCATCGATTTGTTTCTAATACAATAAACCCAAACTTTCCTTGTTGCATCATCACTAAAAGTAACATAATAACTCAAACCCCAAGAGATGATACCCGAGCCGGCCCCCATACATCGAATGCACCGCTCTAACTTACTCTCTTTCTTTGTAGGTCCAACCTTGAGAAACCTTACCCACTTCTATTTCCCATATATGCAGTCCTCATAGAACTCCAAACATGTTTTTGTATATCCAAGAAAATCCTTATTTATGATCTCCATGCCCTTATGGCTCATATGACCAAGCCTATAGTGCCACAATGTTGTATCTACTTCTAAAGCCACAATATTACAAACATTAGTGCTATAAGTGGTTAAATACAAGGTTCCAACCTTCTTACCTCTTGCCACCATAAGAGCACCCTTGGTAACCTTCCAAGAGTCCACTGTAAATATCACAGTACAACCATCACTTCCCAACTGCCCTGCCGATATCAAATTTCATCTTAATGTAGGCACATGTCTGACATCCTTCAATAGCCAAGTATTCCCATTCTACATCTTAACCTGAACATAACCTTTTCCAACTATGCTACAAGGCTCATCATCACCAAGAAAAACATGCCCAAAATCTCCTTGAACATAATCAACAAAATAATGCCTATGTGGAGTAGCATGGAAAGAAGCCCCTGAATCTAAAACCCAAGATTCAATAATATTATGCAAAGAAAGAATCAAAGCATCCTGACATACATTACCCATTGCCACATTTGCCTCCTTTTTTTCTTCCTGTTGTTTCTTCTTGTCCCGAAGCTCCCAATAGTCCTTCTTTGCATGCCTAGACTTTCCACAATGCCAACATACTATCTTGCTTTTAGATTTTGACCTTGCTTGATCCTTTGATTTTCCACAGCTTCCTCTATTCTTCTGTCTCCCTCTAGTTTCCACTGTCAAAGCATTCCCTGAAGTAGAAGATTCCCCAAATATTTTTCTTCACATTTCCTCGCTTAGAATCACCCCTACAACATCCTCAAACTTCAACTTTGAGTTAGCTGAACCGAGTTTCTTACCGCCATTACTAGGCTATTCCAACTCTCAGGTAAAGAGCACATAACTAATAAATCCCTAACTTCTTCATCAAATTCTATCAGAACTAAAGCTAGCATATTTATAACCGTATTAAAATCATTTAAACGATCAACTACTCGAACCATTCTCAGACATCTTCATATTAAACAAATTTTTCATTAAAAATATCTTATTAGAGGCAAGAGGGTTTTTCATACAACTTCCTAATGCATCCATCAATTATTTTTTAGTCTTTTCCTTTGAAACATTAAATAATACCGAAGATGCAAGACACAACTGGATTGTCCCAAGTGCCTTCCTATCCAACAAATCTCATTCCGCATCTTTCATGCTCAAGGGTTTGTTCACCTTCTCAGACATCGGAATATAAAGATCTTTATGATAAAGGTAATCTTCCATCTGCATCTTCCAAAGACTAAAATTATGTCCGTTGAATTTATCAACCCTAGATCTTCCATCATCTGCAATAACTCCCACTCAAGATAAAGCTTTCCCTGCGATTCAACACTTCAGTAAACCAAACCACGCTCTGATACCAATTGTTAGGAAATAAGGGATAAAATATGTGGAATAATCCCTCACAAAATTACAATAGTAGAAACTAATATGCATAAAATATTACAGATCTCAAATAAAAGTGCATAATAAAATAACACAACACAAAGAGACAATATTTAATGTGGTTCACCCAATTTGGGCTACGTCCACCAAGAATCACTTGCTCATATTTTATTACAAGCCACTACTCTCTCAATACAATACCCAAATCTGTTTGGAGCTATGCTCAACAAAATCTATAGAATTCACACCTGAATTCAAAACACATTTGCAATGTTACATTATCCCTACCATATGCACAAAACCATATAAATAGAAAATCGCTGCAGCGGTTTTACAAAACCGTGGGTATCAAAACCATGGGCCAAAACCATCCCATAAACCTATGGGTCAAAAATCCCACGTGTATAAGAAAAGCATGTTTCCCGGTATATTGGGCATGTTTTAAGGCCAAAATTTGGGGCTTCGCCTTGAACCCTTACTACCAAGGACTCGCGGCCTCGGACCCCTGGGGCTCAAAGGCCCACCACCCGAACCCCCGGTGAGACAAGCAGGAAAGTGTACAAGACGCTTAGCATACAGCCTTCAACACTTCCTCACATGAAAATAGGCCCCACAACCTAACAAGGTGATAAATGTCATCGAGAGGACTATGAGAATAGATGGAGGAAATAGTGATTGTTCAAAAGGTGTTAATATCCCTAACACCTAGGTATGACTCCAACATTTCAGTGTGGAAGAAGCAAAATACTTAAGCACCGTATTTAATGGATGAAATTCATAACGTCATAAATACCTGAAATGAGGACACATGAAGCAAGACTAATAAAAAAGGAGGCTGCATTCAAATTTGATAAGGGACCACCAATAAAGTAAACTAAATTTGAATCGACATGGAGGAGGATGAGAGAATAGAAGTTATGTTTGTTAGGAGACTAAAAAGAGGGTTCAGAAAATACAAAGGAAAGTTTCCTTCAAATGCTTTAGTTGTGGCCAAGTAGGTCACTTTGCTTCTAAATGTCCTAACAAAAACAAGGAAGAGCAAGATGAGCATGATGAAGAGGAAAAAAAGTCTCATAAGCACAAGAAGAGATTCAAGAAACGTGAAGGTAAGAAAAGGTTCTTCAAGAACAAAAGAATCTCTACACCAAAGAGGAAACAATTTCATCAAATTCAAGTGACACCAACAAGTCTGACAGTGAAGATGAAGATATCCAACTTGACACCCTATTCATGGCCATGGAAACAACCTCTAGAAGTAGCTCAAAAGGTAAGAATCTTAGTGAAGATGAAAATTCAGAGAAATGTTGAACTGAACCTTGAAGTAGAATTAATTAGTGCCCTTGAGGAATTGAAGCTCCAAAGGAGGAAGAACCAAAATTGAAGTCAATGTTGAAATATTATGAAGAACAAATTAGTCTTCTTGAGAAAAGGAAGAGTAAGAAGGATAAAGAGCATGAAGATGGAATCAAAGAGCTTGAAGCACAACTAGAGTTGATCTCAACATCCTTCAAAGCCAAAGAGGAAGAATGCCTCAAACTCAATATAGAGATGGAGCTTCTAAAAACTGAACTAGATCAGATATCAAGAAATTTGAAAGCATATCAAAGATTTGAAAAAGTTCAAGTGACCTAGATGAGCTTCTAAGAAATCAAAGGTCTTCAAATGACAAAACTGGTATAAGATTCAAAGAAGATCACAAGGATGACAAGAAAACTAGTAAGAAAGATGAAAATACCACTCAAGAACCAACTCAAGCAAGGGAGGATACTAACAAGAAGGCCAAGAGAAGGACCAACTCAATCAGACAACCTAATGCAATAAGGTACACTCACTCTTTCTATGGCTACTATTTTTCTTGTAATATGTTTGGACATAAAACTATAAAGTGTAGAAGATATGAAAGGGGTCATGGAAGGTAATTTCACTCACAAAAGATGAGAGGAAATAATGAAATGGTCTGCTATAATTGCCAAAAGTCTGGTCACATAGCAACATTTTGCAATCGATACTCTCAAAGTAAAAGAAGAAGGTCCATGTAGTAAGAAAAAAATCTACAAGCAAGAAAGAGAAAGGCCTAATAGATAGTGGATGTTCAAAATGGTACATTGATAGTGGATGTTCAAGTCACATGATAGGGAATAAGAGAAAATTCATCTCATTGAGAGAGGATGCCTCAAGAACAGTAAGGTTTGGAGATAACACATCTGCAAGCATTGTAGGTAAGGGCACATTGAGTCTAGATAATGGAAAGATAGTAACTGATAATTTCTTATATGTAATAGTATTAAAACACAACCAAATCAATGTGATTCAAATGTGTAAGCAAGGGTACACCTTGGTATTTCATGACAAAGGTTGTGATATAAGGAAGAGAAAATCAAGCAAGCTAGTTGGCAAGGCCAAAAGGACCAAGAACAACATGTATGTCTTGAAAGAGATAAACAAGGATAAATGCCTCACAAGCAATATTGATGATAGTTAGATTTGGAATAGGAGGTTAGGGCACCTAAATTTTGACAATATTGTCAAAATTAGCTCAAAGGGATCTATGAGAAACATGCCCAAAATCATCAAACATGCTGATACACTTTACACAACATGCTTATATGGAAAAAAACTAGGAGAAGATTCAAATCCAAGGAGTACTCCACAACAAGACCTCTAGAACTAATATATTCTGACCTTATTGAACATAAAAGGACTGAGAACATCCAAGGTGAGAGTTACTTCAATTTTTTGATTGATGATTACACAAGAATGACTTGGGTAACATCCCTGATAGAAAAATCAGAATCCTTGACAAGTTCAAAACATTCAAATCTCTAGTTGAAAATGAGAAAAATTCAAATATCAAATGCTTTAGATCTAATAGAGGAGGTGAATTTTGGTCAAATGAGTTTGATGAGTTTTGTGAAAGTCATGGAATAAGAAGGCAATTTTCGTAGCTAGAACACCTCAACAAAATGGAGTTGTGGAGAGAAAAAATAGGATTGTTCAAGAGATGGAAAGAACTATGTTGAATGAGTCCAAATTATCTAATGGCTATTGGAGGGAGGTAGTCAATACAACAATCTACATCTTAAATAGAGCCCAAATAAGGATAAACAACAATAAGACCCCTATGAGCTTTGGAAAGGAAGGCCTGCAAATGTGAAACATCTAAGAGTGTTTGGAAGTAGGTGTTTCATCAAGAGGGATGAAGAAAACCTAGGTAAGTTTGACTCAAGGAATGATGAAGGTATATTCTTGGGATACTCCTCAATAAGCTCAACATATAGGTGTTATAACAAAAGCCTACAAAAGATAGTAGAAAGCACAAATGTTATAGTTGATGAGACCTATCCAATGAAGACCAAATCTCAGCCAAAGGATACTTCTCAATGCATAGACATCCAAGATGATGATGAAGTTGCAAAGAGAAATCAAGAAGAAGAAGATGAGGATGAAGAAATACCAGACACAAAATATCCCTCAAGATAGGTCAAGAGAGACCATCCTGCAACTTAGATAATAGGAAACAAGGAGGCAAACATACAAACAAGGAGGAGATTGGTGAGTGCCCAAAACTAAGAGAACATTTCTCTTTTATCCAATATTGAACCAAATAGTGTTGTGGAAGCCAACAAAGATCAAAATTGGGTTGATGTTATAAATGAAGAATTGGACTAGATAGAGAAAAATGAGACTTGGGAACTAGTACCTAGGCCCAAGAACAAAAATGTCATTGGAACTAAGTGGGTATTCAGAAATAAGCTCAATGAAAAAGGTGAGGTCACAATAAATAAGGAAATACTTGTTTGTAAAGGGTATGCACAAGTTGAAGGAGTTGAATTTGAAGAAACATTTGCACCAGTGGCTAGAATGGAAGCCATTAGACTCTTCTTAGCATATGCAACATACAAAAGATTCAAGGTATATCAAATGGATGTCAAGTCAACATTTTTTAATGGGAACCTAAATGAAGAATTATACATTGAGAAACCTAATGGATTCTCACTTATAGAGAATAAGGACTATGTGTGCATGTTGAAGAAGGCCCTATATGGCCTTAAGCAAGCTCCTAGAGCTTGGTACAACAGATTAGATAGGTACCTAATTGATCAAGGCTTCAAGAAAGGAGTGGTAGACAACAACCTATATATAAAGGAAGAAGAAGGTCATCAATTGATTGTGGTTGTATATGTTGATGACATAATATTTGGAGGAGATAGTGAGAACATGACACATGAATTTTTAGAGGTCATGAAGAAGGAGTTTGAGATGTCCATGCTTGGAGAACTATCATTCTTCCTAGGACTGCAAAATCAGCAATTTGAGGAAGGCATATTTATATCACAAACCAAGTACATAAAAGAGATGCTCAAGAGGTTTCAAATGGAGGATTGTAATCTAGTAGGAACACCAATGGTCACATGATGCAAGCTAAGCAAGGAAGATAACTCACCAAGAGTCAATCAAACCACATACATATCCATGATAGGTAGCCTATTGTATTCTACTGCCTCTAGGCTTGGCATCAAGCAAAACATTAGTCTAATAGGAATATTTTAAGAATATATAAGAGAAAACCACCTATAAGCAGTCAAAAGGATATTAAGATATCTCATGGAAACCATGGAATATGGGCTTTGGTATCTAAGAAGCAAGGAGTTTGGGATAAAATATTTCACAGATGCAGATTGGGTAAGTAGCATTGATGACAAAGGAGCACAAGTGGAGGAGCATTTTTTTTGGTAAGTGTCTTGTTTCTTGGCTAAGAAAAAATTAATCTCTTGTATCCCTATCCATGTGTGAAGTTGAGTATATAACAACTGCATTGTGTTGTGCACAAGTACTATGGATGAGGAAGACCCTAGAAGACTACAAGGTTGAATGTGATGGACCTACTCCCTTGTATTGTGATAACAAAAGTGCCATAAGTGTGTCTAAAAACCCTATGTTGCACTCTAATACCAAACATATCCCAATAAAATATCATTTCTTAAGGGATCAAGTAAGTGAGAAAAGGATCAAATTAGAACATGTGTCCACCAAGGAGGAGGTAGCAGATATCTTGACAAAACCACTCCCAAAAGAAAATTTTGAACATCTAAGGTGAAATTTGGGTGTAATCGATGCCCCCATTAGCCATTAGAAGACTTGAGCCATCAAGAGGAGCAAGACAAATGAAAACTCTGATCCAAGAAGCTAAAAAAAAGTATCAAAACAGGGGGAGCTAGCTCACTAGCTTTATGTACAGGTTAAGAGGACCAAAAGGGGATATCTGCAGAGACTAAAGTTTCTAGATATAAAGTGAATATGTTCAAGGGGAACATTGAGGTTGATCGGTAAATAAGACCATGCATTATTTGAAGCCTTTAGTGACAAGAAAGTGAGCATAATCCAAGGGGAACTTGTAGGGGTAATCTTATGCACTTTTGGTGTTGTGTGCATGTAAAATTATTAAAGGAACCTTTTTCATAGATGTCAAAGGGGAGAGTACACTTAGAAACAAGAAAAGAGAGCATTGAAGGTGTTGGTATGACTATTTTCCATCAAAGTTTCTAGATTTTGTTACCATCAATGACAAAGGGGGATATTATTGGACCTAGTCTCATTGATGTCATGTAACATTGATGGAAAAGAGTGTTGGTGAGGTGTAAATCATCCAGGGGCATGAAGGTTGATTGGTTTTCCTGTTTTGACCTCATATGGTGTGTATGAAGTGGCATGGTGTGATGCTTTGAGGTGTCATGGTGCATACACAAGTTCTTGGTGCATAAGGAAAACATCTAGTTGCTATGTGTGAACTCCAAAGGTGTCCCACAAATCCTAAGAAGTGTCTCAAAGGTGTGTAAGTGTCTTCATGATGAAGAATAAGACATGTTACATGAAACATGGGTTGAAACAAACTCAACTAGGCCTAATTCTAAGACCTAGTACAAGCATGGCTTGGGGTATGAAGTAAAACAAGCTAAGGCAGGTCAAGTAAAAACATGAGTAGTGTGTTGTGACATTATAGAGAGGATGTGGAAGGTGCTACAGGTCAAATTTCAGCTAGTAGAGGCATGTTTAAGGCCTTTTAAAGGCATGTTCTTGAGGACAAACCAGGTGAGCATGGGAAAGTCAAGGTGGATGATGAGTTTCAGATAGGTGCAAACTTAAATGAGCCTTGGGACATGTGAAGGAAGTCAACACAATGCTGAGGAAAAATTTTCAAGTCAAAATTCAAAAGGAGAAGCAAGAAAAATGGTTTTAGGTTCTACCGAGCTCTCAAAATGGCCATTTCCAGCTCGAGGGTCAAGTTTGAAGTGCTCACTCACATGTTAAATATTTACATGGGGACTTGAGTCATTCATCAATGTTGGGGCATGGATTCAAGAACATTTTGTAATTAGAATGAGGTAAAATGATGCCATATACTTTATGAATGATCGTTAAGAAGCTAAGTTGGTTTAAACCCTCCCAAAACCCTAGTTTTGGAGCGATAGGAAAAATGTGAAGGTTTTTGTCTCCAAATTACATGGGAATGCTAAAGTGATGATTCAATCTTGTAGAGAACTCTCCATAGCTCATTTTTGTGGTGGTGGCATGCTCCAGTGTCATGAGAAGCTACAAAAAAATCCCCTATTTTGTGAAGTTTTGCATGTGTAGACATGTGTTACAGGTTTCATGGTGAAAGGAAAACTGTGGGAGCAAGCTTGGGATGTGTCCTAAGTTTCCATGAGAAGTTTCAGGTATGTTTTTTTGTAAATTTTTGATGAAACATGTCACAAAATGACCTTAAACATGTCACCCAAAAGGACCTATCACTAATGGCCTAAAGAGGCAAAAATCAGTCATGTTGGTTTGAATACAAGTGTGAATTTCTCCACATAACCCATGTAGGTGAGTATTTGAATATGGATTTGAGGTCTCTAGTGAAGTTTCCCATGCAATGGTTGGGCATGAAAGTTAATTTTGGAGTGATGGAAGCTAACTAGGCCAAGACTATTTTTGTGACCTAAAACCTAGTGTGAATGCAGTCTCGAGATGCAAGAATATTTAAGCTATATGCCATGAAATGATGCATGATATGGGCTTGATGATTTTAATAAGGATTAAAAATTTCCATAAATATTTCATGAGATCCATGAACAAGTGATTGAATGAATGAACTTTCTCATTTTGTGAAGACTAGTTTTCTGTGCATACAAATCCATTAGGACCTTGTCCTAATCAGTGTTTTATGGTATGACTGAAGATGGTAGTGTTATCCCATGTATTTTAAGGTAAACTAGAGGTCACATAAAACAATATCTGATCATCAAAAGGCTACAAGTTTATACATTAGTGTTGGTTAAACAATCTTGTGGTTGTGTTCTTGATCTACCATAACTATGCACATCTAACCGAGAAAAAGAGATGAAATGGAGGTCTTATTATTGAACCTACAACACTCTAATCACATGGTGATGTCTTGGACATCTTGAAGATTATTCCCTCTTTATTTCATTGTATGACATGAGTCTAGAGTGGGCCTTATGCACTCGAGTTAAAAATTGTATTTTGAAGGTCATAAACCTAATAGAGCACACTAGTTCTAATGGAGCCTTGATGATAAAATAAATATAGATGGAAAGGAGAGGACCTTAACAACGTATTCATATATTCCTAACACAGGTTGCATGGTATATGATAGCTAGAAGGAAAATACTTATTCGTTAAGAAGAAAACAAGAAGGAATAAAACTCATTACAAAAGGAGTTAGCAGATGTCGGTCTAAAAATGGAACACTTTAAGTGGTGTCATAAGATTAGTGAGTTCAAAAATGTTTTCTAGTTCCTCATAGGTGTTAGAAGAGTCATTATAGATCGAGAAAGGATAGTGCATGCACTTGACACACTTACATATGTAATGATGACCTTGTAACAACTCTAGGTGATGTCACCTAGAATCTTGTATATGAGTTGAAGAGGTAAGAAGGTGAAGGGGTTGAAAGATGATACATCGAGGTGTAAGAGAGAGCTATCGAATTGTGTATGTGTGACTTAATGTGTATGTGAAATAAGTCTTAAGACTGGATTTTTAGTAGAATGAGGAAAAAAGTATGAACATATAGGAGTTGAATATGAGATCACAAACTTGTTGTCTTAAGCAACCAGGTCAGATGAATGTGATCAAAACTTTGTAAATACTAAGTGAATGCTTAAAAAAGTAGGGAGTTGGTGCTTCCATGCAAGTTGAAGCTTGATTTTTTTTTCAAGCAGGTGTTTGATTAAATTTATGGAGTTGGTTCTTCAAGTTGAGTAGGTTCTCAACAAATTAATATATTTATAATTTCTTATGGGACAATTGTCCATAATATTGCATTGATTTCAATGGGTTTTTCTCCCTTTAAGGGTTTCCCACATAAACCATTATCTTCATGTGTGATTTATTTTCATTTTCTTATGCTTGAATGTCATTATTTCCTCATGGTAAAGGTTAATCAAGATTGAATGATCTCGTTGAGGCATAAAATTGTTTTCAAAGGTTGAAGAAGCATTGATTCACCCTCCCTCTCAATGCTTGTGTTTCCAACAACTGACACCCATAGTGCACTTACCAAAAATATCATGTGTCCATGACAGGTATGAATAAAAATAGTAAGTGGTCAAATAATGTGAATTCTCAACACCCGTGGTCCCGACAGCAGACAAGAAACATTAGGGAGTGAAAATAGGAAAAATTGTCAAAATTAACAGATCCTGGCCCACTCGCTAAAAATAGACAAATTTAGTTTTTAGTGCGAGAAAGTTCCATTGGCTCCATTATCACTCATCTAGCTAATTTTTCCATCCTCACATGATTGTAAGGTTGTTCTAGATGAAATGAGAAATTTCACCCTTCACAAGGATCTTGAAGCACCATTTTGAGCACAATTGTGTCAAGGAACAAGGCAAAGCATTTTCGGGCATGTCGGTGAAAGTTTGAGACATTTTGCAATTTTTGAAGAGTTCAAAGAGATCCAAGAACCTAAATGGAATCCATGATTCATCATATGAGGTCTTCATTCTCATAATAGAATCATCAAGTATCTAACGAGATAGATTAATTTAGTTGGGTGAGCTGGTTGAAATGGTGAGATGGTTGAGTTGGGTGAGTTGATTGAGCTAGTTGAACCGAGTGAGCTAACCGAGATAGCTAAGTTAATTGAGCTATACAAGATCTCATATTTTCCACGAGGAAACTCATGAAAATTGAGGTCATTCCAACCAGTGACCAATTCTCAAGCAATCCATTCAGGAGCCATAACTTTGATCTTTAAGGTGAATGCCTATTTTAGTAAGTGAAGGAGAAGCATCAAGAAACCTAAGCACCGCGAGTTGTCTATCATGATCAAGGTATAATTGTGAAAGCCTAAAGAGAAAGAGAGTGATCATCACTCTCACTTTATGATCAAGAAGGGAGCTAATAAGTGATGCTCATGGTTATCTCAAGATCACATTGAGAGGTCTCACAACAGTGTTCCTAAACACTCATTCGAAATCTGAGGTGTTTGTGCATCTTGCAGAAAGAGGATAGTGTGATCACCATGCCTCACATTAGCAAGTTTTTCATTAAAAATATATTATCCAACTCCCTTCTTCTCCTCTCCTCATTCCTCCTCTTCTCTCCCCCTTTCTAATTCTTTGTTGTACATAATCATGGTAATTTATCTCATTCACTTAAGTGAATTTCTAAAGTTGAATTGTAAAATTTCCTTTGATTCATAAAAGGGAACTTATTTTCTTCACTTCCTAAGAATATAAATAGTCATAAGTGTAATGAGAACTCAAAGGGTCCCGTGGGGGCAGATTAGAGATCAATTTACAAATTGGAAATGTTTCTCCATTCCAAAGGATCTTCAAAAGTTACTCTTTTGTGTAACAATTGTGGATTGTTGTAGATTGTGAAGATTTGTATCACCGCTACATGGGAAATAAAATCTGAATTTATTGCATTTCCTTTTCTCATGTGTTCCTCTCTTTTCTCTTTATTCTACAACTTTAAAATCATAGTGATATTGAATAACCAAGAAGGAACTTGGTGTCCTCGATTGATGAATCTAAATAACCGTGTCTATGATTTGTTAGTCTTGTTAATTACCTACATTACTGATTTCCTCTAATTGAATGTGAACCTACTCTCGTTATTTTGTGTGAACTCTATTATTGCCTACTCACAACAATAACTCGCCCCCCTAATTTCTCTCCTTTATACCTCATCACTCGCAAATTCTTCCTCTTGTAGCCCATACAATCAATTTGCCACAAGTTCGATGAAGTGTTCCTATGTGATTCCCATTATATTTGGCCACCCCATAAAAATAGACTAGATTACATTCAATAATTGGATCCTACCCATACACAAGAAGAATGGACGTAGCCCCATGAGTGTTGATGGACACATAATTTACAACACGAAAAATTATTTCGCCAACAATTTTTCTCGAACCCATTAGGGAGATATCTACACACGTGCACCCATAAAGATCTATGAAAATACAAAAATATATATTCCAAAAATCCATAAAAACTCAAAAATTGAAAAATACGAAAAATACTATGTATGCTCAAAATCCTTTTGCAATCCTTTGAGAAATCTGCACTTTTGAAGTCTCTTTCCTTTCTAAGTACCCGAGAAAACTATAAGAAATAAGGTGTACCCGATCTGATCATGTATTTGGTGTTGTTGATGCGTATTTGAGGAGCATCAAAGAGCTAATATTAGACTTCCCATTGTCTTGGTAAGAAGGCAAGTTACTAGAAATCCTTTAGAAGATCATATTGAAGAACTAGTTATGTTGGCATGTAGTCCTATAGGTGTTTTCATTGATGAAAAACCACATTAATGAAAAATTGGATGATGGAGTAGGGTCAGATGATGTTTTGGATGATGTTGACATGATGGTTCAGATGTGTACATGATGATACAAGGAGATTTAGTGAGGATTGCTTTGCTCTTGCAAGCCCATTCAGGTGCCTAGGTGATGTTGCATGGTGGTATGAGATTCTTGGTTACTTGAGAAGCATGTTGGCATGATATATAGCATGTTTAGAGAGTTCTTGGGCACTCACATCAGTTTCATGGTATATATACGAGATGATTGACTATGTTTCAGGTGTGCTCATTTGGAGCAAGTATGGATGCTAGGAGGTATGAGAAAGGGTTTTGGAGCTACATGAGCTCATTAATACATGTATGAAGGTGTATTATGGTGTACCATGTATTTTTGGACTATTTTGAGTGCTTTCATGATGAGTTATAGTGTTTTTCCAATTGACCCTAGCTTCTATAATGCAAAACCCTAAGGGGTAGCTATGCAAGTCTTAGTGTCTAGAGAGTTTGAGAGATGGTGATGAATTTATGATGATTTTAGATGTTAGTATGATGTGTCATGGTGCTTTGAGAAAAATTTTAGGATGTTAGGATGTGAATTTTGTAATATATGTTAATTTTGGTGAGACAGGGTTAAGAACAAGGCCATTTCCAGCTCGAATTTGAACTTCTGATGCTCACCTTGAATTGTGTGATTTGCATGGGACCTTGTGAATTTCAAGGATGTTTCTATAGTTATTTTATAAGGTTTCAAAAATAATGAGGTCAGTTCATCGTCACATTTTTATGAACGAATGTTAAGAAGGTAAACAACTTTTTATGAGTTTGAAACCCTAGCTTGAAAGCGGTTTGAAAGAATTGATTCCTAAGTGGCCATAATTTCTTCCTAGTGCATGTATGATGATTGTAACATGTATAAGAATCCTTCATATTTCCATAAAGGTATGGTAGAGGTTATGGTGATGAGTGGACCCCACTCAAACAAGTCGAATCTTAAGAAGTTTGTTTTGGGACAAGGTCATGTCCAAATAAAGTATGAACTAAATTGTCATTGTATGATGTATGTGATTTTGAATTGATTTTAAAAGAGGTTTTAGGACCATTTGATGAAATTTCATGGTAAAATGAGCTCCATTTAGGTTGAGTGGTGAAAGGGCAATTTTGAGGCAATAAAGCGGATTCAATGAAATGAGCATAACATGAGCTACGTATGGAGTTAGGAGGTGATTCAAGTTGTGTTGAAATAAAATTTATTTATTTTGTGTAATATAAATAATTTTTCAGTGGTTTTTCTTCCCTTGAGGGT
This sequence comes from Taxus wallichiana var. yunnanensis, assembly GCA_018340775.1. NCBI lineage: Eukaryota > Viridiplantae > Streptophyta > Pinopsida > Cupressales > Taxaceae > Taxus > Taxus wallichiana. Next base: position 11,033,001 of record CM031236.1, read on the forward strand.
TTCCCACATATATTTGGTGTTCTCGTGTACTCTCTTACTCTTGTTCCTGTGTATGGTTGTTTCTATGCTCAAGTAAACACACATATGGTTCATGGTTGAATAAATGTTTGTATGAATGGTAATTAATAATGTATGGAAAATCAAATGAAATTTTTTATGACTAATTTACACCCCCGCCCCCACTCAGTCCACTTTTTTTTCCAAAAAGCTATAGAACCATTAGTCTTCATTCTACGAGAAGGAAAAAGAGAACAACCCGATATAACATCACAAGTACATGCTCCATGGGGATAAAACATTGGTCCATTGGCTTTGAACCCTCCACTTCATGAAATTCCAAAAGAGTAATGAAATAACTTTGTGAAATTCTATGTATATGGAAAGTAATGTCTTGACAATTATATCACATCCTTCATTATAGCTTGTAGCATCCTTGGAGTGCAACACGAAGATGTTGCATAAAGATTGTTTGTGGAAAAATTACAAGATGGTATTACAGACTAGTTCTACTACTTTTCCTCACACTCAATTCCCAATTGGGATGATATAAAAATATTTTTAAGAAATATTCAAGACATTCAAAGATGTTCATGCCCTCCTTACTCAACTTACTCAAATGAAGAAAGAACCGCAAGAGTCCATGAGAGACTTCATGGAAAAATTCAACAAGCTGATCAAATAGATTATCATTGTACCCATCCTACTGTAGATAATTTGAAAAGGTTCTTCATGAATTCTCAATTTCCTAAAGTAAGTTTCTTTCTATGAAGAGTTCAACCAAGTGTTAGAAGCATAGTGACTAAGATGGGGTGAATCATTCATGAAACAATTTTAACTTCAAGTACCATTGTATACATTCATCATTCCATTAAACCATTCATCGTTCATAAACCATGTGAGCTTATTAGGTGTGTATTAAACATTTACAAATGCATGCAATAAGAGAGAGAACACAAGACACCAAATATAAGTGGGAAACCCTCAAGGGGAAGAAAACCCACTAAAACCTCTGCTAATATTACTCATACTAAAGGACTTGTAATAATATTACACATCATGCAAGAGTTATTTAATGAGGCACCAACCCCAAAAGGAGCACCAACCCCTAGTTTATTAGGACACTCATCCTAAAAGGAGGATACAACCTCATAAGGTTATCAAGCACCAAATTAACCACCTAAAATAGATGATCACTGAATATATGTTTCTCCCACAACTGATAGTGGTCTAAATTTAGCTCCATACACACCAAATCCTCTTCAAACTTCTCTCTCTCAACTCACTCAATCCTTCTTCATGGGATGATTAGGTTTATTACCCTTTCATATCTGATCATATATCTTCCTCAATCCTTCATACTTATCCTCATCCCCGTCCTTGACCCCTCTTCAATCTTATTTAACCTTCCCTAGCTCACTCATAACCCCATCATCTCAACTAGTCACAAATTACCAAATACACTTGCTTATATACACAACACTAGCTCAAAACACCCATAGGTCAGCCATGACCATTAAGTTTGGTCATCCCAACTCAAAATATATTAAAACCATCATATAAATCATCACAAAAATCCAAGTAGGTCGGCAGGGTCACACCATCAAGAACAAGTACCAAACATCTCAACAAGGCCAAACCAAGCTCTCCAAGATCCAACGAATGCGGATGATCTTCAAGGTCACACTCCAAATTTTTCATGACTTAAGAAGCTCCACATAAGTCGGAATAATTCCTCAAAGATCATAAACAAGCACAAGAAGAACTGAAACATCCAACTTCTCTATGAAACACTCAAAGAAGCAAGCAATCCCAACAAGGTCTTCAAGCACCAAAACCAATACTTGAAAAGTGACCAAATTATTATCTCAAAATACCACATCATAACACAAATTACACATCAACAAGAAGGTATTGATGTCACCTAACCCATGAATCTCATTAAACTCTTAAAAACATGGTATAAGACCCCAACATGACTTATTTTCTAACACTTCTCAAGTCGGCTCCAAGGGCACAAAATAAGGTTTTGAAAATTGAGTCGGTTCACAAATAAAATCACCTCACCAAAGAAAAAACCACATATAAATGGAAATATTATTATAGACACCTAAAATCCACTTACGCGGTTTTATTGCTAAAATTGTACTAACTATCATCTTTCCTACCATTTCCGTTATAATTAGTGATTTCCCACTAATTAACCAACATTTCCCTCTATTTTGGTCAATTAACGACACTTCGTTAATTAACTAGCCTTCATCATATTCTGGATGCCAATTAATGACACTTTGTTAGTTATAATCCTCTTGAATTGATTAATTAACTATTATGAGTTAATTAATCCTTTTTAACAATATATTTAATCAATAAACCATTTTATTAGCTAAATCCCTCTTTCAAATGCTTCAAATCATATCAAATTCCTCCTAAATCACCTCCAAATATCCTAAAAAGCTTATTCTAGCCTATTAATTAATCTTAGTTGATTAATTAAAGCACCCCCAACTCCCATGAGTTGTTAATCACTTGTTAATCAAACTTAACAAGTATAAATCTACTTTATCCTTTATCCCACATTCATTGGGATTCAAGCTTCTCCCAAATGGAAAGTTATATAAAGGACCAAGCTCCTTCCTCCGACACTTACACCAGCTTATTTGAATAGTGATTACACCATTGTTTGAATAGTGATTACACCATACTTTTGCTAGTATTATCATATCAAACATATGATTAAGAGCCTTTCTCCATTGATGTAATAGCTTGCTCATCTTTGCATCCATTTCTTCATGCTTGATTAGTAAAGGAAGATCTAAACATGGCCTTGTAGCCATTTTAGTGAGATTATTTCATCATCTTGAAGCAACAACACAAATTTGATTACTTATGATCTTCATAGGTTCATAGTTTTAAAAGCAATCATACATAAATAGAGTAGGAATGGCTTGTAATTAGATGATATTATTTCATGTTCTTGCATATTATCTAGTCTCCATTAAGCTCTAATCAAGATGTTTATAGTTAGTTTTACTTTGCTTTGAAGCTACTAGGTGTTAGTTTCATTTCTATAGCATTATAATTTTAGCATAGATACATTTGGCATGCCCGATGGGACATACTCCATTGTCCTTTGCATTCATTTTCAATATTTTTATATTAGTTTCAATTTTTGTTACTAACCCTCATTTTAGCATATTTTAGATAAATATGGTGTTTCTTAACTAGATTAGTTGAGTTTGCCTTGTTTTGTTGCTCTTTGTAGGAATAAAGGAGGTGAGGTGCAAAATTTGGATCAAATTGACAAATTTTTGAGATTTTTGACATTTTTTTTGTCAAATCCCATGTTTTTATGCTTACACAGTGCCTTGCACTAGTGGGAAGGACCCTCGTTCTTGTTTTGAGGCTTGAGTTAGTGAGAAAACCCGTGCATTACCATTGTCAAACTTGCGCTACCACTTGATAGGGTTGTGTTAACGCCTCTTGGCCTGCGTTTGTGATCAACTATATTTTTCTCCTTTGTTTATGGCTTGTGTTTCTACACTATAGGCACGCGCTACTACTTACTAGGCTTACGCTACCGCTCCTCTCTGCTGCTTAGCGAAACAATTTCTATGTTTTTGTCTCGGACTTATGTCTATGAGTTTATCCTTGCACTAGTGAAGAGTTTCCTTGCGTTAGCGGGGTTAGCCTCGCACTACTACTTCAATCCATGTGCTACCGCTACACAAGCTTGTGTTAGTGCTTTGTGTTGATTTTTGGCTCCAGATTTTCAAGGCTTGATTATGACTTTGTATTTCTACTTGTTTTACAAGTTTTCCCGACTACTTTCGTATGGTTTTAACATTTTTAATCAGATTTCTAACATATTGTTAAGCTTTAATGAGAATCATGTTTCCATGCTTTACTTAAGTTAGACTAAATTTTGTGTATGCTCTTCTCTTACACCTTAGGGTGATCTTAAGAATCAAAAGCAGATTTAGTTTTCATTTTTCTAAAATTTGATTGATTGGAAACTTAATCTTTAATTTTTTTAAGGGAATGAACAATTTATCAAGCAATTTTAAGTTCATTTGATTTAAAGTTTTCCTTTGCATTTATCTAGTTGAATCAAATCATTGTGTATGCTCTTCTCTTACATCCTTAGATGATCTTGAGAATCAAAAGCAACTTTGGTTCACTTTCTATAGGAAACTACTAAAAATCATTTGTGTGTAGGACCTAACGCTAGTCAAAGACTTGGGATATAAAAAAATCTAACTACAATTGTGTTACAGGTTGCCAAAGGTGTACAAAACCACACTTCTTAATCCAAAAGATTAAAAAAACACAACACTTTATTCAACACACTATATTTGCAGGTTTGGTTAAGAGTTAAAACCCATCCTCTTTGAACTGGGGGAAGTATCTTGGTATAAGCCATAAAACTTATTGTGACGATTACCCCAGAACCCCAAAGTAGTCCACACCTTGAGATGAATGGTGGATGAAACAACAAGTGCCCCACCACCCAATTTACTAGTATGCCTTTGAGAGATTAGGATCAAAATTATCTTCACGTGACCCCAGTGCGATACAACTGAATGCAATTTATTGCTCAAGAAAGTAAATCCAAGATACTCCTTGAATATTCTTAACGGGATTTTCTTGGCAAAACGTGCTCGCAGAGATATTTTATGACACCTAGAGAGTGAACTAACAGGAATTTATTTGGCTTGGGGCCAACTTGACTTTATCCATAGTGTTTTATCGAGCTCTCACAAAGTAAAAATTATTTTGGAGTAAAAACCTTATTATTTTGAACAAGGAGATATTTCATTGAAGTTTGAGCCTAGTGTTATTCATCACGAAATTTACAAAGTGTTACTTTGTCCTAGTTTTTCACTTGTCCTAAGACAAGGCAAAACTCTGCCAAAGTTACACTAAGTATTTTTCATCACCACTTGGTCTACTCCTTTGTTTTCTTGTTTCCATTTTTAGGAAAAAGAGAACATATATACGTAGTGCTATCAAATATTGTGTCCACCACTTTTGCACCCAATTACATCCTTCCTTATTATGACTGCGATAGTAAGCATTGAAAGTGTGTTGGTACATCTTTATATCTTGATAGAAATCATCTCGATGACCATATTGAGACTTCATTGTAGTTAGGTTGTCTCATCATTGAATTCCTTTGAGGTTTTATGATGCTTGCATCATATTGATACAATTTTTATACTTACATCTCGTTTCCTTTGTGAAACTTGGTTTAAGTCTCTATATTGTATTGTTACGCTACTTGCATAACTATCAACTTCTTGATATACTTAGACCTTGTTTTTATTCCAACATTGCCTTGAGTTTTGAGAAGTGTTGTCATTATGTTGCTCACATCATATCAACATCATTTTGATACTAATATCTTTCTTTTTCTACAAAGCTTGATTAACGTATCCAAATAGTGTCATTGTGTTGCTTGCATTTGTAGCTTCCATTTTCAAGACTTGGACTTTGTGGGTATCTAAACTTGTTTAAGTATACCTTGTTTGGAAATCATGTTAATATCTTCTTAGTATTTAGTTCTTGTTTATTATAAACTTGACCTAAGTATTGATATTGTGTTGTCATTATTTACACCGAACCTATCTTGAAAAAAATAGGGAGTAGCTATTCTTATGATTGGATCATAGTCTTGTGTTTGATTGTTTTTCATATATGCTTCCAATATGGTACCTTATCAGTGTGTCATTCTTTATTCTTTGGCTTCCTTGGTTCATATTTCCTTGATCCTTTGAAATTGTTTCCATTATTTTTTTGACATTCTTTGTGATGTTTCAATCGTCACGCTACTTGTTTTTTCCTAGGTTCATTATAGTACTTGTACACATTTTTCAAACCTTAGAAAAAACATTTCCTATCAAGAAACTCTTAAGACAATCTGAACATTGGAAAATTTTCCTTTACATCCTTTGTGTTGCTAGATTTTGATCAACCCTTTTGACATTTACACTTGTAACTTGTTATCAAAACCTTACTGATTTGTAAAAATTATATCATTAGGATGTATATTTTTCCTTAGATTACATTTGGAAAATCACATTAACATCCCCATATTTGTAAAATTTCTATTTGGTTTCCATTATGTTGTTCAAAGTGACATGGAAATTCCTTCCATTTAAAGAATTTAAATCATACTATCTAGGTCTATGTATTTGGACCCAACGTCACCAACAATGACTAACTATGGCATGGTTTCTCACACTTACAACGAGAGGGAACATAGGTTTAGGAATTCACATCAAAATATACCCATCACAACTAGACTTCGTTTGGTTCTTCATGCTAGAGAACTCATCGTGTCACCCCTTTCCCCACCTTCATCTCATAATAGGTGATATGATTCTGATGCTTCTGATCCAAACTATTATTCATATTCCCATTAGTCTCTTCATACTCATCCAATCGACTTTCTTCTAAGGATTAAACAGTCTCCTAAATGACGTTTTCCTCCTCTAAGGATTTGGGTTGCCAAAAATTCTCCCCATCATTCATCTAATTCGACTCTTGAGTCACAGTCCTCCCTTTCTTTGTAGGACCCACTTTATCAATCACCTCAATGACCTCTTCCTCCATCGAAGATCCGTGTGACTCAAAGTTCCTCCAATCAATCATCTAAGTTGACCCCTACGTCACAATCTATTGAATTTCTACACAATCCTATTTTCCTACATGCACTATGTCATCTTCTAGGAAAACCAATACCAACCTATTATAAATCCACATCTTCTTCCACTCACGAGACATATAAATCTAAATCTACTTCATTTCCCAAGTTATATTCTTCTATCAATCAATCTTCAACACCTGTTAAACCCATGTCTTCCAATCAACCTACTATGGTCGACCAACAACAAACCATACTGATCAATTTCTTTCAGAATGAAGAAGCGATCAAATAATTCATGGGGCTACATGATGAAATTCCTCTAGAGGATTACAAGAAAGGATTCTCTTTAGACCTCAATACATTTGCGTATTGTGGGGAAGAGGTTGATTCCTTTTGTCAAAAAACAGAGGAAGATCCTAAGATCATCAAACTTGATCCTCCTCTTGTTCTTCCATTTTCACATTCCCCATTACATGGAGAAACTCCTGGTCTGTCATTGATCCTGGCCTATCTTCTCATTACCTAATCATTCCTTATATATCACAATTCCTCAATCACAATCTCTCCTTGGTCACCTCTTGGTAGCCCATCATCTTCTTCTATATGTGGGCCACCTCCTGGTATCCCATCTTCATCTTCCCTTGGGTCACATCCTAGTAGCCCATTATCTTCTATATGTGGCTCACCTCTTGGTAGCCCATTATATTCTACAATTTGGGTCCATTCTAGTATCCCCTAGATGCCCATTATATTCTATTCTTGGGCCACATCCTAGTAGCCCTCCATCTTCTATTTATGGGACACCTCTAGGTATCCCATTGTCTTCCATCTATGGGACACCTCCTGGTAGCCCATTTTCTTCTATACTTGGGCCACATCCTAGTATCCCTTTCATGTGGTGATGAATGGTTTCATGGAACTTTTAGGTTTTCCTATTCATTATTTTCATATCTTTATGAATTTTTGAATGAAGACCTTAGTCAAGGTGATACGCCACTATCATTAGCAAGATCTATAAAGGGTAGGGTGTTTTTAGATGAGAAAAAAGTGATCAATGTAGTTTTGCGGTTATCACTTGGAATGAAAGTGATTACCTTTAACAAGTTGTTTGGTTGTGGACATTTCATAAGCGTAAGGATTATAAAAAAATCATTAATTATGTGCACAGAGTTGTTTAATAATTCATAAAAATAACCAAGTAATGATTTAATGATTGGGTGTGTGTGAAAAGATTTTCAAAAAAACAAGGTTTTCCAAATTGTTGTGGTGTTATAGAAGTAACTCACATTCAATTTGAGATTTCATCTAATGAGTGCTCATTTGATTAGTATGACAAATATCAAAACTATAATTTGTTGTGTCAAGCCATTGTTGATAGTGTATGTGTTTCATGGATGTTTTCACCGGGTAGCCTTGTTTTGTCAATGATATTAAACTCTTGTGGAATTATTCTTCTTACAAATTGTGTCAAGATGAGAAGGCGTTAAATGGTCCTTCCATTTCTATTGGCTCAACAACCATGAAATAATATATTATTAGTGATAACATTTATCCAATTAACATGGATAATTACTCCTTTTATTGGAGCGTTAACAAATAATCAATGGGAATTTAATTTTAAGTTATCCTCGATAAGAATTGTTTTTGAATGTGCATTTGGAAGGCTAAAGAACATATGGTGACTTTTTCATTTGAAAATTTCTCAGCCTAATTTACAAATGATGCCAAAAATAAGTTTTATGTGTTGCATATCGCATAATAAGTTGTTAACATATGAGGAGGAGGATTGAAGCTAGTATGAGATTTTTACACAACAATAATTAATCATCATATTCCATACGAGATCTTACAAATTTATAGGTGAATTTGTTCCTAAAATTTAGGAAACAACTCACAACAATAAATGAGTTGTTTTAACAAATCGTTTAATATAAAAACTATATATGTATGTTTTTATAACCTCGTAACTCATTAAAATATCCCATACAAATATGAGTCTCACTAATGTGATCACTGAACAAGATATTCCTAACATTCTCCCCTTAGTGCGAACATGGTAGAAAACATTCACACTCTCAACTGTAGTATGATCACCCCCGTGAAATATGCCATACTATGTGACTCAAGATCTTGATCCAAAAGAAAGGGTCTCTCCGTCTATGGTTTTAAAAAATCTTACCACAAACCTTGACGTGAACAAGCCCCATCAACTATCCACCTCGGGTGGTTTTCTGGATCCTCCCACAAACCTTTTCAAGATCCTTGAACTAACTTACTTTGGTGTTTTTGTTCACCACTATGATTGTACACCGAGAAGTATATAGGAATCACAACTTGCTTATTACAAAACTAAACAATAGAACACATATTGGAAAGAGTTCACATTACATCCTATAACAATCACAAATTTCTTAATTGTAGCTAATTTTGTTGATCGCTACCACTCAATCTCAAACATCATAGACAAACACCACTACCACTAGAAGTTTCCCTTGAATTTCACTAGCTTGACACAAAATGGAAATGGCACATTGGTTTCATGTTCCCCCCACAATGTGAAATTTTCACTTATTCACACAACCAAGAACACTAAAAAGAAAATCACATCAAACCGCATACCACTAGTCAGATCTTACTACACATGATCACAATTTCCAATGAATCTATTCACTTACTGATCATCTTCAAATGAAGTATGGCAGTCAGAGGATCACCACAGTCAAAGGATTTATGCATTTATCTACTCTCCTATATATTTATTTTTCTAGCATCCAATACAAACCACTCAAAAAGGAAAACTAAAATAAAGCCGCACAACCGAAACTCAAATACTCACACCAAAAAATGTGCCACCATAACTGATATGTGGCCTTGTCATTGGTGATTGATGTAGTTTTTATTTATCCAACAATAGTTATATGTATTGGCACATCATCCAAACAAGTTTGGAAGCTCACCAAGCACACACGACCACAAGGTCCCTCTTTTGTTATGTATGTTTGTATGTTAGCATGCATGTTTACCATATTCATAACCAAGCTAGTCATTCATGCACAAAGAACCATCATAATCATAACCTTTCAACAACACAAATAATAAGGAAACCAATCTTGGAAGATAACAAGTAATACTTGAATACCATAACCATTTATCCATTACAAAACATCATCGATTACATAATATTTAATTTTAATACATCATATTTCAATACATCAACACACATGATAGAATCCAAATCCTTAGGACTACTTAACACAAGACTTGTAGAGCTAAGATTCTAGAGCTAGCACCCTCTCTAAATTTGAACACACACACACACACACACACACACACACACACACACACACACACACACACACACACACACACACACACACACACACACACACACACACACACACACGCACACACACGCACACGCACACGCACACGCACACGCACACGCACACGCACACGCACACACGCACGCGCACGCACGCACGCGCAAGCGCGCAGCGCTGCAAGACGCTGCCAGCGCGACACGCCGCGCTTACACGCACTGCGCACACGCACACGCACACGCACACGCACGCGCGCACGCACGCACGCACACACACACACACACACACACACACACATATGGTGGGGACTTTCCCTTCACTACTTTTATGCACTCGCCTAATAATAGGTGTGCGTACAAAAATAACTTGCATCTTCTTTACATATCGTGCTAATAATAGATTAAGCTAAATATACAACATGCTTTAATCTTATTATTATCTCAATCCATGTGTTTTCTCTAATTATAACCTACATGTTCTTTTTTCCATTAATAGCTAATTTGTGTGCATCCCAAGCCATCTTATTTTTGTCTAATTTTATACCTTACTTGGACACCACTCCAACCCTGCTTTTCTATTTTTATCCATGACTTGGAAAATTGGCTAAGTCCCAATCCTTATGTCTGCTCATGCATGAACCTTTGTGTGTTTATCCTCCCCGTATGTGTGTAACTCTTCATGCACCCCTTACGTGCGGTCCACCTAACCTTTGTGCATGGCTAGTACTTAGCCATTTTCTCCACTCAACATTACCCCACACTAAAGGCATTGCTTGTTCTCATCAATGTGTCATCACACTTATTTTTCCAATGAATGAATCAATCAAAGAATATTGAAGAATAAAGAATAAGGGGAAAACACCATGAATTAAAGAATAAAAAAATTCGAAATTATGCACTAGCGATCTCAAGCCTTAGGTGGATAGAGGAGCTCTGGGAATTCTTTACTCAACACATTCTCTAATTTCTCCCACTCCACAAGTTCCTCTATGGATTTTTCTGGTGTTTCCTCTACAATACTTGAAATATGATCGGGGGTTATCCCATCCACCTTCTCCTTAATCTTTTTGGTAACTACATTCAACTCCACAGTCACCCCTTCAAAAACATCCATTCGTTCCACGACTAAGAGTTGGATTTCCTTGATCTTTAGTTCAAGCATCTCCTTCATGGCATTTATTAAATCTTGTTGCGTTGATGTCTCTGCCATGACCTTTGCCCACTCAAGCTTGTTACTCGGTGTCTTTTCTTGAATTTCTTTGAGCTTTACCTTCTCTTTTGAAATGTGCACACTTAGAATGGGGTTACAAAGGTGTTGGAACCTATCAAAATCAAACTCAAATTTTCCATTTGCCTCCTTGCTTAGCTATCTTGGCCTCCATGGCCTCCTTATTCCTTTTCTTCTCCTCGACCAACTCTTTTGTTGTTTTCCCCGTGTCACTCTTGATATTAAGGAGCAACATCCCAACCAAGTCCTCGAGATACTCCATCTCATCGTGTAATATGTTCTAGTTTGGCTTACTAATGTGGGGCGTGTATCCAAAATCAACTTTGCAATCCCTCCCTGCTCTGTCATAAGCCTCCTTAGCCTACTTCTACTCTCCTTTCAATTCCTTCTTCAACTGTTGGACTTCACGCTCCTTACCCTTTTTATCCTCTACCATGAGCCTTATTGAAGCACCCTTGTCTAAGTTCATGCATGTGACCTTAGTTGTCACTTATTCAGTGCGTTGCATAGCTATTCATCAGTCACCCTTGTGGGGTCGACAATTTTTAATCCTTTTCTCGCTCCTTAGTCAATGTTAGCATGGAGTAGGGATTGTTACTTATCTCAAAATATGACTCTTTTGTATGCGTATGCATGCTCCATGAAAACATTTTCTTTATACAGTGCTCTCCTCTCATCCAATAGGTCCCACCCAATAATTTCTCATTTGGCACCATGCTTTGAACCATATCCTGTGGCACATTTGTAGGATCCTCAATGAATGACATGTATGGTGACTGTGGTGGATGTCACTTCCTTACTACCTTGGCCTTGGTGTGCTACTTCTTTGGTGTGAAAGGATTTACGCTTATCTCATCACTCGACACCCTTATCCTTCCCGATGACATAGGTGTCATCACCTTCTCCTTTGTTCTCTTTAGGCTCTTCCTATGTATTGTGATTCCCCTCTTTGCGCGCCTGCAGGTACTTCCTCTCTATGCGGGATTTTATTTTTTTCACCCTCCTCACCTTTATCCAAGCTCAACTCAACATGCACACAGAGTTAATCCTTCTCTCCTTCCTTCTTCCCATGTGCAGATTATTCTTCTTCATGTGTAGACTCCTCATGCCCTTCTTTCTCGGAATTTTTCCTCCTTATCATCAAACACAACCCGAGATCTCTTAGGAACCATTCTTTTCCTTAGTGGACTTACCATGGCAGGCATGAGAAGATCTTGTGCCCTTGCTTTCCTTCCTCTTATACTACATCTTTTTCTTCGGCTCTAGTCCGGTCTGATGTCCTATTCTTCTTCTTCCTCTTCTTATGGGGTCTCTTCTCAACCTTTCTTTGGTACCTTCACTGTATTCTTCTTTGGTTGAGGCATATGGGAGTCGCATACCTCAACTTATTTTCCATATTTTATCTTCGGCCGCAAGTTGACAAAAACCCTGTAAATAATGCTTCCACTATTATATTCATGATGGGACTTAAGTCCAAGGTGACATACTCTATAGTCTCCAAATATGCAGGAATGTATGGGTACCCATTAGTTTTACACGAGTATGCCAATCTAAATCCACCTTTTATGCGTCAAACACCATTTTATGTGCATCATTTATTTTGTTTACTACACACTTAAAATATTTGGTTGTGAATGCAAAAGGCATTTTAAACCATGGCCCCATCTCACCCTTAGCCATCATAAACCTAGAAAGGCTGAAGTGTTGCATAACTGAAAAATTATCTTGTTGACCTACTTCTCCCAAAGAACTCCTTGATATGTTTCATTCATTCTCAAAGTCTGCACGCATCCTCTTGTACCACTTGTCCACTCTTGTTTTGTATAAATTTTTATTGCACCCTCACATGTGAAGTCTACAAAGTGTATTGTGGGGGACTTGTTTTCCACTTGGTGAATCCACATGTTATCTTCTATTCCATCGGGGACACCAATCTGCCAAAATATAATCAATAACAATATAGAATCTCGTGTGATTTTTTTCTCCTTATTAGTTTGTGCCTTTTCCTCTTCAATAATCCCATCAGCAATAAACTATGCAATGTTGTATTGTGTTTTGTGCGCCATCTTATGTGCGATGTAGAAGAATTTCTAGGTCACTTCCCCATCATTTTGAGGCATCAAGCTTGCAACTTACCCGACGAGCCACTACTCTAGTTGCGGGTCTACAATCTTCTCCATGTTCATGGCTTGGTTCCCTTGTCATCTTGGATTTTGGTGACTAGCTCCTCAATCTTTATCTCATCTCACAAATCCAAGTCCGGGTATTCTCCAGGTATCCCGCAACCTTGTTACTCATCAATCAAATGAGACATAATCCTCATTCTTTGGCCAGCAAAGTAAAAATAATCCTCATGCACCTGCGAGACAAACCACTTTGGAATGGATGTGTAGGTATGCAAAAAAAGGGTAGCTCAAAGTGTTAGAGGACCCATACCTTCTCAAGACTCTTCCTTACCGAGTCATCCATCACCACTTAGTCTTCTGGGAGCTTTCTCAGTAGCTCCTGTAACATGTCTTTATTTAGTGTGGCCTCTTTCATTGGTGCCTTATGGTTGTACTTCCTAATTTACACTTTGTGAGTTGTGAGGCCATTTTTGTTGCCTAATTACCTCCTGTGGGTATTGCATTTTTTGGAACAACTCTTCTAGTGCATCCTCCACCTTAGGTTTCTGTATTTTCCCTTTCCCTTTCCTATTCCTTTAGGTGATGAGGTAGGTTCTTTCTTGGGTGCCATCATTTATCCCCAAATTCACACTTTGTAATATGTTCCTTAGGTATTCTTAATTACGAACTTACTGGCTCTACAAGTCTATGTGTTGTGTGTTTAAATCATCGGTGTGCCTTTACGTATCCTAATCTTGTGCCATAGCTATTTAATTGTCCAACTCCATAAGCCCTAACTTTGTGACACCCAAGCTCTTGTGAACCCTAGCTCTGCAACCTCCAACTCTGCAAACCCTACTTCACTCATGCCCTCACCTTTCACTCAAACTTCCACTTTCTCTACCGAAGGAAATCCACACTTGAAGGCCTATGCACTCTACTCTAGTTTTCTTGTTGCTTGTGTAGACACCCAAATGTGATATCATTACCCTTGTCTCCCCACATTTGTATCTCATCACCATGGTCATCTATTCAAATTCATATTTTATCTATTTCCTACCTTTCCCACCTTTCCCATCTATTATCCCATCCATCCCAAATTATTATTAATCATCATTAATTATCCCCTAATCCTCATCTCATTATTTAATTATTCCTAAATCACCCCCAATCAACCCTAATTCTCCTCCCTAGGTTGTCTCTCATCCCTAAGCTACCTATTTTCTTATCCCTAGGCTCTACTTAGCCTTTATTTACTCCATTTCATCCCTCACCTACCCATTTCACTTCCATATGTAACCTTAACCCGCCTAAGCATTCTAAAACCCTAATCCCACCTCTAATGGGCTTGATGCCTCGAGTTAGGAATCCTCCTAACGCCCAAATGGATGGTTCCTTATGATCGGCGGTGACCCTATAAATACGCCCTTCTACCCTCCTTTCTAAAGGATGCAACTTTGGAGTCTTTAACTCTTGATTAACTAAAATTAACTATGTAGTAAGGGGATAATTAATCTAAGCTATGAACATCTATAATAAATGTAACTAAATATAGTAAAGAAACTATGTAAATGATATAAACAATTATGCAAAAGAAAATGCTAACCCTAATGTGCAAGAGAAAAGAGGAAAGAACTCAATTAAATAATAGATGTTTGCGGGATTGTGTCACGAGAGGTGACAAGAAAATTAGAAAGCAAGAACGACTTTGCAGGAGCTCGAAAAATATGGATCTTGAGTATCTAACTAGATTGGAGCACTGAAGAGGGATTGGAGCACATGTGGACGCTTTGGTCTACAATCTGGGCACCCTGGTTTATGTGAAAGCTCTTAAATTGATCCTCACAAGGCTAAGAGGTGGTCTCGAAACCTCATTGTCTATCACATCAAGTTTTTATCCTATACCGGATGTCGTCACTAATCCAAGATGATGATAAGAACTCGTAAAAGACAAAAAGAAGTATCAAAACCCTAAAAAGGAAAAATGCAAATGAATGGATCGGACTAACCTCAGTTGCCACAACAATGGGCTTATTAATTGAGTGTTGCACTACATTTTGGACCCAAATGTAGTTCGGTGAGTGTGTGCATAATGTGCCCTAGGTGCTCTTGTGTCAATCACACTTTGTGAAGTAGCGAGCAATAACTATGTATAGAAAATATAATAGAATGTGTGCATGGAATATAATAGAATCCCTCCCCTATGAAGTGTGATGTAAATGTCCTAGATTTGTGCCTTGATGATGGAGCTATGTGGATGCAAGTGATCTCCAATGTAATAGATGGATGCAACTCTAGATGAGTGATAGTAGTAAGTGATGCTAGGTCCCTCATTATGGTCTCATAAATTTATATTTATAGGGTTCTTTTGGTCTAATTTCATAATTAACCCCAAAAGGTTGACCACAAGAAAGATAAAGACTTCAAACAACTATAAAGAGCCCAAAAAGTGGTGAAAGTACAAAAAGGACTGGGGTGCCCCTGGTGGGACCAGGGGCACCCACAAGCGCCCCAGTCGAGGCTAAAA
The DNA here is from genome assembly GCA_018340775.1 of Taxus wallichiana var. yunnanensis. Taxonomy (NCBI): domain Eukaryota; kingdom Viridiplantae; phylum Streptophyta; class Pinopsida; order Cupressales; family Taxaceae; genus Taxus; species Taxus wallichiana. The sequence continues at coordinate 11,048,826 of CM031236.1, forward strand.
TCACTACTAGAAGCATGGCATATGGGTGCAAGAGGTTGGTAATGATGAAATAAAATAAAACAAGATGGCCAAAAGACGGGGGTTAATTAGTACTTTCTTCACTCAAGAACCTTATAAATAGTAGTATGAAACCAAGATAAATAATGTATAAAGTGCATGATTTTGTGACTATATTTTCCCCCACTTTATGTTGGTGATCGAAATCTCGGTAACATAAAATAGATATAGATGTGTTCCTAATGTCTGATGTAGAGTGATGAAGAAGGTGTGCCAAAGGACTAGAAAAAGTGTGGAATGACAAAAAGATGGAGGAGCATGGAAACTAAAGATGAAAAATGCGTAAATAAAAAGTGATGAGAGTGAACCTAGGCAAAACACATGTGTAGTTGTTGCGGTGTGTGATGTACCCATATGGTTATTAAAACATGTGTGGTATCATGGATTTTTGTTGTTGACGTTGTTGTTGTTGTTGTTTCCCCCATTTGACTACTTGTTTCTCATATGGTCGGACCTGCAAGGAGAAAATGATCAAGTAGTCAAATATGTATGTATTTAAAAACCCAATGTAAAAGACACAATACACATGTATATGAAAGCATGTGAAATACACAATGTACAAATGTAAATGGAACATGTGCACTGATCCATGTTGAGAAAGAGAATGTAGAAGGATATCTGTACTATGAGTTTTTTTTGGGTGATCTCATACCATAGGCTAAAGAAGTGTAGGGAGGAAATGCTCTGTGTCCTCCAGGATCTAACTACTTCCCTGAACTATGTGTGTGAAGAGATCTTTGTATCGTCCTAGTTTTTGGGTGATCTAACACCACTGGCAAGTAGTGTAGAGAGGCACACCCACTGTAACCTCCAAGCCTGTAACTACTTCCCATAATGTTAAGGACACCATGTCTGTAAAATTCTCTATGTATGGGGTTCATAGATTGGTCTAAACCCACTCGTTGTATGTAACCCGTAATGTCAAAGTGGAAAGTGCCTGAACTGGACCAGTGTAAATGCATTGTGTTAGTATGTAAACCCCAAATGATGCCCCCTCTTTGGGAGCACATGTAACATTGTTGATAGAAGAATGTGGCCCCAAAAGAGGACCAACCACCGAGCTTGTACCATGGAAAGTGCTTGGTAGGAACCAAGGCGCGTATGAACAAGAAGGCTAGCCAAAGACAAGTGTTAGTACAAACAAGCATGCATGTAGAAAATAGTGTGTAAGCTACACAAACAATGTAAAATCTATCAAGTAATGTAGTAAACACAAGAATACAAAGTAAGCTGCAAAAAGCGGGCTGCAAACATGGGACATCACTCATGATGTCGCAAGACACGTAAGGCCATCATGGCCGCATACAACAAACAAGTGTGCACACCAAACAAAGGGCAAGCCCACATACAATAAAAATAATAGAAAACAAATGTAACAAACAAGTATGGAAACAAATATCCCTGCATAACAAATGTTGCACATGAAGCACCTATTAGCATGTTAGAAAGATAACTAGTATGTCAAAAGCATGTATAACCAAGTAATGTAAAGTGCTAAGTATAAAATGAAACAATAACACATGTGAGAGACGAATGTGGATGCCCCCAATGACCAGTGTAGGAAGGGTAGAAGGCGAGCATCCATGTTATGTGTAAGAGACCTATATCTGTGATCACAACTAGAAAAAGGCATGAACGCACATGTGTGTATGATATAGATAAATGACATACAAGTAAGCTAACTAGCATGTGTAATAAAACGACCATGAACAAGCAAAAGTAAGCAAGAGTAAAAACAACCATAATATGCATTATGTTGTGGATGGAATGGAATGGATGGAGTGATAGGAGTTGCATGCCCCCCGAGTGAATGAAAGTGTATGTAGTGAGGTTCATTTTGTTTTCCCCCTCATCATTCAAGAATGAACTATAAATAAGAATGCATCATCTGGAAATGGTCAAATAGTGTCTAACATGTTGTGATGAATGTGTAGTGTAGTGATGAGATGTAACCTAACGATGATGTGTACATGAACCCTATAGCCGAAGCGTATATCACGACTAGATGAACATATAAGTGATGATTTATCCTAAGTGTATATCACTATAAGATGAATGGATGAGTGATGATTTATCCCTAAGTGTATATCACTACAAGATGAAATGAGGAGTGGTGATGTAACCTAAGGTGTATACCACTACAAAATGATAGAATAGGTGACGATTTATCCTAAAGGCGTATGTCACTAGCCTAGGAATGTCACATGATGAAAGGTTGAATAGTAAATGTGTGATGAGTGTAAGGTCCATTTGATTTGTAAACCCTCGGCAAAGTTGAGTATGGACCGAGGAACTAAAGTGTGTCATCGGGTAGTGAGTGCAGCGTGTAGAAGACAATGTAGTGTATGTAATGATAAAAGTTTGACCATGTGATGAGTGGAATATGTAAGTACGCGATGTGTAGAATGTAATGTGAAAAGTGTAATGTATAGAGTGTGTGTAATACCATGTAATATATATAATGTATGATAGGCTAGTAATGTAGGATGTAAGATGATTCAATGCTAGACTCATATATAATGAATATTATGATAGTATGTATAATATATGTGAAAATGCACGTGTAAATTTATGATATGGAGGTAGTATAAAATTCAAAGATGTAGGATAGGTAGTGTAGGATGTAAGATGAGGCATGATGTATGATGTAGAAAGGCACAAATGTCAAAATGTTGTAGATTAAATGTAGAATGTATGGTGTATGACGCATAATGTAGGAATAGGTGTTAAGTGTGGGATTCATGTGTAGTAAGCCCTCAACAGTCATGTGTGAACTAAAGCACAAGAATGTGTCATCGGGTAGTGGCACTGCCAAAGTACGAATGAATGTTAGTAAGTTGTGTAATTTAATAATGCAAATATGAGATATGAGTAAATGTTATAATGATGTATGCATGAATGCTAAGAATGTGATGTAGTACTATGTAAGAATGATAATGTAAGAATGAGGGATATCTCTATGATGCTAATGTGATGAGGGAAGGATGTGTGAGCTGTTATGCCCCCAAGTGTGTGCGTAAAATATCATGTAAAGTCATCAAGAAGATCATCATCCTCTGGGTCAAAGTCATATGGATAAGCATTGGTGACCTGATAAGCAATAGTGTCTGGTTGATCATGCAATGAGCCATTAAGGCATAAGTTGTACATGCCCATAGCATATTCCTCATCGGTGAATGGAGGAAGTGGGCAATGTGTGCATACCAATGAGTGAGATTTTGCAAATAGCCAAGAAAAGAGATATTACAAGATAAAAACACAACCGAAGGGCATAGGAAATGAAATGTCTATATGACTAGGATCTAATGTACCTCTAATATAAGTAAGCCAAGATTCCCTAATGTGAGTGGAGAAGAACGAGGGTACGTGATAAGTAGACCATAAGATGAAATACATGCAAACCATAAGTGGCAATAGTATATTGATAAAAGCCATAGTAGAGATGAGGGTCATGAGTAGAAGGATGAAGATCCTCAAAGGTGAAACCAAGATGAGCTAGACCATCATGGGAACATATAGTGACATTGCATGTAGGATCAAATGGAATATGTTCCCAATATGAGTCATTTATGAAAAGTGTGTAAGTGAAAGGTGGGCGTGCTAAAGTAGGTGGTGTATGTGAAGGTGGATGTGATAGAGTGATGTCCATAAACTTTGGACATGCCCCTAATAAGGAATCATAATAGTAAGTAGTAACAGGTGGCACAAAAGAAACTACATCTATCACATAAATGGTGTCATCAAGTGGTGGTAAGTGAGGTGGTTCTTCCCTAGGTTGGGGCTCATCTTGTAATATCTATGCATGGGATAGGAAGATTAGTATTAGGAGCCCTATCGCAATATTGAAATGGATCGCGGTCACGAAAAATGATATGCTCCATGTTCTCATGTAAGAATTTGACACAATTATGTATAGTGGATGCAACCTCTTGCATGGCATGAAGCCATGGCCTTCCCAAAAGATAGTTGTAGGAGACTGGGAAATCAACAATGAAAAAGATAGCATGGACAATCTTTGGACCAATAATGATAGGCAAATGCAAAGTGACCGAGACAAGGATGAAAAACCATCATAAGCACATAGTGAAATACTAGATGGATGACATCATGAGCGGTAAGACCTAAAACCTCAAGGAATGACATAGGACACAAGTTAAGTTCATATTCATTATCAATCAAAGTATGCTTGATAACTACATTATGAATGCGAGATATGATATGCAAGTGGTGGATCATTATCAAAAGTGTGAACATCAAAAGGAAGGTTAGAATTAAATACTATATGTGAGGAAAAGGTGTCAACAAAGGCTTGATAAACCAAATGCGTCTAGGTGCATGTCGACAAGCCCAAGTAGTAGTAAATAAAATGCTAGACTTTATGTAGTAAATCGGGATTGGAAAAGCAAGTAATCATTGATTGAGATACTCATGATGCTTGAATGCAAATGCAAGCCCTAGAAGGTGCAATGAAGAAGCGTCGGGTTCACCAAAATGATTAACTAAAATTAACTAACTATGTAGTATGGGGATAGTTAATCTAAGCTATGAACAATTGTAATAAATGTAAATAAATGCAGTAAAGAAAGTATGTAAATGATCTAAATAATTATGTAAAAGGAAATGCTAACCCTAATGTGTAAGAGAGAAGAGGAAAGAACTCAACTGAATAACAGATGCTCATGAGACGTGTCACAAAGGTGACAGAAAATTAGAAAGCAAGAATGACTATGCGAGGAGCTCTAAAAGGATGGATCTGGAGTATCTAGCTAGACTGGAGCGCTGGAGAGGGACTGGGGGCATATCTGAAGGGATCTAGTCTCTGAATCTGGGTGCCTTGTCTCGTGAAAAGCTCAAACCGATCTTCATAGGGTTGAGAGGTGGTCTAAAACCCTCGTTATATATCGCATCAAGTTCATTGTCCCGTACTAGATGTCGCCACTAATCCAAGATGATGAGAAGACCTATAAAATACCAAAAGAAGTATCAAAACCCTAAAAAAGATGCAAATGAATGGGTCAGGCTAACCTCAACTGCCACAACAATGGGGTTACTAACTGAGCGTTGCACTACATTTCGGACCCAAATGTAATTTTGGTGAGTGTGTGCATAATGTGCCATATGTGCTCTTGTGCCAGTCACACTTTGTGAAGTAGTGAACCAATAACTATGTGTAGAAAATGTAATAGAATGTGTGCATGGAATAGAATAGAATCCCTCCCCTATGAAGTGTGATGTAGATGTCCTAGCCTTGTGCCTTGATGATGGAGCCATGTGGATGTAAGTGATCTATAATGCAATAGATGGATGCAACTCTAGATGAGTGATAGTAGTAAGTGATGTTAGGTCCCTCATTATGGTCTCATAAATTTATATTTATAGGGTTCTATTGGTATAATTTCATAATTAACCTCGAAAAGGCTGGTCATAAGAAAGATAAAGACCTCAAATAGCTAGAAAGATCCCAAAAAGTGGTGGGAAAGTGCAAAAAGGACCGGGCGCCCTTGGTGGGACCAGGGCACCCACGAATGCCCTAGTAGTAATTTGGGTGCCCCAGTCGAGGATAAAATGATGCGGGATGACAAAATCTAACTGGGCATATGGTTGTAAGAGTTCGGCTATGACGAAATAAAACAAGGCCATGATACGGAAAATCCTGTCGAAGATGAAGTTTTGTGGTGCGGGGCTAGAGTTTATCACGAATGAACAAACGGACATGTGAAGAAAAGTAATTAGTTTCTTTGTCTATTTGATGCACAACGCAATTGTCACCTAAATGTCATGTATTTTGAGTTCGTATGATTGAAATGCATTTGGGTCACCCTTTTGTAATCAATTTAAGAAACAGTGTATAAGTCCATTGGTTAATTAAAAAGATTTGCATCGAAAAAAAATGTAATACTTGAAATGTGGTGAAGAGGCAATATTAAAAATAAGTTTGAGTAAGAAAACAATTATGTTTGTATAGAGCTTTGGTTGTGTGTTACAATATTTAAAATTGTAGTTTGTTGTTTTTTTGTAAATCCTTGTGTACTTAATGCAAAACATAATGAGACATAATATTTAAAATCATGTATTTTGTTCGGCGCAAGTGAAATATTAATCTCTGAAAATGGAAACATCTAGCCTAAAAATTAATATATAAATAACAATGCTATGATTTTATAATTATCCAATGAAATGAAAAAAAAGTTTTTTTTTGTTTTTCATATTTATTACATAATGCCTTATATTAATTTGAGGCAAAGGAAAATATAATGCCAATGCACTTTCAAAGTGTCGTATTCAGTGGAGAGTGTCACTTGAGTAAAAAAACATGTTGCATCTGGATTTGTTGAATTTTTGCTCCTGTAAATGTATGCAATTTTTGTACAATAAACAATAATGTTCGTGGCTTATCAATTGAACCAGGAAATGGAATTATCATTACACAACCTGGTTAATGCTCTACACGGTGTGTGATGAAGAACAAGTTTTTGTGAAGGAACATTTGGTTTGCTGAAATTTATGTATTTATTTTATGCGACCTTGACATGTTGTATGCATACAGACATAGTTTTAGATGTTTTGTTTTAAATAATTGGATTGAAATCTTTAAAAAAACGTTTAAAAAACCATAGCAAACTTTAATTTTTAATTGTTATAAGTGTTTTTGACATATAAGATCGCTTTCACTGCGTTCAACACCACGCTTCCCATTTTCTGGGCTATATCCTGTACGTAACAAACAGAAAATTGTCAATTGTGTTTTCAACTGACAAAATACCTTTCTTTGCAAAACGTATCTCCATTACAAATTCATGAGCTAGCCTTATACTGGACGCTACAAATTCAGTGTTTGAAGAGCTCCGTGGGACAGTTTGTGTGGGAAGCAATGGAAAAGAAGCAACCGGACAATTATCACCATTTGAAGAAGTCCCCAGACAACCCTGGCAAGTACAGTTTCCCATGACTTGCACAACAAAAGGCCAAAAATAAATGGAGTTGGGGTGTTTCTAGGCAATTCACCAAGGAGTGGTCCCATAAACTTTATAAATGGCATAAAAAAATTAGGATTGGGAATCAATAAAAATTAATCTACCTATTATAGATTTGTTAGCTTCAGTCTTCGCTATAAGAAAATCTTATGCGACACAGGCTGTAACAGTGTACAAACTATTCTCACAATGGTGTTGTTGCTCAATTACAATGAACAAGATGTATGTGCAGCATGCAATCAACAAAATAAATTACTATTATGTTATCACTGTTGAAATACAATGAAAGATATCTATGTCCAATAACAATTAAAAAAAAAAATATCCATTGCCTTTTATATATTTTATTCCTTCAGTGTTGTTGTTGTACTTGCTTCTGAGAATTTACAAGTGCAAGATGCAATCTGGCGTCAAGAAAATAGTCGTTTATGTAAACAAATTCCAAAAATTTCATGATAAAAACAGTCAACTTTATTTAGCTGAAATGTTTTCCAAGATCCACACACTGAAATATCACAGGATTTCCAAGATTTGACCAAATCCTAGATCCGGACCAAATTTGATAAATATCAAGTCGTGTCCAAAATTGCACGAGGAAAATGAAACGAGCGGTGTGTGGGAAGAAAACAACATTAAAGTTAGTTGTTTTGGCTAAAAACAGAGTTCAAAATTCTGCATCATACTTATATTCAACTATTATCAATATCTTTACAGTTCGGAAGCGAAAAACTGCATACCTGTTTACTTTTCTGCATACTCTAAAATCTGATCCCTGGGATGCCCACAAACAGAGACAACAAACATAAGGTCGAATTTGATGGGAGATAAAATCTTGAATGTTGTTTGGCTACTCTAGAAATATGGAAAAGGGTTTGAGAGAGACAGTTTGGTGTAAGAGTGTGGAGGGTTTGAGAGATACTTGTGGACAAATGCCACAACTTCCCTGTAGAATTGTGCACATATTACCAATCAACAATAAATGCAAACTTGTTTATTTTTATGTATACTCTAAAATTTATTATTGACAACATTGTTTCTGTAAGATCATTAAATGAGATGTCTTGACTTTTGGTGAGGTACATGTCAACAGTCCATTTTAATAAATATAGTAAGGACTTCTATAATTATAGTGCACTAAATTTTATTGTCTTGGTTTTGGCAACAAATAAAGGGAAATGTTGACCACCCAATCAGATGAAAGATAAATGATATTTAAAAATTGTAGGAAAATATTATTTTTACACAAACTATAATCTAACAATGAAATATTCCACATGGCAAAGATTGATTGGAAAATAAGGAACAAATTAATAGATGAGGTGAAGACAATATCCTTGCCTTCGGGGATAATAAAACAAGATGACCAAAAACACGGGTTAAATAGTACTTTTTCACTCAAGAACCTTCTAAATAGTTGTATGAGACCGGGATAAATAATGTCTAAAGTGTATAATTTTGTGACTATAACTCTCTTGTGGTTTGGTCTTCATCTCTCGAGTGTTTCCCACTTTTAAATAAATATTTTAAAATTTGACTAGTAAATAAATAATTAAAAAATACTATAAAAATTTAAAAAATCAGGTAAATTCTGAATGCCCTGCACCTTGGTATGTATAGCCTCGTAAAAATGCATGTTTGGTCATTTTATATGTGTTTGGTCATGTTTTGGTTGTCAAACATAGTTTGCTGAAAGTACAAAAACTACAAAAAAGTGGGACACAGTTATATGCTTTGACCCGCCTACCCATCTTAGAGTCTTCTAAGAGTCATTTGGAGCTTATTACATCAAACTTGGAGACTTTGGGAGTTTATCTTCATCTTTCTTTGGTGTACTTATCATTGTATTATAATTGTTGTTATTATATGCTACTAACATCTTATAGGTTCGGTTGTCATCGAGAGATCCAACTTCGGACTTCCTCTCCATCCACTTCATTTGCGCTTTTCATTCCATCCCATCTATCTTCGTTCAAGCTTAGGTCAACCTGTGTCACCGTCGACTCACCCTCTTTGCATCACCTTCGCTACCATTCAAATCCACAAGTTGTTGCTTTTCTTTTACGTGTCCACATAGCTCCCAGATCTGTCGTGTTCGGCCGCCATCGACCCAACTCATTTTTCCATCATATCCCATTAGATCCCTATTTTCTTGCATCTTTTTGTTTCTCTTGTCTTAGATCTCTTCTTCAGGTTTCCAACGGTCATTACAGAGCTTCATCACATTCAGATTTTCACTCAAAGCTCTCGCATCTGCGCACATATGGTTGTTTTTTTATCCATCTCGCCTCTCAGTCATCGTCAACTAACCCTTTATAGCACCTCTGTTAGTCATCAACCCATCTAGGTTTGGTTTAATTTGCATCTATTTTAATCAGATATGTACTTTCCTTACATTTTTGCATTTTCAGTTTCTATTTATCTCAAATTCTACATACTATCTTGTCCATTATCATTGCTTTTATCATATCTTATCAATACGGCCCGGTTGACATCCACATAAGGAAGTTCACGCTTCTTAGAACCGACTTCATCGGGCAACCCCCTCATCTATCATCTAATCCATTTTCTTTCTAGTTGTCTTTTTCGTGCAGATCATCAAGCTTGCAACAAGGAGTCCATTTTGTGCCCCTCCATCATCATCGTCACCTTAAGGTACCATAAACTCTTCATATTTTGATTTGTTTATTTTTAGTACTAATTCACTTATCGAGCGGAAAGAAGAAATCTCATTGTCAACATTTTGGCACGTCCAAAGGGACATCCCTTTTAGGTGAGTCTCTTACATATTTCATTTTCCATTTTCCCATATTTCTTCCATCTTCTACTAACATTGTAGGTAGAGGATTTGCTTGTTCGTGTTGGGATTTTGGATTGCTTGGATATTCATTGTTGTTTGTTTTATTTTAAAGATCGACAAAAGGAAAAGAAAAAAACCAAGTATTCCCCCTTTTCTTAGTTTCTCCTTTTACATCACATTTTTCCATTCCTTGTGTGGTTGTTCTCATCGAATCTCCATATTTGGTTTTGGATTTAAAACAAACCTTTCATTCTTGCTTGTACATCTAGTGTAAGTAGGAGGTTTAATTGGTCACATTTCACACTTCTTCACACATCCAAACACACAAATCAAATCACACATCTAAACATCCCATACTAGGTGGACCTAATTGGGATTTGATCACCCAATAGGAAAGTCGTTGTAGTGTTCTAGCCATGTTATAAATCCTATACGGTCTTGGGCCTCACGTACCTTCGGGAATATCGAGGACTCCATAGCCAAAACTTCCTGAAACCAACCATAGATTTATGTTTCTTAGGTACCCTTGTTATCCACTTTTCTCTTTTGTACATCTTCTAATTAATCATGATGATAAAAAAATTGTTGTTTGATTTGTTTGTTAATAAATTACATAAACAAATGTTCATCTATTTCATGTTTGTTATCACTCCTTCTCAAATCAAGACAACACAACAATCCCCTCCATCCAAGGACATATCTTCTTCTAATGATATTTCCCAAGCATATTCTAAATTTGAGACCATACCTTTAGTTTCCCAACCCCTTATTTCCATGGTCTCACTTCATGAGGACCATGTCATCCAAAAATGACCCCCATCTTGAAACCAATCCTTCTATCTCTCATCAGTCCATTTCCTCTAGACTAGCTACACCTCCATCTCTTGCTCCTTTAGAGACTCTTGGACCTCCTTCTATTGCCCTTTATGACTACCTATTTTGTAAATCTCCCACAATCTTCAATCCCATCAATCCACTCAATTGGTGGATCCCATTCCACCCACATCACCTCATATCAACTTTATCCCCATACCATCTGCTATTGTCACTAGTATGCCTATCCAACCATCTCAATCTCTTAACACTTACATTCCTACTTATCATATACCTCATTAATCAAACGTCCCTATTTCATAAAAAACCAACTCAATCTAACCAATCTACCACATCCCTATATCTCAATATCAACTTTTATCTCAACCAATCCAATCACAACCCCTTAATTATATTCCCCCTTTATTAATCTTCCTTCCACCACACCAATACATCCCAAACATATCAAATGCATCAACAACCCAACCCATCCACCTCATATGCATCTCAAACTCATCCTTCAACATCTCAACCATCTAATGATCCCTTACAAGCACTATTAAATAGAATGGCTAACCTTAAAGCTACAACCTTGGGATCTAAGGCCACTTTTTCATATGATCAAATCTGGAATGAGCCCATCAACCCATTTGTTCATATTAAGTCATATCCTCCTCATTGGGAATGGTTGAAGTTCTCTAAGTTCAATAGTAAGGAGTATCCCCAACAACACCTTCAAGCTTTTAGACATGCATGTTACCTTATCACCCATGATTAGGACCTCATGCTTTGCACATTCCCTGTCACTAGTTGGTCTTGTATTAGATTGGTACAACAACGTATCCCAAAACACTCATTGTTCTCATTTACCCAACTTGCGCAACTCTTCTCAAAACATTTCTCAATCAACATTATGCACAAGATCACCATTACAGACTTATACACCATTCGAAATTCTACGATGATTCTATCTCAGACTTTGTCACATCATGATGGTGGGGAATCATCAATCAATTATCATTCACCCTTCCACATACAGATCTCATTGAATTATTTTCACACTCTTGAGCAAAGCATTTCTCATCCACCATCTGAATCCAATCATTTCAAACATTTAAAGAAGACTTCACTTTGGCTCAAAACTTGAAATCCATGCCCTTGAACAAGGCCACCTTAATATTCAATCAAACAAGCCCAAAATTGAGTTCACCAAATCCTCCACGCATAGTAACAAATCCAAAATTACCACCATACCATCATGGTTTAATATTCATCCACATCTACCTCTCACACAGAGCCTTCACAAAGAGCTTATAGACCATCTCCCAACTATACCCCATTGAGGGACTCCTATAGTTCAAGTATTTGACAAGTTGATGGCATAGTCCATCTTATTCAACTTCCTCCCATCACTTCGTTGACAACTCATTGATGACTCAAACCCGTATGGTATCACTAGAGACATTATTGTAAGTATCATCAAGTCTAAGGTCATGACATTGAAAGTTTCGTTCCTTCAGGATCATGTCTAAAATTTTATGAATCAATGGGATCTCAAATAAAAATCTTACCACATCATCTAGCCAACCTCTCGATGTCTTTAAACAACCTTTTCCTAATCAACCATCAACAAATCAATTTCCACCTCCCACCTCTTACAAATCTAATGCTTACACATATCAACACTATAAATCAAGAGTCTCCATTATTACCTATATCCATTACCCCTATACCTACTACATCTGCTCTTACCTTAGACATTATGCCTACATCCACCACTTCTCCAACATCTACCCCCATGTCTACACCAATCATATCCATGACTATCACACCCATATCAACTTCCACTTTTGTCCTATATCTACATCTACTCCTCCCCTTACCACATCTACATCAGATTTGACTACACCTACTACTTCATCCACATCTATCATGCCCCAACCCATCACATCTATTCCTTCATCCATATATATCAAACACCTATCAATACATTTACATCACCTATATCTCCAAACATCTCAATTATACCCACTTCCACATCAATCGCATCTTCTGGAATAGCTACACCCACGTTCATGCCTTGATTTTAAAATATAACTATGATCCCCCTTGAAACATTTATGACAAAATGTCCCCACTTAAGACTACCACAATGATATTCATTACGCCATCTACAAAAATATCACCACATAATTTCTACACCACCAAATCCTAGACCTAGATAACTTATCAATCCCTCATCAAAACTCATCAAATATCATTCAAAAACACCTTCCATCCTCATATATTCGTCTCGACACAATCCATTACCACCAAAGTTCTGTTTCTCCGGAACCCCGATTAAAGTTTTAACAAATCCTCGCCCTCAAAAAAACCTCACATCCCAAGCCTAAGTAAGCCAAATTTACATCATCATTCTGGGAGGACTACCTTCCATCTTAGGTCCAAACCCTTAATTTAAAACTCCCATCATTAACCCACAACTTTAATCAAGCAAATATAGCTTTCCTTTCAAATCCAATTCCCCTTCAAATCATCTAAGTCCTAAATCATCAAAATCAAATCACAAATATCCACTTCTCCTTCCAACTCTAAATTTAAACCAAAGGCTCTCATGAGGCCTCATCAAAACAAACCACCTTCTTTACCTTCATCTACTATTCCACTTCATTTGTGACCTCTTCTTTAAAAAATTCCCCTATTATGTCCTATACTAAAATCTTTCAATGCTTACTCCAAACCTCAGAAATCACCCTTCCTCCTATTAAGTCTTTTGATCCATATGCTCCAAAACCTCCTTGGTTTGATTCTAACATTTTTGCTTATCATCATACACCCCAGGTATGACACCAAACATTGTAATTCCCTCCAAATCTCATCCATAATTAATGATGGAAATGACCTTCTCATCCATGAAGATCACTTTCTTCCTTCCTCTCTAAATATCCCAATCCTCCCCCATCAAACCTCCATATCTAAGACATCTAAATCAGATCCTTCATCTCCTAAGGAATCTAATTTAGATTCTCCTTCCAATTGTTCATCATAGACCTTCCTCCAAGCTCTATCCCTTCTAAAGAGAGGCCTCTCCTCTTCATGATGGCATCCACATTATTAATCCTCCTGTCCTCATGATCCTCAATCATCTATCTAATCAAAACCTAAAGGCATCATCACCGCTCCTTCTAAAGATCCAACCCCTTCTCCTTCCGTACTAGCTCCTTTCCAATCTACATCTAAGCTCTCTAAAGTGATGCAACATCTCTCACTAGGGGAGAATCCACTCCTCTCGCTTAGTCTTCTCACATCTCCTCCTTCATCCAACTATCCCATGAACATCAATGAAACTATGTCTCTTTACCTTGACTTCTTTAAATCTCCACAATCACTCTAGATTGGTCTATTATCAGGATAGTCCTCTTCCTCTTAATCCCCACATCATCTTATCTAATCTAATCCCATCCAATTTTACTTATCATTCATCTAGTTTTTTATCTCATCTTATCCAATATACTTATATATTATTACATCTCATTTTAAGTCCACTATTTTAGCTATATTTGTGCCTCTCTTAGGGCACCATACCTCATCTTAAGCCCACTTTTTGTGGCCATCTTCGTCTCACCATGGATGCATGTTTTATTGTTCTTGAAATATAGTGCATAATCTTTTACCACCTCTTATCCATCTAGTCTTCCACAAGTTATCACCTTATCTAAAGCGCGCGACTTTAACATTGGTGACCTTTCCTTAAAATCAAAGTGTCATCTTTCTAGCAAGGATCTAATGTAGAAAGTATTCTCCCAACTAGGTTGGATCATACACATGAATCTTGAACCTATCATATTTTGATGATAAACCGAAATGAAACCTCTTAATTCATTACACTTGCATGATCATTCTACTATTTAACATACCTACCAATGTGAACTTAGTCATCCCACTGGTCATCCATCCATCATTATCCATTTCCATCTCTCATCATAATGATATGGAATTGTGTGGTATGTCGTCACTTCCTAGTCATGACCTTAAAATATGGGCACCACGACTCTGCTCATAGCATATTCCTTATGGATAGGTTCTTCCTTCTTGTGAGAACTTTGTTATCATTACATCCATCACCCTCTTATTTACCTCTTAAAACCATCACTAAGGGTCCATAGGTGTCACTTGTATATTCATTATCCCCTCCTAAGTGGTCTACCTAGCTATCCCTAGCTCTCCCCATAAAAATTCAAATTCCATGGATGCTCATTAAAAGTCAAAATTATCCAAAATACTCCCTTAAAGGATTGTTTCATAAAAGCATAAAAAAAAAAGTATATAATGATCCCTTTAAGGATAGATGTCATATATTTTATCCCTTCTACTTATAAAAAAATTCAAAAGTATACAATGATCCTGTAAGAAAGATATCATATGTTTTATCCCTTCTACTTATAAAAAAATTCAAAAGCAAAAAGTACTCCCTCGAAAGGATGGATACTTTCGCTTGTATCATGGCAGCGAAGACTTCTGCATTGATCAACCTTTTATCTCATAAAGCAAAGCATAAAATTCAAAAGCAAACATCCTAAGAAAGCTTCCCGCATTGATTAACTTTCTCATTTATAGTAAACTTCCCGCATTGATCAGTTTTCTCTTCCCTTACCTAGAGCTGGGGCATAGACTAGGGACACCTACATATGGAGAACCTATTCCTACATACAAGTCACATCTAAACCCCTTTTTCATGTCAACATTAGGTTCATAAGCTCACTTTCCATATTTCCCTCATGATCCTTGGAATAACTAACTATCGTTGGTTGTGTTAACACTTGTTATTGACTACAAGTTCATTTCCTTAAGTGGATCCATTTCTTGTTTACCTCCAATCTGGTTTGGAGCATTGTTTCCTCATTCGCTCCTTACTACGATGAAGTGTATGCTTCTACACTTTGGGTTACCCTATCAGCTAGCATTTTATATTTCACATACAATCCAAATTTATCTCCTCTCATCTAATTTTATATCATCAATCTTATTTATTTTATCTATCTAATATGTTATCTTATCTTATCTACGCATCCTCTTAGCCATATTATCTTATCTCTTTATCTTTTTCCTTATCCTATCCAATCTTATCCAATTTATCATCTCATCCATATCTCATCTTAAGTCCACTTTGTGGCCATATTTATGTTCCCTCTTAAGATGCCATTATCCACTCTTATCCTCATCCCACCCAAATGCATATTTTTTCTTCCTCATGTTTGAAGGACAATCCTTTCTTTTTTTTCCTTTGGCCTTATCAAATCTTTGTTTTGACCATCCTCGCATTTGTTTGCACATATTTTTGATGTATGCCTTTGACCCATTGGTCCCACGACTTGTACATCCATCCGAGCGGATTCCCATTGGATTCCCTCCATATTGTAGTTCTCTTTTCTAACTCACATGCCTATAGGATGTTGTTGTCCTCTCCATTGAGGTCATGCTTTGTTTCCTACCGATGTGTTTCTAGGATCACCGTCATATTTTTATTTTTGTTCTTGTTGCCTTATCAATAATGCTTCCCCTGGGGGGGCATCATTTTTCTTCTTTTCTCATATTTTCTCGTTTATTTCATCCTTTCTTCACCTTCTCACATCTATCTCTTTCAAACTCATGATTGATTCTTCTTTGCATCATTAATCCCTACTTTGAGGGGGAACACCTCATCAATCATCTCATCATCAGTCACTTCTAGTTTTTGTCTCATGGTTTGCCCAACACAAACCACTCAACAAAAAGGGGAAATGTAAACACAAAAATTTGCATCACTACCCTTTTCACCCACATTCGCATCTTATCACCATGGTCATCTATTCAAATTCATATTTTATCTATTTCCTACCTTTCCCATCTATTATCCCATCCATCCCAAATTATTATTAATCATCATTAATTATTCCCTAATCCTCATCTCATTATTTAATTATTCCTAAATCACCCCCAATCAACCCTAATTATCCTCCCTAGGTTGTCTCTCATCCCTAAGCTACCTAGTTGTTTATCTTTAGGCTCCCCTTAACCTTTATATAATCCATTTCATCCCTTGCCTACCTATTTCACTTCCTATATAGCTGTTATATCGGAAAAGTAGCACCCTAGGATTTACACATTATAAAACCCTACTTTTGACTAACATGGGATTGTCTCAAGGTGTGGGACCCTTGCAATTGAGACAAACGTCTAGAAAATGTTGGTTCTGACCTATTCTAATGTTGATCTACTCCTAATCTACTATTTCCAAGGGACCAGGAGAGAGAAATACATAAAACGTAAATCCTAAACTAAGGAAGAGATACCACAAACATGACTAGAGAGATTCCTTGTGAGTGAAAGTGGGGGAAATGGGGAAGACAAAGGTGCCAAAGTTCCAAAACACATTCAAATCTCCAATTTCAGGAGCACAACTGAATTTAAACCTTGTAAAGGAACACATTATGCACGTATACCCGCAAATTATAATAGAATGCAAGGAATGCAATATAAATCAAACTAGGGAAAGAAAAACTACAAACACTAAATTTATTGCTTAAAATTATGCATAATCCATTACAATATAGGCTCGAGGCAAGAATCCTTCACAAAATGCATAAATTTGAGGCATGTAGCTCACAAAAAGTGCTAGAACAATTTTGGCAGAGTTCATTTACATTCCATTATCTCTCCCCTGTACAAATGAGGGAGAATACATATATATATAGAAAAGGGGCTACCAGTGACATATTTCATTAATTACATGTACAGAGGTATGGGCGAACATACTAGTTCACTTTCTAATGGTAATTTTCTTGTACGACAAACATGGGTGTCATACCTCATTAATTCGGTTGTTGAGCTACCTTGTACGGTGTCATTAATGTTGGGCTATATCTAAAACTCCTTCTTGACGACTAACGGTAACCACCGGTGACGCCCGCAAGAGCGGGGAGAGTCACTAGCATAAGGGAGTGATTGTTGCATGACAAGAAGAAATGTTGTTGTGTGACAAGTAAGGGGAGGCTAACGTGTGTCAAGATGAGAATCTTATCGCATGATAGCAAAGGGGGCATGATGCATGACAAAGATAAATTTTGTCACACGACGACAAAAGTGGTGATGCACGTCGGTAAAAGGTGATTGACGCGACATGAAGTGATGTTGACATGTGACAAGAAGGCGGCGGCGATGAGAAATAAAAAATGTCACGCGATAGTAAAGTACACGTCACACGACAAGAAGAAATTGGTGGCGCTTGCGTCAAGAAGGAAAGGTTGATGCACGACGGGAAGATGGCGGTGACACACGTTAGCAAGAGGTGGTTGATGTGTGACAAGAAAGGACTACGACACGATAGTAAGATGATTGACGCATGACAGGATGAGGCGTTGATGCATGGTTGACATGAATAAGAAGAAATGCTTCCAAACCTTCGCCGTGATCACTATCAATGCCCAAACCTATAGGTTAATCCATTTTACAAGGGGGTGCAAAATGGATAACATAACCCTAACCCACCTAAGCACTTTAAAACCCTAATCTTGCCTCTAATGGGCTTGATGCCTCGAGTTAGGCATCCTTCCACCGCCTAAATAGATGATTCCTGTGATCGGTGACGACCCACTCGAGTCTCCACCGACCCTATAAATACACCCTTCCTGCTCCTTTCCAAAGGATGCAACTTTGGAAGATTTTAGTATCTTGTAATCTAGTCTTCATCTCTCGATTTCCTTTTGCGATTTGCTACTATCTTACGAGTCTTCTTGGGTTCCTTTGGAGCTTGTTGCATCAAACTTGGAGACTTTGGGGAGTTTATATTCATCTTACTTTGGTGTACTTATCATTGTATTATCATTATTGTTATTATCTACTACTAACATCTTACGAGTTCAATGCCATCGAGAGATCTAACTTGAGACTTCCTCTCCATCCACTTTGTTTGGAGGTTTTCATTCTAGCCCATTTATCTTTATTTAAGCCTAGGTCAGGCCGAGGTCATTGTCGACCCTACCAGGTTACCGTCAACTCAGCCCTCTTTGCATCACCTTCACTCTGTCATTCAGATCCATAGTCTATTGATTTTTGTTTCGTGTCCACACACTCCCGGATCTTTCATCTTGTCACTTTGTCATCTCAAATCGACTCTCGACCTTTGGTTGCCATCGACCAACCCATTTTTCCATTATATCCAATTAGATCCCTATTTTCTTGCATCCTTTCTATTTCTCCTATCTCATATCTCTTCTGCGGTTGCCAACAATCATTACATAGCTTCATCACATTCAAATTTTCACTCGAGCTCTTGAATCTACACATCTAGTTGTTATTTTGTTCCATCTACCCCTAATCATCGTCGACTAACCCTCTGTAGCACAGGGGCATCGTCAACCCATTCATGTTTGGTTTGATTTGCATATATTTTAATCAGATCTATACTTTCCTTACATTTCTTCATTTCCAGGTTTACATTTTATCTCATATTTTACATACTATCTCATCCATTATCATTGCTTTTATCATATCTTATCAATCGAGTGTTGACATCCGCATAAGGAAGATCACGCTTCTTAGAACCAAATTCATTAGGAAACCCCTCATCTACCATCTAATCCATTTTATTTATAGTTTTTTTGTTATACAAATCATCAAGCTTGTAGCGAGTCCATTTTGTGCTTGTCCATAATAATCATCATCTTAAGGTACCATAAACCCTTCATATTTTGAGTTGTTTATTTTCTTTAGTACTAGTTCACTAATATGAGCAGGGAAAGAGGAAATATTGGTCAACAAGTTGATTTGATTTGTTGCATTTGGTCACTCAGCTACTTGGTCACTCAAATCTCTTTGAATGCAAGGTAGAAAATGACTTGATTTTCCCCTTTTATAGCTTTTCTCGTACTTTAAAACTCCACCTACTTAGTTTTTAACTTAAAAACACCTTGTTCCCACTTTTATGTCTTAAAGTGCTTTTATGTTTAAAAAGAGTGTTTTCCATCTTAAAGGCACTTTTTGCTTTTTTTATACATTTCTTCCACGCGCTATAGTCATAACCTTCTAGCGCACCACTACTTCTAGGAGTGCGGTCATCCTTACATGTACTTCCCTGTACCACAACCCATCTTCCTCTATGCCATATACCAAGTAGTCCATCCTATTGTTGTCTCCCTTATATTACATTGTGCGACTTCTTACTCACATGGCTTTCCAGTCTAAGAAATTCCCTTCAAGCACCATAATTCCTAAGCACCTACAAAACCTTCCTTTTTCTTTCACATATACCCAGATTTTATCAAGCGGCTTTCTTCATATTATTGTGCACATCTCTTGAACTAACTCCAACTCAAGTACTATAATCCCAAGATTTATTGTTGTGTACAGTCACACCTATGTCCACCCCATAATAAAAGTATGCACAGTCCTCTACGCATCAACTCAAGAAGTAGTAATTATCTCCTACACACAAACACACTTATTACAATAAAACAAGCAAAAAACATAAAAGGGGAATCTAATCTAAGTGGAAATTCTACCTTATTACAGAACATAAAAAAGGAAGCTTATTTATAGTAGGGCTTCAACTTACTCCCATTGAAGTAACCTGGACAACATGGTGCCATCCAGCGCTTGTAATTAATATGCACCTAATTCTAGTATCTTGGTCACTACAAAGGGTCCCAACCAATGGAATTTCAACTTCCCTGGATGGTGCGCAAACTTGGAGTCATATAGAAGTACCATCTTTCCAAATATAAAATACTTGTTCTTGATGCATGTCATGCCACGCCTTTTGTTTAGCCTTTTTGTCTTCGGCTCCAGCGTGAAATGACACACTGCTCATCCAGTTACATCAACTTATCAATGCACTCATCCACAACATGTTCATCATCTAATCCACCTGCGTCATTGTACGCAGGAGGGTAACATAATTTCCACATGTAGTATAACATCTACTCTAAACACCAACTAAAAGGGTATGACCTTATTCAACTATTTATAGGTTGTTCTATATGCCCAAAGAGCAAACAACACATTGTCATCTAAATACTTCCTTCCAATATCACATATCTTCGTTAATGCCTATCCCAAGATCTTGGTGAAAGTTTCAGTAGTGCCATTTACTTGAGGGTGATAAGGAGTAGTCTTATGGTGTACCACCATAAACTCTGCCAACAAAATTCTAATGGTCTTATTCAAGAAATGAGTTCCCCTATCACTTATTAGGCTCAATGGACACCCACACCTTTTGATAATATTTCCCCAAAGAAACCTCCTTGTTGTTGTTTAAATACGTGCATATTTTGTAGGTGCATTCTTTGCCCACCTTGTCAAATAATCAGTACATGTGATGATGTAGCATGCACCAATCCTGTGCGTGGGTGGTGTAATAGGTCCTACAAATCCCATTTTTCAAAAGGTTTCACACTCGCTATACGCCTTGATGGCATCTCATCTCTATTTCCAAGCTTTCCAATTATTTTAAAGTGATCACATGCTTTAATAAATGTCTTTGTATCTTTCTATAGTGTCTCCCACCATATACCAACTAAATGGATATTGTGCACAGTTCCATATCTTGCATAGTGTTTGCCTACAATGCCTACATATTCCTCCTCCATAATGGTTTCATGCTCATGCTCCGAACACATGTGCATAAGACCTCATCTCTACTTGTTTTATACGGAGTCTCCCCGATGAGTTGATAAGGCACAACATGAATAGCAAGTTATTTCTTTTCCAATGTCTTCATTCCCTCTAGCACAAGTCAGCGCCACAATAATATTGTTATGTCCTCCAATCGGTCGGCACGTGGTTCAAACTGAACAATTTGTGCATCTAGCGTAGTGTCCTCAATAATCTATGTGTCCTCTCCAAAATTGATCCTTGATAAGTGATCAGAGCCCATGTTGCTTTTTCCTAGATTTACTACAACTGTGAAGTCAAATTATTAAAAAAGGAGTATCCACCGGAAAAATTGCCCTTGGAAAATAGGTTTGTTAACCAAGTACTTAAATGACATATGATATGTATAGAAGATGAACAGTGTGTACAATAAGTACTATCAAAATTTATGAAGCATGTAGATCGTATATAATGCTTTGCGCTCTGTGATTTTTGGTTCCACTCTATCGGTGTCAACTTCCTACTTGAAAAACATATGGGATGATCCACATTACCCTCTCTTGGTTGTGCCAAAATTGTGCCAATATTCATGTCAGAGGCATCAACATGTACATGAAAGGGTTTTTCTATGAAGGGAAACACAAGATGGGTGTGGTGGTAATATTCTCCTTCAAGGTCTCAAATGTTTGTTGCTTCACGTCACCCCAATAAAACTTCCCTTTAGCCTTCAACAACTCTTCCAAGGGCCCGGAAATTTTTACATAACCATTTATAAACTACTTGTAATAACCAAGTATGCCCCAAATATCTACTTACTTCACTCGATTGGTTGGTTCTTCTATCCCTAGGATCAATGCAATCTTATCTAGATCTACCAACAATCCATCCTTACAAATTATGTTCCCAAGAAGAGTGATAAAGGGTGTGGCAAAGATGCACTTTTTGATGTTGAGAGATATGATAAGTTTCCTGCATCTCTCAAACATGAGCCTCGGACTATCACAATGATATTTCACCAATCCATAAACATTCCAATCATCCGAGATAAACCTGCAAAAACTTATGGATGAAGTCCTAAAATGCCTGTACAACAATGTGTGAGAACATTGTTAGTGTATTCTTCAATCCAAAAGGCATGACTATATATGTGAAACTTCCCCATTCAATGGCAAAGGTGGTCTTCTCCTGATCCTCACATGCATTGCGCATTTGGTGATGCCACTGAAAATCCATTAGTAAATGAATAGATTTCACACCATACAACTCCCTTAAGGATCTCTTACTGTGAATGGCATAGGAAAAGATCTATCGCATATGAGGCATTGAGTACCATGTAGTCAACAAAAATCTTAATCCAATCATCCTTATTTATATTAATTACCATAAGGTTGATTATTGACAAAATTCTTCATATTATGAAGTTTCTTTATGATGTTTATGAGATTTATATGAACATTATAATATACCGTGGAAGTCAAAAACATATTAAAATGATAATAATGAAGAATATATAATATTTTACACAAGAAAAATGCATAAACACCATGATATATATGTAAATATCCACTAATTACTAGTTAAGAATGTAAATAAGTGTTAACCAATGGTTATCATGAGTCATTGTGAGTGAAAAGACATAAATGTTGTCTTTTAAAGGCTATATAATGATGTAAAATGGGTGGGGGGAGAATATCATGAAAATTAGTGAGAAGAGTTAATATAAACATGAAGAATAAAGAGAAATCAATGTAAGAAGTGAGGGATATGAATATAATTGATTTAAACATATATTTTTGAATTTTATGTCAATGTGATCAATATATGTGATATTTGTGGTTTGAACCATTCATGATTCAATTATTATGGTTATTCATGTTTAATAAATGATAAATACTTATTTTATAAGAGATAACTATCCTTCTTTGTGATGTTAGCTCTAGTTGGCGAAAAACAAACTTATAAGACTCACAATTGTGTCGGATCTTAGGTCAACCTTTTTGGTGTTTGAGCCCAAGTCCATCTAACTAATAGCTACATGATGGTACGGGAGGAAGGATATAATTGAAAAGGAGGAAAAAGAAGAAAAAAAAAGCATGCATATGATTTGTGGGGAAAATATTGACATGAAGATTTGTCTTGCCATCTTTTAGAGGGGTTTGTTGTTTGGGGTTAGTGGATGAAAAAAGGGGATCCAAAGGAACAAAAATTCTCTTAAAATAAATAGTGTATAGTGGTTGGGGGAGTAAATAGGTAAATAAAATAAAATGAAATATAGATTAGGAGAAGAGATAGAGGAAGAAAAGATGGAAAAGTAGATATTGGAGAAGGAAAGGAAAAGGAAGTTAGTTATTACTTAGTTATGGGAATAGTAGTGAATTAGGAAGTGATTATTCTCCCCCAACCATAAGAGATTATTGAGGAAATGAACCCCTTGGACAAAATTTCATCCCCATGCCATTGGAAGGTGTTAGAAAAATGAGGGATTTAGTTCAGATGGAAGGAGAGATGGTTAAAGAATTTGATCAAAAATCAATAATATAGTGCAGAAACTAGATGAACCACTAAGTGAGAAAAAGAGAGTTGAGTTGTTTATTTCTAGATTGTTATTGGTGGAGAGCAAAACCAAATTCAACCATATACCTTCTTAAACAATGAGGTTTTAGACAACTAACTTCATTATCTCTTCCAAAGAGGATCATTTATAAGTCTAAAGCTGGTTAAAAACTTGCAAAAATTGACAATTAACACTTATAAAGGTCGTATCATCACCTTAATCTCTCTCTTTCCATCATTCACTAAAAATTCATTCATAAAATTCACCTCAAGTCATGTAAACTAACTTGCATTTACTTTCCTTGATTGGCTTTCAACTTTTCCCTTCACTAGCTCTTAGCTCCACTGACAACTCTTGGTCTTTTGCCTCTGATACATCTCCAATTCCTAGTAGCATGTATTGCACTCAAAACAATGTTAGAATCATCAATAAAATACACCAAAGGAAACTCCAACTCAACATCTTACTAACTTGCCTTTAGTTGCCCTTCCAAGCTCTTGAGAACGTGTAGTTTGCTAACACTATGATTATGAGTTTCTAAAGTTACCCATAATGAACTATCACCTTCCTCAGTTAGCTTTCATCACCCCCTGGTATGCATGTAAAATCTCAAGACTTAATTCCTTGCACAACTCCTTTTATCTCCCTTTTGCAATTTTGCTCTCAAACCTCAACTAGGTCTGCCTTTGACCTACTTTGTTATGTATATATTTCCTTTTAGGAAGTTTCAATAAAAAGAAGGACCTTTTCAAGCACCCATTAATATTTTCTAGCACTTTGTAAAATATCAAGCTTTATCTCTAAAGGAAAAGACAACTTTCTTTGTAAAACACCCATCTATATTAGCCTTTGCAATGTGTTTAACTACCTCCTCCCAAACTATCATGGAAATCTTGACTTTTTAACCCTTGGTTCTTCAAATTTCATACATAATCTCCTTATTGGGTCCCTCAACATTATATCTTAAGAGTTTCAAATAAAATGGAGGTAATTTTGTGCTCTAAGAGAAAAACCTTAGCATGCTTATAGTGAAACCCTCCTAACTCACCCGGTAGAGGTTATTTAGCTATAACTTTTCTAAAAATTTGATTCAAGGCTTAAAATTTGGATCAGAGGTCTATTGCAATGAGACACAAAGGAGAATCTTACCAATAGCTCTTAACCTCACATGAAAACCCTTCTTTGATTGCTTTCCTTCTTACTTTCTCTATAGGAACACACACAACTCATTGTCTTATGCAAGAAGTTCTTGTATCTAACTTGCTACACAAGCATGTATTTATGTGTTACTTGTTCCTCACACAATGACCCTTCATTATAATATATGTCTTCTCCTTCATGAATCCACACACACCTTTTCACAATCTAACATAACACTTCATAGTTGGCACACACATTTTGTAGTTCTCTCAATGGTATTTCAACATGCAACCAAATTACCACAATAATCTAACCACGTGAACATCATTCTTTTATTATCTTGAAGATATCAAAGAGAATCCAATGCAACAAGTGTCAAACTATCACAAAATGATCTTGCACTCATTGTTTTATGCTTTTATGCATACTTTTGAAGCAGAGTATATGTAATCTTAACTTGAAACCAACATTCTTAAGACATCTATAGCTATACTTCCATGCACTAAGAAGGAGAATTCATGGTGTCTTAATGCAAACTCAAAAATTTCACTTTGAGATACAAGATGCATATACAAAATAGAAAACATATCTCTATTTAAATGCAAGTCTTCATACATATACTTCCTCCTTTCCATCCTCCCCACGAGGAATGACACTAACTCTAACTTACACATATTCCTATACTTAAATTCTCTCGATGCATTTACCTACTACCTAGAAATGTAATTGTCATCTTGTGACCTTTGAACTTAGTTTTACCTCCTAGACTCATAACTGCCATCTTTTCACTAAATTAAGCATTTACATTGATTACTTAGTTCAAAAAGACTCATCACTCCTACACCCTAATAAGACACTTATAAAGCCTCAAAAACACCCAACACTTGTTGATATGCCTTTATAATGGAATTACATCTTTTATAGGGAAACTCCTTTTGAAATTCAAATTTTCTCTCACTCTTAATTCTCTCTTTCCCATGACTTCACATAGCCTAGAACTCTCCCATGACCTCATAACTAGGAAAATTGATACTTGAATGCCTCTTGATGATGCTTCAAATCGGTTAGCTTGTCTCATATTTTTAATTGAGGAAAAGACTTCATAACATTCATAGAAGTATTGGAAATGACATTAAAACTAGAAGCATAACAATGGATGAGAGAGTGTGAAATGGTATTAAAATTAGAGAAGCTACAAAATGAATTAATGCACCTAAGACAAAGACTTCATAAAATTAAATAAAGAGGATACCGATGGGGATATCAAAGAGATAATGGATATCATGGGGCATATCGGGGATATAATGGAAGAGGATATATCAAGGGATATCGGATAAATAATGGATATCATAGAGATAATGAAAGGTGATGCTTTGCGAGAGGATATCAAGGTACGTATGGAGGAAATAACTATAATAGATGAATCATGTCGTCATTATTATGGAGGAAAGAACTACAATAAAGGAAAGAGCTAGAATTTTTGTTCCTTTGGATCCCCTTTTTTCATCAACCAACCCCGAGCAACAAACCCCTCTAAAAGAGGACGAGACAAATCTTCGTGTCAATATTTTCCTCATAAATCATACGCATGTTTTTGTTCTTCTTCATTTTTCCTCCTTTTAAATTATATCCTTCCTCCCTCTACCCTCTTATAGATATTAGTTACTTGGACACAGGCTCGAGACACAAAAATGTTGGCCTAAGACCAGAAGCGATTTTGGGTATTATAAGTTTGTTTTTTCCCAATTTAGAGCTAACATCACAAATAAGGGTAGTTATCTCTTATAAAATAAATATTTATCATTTATTAAACATGAATAAACATAATAATTGACTCATTAATGGTTCAAACCACAAATATCACGTATATATTGATCACATTGACATAAAATTTAGAAATATATGTTTAAATCAATTATATTCATATCTCTCACTTCTTACATTGATTTCTCTCTTTATTCTTCATGTTTTTATTAACTCTTCTCACTCATTTTCGTGATATTCTCTTCCCCCTCATTTTACATCATTATATAGCCTTTAAAAGGCAAAATTTATGTCTTTTCACTCATAATGACTCATGGTAACCATTGGTTAACACTTATTTACATTATTAACTAGTAATTAGTGGATATTTACATATATATCATGGTGTTTATGCATTTTCTTGTGTAAAATATTATATATTCTTCATTATTATCATTTTAATATGTTTCGACTTCCACGGTATATTATAATGCTCATATAAATCCCGTAAACATCATAAATTAGCTTCATAATATGAAGAAATTTGTCAACACATACCCACTTAGATTCCTCTATTGGTTCATGATTCCAGGACTTAAGAATTTTATCAATTTCTTCCTTAAATTTCATGTGCGATTTAGGTTCATCCTATAAGGCCTCTTCCGAACTAGACACGTGTCACCCTTGACAATCTTCATCTCTCCCAATAAGGGATGCACGCCCTTGAATTCATGATAACCTTGTGGAAACAAGTCCTTAAAGTCACGCAAGAGCTTAATGATTTTTGCAATTTCTGTTCGACCAATAGTCTCCAATGATAGCTTCCTTAGGCACATTTTTCGGTTCAATATTAACCTTCCTAGTCTTCATGGGGATATGGTATGTGTGCTCTTAGTCAACTTCGATTCCATCACTTCACACGTACCCTCTATGTGGCTAGTATCTAGGTTCTCTACTTCCTTGTCATTAATGAGATAGACTAGTTTTTCTTTTTCCTTCTCTTTCTAGGTGCGACCCAATTATGTTTCTTTTGTCTTTAGTACATCCTCACACTCCTCGGTATCAAGTTATCCAAATAGATGAACCACGAGTTCTTCTACCTTGGTGCTATCTCCCGACATGATATGCTTCATATTCTACAAGGCTTCATGTATAGTTGGCTTAGTAGAAAACAATCAAAGGAGCGAGCAATACCTTCATCAGTCACGTCATTTTGTAGTTTCCTATTTTAATTCAACATGTACATACCAAGCTCATGCACATCCTCTCAAAGTAGAATAAAACTTATGCACCCAAAGAGATGGTAGTAAATCATATTGTCCTTGCATCCATTGTCTCTCACGGCGATGGATATGTGTCAAGGCAAGAGTCTTCCAATCATACAAATGCAAGAGAGGAATCATTGACCCTTGTCAACTATGTCAAGAAGCTACTCTCACCTTGTACCATCCTAACATATTATCTCTATTCGTCACCCACCAATGCGTTATTATTGTGCGTAATGTATATACCATCATATTCCATTTTTCTCCCTCATTCTTCAACCGGCCCTCCATGATGCGCATAAATGAATCAGGTTTGTCCTCTCTAGTATACCTAGGTAGTTGAGTTTTTCCAAGTGCCTTATCATGTGTGTATTGATCATCTGGGTGACTCTCCCCTTTACCTCGACCAACCATTTCATACATGACATGGGCCCAATTGTCACAAACAACGCTAGTAGTGTCACCAACATAATACACATCTTCCTACTGAAGTATGCCTTCCTTAGATGGTTCCACATTCTCGGGTCACGTCTTTCTCAGCATAGATCCTGTTAATCTCCTCTTTACTCATAGGCTCAATATAGGGTGTTACCTTCACATTATCTAGAGATATGATGATGCACTCCTTCTTGTTCTCAAAACTGATATAGCTTTTGTTAAAGCGCAAGTTTGCATTGTTGACATAACCCCAAGGTCGTCCAAGTAGTGTGGGAAATTATCTTCCTTACTTAACTACAATACCTCAAAATCACTTTTGAATTTCTCTCCTTGAATAGTGATTAAGGCATCCTTAAGCACCCCAATAGGCATAGCCTTTGTCTTATTTTCCATATACAACACATTAGAGAAGGGATGCAATTGTGGTCTTCCCATTTGATTCCATACATCCAACGTTGAAACATTCACCTTTGTACTTGTGTCAATCAAAATATTACTCACCAACCAACCACCAATCACTACATCTAATGTAATTTCCTTTTCATACTCATGGTCTTGTGGTGGCAAATTAGCATGTAAGATCTAGCACTCTCGTTCAGTCCCAGTGTGTGGTACCTTCTTGTGAAACCATTCTCTAAGAAAGGGGATAATGTTCTCTTGTCACAACATTCTATATACCTCCTTCAAATCATCAACATCCTTCTATGGAAGCTCAACACCCTTAGCACATTCCATCTCATGCACCAATTCCTTCAAGTATTGTATCTCACCTTGAAATTCTCTTCTTACTCCCATGGTCTCTTGGTATACCTCCTTTAGATGAGCAACGTTTAGATATTTAACATGTATAATTTCCTCCCTCCTGATGAGAGGTGTTTATTTAAGTGGCTCGCACGCGTGCTGCTTCGGCGCATGTAGTCACTAACATAAGATGGAGTTCCAGTTAACCATCTTTTCAAGCACACATTGTTCATTCTTCGCACATTACACCTTGATCATCTCGATCCTTTGTCCTTCTAGTTGTTATTGCACATGTGCGCATACAAATTAGGGACTTCTTCAATCTTACGGGGCTTTCCACAGTATGCACATACCTAGTTCTTGGCACACTCACACTAGTAGTGATCTAGGGACCCATAAGTATAATAAGTACCACGTGTGAACCTTCCTCTTTGACCATGGCCTCTGCTCCTATATCCACCTCAAAACCCACCATCTCCATTGTTGCGTCCCTCATCAAGCTAGGATTCCTACACTTGATAACTACTATCCACAATAATGTGTCACAATCCAGTCTCACATGCATCATGAATATGGTCAATTAACGACAAACCGCTATATCACGAGTATGTGCATCGTAAATCTTGTAGTGCATAGAGACATTCTTCATTATTGTGTGCTACAAGAGAGGGAAATTCCAGACATCATGATTCTTGTGGAAAATCTCACAAGATTATAACAGTGTGCGCACATTCCTACATGGACAACTATCCTTAGTATGCCCCTCCACATCACAATCGGTGCACCATAACCCACTGCGTGTCTCATGTGCTGAAATAACATAAAGCTTCTTCAATTATTTTTCCATAGTTGTTATCCACGCATCAAGGAAAAGGCTTACTCCTTAACCAATTATACTACCAATTGCTTCTACATATAGATCTACTTCTAGAGCCTCGTGTGGATCGGTGAATGTCTTATGTGATAGGGCTCTCTTGAATGGTGTTAACGGGCCTCCAACGAACCACTATACATGTTGGCTCTGGTGAATATCATAAGATAGCTTAGACAATAGAGTCTTAAACCACACATCATACTCCCTCACACTTTTAGACAAATCATGTTTGATATCCTTTAGCATGTTTATGCTCATTGCTCAAACTATGGGTTGTGAAATTCAGCTAAAAATGTAGCACGTAACACCTCATAATCCACCGCAATTTGATGTGGATCATAATTAATATACCAACTGTGTGCGCACCCTTGAAGTGTGGTAGCAAATTGACTTGCCTTTCTATAAGGGGTTGTGATGCCCTTAGCTCTCCATAGTAATTCACACTTGTGTACATGCTCAGTTGCATCCTCTACACCTCGATACTCTGGCAAGTGAAGAGACATCTCAAAGAAGACCTGAGGTGTATGTTGTTGTGGTTGTTGAGGTTGTGTTTGTTATGGTTATAATGGTGGTTGTTGTGGCCCCTGCCTTGGATTAGGACCATATCAAACCACGATCCTCCACCGGGGTTTCCTCTGCGTGGTGGTTAACTGATACTCTGAGCCTCCCACCACCTTTGGTCTAGAAGATGAGCTTTCTTATGTCCCGGTTGTTTTACTAAACTAGTCACCCATTATCTATGCTATAGCTACACTTATTGGATTAATTCCAATAGTATGTGCACAAATACTGCTGTTTCGATGATGCGCTTGTGAAAATACCTCCAAAAGTACTTGTTCCAAACACTAGCACCTCTTTGCGTGGCCATGTGCATGTCCTTGATCTGTCACACTTCCGAGAAGTAACTAAAATATGTCTCCTTGCATCTCCTATCTAACGCGGAGATCCTCCCTATTTTCCTTCACTATGATTCTCTTCTACAATTACCTCTAGATCTAGAACACCTTGTACTTATTGGACAACGATTGACGTTAGACAAAAACCGTGGACGTTAATCTCATGACAATCATCAAAGTTAGGATCCACGAGAGACAGTTAGTCCATGTCATGAAACTCACGGGGAGTGTTGAACGCCCATGCCAACAATCTCCCGGCTTTACCCGGGTGAGTTTTGAACTTGAGACTGTCACTCGATACCATTTATTGGACCACAATTGTCATTAGACAAAAACCCACAGTATTAATCTATATTCAATAGCTAGAGTTAGGATCTGTGAGAGGCGGTTAGTTCATGTCACAAAACTCATGGGGGTGTTGGACACACATGCCAATATGTACAAGGGCTAGGTAGTTAGGTTGGGTCGGATGTGCACCCTTGATGCTCATTTTCTCCCCAAACTCACTATCATCGAAGCCAAATGGGTTTGTCTACTATGTTTTCCCAATGTCAAGAGGACATGATATTGTGGTCCCTTGTCCTCTAAGGGGCTCTCATCACTTTTTTCATTCATCATTCTTCTTGACCTCAATGCCTCATCCACTACCCTCTGTTGCACCTCATTATACGTAATTTGTCTTTCTTCTCTATGTCTT
Organism: Taxus wallichiana var. yunnanensis; assembly: GCA_018340775.1. Taxonomy (NCBI): domain Eukaryota; kingdom Viridiplantae; phylum Streptophyta; class Pinopsida; order Cupressales; family Taxaceae; genus Taxus; species Taxus wallichiana. The sequence continues at coordinate 11,080,444 of CM031236.1, forward strand.
TCTTTCACTAGGGCCGCCTCCATCCTTCTCAAACCTTCTTCTACTCCCGTGCACGGTGGGGATTTAGATTGCCATAGGTTATATCTCCATTCCCAATTCTACCATCATAATCTTAATAGTTAAAGGTGTTGCACATAAATATGACCCCCTTGGTTCACGTAAAACCGAACTCTACTTCCTCTAGGAAAGAGTATGTATAAATTGTGTACTCTAAAGTATAATTGCACAAAACACCTTCCCACCAATGATCCACAACTTTAGTCCAACGCTCGTCTCAATCAAAGAGTGCTGATCATCTTCTTGCATCCAAACTTACTTTCTTGATCGACACCTCTATTTGTTGTGTATGTTGCCAACCACCGTAGCACTCTCCTGGGAAGAAAATGAAGAACATATCATACATTTAGTCATAAAGATTATCTTCAACCCACTTTCACGCATTAAAGTTGGGTCCAGTGTTATATCTCTATGTAAAAGCATCTTGGCCATCGTAAATCCAGTTCTCAATATTACCCAAAGATAATCGAAATGTCATCTACATGTAACATCTTGTAGGCAGTTTGAAAAGATATCTCGACAACGGAACCAAAATGTAGTCTTTATTTACCCAACGATAGCTATGTGCCTTGGCACCTCATGCGAACAAGTCTGGAAGCTCACCGAAGAACGTGCAACTACCATGTTCCTTCTTTGTTGTGCTATCTCACGTATGTTAGCATGCATGTTTACCATATTCATAATCAAACCAACCATTCGTGCATAGAGAACCATCGTAATCATAACATTTCAACAACACATATAATAAGGAAACCAATCTTAGAAGAGAACAAGTAAGATCTGAATACCCATAAACATTTATCCATTAAAAGACATCATCAATTACATAATATAGAAGTTGAATACATCATAGTTCAATACATCAATGCATAGGATAGATTGCAAAACCCAAGACTACTTAACATAATAGCTATAGAGCTAAGTTTCTCGAGCTAGCACCCTCTCTAAATCTAAACTCAACTCCATGAAACAAGGATGCACTACCTATATATACGGTGGGGACTTGCCCTTCACCACTTTCATGCACTCGCCTAATAATAGGTGTGCGTACAAAAATAGCTTGCATGCTCTTTACATCTCGTGCTAATAATAGATTAAACTGCATATACAACATGCTTTAATCCTATTATTAGCTTGATCCATGAGTGTTATCTAGTTCTTCCCTACATGTGCTTTTTCTAATTATAGCTCCTTTGAGTGCGTCCTAATCCATCCTGCTTTTGTCTAATTTTATACCTTGCTTGGATGCCACTCCAACCCTGTTTTTCTATTTTTAGTCGGGACTTGGAAATATGGCTAAGTCTCATCCTTGTTTGCTCGTGAGTGAACCTTCACGCGTTGATCCTTCTTGTATGCATGTGACCCTTTGCACACCCTATGTGTGCGGTCCAACCTCCATGCATGGCTAGTACTTAGTCATTTTCTCCACTCAACAACCGATGAGAGGATGTTATTTGTCTTCCATCCTCCTATGCCTCCATCCTCCAATAGACATGTTGTTAGTTTATCTGGATGTGATCATGAAGCTAAAAAAGCATGCCTCACTTGAATTTCGATTCTATTGAAAATGAATCTATAAGGCAATTTTTTTTTGGACTTTTAAAATGACTCAATTTTTTTGACTCTTTTGACTATGCAACTACAACTTTGACAACTATAAACAAGATGACACAAATAAGTTTTTTTACTCTTGATAATGACTATTAACAATGATGATTTTGACTTAATGACGGGTAATAATAACTAGAGACAATACTAGACTCTAAAACAATTACAAACACTATTATAAAAACATTGACAAAGTGGAAATGACAAAAACTTAATGGAATGATAATAGTAATGACAACATCTATATAACATTAGTTATAATGGACTTTTGATGTATTAACAATAAGACTAAATGATAAACTAGATTTTAATTCTTAATATTCTAATGTATGGAACATAGACTTAATATTCTTAATATTCTAATATTCTTAATATTCTTAATATTCTTAACTCGAACATAGATATGACAAAAAAATACAAACTTATGGACCAAAACGCAAAACTTTACTCAAAACACTACTACTTTAGGCATATTATTTGTTTTGTCGTATCATTATCATGAGCCGAGGGGAGTGGATGCTACATTGATGGTGGAAAACATTGGCTTCGTATCCAAAGAAGAAGTCAATTTAAAAGAAAACAACAAAAATTCTTCCAAGGAAGATTTGAACGCTATGAGGTCGAAGACAACGCTTGTTTGGTAGACCACATGTAATAGAAGGTTGTGGATGATCGTGTGAAAATGAAGATACTCAGGAGAAATCTGCAGAGATAGATCAGATATGTCACAAAATTCCAGAGCGTGCACAGAAAACTGAAGAGGTATAGAACACAGATCTAATGGTCGACCCTCCCTTATAGATGCATAGATCTCAATGAAAGGTATAAGAAAGAGATACGGCGTAGTATAAGGCTTTGATGTGTCAATGGAAAGTTTTTTAGATCCAAAATATGCCACAAGCCAGAGGTGTATGTGACTGTAGGTCTGCTTGGTGTAGCATAAAACTCAAATATGAAAATAGGCGTAATAACGGAGATGATACAAATCCATAACACAAAGGAACAACTGAATTAATAGCCGTAATGATGACAAATTCGATCCAAGGATGTGAATGCCTTAAAATCCGATCAGTGGCAACGTTAAGAAATTTACACGAAGTGGTCAGCTCCTTTCAAAATATTCTTCGTAATGATATATAACAAAAGACAAAGACAAGTACACGTAAACTATTTTTTCAATTAAGTGCTGAATTCTTACAAACATTATTCTCACACTCATAAGACAACGAAGAAAGTAAATTGTCCCAAGAGAACTTACTTTTCCATCTTTATGTCAAGACGCTCTAATACCAAATGAAGCTGGTATGATTTTTTTACACAACAATAATTAATCATCATATTCCATACAAAATCTTACAAATTTATATGTGAAGCTGTTGCTAAAATTTAGGAAACAATCCACGATAATAAATGAGTTATTTTAACAATTTGTTCAATATACAAACTATATATTTTGTTTATAAAAACCTCACAACCCATTAAACTATCTTATACAAATATAAGTCTCATTAATGTGAGCACTAACCAAGATACTCCTAACAATGAAAATGATGTAGTTTTGTCAACGACAATGAATATAATGTGTCAACCAATGAAGAAGCCTTAGGTGATCCAACTACAATAACACCTTGATTAAAATTAATGGAGATTGTCAATGGAATAAATGGATTGGACCATATAGAGTGAAAAATATTTTTCTACCTTAAATATGCTTCCACATTTTGTAGATAATAATGGATAATCATGAGTCTAATGATACGATATGCTTTTTGTCATATCAATTTCAAAATATTAGTTAGAGGGACTTGTAATACAATCTTAGAGAGTGAAAATTGAAACAAAGTCAAAATATTAAAAATATGAAGTAAAGATGAAAGATCCCAAATCCTGGTAATATTGAAAGTTGTAACATGTATACATTTTATTATTCTATACCTTCTCTTATTTATTGAGTGACAAGAACATGGTTTTACTTCTTATAATTCCATGAAAACATTTTACATTTTACTTTTCAATCATGAAAATTGATGAGGAAAGATCCAATAACTTTTCTAGGTTTCATGAAAGATAGAGTAGCAAAGAAGCACTTTTTCTAGTAATCCATAGCGTGGATTGTTGTTGTGATTAATGGTTGAAGTAATTTGGGCACATGAAAGATGCATGTGTTCTCTGATTGAAACGTTTGTTTTTAGTTTAATATTTGTAGGTTCAAGAAATTGAGATTTGGAGTAATTCTTATTGAGTTGGTCTCGCATGTTCTATTTTATTTCTTTAATTTTAAAATAAATAGATCATATAGTGTTAATCATTAAAAGTCGATTAATTTATTTGCTAAAAAAATGATAGAAACTCGGTGCTTGAGGATGCGTGTTTTGGAGTTATTTAGTTGTATAATTTGTGAGCAATGTATCGAATTTTAGAGCTTTAAGAAATTTGGAGTTAGGTATTGTTGGGACCTGTGTTTCAGGGCCCTCTTTTGTTTTCTGTAGGAGTAAAATTAAATGTTTGGAGATTTGACTTGTAGCTCTGCAGCAACAATCTATTTTTCAAAATTATTGAATTGGCGGTCTTGCTTCAAGAGATTCTATGGGAAATTTTGAGGAATTGGTGGATCATGTCTTTTAGCTCAAATTTACCTCCAAAACTTGCAAAAGTAGACTAGAAAGTGTGTAAAGGAATAATTTGATTATAATTTTTGAACATGGAGGTACATCTACAATTTTTGAGAATGTTATGGTGGTAGCACTTCTCTTTTCACTTAAGAGGATGAAGCCAACAATTTCCTTTACCTCTTGTGTTCTTTTCTAATTTATAATAAGTGGTATTGTTGTCATGTTTTCGTTTTATGGGTATGGTGTGTTAATATTGGAACTGGTTATAGGTAAGAGGTTAGTGGAATATATGCAAGATGAGGGCGTGATTATTTACTTGATCAAGGAATCCTTTCAATTGTATTGACCCAACTATGCATGATTTTCCGAGGATGAAGTAATTCTAGTAAGATCGTTGGGATTGATTTGTACTTCACATGAACCTTCTAGTTGACCGTCCATGGCCAGTGGTATAAATACTTGATGTTGTAAATACACCAATAAAAGAAAATAGAGGCTCTAAACGTGATATGGGAACATAACTTTAGGAGACCATAACTTTTGATTCGGATTGTTGGATCATCATGAAATTTACAAGGAGTTAGATCATGATGAGTAATTTTTCATAACCAACCGACCCTAGTCAATTGGATGTCGTTTGGGCATATTTTTGGGGGAAATTCCTTCATCTAGTGAACTAAAATTAGCTCATGACCTTTTTTAGGATTGTATAGAACTTTGAATTATAATATTTTTGCTCCATTTTATGGAATTGACCAAGATTTAGCATAAGCCTTCATTTATGAAGGTATTTCATGTAGGTAGCATTTGGGCCCAATATGAGGTTCTTTGATTTTAGGTTTTTTTGCATTTGAGGGTTTTTTAGAGTTAGTGGGAAGTAAAAAATGGATTGTAATGTTGTGCATATGTAATGTGGATTCAATAATGAGAAAGAAGTTGTTTTGAATTTTCTTGAGCTTTGGTAAATTGTGTGTGTTTTTGGAGGCACTTCCACCTCTTGTAGCTAGATCTATATCAACTACTATCGGACTAAGATTTAGATCTTACGAGAATGATGAAGGTAACATTTATTACATTTATCTATGTGATTTATTACCTCTGTTTTATATAAGCATGACTAGATGTGGGAAAGGAGGTTATGCCTAGATGAATAGGAATATGCACGAGCTACAGGACAAGTTGTTGAGCTCACGGAGAAATCACCTACCTCGAGACGGAGACACATAGATGTGGGTGTAGAACCAAATATGGATACTAAAGAATTACCTCCATTAAGAAATGAAGGAGGTAATGAAAATGAGAGAGATGAAGAACCATTGAATGATAGGTTGTTCGAGAAGAGACGATCTAAGATTTGAAGGGAAAGAATGAGGACATCAAGATTAATGTTCCTCATTATGGCGAGAGGGTTCTGACCAAAGGAATTGATTGACTAGTTGATTCACATGGAAAAAATCTTTGAGGAAAAAAATTGATCGAGAGGAGAAAATGTTAAGTTTGCATGAACTAAGTTGGTTGGACATGCATTGATCGGGTAGGGTCACTTGCAAAATGAAAGATAAAGGAATGAAAAGGAAAACATCTAAAACTAGAATAAAATGGTGAAGAAGTTGAAAGATTTTTTTCCTATAGATTATGCCCAAAAATGTTATGAAGGTTTCGGGTGGATCACAACATCAAAGAGTATACCAATGAATTCTACAATATATCAATCTGGGTGGAATAAGGAGAGTCTCAAGCACAAAAGGCTACAAGGTATGTAAATGGGTTGATTTATACCAAGCAAGTTAAATTAAGTGTGTTGTGGATCCTTAGCCTAAATGATGCCTAACAACACATTGAAAGCGAAGAACAACACATGAGGAGTAATTTTAGAAGAGGAGTGAAGAGAGGGACATTGTCATCTCCAATTAGAGGGTGGGGTAGATTAGATTCCCAAAAGGTAAATCCTCTACTACATAAGGGTAGGAGGAATCTGGTAAAGGCCATGGTAGCAATGAAAGAGGTAGGGGTTTTAGAGAGGAATAAAATATGGTGGAGGACGGGTTGGAATAGCCTCTAAAGGCGAGAATACATGTTATCGATGTGTCGAAGAAAGGAATAAATTTTTTGAGTATCTGATGTCCTAGACAAGAGATATGACAAGCATAACAACTGCGAGTAAATCTTGTTGAATCCGAAGAAAAAGAGGAAATGGAGGTTACTGATAGACTTGGGTGAAACCCTCATGATAAGAAGGGAAATGATCATCCCGATGAAGGAGGAAACAAGAGATAGTGTTGACAGTGATTCTTAGCTACGAGACAAATACCTTTTGAACAAGATGCACCTCTCGAGGAATGTATGTAAAATAATCATTGATGGTGGTAGTTGTGAAAATATGGTCTCAATTATGATGGTTGATAAACTAAGTTTGAAATGTGAGAAGCACTTGTATCCCTACCACATATTGTGGTTCGGGAAAGTGAATGAGGTAACCATAGATAAAATATGCCCAATTAAATTTTTAATTAGGAATACCTATACGTATGAGGTGTGGAGTGATGTTATCTCAATGGATGCATACCTTATGTTACTATGGAGGCCTTGGTAACATGATAGAAAGGTTATCCATGATGGAGGGAGGAATACTTATACTTTTTGGAAGAACGATGTAAAGTTGGTCTTATTACCCTTCAAATAAGAAGACAAGAGTGAGGGCTTGCTGGCTATAAAGGAGCTTATTGTAGAAATGGAAGAAGTTGGTTGGTGTTATGCATTGACAAAAAGAAGGTGGAAAGCAGGGGCATTTAGTATACCCACAACATCAACAAAGGTACTAAAAGAATACAATGATGTCATACGAGATGAGCTACTAAATGGGTTACCTCTAAAGAGGAATATACAACACCATATTGATTTAATCCTGGATCAACCCTCCCGAATCGGGGAAGCTTATAGGATGAGCCGACATAAAGTGAGGAGTTAAAAAATAAGGTGACAAATATGATAAAAGGGGTTATTTAGATAAATCATGAGTCCATGCATGACTCTAGCACTATTTACTCCCAAAACATAGGAGAGTGGAGGATGTGTGTGGACAATAGGGCAATAAATAACATCACAATTAAGTATTGGCTCCCAGATTCTGAGATTGGGTGATATGTTGGATGTGTTAGTGGGAGTTTGATATTTTAGTAAGATTAACTTTGTAGAGAGGGTACTACCGGATCTGATCCTTGAAGGGGATGAATCGAAAACAAATTTCAAAACAAGAGATGGGATGTACAAGTGGATGGTGATGACATTCGGGCTATCTAATGCACCCAGTACATTCATGAGGTTGATGAACAAAGTATTGTGAGAATACAATGGTAAGTTTATGGTTCATGTTGCATTTGAAATTGGTGTTATAATTGTTACAAAAATAAATTTTGTATGCAAACTTTAAAAAGCGTATATTTCTTGAAAAAGTCTAGTTTTTGGGTTTGTCATATCAAAAGGATGAGGTGAGGATAGATGAGGAAAAAGTAAAGGTAATTTTTAAATGGTCTATTTCAAGGAATGTAACAAATATTTATAGTTTTCATGGCTTGGAAATTTTTTTAAGAAGTTCATCATGAATTTTAGTAGCATTGTCGCACCCATAACATAGTGCACGAAGGGAAAGGAGTTTGTATGGACAAAGGTAGCAATAAATAGTTTTGAATTGCTGAAGAAGAAAGTGTCAGAGGCACCTGTTTTGGTTTTGTTTGATTTTAGCAAGGTATTTGAGGTTGATTTTTATGCCTCACATGTGGGGATTGGAGTTGTATCGAGTCAAGAAGGATGACCTATAACATTATTTAGCGAAAAGATGAATGAGGTCAGGAGAAAATACTTTACTTGTGATGTGGAATTTTATGCTATTGTTCAAGCATTAAGACATTGGATGCATTACCTGGTAGCTAAGGAGTTTCTACTATTTACTCACCATGAAGCATTGAGGTATGTGAACACAAAAAAACTAAATAGTAGGCATGTAAAGTGGGTTTTATATTTTCAAGAATATACCTTTGTCTTGAAGCACAAATTATGTAAGTATAATCAAGTTGTTGATGCCTTGAGTAGGCATGTAACATTGTTCATAACAATGGAAAATGAAGTAGTAAGGTTTGAGGTAGTTAAGGAGTTGTATGAAAGTGATCCAAATTTTGGTGACATTGTGAGACCGTGTAAGGACCCTAAAGTGGGTAGTGGTTCTCAATAAAAATTGATGCATGATGGCTCTTTATTCAAGGGAAAGTAGTTATGCATCCTTATTAGTTCAATAAGATAAAATATTATAAGAGAATCGCATAATGAGGGTTTAGTGGACACTTTGGTATAAGTAAGAAAAATGCTCTTGTGGTGGAGAAGTATTATTGACCAAAGGTAAATAAGGACACGAGTAAGATTGTATCAAGATGTAGAGCATACCAAATGGCTAAGGGCCACGCACACAATGTTGGGTTGTACATGCAGTCTATTCCTTACAAGGTCATGGGTTGATTTGAATATGGATTTTGTGTTAGGCCTTCATAACACATAATAAGGAAATGATTTTATTTTTTTGTGGTAGATATGTTTTCTAAAATGACACATTTCATTTCTTGTAGGAAAACTAATATGCTTCTAGAGTTGCATATTTGTTTTTTTCTGACTTAGTTAGGTTGGATGGAGTTCCAATAATGATCGTGCTTTAGATCGGGACACAAATTTTTAGTCAATTTTGGAAGACACTTTGTGGAGGTACATGGAGACATAATTATAGTTTAGTAGTGCATATTACCTTCAAACTGATGGAAAAATAGAATTAGTAAACATGATCTTGGGTAATCTTCTACGATGCACAACTAGAGAAAAAGCGAAAAAATGGGATTTGGCCTTACCACAAGTTGGGTCGATTTATAATATCTCGGTAAACAAGTCGACAGGAAGGTCTCCTTTCCAATTTTTTATGGTAGGCACCCAAAGGGAGCGTTGGATTTGATTGAGATGTTAGGTCAATATAAAATGAGTGGTGATGCAAAAGCATTTGCGAGCACATGCTAAAAACTACATGAAGAAGTGAGGGAGAAACTGAAAGATATTAATGCAAAATATAAAGCGATTGTGAATGCAAGCAAGAGAGCGAACATAATTGAAGAATGAGATTGTAGACATGAAATCAAACACTTACTATTTACATCACGCGTCTAAGTATGCCATTATATGCATGATTCCTAAGCAAAAAAATGGACAAATTAACAACACTTGTTTTACTTTCACATTACTTTATCCTTTTGATACTCTTATCATTTACCTTTTCAAATGACTACTTTAATTTTGGACATTGGACAATATATGACCCAACTTTGTATTTTTCGTTATATCCTCCAAGCATCCGGAATAATACCACCCATTAGGGACATGGTGCAGGCGTTACTATCCCGTTTAGGTGTTTCTCCTTTTCCCTACTTTTATTAAATTTGAAATGCCACATCATTTTTAAATTACTACCCATCACTTTGGGTTGGCCTTTTTGGTTGTTAATGACGAAATTCAAACAAGATAATCATATATATATATATATATATATATATGTCTTACTTGCTATTATTAGGGGTTGGACAACTTGAGAAAATAACAACATTCAAGGGCATCATTATTCATTGCATAAGAGGGGTTATTTTTGAATTCCATCTCACACATTCATTTCAAGGGTAAAGTAGTTGTAGCCGGTATCTTGAGTACGAGTGACACAATGGAAACATAGCTTCAGGACACGATCCAAACACACACATACTAGAACTACATAAAGTCTAAAATGTAGAGAAATGTTTGGTGATAATCACATTGGGGTGATCGTTGAGGTCAGTCTGACTCAAGAATATGCATTATTTGTTTCATCTAGTGTTTGTTTGAGCCTTATGTAGGTTACTAGGGTTTGTTTTGTAGGTTCAGGTGTAACATAGGAACCTTATAATGAAGTGGATGCAACAAAGAGTGAAAGGAAGAAAAGTTCAAATATTGAAAATATCATATCCAGGTGGGTTTCCAGGACAATAGTGCCTAATTCGGACACTAACCCCGAGTTGTCATGTATTTATCTGGTGGTTTTGTCACAAGGAGTTTCAAATTCCAATTTTCCAAATGAAACATATCTTGTCCAGGATCCAATATGTTCTACTCAATCTCCACCCAAAATCATTCCATATCTTCAAGTTCAAGCAATGTCACTCCTATCACACCATTTCTTACACTAGATTATTTCTTCCATGATAGATCTTACTTGTTATTGTTATATTGATTTAATCTACATCCTCTCATTAAGGTTTGATTTTAGTTAAAATCAAAGATATGATGATGGTTTATCTCGAGTTGGAGAGGTTTCTAAAGTGGATGTACATAACCTCAAATATAAGAAGAATGAGCAATGTAGGATTTTGAAGAAAATGAGTGATAATGCTTATAAGGTAAAGCTACCTGACAAATTTGCTATTTGCTATTTGAAGTGTGGTAGCAAATTGACTTGCCTTTCTATAAGGGGTTGTGATGCCCTTAGCTCTCCATAGTAATTCACACTTTTATACATGCTCGATTGCATCCTCTACACCTCAATACTCGGCAAGTGAAGAGACATCTCGGAGAAGACCCGAGGTGTATGTTGTTGTTGTTGAGGTTGTGTTTGTTGTGGTTATAATGGTGGTTGTTGTGGCCCCTGCCTTGGATTAGGACCATATCCAAACCACGATCCTCCACCAAGGTTTCCTCTGCGTGGTGGTTAACTGATACTCCTAAGCCTCCCACCGCAACCTTTGGTCTAGAAGATGAGCTTTCTTATGTCCCGGTTGTTTTACTTGAACTAGTCACCCATTGTATACATGTTATAGCTACACTTATTGGATTAATTCCAACGGTATGTGCACAAATACTGTTTCGATGATGCGCTTGTGAAAATACCTCCAAAAGTACTTGTTCCAAACACTAGCACTCTCTGCGTGGCCATGTGTATGTCCTTGATCTGTCACACTTCACGAGAAGTAACTAAAATATGTCTCCTTGCATATCCTATCTAACGTGGAGATCCTCCCTGTTTTCCTTCACTATGATTCGCTTCTACAATTACCTCTAGATCTAGAACACCTTGTACTATTGGACAACTATTGACGTTAGACCAAAACCCGTAGACGTTAATCTCCGTGACAATCATCAAAGTTAGGATCCACGAGAGACAGTTAGTCCATGTCATGAAACTCACGGGGGAGTGTTGAACGCCCATGCTAACAATCTCCCGACTTTGCAGTGAGTTTTGAACTTGAGACTGTCACTTTGATACCATTTATTGGACCACAATTGTCTTTAGACAAAAACCCACAGTATTAATCTACTATTCTGATAGCTAGAGTTAGGATCTCAGTGAGAGGTGGTTAGTTCATGTCACAAAACTCACGGGGGGTGTTGGACACACATGCCAATATGTACAAGGGCTAGGTAGTTAGGTTGGGTTAGATGTGCACCCGTGATGCTCATTTTCTCCCCAAACTCACTATCATCAGAAGCCGAATGGGTTTGTCTACTATATTTTCCCAATGTCAAGAGGACATGATATTGTGGTCCCTTGTCTTCTAAGGGGCTCTCATCACTTTTTTCATTCATCATTCTTCTCGACCTCAATGCCTCATCCACTACCCTCTGTCTCACCTCATTATACATAATTTTTCTTTCTTCTCTATGTCTTTCTTTCACTAGGGCCGCCTCCATCCTTCTCAAACCTTCTTCTACTCCTCCACCATGCACGGTGGGGATTTAGATTGCCATAGGTTATATCTCCATTCCCAATTCTACCATCATAATCTTAATAGTTAAAGGTGTTGCACATAAATATGACCCCCTTGGTTCACGTAAAAACCGAACTCTACTTCCTCTAGGAAAGAGTATGTATAAATTGTGGTTCACGTAAAAACCGAACTCTACTTCCTCTAGGAAAGAGTATGTATAAATTGTGTACTCTAAAGTATAACTGCACAAAACACCTTCCCACCAATGATCCACAACTTTAGTCCAAGGCTTGTTTGAATCAAAGAGTGCACGATAATCTTCTTGCATCCAAACTTACTTTCTTGAGTCGACACCTCTATTTGTTGTGTATGTTGCCAACCAACCGATAGCACTCTCTTGGAAGAAAATGAAGAACATATCATACATTCAATCATAAAGATTATCTTGAACCCACTTTCACGCGTTAAATTTGGGTCCAAAGTGTTATATCTCTATGTAAAAGCAACTTGGCCATCGTAAATCCGAGTTCTCAATATTCTTGAAAGATAATCAAATGTCATCTACATGTAACATCTTGGTAGACAGGTTTGAAAATTGATCTCAACAACGGAACCAAAATGTAGTCTTTATTTACCCAACGATAGCTATGTGCCTTGGCACCTCACGCAGAACAAATCTGAAGCTCACCCGAAGAACGTCTGCTACCATGTTCCTCCTTTGTTGTGCTATCTGTATGTTAGCATGCATGTTTACCATATTCATAACCAAACCAACCATTCGTGCATAGAGAACCATCGTAATCATAACCTTTCAACAACACATATAATAAGGAAACCAATCTTGGAAGATAACAAGTAAGATCTGAATACCCATAAACATTTATCCATTAAAAGACATCATCAATTACATAATATAGAAGTTGAATACATCATAGTTCAATACATCAATGCATAGGATAGATTGCAAACCCCAAGACTACTTAACATAATAGATATAGAGCTAAGTTTCTCGAGCTAGCACCCTCTCTAAATCTGAACTCAACTCCATGAAACAAGGATGCACTACCTATATATACGGTGGGGACTTTCCCTTCACCACTTTCATGCACTCGCCTAATAATAGGTGTGCGTACAAAAATAGCTTGCATGCTCTTTACATCTCGTGCTAATAATGCATTAAACTGCATATACAACATGCTTTAATCCTATTATTAGCTTGATCCATGAGTGTTATCTAGTTCTTCCCTACATGTGCTTTTTCTAATTATAGCTCCTTTGAGTGCATCCTAATCCATCCTGCTTTTGTCTAAGTTTATACCTTGCTTGGATGCCACTCGAACCCTATTTTTCTATTTTTAGTCAGGACTTGGAAATATGGCTAAGTCTCAATCCTTGTTTGCTTGTGAGTGAACCTTCACGCGTTGATCCTTCCTGTATGCACGTGACCCTTTGCACACCTATGCGTGCGGTCCCTAACCTCCATGCATGGCTAGTACTTAGTCATTTTCTCCACTCAACAACCGATGAGAGGGCGTTATTTGTCTTCCATCCTCCTATGCCTCCATCCTCCAATAGACATGTTGTTAGTTTATCTGGATGTGATCATGAAGCTAAAAAAGCATGCCTCAATTGGATTTTAGATTCTATTGAAAATGAATCTATAAGGCAATTTTTTTTTTTGGACTTTTAAAATGACTCAATTTTTTTGACTCTTTTGACTAGACAACTACAACTTTGACAACTATAAACAAGATGACACAAATAAGTTTTTTTACTCTTGATAATGACTATTAACAATGATGATTTTGACTTAATGACGGGTAATAATAACTAGAGACAATACTAGACTCTAAAACAATTACAAACACTATTATAAAAACATTGACAAAGTGGAAATAATAAAAACTTAATGGAATGATAATAGTAATGACAACATCTATATAACATTAGTTATAATGGACTTTTGATGTATTAACAATAAGACTAAATGATAAACTAGATTTTTAATTCTTAATATTCTAATGTATGGAACATAGACTTAATATTCTTAATATTCTAATATTCTTAATATTCTTAATATTCTTAACTCGAACATAGATATGACAAAAAAATACAAACTTATGGACCAAAACGCAAAACTTTACTCAAAACACTACTACTTTAGGCATATTATTTGTTTTGTCGTATCATTATCATGAGCCGAGGGGAGTGGATGCTACATTGATGGTGGAAAACATTGGCTTCGTATCCAAAGAAGAAGTCAATTTAAAAGAAAACAACAAAAATTATTCCAAGGAAGATTTGAACACTATGAGGTCGAAGACAACGCTTGTTTGGTAGACCACATGTAATAGAAGGTTGTGGATGATCGTGTGAAAATGAAGATACTCAGAAGAAATCTGCAGAGATAGATTAGATATGTCACAAAATTCCAGAGCGTGCACAGAAAACTGAAGAGGTATAGAACACAGATCTAATGGTCGACCCTCCCTTATAGATGCATAGATCTCAATGAAAGGTATAAAAAAGAGATACGGCGTAGTATAAGGCTTTGATGTGTCAATGGAAAGTTTTTAGATCCAAAATATGCCACAAGCCAGAGGTGTATGTGACTGTAGGTCTGCTTGGTGTAGCATAAAACTCAAATATGAAAATAGGCGTAATAACGGAGATGATACAAATCCATAACACAAAGGAACAACTGAATTAATAGCCGTAATGATGACAAATTCGATCCAAGGATGTGAATGCCTTAAAATCCGATCAGTGGCAACATTAAGAAATTTACAGCCAACACGCATGTCTTTAACCTCATAAGATAATATGAAGTGGTCATCTCCTTTCAAAATATTCTTCGTAATGATATAGAACAAAAGACAAGTACACGTAAACTATATTTTCAATTAAGTGCTGAATTCTTACAAACATTATTCTCACACTCATAAGACAACGAAGAAAGTAAATTGTCCCAAGAGAACTTACTTTTCCATCTTTATGTCAAGACGCTCTAATACCAAATGAAGCTGGTATGATTTTTTTACACAACAATAATTAATCATCATATTCCATACAAAATCTTACAAATTTATATGTGAAGCTGTTACTAAAATTTAGGAAACAATCCACGATAATAAATGAGTTATTTTAACAATTTGTTCAATATACAAACTATATATTTTGTTTATAAAAACCTCACAACCCATTAAACTATCTTATACAAATATAAGTCTCATTAATGTGAGCACTAACCAAGATACTCCTAACAATGAAAATGATGTAGTTTTGTCAACGACAATGAATATAATGTGTCAACCAATGAAGAAGCCTTAGGTGATCCAACTACAATAACACCTTGATTAAAATTAATGGAGATTGTCAATGGAATAAATGGATTGGACCATATAGAGTGAAAAATATTTTTCTACCTTAAATATGCTTCCACATTTTGTAGATAATAATGGATAATCATGAGTCTAATGATACGATATGCTTTTTGTCATATCAATTTCAAAATATTAGTTAGAGGGACTTGTAATACAATCTTAGAGAGTGAAAATTGAAACAAAGTCAAAATATTAAAAATATGAAGTAAAGATGAAAGATCCCAAATCCTGGTAATATTGAAAGTTGTAACATGTATACATTTTATTATTCTATACCTTCTCTTATTTATTGAGTGACAAGAACATGGTTTTACTTCTTATAATTCCATGAAAACATTTTACATTTTACTTTTCAATCATGAAAATTCATAAGGAAAGATCCAATAACTTTTCTAGGTTTCATGAAAGACAGTAGCAGAAGCACTTTTTCTAGTAATCCATAGCGTGGATTGTTGTTGGCAATTAATGGTTGAAGTAATTTGGGCACATGAAAGATGCATGTGTTCTACTGATTGAAACGTTTGTTTTTAGTTTAATATTTGTAGGTTCAAGAAATTGAGATTTGGAGTAATTCTTATTGAGTTGGTCTCGCATGTTCTATTTTATTTCTTTAATTTTAAAATAAATAGATCATATAGTGTTAATCATTAAAAGTCGATTAATTTACTGCTAAAGAAATGATAGAAACTCGAGTACTTGAGGGATGCGTGTTTTGGAGTTATTTAGTTGTATAATTTGTGAGCAATGTATCGAATTTTAGAGCTTTAAGAAATTTGGAGTTAGGTATTGTTGGGACTGTGTTTGAGGCCCTCTTTTGTTTTCTCTCGTAGGAGTAAAATTAAATGTTTGGAGATTTGACTTGTAGCTCTGCAACAATCTATTTTTCAAAATTATTGAATTGGCGGTCTTGCTTGAAGAGATTCTATGGGAAATTTTGAGGAATTGGTGGATCATGTCTTTTAGCTCAAATTTACCTCCAAAACTTGCAAAAGTAGACTAGAAAGTGTGTAAAGGAATAATTTGATTATAATTTGTGAACATGGAGGTACATCTACAATTTTTGAGAATGTTATGGTGGTAGCACTTCTCTTTTCACTTAAGAGGATGAAGCCAACAATTTCCTTTACCTCTTGTGTTCTTTTCTAATTTATAATAAGTGGTATTGTTGTCATGTTTTCGTTTTATGGGTATGGTGTGTTAATATTGGGCTGGTTATAGGTAAGAGGTTAGTGGAATATATGCAAGATGAGGGCGTGATTATTTACTTGATCAAGGGAATCCTTTCAATTGTATTGACCCAACTATGCATGATTTTCCCGAGGATGAAGTAATTCTAGTAAGATCGTTGGGATTGATTTGTACTTCACATGAACCTTCTAGTTGACCGTCCATGACGAAAGTGGTATAAATACTTGATGTTGTAAATACACCATAAAAAAGAAAATAGAGGCTCTAAACGTGATATGGGAACATAACTTTAGGAGACCATAACTTTTGATTCGGATTGTTGGATCATCATGAAATTTACAAGGAGTTAGATCATGATGAGTAATTTTTCATAACCAACCTACCCTAGTCAATTGGATGTCGTTTGGGCATATTTTTGGGGGAAATTCCTTCATCTAGTGAACTAAAATTAGCTCATGACCTTTTTTAGGATTGTATAGAACTTTGAATTATAATATTTTTGCTCCATTTTATGGAATTGACCAAGATTTAGCATAAGCCTTCATTTATGAAGGTATTTCATGTAGGTAGCATTTGGGCCCAATATGAGGTTCTTTGATTTTAGGTTTTTTTGCATTTGAGGGTTTTTTAGAGTTAGTGGGAAGTAAAAAATGGATTGTAATGTTGGGAATATGTAGTGTGGATTCAATAATGAGAAAGAAGTTGTTTTGAATTTTCTTGAGCTTTGGTAAATTGTGTGTGTGTTTTGGAGGCACTTCCACCTCTTGTAGCTAGATCTATATCAACTACTATCGGACTAAGATTTAGATCTTACGAGAATGATGAAGGTAACATTTATTACATTTATCTATGTGATTTATTACCTTTATGTTATATAAGCATGACTAGATGTGGGAAAGGAGGTTATGCCTAGATGAATAGGAATATGCACGAGCTACTGAGGACAAGTTGTTGAGCTCACGGGAGAAATCACCTACCTCGAGACGGAGACACATAGATGTGGGTGTAGAACCAAATATGGATACTAAAGAATTACCTCCATTAAGAAATGAAGGAGGTAATGAAAATGAGAGAGATGAAGAACCATTGAATGATAGGTTGTTCGAGAAGAGACTGATCTAAGATTTGAAGGAAAGAATGAGGACATCAAGATTAATGTTCCTCATTATGGCGAGGGTTACAACCAAAGGAATTGATTGACTAGTTGATTCACATGGAAAAAATCTTTGAGGAAAAAAATTGATCGAGAGGAGAAAAATGTTAAGTTTGCATGAACTAAGTTGGTTGGACATGCATTGATCGAGTAGGGTCACTTGCAAAATGAAAGATAAAGGAATGAAAAGGAAAACATCTAAAACTAGAATAAAATGGTGAAGAAGTTGAAAGATTTTTTTTCCTATAGATTATGCCCAAAAAATGTTATGAAGGTTTCGGGTGGATCACAACATCAAAGAGTATACCAATGAATTCTACAATATATCAATCTGGGTGGAATAAGGAGAGTCTCGAAGCACAAAAGGCTACAAGGTATGTAAATGGGTTGATTTATACCAAGCAAGTTAAATTAAGTGTGTTGTGGATCCTTAGCCTAAATGATGCCTAACAACTCACATTGAAAGCAGAAGAACAACACATGAGGAGTAATTTTAGAAGAGGAGTGAAGAGAGGGACATTGTCATCTCCAATTAGAGGGTGGGGTAGATTAGATTCCCCAAAAGGTAAATCCTCTACTACATAAGGGTAGGAGGAATCAGGTAAAGGCCATGGTAGCAGATGAAAGAGGTAGGGGTTTTAGAGAGGAATAAAATATGGTGGAGGACGGGTTGGAATAGCCTCTAAAGGCGAATACATGTTATCGATGTGTCGAAGAAAGGAATAAATTTTTTGAGTATCTGCAATGTCTAGACAAGAGATATGACAAGCATAACAACTGCGAGTAAATCTTGTTGAATCCAAGAAAAAGAGGAAATGGAGGTTACAATAGACTTGGGTGAAACCCTCATGATAAGAAGGGAAATGATCATCCCGATGAAGGAGGAAACAAGAGATAGTGTTGTGACAAGTGATTCTTAGCTACGAGACAAATACCTTTTGAACAAGATGCACCTCTCGAGGGAATGTATGTAAAATAATCATTGATGGTGGTAGTTGTGAAAATATGGTCTCAATTATGATGGTTGATAAACTAAGTTTGAAATGTGAGAAGCACTTGTATCCCTACCACATATTGTGGTTCGGAAAGTGAATGAGGTAACCATAGATAAAATATGCCCAATTAAATTTTTAATTAGGAATACCTATACGTATGAGGTGTGGAGTGATGTTATCTCAATGGATGCATACCTTATGTTACTATGGAGGCCTTGGTAACATGATAGAAAGGTTATCCATGATGGAGGGAGGAATACTTATACTTTTTGGAAGAACGATGTAAAGTTGGTCTTATTACCCTTCAAATAAGAAGACAAGAGTGAGGGCTTGCTGGCTATAAAGGAGCTTATTGTAGAAATGGAAGAAGTTGGTTGGTGTTATGCATTGACAAAAAAGAAGGTGGAAACAGGGGCATTTAGTATACCCACAACATCAACAAAGGTACTAAAAGAATACAATGATGTCATACCAAATGAGCTACTAAATGGGTTACCTCTAAAGAGGAATATACAACACCATATTGATTTAATCCCTGGATCAACCCTCCCGAATCGGGAAGCTTATAGGATGAGCCCGACATAAAGTGAGGAGTTAAAAAATAAGGTGACAAATATGATAAAAGGGGTTATTTAGATAAATCATGAGTCCATGCATGACTCTAGCACTATTTACTCCCAAAACATAGGAGAGTGGAGGATGTGTGTGGACAATAGGGCAATAAATAACATCACAATTAAGTATTGGCTCCCATTCGAGATTGGGTGATATGTTGGATGTGTTAGTGGGAGTTTGATATTTTAGTAAGATTAACTTTGTAGAGAGGGTACTACCGAGATCCGATCCTTGAAGGGGATGAATCGAAAACAAATTTCAAAACAAGAGATGGGATGTACAAGTGGATGGTGATGACATTCGGCTATCTAATGCACCCAGTACATTCATGAGGTTGATGAACAAAGTATTGTGAGAATACAATGGTAAGTTTATGGTTCATGTTGCATTTGAAATTGGTGTTATAATTGTTACAAAAATAAATTTTGTATGCAAACTTTAAAAAGCGTATATTTCTTGAAAAGTCTAGTTTTTGGGGTTTGTCATATCAAAGGATGAGGTGAGGATAGATGAGGAAAAAGTAAAGGTAATTTTTAAATGGTCTATTTCAAGGAATGTAACAAATATTTATAGTTTTCATGGCTTGGAACTTTTTTCTAAGAAGTTCGTCATGAATTTTAGTAGCATTGTCGCACCCATAACATAGTGCACGAAGGGAAAGGAGTTTGTATGGATAAAGGTAGCAATAAATAGTTTTGAATTGCTGAAGAAGAAAGTGTCGAGGCACTGTTTTGGTTTTGTTTGATTTTAGCAAGGTATTTGAGGTTGATTTTATGCCTCACATGTGGGGATTGGAGTTGTATCGAGTCAAGAAGGATGACCTATAACATTATTTAGCGAAAAGATGAATGAGGTCGGGAGAAAATACTTTACTTGTGATGTGGAATTTTATGCTATTGTTCAAGCATTAAGACATTGGATGCATTACACAGTAGCTAAGGAGTTTCTACTATTTACTCACCATGAAGCATTGAGGTATGTGAACACACAAACTAAATAGTAGGCATGTAAAGTGGGTTTCATATTTGCAAGAATATACTTTTGTCTTGAAGCACAAATCAAGTAAGCAAAATCAAGTTGTTGATGCCTTGAGTAGGCATGTAACATTGTTGATAACAATGGAAAATGAAGTAGTATGGTTTGAGGTAGTTAAGGAGTTGTATGAAAGTGATCCAAATTTTGGTGACATTGTGAGACCGTGTAAGGACCCTAAAGTGGGTAGTGGTTCTCAATAAAAATTGATGCATGATGGCTCTTTATTCAAGGAAAGTAGTTATGCATCCTTATTAGTTCAATAAGATAAAATATTATAAGAGAATCGCATAATGAGGGTTTAATTTGGACACTTTGGTATAAGTAAGAAAAATGCTCTTGTGGTGGAGAAGTATTATTGACCAAAGGTAAATAAGGACACGAGTAAGATTGTATCAAGATGTAGAGCATACCAAATGGCTAAGGGCCACGCACACAATGTTGGGTTGTACATGCCAAGTACTATTCCTTACAAGGTCATGGGTTGATTTGAATATGGATTTTGTGTTAGGCCTTCATAACACATAATAAGGAAATGATTTTATTTTTTTGTGGTAGATATGTTTTCTAAAATGACACATTTCATTTCTTGTAGGAAAACTAATATGCTTCTAGAGTTGCATATTTGTTTTTTTCAGACTTAGTTAGGTTGGATGGAGTTCCAATAATGATCGTGCTTTAGATCGGGACACAAATTTTTTTAGTCAATTTTGGAAGACAACTGTGGAGGTACATGGAGACATAATTATAGTTTAGTAGTGCATATTACCTTCAAACGATGGAAAAATAGAATTAGTAAACATGATCTTGGGTAATCTTCTACGATGCACAACTAGAGAAAAGCGAAAAAATGGGATTTGGCCTTACCACAAGTTGGGTCGATTTATAATATCTCGGTAAACAAGTCGACAGGAAGGTCTCCTTTCCAATTTTTTTATGGTAGGCACCCAAAGGGAGCGTTGGATTTGATTGAGATGTTAGGTCAATATAAAATGAGTGGTGATGCAAAAGCATTTGCAGAGCACATGCTAAAAACTACATGAAGAAGTGAGGGAGAAACTGAAAGATATTAATGCAAAATATAAAGCAGTTGTGAATGCAAGCAAGAGAGCGAACATAATTGAAGAATGAGATTGTAGACATGAAATCAAACACTTACTATTTACATCACGCGTCTAAGTATGCCATTATATGCATGATTCCTAAGCAAAAAAATGGACAAATTAACAACACTTGTTTTACTTTCACATTACTTTATCCTTTTGATACTCTTATCATTTACCTTTTTCAAATGACTACTTTAATTTTAGACATTGGACAATATATGACCCAACTTTGTATTTTTCATTATATCCTCCAAGCATCCGGAATAATACCACCCATTAGGGACATGGTCTGGGCGTTACTATCCCGTTTAGGTGTTTCTGTCCTTTTCCTACTTTTATTAAATTTGAAATGCCACATCATTTTTAAATTACTACCCATCACTTTGGGTGAGACTTTTTGGTTGTTAATGACGAAATTCAAACAAGATAATCATATATATATATATATATGTCTTACTTGCTATTATTAGGGGTTGGACAACTTGAGAAAATAACAACATTCAAGGGCATCATTATTCATTGCATAAGAGGGGTTATTTTTGAATTCCATCTCACACATTCATTTCAAGGGTAAAGTAGTTGTAGCCGGTATCTTGCACGAGTGACACAATGGAAACATAGCTTCAAGAGGACACGATCCAAACACACACATACTAGAACTACATAAAGTCTAAAATGTAGAGAAATGTTTGGTGATAATCACATTGGGGTGATCGTTGAGGTCGATCGACTCAAGAATATGCATTATTTGTTTCATCTAATGTTTGCTTGATCCTTATGTAGGTTACTGGGGTTTGTTTTATAGGTTCGGGTGTAACATAGGAACCCTACAATGAAGTGGATGCAACAAAGAGTGAAAGGAAGAAAAGTTCAAATATTGAAAATATCATATCCAGTGGGTTTCGGAGGACAATAGTGCCTAATTCGGACACTAACCCCGAGTTGTCATGTATTTATCTGGGTGGTTTTGTCCGAAGGAGTTTCAAATTCCAATTTTCCAAATGAAACATATCTTGTCCGATCCAATATGTTCTACTCAATCTCCAGCCCAAAATCATTCCATATCTTCAAGTTCAAGCAATGTCACTCCTATCACACCATTTCTTACACTAGATTATTTCTTCCATGATAGATCTTACTTGTTATTGTTATATTGATTTAATCTACATCCTCTCATTAAGGTTTGATTTTAGTTAAAATCAAAGATATGATGATGGTTTATCTCGGGTTGGAGAGGTTTCTAAAGTGGATGTACAATAACCTCAAATATAAGAAGAATGAGCAATGTAGGATTTTGAAGAAAATGAGTGATAATGCTTATAAGGTAAAGCTACTCCGACAAATTTGCTATTTGCTATTTGAAGTGTGGTAGCAAATTGACTTGCCTTTCTATAAGGGGTTGTGATGCCCTTAGCTCTCCATAGTAATTCACACTTTTATACATGCTCGGTTGCATCCTCTACACCTCAATACTCCGCAGTGAAGAGACATCTCAGAGAAGACCTGAGGTGTATGTTGTTGTGGTTGTTGAGGTTGTGTTTGTTGTGGTTATAATGGTGGTTGTTGTGGCCCCCCTTGCCTTGGATTAGGACCATATCCAAACCCCGATCCTCCACCAAGGTTTCCTCTGCGTGGTGGTTAACCCGATACTCCTAAGCCTCCCACCGCAACCTTTGGTCTAGAAGATGAGCTTTCTTATGTCCCAGTTGTTTTACTTGAACTAGTCACCCATTGTCTATGTTATAGCTACACTTATTGGATTAATTCCAACGGTATGTGTGCACAAATACTCTGTTTCGATGATGCGCTTGTGAAAATACCTCCAAAAGTACTTGTTCCAAACACTAGCACCTCTTTGCGTGGCCATGTGTATGTCCTTGATCCGTCACACTTCCCGAGAAGTAACTAAAATATGTCTCCTTGCATATCCTATCTAACGTGGAGATCCTCCCTGTTTTCCTTCACTATGATTCGCTTCTACAATTACCTCTAGATCTAGAACACCTTGTACTATTGGACAACTATTGACGTTAGACCAAAACCCGTAGACGTTAATCTCCGTGACAATCATCAAAGTTAGGATCCACGAGAGACAGTTAGTCCATGTCATGAAACTCACGGGGAGTGTTGAACGCCCATGCTAACAATCTCCCCAGCTTTACCCGAGTGAGTTTTGAACTTGAGACCTGTCACTTTGATACCATTTATTGGACCACAATTGTCTTTAGACAAAAACCCACAGGTATTAATCTCTGTTACAATAGCTAGAGTTAGGATCTGTGAGAGGTGGTTAGTTCATGTCACAAAACTCACGGGGGTGTTGGACACACATGCCAATATGTACAAGGGCTAGGTAGTTAGGTTGGGTTAGATGCACCCGTGATGCTCATTTTCTCCCCAAACTCACTATCATCGAAGCCGAATGGGTTTGTCTACTATATTTTCCCAATGTCAAGAGGACATGATATTGTGGTCCCTTGTCTTCTAAGGGCTCTCATCACTTTTTCATTCATCATTCTTCTCGACCTCAATGCCTCATCCACTACCCTCTCGCCGCACCTCATTATACATAATTTTTCTTTCTTCTCTATGTCTTTCTTTCACTAGGGCCGCCTCCATCCTTCTCAAACCTTCTTCTACTCCCATGCACGGTGGGGATTTAGATTGCCATAGGTTATATCTCCATTCCCAATTCTACCATCATAATCTTAATAGTTAAAGGTGTTGCACATAAATATGACCCCCTTGGTTCACGTAAAAACCAAACTCTACTTCCTCTAGGAAAGAGTATGTATAAATTGTGGTTCACGTAAAACCGAACTCTACTTCCTCTAGGAAAGAGTATGTATAAATTGTGTACTCTAAAGTATAACTGCACAAAACACCTTCCCACCAATGATCCACAACTTTAGTCCAAGGCTTGTTTGAATCAAAGAGTGCCCGATAATCTTCTTGCATCCAAACTTACTTTCTTGGTCTGACACCTCTATTTGTTGTGTATGTTGCCAACCACTGATAGCACTCTACTGGGAAGAAAATGAAGAACATATCATACATTCAGTCATAAAGATTATCTTCAACCCACTTTCACGCGTTAAATTTGGGTCCAGTGTTATATCTCTATGTAAAAGCAACTTGGCCATCGTAAATCCGCTTCTCAATATTCTCCAAAGATAATCAAAATGTCATCTACATGTAACATCTTGGTAGACAGTTTGAAAATTGATCTCAACAACGGAACCAAAATGTAGTCTTTATTTACCCAACGATAGCTATGTGCCTTGGCACCTCACGCAGACAAGTCTGGAAGCTCACCCGAAGAACGTGCAACTGCCATGTTCCTCCTTTGTTGTGCCTATCTGTATGTTAGCATGCATGTTTACCATATTCATAACCAAACCAACCATTCGTGCATAGAGAACCATCGTAATCATAACCTTTCAACAACACATATAATAAGGAAACCAATCTTGGAAGATAACAAGTAAGATCCGAATACCCATAAACATTTATCCATTAAAAGACATCATCAATTACATAATATAGAAGTTGAATACATCATAGTTCAATACATCAATGCATAGGATAGATTGCAAAACCCCAAGACTACTTAACATAATAGATATAGAGCTAAGTTTCTCGAGCTAAGCACCCTCTCTAAATCTGAACTCAACTCCATGAAACAAGGATGCACTACCTATATATACGGTGGGGACTTTCCCTTCACCACTTTCATGCACTCGCCTAATAATAGGTGTGCGTACAAAAATAGCTTGCATGCTCTTTACATCTCGTGCTAATAATGATTAAACCGCATATACAACATGCTTTAATCCTATTATTAGCTTGATCCATGAGTGTTATCTAGTTCTTCCCTACATGTGCTTTTTCTAATTATAGCTCCTTTGAGTGCATCCTAATCCATCCCGCTTTTGTCTAAGTTTATACCTTGCTTGGATGCCACTCGAACCCTATTTTTCTATTTTTAGTCGGGACTTGGAAATATGGCTAAGTCTCAATCCTTGTTTGCTTGTGGAGTGAACCTTCACGCGTGATCCTTCCCGTATGCACGTGACCCTTTGCACACCCTATGCGTGCGGTCCCTAACCTCCATGCATGGCTAGTACTTAGTCATTTTCTCCACTCAACAACCGATGAGAGGACGTTATTTGTCTTCCATCCTCCTATGCCTCCATCCTCCAATAGACATGTTGTTAGTTTATCTGGATGTGATCATGAAGCTAAAAAAGCATGCCTCAATTGGATTTTAGATTCTATTGAAAATGCGTCTATAAGGCAATTTTTTTGGACTTTTAAAATGACTCAATTTTTTTGACTCTTTTGACTATGCAACTACAACTTTGACAACTATAAACAAGATGACACAAATAAGTTTTTTTTACTCTTGATAATGACTATTAACAACGATGATTTTGACTTAATGACGGGTAATAATAACTAGAGACAATACTAGACTCTAAAACAATTACAAACACTATTATAAAAACATTGACAAAGTGGAAATGACAAAAACTTAATGAAATGATAATAATAATGACAACATCTATATAACATTAGTTATAATGGACTTTTGATGTATTAACAATAAGACTAAATGATAAACTAGATTTTTAATTCTTAATATTCTAATGTATGGAACATAGACTCAAATATTAACTTGAACATAGATATGACAAAAGAATACAAACTTATGGACCAAAATGCAAAACTTTACTCAAAACACTACTACTTTAGGCATATTATTTGTTTTGTCGTATCATGAGCCGAGGGGAGTGGATGCTACATTGATGGTGGAAAACATTGGCTTCGTATCCAAAGAAGAAGTCAATTTAAAAGAAAACAACAAAATTATTCCAAGGAAGATTTGAACACTATGAGGTCGAAGACAACGCTTGTTTGGTAGACCACATGTAATAGAAGGTTGTGGATGATCGTGTGAAAATGAAGATACTCAGGAGAAATCTGCAGAGATAGATCAGATATGTCACAAAATTCCAGGCGTGCACAGAAAACTGAAGAGGTATAGAACACAGATCTAATGGTCGACCCTCCCTTATAGATGCATAGATCTCAATGAAAGGTATAAAAAAGAGATACGGCGTAGTATAAGGCTTTGATGTGTCAATGGAAAGTTTGTTAGATCCAAAATATGCCACAAGCCAGACGTGTATGTGACTGTAGGTCTGCTTGGTGTAGCATAAAACTCAAATATGAAAATAGGCGTAATAACGGAGATGATACAAATCCATAACACAAAGGAACAACTGAATTAATAGCCGTAATGATGACAAATTCGATCCAAGGATGTGAATGCCTTAAAATCCGATCAGTGGCAACATTAAGAAATTTACAGCCAACACGCATGTCTTTAACCTCATAAGATAATATGAAGTGGTCATCTCCTTTCAAAATATTCTTCGTAATGATATAGAACAAAAGACAAGTACACGTAAACTATATTTTCAATTAAGTGCTGAATTCTTACAAACATTATTCTCACACTCATAAGACAACGAAGAAAGTAAATTGTCCCAAGAGAACTTACTTTTCCATCTTTATGTCAAGACGCTCTAATACCAAATGAAGCTGGTATGATTTTTTTACACAACAATAATTAATCATCATATTCCATACAAAATCTTACAAATTTATATGTGAAGCTGTTACTAAAATTTAGGAAACAATCCACGATAATAAATGAGTTATTTTAACAATTTGTTCAATACAAACTATATATTTTGTTTATAAAAACCTCACAACCCATTAAATTATCTTATACAAATATAAGTCTCATTGATGTGAGCACTAACCAAGATACTCCTAACAATGAAAATGATGTAGTTTTGTCAACGACAATGAATATCTTGTGTCAACCAATGAAGAAGCCTTAGGTGATCCAACTACAATAACACCTTGATTAAAATTAATGGAGTTTGTCAATGGAATAAATGGATTGGACCATATAGAGTGAAAAATATTTTTCTACCTTAAATATGCTTCCACATTTTGTAGATAATAATGGATAATCATGAGTCTAATGATACGATATGTTTTTTGTCATATCAATTTCAAAATATTAGTTAGAGGGACTTGTAATACAATCTTAGAGAGTGAAAATTGAAACAAAGTCAAAATATTAAAAATATGAAGTAAAGATGAAAGATCCCAAATCCTAGTAATATTGAAAGTTGTAACATGTATACATTTTATTATTCTATACCTTCTCTTATTTATTGAGTGACAAGAACATGGTTTTACTTCTTATAATTCCATGAAAACATTTTACATTTTACTTTTCAATCATGAAAATTCATAAGGAAAGATCCAATAACTTTTAGGTTTCATGAAAGACAGAGTAGCAAGAAGCCCTTTTTCTAGTAATCCATAAGCGTGGATTGTTGTTGGCAATTAATGGTTGAAGTAATTTGGGCACATGAAAGATGCATGTGTTCTACAGTTGAAACGTTTGTTTTTAGTTTAATATTTGTAGAGGTTCAAGAAATTGAGATTTGGAGTAATTCTTATTGAGTTGGTCTCGCATGTTCTATTTTATTTCTTTAATTTTAAAATAAAGAGATCATATAGTGTTAATCATTAAAATTGATTAATTCTTCTGCTAAAGAAATGATAGAAACTTGGAGTGCCGAGGGATGCGTGTTTTGGAGTTATTTAGTTGTATAATTTGTGAGCAATGTATCGAATTTTAGAGCTTTAAGAAATTTGGAGTTAGGTATTGTTGGGACTGTGTTTCAAGGCCCTCTTTTGTTTTCTCAGGAGTAAAATTAAATGTTTGGAGATTTGACTTATAGCTCTACAACAATCTATTTTTCAAAATTATTGAATTATGGTCTTGCTTGAGAGATTCTATGGGAAATTTTGAGGAATTGGTGGATCATGTCTTTTAGCTCAAATTTACCTCCAAAACTTGCAAAAGTAGACTAGAAAGTGTGTAAAGGAATAATTTGATTATAATTTGTGAACATGGAGGTACATCTACAATTTTTGAGAATGTTATGGCTGGTAGCACTTCTCTTTTCACTTAAGAGGATGAAGCCAACAATTTCCTTTACCTCTTGTGTTCTTTTCTAATTTATAATAAGTGGTATTGTTGTCATGTTTTCATTTTATGGGTATGGTGTGTTAATATTGGAACTGGTTATATGTAAGAGGTTAGTGGAATATATGCAAGATGAGGCGTGATTATTTACTTGATCAAGGGAATCCTTTCAATTGTATTGACCCAACTATGCATGATTTTCCTGAGGATGAAGTAATTCTAGTAAGATCGTTGGGATTGATTTGTACTTCACATGAACCTTCTAGTTGACCGTCCATGACAGAAGTGGTATAAATACTTGATGTTGTAAATACACCAATAAAAAGAAAATAGAGGCTCTAAACGTGATATGGGAACATAACTTTAGGAGACCATAACTTTTGATTCGGATTGTTGGATCATCATGAAATTTACAGGAGTTAGATCATGATGAGTAATTTTTCATAACCAACCGACCCTAGTCAATTGGATGTCGTTTGGGCATATTTTTGGGGGAAATTCCTTCATCTAGTGAACTAAAATTAGCTCATGACCTTTTTTTAGGATTGTATAGAACTTTGAATTATAATATTTTTTGCTCCATTTTATGGAATTGACCAAGATTTAGCATAAGCCTTCATTTATGAAGGTATTTCATGTAGGTAGCATTTGGGCCCAATATGAGGTTCTTTGATTTTAGGTTTTTTTGCATTTGAGGGTTTTTAGAGTTAGTGGGAAGTAAAAATGGATTGTAATGTTGTGCATATGTAATGTGGATTCAATAATGAGAAAGAAGTTGTTTTGAATTTTCTTGA
The DNA here is from genome assembly GCA_018340775.1 of Taxus wallichiana var. yunnanensis. Classification (NCBI taxonomy): domain Eukaryota; kingdom Viridiplantae; phylum Streptophyta; class Pinopsida; order Cupressales; family Taxaceae; genus Taxus; species Taxus wallichiana. Next base: position 11,109,825 of record CM031236.1, read on the forward strand.
GCTTTGGTAAATTGTGTGTGTGTTTTGGAGACACTTCCACCTCTTGTAGCTAGATCTATATCAACTACTATCATACTAAGATTTAGATCTTACGAGAATGATGAAGGTAACATTTATTACATTTATCTATGTGATTTATTACCTCTGTTTTATATAAGCATGACTAGATGTGGGAAAGGAGGTTATGCCTAGATGAATAGGAATATGCACGAGCTACAAGGACAAGTTGTTGAGCTCACAGGAGAAATCACCTACCTCAGATGGAGACACATAGATGTGGGTGTAGAACCAAATATGGATACTAAAGAATTACCTCCATTAAGAAATGAAGGAGGTAATGAAAATGAGAGAGATGAAGAACCATTGAATGATAGGTTGTTCGAGAAGAGATTGATCTAAGATTTGAAGGGAAAGAATGAGGACATCAAGATTAATGTTCCTCATTATGGCGAGGGTTACAACCAAAGGAATTGATTGACTAGTTGATTCACATGGAAAAAATCTTTGAGGGAAGAAATTGATCGGAGGAGAAAAATGTTAAGTTTGCATGAACTAAGTTGGTTGGACATGCATTGATCAGGTGGGGTCACTTGCAAAATGAAAGATAAAGGAATGAAAAGGAAAAGATCTAAAACTAGAATAAAATGGTGAAGAAGTTGAAAGATTTTTTTCCTATAGATTATGCCCAAAAAATGTTATGAAGGTTTCAGTGGATCACAATATCAAAGAGTATACCAATGAATTCTACAATATATCAATCTGGGTGGAATAAGGAGAGTCCGAAGCACAAAAGGCTACAAGGTATGTAAATGGGTTGAGTTATACCAAGCAAGTTAAATTAAGTGTGTTGTGGATCCTTAGCCTAAATGATGCCTAACAACTCACATTGAAAGCGAGAAGAACAACACATGAGGAGTAATTTTAGAAGAGGAGTGAAGAGAGGGACATTGTCATCTCCATTAGAGGGTGGGGTAGATTAGATTCCCCAAAAGGTAAATCCTCTACTACATAAGGGTAGGAGGAATTTGGTAAAGGCCATGGTAGCAATGAAAGAGGTAGGGGTTTTAGAGAGGAATAAAATATGGTGGAGGACGGGTTGGAATAGCCTCTAAAGGAAGAATACATGTTATCGATGTGTCGAAGAAGGGAATAAATTTTTGAGTATCTGCAATGTCCTAGACAAGAGATATGACAAGCATAACAACTGTGAGTAAATCTTGTTGAATCCGAAGAAAAAGAGGAAATGGAGGTTACAATAGACTTGGGTGAAACCCTCATGATAAGAAGGGAAATGATCATCCCGATGAAGGAGGAAACACGAGATAGTGTTGACAAAGTGATTCTTAGCTACTGAGACAAATACCTTTTGAACAAGATGCACCTCTCGAGGAATGTATGTAAAATAATCATTGATGGTGGTAGTTGTGAAAATATGGTCTCAATTGTGATGGTTGATAAACTAAGTTTGAAATGTGAGAAGCACTTGTATCCCTACCACATATTGTGGTTCGGGAAAGTGAATGAGGTAACCATAGATAAAATATGCCCAATTAAATTTTTAATTAGGAATACCTATATGTATGAGGTGTGGAGTGATGTTATCTCAATGGATGCATACCTTATGTTACTATGGAGGCCTTGGTAACATGATAGAAAGGTTATCCATGATGGAGGGAGGAATACTTATACTTTTTGGAAGAACGATGTAAAGTTGGTCTTATTACCCTTCAAATAAGAAGACAAGAGTGAGGGCTTGTTGGCTATAAAGGAGCTTATTGTAGAAATGGAAGAAGTTGGTTGGTGTTATGCATTGACAAAAAGAAGGTGGAAACAGGGGCATTTAGTATACCCACAACATCAACAAAGGTACTAAAAAATACAATGATGTCATACCAAATGAGCTACTAAATGGGTTACCTCTAAAGAGGAATATACAACACCATATTGATTTAATCCCGGGGATCAACCCTCATGAATCGGATGCTTATAGGATGAGCCCGACATAAAGTGAGGAGTTAAAAAGAAGGTGAAAAATATGATAAAAGGGGTTATTTAGATAAATCATAAGTCCATGCATGACTCTAGCACTATTTACTCCCAAAAACATAGGAGAGTGGAGGATGTGTGTGGACAATAGGGCAATAAATAACATCACAATTAAGTATTGGCTCCCATTTCGAGATTGGGTGATATGTTGGATGTGTTAGTGGGAGTTTTATATTTTAGTAAGATTAACTTGTAGAGAGGGTACTACCGGATCTGATCCTTGAAGGGGATGAATGGAAAACAAATTTCAAAACAAGAGATGGGATGTACAAGTGGATGGTGATGACATTCGGGCTATCTAATGCACCCAATAAATTCATGAGGTTGATGAACAAAGTATTGTGAGAATACAATGGTAAGTTTATGGTTGTCTATTTTGATATTTAGTAAGACAATGGAGGAACACATGTTGCATTTGAAATTGGTGTTATAATTGTTACAAAAAATAAATTTTGTATGCAAACTTTAAAAAGCGTATATTTCTTCAGAAAAGTCTAGTTTTTTGGGGTTTGTCATATCAAAGGATGAGGTGAGGATAGATGAGGAAAAAGTAAAGGTAATTTTTAAATGGTCTATTTTAAGGAATGTAACAAATATTTATAGTTTTCATGGCTTGGAAATTTTTCTAAGAAGTTTGTCATGAATTTTAGTAGCATTATCGCACCCATAACATAGTGCACGAAGGGAAAGGAGTTTGTATGGATAAAGGTAGCAATAAATAGTTTTGAATTGCTGAAGAAGAAAGTGTCGAGGCACCTGTTTTGGTATTGTTGGATTTTAGCAAGGTATTTGAGGTTGATTGTGATGCCTCACATGTGGGGATTGGAGTTGTATGGAGTCAAGAAGGATGACATATATCATTATTCAGTGAAAATATGAATGAGGTAAGGAGGAAATACTCTACTTATGATGTGGAATTTTATGCTATTGTTCAAGCATTAAGACATTGGAGACATTACAGTAGCTAAGGAGTTTGTACTATTTACTGACCATGAAGCATTGAGGTATGTGAACACAAAAAAACTAAATAGTAGGCATGTAAAGTGGGTTTCATATTTTCAAGAATATACTTTTGTCTTGAAGAAAAAATTAGGTAAGTAGAATCAAGTTATTGATGCCTTGAGTAGGCATGTAACATTGTTGATAACAATGGAAAATGAAGTAGTAGGGTTTGAGGTAGTTAAGGAGTTGTATGAAAGTGATCCAAATTTTGGTGATATTGTGAGACCGTGTAAGGACCCTACAGTGGGTAGTGGTTCTCAATAAAAATTGATGCATGATGGCTCTTTATTCAAGGAAAGTAGTTATGCATCCTTATTAGTTCAATAAGATAAAATATTATAAGAGAATCGCATAATGAGGGTTTGGCTGGACACTTTGGTATAAGTAAGAAAAATGCTCTTGTGGTGGAGAAGTATTATTGACCAAAGGTAAATAAGGACACGAGTAAGATTGTATCAAGATGTAGAGCATACCAAATGGCTAAGGGCCACGCACACAATGTTGGGTTGTACATGCCAGTACTATTCCTTACAAGGTCATGGGTTGATTTGAATATGGATTTTGTGTTAGGCCTTCATAACACATAATAAGGAAATGATTTTATTTTTTTGTGGTAGATATGTTTTCTAAAATGACACATTTCATTTCTTGTAGGAAAACTAATATGCTTCTAGAGTTGCATATTTGTTTTTTTCGACTTTGTTAGGTTGGATGGAGTTCCAAGAATGATCGTGCTTTCGATCGGGACACAAATTTTTAGTCAATTTTGGAAGACACTGTGGAGGTACATGGAGACATAATTATAGTTTAGTAGTGCATATTACCTTCAAACCGATGGAAAAATAGAATTAGTAAACATGATCTTGGGTAATCTTCTACGATGCACAACTAGAGAAAACTGAAAAAATGGGATTTGGCCTTACCACAAGTTGGGTCGATTTATAATATCTCGGTAAACAAGTCGACAGGGAAGGTCTCCTTTCCAATTTTTTTGGTAGGCACCCAAAGGGAGCGTTGGATTTGATTGAGATGTTAGGTCAATATAAAATGAGTGGTGATGCAAAAGCATTTGCAGAGCACATCTAAAAACTACATGAAGAAGTGAGGAGAAACTCGAAAGATATTAATGCAAAATATAAAGCGATTGTGAATGCAAGCAAGAGAGTGAACATAATTGAAGAATGAGATTGTAGACATGAAATCACACACTTACTATTTACATCACGTGTCTAAGTATGCCATTATATGCATGATTCCTAAGCAAAAAAATGGACAAATTAACAACACTTGTTTTACTTTCACATTACTTTATCCTTTTGATACTCTTATCATTTACCTTTTTCAAATGACTACTTTAATTTTAGACATTGGACAATATATGACCCAACTTTGTATTTTTCATTATATCCTCCAAGCATCCGGAATAATACCACCCATTAGGGACATGGTCCGGGCGTTCTATCCCGTTTAGGTGTTTGTCCTTTTCCTACTTTTATTAAATTTGAAATGCCACATCATTTTTAAATTACTACCCATCACTTTGGGTTGGCCTTTTTGGTTGTTAATGATGAAATTCAAACAAGAGAATCATATATATATATATATATATATATATATATATATATATATATATATATATATATATATATATATATATATATATATATATATATATATATATATATATATATATATATATATATATATATATACTTACTTTTATTATTAGGGGTTGGACAACTTGAGAAAATAACAACATTCAAGGGCATCATTATTCATTGCATAGGAGGGGTTATTTTTGAATTCCATCTCACACATTCATTTCAAGGGTAAAGTAGTTGTAGCTCGGTATCTTGAATGCGAGTGACACAATGGAAACATAGCTTCAGGGACACGATCCAAACACACACATACTAGAACTACATAAAGTCTAAAATGTAGAGAAATGTTTGGTGATAATCACATTGGGGTGATCGTTGAGGTCAGTCTGACTCAAGAATATGCATTATTTGTTTCATCTAGTGTTTGTTTGAGCCTTATGTAGGTTACTAGGGTTTGTTTTGCAGGTTCAGGTGTGACATAGGAACCTTATAATGAAGTGGATGCAACAAAGAGTGAAAGGAAGAAAAGTTCAAATATTGAAAATATCATATCCGTGGGTTTCGGGACAATAGTGCCTAATTCGGACACTAACCCCGAGTTGTCATGTATTTATCTGGTGGTTTTGTCACAAGGAGTTTCAAATTCCAATTTTCCAAATGAAACATATCTTGTCCAGATCCAATATGTTCTACTCAATCTCCACCCAAAATCATTCCATATCTTCAAGTTCAAGCAATGTCACTCCTATCACACCATTTCTTACACTAGATTATTTCTTCCATGATAGATCTTACTTGTTATTGTTATATTGATTTAATCTACATCCTCTCATTAAGATTTGATTTTAGTTAAAATCAAAGATATGATGATGGTTTATCTCAGAGTTGGAGAGGTTTCTAAAGTGGATGTACAATAACCTCAAATATAAGAAGAATGAGCAATGTAGGATTTTGAAGAAAATGAGTGATAATGCTTATAAGGTAAAGCTACACCGACAAATTTGCTATTGCGCCAATTTTTAATGTATCGACATGTATAAGTTTGAAGGTCATGATGAAAATTTTAAGGAAGAAGGAGAAGTAAACTGGGAGCAACAAATTTTTAAGAAGAAAAAAGAAAAGGGTGTTGCATATCTTGGACAAAAAGACAATCACTACTAGGCATGGGAGCTACTACGGATATTTGGTACAGTGGGAAGGTTTACAACAAGAAAAGGGTACTTGGATTCTTGAGTGGGAGTTAAAGAAGATCGACGAGTGAAAAATATGAATTTAATCAATTGAATTTGCGGGAGCAAAATTATTTTCAACCATGAGGAATTACGCAAGAGCATAATTTCAGGAGACCATAATTTTTAATTTGACCATCGGATCCTCTTGACATTTTATATGGAGTTAGATCGTGACGAGTACTTCGTTGTAATTAACCAGCCTTAGTCGGTTGGATGCCATTTGGGTAATGTTTTTAGGGTCAAATTCATTCGTTCTAATCTAAAATTGGCTCAAGACCTTTTTTAAGATTATCTATAACTTTTGATTCTATAAAATTTGATTTTTATTATGAATGTAAGAGTACAACAATGTAATTGGATGCCATTTAGGTAATGTTTTGGGTCAAATTCATTCGATTCTACTAATCTAAAATTGGCTCAAAATGAAATATACTAAAATAAAAATGCTAAGTAATTTATTTAATATTTTAAATGAAATAAAATGAAAGGGGAAAGGTAATAACCTAAAATGAACTTACCTTGCAGTGATATGGGACCGCACATAGTGATGAAAAGGTGGGACATAACATCATAACGACCTCAAAAATTACAACGGAGGAAAATCTAGCTAGATTGGGGTACCTTGGGAAGGATGAGGGTGCCTAAGGTGCCCCAGTCAAATCTGGTGCCCTATTCTCGCATATAACAACTCAAAATCTAATCTTGGTATGGTCATTGGGTCTTCACAATATTTTTCCTTTCATTGTGTCAATGTCGCACTTGTTTTGTTGATGTCGCAATAAACTTGCAATGATGACTCACCTGTAAAACCCAACACAAAGCATCAAACCCTAAAAATATATGCATATAAAGGGGTCGATTGTCCTTGGTGGCCACAATGGTGGACTTACACTAAGTGTTATACTACATCTACATCTCGACCCATGTAGTTTTGTGTGCTTGTGTGTGTAATAATGTGCCTAGGTTTCCCTAGAGCCAATGCACGAGAGATAACATGTAAAAACCAAATAAGAATACAAAATGGTGGATGGAATAGAATGAACTCCCCTTCTATGTAGTGTGTGATGCAAAATAGTGCCCAAATGCAGTCCCTTTCTCTATGTAGATAGCTAGCCCTTAGTAGAAATAGCTTGCCCATAAGGTAGTATGTATGTTGTGTTTATATAGGGATCTCTTGCTCAAATTTCGACACCATGACCCGTCATGATGACTAGTACCTAGGGAGATAAGAGGGAAAATTGAAAAGACCGGCCTCTAATGTCTAAAATAAAACCAAGTGTGATGGGAACCAGGGCGCCTAGAAATTAGGACCATGGCACCCCAGCGTCCTAATCCCTCCTAGGTGCCCTAGTCATAGAGACTAGTGAGTGACAACAATTAAGTGAGTATTGATATATAGGATCCCCTAAGACCTGACCAAAACTATGTGGGTGAGTGACAAATGTGCAATACAAACAATGACAAAGACCAATAAGACTGATGACTGGACTATGGGATGGGTCATTAGTGAATACTTTTCTTATGCAAGATCCATATATAAAACAACATACTTGGTGGTATAATAATAGTAATAAGTGTGTGATTTTATGACTACATTTTCCCCCACTTTATGTTGGTGAGTGAAAGCTCGGTAATATAAAGTAGTTAGAGATGTGTACCGAGAGAATTTAGAGAATCCCATGCTTTAGAAGAATGCATGCAGATGTGGTAGAAGAGCGCGTAAAAATGAGAACATATAGCGTGATGAACCATGGATCAATGTGTTGATCCATGTAGCATAACGAGAGACATGAGACCATGATGAAGTGCACTAAATGAGAGTGATGATTGTGATGTTGAATGATTGATGATTTCAAATATTGTATGATGATGATGTGATGGGGTAGGGAGTGATTAGTTCCCAACCCGATTGCATGTGTATGAAAAATGGAGGATTTGGGCATCTTATCGCCAAAGGAAGAGTGTAGGGAGAAATGTGTGTTATTCTCCAACCTTTAACTACATCCTCAAAATATCTAGCCACTGAAATGAACACAGATCAAATTTTCAATGATTTTGGATCCAAATATTTCAATCAAATCAAGTTGACCCATATAGGAGTAGTATAGGAAAGGAAATATTGCCCTAACTCCATAAGTGTCGTCGTCATGTGTGATGGCTTCCAAGTTAGGTCATCTGGAAGCAATGCAAAATGTAGAATATCTTCCCATGTTAGGTCATCTGGGAAAGTAACGAATGTAACTCCCAAGTTAGGTCATCTGGGAGGGTCCATGTGACTCCTAAGTTAGGTCATCTGGGAGGTCGAATGTGTTATATTGCATCGATTAAATGGTATGATTTTGATTGTTAGAGACTTGAATGTATGGCTTGGTAGATTGATTATTTGTTTTGATTGTTTTAATCGTAGAGATATTTTACGCTTGTTTCCCCTAGTTTAATTCATTAGAAGGAATCAATAGGAAACAATGAAATGTTACATGGTGTATTAGTAAATTTTTAAAATGACGAATTAGAAGTGTTGAATGATCATGCAGTGGTGTAAGGGGAATTATAGGATGACCCCAATTGTATGCCCCCTTTCTAAAAGGGGAAGTGATGATAAGAAAAAATGTTGAGCTGAAAGTAAGCACTTGAATAAATAGTGTATGATAGATATCGCCAAAATGTGTGTAGATTGAGTGAAAGACAATGTCAAGGAGAAATAACATGTGTGTCATGTGTATGATATGATGGTAGGTAGAATTATGAAAAGAATGTCACAAACAGGGATAGAAATTAGAGTAAGAATGCTTAAGATATTAGCAAAAACTCGTGGTATGTATTAGGTGAGAAATGAGACTATGAAATAATGACCATAGTAGAGTGAATAATGAAAAGTGACTATAAATAGTAAAGTGAAAAAGTGATTAGTCAACTCATTTGTCTTTTGTGTGAGTGTGAGAGTGAGCTCTGAGTGTGTAAGGATGTTACAAGTTAGAGTAGTGTGACCTAGTTGTTTCGAGATGGCATCGATCATTGCGTTGTGGCATCGCGTACCACGATGGAGTTGGTAAGTGCATTTATTTTTTTAAAAATGCATGTGTAGAATTCATTTTTGGTGAATTCTTGTGAAATTGTTATTTTGTTTTTCTCAACGTTTTGGACCTAGACAAGAGCGGTGAAGGTGCTAATGGCATTAGGGATAGGAGCGCCCAGACATTGCGCCCAGTGTCCTCCTCCAGGTGCCCTGATCCGATTCTAGGCACCCATCTCCATAAAGTCCGCTTTCATCTAAAGTTGTGTAAATGTGTAATTTTGTTGTGTAGTGATGTCATAAGTGAGCATGTGTGTATTTATATGGTGTTCTAACATTGTGTTTGGTGTTGTTTTGTAATGTGCGAGGGGATATCTATTCTAAGGAGTTTTGTGGTTGTCGTCACTTGAGTACTGTGCTTGGATTGGGCATGTTAGATGATGATTGGGAAGTTATGGATCATGCCGGTCTACGACACATAGCGAGGATGGGGGATGTGCCCCATAATATGCCTATGTTGACAACGATTGTGTGAGAGATGGTGTGTGAAACACTTAGATGTTTTGTCTACCTACGGGTGAGATGACAATCACATTAGAGGATGTATATCACATATTGTGATTATTGATTGTTGGTGAGAGGGTACAAGTCATGGCTGTGGAGGATATGGAGAGATAGATGAGGGTCGCTAGGTAGTATTTTGTGGGGACTCGAGTACCTGTCGAGGCCCATATTAGTTTGGATGTAATTTTGAGGTCAAGGGTTATGTGCTTTGCGAAATTTTATAGTCGCCGTTATTACATCATCGATTTCCATAGAGGGAGGTGGTGTGGGCATCTTATATAAGATGCATGATGTTTGTCACCGAGATATAGGAGAGTATCTAATATAAATGGGTGTGATGTGTGTTGGCCCACCTATATAGAGATCTTTACATATTTACATGAGGAGCATGGAGGTGGGATTGGAGCTACTACATTATTACATGTATGGGCCTATGAGCATATAACAATATTGAGGCTAGTTGGTGGTCCGTGAGGTGAATAGGCTAGGCTAGACATATTTACTAGGAGATGGGTTGGTGTATGTGGTTGGAAGATGGATACTTTGAAACCTATAGAGCACTAATAAATTGAATGGGCCCAGAGGTAGTGATTGGGAGGTCATATTGAGACTATGGTGGATGGCCGAGAGGATGCGGTAGAGATTACGGTGCATGCGAAGGACTATGTGGTTTGAGGATCGGTTTGGGGTGATCAATTTATTCCGGAGGTAGAGAGGGTATTTCGATAGTTTGTTATAGCCTAGGACGTGTCCCAGAGCCATATGTGTGGGTTAGCATTGTTAGATCATTGAGGAGGTGGTCGAGATAGACCAGGCCCACAGGAGAACAACTAGTATCTCCCGTGCTAGAGCAAGGCCAATGCGGTGATAAAGTTGATAGATGCGAGGCAATGCGGGGTGTACGGAGGCATATTGAGCATGGTGGGCGGCACATTGATGGGTGTTTTTGTTTCCATTATTTGTGGATGCGGTAGGATTACCACATGGAGGATAAGTGGAGGGAAATCACACATGCCCCGATAGTGTAAATAATAGCTATAGCGGAGCATGAGTATCTATGTAGTTATGTTGTATGATTTGTTACTTGGTTATGGTTGTCTAATGTGTTGTTCGATGATTATAGGTGATGCATATTGGTCCTTGATTGTGGACACATATATCCGCACCTTGATGCGGAATGTGCCCACCAAATTTTTGTGGGTGGAGGGATGTTGGACCATGTGGATGACATTGCGGGCGAACATGCCCATTTGTTTGAGCTAGTAGCCATAACAACAATGACATATATTGTATTCTTGAGTAAGAGGGACGAGACACATGAGGAGACAAGCCAAGATAGAGAGGCGGGGAGTGGTGGTCCTTTAGCACAAGATGTGTTTGCACAATTCATTACGTTACAAAGTTGGTTTACAGAGCATTCTATGAAGGTGACACTAATACAGAGACAGGTTGAGAGATATTGAGGCCACGACCAATGCAACACGAGTTAAGCGGCCAGACATTGAGTTCTACATCTCTTGCAGTACCAAAGAGTGACAACGATGATGATATATGATTTGTATTGTTGTATTTGATGTAGGGGAGTTTCCCCCCAGTGATGAGATATTTTTATAACTTTGATAGTAATCAAGATATATTGATGTATTTATTGACATATGATAATTGTATTTGTTGTGTATTGATGTGATTGTTGTTGATGTTTGTTGAACCATAATTTATAATTTTTGATGATGCCCAATGACATAATTGATGATGAATGTGACTATAGATAGATAGATGATGAGATAACGTGTATGTAATGTGATTGCACGGATGAATTATATGTATGAATACAAGTGTGATGAATGATAGTATAGTGTAGTGAATTGTGTGTTAGTATGATGATGATGGGGGAGAAAATTAGCAATGCCCCTCAAAGCATGTAGATGATGAGGTTCATTTAGATAAGACCCATCAACATTCAAGAATGAACCATCGCGTAAAAAGCAAGAGTGTGTCATCGGGAAATGATTTGATAGAGTGTGTTAAATGAATCAATGAAGCACGTGAAGAAAGGTTCTTATTGTAACAAATCCCTCAACAATCATGTAAGAATCGTAAGAACACAAGTGTGTCATCGGGGGTGAGGTGATAACAATAACCTACTAAAGATTGAGGCGGCGCGAAGTGGTGGAAGCATGTGAGATGAAAGTAGTGTGAGCATATGAACCAAATTGAATGTCATATGGAGTGGCGGTGGGAGGTGTGAATGCCAAGGGCTATGGAAGACAATGTGAATCAACAACATGAGGTGATGGATGAGGTGGATGAGATGGATGCGATGGTGCGATGATGAATGGGTGTGATGGAGAGCGTACATGAGTAACAACCTGTGGCAATGGACAAATAATAACCTTAGAACTAGGTGGAGGAGACAACTCAATTGGATTAGTACCTTGTTGATGAGGGAGAGGAGATATGGACCGTTCACACGAGCGAGAGATAAAGGAAATGATGTCATTACCCTCTAATTTTTGTAATCTATCATGAAGGGTGAAACAATCATTGTCCCTTTGGCCATTGATATAATGATAATTACAATAGGTCGATCATGTTGACATTGTAAACGATGTTGTGGATGATGTTGGTTAGAGGGTAATCAGATTAAGAACTTGTCAATTAAAACATGCAAAGCACATCATGTGGTCGAGTGTGATGAGAGAAATGCAATGGCTCACGTGAAACAAGTAGAGAAGATTGAGTTGTAACCTGCAAAGGAGTAGGAGAATAAGGATGATTTTGTGATGTAGTAGATTGTAATTGATTGCGAGGAGGAGATGGAGATCATGTAGGGCCTCAATTGATGGAAATGGAGAAGAACTAGATGATGTAGCAGTAGTAACAATAGGTGGATGATCTATAACATGTGTGGTAATGAGGTCTTGTTCTAGATCAATGACTTTATAGCATAGAAGTGTGAATGATTCACATGTGTCGTATTGCAACCTTTGTTTGAGTGTGGGAATCAAACCATGATAGAAGATAAATTTCTTCTCTAAATCGATAGGTTGGAAGACTAATTGGTGCATACAAGCATTGAATCGTAAGATGTAATCCATGATAGGTTATGTTTTTCCCTGATGTAAAGTAGGTAGATGATCATAGGTAACTCTCGGACCTTTGTTGATGATGAAACGACGAAGAAAAGCATATTCCATGTCACAATATGTGCTAATAGATCAAAATGGGAGATGAGTATACCATTGTAAAGCATCATCGGTAAGACTATGTCGAAATGCCTTAAGTAATAATCTATCATTAGAATAGGAAGCCATAGTCATGTGGTAATGATGAAAAATTACTTTTGAAACATTGGCAAATCTCAAAAATCGACTTTTGAATCATTGGCGAATATATGAAAAAATGTTTCATGGCAAAGGCGATTTCACAGAGAGAATTTTTCCTCGTTTTGCAAAGTTGTTCGGGTAGGTTTCTCGGGAGTTTCCGTTGGGTGGAAGTTAACCAGATAGATTGGCAGGGGGTTGGGCGGGTGAGGGTTAGTTAGATGGGTGGATGTTGGATGGCCAAGCGTTGGACGGTGGGTTGGACGGGAGGGGTTGGATGCCTAAGGGTTGGACGGGTGATGGTTGGATGACAAAGGGTTGGATGGTGGGTTGGATGGGTGAGGGTCCGACGGCTCGGGGTTGGATGGATGAGAGAGGGTTAGATGGTCAAGGGTTGGATGGTGGATTGGACGGGAGAGGGGTTGGACAGCTAAGAGTTGGATGGGTGAGGGTTGGATGGGTCGGGGTTGGATGGGTTGGTTGGGGGGTTGGATGGTCAAGGGTTGGATGGTGGGTTAGATGGGAGAGGGGTTGGATGGCCAAGAGTTGGATGGGTGAGGGGGTTGGATGGTTCGGGGTTGGACGGTGAGGGTTGGATGGTCAAGGGTTGGATGGTGAGTTAGATGGGAGAGGGTTGGATGGCTCAAGGGTTGGATGGGTGAGGGTTGGATGGCCAAGTGTTGGATGGTGTGTTAGATGTTGAGTTAAATGGGAGAGGGTTGGATGGCTCAGGGTTGGATGGGTGTGGGTTGGATGGCCAAACATGTTGGATGGTGGGTTGGACGGGTAGGTGGTTGGTCGATAGGTGGAAGGTTGGTCGTGGGGTTGGTCGGACTAGGTGTTGGATGGTTAATGGTTGGGAAGGTGGGTTGGGTTGGACATATGGTTGGACGTGGTTAGGGTTACGGGTGGGTTGGATGGTTAATGTTTGGGTTCTGGGGGGTTGGATGGTTAACGTTTGGTCACGTGGGTTGGGTGAGTAAGGGTTGGGCCACCACTGCCAATAGTTTTTACCACGTATCCTTTGAACCATACAGACCCCTATAAATACCCATTCAAGGTTGAATTATTCACTTTTCTACAAAAATTTCCAGTGCTCTGACTCTCTGAGCTCTCCAATCTTCAAACTTCTCCCAAATTTCAGAAATGGCCAACAGCACCACATCTATTCCTACACCCAAATTTCAATACAAAAACCTCATGTGCCCATAGATTGTAGCTCTACTAAGAGCAAAAGATGCACAAAAGGATTGGGTCGAAAACTCATAATTTACTCGGGCTTGTGGACATGCCCCAATTTGATACTGATACTTCAGTCCTTGATTACCTTCTCACCTCTTACAACGAGAATGATGGTAAATTTTCCATTCTCCTCGTGCATCCGAGACGTCATCAAATTTCTTTCTCAATTGAACCCGAGGACATACATCGGTTAACTGGTTTACCATTCAAAAATAAACCAAGTTACTACAAAGGTTGTTCTTACAGATGAAGACAAAAAGTTTTTTGGAGTCACATTACAATGTACAAGTTGATGGTAAGTTTATTGTTTTCAAATGCTTTTGTTCTTAAGTTCTTAACATTACTGGACCACCCAAGGCTCTAACGTTTCTTCTCTATTATTGTAGCTCCTCTTAATCATTCATCAAGAGGCCTTCTTCTACAAGGTATTGCAAAAAAATTCTTTATTGCAGTTGTGTCACTTTTTTAGGCAAGGATTGTTTTATAGGGCAGATCTACAGACATTCCATATTGGGTAGTTCAATATTTATCATGACACTAGCAGGGAAACAATTTGATTGGTGTAGTTATTTGTCCAATAAAATAAAATCAGATATCTCCCATGCCCACAAAGCCAACCAATCTGATAAATCCAGGACTGTATTCTCTTGTTGTAATTATATTCTTGCTTTTTATTATGAAGTGTACTACAAATTCCACAAAATAAAATTCCAACTACAATCAATGATCAAATGATTGGTCTTACTCTCAAAGAACAACAGTAAGTTGGTAACAATTACTTTTAATGTTTACTTGTTCTAAGGATTTCAAATTCAATATTTTTGAATAAAATAATAAATGTGTGATTTTGTTTTGCAGAGAAAAATTATAGCTGCAACATCTCATAAGGAGGCAATTGCTAGAGGTAAAGCCCCTCCAGAGGTCTCTGCTGATTCTGACATGGATTCAACAAAATCAACACCAGTAAGACCTCCTCATCAAAAGTGACCTCGGGGGTCGATATGCGCAACACGTTTACCATCGCATTTAACTTCAGGTATGACGTTATCTTTTTATAAATAACTAATTCAAACAATTAATATAGATTTTGTATGTACTACTATATTTTAATATTTCTACTGTTCTTTTATACATTTATTGTATTCAGAAACTACTGAGTTTGATGATGAAGATCAAACTCATTCGGCTTTGAAGATCGAAATGTCACGATTGTCTCCATCTATGCAAGGTATATTGTAATGTATAATATATAGCATGTTTTGTTTCCTTACAATTTTTTAGCATTTACAAAGCACAATCGTAATATTCTAACAATTTGTTGTTTGCTTTATGTAGGTAATGTGGCTTCTGGGCACATTCCACTTGCAAGGAGGCCACCAATACCTCCAACACGTCCAATCCAAACAAAAAGAAGAACTGCAGAAAGAATATAAGGTTTCCTGCAGAGTCAACAGGAACAGTTCATCCTACTACCACAAAATTTCCTGGACTATCACTAGGTGGTGTTTTAAGTGTAACAGCCACACAACTTTTCAACAACATCACCCTTGACGAGGAGTATTTGGGCTTTGATAGTGGCGATGCAGACAAGGGTAACTATTTTGACACCCACGATATGATTCAATCTACTCCGCCTCAACCACAACAAAATGTGCATGTAATACAGGGCAGTGACTCTCCTCCTCCTCCAAGAAATGCTCCACAAACTGATGATGAAAAGACACATTTTATTTTAGAAAATCTGATATCAGATAGTATGGGGGAAACAATTCAAGAGGTTGTAATGTCTAATGTGGATTTGGTGTGGTCTTGGGAGAAGAGAGAAAAAAATTTTGATAAAAGAAATAAATACACGATACCATAATCATGCTCAAAGGCATTCATTGTTCACTGCCGTAGAGAGCCAACCAACATGGCATGGCAGGATGTTTTGCTAAACAAAGCTCAGTCAGGACTATTTCATATAGTAATGACTACAATGATGAAATTATCGACATAATGCTAAACAGGTTGGAGAATCTCAATGCCGAAGCACATGCTTACTACAATAAATGGGCTAAAGACAAGACAAATGTCTTAATAGAAAATGTTGAAAAAGAAAAAGTTGTTGTGAGTGGGCTTTTAGTTTTATATGCAAATTGCCAAAATCCTTATCTTATATGCACTGCAATATATTTTTTCATTTTATCTAATACACTAATAATTAAAAAAATTGTGTTTTGCAGGCAAAATATGAAAATTTAAAGAAAGAAGCAAACTTGTTTTTTGAAGCACATTTGAAGAATGCCCACAAAATGCCTCAATTCATTTGCACAGTGAAAATTGAAGGAAAAACATTGTTATAAATAAACAAAATAATACATTGAGAAGGATAATAAAGGAGCATAAGATGGATCCAGAGGTCTTACTTAAGGAAAAGATAGACGCGGATGCAACACTTTTGTCTACAGGAGATGTAGTGAGGGAGGAGATGAATATTCTAGAGAATATCAATACCGCAACATGAGATCTACAGCATCAGGAGTTATAGTTGATAGCTCTGCACAGATGATGCAGAAATCCTCCACCTCTAACACAAGAAAAAGAACAAGCCTCACCTGCAACATAAAATAAGATATGTTAGTAAAGTTCACCATGTGATAGGTGTGTTGTCACAATTCCGACACTGGCGTAGGAATTAAAAGATAGTGGCCAGCCCCTTTTTAGTTTTTTATTCCATGTGGTAGATGTAAGGACAACTATGATTTTGAATCATAGGCAGAAAAGGATGACCTCGTAATGTGTCCTTATATGACAAAACTTTGTCTTAAGCTTTGATATGTTATGACAACCCCTTTTTGTAATTGTATTGGCCGACAATGCTTTATGAATTTGTACTTTTCTTCATAAAGTAATCCACCAGTGGCCACATGAGAGATAGATTTCAAAAGAACTTTGGAAATTAGAATTGTACAATGTTATTCTATGTTGTTAATACAAACTATGTTTCTTTTTTATTGTTTACGTAAATCTTGCTTAAATTTACATGATTTTGTTTCTTTAAAATATTTACGTTTCAAATGGCAAAGGATCAAATAAAGACAAATATAATATTTCATTTTTTGAAATTTGTAATCTCTGTATGAAATACATCAATATTTAAATTTATTGAAAGTTGCTTAAATTTACTTGATTTTGTTTCTTTTAAATATTTACGTTTCTGATTTGTTGCACATGTAAATTAAATCAATTAACAGATATAAAAGACAAATGAGTAAATATTTCACTCTGAAATTGATAACTAAATATAAAACACAAATGGGATAATTGAAACATATAATGACATTGTTCCAATAGAAAAGTTGTAATCTAGGTGAATTGGAATAGTCCTGGAGCAACGCTTTCATTTGTGTCTTGGAAATCAACTGTAGCATGATCTGGTGATTTTCCTCGATCCCCTGGGTCGGAAAATATTACTAACTCCTCTTCTTTCTACAAGTGAATTCCACAATGCCAGTGCTCTATCATAAGGAAAAGACTCCACTGAGTAACGTGAAACATACAATCTGAGACAACTTTCTAGATTCCTATCCAATCTGTTTCAAACTTTGGACTTTAAAAAGGATAATGCACTGAAAACCCTCTCATCTTCCACTGAACCCAGAATCATTGTTTGGAAAAGCTCATACAAATTTATATACTCACTCAAATCTTCACTTAGAATACTACTGGAACAGATATCCTTCCAAATCCTTTTCATGGCACTGTAATCCTGTGGGTTTTGTAGAAGTTGAACTTGTTGTATCATAGTATTAGCAAAATCCATTGACTGTGAACTAAGTAGTTTTCTTTTCAAAATACCTTCTACAGAAACTCCATTTATCTCTACAGTCTTAGAGAAATGATCAGTTAGATCACCCATATTTTTGAGAAATAAAGGACTGATAGATGTGTGTGGTTTTCCACCCTGAAAAAATTCCAGAACTATGGATTTACAACTCCCATTGCTTCAAGAATTTTATCATTTTTGAATCTTTCTTGGATCTCTTTAGCTAATGATTTAGAGATCTTTCTCAACTTATTCCTAGTTTCCATTAATACTGCATCATATAAATTTTGTGTCACTTGTACTTCTTCTATTTCTGAGTTAGGCATATCAACTCTTTTTTGGAACGTATGAAGTGGAATCTCTCTTCCATGTGTTGTTATACACAAATGATCATGTATATTGTATTTTAAGAAGCACTTAGAATTTTTCAAATCTGTCAATGCATTCCAGTTTTCAAAAGCAACACCCTAAAAACTACCATCAAAAATATATAAACTTTCTAAACTCCAACAAACACGTCTTCTGAGTCTTATGAAGTCTGTAATGTAGAAAGAATGATCTTGTGCATGCTTCGTTAAAATATTAAGCTCCCTCAACATGGGAAAAATACCACAGAGTGTGAGTAAATTTTCTATGTCAGTTAGATGACACAATAGATCTTTAGCTTTATCTACATCCTATGGTATTTAAACATAAATCATGTCAATGAAGGATATTCATCAAATATTCTACATGCAGGTTCATACATAGATATCCATCTGGTATCTACATCTTTGAGAAGTTTTTTTCCCTCTGTCAGTCCAATAGAAAAATTTTGAAATTCTAAAAATCTCTTTGGACTGCTAGAATAATAGGCATGAAGATCACGTATCAATTCCTCTACTTTAGCTACATTTTCAAATGTGCTCACAATTTTGTAGGTGAGATTCATTCTGTGAGCCATGCAGTGGACAAAACCATATATGAGCAATAGTTGTCTGAAAGTCTAACACACAGACCATTTCTGGCTCCTGCATTACAACTGCACCATCGGTTCCGACACAAACTAATTTTGTTGCAATGGAAAAGTCATCCATTCCGGCGATATCCTTCAGATTTGACAACACCAATTTATATATATTTTCAGAATTGCAATTCTCAGTCATTTTATGAATTGCTAAGAGGTGTGGAGTCCTTATTTCATTAGCAAATGTGTAAACATGAATACATATCCATGAAGTATTATCGACTACAGTAACCTCATCTAATGAAAGGGAAATATACTTTTCCTTTTGAACACACAGTTTCAGATCCTCCTTTTCTACTATAGATAGACATTTTGCAATCTCCCAGCCACTGGTATCTGACCAATGAGATTGAGGAACATTCTTTAGACCAATAACTTGATACAACATTTTATTTTCTCTCGAAATCTGACATCGGTCTTCCCCTTTTCATTATATGAAATATGGTAGCAAACTTGAATACCTTTTTCTTTGCATTTCTGCCTCCATAGCTTTGCTCAATCTGGCTACTATGGTCCCACCTTTTTCATTTATATATTTGATATGTTTTTGTTCCTTTTCATACTCTTCTACGTATATTTGACATGTAGACAATCTTTTGCATCTTTCCATTTATGTGTTCTGACTATGTTGCCATCCTTTAGCTTTTGGGAAATGTACATTTTCCCACAGTGCTTTTCAATTGTGTCCAGTTTGAGCTGCATCGTGTGCTCCTTCCCCTATTTCCAACCACATATTTTGCATCGACATTGTGTTGGAACAACATTACAATTTTCAGTGTACACAGGTTCAATAAAAGGATATTTTGCAGCCCATTCGAACTGGAATTTTCTTCCAATTGTCCAGTTTTCCCTCTTTCTTCTGACATATTTTTTTTTTTTCTTGGGATTTAATTTCTTGCATCTGAGTTGTCAGCAGGAATATTTTGATTCTCATGTCTCCTTTTCCTAGAAATAGAACTCGGAGTAGAAGCTTCCTCTGCTGGTGTACTTTGAGAATTCAATGAATTTTCATGTACTTCTAACTCATCAAGGGAAAAATGTTTTCCTCAACATATAATGGATCATCGATATCTATAAATTGATTATTTTGGGAAGGTATTTCTGAAATGTCTACAAATAATTCTATAAAATTGTTACTTATTTATTATTAATTTTATCTACAGTTAAATTTTTACAGAGTATGAAGAATTCCAATAAGAGTATGATAAACATAATTATAAAATTTTGTAAGATTAAATAACCAGTAAATAAAAGTGCCACATACCGATATTTTCAGCTGATGCAGAAATGACTTCATTTTTTTTGATTTTCCAAAATAGCCAAGCAAAGTATTTGCACCCTTTTGGATTAGCTGAATTTGTAATCTTCTTGCCCTGATTTCTAGTATCCATGACTTCTTACTTCTTAGGCCCTTAGGGTTGGATGGTCAAGGGTTGGACGACTGAGTCACTGAGTGGTTTGATGGATCACGACAGAGGGGTTGGACACCTAAGTTATTGGATGGCTTAAGCCTTATGGGTCGGATGGGCTCGGGTCGGGTTGGATGACTAAGGATCTGATGGCTTGGGGGTTAATGATAACAAATAATGGGTTGGGTTGGGGTTGGATAAGGGTTGGGCGAATGGTAATGGCTGGGTTGGATGGCTAATGGGTTGGATGGCTAAAAGGTGTTGGTGTTGGATGGATCGGTTGATGGCACTAGGGTTGGATGGCTAAGGGTTGATGGATCTAGGTGTTGGAGATCAGATGTTAGGTGGATCAGAGTTGGATGGCTAAGAGGTTGGACGGCTCAGATTTTGGAGTTGAATGGGTTAGATTGGAGTTGATTAGGTTAGAGTTGGATGACTTAGGAAATAGTTGGGATGGACTCAGAGTTGATGGCTCGAGTTGATGGCTCGAGTTGGATGGCTCGATAGTTGGATGGCTGGTATTTTTTTTTGAATTTTCTTATGTTTACTTTGGTGAATATGCACATGATATGATTCAAAATTATGGCAATTACATTCATAAGCTCTTATATATGTGTAAAATCTAGGCAAAATGAATAGTATAAGGGACATGTCAGTCAAATTTTTTTGCTAAGGTGAATAAGTCGGTGTCGAAGGAACCATACCACATAATATTCACCAATTCAAATTTCTATAATCCTGATCATCAACATAGTATGAAGGAATATATGAACTAATATGCGATGTGTCATGAGAAGCATTATCGGGAATAGGAGAAGCATGAGATGTAGCTATAAAAGTGGTCCACTAGGAGAAGAATCAATGTATGTGTATGTGAGCTATTGTCGAGACCAAACATGAAATCAATAAGAGAATCATCTAGAATTTCTTTGGAAATGTCAGAAGGAGGATCATGGCTAACCGCATAACATGGTGTACAACGAGTGAAGCTCATCACATCAGAAACAAGGCCAATAGTAGAATTTTCAAAGCTAGTAGGTAGATGGTGTTTGGCGGCTAAGATTTGTTGGTTAATCTCATTTGACATAGTAACATTGCTATAGAGAGTCGTGACGATAGTGGCCTCATCATAGATTGGATTGACACTAACATGAGGCATGATGAGCCGAGAAGGAGAAGAGCTATCCTTAGCCATTAGGGTTTTAGTGGATCCTAGGGAAAAATGTTCTAATCTACGGGTTCACCAAAATGATTTTATAAAATCTGAATTTTATTATGAATCTAAGAGTACAACAATGTAATAAATGAAATATACTAAAATGTAAATGCTAAGTAATTTATTTGATATTTTAAATGAAATGAAATGAAAGGGGAAAGGTACTAACCTAAAATGAACTTACCTTGCAGTGATCTAGGACTGAACATAGTGATGAAAAGGTGGGATAGAGCATCATAACGGACCTCGGAGAATTGCAGCGAGGGTAGATCTAGCCAAACTAGGCGCCTTGGGAAGGATGAGGGTGCACAGGGCACCACAGTCTGAAATATGGGCACCCTAGTTTGTGGGAAAACTTAGAATATGATTCGGGTATGGTCATTGGGTATTTGCAATACTTCATCTTTGGTCACATCAATGTCGCACTTGCTTCGTTGATGTCGCCGTAAACCTACAATGATGAATCACCTACAAAATCCCACACAAAGCATCAAACCCTAAAAAATATGCATGTGAAGGGGTCGACTGTCTTTAGCATCCACAATGGTTGACTTATAACTAAGCACTACACTACATCTCAAACCCAATATAATTTTGTGTGCTTGTGCATGTAATAATGTGCCTAGGTTGCCCTAACACCAATTATGACACGAAGATAATGAGAAGTAGCTAGATAAGAATACAAAATGGTGGATGGAATATAATGAACTCCCATTCTATGCAATGTGTGATGCAGAATAGTGCCCAAATGTAGTCCCTTGTTCTATGTAGATAGCTAGTCCTTAGTATAAATAGTCCACCCATAAGGTAGTATGTATGTTGTGTTTATATAGGGATCTCTTGCTCAAATTTTGACACTAATGACTTGACATGTTGACTAATACCTAGGGAGATGAGAGGGAAACCGAAAAGACCAACCTTGAATGTCTAAAATAAAACCAAGTGTGACGGGGACCAGGGTGCCTAGAAATTAGGACCAGGGCACCCTAAGTGCCCTAATCCCTCCTAGGCACCCTAGTCGAGACTAGTGACGACAACTGAGTGAGTACCGATAGACATGAGCCCCTAAAACCTAATTGGGACTATGCAAGTGATTGATGAATGTGGAAGACAAACAACGACAAAGACTAATAAGGCCCGACGAATGGACTACGAGATGGGTCATTAGCGAATACTTTTCTTACGCGAGATCCATATATAAAACAACATACTTGGCGTATAATAATAATAGTAAGTGCGTGATTTTGTGACTACAAGTTCAAGTTTTAATATTTGTTGTTCCACTCTATGGAATAAGCAAAGATTTGACAAGCCTTCGTTTATGTAGGTATTTCATGTAGACAATATTTGGGGCCCATCTAAGGTGTTATGGTTTTAGTTTTTTTAGAGTTGGTGGGAAATAAAAAGTGGATTGTAATGTCGAGGCATTTATAGTGTGGATTTAGGAATGAGAAAGAAACTATTTTGAAGTTTCTCAAGTTTTGACAAATTGTCGTCTTTTGAAGGCACTTCGACCTCTTGTAGTTGGATCTACATCAAAATTCTAAATCAATTTTGGATAAGTTCTTCTTCTAACATTTTAAGCTTTCCTTATTTAGCCCTAAAGCAAAACTCTTGTCCAAGAGTCCTCATTATTGCAATTAAATAAGTAATACAACTAAAGGGGTTCCTATGTGCATTTCCATCATTTGATACAATGTGTAGTTACTTCATTTAATACACTTGCAATTAGATTTAATTAATTTTGTTTGATATAAGTTGCACTTGAAGGTTGTTACGAAATGCATGAGACAATACATTTCAAGCGGTAAGAGCAGATTTACACACAAAAATAATTTCTTCTCTATTGAATTCATTTGGTGATATGGTTACATATTTATAGCTTAAGCTTCTCCTATAAACAAGGAGGTAGCTCTAACTATTCATCCCATAAATTTCTCCCACAACCTATCTACGTGGGTTGTTATAACCCCATAAACAACTTCACTAATAATATTATAATAATCACGTGAGCACTAAACAAATGCATTCCTAACATTCCCCCCTTAGTGTGAACATGGGGAAAACCTGCCTTTGTATTTGCACCTACTCATGATCTGGTGATTTTCACAGGATGATCACAAACCTAAAGGATGGTTTTACAAATGGTTGACCACAAACAGAGAATGGTGGTTTTACATTTGGAGTACCACAAATCACAAGGTGATAGTTTTGCAAATGGTTTACCAATAACCAAGATTGGTGATTTTTCAATTGGTTTACCACAAACCACAAATGAAGGTTTTCAAGTGGTTTACCTACAACCACGTCATGATGTGTCAAATACTATTATTATCTCTCATCACATTTCATTGTAGGTAATAACACAAGAATCTACTCACATACTACAAATTAAAAGCTGGAAATGGAACATTGGATCATATTCCCCCCTCAATGTGAAATTTGCACTTATTCAAATAATAACACCGCAAACCAAGCATCTTGAAACTAGAACTCTAAAAATACGGCGGAAAGCATATTGAAAAAAGCGAAAGCAAATACTCACACCACAAAAATGCCACCATAGCAAAATGCGGCCTCGTCGTTGGTGACTGATGAGAGGTCACTAATTGACCTCCAACCTCTGTCCTCCCGGTGTGTGACGCCAGCTAACTCAGCGGGATGTGAACATGAAGCTCAAGTGTATGATTCATCCCCACAAAATGGGCGTCGCGTACAAGCGAAAATGCGTTCAATTATTGAAAAGTGAGGCAATTTTTTTAAATATATTTTTTAGAGTTTTCATACTCTTGACACCACGATATGACCACAACAAGACAACCCGAAATTACCTATTTAACTTTTATGGCTTAATTTTAACAATGACAACATGCTTGAAAATGATAAAAGTCACACGAGATGACTCTTATTTTGACTCTATAATTTTAACTCTTAATTTTTATTTTTGGCTCATATATGACTATACCATTTAAAACATACTCTTTATAATACATCAATGATTTTTTTGACTAAAAATGTCAATAAAAGTTATTTTACACTAGATTGACACTAGTAAAAAAATAAACGAGACTAGTAAAAACCAGGGGCTTGGACTAAATACCGTGGGTTGAAGAAGAAACTAAGAGCCTTCTATGTAGGTAAAGAAGTTTTGATTCAAACTTAAACAACATATTGATATAAAAATTTTAAATGTTGCGTCATTTAGAATAAAAACTAACCCACACACTTCCTATGTTGAAAGGCGTATATCAAGTAGATGAAATCTTCGACCGTGTTGAGACCGATTTAAAGGATCATCCGATCACAAACCTTGCGATGTTGTATTTGATCACACTACTCGTCACCTTGGAGAAGCCCTTCAGGAATCAGGATCCTTTCAAAATCGTGGTCTCGTGTATGTGGAGGATGAGCTTGAGGATGTTGTTGAGAATTCAAGACTTAAAAAAACTATGCATTCCAACCTGGAGTCTTTAACGAGCTACCACGTACATGCCTGAGCAGCAAGATACTCCGTATTAATTACAACGTGGTTCAATGATATCAAACATTGGATTCGTGCACAAAACTACATGTGTGTGGGATTGTAAATCCAGGATTGAGTTTTGTTGAATGTCGAGTCTAATACGTAGATCCAAAGCACAAATTGCAAATAGCTAGCAGGGAATGTGCATAGGTTTGCAATTTACACCCTTTGACAAAACGCCACCACTTCCTAATGATGTTGGTTGTTCATTGATAGGATTGCAAACTAATGTGAAGGCTCGTTAACTCAAAGCTGAGAGGTCGATGGCAGATATGGATGCCAAAACCGTCGATGTGGAGGATTATGATCTTCAAATTCCAAGCTTTAAAACCGTATGAATCCAAACAGAAGACCATGAAGATCCAAAGGAGCACAGATGAACAATACTAGATCTGACTAATAATTACTGCTCATTCTCACGGGAAAACCAATACAGGACTTCCCTAAATTTTTATTCATCCATCATAGATCTCAGGCATAAATCGCTCTGATACCAAATCAAGCGGTAAGAGTAGATTTACACACAAAAATAATTTCTCCTCTATTGAATTCATTCAGTGATATGGTTACATATTTATAGCTTATAAACTTCCCCAGTAAACAAGGAGGTAGCTCTTAAGGTAGGGGGTCCCATGGAGGGGGTTGTTGCTCCTATTTTTATTCAGCGGGTGGTCCATGACAAAATAAATTTAGGGAAACGAGAAATTTTGAATCTTTTCCTAAAAACAAGGAGCTCCACTTTTGTAGGAGGAGCATGGTCCCATGTTGGGGGCCACTACTTCTATTTTCCTGCAAATCGGGTCCCATGCAATTTTTTTTTTTGCAACCGTTCTTTGCTAATGCCGACAAAGATCCATAAAAATCTCTCTCGTAGTAGGATAAGAAGACCATTTCCAACGCTAGCAAGCAATGGGGGCGAAAAATTCATTCACCCTCTCGGGAATTTTCTCCAGTTTTCATGCCACTTGGCATCACATTTTAGTTTCCCTCCATATTTTTCCCTCCAAAAATTTGTTCAAGATGCGAGATAAAAGACCATATTTACATGTAGTTTTCGCAGACATCTACAAATTTGAGTAGGAAGTTGGCCCGACAAATCAAAGAAGCACTATTCATACAAATTTAAACTTTGTTTTTACTACAATTTTTTTCAATGTCTCCAATATAGTGTAGTGTATCCAATATTTCTATGCGTGTAGTGTCTCCAATCTTTTTGATGTGTTCTCCTTCATCCATGATTTGCAGTGACCTCAAACTCTAGATCGATTGCTCATCTTCCCTCAAGGTTCTCTTTTAACAAAGGCATGTTAAACATTTCATAGGAAGTTGCCAATCAACATAGAAACCCAATAGACATATTCGGTAGTGGATGATAGAGTTTTAGCTTATGTCTTATTTAGGTGGAGTTTAGTCATGAACAAACTTGTAGATGACAACTTCATTCATGCCCAAACTCGTTTTCATTTTGTCTGTTCTAGGGACATGCATCCACGAATGAGCCTATTATGAATTAATTATTCACTAAAACAGTTTGGCCCAAAACGACCTATATCCGGTACTTACTATAGCATAATAGAACCTTCAAAATGTTTTACAAACCTTTACAAATGTTTTAAACACTTATAAATTTTGCTTTAGTCGACAAGACATAGAGTCGAGATGGATTACAAGGACTAATGCTAAGTTACACGTAAATGAAAACGGATTGGAAATGTGGAAATGCCAATTCTTCAAAAATACTTATAAACAAAAATGACACGGAAACATATGTACAATAGCTTATGTTTAATTTAGGGGTCCATCATGAACAAACTTATAGATGACAACTTCGTTCATGTATGAACTCGTTTTTGTTTATCCCTGTTCTAGGGACAAATTCGGTAGTTAATAGTCATTTTAAATTATTTCTATTACGGATAATGAAGAGGGTATTATTAGATACACCCAAGTAGTGAATGGTTTAAAACATTATTGCTTTAGAAATTTGTGTTACGCCTTCGAAATGGGATGTGGGTTGTTTTTATTTGATTTTCTCCTTGTTGTAAGTTGGTGATATTAAAATTACCTAGACATTCTCTCGGGGTTTGGAATGATTGCATGTACTTATTGGGTATGATGATTTTTCTTGTGAAAGTTGGAACAATTGGGTTTGCTTAGAAAAGTCCAATTCTCCTCCTAAAAATAATGCAGAGACGAAAAAGGAAGTAGTGCCCAGTTGAGACTCGAACCCCATTCTTTACAATTGTGTATTTACATTTTAGAACCATAATGGTAAACCTATAAATGCAAACTGGGGCTTAGATAGGTTCCCAATGATGTCCTTATAATTGAAACTCGAGCCCTAAATTGGTACCTGCGAATGCTTCCCGATGATTCGTGAAACTATATTTTCTTTTGATGATAGGATAATAATTTACTCGAGTCAATTGATTTCTCGAATTGTGTAAAGTGACAGATAGTCATTTAGTTGGATACAATAGTATGTTGATGATATATTAATAGATCAATTGATGAGGATTATCAAATATACTTTGAAACAAAGAATATCCTGTGTAGGTTATGCTTCCTGCATGCATGAAAGATTATTGGATATCTATCTTCAATAAAGTAGACTATGTAATTTGTTATATATATATATTCTCGGGATCAAGTTGCATTATTGAAGAAAATATATGGATCCGGTCTCTTATATCTCGTGTTTCAAAGAAGATATTATGTTGGGATTAAATGAACTTGGGAATGATTGTGAGCCGTTAGTAGATGAAATTTATAGTTGCCTAACTACTTAGCCAAATGATTGATAATTATTTTCTTAAACAAATATGAAGTTGTTCAACTATCTCGTAGTAAGATAACATGTTAGTAGAGGAGATAGTCATTGTATTTAATATGTTTTAAACCATTCACTACTTGGGCTATATGTTTGAAAAACGAGAGCCACAGGTGGATTGTGGTTTTTAAGGATTTAAATAAAAATAACCATAAACAAAACATGAACCAAACCAGATATAATCTTTATGTATGACACACACAACTCAATGTAACAGAAATAATAAGAAGACAATTTGACAGGAAATTTCAATAAGAAAGACATGCAGAAGGAATGCATGTATTGTGCACTCTATAACTGTTTTTGCTTGTTATTTTATGTTTTTTTTGGGTGGTTGTCAGCAGCATTAGAACAAATTTGTTCGTGTTTTTAATATATTCTCCCCTTCTTTATTGTAGGTATAAATAAATATTATCATGGATAAATCTATGCATCGTCCTATTCCTAGAAAATTTGGTTTTCATAGATTTACTTCATTGCTTTCGGAGGATGATTTGCAATATGAGGATCTATTGTCCTTGAATAATAATTTTCATGAATTTGTTCCAAGTACCCAACTTCCTAACACACAAGTAAACATTGAGGAAGATGTTGACATCATTGTAACATAAAATGTTTTTGTTCAAGAAATGAACCATGAAGAACAATCTCCCCAACACGTTGATGAGTCTTTCCCTCAAGGAAATATTTCTCCCACACACTAAGAGGTAATGAGATCTCAATCATCTACCCTTTCTCCCCAAAAAAGTAGATCTCGTTGGAGTATTACAGATACACTAGTTTTGATTGCTGCAAAACACATTGAGAGGGAAACACAGTCAAATGGTGGAGCCATGAAAAAGGCTATATCATCCTCTGAAAAGTGGAAAATTGTTCAAAAATATTGTGTTGCTTATGGTGTGAATCACACACCAAACCAATGTCGAGATTGATGGGAACATATTCAACCAGATTTTTAAAAATCAAAGACTATGAAGCTAATATTCCATCGGGGCATGCCAACTATTGGAGTATGACAGTGCAAGAAAGAAATGATAAGAAACTCCCTCCAAAGTATCCTGAAGAGCTATTTCGTGCAATGGAGGTCAATTTTGGTCAAGACAGAGCCATAAATCCTGACAATATAACCATCGATAGCTCTAACATGAACCATATTGTTGATGAGGAGTTTTCTACATGAAACGAGAATGAAAAGTATTATGAGAGCTAAACACCTAAAACAATAGTTGAAACTCAATCCATAGGGAAAAAATGAAAAGTAATATCCAAAGCAACAGTCTAAAAGATACTCTTGTTGAGAATGATAAATGAGTGATTACTACTTTATAGATGGTTGAGGAGGGCGAATGAAATGCCATGAAAAGGACTCGCTCAATGCTTGAACAATGAATGTAAATAGAAAATGTGAATGAAGAAAGGCTTATCACAATTGAAGAAAAAAAGATCAATGTGCAAGTCAATCTGGTTTCAACTCTAAATTCTTTTGGGCAGGCCATGTTTAAGATTAGTGAATCATTTTCTAACAATAAATGATTAATCTCTTAATGTAGCCTTTTCTCGCCTTATATGCAACTTTTGTCAAGTTATATGTGTGACACGTCTTTTAATAAAAATTGAGTTACCTACTTGAGTTTGAACTCATTGTTATTTCCAAATAGTAGTTGTTGCTTAAATGTAATCATAAAGTTCATCATGCAATTTATTGTATAAGATGAATTTTTAATGTTATTTCTTGTCATCTTTATTGAATTTGATAAAACCATATTGTGTGTTGATATTACAATTTGTTGTTATATTTTGTAGTCAAAGTGTGAGATTTTCAATGACATTGATCGGGATTTTATTGTGGATTTGTCATTTTTGTAGGGAGGATTTTGCATTATCATCTCCAATAACATTTACTCTCATCAAATGAATTCTAATTCAGCTAAAATAATATAAATCCTCATGGCAAGTGCATCTATTATTGTCCAATTGTCATTTCAAATTTGGAATGATATTCAAGGTTCAAACAATATGCGACATGTATCAAAGAAATGTAAGATATGTTCATCTGCAAGTACAAAGTCTTCAAATGTTGAAATGGAAGGGGAACTTTATGCAATCACTTTAGAGCAAGAAAACGCAATCTTTGAAACAAATGTATCAAATTCTAAATTTGAAGGGAGGATTTGCAATGAATGGTATATTAAGCCTCGTTCATTGCATTGGTGGAACCACTGTGTTTTTAAAGTTACATGTGACGATGAACAATTTTGTAGCAATTTCAGGATTCCCTATTCATTATTTACCTCTCTTTGTGAATTGTTGAATGAATACCTTCATCAAGGTGATATATCGTTATCATTGGCAAGATCTATAAAGGGTAGGGTGTTTTCCGTTGAGAAAAAAATGGCCATTGTAGTTTTGCGGTCATCGTCTGGAATGACAATGATTGCGATTAGTGAGCTATTTGATTGTGGGAAGTCAACAGT
Source organism: Taxus wallichiana var. yunnanensis (assembly GCA_018340775.1). NCBI lineage: Eukaryota > Viridiplantae > Streptophyta > Pinopsida > Cupressales > Taxaceae > Taxus > Taxus wallichiana. The sequence goes on from CM031236.1 coordinate 11,140,114, forward strand.
GGTAAGAATTATAAATAACTTCATAAATTATATTCACAGTCGTTTGAGAAGTCATATACAATGGCCAAGTAACAATTTTATGATTGAGCATGTAAAAGAAGGATTTCGGAAAAAAACAAGGCTTTCCAAATTTTTGTGCTTATAGATGTAACTCACATCCAATTTGAACTTCCATCTAACGGGTGTTCGTTTGATTGGTATGACAAATATCATAACTATAGTATGTCGTTGCAAGCCATTGTCGATAGTAATATGCGTTTCATGGATGTTTTCACTGGGTGGCTGGTTTAGTCAATGATATTAGACTCTTGCGGAATTCTTCTTTTTACAGATTGTGTGAAGGTGGGGAGAGGATAAATGATCCTTCCATTTCCATTGGTTCAACAACCATGAGAGAATCTATTATTGGTGATGGTAGTTATTTATTATTACCGTGGATAATTACTCCTTTTCCTGGAGCGTCAACAAACAGTCAAAGAGATTTCAATTTTAAGTTATCCTCAACAAGAATTGTTGTTGAATGTGCATTTGGAAGGTTAAAGAACATATGGCACATTTTTCATTCCAAGATTTCTCAGCCTAATTTGCAAATGCTTTGCCAAAAACATTTTTGTCATCGTCGCATATTGCATAATATGTTGTTAACATATGAAGAGGATGGTTGTGATGCACTTGATGGCAATGACAATGAATACAATTTATCAACCAATGAAGAAGGCTCAAGTGATCCAACTCGCAATGATGAGTCGATTGGCATTAATGAAATATGTTAATGGAAGGAATGGAGTGGAGCATGTGGAATAATTTTTTTTTCTTTAACTATGCTTTCACATTTTGCATAAGTAAGTTTTATGTGGCTTTTGAGCCTACCTTTTTCATTTTGAAACTTTGGTGACAATGTTTTTTATTACACTTTTGGTATTGTTACTTGCATAGAAAACTTTTCTTTGACAAATAAACCGTTGCCAATCAATATAATTTCTTGGAAGCATGCATCGAGGTTTATTAATGATGGCCTTATTCTCATTTAGCATATTTGTAAAGCACAACCCGAGTCTAACATTCAAGCACCTCCTACATAGAATCTTATCTCTGCAGCTTGAATTTGGACTTGTGCAAAAAGGACCAAAACAATTTTTTTCTAAATTTTCATGTATAGCTGATAAAGCTTAATTGCTCTTCTGTGTTCATTTGTAGTGACACTAAAAATGCATGTATCATTATTCTTGTGTGTATAGAATATAATTTTATTTATTTGAATGCCTGAAATATGATTTTCAGTAGATATAGAAAATATGTATACCAGGGATTTCTCTTGTCAAATCATTGTACTCATACACATATAAAATTAGTTGAAACCTCCATTGCATGGCATAAGTCATATTGCTAGTTGTAGTCTTTCTTTTAGTTTGTTCTTAATTGCTTACTTCACTTTCAGTGGCATTAGTTATTTAATTTCAATGGAATTCATTTTAACATTATTTACATTGCTTTGTTCTTACTTTACAAATAGTTTTAAAAGCCAATGTAATTTGAAGTGGAGGAACTACTCTTGTGACTGTCATTTCATTTCTCAAAGTATTGAGTGACAAATCGGAGCAGCAACGATTAGTGGTTACTCGAAGAGCATTTGTTCATTTTCCTTGTAAGGACGAGGTTATAGAAGGAAGATGTACCATATCATAAAAGGAAGGAATGTTTCAATTTTTGCACTACATGATATAGTCTACTTGCTCAACCTATTTCAAGGACTAGTGTTATTGAAGCTCTTGATATTTCTTCTCAAATCCGAATTAAGTGAGAAATTTTGACATGTCTTCCTCTTAAGAAGGTTACAACAATTACTCATATTTTCCTTTAAGCACTTTGGAACTTTTTTAAGCTTGATGCCTAACTCAGTAATGGGTTCTCAAATCAATCTTTAGTACAGTTTTATATATTCTCTACTTGAATTCATTATAGATCGATAGATTAATAGATTAATGAAACAATTAAATTCAAGAAAAGGAAAAACCTTAGATATAAAATATAGGCAAAGACAAGGATCGAGACAAATGCCATAAAGGTCGGAAGAATTTCAAAGTTTTGTCAAGAGCATTAGGTGTTGTTCCATTGAGGTCTTCTTTTGTTTCTTTGCAAAGGTGTTGTTCCTTGTGCAAAACTAAGTTTTCCAGGATTAAACTTGAGGTGCAATGAATTTAATATCTCTACAAAACAACCAAAAGTGCTAAGATTTTGTGGAGTGTAAATTTTATTGGACCACAATTATGTTATCAGTAATCTGCCTTGCGAGGACAAAAGCCAATTGATTATCTCGATATCAACTTTATTATTAGAGGCTTTAGTCTTATGGCTATAGTTTTAGATTTGATTTTGTAAATCATGTTGCAGAGAGAGTTATTGGTTTGGATTTGTACAATTGGCTAACTTGTGTTTGTTATGGAATTAGATCGGCTTTGTTGCATTGATCTAAGCAAGAATTGTTTTGTTTCTTATGGACTATTCAAACACATTTAGGTGGTCTTTCTTGATAATGCCCCATAATTTTTGGTAGAATAAACAGAGAGAAGCCATCCACTCTAGAAACTTTGTCTGTTCAAATGAGAAGACTATTTGTTTAAGCACTTCTTGGCTTTAATGTTTGTGTGTTGTCATTCTCCTCAATCAACTTTGGGAAGCTATTCAAAAATATTCCTTCACATGATTATTTCCTTGATTATATGGTTGTTCGGTGACCAAATTCTTGAAGTATCTAGTGGTATACTCGAGATATTTCTATATGGTTCCATAGAATTTGTTTATTCTTTGTTGTCATGGACAATATTGAGTTCAACTTTATATGCTACTTGTTCAAACAAAATTGTGAAAATAGGAGTAATTAGTATCTCCCAATTTTATACAAGTTTCTTTGGACCTTTCTATGTGTTTCAAAAGCAGTTTGTGAAAATAGTAGTAGTTTGTAGCACCCAAATTTATCCAAGTTTTTGGACCTTTGGCGCCAATATTGCTCTTCCCTTTCCTTGTAGCTCTGTGAATACTTCTACCAATTTTGTTCCTAATAAGCCATTTCCATTGTATATCCCTTTCTTTGATAACCATCTGAATTTGGCCTAATGTTCGAGTGGCATTTTTCACTTGCAAAAAATGTAACAATAACTTTTTTATTCCAATCTATGTTTTTAATTTCAAATCAAAAAGTTTTGCAGAGATTTGATACATATAATGTGCTTTGATTTGCCTATCCTCTTCCCAACATTGCTATATCGTCCACATAAGTCCTTATGTGTTAAACCACATACCCCCAAACTGAATTGAATTTCTCTTTGAATTTGTTGTTTGCTGATTTCTAATGCTATTGGCCAATGATCGCACAAGGTGACATCCCTAATCTTGCATTAATATTTATTTGTTTTTATATGATGAATGGTTGTTCCAAATGTTGGTAAGAGAAAGGTTCACAACTCGAGTTTTATCTGTTTACATAATCGAGATATTATTACTTTGTTTGTTCATGTTAAGCTAGGGTGCCTATATTTTATATCTAAGATTTTATAAATTGCTCTTGCTTGCTTATGCAGTCTGACAACCGAAAACAACTTGCATGGGACTCGAAATTGGCTTAAGCTTCAAGTTTTGCTCAATGAACATCCGCTAAAAATAACTTGCACGAGACCCCAAATCAAGTTAAGCTCCTATATTTACTCAACAACACACCTTTCAAAAAATAGCAAACCCCCAACATGGGACCGCGACCTAAGGGGAAGGTAAAAGGTGGGGCTAAGGTAGCGGTCCCATGCAACCTTGCAAGGCAACATATCTTAAGCAGGGGTTGCACAATTTTTTAGGAAAAATTAGCAGCGATGTGGTCCCATGATTTTAAGAAAAATTTGCAGAGCCAAAAGAGAGAAATTTGATGAACCATTGCTCTGTTGACAGGTGGCCGAACAAAAAGGAATGCAGGTAAACAAAATTACAGCCCCCCACCCATTGCACCCACTCAAATTGACCCTCCTATGCAGGCGTTTGCTCTCCGGTTTTTCAGGTGAAGATTCTGAATTATGCAGTAGGCAAAAAAAAAAAAAAAAATTATGCGAGCGCATCCGCACTTTCTGCAACTTTTTGCGGTTGCCCCGCGTGGGACCACCGCTTAAAAGTTTCCCCCACCCACTTCTATTTTGTAGGAACATATTATGTCAAATGTCAATTTATAAATGAGCAGATTTAATTTCGAATTTTATTACAAATTAAAATATTATATTTTTAAATATTTTCCTAAAAACTGGAACATACCTACTCTCAAAAAGTTTATATACCATGAGACCACATTTACTATAAATATTCCTAAAATTACTCTCCACACCAGCTAAGAAAATTTAGGAGCCCCCCTCCCATGGGACCACTTCCTAACTATTCATCCCATAAATTTCTCTCACAATCTTTCTACATAAGTTGTTATAACCCCATTAACAACTTCACTAATAATATTATAATAATCTGGGAAGCACTAAGGGCATGGTCCCATGGAGTGGGGGTGCATAAAAATCTCGGCCAGTCTTCTTGGAGCGAATTTAGGAGCATATTAGCTGTTTTTGGGTCCCATGGTATAATTTTTTTATTAACATTTTCCGCTGAGAAATTTTCGTTTTTTTCAGTATCCACCTCCAAACCGCTGCTTTCAAATAATGAGCAGATGCAGGGTATATAAGCTGAAAATCTCCCTCCAAATCGACCAAAAAAACTGGCGGGAATGCATTTGGGTTGCTTAGGATGGACAAAAAAATGCCTAAATCGTAGCAGAAATTGTCACCCCCTCTTGACCACCCCTTAAGTTGAACGGGCAAAAATTGTGGAGCTCCTACTTTCCTGGTCAAGATTCAAATTTATCCTGTAGCTGGTTGAAAATTTCAGCATGGGACCACCTGCTGCATAATTATAGAACCTGTAGCGGCTCCATGGGACCATGCCCTAAACAAATGCATTCCTAACAACATTGGTTTAAACTCCGATAGATTAGCCAACCTAGAATAATGTCATAAAACTTAAAAATGTCCATCAAACTCATCCGGCCAGTTAAGACGTCCATCAAATTAATCAAAACAACATTGACATGTGACCAACTCCACAACGGGGTGGCGGTAGTAGTTGTGCCCACATATCATGTAAAACAAATGTATCTCTGAACCGAAACCATATGTTTTATCTCCCGGCGGGACTGTCAAAGTCGAGAGGCGGAAGACGCAATCGGGCCAAAATGGTGGCGGAGAAGTAAATATTCCCTATTGTCGTTTACCTAACAGGTGACAGAACAGAACGAAACCCCATTTATTTTCCTCCTTCCATAAAAGCGCACACACAGCACTCCTGCTACCTCCATTAAAGGAGAAAAATAGAACTTTAAGCATTAGAAGGCAGGAAGTAGTATTTTACTCCTAGCGTTTGGTTAGGAGTAAGAAGATGGAGGCCACAGCGCTGTCAAGGATCGGGCTGGCCGGCCTGGCGGTAATGGGCCAGAACCTGGCGCTGAATGTTGCAGAGAAAGGGTTTCCCATTTCCGTTTACAATCGCACGGCGATCCGCGTGGATGAAACCCTTGAGCGCGCGAAGCAGGAAGGAAATCTGCCTTTGACGGGTTTCTACGACCCCAAGGACTTCGTGTGCTCGATCCAGAAGCCCAGGGCCGTGATCATCCTTGTCAAGGCCGGGGCTCCCGTGGACCAAACGATCTCCACCCTGTCGGACTTTATGGAGCCCGGGACTGCATCGTGGACGGCGGCAACGAGTGGTACGAGAACACGGAGCGCAGGGCAAAGCAGGCGGCGGAGAAGGGGCTTCTGTACTTGGGAATGGGGGTTTCCGGCGGCGAGGAGGGCGCGCGCAAGGGTCCGTCGCTCATGCCCGGAGGATCGCGTGCAGCCTACGATTGTATACACGATGTCATTACCAAGGTCGCTGCGCAAGTAGACGACGGGCCCTGCGTGACCTACGTAGGTGAGGGCGGCTCCGGGAACTTTGTAAAAATGGTACACAACGGCATTGAGTACGGCGACATGCAGCTTATCTCGGAGGCGTATGACGTGCTGAAGCACGTCGGGGTTTGACGAACCAGGAATTAGCCGACACTTTCGCCGATTGGAACCGCGGCGAGCTCGAGAGCTTCTTGATCGAGATCACGGCGGATATTTTGCCGTGAAGGACGAGTATGGCGACGGGGAGCTGGTGGATAAAATTCTGGACAAGACCGGCATGAAGGGGACGGGGAAATGGACGGTGCAGCAGGCGGCAGAGCTGTCCATTGCAGCTCCCACCATCGCGGCGTCGCTTGATAGCAGATACCTGAGCGGCCTCAAGGAGGAGCGCATGGCGGCTGCGGAAATATTCAAGCAGGCAGGGTTAGGGTTAGAGTCGTCCTCAACATCCGTGAACAAGAAGCAACTGGTGGATGATGTGCGGAAGGCGCTTTACGCTTCCAAGATCTGTAGCTACGCCCAGGGGATGAATCTGCTGAGGGCCAAGAGCGTGGAGAAAGGGTGGAATTTGAACCTCGGGGAGCTTGCGCGGATCTGGAAAGGGGATGTATTATCAGGGCTGTGTTTCTGGACAGGATAAAAAGGCCTACGAGCGGAATTCTCAGCTGCCCAACCTGATGGTGGATCCGGAGTTCGCCCGAGAGATGGTAGAAAGGCAGGCTGCATGGAGGAGGGTGGTGAAAATGGCCATAGAGGCCGGGATCAGTACTCCTGGTATGAATGCAAGCCTTGCATATTTTGATACATACCGCCGTGCCCGGCTTCCTGCCAATCTTGTTCAGGCTCAGCGCGACCTGTTCGGGGCTCATACTTATGAGCGGATTGACCGCCCTGGTGCCTTTCACACAGAATGGACTAAAATTGCTAGGCAGAGCAAAGTAACTGCTAAAGCCTTCAATTGAACGCCTTAACAAAACAACTACTAAAACCTTTAATTGAATTCCTGGAGAAAACAACCGGAAGTCTTCATTTGAATTCGCGGTGAAAGCAACTGGTAAAGCCTTCATTTGAATTCCTAAGAAGGTTAACTTTTTGCTTGCATTTTAAATTTGGTGTTCTTTTTCATGTCCTGCTCTCAAGAAAGCGCAAACATATTTCCTCTTTCCGTCTTCAAAAGATGCATCCAATAAATGGAATGAGTTCAGTGATTATGTTTTTTAGAGGCAGAACATGTTGCCACTCCCTTTCCTTTATTTTAAAATGTAGCCAATAAATGGAATGAATTGAGTGATTATGTTTTGAGCCAAAGCGTCTGGCCATTTTCTTAATTTTATCCAAAAACGTATTCGATGAGTTGAATGAGTGGAGTGATTGTCTTTTTAGAGGGAGAGCAATGCATTTTAAAAGTTTTGGTTATGTATCGCCCATATGAAAGCTTAGAAACTTGTGGTCATTTCTTTTGTGTTTTTCAAAAGTTGTATCCAATATATTGGAATGAGTCGAGCGATTAAAAGATTAGCAGAGAACAACACATTTTAAATGATTTGGTTCATGTTTGCCCATAAAAAGTTCAGATGCATGTGGTCATTTCCTTTTGTTCCTTTGAAAAAGCTATACAATAAATTGGATTGTGTTGAGTAATTATGTTTTTGAGGAAGAGCAACACCTTTTAAAAGGTTTTGTTCATGTCGTGCTTATAACAAAGCTCAAAATTATGTCATCATCTCATATTATTTCTTCGAAAATGTATTCATTGAGCGAAGTGAGTTGAATGATAATATTTTGTTTTATTGAGGAGAACAATGTAGTTAAAAAGATTTGGTGCCTTGCCCGTAAGAAAGTCAAAAACATGGGGTCGTTTTCTTTCATTTTTTCAAAAGATATATGTTGTCCCCGAGATTGCACCCTTCTTGAATTTGCTAGATTCAACGCCTTAGTGAAACATGGTAATGTCCCCAAGGTTTGAGACCATGCTCCTTGGTATAGACCTTCGGAGAAGGCCAACTTCCTCTACCTATCTATCCCAACGCTAATACTACTCCTAAGCTAAGCTATGGAAGTGCAAGGGAAAGGGAAGGAGGAATACATGAAATGAAACTAAGCTAAGGAAATGGCGACGACGTTAGAACAATAAGGGGATCTCTCTCCACGAGGGGAAGAATAAGAAAGAAAACATAGGATGAGAGTGCAAATACATGCCATAGATCAACATTGCGTAAATCATTCCATTCCACACATTTTAGACACGGAGAAATGAAAACACATGCAAGTATAACACACACGATATGCCAAAAATGAACAGAGAGGTAAGAGACACAATAAACGCAAGTAGAGGGCAAATACGAGCCACAATAACAAGATTTTATTGATCAAAGATATACACAATCCATTACATTAGTGGGGAAGGGCACTAAGCGCATTATATGTGACCAAATCATAGGTCTACAACTTGTGAAAGATAAGATAATTATATTAATGTCCAACGAATGACCACAAAAGTAGGTCAATGGGATGTATAAACAATGCAAAAGGTGCTTTAGAAGGGAGACCCGAAGGGGTCATCCAAACAATAAAAGGAGAAAGAAGAAGAAAGAGAGGAAAGGAGGAGGAGAAGCAAGAGCCGCCGTGGCTAGGAGAGTGCAAATGGATGGAGCTGAAGAGGAGGACGAGAGAATCCCACCACTGACATTGTCACCTAGCATTCGAGGCCGATCAAAGTAGGCTGGCAATATGTCTCGTGTCCGGTAAGTTTGTAACTGAAACCGTGGGAAGACTGGGATGCTGATGTCCGAAAGAAGGGCGAGCAAAATGGGCTCTCTGCGTTCTCCTGGATGGACGCGACCTCTGAGAGGGGACCCCAACTTAGTGCGATCATGAATAACTTTGGATTGGGAGGTAGCCCCTCGGGTCCTGACAAATCTGGTCTAGGGGTCCGGCTGATATCGAAGTGCCTCTTGATGCTCCTCATCGAGGGAAGCACCGTAAAGAAAGAAGTAATTTTTGAGTATCAACTTGTCGGGAGGAGATCAAGGGTCTCATTCGAGTTTGAGAGCCTCCTGTAGGTAGAGAGCAAGACACCACCGATCACGATTCGAAGAAATTTACAAAAGTCAAATGCTTCCGAAATAAGCAAGGTGGAATCTCCCTCGATCTCTATAGTAGATAGGACACCGAAGATGAAGCTATCCTCCGTTTCTATCTCCCGGAGAAATCGAGCTAAGAAATCCTCTCGAGCGGTCTACCGGTGATCCTCCACGTGGAGCCTGTGAGAGCCCACTCTGAATTGGCCTAGGGAAATGCGAAGTGCCTATAACCAGTGTCGGGCGATATATGTGGGCCGACTGATAAGCTGTCTGCAATCTCAAGAAAATGTGCAACATAGAAAGCCATCTTAGGGTGAAGACCATCCAGAGGGCTGATCCAAGTGTGTTGGATGAACTACCTGTAAATGTCTTCTCTGATAATCCTGTGCAGATCTTGCTTACCCGGTAAGAGGTGGGCAGGTGCGTCAAGGGAGTATCTGTAAGGTGGGAGACGGTCCATCTGAATCCCGAGAGATCCGAGAAGACGTGAGACTCCGACATACCAACAACGGGAACAACCGCTATGATCAGAAAGAGCAATAGCCTCCGAGGAACGGTAGGTGAGGTAGAGATACCTATCCTTGCTAGCAGAAGAGCTTGAGAGACCCCAAATGTGATGCAAAAGCAAAACCAAGCTAAATATAGTCTCCAATCTAAAGGGATGAGCTCCGAACTCGACCAAGATGATATTATGCGGAATTGTCTCTCTGCACCTGATGATGCGTCTGAGCATGAGGATCTAGACCCGCTCAACTGTAGCCCAATCGGAGTCAAGCAAGGATGGTCCCCAAACCTCGAGAACCATAGAGAACCGTGGGTCGTATGAGAGAATCTGAGAGAGACATCTTCGACAAGATGTCCTGGAAATGGTGGTGGAAGCACTGTCTCTCCAAGATTGCCAAAGAGCCATAACCCTTGTTGACACGGGGCTGAAAGGCAAGCCGAAGACTGAAGCAAGGACCAATAAACAAAACTCCCAGATAAGTATAGGAGCTGGTGATCTCAATCTCCTCCCCATGGTAGAAGAAATGGAAGTCCGAAGTCTTCAACCCATTGAAGATCATGACTTTGGTTTTACCAAGGTTAACCGTCAGTTGTCTATGGTCGCTATAGAGGGCTAAGGCATCCAGTTGTCTCTGCAGCCCCTCTCGCGGAAGAGGCAAGGAGGACAACGTCATCCGCAAAAAGGAGGATGTAGATCAACACCTGGTGAAGAAGACAACCATCACCTTCTTGGATATGGTCCCTGAGAAAGTCCTCCAACTCATCAATGTAGATACCAAACAAAGTAGGTGAGGGGCAGCCTGCTTAACCCCTATAGTACTCCTGATGAAATCGAAAAACCGGCAGCAGTGTGAAGATGGCCTAGAACATCCTCGTACAGTGCATAATGGCAGCAAGAAGGGTTTCGAAATACCGATATCACTGAGTCTACGGAAGAGAGCTTCCCGTGGCACAGAGTCAAAGGCTTTCCGAAAATCAACAAAGCAACAAAAGACCTTAGAGGATCGGTGACGAGCCTCCTCAATGATGGCTCGAAGAGTGAGGATGTGGTCAATAGTCTAGTAGGTAGGCTGAACCTCCTTGGCTCTGCAATGGTGCTGCTCTAGGAACTCGGAAAGCTGCATGTGGAGGACCGTGGCATAGAGCTTGGAGAACGTGTGGCCAACCATGATCGTCCTGTAGTTATTCGGGTCGGAAGTGGGACCCGACTTGTGGATAGGGTGAATGATATGATGGGACCAAGACTTCGGAAAACCTGTACAAACAACCTGATTAAAGAGATCAACTAGGTAGTTGTTAAGAGTGTCCAAGCCATGCTTGAAAAATTCCGCCTGGAAGCCCTCCTCATCAGCTGCCCTGCTATTGTTCATGGCTAAAATGGCTTTCTTCACATTCGTGTAAGTAAAGATATGACAGGTAGGGGGAGGGGAAAACACCTGTATCTGGGGCTGGCTAGGAATATCATAAAGGGTGGAAGTATGGGTGAACATGGAATTGGGAGGTAAGTCCTGGGGTAAAGAGGAATGGTGGGGAAGAATGGTATGCCATAAACGTTAGGGGAATACATAAGAGAAGCACGGAGCTCAAATCGGCGGCGAGAGATGGTGTGTTTCTTGTGGCGGAGGCAGCGGCGAGTCGGATTTGAGGGATGGGAAGGAGGGGAGAGCGTGTGTAAAAGCAAAGCGAAGTTGCCGGTGAAGGGCTTTGCAGTCATCATCGTACCATTGGTTCATGGGGCAGGTCCTCATAGATGGAAGGGTGGGAGTGAAGTGGGGGAAGGAACACTGAGCAACACCGTGAATGGCGGAGGAAAGGGTATCAAACATCACACCAGAGGAGAGTAAGGCAAATTGGGGTGTAGGGGGAAGAAGCTGACGAAGGTGAAAAGAGAAGTCTCTAGGGTCACCTTCATCAAACTTCTAGATGGTACGGTGAGGGCGGGGGAGGGGGGTCGGGAATGGGGGAATTACCTGTAAGGAGAAGGAAAGGGTCACATGGTCAGCAAGGGGAATGGGGATACACACAAATGGCAAATGTAGGGAATCAGATTGGAGGTAGTCATGATGTAATCCACCACGCTGGCCCCACCACCATGAGGTCTGCAAGTGAAGAAGCGGGACCAGGGAAGCGCTTGAATGCCATTAAGAATCAACAAATCATGAGATTCTCCCAACTGTAGGAGATGTCGGCCGTATGACGTCAAGGGTCCTGCTACATCCTCAAAATCCCACTGAAAACCCACCAAATCGGTCCATCCATGAAGTACGATGTAGTGGAACTTGGAGATTCTTAGTACGCGCATTAAAGTCCCCTAAGATGATGACCTCCCCGCTCACCGAGTACTGGGAAATGCCTGTATATAGGTCAAAGAAGGGGTCTCCATTTGGGCCATTGTGAATGGCAAAAGAAGAGGAAGCGGGGGGAAAATAACAAATTGCAATGAAGATATCTTTGAGGTGAGATGAAGTCCGTCTGAGCTTGACCCAAGAAAGTGCGTAAACTCGTCCTCTACAACCACGGAAATCCTACTCTGAAGAGATTCCCTGACCAGGCAAGCAACTCCTCCGAACCTCCAAAGCTCCGAGTTTCCTATTTGCAGACCGAGAGCCAGTAGTAACCGTTGACGTCCAGGAGAGGGCGAACATGGCTCGCATGAGTCTCAGTTACAAAAAGAAGATCTGAAAGACCTAGAGCATCATATAGAGTACTCGGAGAAGACCAATAGGACCCATTCCCGTTCCAAAGTGATGGAGATGCCCTTGTTCCGACGCCGCTCCCAACGGGCCCATCATTTGGGACCGGACCCGGGGACCCACCTGGAGGAAAAGTATCTCGAATGACGAGCCCAAGATTGAGAATTATTGTCCACTTCCTAGCTTTCCTGGTTTCCACGCGGGATTTTTTGAGTTCCGCTACTGTTCTCTGGTGAGATCTTCATCGAGAAAGACCTTATCGGGAGAGAGAAAAAGCTTGCGTTTGGCTCTGAGTGCCTTGAGCTTGTCATCCGCAGATTTGAAGCGAGAGAAAGAGGGTGGAATCCAGTCCGAACCAAGCTCTATCGAGCCTCACATCAGGCAGCCCCAAACTTCCTGTGATAAAGTTTGTAGCGATGACCACGGGGTCTGAAGGAGGTGGTGTGGGCAGCCCTCTCACCTTGAGGTTGAGCTCCCTAGCTCGTCTGGTTCTCTCCTCCACTAATTTAGCTTGTACTACTTCTTCCACTGCTGCAAGGGGGTATTTTTGTCCTTCCCCTTCACTACCTGGACCCAGGCGTCCACTTGTTTCTTGAGATTTTCCTGCTGAGTTGAAATTTCCTCCTGCTTGTGTTTTAAGTCTGAAATTTCCGCTTGTAGTTGATCGTTGGCAGCTGTAGGTTTGGTGTGTGTTGGCATCTGCGAGTTGTCTTCGCAAAGATATGTTATCCGCCTCGACCTTCTCCATCCGAGACGTGAGTTCAAAACTTCAGTCCGGAGAGCTCGATTAGAAGACTCCAGTGTTTCCAATCTGCTAATTAGTTCTGCAATAATGCTGGGAGGCCCCCCTCCTGATGTCCATGTTCTGTTTTGCCAGCAATAGGGTAACCTGCAGTACAGAAGTGGAACGATAAAATGTGGAGGAAGACATGGTGGAAGGAGGCAGACCTTGCGGGTAGACAGTTTGTATTGGTGTCAGTATGAGAGGAGACCTGCCTAAAACACTCGAACGAGCAGATTGATTAACTTGTGTATGCATAAGAGGTAATCAATCGTTGTGAGTAGCTACAAAAATGCGGCCACAACCAGCAGAGCTGTACATAGCTCACAAAAGTGACCAACCCTGGCTCTAGCCTGCACGGCCATGAATTCTGTAAAAACGAGCCTTGACTAATTAGATTGTGCCAGTAATGAAGAGAGCTACCCATCTGCTGCCCACCAAGGACCAATCACGACTCAATGCTTGCAGACAGGCATGGCCGACAAAGGTTGCTTCAAAGGCACTCTATCATATCCTTTGAAATTGTGGGCTTTGATGTGCAGGATTTGATGCTGGTGGTTGGGACTGGTTAGCACTTTTGAATTGAGTTAGGTGTAACTTTGTTATAATTCACAAATTTTTAGATGATGTGCCGCTACCTTCTTTACGTTTTCTGCGACTTTTTAATGTCTCCATTGTGATCTATGGCCGTGTTTTGATTTCTACGGTCTTTCGCAGCTTTTAGCAGCTTCTGAATGATCCGTGGACTTGTTTCCTTTCTTCTCCTGATCCGCAACCATGCTTTTACTTTCTGCAACCTTTTCTAATATTCTTGCACTTGCCATTTCTTTGCTTTGCAGTGCTGCATAGCCTTTAGCCTTTGTTTTGCAACTTCTCAACCTTGTGTGGTCGTCTTTACTTTCCTCACGCTCAACTTTTCTAACATTCTCGCACTCAGCGTTCTTTACTCTGTGGTGTCGCACGGCTCTCTACCTTGTTCCGCGACATATGACCTGCAGAATTTTCATTTGTCGTGTGGACTTAGCAAACTCCACGAAACACTACATTGTCCAAACTCTGTGGAACACTAAGTTCATTCTCATTTCTGCGAACACTATGTTACATTTTTCCGCAGAGCACTATACCTTCATTCTGCGGGTGTCTTTCGTGAAGCCGTGTGTGTCTATTATTCAAATGAAGTTGTCCAAATAACATGGGTGTTATTTTGGACAACAATATATTCAATACATCGAATGAGTCGGGGATTATGTTTTTAGAGGGAGAACGATGCTTTTGAAAAGGTTACATTCATGTCTTGCCCATAAGAAAGTTATAGAACATATTTTTTTCTTGTTTTTCAAAAGATGTATCCAATAAATGGAATGAGTAGAGTGATTATGTGTTTAGATGGAGAACAATATATTTTGAAGGATTTGGTTGACAAAGTTGGTTATACGATATGCCAAAATTTTAAGCTTTGCTTTTTTGTTTTTTATCTCAAACTCATAATGCATAGATTCTTGAGGGTCTTTTCTTCATCAAATTATCTTGTAGTTCCCTATTGATTCTGAAGCCAGCATTGAAGCTGCTGCTAAAAACTCTTTTCACATTTTCAACTTCTTTTTACCCACCTATTTGAAAAGACCCAAAAAATCATTCTTAGTCAAATTCTGGGGCATAAAAAATCTTTCGATTCAAACATGTCGATTGAATGCATCCGAATGGCTATGGTGCCGATTCCTGTCACAAGGTAGATGGTATTGATGCCTAACGTAACTTGAATTTTTGTGCGCTCCTCTATTGCATTGAAAAGCTTCTTGTCATGAGACATATGCCTCGATGCCCCTTGTCAACATATCAACTGTGTTGGGAATCATAGAGAAAGTGGTTTTAGTTTAGATGCAAGTCCATCTACCTTGATAGTTATATCAACATTCCCTGCAAAATGCTTAGTCTTAAAAGATTTGGTTCATGCCCTGCCCATCAGAAATTTCAGAAACATGTGGCTTTTTCCTATTCTTTGTTCAAAAAATCTATCCGATACATTGGAATGGTTGAGCATTTATGTTTTTAGAGGGAGTGAAATGAATTTTAAAAGATTCAGTTCATGTTGTGTTCATAAGAAAGTTCAGAAATGTGTGGTTATTTCCTGTTCTTTCTTCAGAAGATGTATCTAATAAATGGAAGGAGACGAGTGATTATGTTTTTAGAGGGAGAACAATGCATTTCAAAAGATTTCGGTTCATGTCTTGCCCATAAGAAAGTAATTTTTTTTTTGGTCTTTTTCTTTTAGTTTCTTCAAAGATGTATCCATTAAATCGAACAAGTTGAGTTATAAGGAGAACATGCATTTGAAAAGGTTCCATTAATGTCATGCACATAAGAAAGTCAAATAAACATGTGGTCATTTTTCTCAAAAGATGCATCCAATAAATAGAAAGAGTTCAGTGATTATGTGTTCAAATGGAGATCAATGCATGCAATATGCCAGAATATAAAGCTTTGCTTCCTTTGTTTTTATCTCGAACTCATAGTGCAGACATTTGTAAGGTTCTTGTGTTATGGATGCCTAAAGTGACTCGAGTATCTGTGCGCTCCTCCCAAATTGTGCTGAAAAATCTCTTGTCATCCCTGTCAACATTTCAACTCAGTCAGAAAGTTGCATTAAAAGAAAGAGCTGAAATCATAGAGAAATTGGTTCTGGTTTAAATGGAAGTTCATCTTACTCAGCTGTATCAACATTCCCTGCAAAATGCATAGGCTGATCTTACCTTTACCTTTACGTTTACCTTTACTTGGAGCTCATGTTTACAGGCATGCATGAGCATAATATCCATTATTATTACATTTGTATGTGACTTTACTTCTCTTTTTCTCTGAACTAGAATCTGGGGATGAAGTTTTGTAATATGCCTGAAAAAATACTTCTAGCAAATCTGGATATTTCTGTTAAATCCTAGGGCAGCAGTATTGATAAAATTAACTTTTATAACAATTGCGATAATCTGATTTTTATAAATAAAAACAGCGAACCATAATGTGTAAAAATCAATCTTTTATTTAATTATTTCCAACCAGCTACAATAAAAAAATACCAATGTCTGAATACAATTGTTTGGAGCTGAACTGGCAGAACACTTGCACCTTGAATGACCACTGCAACCCTTGAATGGAATTGCCCAACTGAGAAGTGAGGGATTCCATCCTCAAATCCGTATGCAAATGAGGGATTTCGTCCTCTATTGCTGTTGCAGAAGCAGAAGCTGAAGCTATTTGCAGACAAGAAAAACTCATAAGTTTCCAGGATGCCCATCCAGTGATCCCCAAATTTGCCTTAATAACTTCCCTTCCTTATTCCAAAGTGGGTGCCCGCTTTTGTTCTACATGCATGCTCCCAAAAACAATTAAAATAATTACTTTATCCCCCTCAAGCTGGCACCCCATGCTAATAATAGGATTTAACACATTAAAAATATTTTATCCACCCCTTATTCTAAAAATAGGATTTGTTCCTCATGCAGCCCATTCTATACTTGGCGCTCCCATTATAGAATGCTTTATTTAATTAGAAACTTTGATTTTGGCGTCTAATAATAGAAGTACATGCTTCTATTATTATTTTGTTCTATTTCAGCGATTTAAATATAATTTCCCTTTTCCAAATAAAATATAAAAATACCCATGGACCACTTAATTATTTTATTTTTCCTCTTTTAATCACTCCTTAGCCATGGAAAATAATAAAGATAGGTTTTAGGTGTCCAAAATTAATTAATTCTAAAAAGGGACATTACAGTCCGCCCTTCCCAGAATTGCTTGCCCTCAAGCAATGCCATTCCAATTCTCTCATTCTGAACTGCCTTGCAAATATCGCGATCCCAAATCCACCTTTGGTCCAAACCTTGAGTTGTGGCATCTGCTGCACCTCTCTGATATGATTAGGAAACCATGCATTAGGTGAAGTTGTTTCAATAACCTCAATAAGGAGTTCGAGTAGTGGAATCATGCATCAACTGGGATCTGGAAAGTGTGCTAACAACAGTAATACCCTCCATTCTGCTAGTTGAAATTGATGTTGTAACTCTGTCAGTGATCTCATAGATTACCAACTCTTTCCCATTTAACTTAAACTTTAGCTCCATATTATGAAAGTTTTGGATGAATTCCCCCAACGAATGCAACCATTGCACTCCTAGCACCAAGTCAATCTCTTTCAAACCAACATAAAAATCATCACTCATCTGATGGTCATCCAATGTGAAGCTAAGTTCAACTTTTTTCAGCAAGTTATGGTAAAACCATCGGCTACAATGACGCTGAAACCTGTTACATCATTTGTCTCCAAATCTCTCCTATTCACCAATCCTTCATTTATAAAATTGTGGGTTGCCCCACTATCAATCAACACGATAATGTTTTTCCCAAGAAGGACTCCACTAACCCTAAAGGGTTGATATTGTAGTATACCTATAAGTGTGGCAAGAGTGCTTTCTACAACCTCTGGTTCTTTTGAATCTTCATCTGATATCACTTCTATGTAATGCACTTTTCAAGTTTTCCCTTTGGAAGCATGGATCCCAACAAGTGAAGTATAGTTTCTTGCACCCGAGTTCATTTCGAGTCTCACCACCCTTTGTCTGTATTTGCTCAACAGGCGCTGCTCGTGGCTGCCCCACAACAAATATTTTTAGCTGCTTGAAAGGTATTGTCCTTAGCTGCCCCAAAGGCGTTGTTTTGTTGCTCAAAAAATGTAGTTCTTTGCTGTCCTTAAGGCAGAATTTTTTTATGGGCTGTTATTTCCAAATCCAAAGCCTTTTTGATGGCTCTTTGTAGAGAAGTAAGGCCGAAAGCTTTCACTAAACCCCTAAGAGATTTAGTTAAACCTTCCATATACAAAACAACCAATGTACCATCACAATTTTTTTTTGAAATTCAACTACTTAATCACTTGCCAAATGTAGTTGTTTGAGTTGAGCTAATTCCCATAAATGAATTTCTGGATCCACTCTGCCAAATCTCCCTATCAACTTGTCACTGAAATTGACACATGAGTGAATGAGACTGTGTACTTTTGTGTGATTAGCCTATGGTATCACCACTCATGTGCTATATGTTTTAGATGAAGGGTTGCAAATTTGATGGCTTCCTCTTCCATCATTGGCTTGAGTGATATGAAGGTATCCAACTTTTGTATCCATGCACGAGCGGTACTCTTGCCAGAGCTGTCAAAAGTAGGGAGTGACAACTTCCCTAGTGCTTGTTGCAAGTCTTTCTGAGTAGCTTGTGGTCTCGGATCAACTCTTGGTCCACTCTTGTTTTTCTTCAGATTGATGAAATTATTGAGCGATATAGCCTCTCTAATCTCACCTGGAAGTACCTTGTATTCCACATAGCTAGCAACAATATCATCTGCTATAGATGGTTGAGTTTCCACCTTTGGAATTGCTTCCTCCCTACGAAGGAAGTCAGGTTGGAAAGACTTAGCAATAGAGCTAGTGACCGTCCTCTGAGTGTGTTGGTTATTGTTTGCCCCTAAAGAACTTCCCTCACCATTTGGAGTCCTTTGCACATTCGTGCCCTGCATAACTTGGATCAACTGACCCATCATATTAACTAACCTGTCTTGTCCTTGAACAAGCCTATCAAAATGTGCATCTTCTGGGTCCCTGTTTTCCATGACTTTTGGCTGTTCTGTAGCTTTCTTCTTTTCCCTTTGCTGGTACCTGACTTCTTTGTCACTAATCTGCAATTGTTTTCTCTTCCTCTGTGTTTTTTTTCCTTCCCTCTGTTTTTTATTTTTTAAAATATTTATTTCTTCCAGAGGCTGGGAGGAAATTCTCTCTGATACCACTGTAATATCCTTGAAAAAATACTTCTAGCAAATCTGGATATTTTTGTTAAATCCTAGGGCAGCAGTATTGATAAAATTAACTTTTATAACAACAACGATAATCTGATTTTTATAAATAAAAACAGCAAACCATAATGCGTAAAAATCAGTCTTTTATTTAATTATTTCCAACCAGCTACAATAAAAAATACCAGTGTCTGAATACAATTGTCTGGAGTTGATCTAGCGGAACACTTGCACTTTGAATGACCATTGTAACCCCTGAATGGAATTACCCAACTGAGAAGCGAGCGATTCTGTCCTCAAATTCATATGCAAATGAGGGATTTTGTCCTCTATTGCTGTTGCAGAAGCAGAAGCTACTTGCAGACAAAGAAAATAACTCATAAATTTCCAAGATGCCCTTCCAGCGATTCCCAAATCTGTGATCACCAATCTAAAAGGTGTGTGTCGAATGGTGTTGATCATGGCATTGCTTGCACTTAGCATTAGCCCTCTACATAATGGTTTGCACGTGTTGAATGTGTTGTATGTACTTAGTGAACTTTTTGTAGTTTTGTCAACTTCCTTTTGAACTGAAGGAGTTGTTGATGTTGCAAGTATAGTATACATCAATAGGTGCCAAAGGATGGAAACCCACGGAAGCCGAGAAGGTTAATGCTGCGTATACAATGTGATGAGACAAGTCTTCTTGGGGGAATTCATGAGAATTCTCAAAAAACTTGGCTCTTAAATATAGATATCATTCTCCAAATTATGAGGGAGCCTACTTCCATTTGGCTCATTAATACTTGACCCCAAAATAGCTAAGTTGCCAATACGTCATGGATACAGCTATGGATATGAGGAATTAGACTCAGACACGGTGATTGTTTTTGGTCCAGTCACAGCTTGGATTGGTCGTGCAAAAAATATACAAAAATAAACAAAACGGGAGAAGGGCCAACTGTTGAACATGGTCCAATAGTGGATATGGGACTTGAACATATAATACCCTATGGTTGTCATAATACGACCTAATAATTGTCATAGTACTATCTACTAGTTGTTTAACTTTGACATGATAATAGTGTAAAGTACCAAATAGCTGCTAGCATTACCCTTAAAACCCCTCTTTCAATGTAAGGAAAGTTTCAAACCCCACCAAAATGCCATGAATTATTATTTGTTCTGATTATTACCACAAGAAGCAAGGTGTCCCTTATCTGTTTTTACTTGTAAATCTGAACATTTTGTCTAACATTGAAAATTGGGTGGATCTAAATTACGTAATTATTTTGAGAGCATGATAATATGTAAGGAGATGGTCGAGCATTTCCGACAATACTTTATTGAATGGTTGAAGGTTTCAATGAGGAAGACTAAAGCACAGGAATAGAAATTGGTAATTATTTGTCAGACTTTGTGTAGTTAGATGCTAGAAAACCTATAATCAATAAACACGTAAATATTTCAGTTGGCAGAACATTAAATAATTAGACTGAAATAGTGTCATATAACTTTGCACAATACACTCAGACAGCAGATTTTTTTGCTCATCCAAAAACATTGTTAATCATCCCTGAATTGAAGTACTTCCAAAACTGAAATTAGAAGCAAAGATTTATGCATAAGCCTAACAAAATGTGTATTAATTTCTTATTTTTCTTTTCAAAACAAGTAACAACAATTATCATACATTACGAATGTCCCAAATTTTACTACAATCAATAATAATTAGCTTTTAATACCTACAATGATTGCAGTGGTAAAGTAGTATACGAACCTGCTCCAATCATGGCAACAAAGATCATTTTCAGAAGACAAAAGCTTCTGAAGAGACGAGCAAATTTTATGCCTCTGCCGCTTATAGATAACAGTAGGCCTGATCACCAACCTACATGTAGAGGAAAGCATTGGAAGGCAATCAAACATATAGCTAGCTACGATAGATCATGGAAATTGAATGGAAATCAATTGGTTCAAGCATAATCCATTAAGTGATACATTTCTATAAAAGATACAAAAATATTGGTAATAGCAATAACATTTAAGTCCCTCCATAAATATAATGTTTAAATCCCTCCAATATAAGGAGGGATTTCAAGGGTAAAGCTATTTCATACTTCACACCATTGTCATGTTGAAATTCACTGGGCCCATTATTCGATTGCTACATATCCACAATGTAGTGGGCTTCGCATTAGGAATCAAGGTGATTCAACCCTAAAATTAGATAGGGTAGATTAAAACCCTTAATTTAGGATTGGAATCTAGAAACAATGTTTATTCAAATTAATAAATTAAACATTCACATACAGATCTGAACATACAGTAAATTATTGAAAATACTTTGACCTTGGGCTCATTATCTAGTTGCCTGCATATCCACAATGCAATGGATTTTGCATTAGGAATAGGTATTATTAACCCTAAAATTAGAAAGGGTGGATTAAAACTCCTAATTAAGAATTGGAATCTAGAAACGATGTATTTTCACCGGGGTCCCTTATTTTGTTGCTACATATCCACAATGCTATGGGTTTCACATTAAGAATCAAGGTGATTCAACCCCAAAATTAGAAAGGTTGAATTAAAACCCCTTATTTAGGATTGAAATCTAGAAATAATGTAATCAAATTAATAAATTAAGCATTCACATACAGATCTGAACATACAGTAATTGAGAATACTTTGATGTTTGGCCAATTATTTAGTTGTCTGCATATCCACAATGCAATGGGTTTCACTTTAGGAATTGGGGTGATTTAACCTTAAAATTAGAAAGGGTGGATTAAAACCCCTAATTTTGAATTGGAACCTAGAAACAATGTGTATTCACCTCGATCCCTTATTTTGTTACCTGCTATCTGCAATGCAATGGATTTCGCACTAGGAATCAGGGTGATTTAACCCTAAAATTAGAAAGGTGGATTTAAAACCCTAGTTTAGGGTTGGAGTCTAGAAACGATGTATATTCTAATTAATAAATTAAGCATTCACATACAGATCTGAACATATAGTGAATTATTGAGAATGATTTAATCAATTAAGCACATGTTAAATATAGTGAAACACATGAGAAGCGATCCACCTAGCCTTTATGATGTTTCGTGGACTGATATGGATCTGGAACAGGGTGGAACATGCCAAAGACAGTCTAGAATTGCTCCGTCTCTGAAACAGACTATCCATACCCTCAAAGACAGTAACAACAGGTTTCAGTCTAGGTTGTACAGTTTTGTCCTTCGATACTTTCTGCAACTTTAATTACGAGAGCATTTGGATAGATAGATGTATACCCCTGCATGTGATCGCGAGCACAAAAGATGTGTAGAAGCCCCTAGGATCAAACTTCTTTCCTCCAAACCCAAGCTCCCTTGAAAGGACTTGTTAAAAAGGGTTAGCAATTTGGTTGTGGCACACCTGCACTGCCTACATAGCACTACTCTGAAGAGGCATCAAACCCACATAGTTCTCCACCTATTGGAAGTACAATTGTGTTGGTGCCACTAAATGAATACAACTACAAATTTGGTTCTTTGAACACTTGATATTGATAGCTTGACTTGACTGCTCAGTAGAAGTGGGTCAAATCATAGAGTCTAAAGTCAAACACGCAAGACAAAAACAAATCCCCTCATTCAAATTTGCAAAGCAGGTTATTTGCCTTCCCTGGGAAAATGGTTTATTGAAGTGCAACTGCAAGTCGCCAATAACTTTCCACATCTGCATTTTCATGCAACGAGGACCATTCTCTTCGAGGAGGATCGATTTATCCGGTAGGATGTGTGACTTTGAGCAACCCATGGTATAATGGCCGCACCCTTTGACTTGTGCTGTCTTCACCTCAACTTCAAGACCTCCTCTATCACACATTGTCATAATGTGAAGTCCTAACTCCTCTTCGTTGATGCCACAGTGACAAAACTCTGACAGTGTCAGTTCTCTTCCAAGTTACGAGTTCCTATTTATGCTCTCCTATCTTGCCCTCATATATTGGGGTGGGGCGGGGGTGATGAAGGCGAGGTATGGGAAGGGGTGATTTGCTATTCTCACCCTCTCTCTCTCTCTATATATATGGCGATGAGGGCGAGGTTAGGGAAGGGGTGGTTTACTATGCCCACCCTCTATATAGATATAGATATGTCGATGAATTGTACGGGGACCAAGCTGGCAGTTGCCATTAAAGATTCTTTTTGGCTTGGATACTGCAAGGACAGGTTAGACCTAACTCTAGACAATAGGATTGGCACCACAAATCAGTAGGCCCAACCCAATGTTACAAACTAACTGCCCCCTTACATCTATTCTGCAGTCGTGCAGTTTCTATTATAGTAGGTTAGTAGGTGGCGGGCTACTCTAGCAGTATTATTAGTTGATGAGTTGCTCTGCCAGTATAGACCAACAGCTTGGAGGTGCAACATTTTTTCCAGAAAAACACAAATTGAAGAGTTTGAATTATCACAAAGCGAGCAGTTATGCCACATCACATTCATTCTTTGATACATAGGACAGGAAGTAATGTAGTGTTTAGACATATTGTAGCACATTTGTTTTTTCGGCTCATTGTATATAATTATTGCACAGTACAATCTTGCAATTTACAGTTCTGGCATGGTGTCTAGTGATCTCTTGTTTCTCTGTCTGCTTACCACTCTGATATAACTAACCTTGTATATGGATATAGATATGTCAATGAATTATATGGGGGACCGAGCTGGCAGTTGCCAATAAAGGTTCTTTTATTGGTTTGGATACTGTGAGGATAGGATAGACCCAACTCTAGGTAATAGGATTGGTGCCACAAATCGGTAATCCTAACCCAATGTTACAAACTAACCGTCCCCTTACATCTATTCTGCTGGCAGGCAGTTTCTATTATAGTAGGTTAGTAGGGTGGTGGGTTACTCTAGCAGTATTATTAGATGGTGAGCTGCTCTGCCCGTATTAGACTAATAGCTCAGGAGGTGCAACAATGTTTCTAGAAAAAGACAAAATGGAGAATTTGAACCATCACAAAGTGAGCAGTTGTCATTCTTGTAATTAGCAAGCTGTCTCATCGTCTCCCACACCAGTATAACAGCACATTACTTCCATTCTTTGATATAAAAGATAGGATAGGAAGTAATGTAGTTGTCAGACATCTTGTAGCACATTTTTTTTTTTGGATTATCGTATAGAATTATTGCACAATACAATCTTGCAACTTACAGTTCTGGCATGGTGTCTATCGATCTCATGCTTCTCTGTCTGTTAAGCACTATGATTTACATCCCACTCTATGTCATTTCATATATGCTTCCTTGACAACATATATAACCCTGTTAAGTGTGTTATCCCATAGGATTATCTCTTGGGCCCGAATCATTTACTGGGCAATGCTCACACTTTTTAGCCGAAAATTAAGATCAGTGACACACAAATCCAGTAGGGCATGTAGAGTTTTGGGTAGAAAAAGGATACTATTCAACATGCTCATGTCTCAACAATGGCTAGATGAAACTGCAAAGATGGTTCAATCAGTTATCTTAGTTGTCTGCATGGTGTCTTGTTTGCGAGAAAATGGTATCAACACCTGAGGTGATTGAAAACCACCTGGAAGATTATCATTGTCTGCAAGGTTTGCAAATAAAAAGGGAAAATCAATGGCTGATTATCTTTCTAAAGAACGAAAAGTATGTGAAGCTTTTGTGTCATATTCAAGAATGATCTTTCTTCAAGAGTTCACGAATCTCTTCTGCAAAATCACATTCAACTGATCCTTGTGGCAAATAGTAGCGTTTTGGTAGTGTTGTTTTGATTGCCAAAATGCAAGGCAGAAAGAAGTAAAGCACCAGAGAAAGCAATATTGCCAGAGTCTAACTCTGATATTTGATAGTGGTAAATTGGAAGGGAATGTGACCATTCTAAATCAATGTGCTAAGAGTTCAATTCAGAGGCTAACAAAGGAAGTTCTGATAAGATTTTGGGCACAAGGATGGCAAAATGTGCTGGTTTGACATGAATTTTTCAAGAACTCCATAGAAAACTCCGAAGAATCATTCAAAAAATATTCTTCTTGTGTTTCACTGCTATTATCTTCTATTTGTGTGTATGCTCTGATGGTTCTGTACAGCACATGTTCTTCATGGGGTGGTGTACTATGATTTGCTTCAATTATTTAATTGTTTTTTTAAGGTAATGTGGTGGTGTACTATGATTTGCTTCAATTCTTTAATTGTTTTTTTGAAGGTGCTTTGAGGTCATAAGAGTATTTAAAAGAGGTATTTAATTTGGATGGCAAGTTTCATCCTAAGCAGCCCTGGTTGTTTTCAGCAGGGTTGATTCAGTTATGAAACTCTACAGCAATAATTTTTTTAATATCTTTCAGGAGATATGATAAAATAAAATAAATGTTCCGTAATTGACTTCCTAATGTTCCGTAATTGACTTCCTATTTATATTTGTGCAAGAGATTTCACCAAGGTCACACGGAGAAGATGCTGAAGAAAACAATCTTTGAGAATACTCATTTGCTTTTCAACAAAAAACCTAGAATTTTGGCTATCTATTTTCATGTTGAGTCTGCATGGACCCCATCTCAAGTTTATAAAATGGTCACTTTAAGTTATGATAAGTGGTTAAATTACCTTTTGTAAGTTAGTTATAAGTTAGGGTTGTTTAATGAGAAGTTGGTAGTAAATTGTAGTTGCTTAAAGCAGTTATTCCTTGATAAATACCTAAAGTTGAAATAATAAGGGATTAGAATAAGAGTCGAAAACCTTTTGGACCAACAGTGTTGGAGGTAGTGCGCCAAAAGGAACAATATTGCACATACATAAAGCAGTGTATGCTATGGTGTTTCCTATGACACACTTGCAGTTTCTGATTTTGTCTTTCAGGTCTTCTGCCTTACTAAGGTGGATGATCTGTGTATGCATGTTGCATTGGTTGGTTTGGGAGATGAAGTTCACTTAGTTTTCTGAGTGGATTTTGTTATCAGACGTTTCATAAATCTGGCCTCATTAAAGGAACTCTGCCATTACTCCTTCGATGTCATCTTCCTCTTTTTGCATGTCTTAGATTTATAATTGCAGTGTTCATGTGAAATCATTTCAATTAAACCCATTTGCTTTGTGTGTAAATATGTATACAATCATGTGAATGTCATCACTGTGTACACTTTCACATATAGGAGGAAGAGGGAAGCCTCCGCGGCGAATAGAGGAGGGACTACGGAGTTCTACACACTGGCCTTGACAAATTTGTACACCAAATAAATTATAGGGATAACGAGCAAGACTGAAGCAGGAGGAAAATTTACATGACGATGTTCCAACATTTGATTTTATCCAGAACTGCCATTTGAGAAAGGCAAGACACATTTCAAACATGTCAATGATGTTTTTGCTTTTACAATCATCCCAAAGCTAGACAATGATTGTAGCAAACAAATCTTTAAACAGAGCAGAATAGTCATCAACAATTGGCTCATCCAATTCCCCACCCCTTCATATGTCCAAAGTAGTGGCTATAGCAGGTGGCTTTCTGGGCTTCCTAGATTTGTCAGTGGTGGGGTCTTTATGGAGTTCGTGTGACAATTGGCATATGTGCACTAGTATCTCACTGGTAAGCACAAAACAGGTGTTCACTTCCCAACCAAATCAGCTTCTATTCAAGTAAGAAGCTCACAACTACGAAGAACCTAATTGGTAAGATTGCAACTTCTTGGCTCCCTCGATTTGTTAGTGACAGGTTATATTTGGAGTGCGACAATTGGCGGATGTGCACTAGTATCTCACTGGTAAGCACAAAATAAGAGTTAACTTCACAAACAAAATTTGCTTGTACTTGTGAAAGAAGCTGGCAACAACAAAGAACCTAATTGATGAGATAGTCTCATTCAACCTCAAACTCCATGAGGCCTGCCTTTCGTACTATGGATGAGATATGCTTGAGGCCACTCTTACCACAATATCTTAAGGATTTTTAGCCAAATGCGGTGCTGAATATGAGGTTAAACACAAGGACTTGAGGATGCAATCTCTTGTAGAAATATGCAGGTTTGATGCAATGCAGGTCCTACCATGTGTAAGGGAAGGAGGCCTATTGGAGTCATCCTCATTCTTTGTTGGCGAAGTCTTCATTTGGCCCTTGGCTGGTGATGATTGGTATATGGAGGATCACACATTGAGGAGTAGGAAAGGACTAAAAAGTGGATGAAGAGGAGAGTTGAGGAATGTATTTGAATTTTGAACATGCACGATGACAAGTACATCTGCTGCAAGAGGCTCTTCTTGGTTGCTAAGCACGACTTCAACTTTTAATCGACAAAGGATCGGATTGGTGTGGTTAGGGGTTATGAGATCAAGTGGCGATGATGAAGAATGAAACCTGAAGAAGAGATTGGATATTGATTTGATTTGTAGTAGCAACAAAAGAACAAAGAAGATCAAAAGGTTGAAAGTTATTCCCACATGAGAGTGTAATGTCCCTTTTTCAAAATTAATTAATTCCGGATACTTGAAGCCTATTTTGATATTTTCCATAGGCTAAGTGGAAATTAAAAGGATTATAAATTAATTAAAGTGGTCCAAAGATATTTTTTATATTTTAATTGGAAAATGACACTTAAATTATATTTTAATCCAAAAAGCATTAATAGAATCAAACAATAATAGAAGGTTAACTTCTATTATTGGGCACTTGAATTAGAATTAATAAATAAATAGATAGAGAGGGCTGCATGAATACCAAAATCCTAATTTTAGGATAGGAGGTGGATAAAATATTTTTAAATGTGTTTAATCCTTTTCTTAGGATGGGTTGCTAACATGGAGGAGTTTATTATTTTTAATTGTTTAAAGATAATGCATGTAAGTCTAAAAGGGGGTGCTTGCTTTGGAGTGTTTGAAAGTTATAAAGGCAAATTTGGGGTTCATTCTACAATCATCTTGGAAATTTATGAATTATTTTCTGTCTGCAAGTAGCTTTTGCTTCTGGAAACAACAATAGAGGACGGAAACCTTCATTTGCATATGGAATTGGGGATGAAATCCCCACTTTTTTTGTTGGGCAATTCTATTTAAGAGTTGCAGAGGTCTTTTAGGGTGCAATTGTTCCGTCAATTCAGTTCCAGACAATTGTATTTAGACACTGGTATTGCTTTATTGTATCTAGTTGGAAATAAATAAATAAAAGACAATTTTTCCCATATTGGTTTGTTGTTTTTAGTTATAAAATTTAGATTATTGTTGTTGTAAAAATTCATTTCTGCAATATTATTGCTCTTAGAATTTAACGAAAATATTCGAATTTGCTAGAAGTTTCTTTTTCAAGGATATTATGTATCAAAGCAAATTTCCTACCAAAGGTGTAGATGGGAAATTAAAAAAATAGAGAAAAAAATTGCAGCTTTGAACTTCATGTAGGTTAGTGACAAAGAAGTTAGGTACCAACAAAGGGAGAAGAAGAAAGCTACAAAACAACGAAAAGTCATGGAAATCAATGATCCGAAAGATGCACATTTTGACAAACTTGTTCAAGGACAAGACATGTTAGTTAATATGATGGGTCAGTTAATCCGAGCTATGCAAGGCACAAATGTGCAAAGGGCTCCAAACAGTGAGGGAAGTTCTTTAAGGGTGAGCAATAACTAACTCACTCAGAGGATGGTCATCAGTTCTACTATTAGGCCCTTCTAGCCAAACTTCCTACGTAAAGAGGAAGCAATTTGGGAGGTAGAAATTCAGCATACCATAACATATGATATTGTTATTAGCTATGAGGAGTACATGGTACTTCTTGGTGAGATTAGAGATGCTTGTTTCCCTCACCAATTTTATTAATCTGCAAGAAGGTTTTGGGGTGGAGTTCCAAGAAGACCATGTTGAGGGGTATAAAGATGAAGAAAAGACTTTACCGGTTGCTAATGATGATTTTCAATTTGTTGAAATTTTTAGTACAACCTATGGGAAACAAATTGATTGTGTTCACGACTTTAGTAAGAATCATGAAGATGTTCTATTGACTTTTAATGTTTGCATGCGTCAACAAGATTTGCTTGTTGAATGTGAAGAGTTCAAAGTGAAGAAGAACACTGATCTTAACCAAAAAGTTCTGAGTCACAAGGTTGGGGATGTTGAAGATATATCAACCATGCTTCATTCAACAAAGGAAGGTAAACAAGTTGAGGACATCCAAAGGTATGAAAGTGTTGTCGATTTGTTGCTTCCCACTAAGTCATTACATATGTGTGGTCATCATGGACAACATAGCGGAAATGGTAATAGAGTGAAGAACAGTTTGAGTGGCAAAGGGTACATAGATCCGTTCATACAAGTTCCAAATTTTGTGAACTTGAGAGTTTGGGATCCAGGTATTTGCGAAGAGACTTGCACTTGCTTGAGGGCAAGTAATTCCGAAATGACGGATTGTAATGTCCCCCATTTCAAAGTTAACTAATTTCGGATTCGCGAAGCTTATTTTTATTATTTTCGTAGGTCAAGGGGAAATTAAAAGAGGAAAATAAATTAATTCAAGCGGGCCAAGGATATTTTTATATTTTAATTGGAAAATGACACTTAAATTATATTTTAATCCAAAAAGCATTAATAGAATAAAATAATAATAGAAGGTTGACTTCTATTATTGGGCACCTGAGTTAGAATTAATAAATAAATAAATAGAGAGGGTTGCATGAATACCAAAACCATAATTCTAATTTTAGGATAGGAAGTGGATAAAGTATTTTTAAATGTGTTTAATCCTATTCTTAGGATGGGGCGCCAACATGGAGGAATTTATTATTTTTAATTGTTCAAAGATCATGCATGTAAGTCTAAAAGGGGGCGCCCACTTTGGAGAGTGTTTGAAAGTTATAAAGACAAATTTGGGGTTCATTGTACAATCAGCTTGAAAATTTATGAATTATTTTGTCTTTATTTCTGCAAAGAGCAACAGAGGACAAAAAAATAGAATCGGAGAAGAAATCCCCACTTCTCAGCTGGGCAATTCTGTTTAGGAGCTGTTGAGATCTTTTAGGGTGCAATTGTTTCGTCAGTTCAGCTCCAGACAAGTGTATTCAGACACTACTATTGTTTTATTGTATTTAGTTGGAACTAAATAAATAAAAGACTGGTTTTTCCCATATTGGTTCTCTGTTTTTATTTATAAAATTCAGATTATTGCTGTTGTAAAAGTTTGTTTTTGCAATATTGCTGCTCCTAGGATTTAACAGAAATATCCAGATTTGCTAGAAGTTTCTTTTTAGGGATATTACAGAGAGCCCTAGAACAGGGGATGACAAGGGAAAGGATATGTGATTAGTTTTGAATCAATAGCTGGTAATCAAGCATTGGATTCATTTGGAGTCCTAATTGATAACAGATTGTAAGCATTTTTATCCCTTAGAGATACAACTAAATGTCTTGAAAGGGCCCTTCATAGGCCTTCAAATGATGACCAAGATGGGTCATGATGGGAATAATTCTCTTGTACAAAAAAGTTTTAGAGATGTTTCAGATAGTAAGACAATTCAAGGTACAACCCCAGACATACTTGTATGGAAGTGATTAATGGGAAGCCAAGTGGTGTGAGTTCCAACTTAGGAACAGATGTCTGACATTGTTATCCCTACTCAGAAATCATTGTCATTATTTCCTCTAGCTCCTTGGGTTGACAAGATGATAAAATGGGACCATCGAAGTTACAAGACCTCTCCTTAATTGCGCAGAGGACTTGAAAGAAGTCAGCCTCGTCCAATTTATGCCTAGATAGTATAAGACAAACTTCATTTTGAGGCTGCAACTCTGCTGATCATAAATAGAGATGATATGTTATGCAAGGACCGTCAATTTATAGACTTCATATTTTCAAATTAAACAGGAGTTATTGACAATCTGTCAACAACCATCACACTTTCTGTCACTCGAAGGAATACCTTAAGATCGAGGAGATTTTGGTCTGAGCTTGAAGGGTGATTGCGGAGTCTATTCAAACTGATCATACACTGGACAACTGATATAATGAGCTTGAGGACCAGGGAAAGAGATTTGTTAGAAAAACACATTGACCAAATTCCTTCCATTTGTCTGTGAAGCTAACAGTCGCAACTACAAAGCTAGTTATAAGCCAAGGTTTATTATTCAGTTCCAAATGATTCATTGGATGAATGTTGGTTTAAAATTGAACTGTGTTTAGAAGAATTGGATACTAAAATCAAAGACATAGCCGAAGGCGAGGAACAACTGAAAACTCGGAAACTAGAGTTCCAATTTTATATCAATGAAGAGCGCACAAAATCCTACAACTGAGAATGCTGATGTAAAGAGCCAAAAACATAATTCTCTATCCTACGAGATACAATGCTACAGTAATGGGAGATGTGAACTAGATATGTGCATGATCAAGACCAGGACGTAGTTCAAGAGGGTGTTGAATGGTGTTTCAGAATTAAAAATTAAATAAAGATCTTGCATGAAAGCGGCCAATCACCATTGATGCAGGTGAAGAAAGCAGGACGTAGCCGGACAACTTAGCAAAGGAGGCCTCATCACAAGTGACATTTTGGATTTGTCAATCAATGTGTACTTAGTGATTTTACCTTATTCTTTTACTTGGCCGGGTTTAAGTTACGAAAGTTGATTGAGGCAGTTATGTAACTGCCATTAAACAATTGTAAATGTCTATTTAATCATCCTCTCGTGAAGGACGTAGGGCCATTTTTAATATCGGTTCGAATGGGGAAACTTTGCTGTTGGCTCAAGCAAATGACAAATGAACGACTTTGTGTCTCAACTTCTTATCTATTGATTTTCATTTCTCATCGTCTGAAATTAATAGTTATCTTTCATTTCTGGTTCATGCAATTAGTGAAATGAATGTATCGTGGATTGTCATTTTTACTCACTCGGAGGTGTGCATGTGTAACATAGTGCCGTGATTACTTTATGAGCTTGCAATTTCCATGTTCAGTTTAGTATTGTTATTGAACATCTGCAATGCAGTCAATGATCTGACTGTATTGTATATGTGTCCATATAGTAAATGTTCTTTATTTCTTCTAGTAAATATTGATAAGGGAGCCTCCCACCATTGCTGGATTTTGACGTTCAATGTTACATGTCACAGTAAAATTATTTGATGGTTTAGAAAATTATATGGATGTCATTTGGCATTCAAAATTTAATATGCATGTCAAATTTGTTTTTATAATAACTATTACAAAATACATAAATTGAGATTTTTATATGTATGTTTATTTTTGCAATATTCTCCCATAAGTCTGTCTTTTAATTAATTTTGGATAAGTGATTGGATTAATCAATTTGGTAGTTTTTCACACATTTATTTTTCCCATAAAAATTAATGTTACACTAATTAATTTGAAGATCCATAAACATAATTAAAATTTATAAGAATATTAAATCACAATTTCAAATTACAATTACAATTTAAAAAAATATTATTGAAGAAAATATTAGAAATGATTTTCATAATCACGTGTGCAAACTAGCAAATTTGTAGAAAATGAGTTCCCCAACTTTCAACTTTTAAACTTGCAAGTTCAATCTTCAAATTTCACCTTTTTTTTTGTATAGATTCTCAAATCCAATGCATCTAGTTCCATATCTAATCTTACCAAATTAGAAATTAAAATCTATAAAATAAAGCCAAACAAAAAATTAAATAAAGTTAAAAAGTGTTAGCATATAGATTAGCACGCATGCAAATGACATGAAATAGTAAGGAATGAAGTCCTTCCTCAATGAAGGTGAGGCTGCATTTATTGAAAACCAAAACAATATTTACATCTTGTACATTAAAAATTGTATGTGAGGGTGTTTTGGAACATCAAAATGGAATGAAATGGGAGAAAAGAAATGGAAAAAAAGAATGAATGGAAGGAACATGCAAGAGTTAGGTAGAAGTAGAGCTTAATATCGCATAGAGGACAACAATGAATAACTAACTCAAATAAAGCGGAGTTCGAATCAACTAAACAAGATTAAGTAAATGGAACACACATGAACAAGTAAATATCGAGTTTAACAATAAGTAAAATAGAATCCACTTAAGTTATCAAAAATTTGCCAAAAGTGAGTTTAACAATAACATCATTTTATAACAATTTTCAAGCAATGGGTACATGTGAACCCCACTTAAATGAGGGCACACACATAGACAACTTAGTAAACAACGCGTCACTTAGATCAAGACACCTAGATCATTGCCTTATCCATTGGGCCAAAAGTCTCGCTTATCCCGGTCATACATGAATGACTTCATTAACCGTGCTTTTGCAATCCTCTAGATGATAAGAGAGTAGAGTTTGAAACTAGAGTAATTCATCCACCTCTCGTTTGAACAACATCCTGGTGTGAGTAATTTTGTCTTTATGTGCATTTGCATTCAAAATTACACACAATTCTCCGCATGCTCTGAATACTTTTCCAAGGTGAATTCTTCATTTGTCGCGAGACCGTAGTCGTTACGCCACCTTGGCTTGTCAAAATCCAACTCTTGATCTTTTTCCATTGAGAAGATCTTCCAAGAGTCAAGATTACAATTCACTTCCTGGAGTTATGTCTTTCGTCTTTGTCACTATTCCGAAGTGTTGCCATTCTGATTCGCTCATTATCATCCAATTCGAGAACACTTTAACTTTAAGACTGACCGATGAAGTATCATGCCCACTGCTAATTGAGAGATGATAGAGACATGCTTGAATGATGTGGCCTTGCTTGATGATCCGCACAACCACACTTGTCATTGGTCATGGTTTGTCGATGAATAGATCCACCACAACGATCAAGTGAAGACAATTGATGTAGACATGCTTCTCCCATTATCGATCTCTGTTGATAACAATGGATTTTGACTCGAAGAGACCTCTACCAATAGCTATGACCTATACCGCATAATGAGGAAGTCATAGGTGACCCATTGGTGTCATCGATAAGCGTCGATGTCACGAAGATGAGATACCGAGAGATAACAAGTCGAAGTCGCTTCGCTTTGGAACAAGCTATAGGAGAATTTTGACTCGCCTTTGGTTGATACAAGATCGTGGAACCGACTTACGTCGATGTGTCCCAAGTTGATATTGGTGATGTTCTCATACTTTGAATGGAGCGTCGAGGTGGGTAGAATGCCTTGAAACCCATACCGCAACATCACTTTGTTTGAAGATGACATGATTGTGATAGAAGCGTGATTTTAGGCTATTATTCCTTACTTCATAATTGCACAAATCGCCTCTAAAAGCCGTCCCGAGAAAAATAGAAAATTTATTTGAGAAGCTCTCACTAGATGAGGGAGTCTATTAAGGTACCAAAAGTTTTTGTGTTAGAGATTTTTTCCCAAATCAAATTCTTCAATCAAATATTAAAGGTCAAATTTGACTCTTTTGAAATTGCTAGGAAAATGCAGGTGTAAAACTGCGAAAATCCTATTTGGTTTTAGCCTGGGAAAAATACCAAACATCACCCTATGTATCTACAACTTGGCAAGGGAGCATATGAAAGTGAGAAGAATTCAA
The DNA here is from genome assembly GCA_018340775.1 of Taxus wallichiana var. yunnanensis. Classification (NCBI taxonomy): domain Eukaryota; kingdom Viridiplantae; phylum Streptophyta; class Pinopsida; order Cupressales; family Taxaceae; genus Taxus; species Taxus wallichiana. Next base: position 11,174,473 of record CM031236.1, read on the forward strand.
AGGACCAATCATTTTCTCTTGATGATCATCCAAATTCAAAATATCGACTCTTAAAGTAAGTCTCTTTAACAGTTGAAATCTATGTGCGTGGCGAAATCAAACAAATTGTGTCTTATTTGACTCTGTGAAAAATATCAAATGAGGTGTTGTGCATTTGAAACTTGGTAAATAAGTACATGAAAGTGGGAAAATTCAAAAACCAAACTATTCTTCTCGACAATCACTCAGACCCAAAATACGAATTCTCAAAGTAGGCCTTCTAACAAGCCAAATAAAAGCGCGCGTGAAATTCAAACGAATTACGTTTTATTCAAGGAAAATTTTAGTGGCAAATTTTCGTAAAGTCGCGAAAATCCAGGTTTTATGGAAATTCGAATTGGTGAATTTTCAGCGATTGGCAACCGACTTATTCGCTGAAAATTTCGACCGACATGTCCCTTGTATGGTTCATTTCACCTAGATTTTACACATATATAAGAGCTTATGCATGTAATTTGCCACCATTTCAAATCATTACGTGCACATATTCACCGAAGTAAACATAAACAACCAATACCATACAACATATGTTGTCAAAACAACAAGTCGTCCTCCAACCTCTAGAGTCCGTCCAACCTCTTAGTCGGACTCTTAGGGTCCCCCAACCCTTAGCCATCCAACCCTTAGCCGTCCAACCCATTATCCGTCCAATATCAAAGTTGTCACACCTTTGAGCCGTTTAATCAAAGATCGTCCAACCACATAGAGTCGTCTAACCAAAGAACCGTCCAACCACTAGCCAACCCAAGCCATCTAACCCAAGCCGTCCCAACCCTAGAGCCATCTAACCCTAAGCCATCCAATCTCGAGCCTTAAAACATAAGATCATCCTTAATTCGGCCTAAGCGGTCTTGTTTTCAATTTACTATTTAGCGACATATCAATGGATTATGGAAATCAGGGTAAAGAAGGTTATAAATTTATTCGGTTTTCAAAAAGAGTGCAAAGACTTTGCTAGGCTATTTTAGAAAATCACAAAAATGAAGGGGTTTCTGCATCAATGAAAATATCGGTATGTGTATTTATAGGTTATTTAGTCTTACAAAATTTGATAATTATGTTTTTCATATTGTTCTTCGAACTCTTTGTACTACTGTGTAAAAAATTAACTATATATAAAATTAATACTATATACTGTAACAATTTTATAGAATTATATGTAAACATTTTAGAAATTCCTTCACAAAATAATCAATTTAAAGATATCGATGATCCATTATATGTTGAGGAAAACATTTCGTCCCTTGATGACATAGAAGTACAAGAAAATTCATCAAATTCTCATGATACACCAAGAGGAAGCTTCTACTCCAAGGTCTATTTCCGAGAAAAAGAGACATGAGAATCAAAATATTCTTGCTGAGAGCCCAGATGTAGAAGTTGAACCCCAAGAAAAAAAAAAAAAAATGTGTCAGAAGAAAGAGGACAAACTGGACAATTGGAAGGACTTTCCAGTTTGAATGGGCTGTAAAATATCCATTTATTGAACCTGTGTACACTGAAAATGGTAATGATGTTCCAACACAATGTCGATGCAAAATATGTGGTTGGAAACAGGGAAGATCACACGATGCAGCTCAAACTGGACACAATTGAAAAGCATTGTGGGAAAATATACATTTCCCAAAAGCAAAAGGATGACAACATAGTCAAAACACATAAATGGAAAGATGCAAAAGAGTGTCTGCATGTAAAATATGTAGAAGAATATGAAAAGGAACAAAAACATATGAAAAATCTAAATGAAAAAGGTGGCACCATAGTAGCAAGATTGAGCAAAGCTATGGAGGCGAAATGCATGCAAAAAGTATTCAGTTTGCTACCGTATTCCATATATTGAAAAGGGAAGACCCATGTCGATTTTAGAGAAAATAAAATTTTGTATCAAGTTATTGGTTTACAAACGTTCCTCAATCTCATTGGTCAGATACCAATGATTTGGGAAATTGCAAAATGTCTATCTCTGGTAGAAAAGGAGGATTTGAAATAATGTGTTCAAAAGGCAAAAGTATATTTCCCTTTCAATAGATGAGGTTACTTGTAGTGGATAATACTTCATGGATTTGTATTCATGTTTACACATTTGCTAATGAAGTAAGAACTCCCCACCTCTTAGCAATTCATAAAATGACTGAGAATTGCAATTCTAAAAATATTTATAAATTGGTGGTCTCAAATCTAAAGGATATCACAGAATGGATGACTTTTCCATTGCAACAAAATTAGTTTGTGTCAAAACCGATGGTGTAACTGTAATGTAGGGGGGCAAAAATGGTCTTTGCGTTATGACTTCAGACAATTGTTGCTCCTTATATGATTGTTATCCATTACATGGCTCACAGAATGAATCTGACCTACAAAATTGTGAGCACATTTGAAAATGTAGCTAAAGTGGAGGAATTGCTGATACGTGATTTGCATGCTTATTATTCTAGCAATCCAAAGAGATTTTTAGAATTTCAAAATTTGCAATTGGATTGACAGAGGGAAAAAAATTCTCAAAGATGTAGATACCAGATGGATATCTATGTATGAACTTCATGTAGAATATTTGATGAATATCCTTCATTGACAAGATTTATGTATAAATACCACGGGATGTAGATAAAGCTAAAGATCTATTGTGTCGTCTAACAGACATAGAAACTTTACTCACACTCTGCGGTATTTTTCCTATGTTGAGGGAGCTTAATATTTTAACGAAGCATGCACAAGATCGTTCTTTCTACATAACAGACTTCATAAGACTCAAAAGACGTGTGTGTTGGAGTCTTGAAAGTTTATATATTTCAGATGGGAGTTTTCGGGTGTTGCTTTTGAAAAACTGGAATGCATTGACATACTTGAAAAATCCTAGTGCTTCTTAAAATACAATATACATGATCATCTCTGTATAACAACACATGGGAAAGAGATTCCACTTCATACGTTCCAAAAAGAGTTGATATGGTTGGCTCAGAAATGGAAGAAGTAAGAGTGACACAAAATTTATATGATGCAGTATTATTCAAAACTAGGAATAAATTGAGAAAGATCTCTAAATCATTATCTAAAGAGATCCGGAAAGATTCAAAAATGATAAAATACTTGAAGCAATGGGAGTTGTAAATCCATAGTTTTGGAATTTGTCTGGCGACATACCTTATACATCCATCAGTCCTTTATTTTTCAAAAACATGAGTGATCTAACTGACCATTTCTCTAAGACTAAAGAGATAAACGGAGTTTTTGTAGAAGGTATTTTACAAAGAAAAATACTTAGTTCCTAGTCAATGGATTATGCTAATACTATGATATGACAAGTTCAACTTCTACAAAACCCATAGGAATATGGTGCCATCAAAAGGATTTGGAAGGATATTTGTTCTAGTAGTATTACTGCGTGAAGATTTGAGCAAGTATATTAAGTTGTATGAACTTTGTCAAACAATGATTCTAGGTTTTGTGGAAGATGAGAGGGTTTTCAATGCATTGTCCTTTTAAAGTCAAAAGTTTTGAAATAGATTGGATAGGAATCTAGAAAGTTGTTTGAGGTTGTATGTATCACATTACTCAGTGGAGTCTTTTCCTTATGATAGAGCACTCACATTATGGAATTCACTAGTAGAAAGAAGAGGAGTTAGTAATATTCTGCCTGACCCGAGGGGATCGAGACACATCCACAGATCATGCTACAATTGATTTCCAAGACACGAATGAAAGTGTTGCTCCAAGATTGTTTGAATTCACATAGATTTCATTTCTTCTATACATTATTGAGACTATTTACAATAATTTGATGTAATATGTATTGATGTATTTCATACAAAGATTACAACTTTCAATAAATGTAATATTACATTTGTCTTTATTTGATCCATTGCCATTGGAACATTGTCACTATCATTTTCTTGTATCCCATTTGTTTTTTATATTTGGTTTTCAGATTGAAATAAGGACATATTTGTTTTTATATCTATTAATTGATTTTTTTACATCTACATGAAATCAGAAATATAAATATTTTAAACAAACAAAATCATGAAAATTTAAGCACCATTTACATAAAACATAAACATCATTTGTATTAAGTAGAAATCCATTAACAATAAATATAGTTACAATTCCAAAGTACTCTTGAAATCGTTCTCTCATGTGGCGGATTACTTTATGAAGAAAAGTATCAATTCATAAAGCATTGTCGGCCAATACAATTCCAAAAAGGGGTTGTAAATAACATTTCAAAGCTTTTGGAAAAGTTTTGTCATATAAGGACACATTACGAGGGCATCCTCTTTTCTACCTATGATTCTGAATCATAGTTGTCCTTACGTCTGCCACACAGAATAAAAAGTAAAAAAGGTTGATCACTATCTTTTAATTCCTACGCTAGTGTCGGAATTGTGACAACACACCTATCACATGGTGAACTTAACTAACATATTGAATTTTTTTATGTTGCGGGGAAGTTTGATCTTTTTCTTGCGTAAGAGGCGGAGAAATATGCTATGTTTGTATAAAGCTATCTATTATAACTCCTGATGCCTACAAATCTCGCGTTGCGGTATTGATATTTTCAAGAATATTCTTCTCCTCCCTCACAACATCTCCTACTGACAAAAGTGATGCATCGATGTCTGTCTTTTCCTTCAAGTAAGACTTCTGGATCCATCTTATGCTCCTTGATTATCCTTCTCAATGTATTATTTTGTTTATTTAATACTATGAGTTTTCCTTCAACTATACAAATGAATTCAGGATTTTGTGGGCATTCTTCAAATGTGCTTCAAATACAATTGCTTCTTTCTTTAAATTTTCATATTTTTCCTACAAAATAGAAATATAAATTTTTAGTCTATTAGATAAGTTGAAAAAATATATTGTGGCGCTTATAATATTAGGATTTTGCCTGTAAAAGATGACTCACCACAAATTTTTCTTTTTTTGCATTTGTTATTAAAACATTTGTCTTGTCTTTATCCCATTTGTTGTAGTAAGCATGTGCTTCAACATTCATATTCTCCAACCTATTTAACATTATGTCTATAATATCATCATCATAATCATTAGTATATGAAATTGTCCCTGACTGAGCTTTGTTTAGCAAAATGTCATGCCTTTCCTGGTTGGCTCTCTACGAAAGTGAATAATGAATGCCTTTGAGCGTGATTATGGTATCGTGTATTTATTTCTTTTATCAAAATTTTAGCTCTCCTCTCCCAAGCCACACCAAATCCACATCAAACATTACAACTTCTTGAATTATTGCCCCCATACTATATGATATCATATTTTCTAATGTAAAATATGTCTTCTCATCATCTGTTTGTGGAGCTTTTCTTGGAGGAGGAGGAGAGTCCTGTCCTTGTACTTCATGCACATTTTGTTGTGGTTGTGGTGGAGGTGGAGTAGATTGAATCATATCATGGGTGTCAAAATAGTTACCCTTGTCTGCATCGCCACTATCGAAGCCCAAATACTCCTCGTCAAGAGCGATGTTGTTGAAAAGTTGTGTGGTTGTTACACTTAAGACACCACCTAGTGAGAGTCTAGGAAATTATGTGGTTGTAGGATGAAGTGTTCCAACCGAGTCTGCAGAAACCTTATATTCTTTCCTGAAGATCTTTTTTTTTTGGACTATATGTGTTGGCGGTATTGGTGGCCTCCTTGCAAGTGGAATGTGCTTAGAAGCTATATTACTTGCAAGAAGCAAACAAAAATTATTAGAAAATTATCATTATACACTTGGGCCTTGTAAATGCTAAAAATTGTAACTAAACAAAACATGCTAAATATTATATATTACAATTTACCTTGCATGTTTGGAGACACAAACGTGACATTTTGATCTTGACCATTGGAATGAGTTTGATCTTCATCACCAATTTCAGTAGTTTCTGAATACAATAAATGTAGAACAATAGAAATATTAAAATACAATACTACTTACATAATCTATACTAGTTGTTTGAATTAGTTAATTATATAAAAAGAAAACTTCATACATGTAGTTAAATGTGATGGTAGATGTGATGCACATACTCAACCCCCTAGGTCATTTTTGACGAGGAACTTGTATTGGTGTTGATTATGCTAAATCCATGTTAGAATCCGTAGAGACCTCTGGAGGGGCTTTACCTTGAGCAATTGCCTCCTTATGAGATATTGTAACCATAATTCTTCTCTATAAAATAAAATCTTACAATTATTATTTTATTGAAAAATATTGAATTTGAAATCGTTATAACAAGAAAATTGTAAAAGTAATTGTTACCTGTTGTTCTTCAAGAGTGAGACCATGGATTTTATCATTAATTGCAGTTGAAATTTTTGCTTGTTGCAATTCGAAGAAAGATTCTTGATAGAAAAAAGTATATAATTGCAACAAGAGAATACAATCTTGGATTTATCAGATAGATTGGCATTGCGGGTGCAGGAGACATCTATTTTTATTTGGTTGGAAAAATATGTGCACCAATCGAATTGTTTCCTACTAGTGTCCACAATATATATTGAACTACCCAATACAAATGTCTACACATATGCCTTGTGTAATACAATCATGTCTAAAAAGTGATGCAACTGCAAGAAAAGAATTGGTTTGTAATACCCTATATAAGAAGGCCTCTTGTTGAATGATTAAGAGGAGTCTGCAATAACAGACAAGAAATGTTAGATGCTTGGGTGGTCGAGTAATATTAAGAAAATCATTTGAAAATAATAAACTTACCATCAACCTGCACATTGTAATGAGACTCCAAAAAAATTTTTGTCTTCATCTATAAGGACAACCTTTGTAGTAATGAGTGGTTGCTTTTCGAATGGTAACCCAGTTAACCGATGTACATCTGTGGGCTCAATTTTGAAAGAAATTTGACGATGATCGGATGCACGAGGAGAATGGAAAACTATCCCTCATTCTGGTTGTAAGAGGCGAGAAGGTAATCAAGGATATAAGTATCAATATCGAATTGGGGCATGTTGACAAGCCCGTAATTGTGATTTTTCCAGCCATTCCTTTGGTGTGTCTTTTAGTTTCATCAGAGCTACAATTTGTGGGCACATGAGGTTTTGTATTGGAATTTGGGTGTAGAACATACATGGTGCTTGCCATTGTTGACATTTGGGAGAACTTCAAAGATTGGAGAGCTCAGAGCGTTGGAAATGTTCGTGGAAAAGTGAAGAAATGAACCTTGTAGGGGTATTTATAGGGACTCGAATGGTTTAAGGGACACGTGGTGGAAAACTATTGGCTAGCCATGGCATGCCACCCAACCCATGTTGGATGCATGACCAACCCACCCACTCACCAACCGACCAACCCACCCGTCCCCCTACTCTTATAACCCACCCGTCCCCCTACTCTTATAACCCACCCATCAAACCTATCCAATGAAAATACCCATCCAACTCACCTTTCCAACCAATCCATCCCACTTGTTCATCCAGGCCACCCACTTAACCAACCTACCCACCTAATTGTAATATCCCCTTGTGGGATATTAATGATTTATTATTAATTACTTGCAAAACAAACAACTTAGAAGATAAACCCTCCTAGGTTTACCTCAACTAACCCTAGTGTCAGCTTCAATACAACCCAAATAGGGTTGGAGTGAGCCAAGGTGAGGGTTTAGATGGGCAATCCAGTTGGTATTTATACTCCTTTATCCAATATACTTTGCAGAAGTAAAATAATAAATAATACTGCTGAAAATTAACTGAAACTTTGAAAATCCATAACTTCCAAAATACTAACTCTTTTGAATTGAAACCAAGTGCAGTAGAAAGGGAAAATTATGAGCTTCTATTCATAATAAAAATCAGATCTTTTCATGCACTAGAAACCCCTTGAAATAGCCCCCAAAATCCTAAACCCAGTCGTTAGGGTTAGGGTAAAATCTGCAACATAATTCCAACACTTTTTCCTTCACTTTAAGAGTCAATAAATGCAGTTCCAGATCTGTAATTAATAAATCTAAAACAACAGATTTATAATTACTTCAAAATCCCTTCCAAACACTCTTAGCACATGCCCAAACAAGTCGATTTCATTAAGTAAAAACTAACAACATATAATAAAATATATTCAACATAAATCACACTCCAAACCCTCAAAGCAAGCTTATATCTTCTCCCAAAAATGGCGCCTTATATATATAGAGAAATGAGTGCAAAAACTTATTACTTCAAGCTTATATGGGCACACACACTTCACAAATGGTGGTGTTAATAAACACCTTTTGTTTTGATCATAAGTGGGCATACATCCCTTCTTCAAGCATGAAGATAAGTTTTATAAACCGTCAACATGCCAAAAAAGGAGTAACCACATCTTCTTTTATAGCTTTTTCTTGCACATCCTCCAAAGTTCTTCTCCATCTTTGGCGCCATCATCTAGGAGGAAATATTATTTAAAAATGTGCCTGAAAGTCACCAACAACAAATATTAAATGCATAGGGATATTAAAAAGATGCCCATATGAGTCGACCCATGCTTAGGAATAATCACTTTGTCTCAAATATTAATTATTAAATGCTTCTAGGAAAATGTGACTTGCCTAGTCACTTGATTTACCTTTTAAAAATGTATTTATTATCTCAAGGTGAAGTCGAACTTCCCCTTTTATTTTGATTTGCACAATTTATAAAATTTTATTTTAAAATTACATGTGCAAATCGATTTTATCTTCTTTTTAATTTTTATTAAAAAGGGGGACATTACAGTCCTCCCTTCCCAAAATTGCTTGCCCTCAAGCAATTGCATACATGGCTGGTCCATTTCTTCTCCCATCCCATGGGGCCTTCTAGATAGTGCATCTGCAGCTACATTATTCTTCCCCTTTACATACTCAATGTCAAAATCGAAGGCCTGCACTTTACTTACCCATTTCTGTTGCTTGTCATTTAGTTCTCTTTGGTTAAGAAAAAACCGCAAGCTATTATGATCAGATTTAATGACAAACTTCCCACATACCGATATTGTCTAAATTTACTCAAAGCATGCATGATTGCCAACATTTCTTTATCATACACACTATATCCTTTTTCATGCTCTTTTAATTTCCTGCTCTCGAAAACAATGGGATGTCTTTCTTGCATTAGGACAGCCCCTATTCCCTCACCCGAAGCATCACATTCTACCACAAAAGGTCTAGAAAAATATGTCAAAGGAGCTGCAAATCGTGAGAACCCTTTAACAAATCTCCTATAATAACTACATAGACCACAAAACCCTCTTAGTTGTGTGAGAGATGTGGGGGTAGGCCATTCCATAATCGCTGCAATTTTCTGTTTGTCAACCTGCACACCATTAGCACCAATAACATGCCCCAAATATCCAATTTCTTTTAAACCAAACTCACATTTAGATTTCTTTGCAAAGAAAGAATGTTGTTCCAAGGTGGATAAAACCAGATCCAAATGTGTCAAATGCTCTTCCCAAGTTTTGCTATACACAAGGATGTCATCAAAGAACACTAGCACAAACTTTCTTAGATATTGGCTAAATACATGATTCATGCAAGATTGGAAAGTGGTGGTGCATTAGTTAATCCAAAAGGCATAACCAGAAATTCAAAATGCCCAAAATGACATCTAAAAGTTGTTTTGTGCACATCTTCTTCTCTTACCTTTATCTGATGGTAACCGGATTTGAGATCTATTTTTGAAAAGAAAGAAGCACCATGTAATTCATCAATTCTAGGAATGGGGTACCTATTTTTGATAGTCCTTTTATTCAACATTCTATAATCAATGCACATCCTCATAGTACCATCTTTCTTTTTTACCAAAACAACAGAAGATGCGAATGGGCTAGAACTAGGCCTTATATGTCCCATCTCAAGAAGCTCCCTAATAGTCTTTTCAATTTCTTCCTTATAAACTCTAGGATGGTGGTAAGGAGTGATCATAACGGGCTTAGTATCCTTTTCCAACTCTATAATATGCTCAAACCCTCTATGGGGAGGCAACCCATGTGGTAAATCATCAAAAACATGAACATGCTTTTCTAAAAGAGCTTGTAACTCACCTTCTAATGACTTCATTCTGATTTTTCTGATTTTACTGTGATATAACAGCCAGCTGCCCACTCAATTTGACCCCTTCTAAAATCCCTTTCCATCCTCTTCATGGACACCTCTTGTGGTGCACCATTCGCCATGCCTTTTAGGATGATTTCCTTGTCATCTTTAGTGAATTTTAGCTCCATTGTTTTGTAGTTTTGTGTGAAATCACCTAAAGAATGCAACCATTGAACACCCAACACAAGATCAATATCCCCAATATCAACAACATAAAAATCATCGGTTACCTTGTGCTTCCCAAGTATGAGGGGAAGTTGTGCAATCTTTGTAGAACATGGAAGAGTAGTCCCATCCGCAATGGTTACTTTGAAAGCCTTGCAATTTGTGGTTTCCAAACCCATTTTTCTTACTAGACTTCCATCAATGAAATTGTGGGTGGCCCCACTGTCAACCAAGGTAATCACTCTTTGCCCTTAATGGTTCCCTTCACCCTGAATGCATGATACTTAGGCACACCTGAAAGAGAAGCAAGGGCACTTTCCATTTCCTCATTCTCTTGCACATGCTCAATCATTTCTTTATTAGTACCATGGTTAGCATCATCAAAATCAAATTCAAAATCTGAATCAATAATTTCAATGTAGTGGATTTGACCTTTACCTTTACAATTGTGACCTCTTACCCATGGAGTTTTGCAGTCAAAACATAGTCCCTTTCTTCTTAGTTCATCCCTTTCCTCTTTTTGTGAATTGTTTTGAGGCTGATTTCTATAGGGCTGATTGACCCTTCTTGGGGCTTCTCTTGATGGCCCTAGGGGCTGCCCTCCTTGCATTTTAAGGGGCTGTTGTAAATCAGACCTTGGCTGTCCTCTGAATTCACTCTTGGGCAGCGTTTGTGAGGTATTAGAATGCTGTCCTTTAGGCACATAAGCCCCTCTATAAGCTGCACATTCTAAATCAAGAGCCTTAGTAATACAATCTTGCAAAGTCATAGGGTTAAAAGCTCTTACCAAACCTTTTAGAGGCTCTATCAAACCCTCCGTAAAGAGGACAACCAACCTCTTTTCACTAACTTCGGAGACCATGACTGCAATTCTTTGGAAGTCTGTAACATACTCATCAACATTTCCCACTTGTTTGAGTTGGGCCAATTCTCTAAAATGAAGTTCCGGGTCCTTCCTTTCAAACCTCTCCATGATCCTTTGGCTAAATTCTTCCATTGTGTGAATCAAGTCATGACCTTGGGTGTGCATACCATGGAACCACCACTCATGTGCCATGCCTTCCAAATGGAGGGTAACAAATTTGAGGGCCTCTTCTTCTTGCATGGGATTGAGGGAGAAGTAAGTCTCCATCTTTTGCAACCAAGCTCTTATCGTAATCGTATTAGAACCATCAAAGTTGGGGAGTGAAACTTTTCCCAATCTTTGTTGAAGATTCTTATGTGGTTGCTTGTGGAGCCTTTTTGACTTCTTGCCCAACTTGAGGGCACAAAAATCATCAAATCCCAACATATCTCTTGTGGCTTGGCTCAAAGAACCGTACTCCAACCTTTGAGCATCTATGAGTTCGACTAAGGTGGGTTCTTCTTCTTCCTCTCTCTCTCTAATGGTCTCTTTAGGTAAGAAGACATCTTTAAAAAACTTAGAAGTAGAGCCTCCTTATGTGAGCTCCCTTCATTGGAGCTGGCATATTTATCTTTACCCATAGCCTCTTTGAGGAGCTGGGGCATTTGCTCACTCATGGATCTTTGTAGTTCTTGCCCACATCCTTGCATTAGTTCATGCAAGAATTTGAAATATCCCTTGTAGGATACCACTTAAAAATGCGTAAAATATTGAAAACTTGTAGCCAAACAAAATACTGATTATACCTGATTTTTACAGTTAGAACAACAAACTAAATAAACTTAATATTTCCCAAAATGACCACCCAAATCACTTGGAAATACAAAGAGGGCTTGATATTATAATAAATGACAAAAGGAAACTATTTTTGGAATATTACAGAATAGAATGCTGCTAGAAAATGTATAGAAAGCCCTAGGAAACTAGACCACTTTAACGGGTCGTGACCCTCTAAATACAAGACAAAAATAAGGGTATTTAGAAATAAAAATGACAGATATAGGGAATATCATTTCCACTTGCAGGATCTCGACATGACTAACTCGGAAGAACCCCAAATAGAGGCTGCAGTCGCCATGTTTGGAATGGAGTCGGGAAATGAGGGAGGTGCCTTCCACGTGCTGTCACGCCCAACCTAGATGGTTGCCGTGTGTTGGATCTAGAGCCCCTTTGACTGTCTTCCCCGAAAGCCCCCAAGAATCCTCGAAACCCTTCCTCTAACCCTCTGGAAATATCTCTGTAGCACGACCTAGAAAAATGACTCCAAAATGACAGACTAGGGTAGATCTCTCACTACCGAAGAATACCCTACTAGCTTTGGGACGGGTATTTCACCACCGAAGCTAGGGGCACTGTGGGGTTTGACTCCACAAGCCGTAGATACGAACAACGGTAGTTGCACGTGAAGGGGTCGATAAAATGTATGCAAAAAAAGTCCTTTTTCCTCCTTCCCCATCTCCATATATACCTGTCCTTGGTAAACGAGCCCCCACAACCCTAGCGCATTTCATTCCATGGAGGGGCCACTAATATAAAAGTATCTATAATTACTTTCTCCCCTTTTTGAGTCGCCGAGTCCAAAAGTGACCCCGAATGCCAAACTGGGACATTAAAACCACATGGCCCCTTCCACAAGCTTCTAGCGTCCACAACCCCCTTGGGTCTGACCACGTTTTGGGTCCGACTTGGCCCTTGGGCCATTTGGCTTAGGAAGAAGGGGCATTACAGAAAGGGGACATTACAGTCCTCCCTTCCCAAAATTTTCTTGTCCTCAAGCAAATGCAAATTAGGATGCTACAAAATCTGCTCCCCCTCCCAAGTAGCATCCTCAAGTGGCAGTCCCTTCCATCGCACCAAATACTCGGTGATTGCTCTGCTCCTGAGCCCCCTCCGTCTTGTTTCGATAATGGCTTCTAGTTCCAGCACTAACTTCCCTTCCTCATCTAGTGGCGGTAGCTCTATAGATGGTGCAATATGTGGTCCGAGCGCCTTCTTAAGGCATGAAACATGGAAGACATTATGTATCTTATTGTGCTCTCAGTAGCTCTAGCTCATATGCCACTACCCCTACTCGACGAACTATTTGGTACAGACCATAAAATCATGGTTTTAATTTCTCTGCACCCTTCTGCTTCAGTGAGGACTGCCTATATGGCTGTAAACGTAGGAACACTAGATCCCCAACCTCAAAAGACCTCTCTGTCTTGTGCCGATCTGTGTATACCTTTTGCTGATTCTGTGCCTTCTGAAGATTCTCTCTGAGAGCCTTCAGAATATCCTGGTTCTCTTAGCAACCAATCTCGAGCTTTGGGAGCTCGGCTATCTGGTAATACCAAATCTATGAATGTCCTTGCATCGTACCCATACAAGGCTCGAAAAGGGGTCATACCTCTACTCATCTAGTAGGTGGTATTGTAGTAATACTCACTCATGTGTAACCATTTGATCCATGCCCGCTGGTGTCCTATCACGTAACTCTGCAAGTAGCCTTTTATCCACTTATTGACTATCTCTGCGTCGCCCATCTTTCATGCGGGTGGTAGCTAGTCTTTGCTAGGAGTTAACTCTGTACATGCTAGTAATCAAAGATATCATGCCAAAAGGCACTCATGAAGATCTTGTCCCGTCGTTATCGACGATATTTTTAGGCAACCCATGTAGCCAAAAAATACCGGTATAGAAGATTTAGGGCACATCCACAGCCTCATGCCCTTTGGGTAGGGAAAATAAATGAGCATACTTAGTTAACCGATCAAGTGCAACATAAATGAAGCTATGCCCATGCACCAAGGGAAGCCCTATGATAAATTCCATAGATATGCTTTCCCATTTCTGTTCGAGAATGGGGAGAGGCTGAAGTAATCTCTGCTGGGAAAGAGCGCTCGGATTTGGTTTGCTGGCAAACCATACATTCTCTGACATGATTTAGGACATCGTCCTTCATCCCCTTCCATGCAAATCTCTCCCTGATGAACCTGTATGTTTTGAAATACCCAGGATGTCTAGCTAGGGGTGTATCATGTACTACTCGAAGGATCTTCCCCTTCATTTTGGATCTTGGTACAAGGAAGATCCTATCCTTGTAGAAAATGAGATCATCCACTACTCTGTATCGGTCGTCTTGTATCATACCATCCATGATCCCACATGCAAACTGATTTTTGGAATACTCAACAAGTATATGAGCCTTCCAATCTGCTGAAATCTCAGACATAGAACTAAGCATAGCAGTGAGGTAAGGCCTCCTAGATAAAGCATCAACAACAATATTATTCTTACCTCGAGTGTACTCAATGTCAAAGTCATATGTTTGCACCTTGTTCACCCATCTCTGTTGGCGATCGTTGAGCTCTTTTTGTCCCAAGAAGAATCTCAAACTGTTGTGATCCGTACAAACCATGAATTTGCTGCCCACAAGGTACTGTCTGAATTTGGCCAAGGCATGCATAATGGCCAACATCTCCTTGTCGTAGATTGAATACCCTCTCTCCATGGGTTTCAGTTTTTCGACTCTCATAGGCGATGGGATGCCGATCCTGCATGAGAACTGCCCCAACACCCTCTCCTGAAGCATCACACTCAAGGATGAATGGGCGGGAGAAGTCAGTAATGCGAGGATGGGACATGAACTCATTACCTCCTTGAGGTGGTCAAAAACCTGTTGAGCAGCGTCTGACCAAGCAAAAGCCCCCTTCTTGGTCAAATCGGTCAATGGAGTAGTCAACCGAGAGAAATTATTCATGAACCTCCGGTAGTATGTGCACAACCCCACGAATCCTCTCAATTGTGTCAATGTTCTAGGTGGGGGCCAATCCAGGATTGCCCGTATCTTCTCTCTGTCCACCTTCACCCCCGCCAATTACATATCCCAAGTACAGAAGTTCGGTCATGCCGAACTCACACTTAGAAGCTTTCGCATATAATGAATTAGCTTCTAATATCCCCAATATCTCACCCAGGTGCCTGATATGGTCCTCCCAAGTCCTATTGTAGAGTAAAATATCATCGAAGAAAACCAACACAAACTTCCGCAAGTGGCGGTTGAACACATGATTCATGCAAGACTAGAATGTAGCTGGAGCATTAGACAATCCAAAAGGCATCACCAAGAATTCAAAGTGACCGTAATGGCATCTGAACGTTGTCTTATGCACATCCTGCTCCCTGACTTTGATCTGATGATATCTAGTGCACAAATCTATTTTCAAAAAATAGATTACACCATGTAGCTCGTCTAGCAACTCGTCAATGCATGGTACGGGATACTTGTTCTTTATTGTCTTCTTATTTAAGGCCGTAGTCCATACACATCTGCAGGGTCCCATCCTTCTTCTTCACCAAAACTACCGAAGAAGCAAAAGGGTTGGAACTTAGTCTAATATGCCCCATTTCCATGAGCTCATGTATAGTCTTCTCGATCTCATCCTTAAATCGCTTGGGGTGGCGGTAAGGAGAAATGACCACCGGTCTAGCATCCTCGAGCTCAATATCATGGTCAAATCCCCTATTTGAAGGTATGCCTGGAGGTATGTCACCAAACACGAAACTGTGTTTGTCCAATAGGCCCTGTATATCCACATGGTACTGCTGCTATCCCTCCTCTGATTTCTTGGTCGAAACTAAGCAAACAGTAACGCCCAATCCACCTCATTGTGCCTATAGATCCTCTCGATCCTCTTGATCAGAACAACTCGAGGTGCCCTCGAGGACAAACTCCTCAAGATCACATTCCTCCCTTCGGACTTAAACTTCGCCCATCATCCGGAAGTTAGTTCAAAATTCACCAAGGGAATGGAGCCACCGTCGCCAAGCACCGTGTTGGCCTCCCAATTCCAACAATATAGAAATCATTGGTAACTATATAGTTACCCATCGTGATGCTCAATTGGGGAACCCATCATGTGCATCTCATAGACTCTCCATTGGATACAACCACGCTGAAGCCCTCAAATTACTTTGTCCGTAACCCCTCCTCTCAACCAATTAGGCATCAATAAAGTCAGTGGGTTACCCCACTATCGCAAGCACCACCACTTGGCTTGTCGTTGCACAAAACTACCCTAACTCTGAATGCCTTGTACCTCGAGGTACTAGACAATGTGGCGATAGTATCCTGGGGGAAAGTCTCGCTATCTTGCTCCACACTCACACCATCTATTGCCTCATCATCATCATCCTCCAATGGCCGTGTGTTCAATTCTTCGTCACCATCACTCTCCTCGAAGACCTTTATGTATCGGGCCCTCCCTCTACCCGCAATCGTGTCCTGGGACCCAAGCGCGCGCAATCGAAACACGCTTTCGCCTCAATTCCTCCCTTTCTCACTAGCTCGAATGGTCTCTAGGCCGTATCCTTCCTAGGTTGAGGCGCCTTTGGTTATGAACCCCGGTTCTTGAAGGGAAACCCTTAGGCGCACTCGAGGTGGAAACTTCGACTTAGGAGTTGATAGCTCTAGGTCATGAGCTCTCCTAATAGCCTTATGCAATGAAGAAGGCTCAAAGGCCCTCACAAATCCAAATGAGAACATCCTCACAATCCTACATGTGAATAGGGAAATCAACCTCGTCTCTTTAATATCGTGTACCATGACCGATAGTCTTTGAAAATTAGTGATATAATGATCCATGGAACTCGGTCTGTCTCAGATGGGTCAACTCTCTAAAATACCCTTCGGGGTCTCTCTTATCAAATCTTCTCACTAGCCTCTTTGTGAACTCGCATAAGTCATGATGTATATGTGTTCTTTTCTAATCAACCCATGATGCCACCAATCATGACAATCTCCCTCTAGATGTAGGATTGCAAAATTAATTGCATCTTCCTCCCGCATCGGATTTAGGTCGAAGTATGTTTTCAACTTCTACACCCAAGATTGTGCAATACACTTCTTAGAATCACGAAATGTGGAACAAAAATCTGTCCTAACCTCCTTTGATCTCCGCTACTTGTGCCTCGGTAATCTCTCCTAGGCCTACTGCCAATCTTCATTTTGCAATATTCCTAGAATGACATGTTGTCACGAAATCCATCACTTAAAGTCTAGTACCTTTCCCAACAAGACTCCTCATCTACCACATCCCCTAGTTTTCGTACTTGTGAAACTTCGGATCCTTCAAGAAAGAAGGTTCGTGAGACCCCAGAGGCCTAGTAGAAGAATGGGGGGACCGCTGTCCTAAATGTCCACCCTCACCTCTTTGACCATATTGTCCCCTGTTGCTATTTTCTCCTCTTTCCACATGAGTATCGACTGTCTGTGCTAATCTCCCAGTGAGCTGGCTCAAATAGAGATTTATGGTCTCCTATTGCTTTACCATGTTGGTGAACAATTGTTTCATCAACTCCACCCCTATATCCTCACTGTCTTTGTCCCCCATCTTTCAATCCCAATAGGCTGGAGAAACAACCGCTCTGATACCACTGAAATATCCCTTGTAGGATACCACTTAAAAATGCATAAAATATTGAAAACTTGCAGCCAAACAAAATACTGATTATACTCGATTTTTACAGTTAGAACAACAAACTAAATAAACTTAATATTTCCCAAAATGACCACCCAAATCACTTGGAAATACAAAGAGGGCTTGATATTATAATAAATGACAAAAGGAAACTATTTTTGGAATTTTGAGATAGAATGCTTTGCGTAAAAATGTATAGAAAGCCCTAGGTGGCTAGACCACTTCAAAGGTCCGTGACCCTCTAAATACAAGAGCAAAATAAGGGTATTTAGAAATAACAATGGCATATATAGGGAATAGCACTGCCACCTGCAGATCTAACACGACTGATTGGAAGAACCCCCAAATAGAGGCTGCAGTCACCACATTTGGAATGGAGTCGAAATGAGGGAGGCACCTTCCACGTGTTGTCACACCCAGCCTAGATGGCTATCGTGAGTCGGATCTAGAGCCCCTCTAACTGTCTTCCCCGAAAGCCCCCAAAAATCCTCGAAACCCTTCCTCTGACCCTCTGGAAATATCTCTGCAGAAGCACACCCTTAAAAATGACTCCAAAATGAAAAACTAGGGTAGATCTCTCACTATCGAAGAATGCCCTGCTAGCTAGGGATGAGTCTCTCATCACCGAAGCTAGAGTCCCCGTGGGGTTTGACTCACAAGTGTAGATGCAAACAACAAAGAAATGCACGTGAAGGGGTCGATACAATCTATGAAAAAAGTCTCTTTTCCTCCTTCCTCGTCTCCATATATACCTTTCCTTGGTAAATGAGCCCCCACAACCCCAACACATTTCATTCCATGGAGGGGCCACTAATATAAAAGTATCTATAATAACTTTCTCCCCTTTTTGAGTCGTCGAGTTCAAAAGTGACCCCTTAATGCCAAATTGGGACATTAAAACTACGGGGCCCCTTCCACAAGCTTCTAAGATCCACAGGCCCTTAGGTCTCGACCACGCTTTTGGGTCCGACTTGCACCGGGGCCATTTGGCATAGAAAGAAGGGGCATTATAGAAAGGGGCATTACTGAATTTTACTTGATCCGATGTGAATGCTCCTTTATTCATGTTTCCCTTAACTCTCCTTTTATAAAGCGACTTATTCTTATCACCATGCATGCACGTATCACCCACACGATAAGAGGAAAGAAGCTTTGATACCACCGTAATATCCTTGTGGGATATTAATAATTTATTATTAATTACTTGCAAAACAAACAACTTAGAAGATAAATCCTACTAGGTTTACCTCAACTAACCCTAGTGTCGGTTCAATACAACCCAAATAGGGTTAGAGTGAGCCAAGGTGAGGGTTTAGATGGGCAATCTAATTAGTATTTATACTCCTTTATCCAATATACTTTTGCGAGTGATGCAGGAGCATCAAGGACCAAGGCATAATAAGGTCATACAAGACCATGATACATGTTGTCTATAGGTGTGTTAGAGTTAAATATGTTGTAAAAATGAATATATGCTTGTAAGAAGTTGATAAGGTGACTTGACTTGGCATTTAAAGGGTAATATGGGCCAAATAAGGACTTCAAATGCCATGTCATCATGTTTGTTAGTCCATGCACGAGTTGGAAGAAGTATTGGATTGATATCCATTAATATTCTAGGATTAGAATATTGATTAAGTCTTGTTAGGGTATTGTGGAGTCGGTTTAGGGGTCATTAGAGTCTATTCTTAGCTAATGAATACCTATTTCATAGGTGATTCGATGGAGATGAAGTAGAACGAGGTTCTAAAAGGTTGTAGAAGATGAAGAATGAAGAATAAAAGGAATGATGATGTTTTGGAAAAGAGGTTTGGTCCTGTTTACACGAAATTTGCATGTTTCCCATGAATGTGCATGAGAATCTTGGCAGGGCGTGAAAGCTAGAAACCCTCAATACATTTTAAATGATGCAAAGCTCCCGTCTGTAACATGAGAAGGTTCTACAGGTGATGAGGAATGCCATCATGATTTTTTGTAAGTTTTGAAATTGCATAGTTTAATTGTTATAGGCATTTGAAGGCTCTCGGCCCGATCTAGGGCTCAAGTATAACTTTTTATTACGTGGATGAAATCGCTTGAAAATTTCACAATACCTCTATCTTGATGTGATCTACCAACTGTCCAAATCTTGTGGGGAATGGTTGTGTGTAGCTCAAAATATAGATGACTGCGTTTTTGAGTTATAACAAGGAATGTACAGTGTGCACAGCTTAGACAAGGAAACAAGCAGCTTTTTTCATTATAAAGATGGTCAATCATGATGCTAGATTAATAAGAGAGGCCGATGCGTGTGTATTTGACATGATTGGGTGATCTTATGAGTGTGTAAATGAAAATATTTCTATCGGTTGACAAGAATCAAAGTCTCAGCAAGGTATGTATGACTGCCCCTCAAATCATAGTAAGAGATTTCAAATGATAAATGGGTGAATTTGAGTTAAGAACCAATGCATGAAGGCTCAAAGGACACCATCCAGGTATGAATAACGTATTTGAATACTTCTAAAGGAGAAAACTTCAATGATATTGCCTTCATTTTGTGTAAGACATGACTGTGGACTGGTAAGATCTCTGTAAGGCTTATCAAAATGTTAATATCCGAAAGCAGACTGGTAAATCCTTAATTTAAGGAGTTAGAAGAACGAAAAGATCTAAAATTTTGTGTGGAGAGGGTTATAGCATATACAGATCTTGTGTAAAAATTTGGAGTCCTAAAACAAAGACCCGAAAAAAGTTATGAAGGATTTAGGACTGTCCCAAACGAGTTGGTTTCTCAAGAGCAAGAAATAAAAAACAAATGAGATAGAGGGAGTTAGACAAAACTTTAAGCCATGAAACTTTAGAGCAAGGTTTTATGGGAAAATGAGAGCC
The DNA here is from genome assembly GCA_018340775.1 of Taxus wallichiana var. yunnanensis. Lineage (NCBI taxonomy): Eukaryota > Viridiplantae > Streptophyta > Pinopsida > Cupressales > Taxaceae > Taxus > Taxus wallichiana. The sequence continues at coordinate 11,194,977 of CM031236.1, forward strand.
AATGAATGTTTGTTAGACCTTCCGGGTATTCATGAAGCTCTAAAAGTTGAGATAGAAGCGCTGAGTTAAGATGGTGCATCAAGAAGTAAAATAATAAATAATACTGCTGAAAATTAACTGAAACTTTGAAAATCCATAACTTCCAAAATACTAACTCTTTTGAATTGAAACCAAGTGTAGTAGAAAGGGAAAATTATGAGCTTCTATCCATAATAAAAATCAGATCTTTTCATGCACTAGAAACCCCTCAAAACAACCCCAAAATCCTAAACCCAGTCGCTAGGGTTAGGGTAAAATCTGCAACATAATTCCAACACTTTTTCCTTCACTTTAAGAGTCAATAAATGTAGTTCCAGATCTGCAATTAATAAATCTAAAACAACAGATTTATAATGACTTCAAAATCCCTTCTAAACACTCTTAGCACATGCCCAAACAAGTCGAATTCATTAAGTAAAAACCAACAGCATATAATAAAAGATATTCAACATAAATCACACTCCAAACCCTCAAAGCAAGCTTATATCTTCTCCCAAAAATGGTGCCTTATATATATAGAGAGAAATGAGTGCAAAAACTTATTACTTCAAGCTTATATGGGCACACACACTTCACAAATGGTGGTGTTAATAAACACCTTTTGTTTTGATCATAAGTGGGCATACATCCCTTCTTCAAGCATGAAGATAAGTTTTATAAACAGCCAACATGCCAAAAAAAGAGTAACCACATATTCTTTTATAGCTTTTGCTTGCACATCCTCCAAAATTCTTCTCCATCTTTGGCGCCATCATCTAGAGGAAATATTATTTTAAAATGTGCCTCGAAAGTCACCAACAACAAATATTAAAGCATAGGGAAATTAAAAAGATGCCCATATGAGTCGACCCATGCTTAGGAATAATCACTTTGTCTCAAATATTAATTATTAAATGCTTCCAGGAAAATGCGACTTGCCTAGTCACTTGATTTACCTTTTAAAAAATGCATTTATTATCTCAAGGTGAAGTCAAACTTCCCCTTTAATTTCGATTTGCACAATTTATAAAATTTTATTTTAAAATTACATGTGCAAATCGATTTTATCTTCTTTTTAATTTTTTTATAAAAAGGGGGACATTACAAAATTAAATAAATAAGAGTAACTAACCTATGTGCACATTAAAATAACTAAATAGACTCCCACTTGTAGCTTAGGCATGCCAAGGGGTTACAACGCAAATGAAAAATAAACATTAATAATGTCCCAAAAAGGGGACATTACAGCCTCCCTTCTTAGAAATTGCTTTCCTCAAGCAATAACAAGATCCATGCATCATGCTCCAAAGAGAAGATGTGGGGTGGTGCATCCAAAGCTTCGATCCTGGTGCTCAAGTGGCGAAGAGTTGAAATAACAAATTTCTTTCCCTCATGTCAACCCCAAAAGATGGGTCATCACTCTATAACATGTGCTCCAAGAGGTGGTGTCCTAACATGGCATAGATAATCATCAAAAGGATGAGCTTTGTTAAACTCCAAGGCTGCCCACTCAAAATGCCCTCATGAAATGATTAGGACAACAATATTCTATCACATGTCTTCAATCCCGCACATGAAGCAAACTCATTAGAAAAACAAGTGTCAAGAACACTTTTCCTGTTTTCTTCTTCATGTCTCTAAAGCATGGAGAGCTCCCAAATCTTCCTCATATATGGGTTATCCCCAAAATTTGTTATGTGGCTCCCACCACCGCTGTAATCATGCATTATTCCTTCAAAATTAGAATTAGCATGGTTGGTTTCTATCCCCAAGTATTCACCCATGCGCCAAAATCAAGCACCAACCACCATATCATCAAATGCATGACAAAAATCTGAATTATAGAAGTGATAGGGAGGCTGGTCATAGTGATGTCAATCATAAAAATGATGTTACAACAGTAATCATGCTTCAAAATTTTTATCCCAATGTGAAGGAACAACAAACTAGTTGAGAAGAATGTCTTCATAGTGACTGAAAATTCACTCCCAACTCTAGCCAACTTTCCATCTAAGTGAATGCAAACCATGCAATGAGAGAAAACCAATATGTAACACAACTTGTTCTTGCTCATGTCAAGTGTACCATCACAATAATGAACAACAAAATCCATAGGGGCTGTCCTAACAAGTTCTTCAAACTGAAAATTATTATTACCACTCAAAAAAGTACCCTTCCCATTGATTTCCGGGTCCACCAATGTTAGGACATGCTTGCCAACACCTTTATTCACCATATTCAAATCTGAAACTTCACGTGGACACATGAAACCAGCTGTAAAAATCAGAAAATCAGATCTGATTTCTTTTGAAAAGATCATTGGTTCCCATACCTTTGAGTGCCCATGTGCATGATCTTGTCCCAAGGAGTCTTTTTGCTCCATTTTGCATTTCCTACTCCTCATTCTATCTTTGTCACTTGCATGCCTCTCATTAGAAGTACAAATCTGAGATAGAAAAGTATGCAACCATAATCCACTCTCTTCATACCGGGCCATTTATCATACCTTCATGGGAAAGAGTATCAATCACTCTTTCTCCTTTGCCATTATGTTCCGCATGCACCCAAGTGTTAGGAACAAAAATACCAATCAAAATATGACCAATATGCCTCATATCCATCCCTCTAACATGCTTATGAACATACCCATCAAAGCTCAACATATTAGGAGAAATAAAATAAGAAAGACCATACCTTGGGCTGTTCCCATCATATACAAAACTCAGAATTTCTGAGTTTAGGACAGCGCTCTTTCGTTCATCATTTTCTTCTTCTAAAGTCCCCTCACACTTTCCAATGCTTAAGCTTGTCATATATAATTCAGAACTTTTGCTCAAGATAATATCAACTTTATGTACCCAACCAACAAGAAGGTGCCAAACCAATGTAGTTTCCCTCAAAGGACCCAAACTAACTTTCACAAATTCACCCAATATTCCCCAATATGGATTTGTGCAAAACATACAATATGAAGTGGTAAAAATGAAGTACATATTAGTATCCTTCATGTCAAGTTTAACCCCATCAACAAAAGAGTGCAAACTTACATGTGTACCAAATTTGTCTTCCATTACCTCTTTACCCTTAGAGCTTGCTTTCACATTTCCATATGCTTGCTTGTGTGATGAATCACCACTCATATCAAAATAGGAGATAGTTGTCCTATCATGTACCATCTTCATGTCCCTCTCCATATAATTAGTAGCCAAGGAATTATAAAATGACTCCATAATTTCTTCTCCTTGTGGTAAGAAGCTAGGCAAAGGAAATGCATAAAAACAATTGGCATAAGAGTTGTTATACCTTTCCATAATGATGTCATCATCTCTCCTTTCTTCTTGTCCTTTTAATGTCTCATGAAGTTGTTGGACCACTTCTCTTACATTTGATTTTTCCTCATGCTCATGTTCATCAACAACATGCTCAATATTAGTATCATAGGAATCAAAATCTGAATCATCACTATTTACCTCCATATGTGCCTCCACCAAATGTGGCCTTAATTTTCCCTCACAATTTTCTACAACCCTTTTAAATAACCCATGTGCAACTTGAAATTTCTCCTTATCGCTTCTTAATCCCATCAACAAGATAGATAATAATGGATCATAAATGACATCACTTTCATTTATTACATGAGACATAATTTCTTGTATTGATGAAATGAATTTTTCCCATAACCCTCATGCATAGTATCAAGGAATTTCTCAAACATTCTAAGAATAAGACCGTCACACTCAAGATCCAACATTAGAGCACAAGATCTAACTTTAGCAACATTTTCTAAAATTGTAACTCTTTTAGCAAAAGAAGAACTCTCAATTTGATTCAAACCTTGAAAACTCCCCACAACCAAGTGGAATACCTCTCTCATGATGTTATCACTGTATGGCTATTTAGGAACCGTTATTCTCATAATTTCACTCATACAGGTGGTGACTACAAGTCTCACATCCGGATCTGCATGTCTCAAAAACTTGGGTCTAGACAAATGACTTATCAAAGAATGCATTGCAAAAATCATAGACTCATAATCTGATTGTCTCACCATGGATAAAAGGCATTGTTTCCTTCGACAAGTCCTTAAGCAAGGCATCTTCCAATGGTATAGAAGCTTAAACTTCTTTCCAACCCCGAGGGTCCTTTCTTTTAACCCACCTTCACTCATTAACTCCATGATTCCACAAAGCCTCTTATCTCTCGCATACAAATCTAAAAATACAAATCCCGCATCCACAAATGACCCACACAAATAGAGGAAGGAAGCTCGATACCACCGTAATGTCCCCTTATAGGGAAAGTTAGGAATTAACACAAATCGATCACATCTCACTGGAAAATAAATAATTTTCTGTTGACGGTTTATAAAACTTATCTTTATGCTTGAAGAAGGGATGTATGCCCACTTATGATCAAAACAAAAGATGTTTATTAACACCACCATTTGTGAAGTGTGTGTGCCCATATAAACTTGAAGTAATAAGTTTTTGCACTCATTTCTCTCTATATATATAAGGCACCATTTTTGGGAGAAGATATCACCTTGCTTTGAGGGTTTGGAGTGTGATTTATGTTGAATATATTTTATTATATGCTTCTTTTTTACTTAACGAAGTCGACTTGTTTGGGCATGTGCTAAGAGTGTTTGGAAGGGATTTTGAAGCCATTATAAATATGATGTTTTAGATTTAATAATTGCAGATCCGGAACTACATTTATCGACTCTTAAAGTGAAGGAAAAAGTGTTGAAAGGGACCTTGAACAGAAAAAGTGGTATTAGAGCTTCCCTCCTCTATTCGTGTGGGTCACTTTGTGTATGCAGGGTTTGTGTTTTCAGATTTGAGTGTGGAAATAAGAGACCATGGAGTTGATGAGTGATGGTGAATGGAAGGAATGGATAAAGCATGATCTTGATTCATATTGCCAAGAGTACCATACACTAAGTCAAGAGGCCCAAGCTCTCTTGACCCTCAAAGGATTCTGTAACTTGAAGAGAAAAAGAAGGGGATCAAAAAGAAGAATGACTCCGGTTGATGCATATTGGGATGAGCTCATCAAAGAGGTCAATGGCTATATAGAGTCACCTACCTCCCATGGACAAGAAGATGAAGGATTGAAGAAAGAGCAAGGTAAAAATGCTTTGTTGATTAAAAATATGTCTTTTTCTTCTAACATTCGCATGCATGATATAGTGACAAAAAAGGGAGTCATAAAGAAGAAGCAAAGGGAAGACTCAGATCTGCACTTTGCAAAATCAGATTTGAGGTCCCACCGTGAGCCATTGAAGGAACAAAAGGAAGGCATAAGTCCCATAAAGGTCTCACATCATTACCCACCAAGCATGCACACTTGTAGGGAAGAAAAAGAGGTTTTGGATGAGGAGAATGAGGGAGAAAAACACGCTGCACCAAACTCAGAAATTCTGAGTTTAGAAGAAGTTGGGGGCAGCCCAAGGTATAATATTTTACATTTAACTCCTCTTTCCATGTTAAGCTTTCATGGGTATGATTATGGGCCACATAATAAGAAGAGTAATCAAGTTCTCCACTCAAACTCTCATATGACTTACAAGCTCTTATACTCCCAACGGAATTTTATATGGAATTATGCATGGTTGTTTTACTCTCCTAATTCAGATTTTGCATGGAAAGTAAGGGCAGATGGCAGTGGTTATATTTGTGAGAAAAAGAGAAGTATTCTGAAGCCATTTGGGAACAACCCATGTATGGAGAGGGGTGGTGTTTTATTCATGCCTTGGGGATATGGAGAGGAAGCTGAAAAAGTGTTTTTTAACACTTGTTTTCCTAACATGTTTGTTCCATGTGCAGGCTTAAAAAAGAAAGTGCAACCGAAGACACTCCCGAGTTTCCAGAAGAAGAAGCAACACAAGTTGTTACAAAGACTTCTTCACTTGATTGGCATGGGAGCAAGATTGTGGGAGAACTACTTCATTGCATTTGGATGCACACATTGGCATTGCTTGAGGACAAGCAATCTTGGGAAGGGAGGACTGTAATGTCCCCATTTCTGAAGACCCTTAGCCTATACTTCACCATGCGCTTCGTGGATGTCAGTAAGGGGAACATTTGTATTAAATAATTAAATATTATTGCCTAGAGCAATAATTATTTAATTATGAAGATTATTTAATTTAATTCCCAAAATATAAAAAATTAAATGGGGAATAAATTAAATAAATATTTATGTGGCTTTTATTGATAAAATCACCATTTGAAAAGGGGACGCCACACCTAGGGAAAACAAACTGCTTTTATTTAATAATTTCCCTCTCCTAGGGATTTCGAATTTTGTGCCTCCTTGCTTATAAAAGGAGTGCTAGGATCATTATTATTATTATGTTATGATGAAGTTATTTTGATGCTCCATGCTTGGAGTTGGGATGCATGCCCATTGATGTTCTCTCTCTCTCTCTCTCTCTCTCTCTCGCGTGGGAGGTGGTATTGAGCTGGTTATTGAGAATCTATTTGAAGAAGTATTTGTGCAATCTCAAGTGAGATCCATGTCTTTGGCTTTAGATAATTTTTAGATGAAGTTTGCCATTAAAATCTGCATGTTTTTACTGTAGCGACGTCACTGTAGCAGCTGGGTTTTTGTGATCAAATCAAAGTATTTTCTATGTGTTTTGCAAATCGATTTGTTGGTGTGTTCCATTCCATCTTTGGTGACTTCTTTATTAATGTTTACGGGCTGTTTTGTATGCAATCTTTAGTGGAATCGACCAGCTGGTTTGGTGTTATTATATCCCAACATACAACGACCACTTTGGGTAATTATTGGAGGGTTTAATGCATGTCTAAAATATTCTAATGTGCAGCGACTCCTTTTGATTAATCTCGACTTTCTTTCATGGTGTTGTGATCTGATTCAGTGCATTGTTTGTTGTGAATCGATTGAGTTAGTGGCATGATCTTGAGCTCTTGGTTACAACAATTCATCTAGGGCATATTGATGCTAATCATTGGTGTTATAAGGATCTGATTTTAATATAAATTAAGACTGCTATTTATCCTTGGCCAGTGATTTCATTGTGTAACCGTTTGGGTGCTTAAATGCATGTTCTAATGCTCTATGGTGCAGCGTACTTGGTAAGGCTGAGTTACTAGTGGCAGCGACTGGTATTGGCGAGTTTGGCATTAGATTTGTGTGTTCCATGATCTGAATCGTATCTAAGGAGACTGCTGTTCATCTCTAATCCTAGTGACCTCAATGGGAGATGCATATTTAATGTTTTAATGCCTGTTTTGACCCCCACATAATCAGCGAATTAATAGTATACTTTGCAGCCTGTAGTTGCATGAATTATTGATGTTTGGCAGCGATTTACAGTTCTACTTGTGACTGAAATATTCCAGGGATTGGCAAATCGACTGAGGTTCCTATTGTGTGAAGACTATATATATTTTTGGGCAACGAATCGTATTGGTTTGCAGATCTTCTTGTGGCTAGGAGATTGCATGGTTCAATGGTGTTGAAAGTCTCTTTTGGTAGCCAAAGGATTAAGGATATTGTGGTATGGTCACCTTTCTTTGCAATCCACATCTGGAACTAGATCAAATTTCATAGACATATATTTAGCAATTTACATTGGTGGAACGACATCAAATTTGAAGATCCTTTGCAAATGTGTTATTGCTTCTTTGATGCTCAACAATAGTGGTTTCATTGCAGCAGTGCTAGTGTTTTGTGGGATGCTCAATGACAGTGATTTGCACTAATTAGGAAAGAAGCTTAGATCTGATTTGTATGTTCAGCTGAGGATAATTGCTAAACTAATTAGTAGAGGCCATTAAACCCTTGTCCTCGGGTTTATTGAGTCATCTATTTGATCGGTTCAAATATTTTTGACTGGATTTGACTATTTGTATTTGATTGGAGCATTGAAGAGTTGGTGGTTTGCCTAATTTCCATTTGATTTCAGAAGTGGGATATTAGTTGTAATGTCCCCTTTCGGGACATTATCGCATGGAAGGATTCGAAGGCCCTTGACCCAATGGGTTTGAGGATTGGGCTCATATTTCACCTTAAGATATTCATTATCTCTTTTGTAAACCCTTGTGGGCCTTCTTAGTTTAGAAAAGTGCACCTAGGATAGGAATTTCTTAATATTAAATTAAGAAATTAAATAAAATGCACAAGTAGTAGTTTATTAAATATTTGTATTTAGAAGGAAAATATTAAATGTTGAACATTGGTATTTGCACCCCTTATTTTCTATAAAGAGAGGGTCGCATTTCCTGGGATGTCATGTTATGATGATATTTATTTTATGCTCCATGCTTGGAGTTGGGATGCATGCCCATTTTTGATACAAATTGCTTTGGAGATCTATTGTGACTGGTTATTGAAGATTAAATTGAAGAAGTTATATGAGAGATCCATGTTTTTGGCTTTGGCAAATATCTGGTCAAACTTGCAAGTGAAAATCTGCATTTGTACTGTAGCGAATCACTGTAGCGTCGTCACTGTAGCAGCTGGTTTTGTGAGTGTTTTGCAAACTGATTTTTGGTGAATAATCCCTCCAAACCCTAGTGATTTCCATTGGTTTTATTGTGGACTGTTGCATGTGGATCGATCAACCTTTTGCATGTTATTGTGCCCTTGCTGTAGCGACTTCTCTTATGATATTTGCGAGCTATTTTGCATATATTTCTGAGTGTGGAATATCCAGCCTTTGCATATCTTCTTGTTATATATTGCAGCGATTTTCCCTTCATGCGAACTCATCCTTTCTATTGGCTGATTGACTCCATGATTAGCGACCTGTTCTAGGAGGAATTCAGATTTATATTTGGTGCCTATTTTGAATGTTTGTGAACAGCGATTAGAGTGATTGGCAGCCACCTTTTGCAGCGACCTGTATATAGAGATTGGATCTGATTTTCGTAGTGTTCCTTAACCACAAAATCTATGCTTGCTTGTTTGGTGATCAAAGCCCTTGTGCAGCGAACTATAGGTGGAGTTGGATCTGATTTCATGAGCATTTAAAGGAGCAGTTGCCAGCTTGTAAGTCTGATTTTATATGCCCTTCTTCATACATGTTGAGCAACGAATTCGTGTTACATTGTGATGCTAATTTTCTAAGTGAAGAGGACTGAGCTCAGTGCATGAGTAGTGGTATTTTGAACTCCTCCTTGCAGCGATCCGTAGGTAACACTTAATCTGGTTTTGTGAGCCCTTTTATATAAATTTGGAGCAGTGAACTCATCATATATTGATTAGGCTAGATCGACTGAGTTTAGCATTGTTTTTGGGGCATATTAAACGCTCTTGGAACAGCGAACTAAATCAGAGTGTTCAAATATAATTTTTGTGTACCTAGGCAGCGAACTCCTTGGTTGATTTTGAAGGGTGATTCAGTATTTAGGGCAGCAGTCTATATTTGGATTAGAGCAGCAGTCTTGTGCAGTATACTGAGTTATTCTTGCTGATTGGTATTTCTAGTTGATCTAGTGAAGCATTTCTATGTTGTGACAGCAGTGTTTAAATTTATAGCAGCAGCTTGTAGGAAGATTTCATTGATACTATATGAAGGGAATATGAAAATTTGATCACTGATTATTGCAAAATTTATTCCATAATCCTTGTTGACTGAGTTTGATAATTCTTTGGAGTTGATTCTACTTGTTTGATTGTCATTTCCCATTGATCCCATAAGAGGGATATTATTTGCAATGGAAAGATTCAAAGGCCCTCGACCCAATGGGTTTGAGGATTGGGCTCATATTTTGAAGGCCCCTTTTTAGGACATTATCTACATGGAAGGATTTGAAGGCCCCTTTTTCCAACCAATCCGTTCCACTTGTCCAGTCCAGGCCACCCACTCGACCAACCTACCCACCTAACCCACCCGACTAACCCACTCGACCAACCAATATGCTCCACTTGCTCATCCAATCCCACCCACTTGACCAACTGCTTTCGTCAACCCACTCGACTAACCCACCTGACCAACCTACCCATCCACCTGCGTGACCAACCTGCCCGACCAACTATGTGAAACTTCGAGTAGTCGCCTTTTCCGCAAAATGTTTTTTCAGAAATTCGCCAATGATTCAAAAGTCGATTTTTGAGATTCACCACAAATTCTAAAGTAATTTTTCATAGGGGCTTCTTAAAATGAACCCTGGTTTTATTTGGCTTTGTGAAAAATACCAAATGAGGTGTTGTGCATTTGCAAATGAATATGTAAGCACTTTAACATGAGTAAAATTGCGGGTAATGATTGTTTTTCACGAAAATCATCCAGCTTCGAGAAATCAAGCTCCAAAGTTGATTACTTCGACAAATACAACCCATGACAACGTTAGTCCTGCATCAATTGTTTTCTTCATTAATTTCATATTTCTTGTGCTGATATATATCTTGTTTGACCTTTTTTCAAACGGTTCACGTGATTTCTCTTCACCCATAGTCCTCCTCTTCTTGCAATTGCGTGGCTCGTATTCTCCTTTCACTTGCCTGTGAATGCATAGAAGATCTTTTTTATAATGCTTGGTAAGTTTTCCTGTAGCAAATGCGTGGATTTTAATTTGGTAGATAAATTTTTTTCTTTCCAATGCGTGAATAGCTTCACTTTTCTCTTACACGTGGATTGGTTTTGTTTTTGGCAGTGCGTGGAAGCTTTTTTCTATTTCTCCTTTTCTGGCAAAGGTGTGGACTGTTTTATCTATTTGGACCACATGAACCTTTCTCCTTTGTTGGCGTTAACAGTTGCTTGGAATTTTATTCTTATCTATTTCTTTGACAACATAAAAGCTACAATTTCTTTGGCGCGGGCTTCTCTCTTATTGCTGCAAAAACCACATGGACTATCTTCTTCTCCTCACGCGTGGACAAGTTTTGTCTCCGTTTTGACTCGGTTTTTTGCCTGAAATTTTAAATTAATCTTCTTCCAAAAGTAAATGTGTGAACTCTCTTCTCCACATGGGCTTTGGTGAATGTGTTTTCTTTCTTGTTTTGGACTGTATGGACTTTTCCCAATGCGTGAAAACAAAAATTCAATTTTACTTCTGACTTTTACCTGTGTGGACATGCAAAAATGCGTGGTTTTTTAACTGTTGCTCTTTGACAATGCGTGAGAAATTCTGTTTGCTGCCTCTTTTCTTGCAAGGGCATGGAAATTTGTGGCTTCTCCCTGGCACGTGGAAACTTATTTTATTCTGCCCAATGCGTGGTATATAGTGTGTTTGGCATTGAATTCTTTAACCTGTGTATGTATGTCTATTTCCTTAGACTGAATTTTTCCTTCCCAACGTGGACAACCTCCTCCTTCACATGCACAACTGATAGTTTACTTGGAATGAGTGGAGAATCAATTCTCTGTAAAGAATGTGCTATGAAATCTTGCAAATGAAATATTTCTCCGAAAACGCTTCTACAGGGGAAAAAGTAAGAAGTTGAAATAATAATAAGAATTTGGAAATAAAGATCCCCAACTTCTTACTCACGACTTTTTCCAACAGAGATTCATGGAGGATTTGTTACGCGGATTAAAAAAGCTTCCCGTAATCGTTTATTTTTTCCGTTAAAATAACTAATTGTGAGGGGAATATGGGAAAAAACTTAATCATGTGTCCATGGCAATAGAAAAGTAGACTGACAATTCCCATTTATTTCCCTACGTGGAAAATTGGGAGATATTTTGTCATTTTGCCATCCGTCCAGTTGACAATCAATTGGAGAAATTCCACACGTTGGAAAAAAAGATTTTGCCAAGAAAAGGAAATCCGGGAGCGGAAAGCCAATTTGGCATCCTCGACAATTGGAGGTAGAATTTTTATTTCCCACGGCAATAACAAAAAACTTGTCGATTGATTTTTAATAAATATTAAATTAATATTTATTTAATTAAAAACCTCAAAAATTAATAAAATTAATTTTATTAAATAAAATGGTAATAAATTAATTAATTAATTATTAATGTAGTTAATGCAATTTATGACCTTGCGGGATGAGTTCTCACCCAAAATGGACAAAAGGAAGACCAAAATGATCACGAGAATAAGACGATCACGACAATGGTGATAAAACACGTAAAAGAATACTTTTGATTTTTTTAAATTTTCATGTTTATTAATTTTGCGAAGTCAAAATTAGTCGATAACAAGAAGAAATTAAATAAAACCAATTAAAAATCAAAATTAATAAATGTTTCCATCGATCCAATCTTTCTTTATTTGTAAGAAATCGAGACAAATAAAAAAAACCAATTACAAATCAAAATCAGAAATAAAACCAAACAAAAATTAAATAAAGTTAAAAAAGAAATCAAACAAAACTAATTAAAAATCAAAATTAATAAATGTTTCTATTTCATCAATGAGATATGAAATGCTTATATTTCATTCATAAGGTACCAAGATAGTTCTATTTTTTTAGTTTTTTACATTTCAAAGATTCCATCTTCATTTATGTTATATTTGTCATGAATATCACAAATTTATAATGTGTAGTGTCTCTACACACACACACACACACACACACACACACACACACACACACACACACACACATGGTTAAATTTTGAATATACACGTCATTTTGACATGCTTAAATTAAATATTTACCTCACAATCATAACAGCCATATTTCAAAAGTGGCTGTATTTTGACATCTAAAATGACTAAAAACATCTAAACGCCTTGCAAAATCCAACACGGCTCCCCACATAAAAGAGGAGGAAACTTCAATTCCATGCAAAGTTACACGGTGATTTGTCTTGCTACAAATTTGTAAGTGCAAACAGAAGCTTTAGAAACTTGCTTAAAATTCGAAACATGAGAGCAAGTAAAAGTTTTACATGAACTTCAAAAATTGGGTGCAAGTGAAAATCAAGTGTTTATTCTCATTGGCTGGATTGAAAATCTAAAATTCTCGGCAAACTCCACCTTGAAACCGAATCGAACCGACATAAATTTAATAAATTGACCGGTGGGCTTCCATTAAAAGATAGTTTTTGTGCAGTGGCTACTTCGCTACCAAATATGTGGCTTCAATGCTTGAGTTTGTGCGGTCTTTTCTTTGGTGTCCCCATGAAATAGATCTTTGCAGTTGTGCTATCGTACTCATAATTTGATGCGTTGCCCTACATGAAAACTATTGGTGCGGATTATTCACTGTTACAAAATAGAAATGATGAGATGAGGAAAGAGATCCTGGTTTTATTTCTAATAATTTTGGAATGCATACAAGGTTAAGGTTTCATAGTTTGGAGCCTCGATTCTGAGGACATGCATCCCCAGTGTTGTGCACCATCCCCGCATTTCGGGCGTGTGGGTGTATTTTTCTAAATTTTCTTCCATCTCGAGGCATGAGAGGTATGATAAATGTTCATACAGGTACACTTTTAATGACCAAGCTCATATTTATTCATTAGATCTATATTACTGATTGTTTATTTTTCCATGAAAACCTAATCCATGCATTCCATTGATTAAAGAAGAATCATAGATATATAACTTATATCCTTTTTTTAATTGTATTCTTGTTTAAGTTTCATCTACCTATAGATCTTTACTATAAAGGTTTCATGACATTTTTTAAATTATTTGAACTCGGCCTTTAAATTACTAAAATAAAGAGAGTTACATTAGTAGGGGTGACCGGAAAACTCACGGTCCCACAAAATGCCACGAGGGTAACAACAAAACACCAAAAAAGGCAACAAGAAATGCCACGAGGGATACATTAAAATTCCCTAGAGGGTCAACAGAGAACACAAAAAATATATTAAACCACCATAATCAAACACATGACACAACACTAGAGGAGGAGGGTCATCCCGAGGAGGGATAAACACTCCACTATTGGGCTCACTAGAGAGGATCCACTGCTAGCCATCATGGTCCAACATTTGCATTTGTAAAGGGAGGGTTTAAAACCCAAGCGAGGATCACGAGGGACGATGTGCACATCAATGGACGTGCGAACGATAGCATGAAGAGATCTCGGGAGGAGCGAGCATCAACCGAATGTGCATGCAAAGATTTGAAACATGGGGAACTGGTTAAGCCATAAAACTCTCCTCTATCTCATAGATCAAATGGGGTGTACATATAGGAGGTGTTGAGTAACCCCGATCTTCTGATCATGACAACTCGAGTAGAGAGGGGGAGTTACATTCCCAGAATAGAAGTGTAACTCCCATGATGCATATGACCTTACCTGATGTCGTGTGACGGCCGACGCGTAAGAGAATCTCATAATGACCCTAAATGACACATGGACCTATGATCTCACCTAAGTGAGATGACTCACCTAATGATGTGGAAAATAATACACACCAACACCCCCTTCATCGTAACTTAGGATGAGGCGGCAAGTCAAATGAGAAATGGGTCCCGACACAAAGCTTGATGAGGTACCCATGTACAAGAAAAAGATCCCAAGTAGTGAAGGAAAACCCAGTGGGAAAAACATCCACCACAAGAGAAAAACACACTCTCTAATCTAAGAAAGATGCCAAAGATGGGTCCCGGCCATAGACGAGCCTGAAAAGGTACCCATGTACAAAGAGGCAATCTCTCGGAAAGAAGAAGAAGAGAGAAGAAGAGGGAGACGAGAGGAATGCAGAAGATGCCATGGATGGATCTGAACTCTGCAGACTCTAGGAGGTCTCCCAAAAGAATGTCGATGATGAGATCCTCTGCCTCTGGACTGAAGAAGAGCCACCCGCACCGAACAGTGTGTCTGCCCTTAGGAAGGACAAAATGACGTCTTTGAAGTCCGCCCACTCCATAAAGGAAGCGAAGGCGTGAGCACACGAAGAACTCTGAGTTTGGTGCACGGAAGTGTGACATAGGTCTAGCGAGTGAGTGCGAAGGAACCAAAGGTAATGCCACGTGCGTAGAAATGTCAGTGAAAAAGAGGAACACCCACAGAAAGGATGTCCAAGTGATGTGAAGGGAACAAAACATCCTCCACAACAAAAAGGGATCCACAACTAAGGGTGGATCAATGAAGGTCTCTGGAAATGTGGAAGTGACATGATTCCCGGAAGGGGCACTCCCAACAACAGATGATGAACTCCTCTGAAACACCTATAGATGGATGAGGGACCTGTAGTGCATCACAAGTGTACTCTGCGAAAAGATGACTAAGGTCAGGCAGATACTCGTCCCAATGAGGGGCTCAACAAACAAGAAGAGCGATGTCAGATAGGTATGAGTCATCCAATGAAGGTAGAGGAGTGAAGGGGCCTCACACACTGGAAGTGGAAAAGAGGCGGGTGTGATGACTGTGAGGTGAGTAGAGACTACTACTTGATATTTGATGAGATGTGGGATGTGTCAACACTCTCTGGAATAGTGAGAGAAAGAGGAGAAGAGTCCTCTGTAGTACTCTCGACATCAGAACTGGGTGCACAATCCTCGTCATCAGAAGTAGAACCAAGCGAGTCTATGTCAGTGGAACTGCCATCACATGAAGAAATGGAGGAGACAACTGAATCAGCAATAGCAACAATGGTGGCAGTATGTGAAGGGTCTCCATAGAGGGACTGAAGAATGCTCCAGACACGGTGAGGTGGATCTGAGTCTGCCACATGTGAAACCAAAGAGAACGAGAGACATGCATCATCATGTGACCAAATATGTGGTCACAAGTGTCGAGAAAGTCCTCTAGATGACGATGATCAGCGGGTGCAGGAACTGGCCCAAGAAAGAAGGGTAAAAGACCCTCGTGGGTGAAGTAACGTTCCATGGAAGCACACCAAGTTGAATAGTTCCCTCTCCCGGTGAGAAGTGGCGGAGGCTGTAAAGCGATCCTATGATGCTCAAGTCTAGAAAGAGCACTCTCCATGATGAAAAATGCAAGATGCACAAAAGCAAGACGTCGGACTCGGCCGATAATGCGTCTGCGTGTGAAAGCCCAAGAGTGCTAGTCAACCCCCCGAATGTGGCACTTTATAAAGTAGTGCGTTTACAAAATTGATAATGCCATCACGTAATGTGTGAAAAATCATGCAACTTTGACTAAAGAAGCGCTAAAAAAGCGAGTCAAAAGTTATAGCATTAAAACAATTCCCACAACTGATGGAAAATGTCAATAAATGTTGCAAACGCATTAAAAAAGTGCTCAAATGGAGTGCAAAGGGTATCGTGTGACTACTCATTGGAAATGACATCAAATTTTAGCATGGTTTGTTTTGCTTGCGAGGGGGATTAGCCTCCTGCCAACCCCGGACCTCGCCCTCCGTCTTCGACACTCGTAGGAAGGGCATAATACAAGCAAAAAAGAGCCTAAAATTTATTACAATGCCATTACTAAATAAATGTTTTGATCCTTAAAACATTAAAAACCGGTTGTTTTAACCCTAAAATTTTGAAAGGTGATAATGATTTTAATAATCAATACCAAAAAGGAATACCCACTTGGATAATGTTGAGGCGAGTATAATTGAGTGTTGAGCTCTGCGGTTTCAGCAGTCCAGAATCGTTTAGAGCTTGTTCCACGGCCAAGGTGCGGAGCGGGGTGGTAGAAGAGCTGCAGCTGGATGGTGTTAGATAGCAGCTGAATTGAAACATGGCGGGAGGTTGGTGGTTGTGGCAGCAGATTGGTGAAACGTGGCGTCGAAGGTTGAATTTGCGGCAGAGAAGAAAAAACAGGTTTTGGAGGCAAGGATAGACCACGAGAGGTGGACCAACACGTAGCACGAGTTGAGGAGTCGTTGGAGGGGTGCACCATGGAGGGAAATGTCAAATTCTAATGGACAAAAACGGTGAGAAGGTGGTAGTGCAGAGAGAGCGCCAGCAGAGGAGAGAACTCGAGCATTCAAACAAAAACCACCTCAAACCATGCGAAAACCACAGGACCAAAAACCATGTGAATCCACCTCAAACCATGCTTGAGCATGTTTCAAATGCATTCTACGAGAAAAAATGGCTGTGAGCATGTTTCAAAACATAGGCTACATGAAACCACGTCCTTATCTCGTCGAGGCAAAATGAAATCAAGTCTAGTGCAAACCACTAAAGCTAGGTCGAGAAGGTTCCAAACGTGGGAACCAAGGCAACGGCAGAGAGGGCATACAAGAGATGGCGAGTTGAGCAGAGGTCACACAATGGAAAAATGGCCACGCTTGAGCAGGGAACAATGACCACGCTTGAGGGAAACATGATACGTCAGTAGAGAGGAAAACCAGATGATCACGAACAACAAGCAAAAAGGCCACGTTCAGATTCCACGCCAAAAAAAATGAGTTTGAGAGAATCCAATTGCAAACGTGAACCCAAGGCAATGTAAAAAATGAACGAGAGCCTCCAAATCCAAAAACCTAAAACTCATATTCTAAGCCCTCAAACAACACCCAAAACTACAAATCACCTCTGAAGACCACATGCAAAAGCTGGAAAACCACGAACACCCCAAAAACAACCACGATCACATGAAACAACTCTATAAGAGGTATGAAACCCGAATCAGTGCAAGTAGAGCACAATAAACGGAATAACCATTACGACACATGCAACGAGATCTGGATATCACGTCGAAAGTCAGAAAATATGCACAAAAATGCCGAGAGTGCACGGATCCACAAGATCACTCTGATACCATGAAAGAGGGTTTAAAACCCACAAGCGAGGATCACGAGGGATGACGTGCACATCAACGGACGTGTGAACGGCAGCGTGAAGAGATCTCGGGAGGAGCGAGCATCAACCAAATGTGCATGCAAAGATTTGAAACATGGGCAAAACCTGGTTAAGCCATAAAACTCTCCTCTATCTCATAGATCAAATGGGGTGTACATATAGGAGGTGTTGAGTAACCCCCAGTGCTGCAATCATGACAACTCGAGTAGAGAGGGGGAGTTACATTCCCAGAATAGAAGTGTAACTCCCAATGACGCATATATGCCTGCACTGCGACGCTGGCTACACCGACGCGTAAGAGAATCTCATAATGACCCTAAATGACACATGGACCTACGATCTCACCTAAGTGAGATGACTCACTAATGATGTGGAATTCTAAATATGAAATGAAATACAAGCACGAAACAATTGCCAAAGAGTATCAATCTAATGAGGCCACGGAATAAAATCTCCAATAAGGCCGATGTCATTAAAAGAAATGAGGATGGTAGGGCTGGAATAAGGAGTGAATCCAAGTCCATATAACCTGGGCACGAGAACATGACCATAAAAGGTGTTTAAATGACTTAGGGCAAGAACAAAAGGGACATTGAGGATAAGGGATGTTGAAATGATTGAGACGTTTGCCCACATGCAGACCCTGATAGACAAGACACCAAAGGAATTTATTAACTTTGACATCAAGAAGAGAATTCCAAGTATGGGAAAGTTGATGAAGCCAAGTGGAATGAGCAAAATGTAAACCACATCATGCACATTGAGCTTATCAATGGCAGGTGAGAGCGGGCTCAAAAGATGGTAGGTTGTTCTAGCATTATAGCGAAGGAAAGCAATTTCCTGGTTCCACTGCCAATCACGCCACCAAGCCTCTAGGGGTTTAAGCCCCAACTTGTGGAGCATAACATCGGGCATAAGTTCCTGAATTTTGTAGATTGAGGGAGGTTTGAATTGGCAAGATTGAATTTCAACTTGAGCTCGGGCCAATGCAATGCACCTCATAAACCAAATCTTGAATGGTATGAATGCCCTTGCGAGAAATCTAGAGATCTTTGATGCCCGAAGTTTCCCCAAGAAGAATATTATCATCAGTGATGACGGGAGACCACCAAATATTCTAAGAATTAAAATAAATCCTAGTATGAAAACCATCACCAATCTTGCATATCCATGGCTTAACCATCTCAAAATATTTCTAGATACTTTTGGCAACAAAAGTGTTGATAATCTTGACATGAGTGATGTGCTAAAATTAATAGAACTTGAAAAGGTCATAACTTGTGCTCTGGGTGTCCAATTGGGTCCTTTTTTTAAACCATCTATTTCAAAGAGACAAACACACTAGTTAACCAGCTTTTCTAGTTGGAGCACATTTTGACACATTTTCGGGCCCGAATTCCACCATCTGAGGGCTGAAAATTAGGATTTAATTTGTAATTTAGTTTTTTCCTATTTTA
Organism: Taxus wallichiana var. yunnanensis; assembly: GCA_018340775.1. Classification (NCBI taxonomy): domain Eukaryota; kingdom Viridiplantae; phylum Streptophyta; class Pinopsida; order Cupressales; family Taxaceae; genus Taxus; species Taxus wallichiana. The sequence goes on from CM031236.1 coordinate 11,214,064, forward strand.
GGAATTAGTTAATGTTAGTCTCTTAGATGCATTGTGAGTTGGAAAGTTGGCAATTCCTCTAATTTAGGCATGTAGAAGATGTGTGGAAATTTATGTGCCTGTACGAATAAGCATGCGAACTTACTAAGAATAGCAGGTTCTAGTAAACTACTAAAAATAGTAATTTCCACCACTTAGAGTAGATTTAGTCAAAGTTAGTTAGAGTTTGCTTGGCGACTTGAGTTGGGAGTTGTTTCCTATTTAGGAAACATTGTAATTCATGATTCAATAACGAATAAGGAGATCTATTTTCTTTTGAGTTTAATTTATTTACAATTTATTGATTATGTTCATAATTTGTCTACATTATCCAGTATCGAGTAAGTTCGAATCTTGGAAAAAAATGGCAAGAAGAGGAAGAGAAATAGGGGGTATTGCCTAGATGAATAGAAACATGCAGGATATGCAGAGGCAAGTTGCTGCGCTTGTTGCAATGATAACCCGAGAGGAAATCAAGGTGGAAATGACACTGATGAAGAAGTTTGTGAAGAGGAGGAAACACAAGCGCCACCCTTAGCTTTTGAAGAAAGGATGCTTCGAGCATTAAAAGGAAAGAATGACGGGATAAGAGTTGATGTTTCAAAGTATGGAGGTAGTCTAAAACTAGAGGAGTTGATAGATTGGTTGAATAACATGGGAAACTTTTTTGAGTGGAAGGCTATGTCAGAAGAAAAGAAGGTAAAATTTGCATGCATGAAATTAAAAGGTCATGCTATGTTATGGTGGGATCACCTACAAAAAGAGTGGTTAAGAAAGGGGAAAGAAAGGATTAGGACCTGGAATAATATGGAGTATAAGCTAAAAGACAAATTTCTCCTGTGGATTATGCACAAACCCTTTTTAGAGGTTTTAGAATCTCAAACAGAACTTACAAACCATGCAAGAATACACAGATGAGTTCTACAAGTTGTCCATTCATGTAGAGCATGAATAAACTGAGGAAAAAATGGCTGCAAGGTATGTAAATGGATTAAAATTTTCTATTCAAGATGAAATAAACATGCACAAGATTAAGAGCATGGAGGATGCCTATCAACTAGCCTTAAAGGCCAAGAAAAACAAAGTTGTCAAAGTTTTAGGAGATCACCTAGGATGAATAGGGGAGCCTCATCCTCCTTTCGGGGATGAGCTGGTTTTAGTCAAGGTAGGGAGAACCACCTCGTGGAGTGGAAAAGAAAGAAGATATAAGACAATATTCCCCAATCAGAAAATAGGTAAAATATTTCCTAGGGGTAGAGGATATGTTGAGAGGATGGGAGGCTCCATGAAGACCATTTGTTTGTTATAGATGTGGTGAAGAGGGGCATATGGATTTTGAATTCCCACATTATTATACACATGACAAGAGAAAACAAAATCTTTAAGGGTAAATCTTGTTGAAGCTGAACAAGAAGAAGATGAACATGACCTAGAAATTCCACCAGATGTGGGAGAAAATGATGATCAAAAGGACGATGATTGCTCCAAGAAAGGATATCAAGGGGGATGCATGGCTACGTACAAATATCTTCAGAACAAGATGCACTTTAGGAGGAAAGGTATGTAATGTTATTATTGATGGTGGTAGTTGTGAGAACATGGTTTCAAATGAGATGGTTGAGAAACTAGGTCTGCATTGTGAGAAGAATACTAACCCTTACCGTATTTCATGGTTTAAGAAGGGTAATGAAGTTATTGTTGTTAAGATATGTTTAATAAGTTTTTCTATGGGGAAAATTTATAAGGATGAGATTTGGTGTGATGTTATTCCTATGGATGCATGTCATATGATACTAGGAAGACCATGGCAATTTGATAGGAAAGTTATTCATGATGGGGGAAAGAATACTTATATTTTCTCGGAAGGATGTCACAAAATAGTTTTGATACCTCTTAAGGAAGAGGGGAAGGCTGAAAATATGCTTTCTACAAAAGAATTTGTCAAGAAGGAAAAGGCAACCAGGTTTTGTTATGCAATGGACCTTGCAAATAAGGATGAACCTACAAGTGCACGAATACCAGTAGAATCCAAAAAATTAATAGAAGAATTTTCTGATGTTATTCTTGATGAGCTACCAGATGGATTACTACCCAAAAGAGATATTCAACACCATATTGCTTTTATCCTAGGGTCTTCGCTCCAATATCAAGTGGCTTATAGGATGAGCCTGACATTACATGCATAATTGAATAAGCAAGTGATAGAGCTCGTGAGAAAGGGGGTAGTAAGGGAGAGCATGAGTCCGTGTGCAATCCCTAGATTTATTAACTCCAAAGAAGGATGGAACATGGAGAATGTGCATGGATATTAGAGCAATCAATAAAATTACAATCAAGTATAGGTTCCCAATACCTCGCCTTGATAATATGATGGATGTGCTTACGTTGGATCTAGGTATTTCACAAAGATTAATCTTTGAAGGGGTTACCATCAGATTTGGATCAGAGAAGGAGATGAGTGGAAAACATCATTCAAGACATGGAATGGATTATATGAGTGGATGGTGATGCCATTCGGGTTATCTAATGCACCTAGCACTTTTATGAGGTTGATGAACACTGTGTTGTGGGAGTACAATGGTAAGTTTTTGTGGTTTATTTTGATGATATCTTGATTTTCAGTAAAACTAAAGAAGAGCATTTGAGGCATATGAGGGTGATATTTGAAGTGTTAAGGAAAGAGAATCTCTATGAAAATATGAAGAAGTTCACGTTTATGCAAGAGAGTTTGGTATTTTTGGTTTTATTATTTCAAAAGATGGGGTATAGATGGACTCCGAGAAGATAAAGGTAATTATTGAATGGCCTACTCCACAGAGTATAACAAAGGTAAGAAGCTTTCATGGTTTAGCAACATTTTATGAAAGTCTATTAAAACTTTCAAAGCAGATTGTAGAACCTATAACAAATTGGACAAAAGGAAGGGAATTTTTGTGGACAAAGGCAACTCAAGATAGCTTTTTAATTCTTAAAGAAAAAAAGGTGACAAAGGCACCTATTTTGGCACTACCAGAGTTTTGATAAAATGTTTGAGGTTGATTGTGACGCATCACATGTGGATATTGGTGCTTTCCTAAGTCAAGGTGGAAAGCCGTAGCTTTCTTTAGCGAGAAACTAATGAGGTGAGAAAAAAACTACTCTACCGATGATGTCAAATTTTATGAAATTATACAAGCATTGAGGCATTAGAGGAAGTACTTAGTGCCTAAGGAGTTTGTGTTATTTACATACCACATAGCCCTGAAATATGTGAATACACAAAAGAAGTTGAATAGTAGGAATGCAAAGTGGGTATCATTTTTGCAAGGGGTTATACTTTTTCTCTAAAGCATAAATCAAGAAAACAGAATCAAGTTGTGGATGCATTGAGTAGGCATGTGACTCTATTTACAACTATGGAAAATGAGGTGGTTGGTTTTGAAGCAATAAAGGATTTGTATTATTTTGATCCTCGATTTCAATAATATTGTTGAAAGGTTAAGTCATCCATTGTCAGACAATGCAGGTGATTTCTAGGATGAGTACCTTTTACAAGATGGCTATCTATTCAAGGCGCCAACTATATATTCCAGTTGGGTCTATGAGAGAGAATATAGTGAAAGAGATGCATAGCGGAGGATTGGCTAGGAATTTTGGTAAGGATAATATGATAGCCTTGGTAGTAGAGAAATACTATTGGCCAAAGCTGAAAAGAGATGTGGTAAGATATGTGGAGAGGTATCAAATTTTCCAAGTCTCGAAAGGCCATTCATAAAATACAATGTTGTATATCTGCTGTTGCAAGGTTCTGCTCCAAAAGGGTTATGAAAAAAATTTGGGTATGGATTTTTTTTTGGGATTACCGAAACAAAACGAGGTGATGACTCAATTTTTTTTGGTTGTTGATGGGTTTTTTGGAGTGTTACTTAACATTACCAAAAGTTGAGTTTGCTTATAAAATCTTTGTAAATAGATCCACAGAAAGTGTCCATTTTCTATTGTGTATGGGAGTAATCCAAACCCAAGATTTGGTAAAATTGAAATTAGATGACCTCTCAACATATACAAGATTTCCAAGTGCGTAACAAAATGGTAATGAGAAGTATAAGGAAATAAAAGCCACGAACACAACTAATTCTCCAATAACATCCCAAATGAAGATGTTGCAATTCACAGAAAATTGAAATTAGAGGACCATTTCCAGATTTTCGAACGAAGACCGACTTTCCACACCACCGCTTTTCGACTGGGACGCCAACCACTCTGACATGCGACCTCTAAAAAAATCCTCCCCAACACCACTTTGATGGCAACCAGATTCTCATCACAGAAATTTAAAAAAAATTATAGCCTACCATCAGTGCACCATCATGGAAGGACATTTCGCGCATCTCACAGCTAAGGGCGATCCAGGGAGCATGAGGGGCAGCCATATTTGCAAACAAAAAGATGTGGAAGAGGGCTACCATCGACGGGAAATAAATAACAACTCTGGAGCGTGCGAGAGTTAATGAGGATCCGAGAAGTGAGAGGGGAGATCTAAAGCAACCATCATATCCAAGGCATTCCAGGATTGCCCATTAAGTGAGATAATTTCACTTGTTGTTTGCTCCACACCATGATTAGCAAGCCAGTCAGCACACCGATTTCCTTCTCGAATGTGTGACAAATATTCCAAGAGGAAAATTTGGATAATTGCCATAGGATCTTTTGAATGCCAATATCCAATTTCCACGAGAGGGCCTTTCTTTTAATGATTGCGTTAATAATAATTTGAGAATCTCCTTCAATCATGAGATTATCAATCCCCAACTTGAAAGCTAGATTGAGGCCATTACTTAAGGTAGATAATTCAGCTTCGTTACAGGTCCCCCCAGGGAGATTGTAGGATGCAGCCCCAAAACTTGACCCAAGCAATTTCTGAGAATACACCTAGCGCCAGAAGCCCCCGGATTCCCACGCAAGCTCCATCGAAGTTGAGCTTCGACCAGTTAAGAGGGGGAGGGATCCACCGAGTGGCTTTCCGGGCTTCTGCAGAGGAGGAGGGCTTCATTGCCCCATCATATGGCTTGACAATTTTAGGCCAGTTCTTATTCAACATACTATCGACAGAGGAGAAAGGATGAGATCTGGACCAAGAAGATGCCACCGCTTCCGAGATAGCAATTTCTAACCTGGTTGTAAAGATTCAACCGAATTATGCTCTCCTTTAAATATCCGCTTATTCCTTTCCCACCAAAGGTGCCAGAGCAGAAGAACGAGGCTACAGAGCCAAATGGAAGAGAGAGCACCCTCATGAAGAGAGTAGGGCCAAGCCAAAATCACCTCCGAAAAGAGGCCGGTTGAACCCAGGGCAAGTTTAATTTAGCACAAAGCCAGTTCCAACATCTTAATGCAAAGGGGCAACTCAGAAGAAGGTGATCCCTATCTTCACAAGCATTAAAACACAAGAAGCAGATGGTAGGACCAATGAAACCAATTTTTTTCCTTCTTTCCTAAGTTAGAATTTTTCCCTGAAAGGCCAACCAAGAAAAAAGACCCGCTTTAGGGGGACAGTGAGGGAGCCAACAACCTTTCCAGATCCGATCATCCGCGACACACTCAGAATGAAGAAGCTTGTAACCAAGATGAACCGCATAGGAACCGGAGGAGGATGCCATCCAAACGATCTCATCCGGAGCATTGGTGATAAGGATTTGTCTCTTGTTAATTTCAGACAGATACGCCTCTTTCCCCAAAGCAGGGAGATTATAGGGCTCCACATATTTCCATTCAGCCAGAGAGGGAGGATTGGCATGGGAACAAAATAGTCAAATACAGACATACCCCAAGCAACAGACAAGTGATCCTTAATCTCTTTAAGCACCGGGGGAGCCCGAGGACTTTGAAGTTATTCCAAGGATCATCCCAAAAAAGGGCTCGATTCCCATTACCAATTTTCCAACCAACATGATCCCGAATCAAAGACCTGCAATGTAGAATGAAATTCCACGTATGAGAACCTTTAGGGGGGTTCTCGATACGCAGAAGGGAAGCAGGGAGAGGGGCTCCCAAATATTTCTTCTCCAACATTTGACTAAGGAAGCAGGAGGGATTGGAAATAAGGTTCCAAACCAGCTTGGCCCCCAGTGCCATGTTCTGCAATTCCAGATTCAGGATACCAACTCCTCCCAGGTCACGCGGTTTAGAAAGAGAAGCCCAACGAACCAAGGGGATTTTTCGATCATCGGAGACCCCATTCCAGAGGAAATTCCTCATCAGAGAGGTAAGATTCCCTAGAACACTTTTAGGAATCTTTAGGACAGAAGCCATGAAAAGAGGGGAGGCACTAAGCACACACTTGACCAGGATCATTCTCCCAGCGAGAGAAAGCCAATTTCCTTTCCAAGATTGTAATTTCGAAGCTATAGAAGAAAGAAGATCCCTCCAGAGCGAGGCCTTACCAGACCCTTTAAACAATGGGATACCCAAATATTTCACCGCAAGGAGCCCTTTTTGAAGCGGAAGATATTAAGAATGCGAAGCTCCAGAACCTACGAAACATTAAAAAAGAAGATACAAGATTTGAGAAGACTTACATCCTGTCCAGCCGCGAGAGAGAAATCTTTAAGAGAGGAATTAAGAGCCCTGGCTTCCCGAACACTGGCTTTACCGAAGAGAAAAATATCATCGGCAAATTGTTGATGGGAGACAGGGGAAAACCATTAGAAACTTTCAAACCCTGGAGAATGCCCAAATTCATCTTCTGTTTAAGAGAGCGTCCCAAAACTTCGGCAGCCAAAATGTAAAGAAAAGAGGACAAAGGATCCCCTTGTCTAATTCCCCTGTTGCTTTTAAAAAAACCTTCTGCATTCCCATTAATTAACACTGAAAAAGAGGGACCCGAAATGCAACTAAAAATCCATTTACACCACGCATGAGAAAAACCAAATTTCTTCAGACATTGCATCAGAAATCTCCAATTCAATTTGTCATAGGCTTTACTGATGTCAAGCTTCAGCATCATACCGGGGCTTTACTTGATGGAGAGGGAGTGCACTAGCTCTTGAGCTAAAATAATTCCATAAAAATGGAACGGCCCACCATAAAACCAGTTTTCTTGAGAGATCAAAGGATCAAGAGAACCTTTAAGACGGGAGGCAATGGCTTTGGAAATTATTTTATAAGAAGAGTTACACAGAGAGACCGGATGAAAGTCCCCAAAAGAGCCAAGTTGGGCAGATTTAGGGAAGAGACAAAGGAAGGTATTATTAAGGGGTTTAAAACCGACCTCGATCTTCTAGAGTCCTCCGCAGCAGCCCAAACATCAGGCCCCACTATATTCCAAAACTTCTGATAGAAATCAATAGGAAAACCATCCGGACCAGGGGCTCTATTTTTTCCATGGAGAAAACGGTCTTCTTAATTTCCTCAAGGGAGAAAGGTTTAAGGAGGGCAACATTTTGCTCGTCAGAGATTATGCTAGGAATGATCTCCAAAAGGGAATTCTGGGTGGAGGCAAAGGACGCTACATCTCCATTCAAAAGGGAGGAAAAGAACAGAACTCCTTCATTGACAATATCTTTCTGAGAGACCAAAAGCTCGCCACCCTCATTTTTAATCTCAGAAATGAAAGAGGAAGATCTTTTAGCCTTAACAGAGGCATGGAAAAAAGAAGAGTTTCTATCTCCATCCTTAAGCCATGATTCTCGAGATTTTTGTTTCCAAAAATTTCCTCCCTGAGAAGAAGCTCTCCCAATTCACTGAGAAGAGATTTTTCAGATCTGTATTCCTCCTGACCCATTCCATGGGAGAGAATATGTTGATTAAGATCCGACAAAGCTTTTTTCGACTCTGGATTTCTCAACAAAGATATTTTTGAAGACCTTCCTATTCCAAACCTGAAGATCCATCTTCAAAAGTTTCAATTTGTAGAACAAAGCCGCCATCCTAGAGCCCCGTGAAGGATAAGAGTGCCACCAGTTCTCAATTAAACCACCAAGGGAAGGGTCACGGAACCACATTAGCTCAAATTTGAATGGGGATTTACGAGGAGCTTCGTCTCCAAGCACGGAAAGAGAAACAGGAAGTGATCCAAACCAGACCAAGGCAGGATCAAACTTTCAAGGATGAAATTCTTAAGACCCCATGAGGGGCACGCCAGAAACCTATCAAGTCTCTCCGCAATATTACTAAGGCCCTTTCTCCTGTTGCTCCAGGTGAACCAACCAGATTTAGGCTCAAGATCAATCAAGGCACTATCTTGAATGAAGGAGCAGAAATCCACCCTGGATTGCATGTTACAAATATTACCTCCTTTCTTATCCCTGCTAGAGGTAATGGCATTGAAATCACCCCCTAGAAGGAATAGGTTATCCCCAAGATCCGAGATAGCCTTTTGGAGAGAAAGCCAGAGAAGTTTTTTACCTTGAATACTAGAAGGAGCATAAACGTTGAACAAGAAGAAAGACAGATGAGAACGACAAAGAGAGACACTAACTAATTACCAATGAAAGTTCTGAGCTACAAGATCTACCTTCACATCTCTTTCTTTCCAAAGAAGACCTAAACCACCAGAAGCCCCCAACGAACTTGTGAAAAAACCCTGCCAACCCTTAACACCACTACCCCAAATACCAGCTACCTCATCTGAAGATAATTTTGTTTCCTGAAGGAGAACCAAACTAGCCTCTGAAGAGAATAAATATCTCTTCAAAAGGCGTTGTTTGTCAGAGGTATTAATACCTCTGACATTCCAGGAGAGGAGCTTCATGGACGGGTGGGAAGGAGTTTCACCTTCCCAACTTCAGAGGTTTCAAATTTCAAAATACTTTGCTTGCCTGCATCGATTTCCATAAGAGCTTTTTCATGCTTCGACTTCCTACCTTTTTTAAGAGAAGAGCCACAATCAATAGATCCCAACCCTCCATAGACAAAGCTAAAGCAGAATCAACCCGAGGAGAAAGAAGACACTCCGAACCAATTTCCCCATCCTCCAACACCCCTTGCTGAAGAGCCAACGAACTGTCTGGAATGCTATCCTTAACGGCGAGCCAACTGTTGAGGGAAGCCAAAGAGGCGGCCTGCCCATTATCCATACCATCTTTGATCAAAGAAATCAAAATGCCAGAGTCCCTATGAACAACTTCTGATTCCTTAAGCAAAGTACCAGGGGAAAGAGAAACCGGGAGAGGCGCAACCTCCTCAGAAGAAAGCGGGATCTCACCCCCCGGCATCCCAAGAACAGAGCTCTTTTTAGATTTCTCCGAGCAAAGCTTACTTAAATGACCCATTTTACCACAATAAAAATAGTTGATATTTAAACCTTCAAAAGAAACCTGCTTTGTTTCCAGGGACCTTTAAGAGAGGGCAGCAAGATAAAGCTCGGGAGGGGGGAGGAGAGATCCATGTCAACACAAACCCAGGCCGATGAGTTTTTCCAAGATGACAGAGTAGGATTCGAGATCGGGACAAAGGAGCCCAGAGCATCAACAATCTCTTTAAGCACAACAGGAGTTCGAAACTCAATCGGAAGATGAGGAAGATTAATCCATAGGGGGCCCTATTCACGATCTCCGTCGAAGGACTGAAATCTTCAGACCAGGGGCGAACATAAAGACTGGAAGAATTTAAGAACCAGGGTCCTTCTTTAAAGACCCGATCAACCTCCTCCGTAGAAGGAAACAAGACTTGGAAGAAACCTTTGGCCAAAAAGAAGATTTTGGGCCGGGATCTCCAACTCCAGGCATGGGAAATCCAATTTCAAATTTTAAACCTGGAGAATCTAGAACCCACAAATTTACAACAAACTACTCTCTACGAAGCCTAACTTCCACAAAATTCTTTTTCCAGTTATGAGAAAGATTAATCTTGACAGGATCGTTAGAGATTTGAAAACCAATCCCTCCTACCTTAATTAGATCCTGAGAAGAAACTCCAGGCACCACGGGCAAAAAGACGACGAACCAACAAAGCCCTCAATAGAGGGAGAAGGGGGAATGAGAGACGACGGATCCTGCAACGGAAGAACCAGACCAGCCACCAAGTTTTTCAAGGCCGAGGCCCCTAAGATTTCAGAAAGGGACTGAACCACGGGGCCCGCTCCAGCCTGAATGAATCAGGGCTCTGAGATCCTGAGAAATGTGGGGTTTGCTTTTTAGATTTTCAACCCAAAGGGACCCAGAACCTCTCCCAAGCGGGACCCGATTCGCACCTGAAGCCAGCCTGGAAGAACCAGGAAACACATGTTGAACCTACAAATCCTCCTTGGGATTGCCGCCCAAAACATAATCATTTGAAAATTTGAAAAGGTGTCTGGGAAATGGAGCCGGCTAGTTCCTCCATGCTTCCTAAATTACAAGTGTATTGACATTAGATATTATTTGTTTACAGAAATTAAATTTTTAGTTTTTGCTTTAGAATACTCTAGCTTGCACTACCCCAAATTTTAGGCATTTTCACACTCAACACATTGATGGTAGAGGTGGTGCTAACATTTCCACTATGCTGAAATTTTCCACATTAATCACTACCTTTGATCTTGCTAATAGGGCTATTTGGGTGATTATGAGTATTAATGATATTTCTTTTGGTATTCTTAATGTTTATGCCCATAATGACGGATCCGAAAGAAATGTTTTATGGAAATGTCTAGGTGATAACTCAATTTTTTCTTATTGGCTAGTGTGTGGTGATTTTAATATGACAAAGAACTCGAATGATAAATGTGGCACCCTTCCTATGTGTTGGTGTGTCGGTGAGTATGCGGTATGGTATTTCTTTAAAATTCATTGGGGTATTTCCAATCCTTTGCTAAGACAACAATAATAATTTAAAGCCCAAGCTTGGTATACTTGGACCAATCTTCGAGAAGGATATGATTGGGTTTTAAAAAGAATCGACCATGCACTTCTTTCACAACAATTATTTTTGATTTTGACATGCAAGGATCCTCTGCTATCAAGGTGTGGTCAGATGTGCTTTTATCATACCACCACCCAATCACATTTAAGGTTGTATTTGACAAGGACCCCTTCTCGAGGTGCCCAATAAGCAATTCTATCTTAATGTCTCTCCGGTGAGTCATCCTGGAGTGGTCTCACTCATTTCCAAAGTTTGGAATATGGTGCCAAATCCGTTATTCTCTTCCAACTAGATCTTATGGTGGGAAGTGGCGATTCAACTCACCACTCAGCTCCTCTGCCGGTTCATAAAGTAAGTGGCTCATGTTCGTAAGTGAGCCGATTCAAATATGCACAAATAATTTCATTAGATCTCTCTCACATTACTTGAGGCCACTCCTTTTGACATTCCTCTTCACTCAAGCAACATATATTCAACATAAGCTCAAGCTCATCAAGTCTCATTCGGTTTGTGGTGCTTAGATCCGGTTAAGGCTCCATTAGCTTAAGGTGAGAGATAAAGCCCTAAAAATATTTTCAAATCCCTCCAGGCTAAGCATGCTCATCAACATATCAAAGCTATTTATGATTCACACTAGTGGCTCACGGAGCTACCAAAGATCACTCATGCTTTTGTTAAGCATTATCGTTTGGTTTTTCAAGCTCAGGAGGATTCAATTGAGTGAGCAAATTCCTTACGAGATATGTATTGATGTGGTTCCAAATAAGCTTCCACCTAAGAGCATGCTTGCTGCGATGCCTCTCTCACCTTGGTAGAGCTCCATGCTTCCTTGCTCTATTTAGCCGATGACAAGTCGTGGGGTATAGATGGTTTCTCATGTGAATTATACAAAGTGACATGGTATTTTGTGGGACTTGATTTTCTTCATGTCTATAATGAAGCTCTCCAAAATAATTCTTTTGGGAGCTTCATCAATCAAGGCAACATCAAGTTCATCCCTAAAGTTGGTGACCACAAGCGAGATGAATAATAGGCGAGCCATCACCATGTTGAATGTTTCTTATAAAATTATTGCCAAGGTGTTAGCTCTTTACATTGCCGATCTGCTGCCCAAAATTGTTCATCCCGAAAAAACTAGCATTGTGAAAGGATGATACATTTTGGATAATCTTATCACTATTTGGGAAGGAATGGAATGGGCTAGTGTTTCCTTGCATCAGTCTTTATTCCTCAAAAAAATTCCAAGAAGGCTTATGATCATATTGAATGGCCCTTCATTATGGTTATGCTCAAAGTCCATGGCTTTAGTGAATTCTTTAAATCAGCCATCAACACCTTGTTTTCTAATGCGTCCACTCAACTCACTATCAATGGCCATCAATCCACTACTATTGTACTTTTCTTCTCTATTAGATTGGGGGCCCTCTTGCGCTAACCTTGTTTGTTCTTTTTTGCTGAAACTTTAGGGTATCTTATTTTCATCATGATGATCAAGGACACATTTGGGTGATTTTAATTCTTGACCATGTGACATAACTCATCAATGGTCACTTCATGGATGATTCTTTTCTTACAATTGTAGAGTCTGAATAGAATGTTTCCATGGTTTTTGATTGCCTTGAAATGTTTAGTATTGATTTTGGATCCAACATTCAATTGGCAAAGAATTTGGGCTCTTGACAGAGTTGTTTTCCTCTCCCAGGACTAGTTGAAATCTTACCCCTAGAAATGGATTGGCCGTGACGAGTAATTCATTTTTTGGGCATTCCCTTTTCCTTTGATAGTGACTCCGCGACACTATGGAAGTATGTTATTATCGAGTGGAACATAAGGTTACTTGGTGGTCTTTTGAACCCTTATCCTGGTTAGAAAATTCCAAGTTTGTGCTAAGAATATTTTCACCACTCATGTTTACTATTCTACGTATTGGTGCCCTTCTTATACCTCATTTGAAAAACTTTCCAAGTTCTTTCTGATAATTTTTATGGTGTAAAATTTTTGGTTCGGTGGCTTTCACATTGTCTGGGGGTTTTTGTCTTCCTCACGATCAAGGTGGTATGGGAATCATTGATGTCTATCAACAAAACATGGCTTTATGTTCTAAGTGGGTGATTCGATGCTTTTCGGAACTCAGGGCCGGAAAATATTACTTTGACATTACATTACATTCGTGAGCCCCGTATGGAAAGAAATGTTTGAATAATATTGGGCTATAATCTTATTATCACTATGGTTCCCGTCAAAATTATAAGTACTTTTGTTGCCAAAATTATATGGAAAGACTTTGAGATGGTGTTTGATGTGCTATTAGAGATGGTTTTTTCACAAGGATATATTTTAATTATCATAAATATTTGGTGGTTTCCATCATCAATAATGATAATATTCCACTTGCGAAGCTCCGGGCATAAAAATCTCTTGGATTTATCGTAAGGAATACCTACCATTCAGATTTGGTTACTTGCATGAGACCGGGTGTCTTGGCCTGAGCTCAAGTTGAAGTTCAATCTTGCCAATTTGGACCTCCCATCTATCTGTAAAATTCAAGAACTCGTGCCTGATGTTATGCTCCAAAAATTGGGCCTTAAACCTCTAAAAGCTTGGTGACACGATTGGAGGTGGAATTAGGAAATTGCTTTCCTTCGATACAATGCTAAAACTATCTACCATATTTTGAGCCCACTCTCGGATGCCATTGACAAGTTCAATGCCCGGTGGGGGTTACAATTTGTGCTTTCCACTTGGCTTCTTGGATTTCCCGTACTCTGGAATTCTCTTCTTGAGCCCAAAGTTAATCATTTCCTTTGGTGTCTATTTTATCAATGTTTGCCTATGGGTGAATGACTTAGACATATTGTCATCCCTAATCCTAAATGTCCATTTTATTATCACCTCGAAGTTTTTAAACACATCTTTTGGTATTTTCCTCATGTACAGTGATATAGACTTGGATCCATTCTTTATTTCAACCTTACCACCCAAATTCTTTCACTGACGTCTAGCCTTATTTGGTGATTTTAGCCCTTGGCCTCATTATATTGATACTCTTTGGCAATTTTTTCATGCCTGTATTTTTTCATATTTGGAAAGCTCACAATGCCTTAATTTTCAAGAAAGATCAATCTGTTGTTTTTTTTTCCACTAATGAAAAAGTGGTCATTTTGTCTACTATGCACATATAGATTCAAGCTCAAGCTGCTAAGGTTTCCCTGGAGTTCCTCATCTTGAGGGGCTTCTAGATCATTTGGGGGAGTGTTTCCCGCACTATGAGTCGAGTCCCATCGGATCTTCTACCACCACCATCTCGGCATTTTCCACGTCAACAACCACCACATATAGGACCGTGTCATAGAATTTGCTCACACAACCATCGTTTTGCCTCTCCTCGTGTCTACCCTTCATCTCTGTCCTCGTCTCGAACTTGGATGGAGCCCACCTCGATGGGGAAGGGTGTTGCTAGTTCTCCGTGGTGGGGATCTCTGCCACCGAGCTTGGAGACTATTTTTGGATCACCTACCATTCGATGGGGTATTATGGTTCCTTTACAAATGTAGTTACCAGACCATGATGGCTGACATGTGGATCCACCCTTGGCCGAGCCAAATAGTGGAGTGTTTATCCCTCCCTGGGTGACCCTCCTCCTCTTAGTGTTGTAACTTGTGCTTGATTCTAGCTGGTGTGTGTTATCTCCCGTGCTCTCTACTTGCCCTTTGGGCATTTTGATGGAGCCCATGTTCCGTTTCCTATTTTTTCAATAACCATGTGGTGTTTTGTGGGATTGTGAGTTTAACTACCCCCCTGCTAATGTAACTCTCTTTATTTAATTAATATAAAGGACGGTTCCAATAGTATTTTTACCACCCTAAAATATTTGGCGACGTTGGAAAAACCACTTAGTAGAATTTTTTTACCCACTAGGTGAATTGACCTTTGGACCTTGTGTTGAAGGTTTTTATGAAAATAATGTTTACCACAAGTGAACACACCTTCCCTTTGTTTGAAATAAATGTGTAAATTTGTTATGGTGGAAAATTCAGTTCCAAAAGTCTCTGAGGAGGAAAGTGGATTCATGTGGTTCAATGCGCTTCAAGTGGCGGTGAATGTGGCAAAGAATTAAATGCCAAAAAAAAGAGAAATAGTTTATTATGTCATAAAGGGGTTAAATTTGACGGTCACCCCTATGCGTTAATATTTTTTTGTGACGGGTTTTAAACTAATATCACCTTGTACATGATGTTTATTTTTCATTGTTCACTTTCATGATTATGATTTTTATATAGATACAAAAATATATATTTCCCATATAATACAACTATATATAAAATAGACACATTCTTGACATATATGAAATCAAATTCTATTCTAAGTATGTGTTAATATATATAAGAAACACTAACTTATAATATTTTGGATGTATTCATATTAGAACCCATAATCATCCCATGAAATAATTTCGATAAAATGCATATAATAATTTAGAATTAAAAATTTAAAAAAATCAATATTATTGTCATTATAAAAATAATATACATCATTTTTTTGCAAATTTTAACATTAAACAATACTTTCCTAAAAGATAATATGTTCTTATTTAATAATAAAGTCAATTAGTACAACATATTTTACAACATTTAGATGGGTCTCATATCATCACCAATACACATTAATATATATTCAAAAAAATCAAATGTATGATATCATTTTTTAATCGAGAAATCAATTTAAACAAAGTATTATAACATCCTCAATACACATTAACATATCTTCAAAAAGATCAAATTTATATAACCGATCCACTTTTGACTTGAGAAAGTACCATTAAACAAGTAGTCTAAACAAAAAAACTATTGTTCGTTGGTTCATATCAAATACAACATCATTACAAATATGTCAATATAAAACATTCTAAGATATTTTAAATCCTTCTTTGTTTGGCATCTTTCCAAATTTCATAGACCTGTTCCAATCCACCATTGATATATGAAGTCCTGTCAATGAAACTCGCATCAAGGCATCCAATGTATCCAATGAGAGTTTTGTTCTTCATATATCCTTTATTATATTTTGCCTTGAAAATCCTCTCTCACATGCCACTGTACTTGCTGGGATGGTAAGTATTGCTTGCCATAGTTTTGTCATATTTGGAAAACTTGTATGTGAATCTGTAGCACAAAAAACCCTCCAAGCCTCCTTCATGTGGAATCCTTCAAAATTAAAGAAAAGAGTATGAAAAAAACAATGCAGCTCTTTTGAACAACCTTCAAAATAAAAAGGGTTTTCTTCTCCCTCACACAAAGTATGTTGCAAGTGTTCAATTTTTTTAAGAATCCACCGCTTTGAATTCTCTTCTATAGTATGTGCATCCTCCGAATAATGACAAGGAATAAATAACTTTATAGAATTAAAAAATGAAAGATCTGAGAATATTTCATTTAAACAATCCACAAGTTTTTGAACATAGTCTTTTGCAAGTTTCTTACAACTCTCTAGTGACCCATCAATGCAAGGCTTCATTGTTTGTTTTGGTCCATCAACATAATCATCATGCACATTTGGAATTTCCACAAATCGCAACTCATGCCTGTGAATGTGTCCATCTTTATCAACAATCTCTAAATAACCATATTTAGAGGTCTCTAAAAATTTAGACATGTAACTTGTTCCATTTGCAAAACTATCAGTCCTTAGAAACCACCTACTTAAAGTTTGTATGGTAGAATCTATGGTTTCCCCTAAAGATGTGACATCCACATTCTCTTCTTGAATTTTTTTATTCAACTTGTTTAGCTCACACAATACATCTGCAAGCATATGTAAGAAAAATTACACTGAGAATATCCTAGCCTTATCATACCATGAGTCTCTCTTCTCACTTTTCCACAAAGTCAACAATGGAGGCATTAACACAATAAGTCTTTCAATAACTTGTCCTCTTGAGAGCCATCTAACTCCATGAATTTGAAGAGCTTGAAGTGTTTCAAGTTGCATGAGTTCCTGAAGAGCAATAAGTTCATTGTGCCTTTTAGTAGAATTTTGGACCCAAGAATATACCTTATTTTCCAACTTCTCAACAAACAATAATTCAAGAAAATTTTTAGTAGCATCTGATGCAACTAAAGCCTCACAATGAGAAATGTAATGAATACGTATAATATTTTGTACATCCTTTTTTAAAAGAGTAACAAATCCATTTTCACTCCCCACCATTGATGACACACCATATGTAGAAACTACAATCAATATTTTATTTGAAAGACCCCTTTTTGTCTTCAAAACACAAATTGCATCATATAATGTTTTCCCTCTTCCATCACACACATTTATGAGCTTTAAGAACTGTGAAATAGGTTACCCCAATCCTTTTGAGTCTATAAAAGTACCATAAACCACAAAGTGTTTCTCTAGGATTTGATTAGTACTTTCATCTGTGTACATGTAAAACTAACTATGCTAAGTGAAATGAAACTAACACCTAGTAGCTTCAAAACAAAGTTAATCAAACAAGAACATCATGATAAGAGCTTAAGGGAAAATAACTTCTTTAATGCATAAACATGATAAAAACTAAATGCTAAGCCATTCCTACTCTTTTGTGATTTCTACTTAAAACATGAACCTAATTAGATCACTTATCAATCAAATTGGTGTTGTTTTCCTCAAGAATGAGGATGAGATCTCACCAAGAAATGGCTATAAGGCCATTTTTGGATCTTCCCATACTACTCAATTTGAGAGAATGGATGCAAGAGATGGAGAAGCTATTTCCAACAATGGAGAATGGATCAAATCAAAATGCCTATAGGTTTCACTAATCAAAGTGTGGTGTGTGTTTGATAAGAAGGAGATTGGTCCTTTATATAGCTTTCTGTTTGGGAAAGGTTTGTAATTTGGTGGATGTGGGATAAAGCCCAAAGAAGAAATGAAAAGGATATGCATGTTTAGAAGAATTAATAAAGGATGTGCACTTTATGGGAGTTGAGAGGGGTTTAATTAATCAAATGTGATTAATTAATAGGTAGGGATAAGCTTGTAGAATCTATTTAGAGGGGATTTGGAGGAGAATTAGGATGATTTGGGGGATATAAGAGGGGAATTTGACCAATAAAGGGGATTTATTGATTGGAAATAAGAGGTATAATTAATAATGTTTAATAGCCCATCGAGTTTACCCTAGTGGTGGGGAATGTGGGTTATATGTGGGAGGTCTCGGGGTCCATTCCCTGGGCTAGCCACCTTTATAGCTCATCGTTACTTGGATAGGTAATGTCGAAGAGGTCACCGCTTTAGTGGTGGAGGTGGTTTCTTGACATGGTCCCAAGCCGGCTTGGTGTTCAATGTGATGGAGTTTGGGGTCAGGCATGAACTCGTGTTCAATGTGATGAGGCATGTTCTAGCATCACGATATGAGAGTTATCCCAAACCACTTTTAATCCCACCCGGTTTACCCAGGGGGGGGAATGTGGCTTAAATTTGGGAGGTCTCAGGGTCCATTCCTTGGGCTAGCCACCTCTATAGCTCATCGTTACTCGGCTAGGAAGTGTTAGGTAGGTTAACTACTTCGGTGGTGGAGGTGGTCTCTCGACATGGTGCCAAGCCAACTCGGTGTTCAATGCGATGGGGGTTAGGGTTAGGCATGAATCTTGTGTTCAATGTGATGAGGCATGTCTGGAATTATGACACGAGAGCTATCCCAAAACCAATTTTGAGTGGACTAATTAACTTAGATTAGATTTTTACTTTGGTAGGGAGTGATGAAAGAGTTAGGGTTTTGGATAGAAAAAACCTTGTGGGCATGTGATAGAAATGGCAAGGTGAGGTGGGAGAATGTGAAGGAGTTACGCGAGGTGGTCATGTTAGACCATATCTTCTCTTGCTTGGTCGAGCGTTGCTTCAAAGGGTTGGAGTTTCTTTCTGGTATGTTGGAGGAGAGCTTGGCCAATAGCCTATTTGAGATTGCCCATTAGAATGCCGAGTTTCTCATTAGTCGGGTTATGAAGGATTCTTTAGAGGCTCTCAGGTGAGCATTTGTACCTATTTTGATTGATCCTTTTCTAGTTGGGATTTTTGTCTCATTCTTTGTTGAGTATTTTCCCGGTTTACATCATCCGTTGGAGGTGTTGGTTGTTGTGCCCCATCCAGGATGGATTTTTGTAGCCTTCCAATGTTCTACGAGGGACGGAGGAGCCAATTTTGGAGGTAAAGCATTTTGAACCAGATCTACTTCCGGCCTTGGTCTTATCGAGATCCTGCTCTTGATGGGGTTTCACGAGCATTCGACTCTATCTTAGGTAAAGGATCGACCTCGATGAGGGGTTTTATCCTCTTGAAGGAACAAGTCTAGTGGGGGTCATACTTCCCGTCTTTGAGCCTGATTTCGGTTGACTTGTTTCTTAGGAGGAGTTTGGCGGCGATCGGGTTGAGGAGCTTAGAGATAGACTTAGTGGTTCTAACAAGATGGGATTTTATTTTGATTTCCTTTTTCTTCTTTCCTAGGGATAGGTTGTCCTGGTTCCCTAGGTGCTACATCAGGAGGAAACATCTGTCCTTAGAGGCCCTCCTTCTGGCTTGACGTGTCCATACATTGTGCAAGGAGACTGTAGGTTCATTGGATTTGTGATGTTTTTGGTGATTTTCGGTTTATGAGTGGTTGGTTTCCACAGGTGCATATCAAATGATTTCTATCGGTTTGTGCATATCTTTGATCTCGTAGTGGGGTTGATATTGGTGTAGGGTGACAATAGAGGTCAAAGTTGTATCTTGGTTTCATAGAGTCTTGCAGGTGGAGAATTTCTATTTGTGGGGTCGGGCTTTCCTTGACCAAGTTATGTACGGTCTTCACACGTTTCGTTGTGTTTGGTGCGGAGAGGGTATTTCTTCCTCCGATTCAGTCCATCGAGTTGATTTTGGGCTCTTTTACTTCTTCTACCCCTCTCACATGATCCTGTTTGGGGTGGTAATGTGTGAGGGCATGTTGGTATTTTTGGTGTGAGTCTTGTTAGGAAATAAGGGATAAAATATGTGGAATAATCCCTCACGAGAATGCAACAAGAGAAACTAATATGCAGAAATTATTACAGATCTCAAATAAAATTGTAGAATAAAATAACACAACACAAAGAGACAATATTTAACGTGGTTCACCCAATTTGGGCTACATCCACCAAGAATCACTTGCTCAGATTTTATTACAAGCCACCACTCTCTCAATACAATACCTAGATCCGTTTGGAGCTATGCTCAACAAACTCTACAGAATTCACAGCCAAATTCAAAACACATCTGCAATACATTTGCTTGTTCATCTATCATATGCATAAGACCATATAAATAGACAATCGCTAAGTAGCTTTACAAAACCGTGGGTATCAAAACCATGGGCAAAACCCGTCCCATAAACCTATGGGTCAAAAAACTCACCCATATGAGAAAAGCATGTTTCCCGATATGTCGGGTGCATTTTTCGAGGCCAAAAATTTTACGCCTAAAAAAAAATTTGGGGCTTTGGGCCCACCCCTTTACTCTAGGGGCTACCGCCCTAGACCCCAACCCCAAGAGGATACATGAAAAGTGTATAGTACTCTTAGTGTACAGTCTTCAACACTTTCACACATGAAAAAAGCTCCACAACCTAACAATCTCCCACTTGGAGACTAGTTTTCCTCTGAGCAAGCTTCTCAACCCTTCACTAGTTTCTGAAGACCAACCAAAGCCGAACACAACTTAGTTTTTCCTCAGACCACCTTGGTCATCATGTCTGTAGGATTCTGACTAGTATGAATCTTCTCCAACTTCAACTTCTCTTCCTCCAAAGTTGTCCTAATGAAATGGTACCTTAACTGTATATGCTTTGTCCTAGAGTGGAAAGCAGAGTTCTTAGCTAGGTGTATAAAGACTCGACTATCACTATGCAACTTACATTCCTCCTGCGTTATGCCCCAACTCCTCAAGCAATTGTTGAACCAAATCATCTCTTTGCTTGCCTCTGTGGCAGCAACATACTCACCTCTCGTGGTCGACAAAGCCACCAACTTTCGTAGTCGTGAAATCCAACTCACCGCTTGTCCCACCTACAGCAGGTAAATATAACCTCGTCGTGCTCCTCCCGCTGTCTACATCTCCAGCCATATCTCGAATCTACATAACCACGTAAAGTGGTGTTTGATCCATCAGAGCACAAAACCTGTCCCCATGGTCCTCTCAAATACCGAAGGATCCACTTTACTGCTTGCCAAATGCTCTTTACCCGGATCACTCATAAATCTACTCACAGCCTCCCACCGCATGGGCAATATCAGGCCTAGTGCATACCATAAAGCATACATCAAACTACCAACTACGCTGATGAGTAAGGTACCTTGACATCTCGGTTTCTTTCCTGCTCTGTCATGGGACACTATAACTTGAAATGGCTTCGCCAAAGGAGTCCCAACCGGTTTAGCATCCCGCATGTTAAACCTCCGTCCAATACCTTCTTAATGTACTCTTCCCGAGATAAAGTCAACTTCCATTCCTTCCTATCCCGAGTTATCCTCATACCAAGGATTTGTTTGGCTGCCCCAAATCCTTCATATCAAAGGATTCACTTAGTGCTTTTGAGTACTTTTATTTCCCGCATGTTTTTACCGCAACCAACATGTCATCAACATACAAACACAGGATAATATAACTTCCATCCTCAAATTTCTTTATATACACACAATGGTCGAATGACATCTAATATAATGCTCCATCATGAAGCTATCAAACTTCTTATACCATTGACGTGGAGCTTGTTTCAAGCCATACAAGCTCTTCTTCGCTTGCACACCATCTCCTCTTTACCTTTGACTTCATATCCTTCCTCGCTGCCGCATATATAGCTCCTCCTCCAAATCACCATGGAGAAATGCAGTTCTTTACATCTAACTATTCTAAGTGCAAGTCTTCTCGCCACTATTCCAAGAACAGCTTCTATAGAAGTCATTTTTACTACAGAGAGAAAAATCTCATCAAAATCTATACCTTGTTTTTGTGCAAACCCTCACCACCAACCGGCCTTATATCTTTTCTTTCCTCCTTCTTCATCTTTAACTCGTACACCCACTTGTTCTACAATGCTCTTTTTCCTTCCTAGTAGCTTCACCAAATCCCAAGTCTGGTTCTCCATGAGAGACTTATGCTCCTCATCCATGGCTTGCTCCCACTTCTTCCTGGCATCTACCTGCATTGCTTCATCAAAGCTCTCTGGCTCTCCACTATCAGTGAGTAATAAATAATAAAGAGAAGGAGAAAACGTTCATGTTCTTTTCTTACCCTAGAAGACCTCTCACTATAGGAGTTTGGGGTTCCTGTTGAGTAGGTTCCTGAACTGATTCATGGGTCACTTTCCCATCCGGAAGATCCTCTACCACTGCATATTCTTTCTTGGATTCTTCCCTATTTTCCTGCAACTATTGCTTATACATGACTTTCTCATTAAAGACCACATCCCTAGACCGAATGATTTTCTTGTCCTTAATACTCCAACATTTAAATCCAAAGTCATCACCACCATAACCAATGAAAGTACATTTTTCTGATTTAGCCTCTAGCTTGGTCCTATCATCCTTGTCTATATGAACAAACACTTCACATCCAAAGACTCTAAGAAATGAATAATCAACTTTCTTACCATACCATGCCTCCTCAGGTATGCCTCCATCCAAGGCACTTGAGGGTCCTCTCTGCTTATCAAGTACACAAACAGTGCTCACCGCTTCTACCCAAAAAGAAAGAGGCAGTCCCCGCATGTAACCTCATGCTCCTAAAGACGTTCCATTATTGTTCTGTTCATCCTTTCTCGATACCCCATTCTCGCCAAGGGAGTTCCCGAACCGCTTTTTTTCGTGGATTCCATTCTTAGAACAATAATCATCAAATTCATTGCTGCAATACTCCCTCCATTATCTGACTTGAGACATTTTAGCTTAAGACCTGTTTCATTCTCTACCAAGGCTTTCCATTTAACAAAAGTGTCAAATACATCAAATTTGTTTCTAATACAATAAACCCAAACTTTCCTTGTTGCATCATCAATAAAAGTAACATAATAACTTGAACCCCCAAGAGATGATACCTGAGCCGGCCCCCACACATCAGAATGCACCAGCTCTAACTTACTCTCTTTCTTTGTAGGTCCAACCTTGAGAAACCTTACTCGCTTCTGTTTCCCATATATGCAGTTCTCACAGAAATCCAAACATGTTTCTGTATATCCAGAAAATTCTTCTTTATGATGTTCATGCCCTTATGGCTCATATGACCGAGCCTATAGTGCCATAATGTTGTATCTTGCATCTGAAGCCACAAGATTACAATCATTAGTACTATCAGTGGTTAAATACAAGGTTCCAACCTTCTTACCTCTTACCACCACAAGAGCACCCTTGGTAACCTTCCAAGAGTCTGCTGTAAATATCACAGTACAACCATCACTTCCCAACTGCCCTGCCGATATCAAATTTCGTCTTAATGTAGGCACATGTCTGACATCCTTCAATAGCCAAGTATTCCCATTCTGCATCTTAACCCGAATATAACCTTTTCCAACTATGCTGCAAGGCTCATCATCACCAAGAAAACATGCCCAAAATCTCCTTAACATAATCAACAAAATAATGCCTATGTGGAGAAGCATGGAAAGAAGCCCCCGAATCTAAAACCCAAGATTCAATAATATTGTGCAAAGAAAGAATCAAAGCATCCTGACATACATTACCCGTTGCCACATTTGCCTCCTTGTTTTCTTCCTGTTGTTTCTTCTTATCCCGAAGCTCCCAAAAATCCTTCTTTGCATGCCTGTGCTTTCCACAATTCCAAAGATACAATCTTGTTCTTGGATTTTGACCTTGCCCGATCTTTTGATTTTCCACGGTTTCTCTATTCTTCTGTCTCCCTCTAGTTTCCACTGTCAAAGCATTCCCTGAAGTAGAAGATTCCCCAGAGCTTTTTCTTCGCATTTCCTCGCTTAGAATCACCCCTACAACATCCTCAAACTTCAACTTCGAGTTAGCTGGAACCGAGTTACTTACCGCCATTACCAGGCTATTCCAACTCTCAGGTAAAGAGCACAGAATTAATAAAGCCCTAACTTCTTCATCAAATTCTATTGTAACCGAAGCTAGCATATTCACTACCGTATTGAAATCATTTAAATGATCTGCTACTGAACTATTCTCAGACATCTTCATATTAAACAACTTTTTCATTAAAAATATCTTATTAGAGGCAGAGGGTTTTTCATACAACTTCCCTAATGCATCCATTAGATCTTTTGTAGTCTTTTCCTTTGAAACATTAAATAATACCAAGATGCAAGACTCACCGATCGTTCCAAGTGCCTTCCGATCCAACAAATCCCATTCCGCATCTGTCATACTCAAGGGTTTGTTCACCTTCTCGCATAATGGAGTATAAAGATCCTTCGATAAAGGTAATCTTCCATCTCGCATCTTCCAAAGACTCAAATTCTACCCGTTGAATTTATCAACCCTAGATCTTCCTTCATCTCGCCATAGCTCCCACTCAAGCTAAAAACTTTCCCCGCGATTCAACACTTCAAAGAAACCAAACCAGGCTCGATACCAATTGTTAGGAAATAAGGGATAAAATATGCGGAATAATCCTCACAGTAATCGCAATAAGAGAAACTAATATGCAAAATTATTACGATCTCAAATAAAATTGCAGAATAAAATAACACAACACAAAGAGATAGTATTTAACGTGGTTCACCCAATTTGGGCTACGTCCACCAAGAATCACTTGCTCGCATTTTTATTACAAGCCACCACTCTCTCAATACAATACCTGCATCCGTTTGGAGCTATGCTCAACAAACTCTACAGAGAATTCACACCAATTCAAAACACATCTGCAATACATTTGCTTGTTCATCTATCATATGCATAAGACCATATAAATAGACAACTGCTTAAGCAGTTTTACAAAACCGTGGGTATCAAAACCATGGGAAAAACTCCGTCCCATAAACCTATGGGTCAAAAAACTCACCCATATGAGAAAAGCATGTTTCCCGATATGTCGGGTGCATTTTTCGAGGCCAAAAAAATTTTACGCCTAAAAAAAAAAATTCGGGCGGGGCTACCGCCCTTCAGGACCCCGCTACCCGGCCCCGAACCGGAGGATACATGAAAAGTGTACCTCTTAGTGTGCAGTCTTCTCAACACTTTCACTCATGAAAGCAGGCTCCACAACCTAACAAGTCTCGCTTTAGACGATATGTTTATGGGGTGTGGTAGTATTTGTTAGGCGTGTTTTGGAAGTGCTTGGTCTTGTTTTGGTGTTTGGTCTCAAATCTTATATCTATTATAATGGGTAAGGTCTACCAACCCTGCTCCACATGGTCAAAAGTGTTTAATTATATAATTTTTTTAATAGTTCTTAATTAATTACTTAGAAGTGGATTATAACTAACAATGGTCGTTAATTGGCATCGGAATAGGGAAAGGGTTAATTAATTAATGAAATGTCGTTAATTAATGAATAAGAAGGGGAATGTTAGCTAATTAGCGAAAAAGTGCTAATTATTATAGAAATGAAGGGGAATATGGTAATTAGTGCAATTTTAGTATTAAAAATGCGTAAGTGGATTTTAGGTGTCTACACATCCAACATCAAAGAAAAGCGATGGATTATTCAATATTTTTGCACTTTGTCTCTCTTGAAGCTCTTAATATGGAAAAAATCATTTGCAGCCATATGATTTGTATTTGATTTATAGTCCTTATTTTTAGGGCATGTTTGGTGTTTCTAAGTACATTTCAAGAAAGCAAAGGGACTCATATTTTGAGAGCGAAAAGTCTTATTACACAACCCAATAAACTAATTTAATGGTTGTGGCGATTCAGATCCTTGTTGGTGTCATAAATAGTTACAATGTGTTTTGTTTTCTTTCCCTTCATTTCCCACAAATCCATTTTACTTGTGCAATTTTGTGGTTGTTTGAATCGACATGAGTTGTGGCCATAACTAGATCTACATTCCTTAGCTCTCAAAAAGAAAATTTACAATCCCAAGCCCCTTGATGCATCCTTCTCCTATATTTTATCTACCCAACCCAATACAACTCCTCACGGCATTTCTATAGAGCTCCGCTCTCTATTGATCTCTCCTCTCTTTATTCCTCTGGGCACTTGTATTTATAGGTCCCTTGAACTACCAAACCACCTTTCTAAGGCTTCATCCATCGCCAAGTGTCCAGATGTGGTCCTCCATGGGAGCATGCTCCTCCAGGCCTGAGCTCTCCACTCCTTTCCATGATGGTCTTCTAGAAGCTTCCATCACAGGGCATATTCCTTCCTAGGCCAACCTATCACCAGGCTGGCACACCTTATCCATTCATCATGCATGCAGGCGGGTCACACTTTTCTCATGTTCTACCCAATACACCAAATATGGCTAAGTCCCAAGACCTTCTTCCAACACATAACATGGTCCTTCTAAAACCCTCCTAGAACCCCCTTGTGCTTTCTTTACACACCCACCCCTTAACTTAGGCCTTGCGCGCCCATGCACCTTTTTGTACTTAGTCAATATTTTAGGGGCCCAACATCACCCCACACTTTACCTATTCTCCACCCTCGAGAACACTTCTTCAAAGAAAGAATTACAATAGACTTAACATCTTGGAAAAAGAATAAGGGAATGAAGAATTGGGAAAAATGAAAGAATGGGGAAGTGTTGTCATTATTGCAACAAGATAGGAAAATCTTTTCACAAGTCGGCCTCCAACTTATTCCAGGCATCGACTTCATTTTGTGCTCTCTAGCAGAGGTCACCGACTAGGGCACTTACCTCCTCAAAACCCAGTCCATTTCCTCGAGTGTTCAATGTTTCAACCATTCCTTCCAATTCCTTTCCCACATCCTCAAGCACATCCATCCTTCTTGTAATCTGTGGGTACAACTCCTTCTGGTTTTTAATTGAACCTCGTAAGGTTTCAATAGCTTCTGACTTCTTCTCGACCTCGGCCAGGATCCTCTCCCACTCTACTCTCTTTTTCCTTTGTTCTTCTCTTGGAATTCCTTGAGCTCTACCTCATGAGTGGTGACCAGAATACTCACCACTTTATCTCTATCTACGCAATTATCATACGTGGCCTCAACAAGTATGGGTAGCAATTTTTCACATCAGCAAGAACCTTGTTGTACTCGGAAATGATTGCTACAACCTTCAATTTTTCCTCCTTCTCCAGGGCGCACACTACTACTTCTTCCATGGATTCTAAGGCCAGAGGTTTCCTTTCCATGGTGAGGATGCATGTTAAGTCTTCAAGGCACTCAAGGGAAGATCCATACTTTTGCGTGGTGGTGCTAGGTCCGGATGCTTCAAAACAATGGCATCTGTGATGGATTCTACCTTCTTATATACCTCATCACACCCTTTCCTTTTCTTCCCTTAGTTCACGCTTTAGCTGCACGCTAATTAGTTCCTCCTACTTCAAGTTCTTGGTCCTCTCTTCTAGCTCTTCTTCCCTCTTTTCTAGCTCTGCCTCTAGAAATTTTACCTTGTCATTCCTTCCAAATAACCTGGCTTCTAGTTCAACCGAGACCTTATTCAACGCATTGCAGACTTGTTCATCCAAAAGCTATTGAGTGCTCACCAAGGGGTTATCTCCTTTTGACTCGGCATCTTCATTAGTGCCCTTGGCTTACCTCAAACTCTGGCTCATCGATGTGGGACTCAATTTCCCATGAAAGCATTTTCCTCATCCGAGGGTATGCACCTTCTTCATCAAACAACTTCATTTCCAAGAGTTGATCTGTTGGGACTGTGCTTTGGAAGCGTGCACACAACACCTTGCTTGGATCATCAATGTAGCTCATTCTTGGTCTTTGATCTCCATGCACTTTCCTCCTATGTGTGCATGCCCTTAGGAATAGTTACTGATAGACTGGGCCTCCCACGCTACCATGATTTTCCTATGCTTTCTTCCTTATCTTCATTCATCACTATTTCAACGTTGCACTCCAATTCTTGTTCTACCAAGGCTTCAATGATTTTTTTGCTTCTTTCTTTCTGCCACCTTGTTTACTTCATCCTTAGTGAGGCTTGGAGTCCTCTAACCCTTTGTCATGCTAACCTCTTCACCTCCTCCCATGTCCTGGCACCCTCCTCCTCTTGGCTGCCCTTCCTTCACACAAAGTGATAGTCATTCTTCTCCTTTTCCTTCTTCTTCTTCCAAATCATGCACGCTGAAAACAAGTGGTTCTTGGTCTCCTTCAGTTCATCTTCTTCATCATCATCCCTCTCACCCCTGTATTTCTCCAAGCTCTTTGTTTCCTCCGAATCAACTTCCTCCATCACCTTTTGTTTCTTCCTAACTAGGGATTCCAATATAGGAGATTCTACTTTCTCTTCTTCCTCCTCTAGTGATTTCTCCTCTGCGATAAGTTTTCCTTTCTCTAGCACCTCCTCTCTACTAGGACCTCTTCCTATGTGTGTAAGTACTTGTTCTAGTGCTTGTTCTCGGGGTGCCCACCACTTGAGTATCTTGGACACTTGGTGCCTTTTTCTTTATCTCTTTTGTCTCTCCTTTTTCTTGGGTGTGGTCTTCTTTCTACCTGTTAGGTCTTTAGGTATAGCTATCTCATTCTCAAGATAAGTGCCCTTCTCAAACTTGGGCCTTATGCAAAGGTATACACACACCATGACCTCCCTATAATAGGTAGAGTCAGGGGTTTCATCATCTAAACTTCATGTGATACGTACTTTTCCATGTACGCACACTTGTTGGGGTAGACCAACATCCCGCATCTCTCCTTGTGGTCCCGATCCATACTTCCAAGGTCAAACTTCAGCTTCTTGGATTCCTTGAATCTGTTTACCCCCACCTGAAGTACTTGAGTGGTGAAGGAAAATGGAAGTTTACACCATGGGCTCATGCTTTCATCAACCAACCTAAATCTGCCAATGCAAAAGTGTTGGTATACTACAAATTCAACTTCTCCTCTGTGAGCTTTGGCAGTTGTTCTGGGATCCTCCATTCTACCCCGAAATGCATTCCTCAAGCACGTATACCATTTCTCAAGATGCACCTTGTGAATGGCCATCATGCTATCGCAAGTGTATTTTTTGAATCTCTTTGGCGGGGGGGGTCTTCCTCTGGGTACTCCCAAACAAACTTATCTACCCATCTAGGCACTCCGATCTCTAAAAACACAATAAGTAAGAGGACATTGCCAAAAAGTATCTTGTCACCTTCCTACACATGCTACTTGATGATCTCATCCATGATGTACATGAAAAAGTTGTAGATGGCACCCTTCGATATCCTTCTACAAACATTGAGCCATGATTTGTTCACTTGCATCCACCTCTCTTGGTCATTAAGTTTGGTTACTGTGCGCATGGCCATTCTCATCACCGGGTCTTGGATATCCACAATATCAAAGTACCTTGACCCCTTCTTGTATGCATATGCAGTGATGGTTTCTTTGATGGCTTCTTTTTCGCATAGGTCATCCTCTATACTTTCTCCTTCACATATGAGACCTATGTGAATTTTGAAATCAGCTGAGGGGTTATGCGCATCTTGCACCCCCGTGAAGTGAAAGTGATCTTCATGTACACACGACATCAGCCACTGATAGAGGCACTCAAGCTTCCCAAAGTAGGGAAACTCATAGAGTTACAATAATCCCACCTTCTCCAACTTCACTTTTACTTCATCGCTATAAATGGGTAACCCTTCTGGTGTCCTCTTGTTTTTCAGGCGCACTAACTCCAAACCATTTCCTTTTCAGTCATGTTTGTGTGATGGTTATAATCACTTACTGTCATGTTTTTCTTAAATGGGACTCCCACTCCTTTCCAAGAAAAACCCCATCTGGGTACTACATTTTTGCATACCATTCTTCATTGGTACTTGTGGTGGTTTCTTGTTGTTTTCCCTTGCCCTTCCTTTTCCCTTTTAGGTGTTACAACTGGTTTCTTGGGTGCCATTGTGTAGGTTATCTTTGCACTTCAACTTCTCTTTCTCTACTTCTCTACCCTTTCCAAGCTTAGATCTCAAACTTGTGAAGAAACTCCTTTTCAACCCATGCCCTAGCTACCAAACCCTCACTGGAATATCCCTTTCACAAGATGACACTTCTCCACAACTCTCTATGCCCATGAACTATTTCCCTCCTAGGTTTGTAGATCCAAACTAGTCACTCACTGATTAAATTTCTCCAATTTTTCTTCACACGGATCAACTCTAGAAACCCTAGTTCACAAAATCTCTTCCTTCTTCATATTTGCAAATGTAAATAATGAAGTGTCCAACCTTCTATTTATAGTTTTTCCCACTTTTTAACATTAAATGCTACCTTACCTACCACCATACTTCAACACTTAATGTAGATTTTTCAACAAAACCCACTTTAGCACTTTAACTCACGTGCCCAACCTTGCATGGAAAATCCCCAACCTTCTAGTGCATGCACCAATCCATCTTGACAGGAGACTCTTGCGTGCATCACCAACAGTGTGAAGGTACTTCCATCATGATTTTTTTTTCTCTCACCTACCTCATGTTTTCTTTTGCGCTTCTTCCTCTTTTGTACATGGATCCACAATGTAGCCTTACCCTGACACCAACCATCCTTTTTCACCTTTCCTTCCATGCACTTCCTTCCTAGGGCCATCCAACCGGATTTCCAATGCAATCCTTCCTAGTTCTTCACACTTTGCACTTTCCTCCACATTATTCTACCCCACACTAAAATGATGTGTGGTCCTCTCGCATTCACAACCTTTGAAAAAGTAATGAGGTTACTCATGCCCCAAGGCACAACACAAAAAAAACAACGAGAAAGGGAAACACAAGAAAAGAAAATGCATTAAAGGAAATCCTAAACTAACTGGCAATACTACCTTATTACAAACACCAAGAAGACTTATTTATAGTAGGGCTTCAGCCTACTTCCATTGAAGTGTCCTGAAATCTCATCCCATCCAGTGCTTGTAACTGGCACATGCTGCCTAATCAAGGATGTACGAGATGATGTAGGGGCCCAACCAATGGACTTTTAACTTCCCAGATGGCACAAAACTTTGAATCATATAGTAAGACCATCTTCCCAACCTCAAACTTCTTGTTCTTAATGTGATGATCATGCCATGCCTTTTGTTTTGATTTTTTTCAGTTGTCTGCTCCACCTAGCTAATGATCATCTCTCATCCAATTGCATTAATTTATCTATTCTTTCCTCCAACACTTGTTCATCATCTAATCCTCCTACGCATGCATGCTATACGCAGAGAGGTAACATGAATTCAACTAGTAGGACAACCTCTCACACCAAACACCAATTGAAATGGTGTGGCCTTATTCAACCTCTTGTAGGTTGTCCTATATGCCCAAAGAATGGCTGATACTTTGTCATCCCAATCCTTCTCTACCAACATCACAGATCTTAGTCAACGTGTGACTAAGTATTTTGTTAAACACCTCCATGGTTCCATTTTCTTGTGGATGGTAAGGTGTAGTCTTGTGATGAGCCACCATGAACTCTTGCTAATAGAATCCTTACTTGTCTCATTCAAAAAATGTGTACCCCTATCACTAGTCAAACTCAAAGGGCATCCATACCTTGTAATAATGTTTTCCCATAGGAACCTTGCTTGCAAGTAGCTATTGTACAATCCTTAGTAGGTGTTGCTTTCCCCTTGTCAAGTAATCTGTGCAAGTGATTATATACCATGATCCAGTCCTACGTGCATGGCTGGTGTAATAGGGCCTACAAAGTCTATAGCCCACTTTTGAAATGGCTCGCGCTGGGAAATAGGGTGCAAAGGCATTTCATCTCTTCACCCTAGTTTTCCAATGCACTAAAAATGGTCACACCTTGCAATATTCCTTGCAATCTTGATATAGGGTCTCCCACCATAATCCGACCATTAATATCTTGCATGTAGTGGCATCACCTGCATAGTGTCCACCTACACTACCTCCATGTGCTTCTTCTATTATGGCTAGGTGCTCATGTTCTAGCACACACCAACGTAAAATCTCATCACATCCCTAGTTTGTATAAATCCCCACTAATCAACATGTAGGGCATGAGAGCATATAGCTAACCACTTTTTATCCAATGCCTTCATCCCTTCCGGCGCTACACCTATCTTGAGAAATACTACAATATCTTCTAAGTCTGAGGGCATGCACCACAACCTAAATAGTTGTGCATCTAGCATGGTATCCTCAATGCTTTGTGTCCTCCCCTGAATCGATTCTAGACAAATGATCAGTCCGAATTACTTTTTCCTGGTTTGACAACCACCATGAACTCAAATTCTTGGAACAATAGTACCCACCGACATATGCACCCTTGTAGAATGGGCTTGTTCACCAAGTATTTCAATGCCATATGGTTAGTGTAAAATATAAATGGAGTTGCTAGCAAAATATTGTCTAAACTTGTGAAGCGTAGATCATTGACAATGCCTCGCGCTCAATTGTAGTATAATTCTACTCCACTTGGTGTTAACTTCCTACTTGCAAAGCACAAAGGATGATCAACAATCCCTTCACTAGGTGTGCAAGTACTACTCCAATGGTGGTCCCTGAGGCATC
The DNA here is from genome assembly GCA_018340775.1 of Taxus wallichiana var. yunnanensis. Taxonomy (NCBI): domain Eukaryota; kingdom Viridiplantae; phylum Streptophyta; class Pinopsida; order Cupressales; family Taxaceae; genus Taxus; species Taxus wallichiana. Next base: position 11,246,504 of record CM031236.1, read on the forward strand.
AACATGAACATGGAAGGGCTTATCCCAAGAGGGGAATCATAGTATGGGCACGGTGACAAGCCTATCCTTTAAAGTGTCAAATGCCTTCTTGCACCTCTCCCCAATGAAAGGCACTTTTATGCTTAAGAAACTCTTCTAAAGGCATGGTGATCTTGGCATATCCCTTGATGAACTTCTATAGTACCCCATATGCCCAAGAAATCCATGCACTTGCACTTTTTGACTAGTAGGCTCCCTTAATCCCACAATTACTACAACTTTTGTGGGATCTACTAGTAGGCCTTCCTTACATATGATGTGTCCCAATAATGTTCCAAATGGGGTAGCAAAGACACATTTCTTAATATTGAGGGATATCCTCAACTACCGACACCTTTCAAACATTAACCTTAAGTTGTCACAATGGTCCTTCACTAACCCATATATTGTCCAATCATCCAGGTAGACTTGAAGAAATTTATGGATGAAGTCCTGAAAGCTTGTACCACAATGCGTGAGAACACAACAGGTGCATTCTTCAACCCAAAAGGCATGACTGTATAGGAAAAAATTCCCCACTCAATGGTGAAATTCATCTTCCTCTGGTCCTCCTTCATGATCCTTACCTGGTGATAGCCCGAGAATCCATCTGTGAAAGAGTAGACCTCGCATCCTACCACTCCCTCTAAAATTTCTTCAAGTAAATGGGGTTGGGAAAGGATCAATGATACACACACATTTCAGTCCCCTGTAATCAACACACAGATCCTTATCCTTCCATCCTTCTTGATGCTAATTACCATTGGACTTATCCACTCTGACTCTTCAACAACTTCAATGATGCCCGATGCTATCATCTTATCTATTTCTTCCTTGACCTTCACGCACAGGTTAGGATTCATTCGGTATGGTCTCTTCTAGACCGGGCACACCCTCCTTCAACTTAATTCTCATTTCCCCAAGGAATGGTGAACACCTTTTAGTTCATGATACCCACGGGGAATAAATCCTCAAACTCACATAAAAGATCAATGATCTTAGAGACTTCTTTCTCCGACCAATAGTCTCCAATGATTGCCTCTTTAGGTTCTTCTCTCTGAGCCGATGTTAACCTTCTTTGTCTTTAAAGGTTCATGATAGGCATGTGCCCATTCATCAGAACTATCTAACACCTCATCGCCCCTACAATGGTCAACATCCAAGTTTTTTCCTCTTCCCCATCAATTATATAAACCATCTTTCCTTTTTCTTTCTCTATACACACATGCTCAAACCATATCTCTTCTATTTCTTCTTCCTCAAAGCGCACCTCCAAGCCAGGTTCACCTAGCAAGTCTAGTAGCCTATCTTCTTCCATGGCACTATCCCCAATGGTAAGGTGCTTGACAACCTACAACACCTTATCCACCAAGGGTTTTGTACTCCGATATTTGAATGTTTGAATGAGATCAACCACTAACTCTTGCCAATTCCTATCTCGTGGCATGTCTCTCAAATGAATGTACCATGCACATGCACAACCTTGTAGGGTGGAATACAACTTGTGAACCCATAATGAAGGTGGAAATGCTTCTGCTCTTCCCATCCAGGCTGTCTCACATGCTTGGATATGGAAGGAAGCCTCTTTACCATGGTAGTCTTTTATAGCCATGGGCACGTTGCTCCTACAAAACCTTATGGAGAAGGAAATTCTCACCTCACCATTCCAAGAGGTTATCCCGATGTGTCACCCACCACCAGCACAAATAGTTTTGAGTAGGACATAACTTAACATCCCTCTTCATTCATTCTCCTTCTTCCACTGAGCTTCCATCTCCTACAAAAAGATCTCAGGAAGGCTCCTCCTAAATACTTAGGTAGCTTCTTTCCTCCTAGGCACCGGACCATACGTGCCTTTTTCACCTTTGTCACCGATCCTCTCAAATGTCATCTCGATTAACTCATAGGTCCCATGCACCCAATTATCACATGCTATACTAGTGGTGTCACTTAAGGACTGAGCATCCTCAAACTAGATAACTCCTTCTATGGGATGGATTACCTCTGATCCTTGATTGAGCACACATATTCTATCCAGGACCTCTTCTCCCAAAGGTTCAATATAGGGTGTTGATTTTCCATCAGCCAGGGGTATGATGACCCATTCCTCCTCATTTTCAAAGCTTATGTATCCCTTGTTGAACCAAGATCCACATTGTTCTTATAGCACCATGGGCACCCAAGTAATGCTTTGGGAAATTGTCTACCTCGGTGAGTGCCAAGACTTCAAAGTCCCCAGTAAACTTAGCCCCTGAATGGTGATAGTTGCATCCTTTAAGACACCGATGGGCATTGCCTTCATTTTTTTTCCATATATAACACATTCAAAGATGGCTGTAATGCAGGTCTTCCCATCTTGATGCCATGCATCCAAGGTGAGAACATTGACCTCCGCGCCTGTGTCAATGAGGATATTACTAAGGAGCCATCCATCCATGACCATTTAATGATCTCCTTATCATAGTCAAGGTTGTGAGGGGGAAGGTTTGCATGCAAGACCTACCTCTCACTCTTCTCTCTCATGCATGTACCTTCTCTCTCAACCATGCTCCTAGCAAGGGAATAATATTCTCTTGCCTTAGCATTTTACATACTTCCTTGACCTCATCCAGGTCATCCTTTGGTGCCTCACCTTCCTTCTTTTCTCCTCCCTCCTGGACTGCTCCTTTAGACACTGGATTTCTCCTTGTAAACTCCGAATGATGTCCATGGTTTCTTGATATACCTCCTTCTTTGATGCATGGGTCTGGGTACTTCCCATGTACCACTTCTTCCCTTGAAACCAGGTTCTTCTACCTTGGCATTTCCTTTCCATGCGTGTGCCTCTACTCTTGTTGTTACCATAACAAGTTCCAAGCCTACATCACATGTCACCCATGGCATCCATTGTGTGTCATCCTTCTTAATGCTTACCATTACAGTGCCCTTGTCTTTCCGGTGTTGCTGACTCATGTGCTCAAACAACTCAGGGACTCCTCATACTTGTGCTTCTTCCCACACCATGAGCACTACAATAAGTCTTGGGCACTCACACTTGTAGTGGTCTATGTAGATCCACAATTAAAATAGGTTCCACATGGGAACTCACTTCTTCCTCCATGGTTACCATGACCATGGAATCCTCCATGAAAATCCCCTTCCATGTGCACCTCCATCTACGCGCTCCTCATAACGGTGATCATCACCCTTAGAACTACTAGAAATGTTGTTTGATGCACACACACCATGATCAATGGCCTCATGGATCTGGTCAATAAGCCACAATCCTTGGTATCATGGGTCATAGAGGTGTAAATCTTATACAGTAGCAAGATACATTCTTCCAATTACGCATTGTAAGCAAGGGACATCTACTCACATCATGGTCCCCATGAAAAATTCTCACAGTCTATTACTATGGCACGTACTATCTTCCTGGGGGAAACTATCCTTGACATGCCCTCTACTTCACAATCTATACACCACATTCCACTGTGAGTCTCATGAGCTGAGTTCATAGATAAATTTTCCAACTGCTTAGCCATAACAATGATTTGAGCTTCCAAAATGGGCTAACACCAATGTCAATGCTCCCAATAGCTTCAACACATGTAGGGTAGCTTCCAACACCTCACATGGGTCTGATGAAAGTCTTATGAGATAAATCTCTTCTAAATGGGGTTATCAACCCTCCAAAAACCATTGAGCATGTTGTGAAGGGTGAATGTCATATGATAACTTTGACAGAGAGTCTTAAACCACATGTCATACTCCCACACACTCTCTCCATTCCATTCCCTGAATCTCCTTAAGGGTTGATGCTCTTCTATTCAAACTCAGGGATGTGGAATTCTACTAGGAAGGAATTTTTCAATGTGGTGTAATCTACCACCATCTGATGGGGGTCATACTTCCTATACCAGCTATGCGCATGCCCTTTAACGTTGTTACAAAACTGACTAGCCTTCCATTCTCGGGGTTGTGATCCCCTTTGCATGCCATAAAACTCACACTTGTGAACATGCTCCAAAGCATCTTCAATACCCATAATCTAAAAAAATGTAAAGACATCTCAAAAACACTTGGGGGGTGGTTGGGGTCCTTGTCCTCCCGAGCCAATCAGAGCCTTGGTTTCCTCCAGTGTTTCCTCCTCCACCGGATCCACTAGATCCACCAGTCCTGCCTCTAACCCACCGATCCACTGGATCCACCAAGTCCTGTCCCCAGTCCCACCAGTTCCACCTCCAAGATCCTCCTACAGATCCTATAGCCAAGAATGGCCCAAAGGGCTCAAGTGTGGTCACCTAGGGTCCCCAAAGTTCCACTAAACTACACGCCAACCATGCTCTGATAATAACCATCCCACTACCAATAGATGTGTGTCCACACCACTCCCCTGTGTTACCCAAAGCCTTGTGTATTTTCTCTCTCTGTCCAAAAATTCCTCCAAACACTGGAATGGTATGTGCAGCCATAGAAGTCCCAAACTGAAAATTATATCTCCTGGGTGCAGATCGGTCACTTCCACTGATACCAATTGGGTTAACAATATTCTTCCCTTGATCTAGGAAAACCAAGCACCAGGGTTTGGTCACTAGGTGGGTTTAGATGCATGCCAACAATGACTCTTCTCTCTCCACATGATGAAATCTCATCAGAAGCCGAAGGGGTCTCTCTTACGTGCTTGCCAAGATGGGGTAGCACAGACTTCTCAGGTTCCACATCCTCTGCGTGAACCTCAAATCCTTCCCACAACATCTACCTCCATATATCCATCACACTTGCAACCTCACATTGTCTAGCAATCTCCCTTTCACACTTCACTATACTTGAGTCCATCTCTCCTCCCTTTCTTTCTCAATCATAATATCTTCCATCTTCCTCCACCCTAGCTTCCTCACCCAATGCTTAGAATGGTTTAGCCGGCCATCATGAAATGCCTCTAAACTCAAGGTAACAATCAAGATCTTCATTTCCAGAGGGATAACACATAGAAATGATCCTCTGGGCTCCCACAAAAACTCAAACTCAGCAACGTCCAGACAAGAATACGTGGAAATAGCATATTCCAGGGTGTAGCTAGCAGCACTCCTTTCCACCAATGATCCACAACATGAGTCCATGTCATATCTATCTTGCAGCCTCTGGTACTCTTCTTGGGTCCACACGCATGATCTATAATACCAGCTTGATCTAGATGCATATGCCGAGAGCCATTCATACAACTCTACTTGGGAAGCAACAAAAAAAATTCATACAAATCATGGTAGAGGTTCTCTTCTACCCATCTACGTGCATCAAACTCAGTCCAGTGTTGAATCTCTGAGAAAATTCATCCTCCGTGCTCTTAAACCATGATTCAACACTTTCCAAGTTAAATGCTCTGTTCATCACTCATTGCACAGATCATGATGTATGTTATTTCCCACTACAACTTTGAAAAGAGGTCCCAAAAATGGAACCAAGATGTAGTCATTTTTACACCCACCAAAGAACAAGGGAACCCCATGCGCACGCCGACCTATCACCCAATGGGCACTGCTGCTCACCCGAGGCACGCATGGGTGCCGAGTCTCTCCTTTATGTGAGTTTAGTGGGAAACATCATCTATGATAGGAATTTAAAGAGAGTGAGTGGAAATGAGACATGTAATCATCATAGAGCTCAAAATGGCTTCTAGACCAATGCAATCATTCCAACAGAAAGATACTTTAATAGAATAGGACTGAAATCAAAAAAAAGGAAAATGCATAAGGATTCATACTTATTTCATAAACATACATGAAAAAAACTATGAAGATATGAGGATGGACCAAAATCATTAATGATCATATTCAAATAAGTTGGTAACCTCATTACATCCATTAGATTCATTACAGAACATCACAATATGGCAGACCAAAGTCATACATCATAACTGGATCTACATTCCTTAGCTCTCAAAAAGAAAATTTACAATCCCAAGCCCCTTGATGCATCCTTCTCCTATATTTTATCTACCCAACCCAATACAACTCCTCGTGGCATTTCTGCAGAGCTCCACTCTCTATTGATCTCTCTCTTTATTCCTCTGTGCTTGTATTTATAGGCCCTTGAACTACCAAACCACCTTTCTAAGGCTTCAGATCCATCACCAAGTGTCCAGATGTGGTCCTCCATGGGAGCATGCTCCTCCAGGCTGAGCTCTCCACTCCTTGCCATGATGGTCTTCTAGAAACTTCCATCATAGGGCATATTCCTTCATCATGCATCATGGTTAAGTCACGGACATGCTTTTCTCATGTCCTACCCGATACACCAAATATGGCATCTACCTTTATGCCCGCAATTACCGTGAATTAATAGAAACATGTAAAACTAGAAAAAGTGAAGAAAACGTTACAGAAACAACGAGTAATAATGATAGATTACAAAAACATTGGGAGAATTGAAAGAGGCTATGAAGGAAGAGAAATAAAAGGTCAAAAAATGGGAACAAAGCCTAGATGATGAGAAAAAACAAAATGAAATATTGCAACAGGAATTGGCGAAAGAAAAAAAGAAATACATTCTTCCAACATCAAACTATTTGGATTTCATAAAAAGGCATTGATTAATATGATGGATAATGTTTGGGGAAAATAAACCAAAAAATTGATGATTTGATTAGATTGTTTGAATTCATGATTGATCTACAAGAGAATCTGTGATAAGCTCCGTGAATACGTAACAAGTAGCAGAAAAGTGATGGATTTAAGAGAAAGAAAATTTTAGAAGCTATCTACAAATTCGATTACGTAGGCGGCATCCGAGGAATTCAGAACCGGTTTGATGCCTCAATAAAGGTATCATCTATCATTCAAAAGTGTGTGATGTTGGGCGAAGCACATGAATTGTTGAATAAGTGTCAAAGAATGTTACGGAGTCTGCATGGAAAGGTACAAGAGTTCACAAATCTTGGTTTGCCAATGCCTTTTGACAAAACACGCCAATTCATTATGAAGGATGCATTCCAGAAGAAGATGAAAGAAAAAATGACTCAAGAGAAGGACCAAATTCCTAAGAAGCTAGATGAGACAAACTTTTTTGACTCTATTAAACCATTGATAACCTTGTCAGTAAGTTTGCATACAATAGTAAAGGAAATCTCCACTATCAGTTATGAATTGCTAACAAAGTTACATGTCAGTCACTCTGATTTACAACAAATTACAATTCCAACAGATGAAGAGTGGAACATGTTATAGAAGATGATATACTTTTTAAAGTTGTGAGCCGATTCCAAGTTGAAGAGGCAATTTGGTTTTGTTGTTTCTATTATTTGGGAGGAAATATGATAATGGAGTCCCATTTCGGGAAGCGACGAAGTCTCAAATGTGCACAACAACGATTTAATCAATCATATTCAACATAAATTCATAATGTAAACATTATAAATATATAGGAAAGGATCTCCTAAAAATAAGGAGCCCTATTCAAAATCCTATAACCACTCCTCTAAATGGGAGTTCCTATATCCTACATGAGAACAAATTGTTCTCCTGATTATGTAAGTTGTTTAAACAACTTACATAATATTATAATATATATTCTAACAAATATAACTAACCCAATGTTATTGTTACATACGTAACAATAACTTACATTTAACCCTATGTAATATTATCTAACATATACACAAGCACCCACATGTGAGGACTATTCCTAACAAAATCATGGTCATGGATAAAAATAGTAAATTGTCTTATTAATAGACTAGAGTTATCTTTATGTTTATTGTATTAATAAACATGTGATATTTAGGTTGCTTGTGGTTGAAGCAAAATTTTACAAAGAGGTGCACAAGTTATATATATGTGCATGGATTTACTCTTTACCGTATTTAGATCCTAACATAAATAAGGGTAATTTAATTTTAAAATTTTTTTCATTTGTTGCAATGACTAATATTTTCTAACCTATACACAATCACCCACATGTGAGGACTATTCCTAAAAAATCATGGTCATGGATAAAAATAGTAAATTGTCTTTTTAATAGACTAGAGTTATCTTTATGTTTATTGTATTAATAAACATGTGATATTTAGGTTGCTTTTGGTTGAAGCAAAATTTTACAAAGAGGTGCACAAGTTATATATGTGCATGGATTTACTCTTTAGTGTATTTAGATCCTAACATAATTAAAGGGTAATTTAATTTTAAAAATTGTTCCATTTGTTGCAATGACTAATATTTTCTAACAAAATCATGGTCATGGATAAAAATAGTAAATTGTCTTTTAATAGACTAGAGTTATCTTTATGTTTATTGTATTAATAAACATGTGATATTTAGGTTGCTTGTGGTTAAAGCAAACTTTTACAAAGAGGTGCACAAGTTATATATATGTGCATGGATTTACTCTTTAGTGTATTTAGATCCTAACATAATTAAGGGTAATTTAATTTTGAAAATTGTTCCATTTGTTGCAATGACAATCTTCAATTTTTTCATACAAGGCATGTCTCAATCAAGTTGAATGAGGAATAGTGTTATTTTTAAATTTTCATTTCAGTAATGATTTAAGAAAAGCCACTTATTATATCTCAAATTAAGCACTACAACTCTTATATGCCTAAACTATATAATAATGTAAATGTATTGTGATTTAATAGACAACCAACCACGATGTATGCTTTCTATAAAAGAGATCAACAACATTGTATGTGAAATATATTAAATACTCATTAAAACATGACTTTGTAATCTTTCTATAATCAAAATGGAAATGGAATCAATATGATTACCTTTAGGCACATGTAAGTTTGGGGTGAGTGTTAATCCTTGTTTGAGATTCAGAACAATGTACTAAATATTTGAATATATTAATTATTATATGAACATCTATATCATGGGATATCCACAAATGGAAGCTTCCAACTTGATGGACCTGGATCATCTCTATCATTTGATTCACCAGATCTCTGAGACTAACTCTCTCTTTCTTGATAGTCAACCGTTGTTGTAATAGGTTCTTTGTTGTATTTGTGCTATTTTTTTAGCCCCTCCCTTTCATTAATTTACTTCCATACTATTAGAGTCCATCATAGGAAAAGTTATCCACTTCATATTGTGATGTGTAAATTCTCAAACAATTTTCCAATTTTTTTCAAGCTTGTTTTGCAATTTTGACTTTATAAAGGCCAAGGAACTAAAAATTCTCTCATCTTCAATTGAACCCAAAATCATTGTTTGACATAGATCAGCCAATGAGAAAAAATCAAACATCGTTTACTATAAAATAGTACTTACCCCATTTTTTCCCATAGTCGGGTTATTGCTCCACACTCTAAGGGATTATCCAAACCTTTGAATTGTTGAATCATTACAAAGCTGAATTCATGAGATTGATCAATCAACTGTCTTTTCTTAAAATAACTATAATATGCATTCCATTTATATCATATATTACAAAATGTTGAATCGGTATAGTCACCTATTGAGTAGTCTTCCTAATATCTTTCATTTTGGATAGGAGTCCAAAGTTGGGATTTACTAGAGCCATTGCTTCAAATAAATCATCCCTTATAAATCGTTCCCTTATTTCTTCTAGTAGGGAAACTGTAATTTCTCTTGACCTCTCCTTGTTGATGATACAATATTATCAAACAATGACCACCTGTGACATTTACCTTCTCAACCTTACCGATTACTACTTTAAACATGTACATCCATATCTCATAGCCACGTATATAAGCACATAATTTTCCAAAACAATTGAGCTTCATAAATCTATTTGCATTTCCAATATTTATCAAACCATTCCAACCATTAAAATTTTGACTGTAAAATTAGTTTCATTGAGAAACCTATATTCTATTGCCATACAAACTTGTTTCCTAAAACTAGAAAAATAAAAAATATAGATAGTTCTTTCTTGTGCTTGTTTAATTAAATGATGCATTTCTTCCAACATGGGAAGGAGACCACACAACATTACAATGACTCTATATCAATCAAATTATGTATCAAATCTTGGGCCTTTTCCACTTTCATGCGATTCTGCCACATCACTCCTAATAAGGATTGATACTCTTTGTACACCCTATGAACTAGTTGGTACAATGAGATCCATTTGGTGTCGACATCTTTTAACAGTTTATGCCCATTTTTTATTCCTAAAAATACTTGGAATTCGATAAACCTTTTAGGACTACAAAAAAATAAGCATGCACCTCTCGAACAAGGTCTTCAACTTTTGCTATAGGTTCGATTTGCTAACTATTTTTAAAGCTAAGTTCATTCTATGAGCCATATAATGAATGAAAATAATATAAGGGCAATGAGATGTTTGGATTCTTACACTCATTTCATTATGATGACCTTTCATTACTGAGATGCCCCATCTTCCCGACACATACCATCTTTTATGCAATTGTAACATCATCCATGTCACCAATAATATCCTTTAAAAATTTAGCACCAAATCACAAAGGTTTTCATCATGGAGTTCTCTCTCATCTTGTGAATGGAAAGTAAGTGAGGCTATCTCACATATTTCTCAACAGTATACACATGCATACAAACCCAAAAAAGATATTATCTACTACGTAACCTATCAAATAGACAAAGATATGTATCATGCAAAATTTAGTTTCTCTTTCAAGTATTCTTTCTCAACCATAGCTAGGCATTTTTCCCAATCCCAACCACTACTTTTTGACCAGTGAGAATGAGGAAAGTGTGGGACACCAAGAAAATAAAACATCTTCTTTTTTTTAGGAAAATATGTTATAGGACAACCTCTTTTCAAAATGTGAAAAATAGTAGCTAGTTGAACTGTTTTACCTGAAAGACTATTTTGAATGATCTTGTTGAATTGAGAGGTAATTGTCCCTCCATTCGTTATAACTATTCTTTCATTTCTCTTGTGTTCTTCAAAAAAAAATCATACCTAATATGAAAACAATCATCTGTAGTTTTCCATCTGGAAACATTCTTCTCAATGCCATCTACAATTATCTTTTCATATATCTTTCCTACATGCTTCTCAATAGTATCCAACTTAAGTTGCATTGTCTTGTCCCTACCCAATTTCCAGCTATAGATTGTATATTTTCATTCTTTAGGAGGTTCACTTTATTCTCATTTTCAACAGGTTTAATAAATGGAAACTTAGAAACCCACTCTAACCTAAAAATCCTTCCCAAGTCCCATTTTATTTTCTTTCTCTTTCTTCTAGAAATAGGATCCCCTAAGTATTTGCCTTGGTGGAATTTATATTTCATTGATCGCCACTGCAAGAAGTTTCACCTCCAACATTCACTTGGGCACTATAGGTGATGCAGTGTCATCTTCATTCAATTGGGTAGGTGGTACAATGTCAAACTCGACATCATTCAATGGAATGTCTTTAAGGGGAGGCATTTCATTGTTGTTGTCATTGACAACATTAGGAAAATAAAAAATGAACACATTCTCATTCTGAGTTTTATTTTGAATTTAATCATTATCCCTTGATTGTGATGGTCTGTTGGAGAAGGATGGGTTTCTTTAGATGGTTTCTCAAAATAAGATGTTATTTTTTGAATGTTAGTACCACTACCAGGAGGGGTTGGAATAGTTTTTTTGTCGAGGCTAAGCTTCCTTTTTAGGTGCCATTTTGTTGAATCAGTGAATCCTGTAGAATTGAAAGAAAAAGATACAACATGTTAGATTAAATGATATTGATATGTGCACAAGACATCTCAACATGAGAAATATGTATAAATAAAAATATTACGCATGCAAATGCATTCAGATGAATTGATTTAGGTAGAAAGACAACAAAAAGAAGAAATTCATCGTGAAGCATCTCAAAGGCACTCTCATTGATGATTGCTAATGTTAACATTGATTACAAACAAGTGATTTCAATATCCATATTAATGTTCTCAAAACACTAGATAGTGTTAGAAAGCGGAACATTGAGAGGGGGTGAATCAATGTTCATTTAGCTTTACAAATCACAAACTCAACCACTTAATCTGAAAAACAATTCAAAAGAGAGAAAACATCAACACACATACACATGAGACAATAAGTTTTAAGTGGGAAACCCAAATACGAAGAAAACACACTAAATTAGTGCACTGTGTGTGGCAAAAATATTACAAACAATTATTGAGCTACAACTCAACTCTTAAGGCTACAACCTCAGTATCACACAAGTTATAACTTGGTGAACAAAACACCAAATTATTTATTGATTTAGCTTAGTTGCATCTAGCCTTCGCAAGCTATTACTACTTGCAAGGAAGCAACAACTCCTTGATACAAAAAAATCAAAGTTGATCACACTTCGGTTTGATGCTCAACATCGATTATGATCCTAGATTTACAATTTATCTTTGTTTCCCCGACTATCTTTGAATCCTTCTTCTTGGCTTGATTTGTGATCTTGAGAATAGAACCTTCACTCACTAATTACCATCTCATACATGAATGACACCAATATAACTATACTCCACTCTCCCATTTCAATCTCTTGACATATACATTGCACATGAACTCAAACTCTTCTTACCTCTTGGATTCATTGTTTTATAGCAGCTATATAAACAAAACAAACTTGTCTTTTACTTCATCTTAATTCATAGACAAAACCACACTTTACTCCTTCTCTGTCTTCTAAACCTATATACTCGAACCATTCTAACATATATCTTCAACTATTTCACAACATCACATTCATATCTTCTTTGTATACTACTCTGCACTCTATCTTTCTTCTAGTACACTTTTTCTATTTTTACTTATATTCTCAATCTCAACTAGAATTCAATTTTCTAGCTCCTTAGACTCACCCTTCATATTCTATTTCTTACGTTTTCATTTTTTTCTTAATTCAAGCCAAATTCACTTTACATCCTTTTATTTTATCTTCTTCTTGTAACTCCCACACCAATCCTTTTGACTTATTTTTCAATAACATCAAACAAATCCAAGAGACTTTGCAGCTTTTGAATAAGAGAAAGATGTGACTTTCGGTCTTCTCCTTCCTACCCCTAATTTACCTCAAGCATTTGAAACCAATCAATTCTTTTCAACTCCCTTATGAAACCATGAATATTTGGCTTTGTGGTTCAATATAAGAATATCAAGTCATATAGATCATTTTGCATCCTTTAAGACACAGATGAGTCTTGGAGAATTTTCAAAACAAAGACACTTATCCATACTTACTTGAATGTTTTAAGATCTCTGAATCTCCTATATTATCCCAAGCAACCAAAATTTGAGGTTTTGAACTTGACCAAGGTTTAGGATATGAAGAAAACACAGTTCTTTGCAATTCATTGTCCTTGTTGTAGGATTTGATGAATTCAAGCTTATAATATCGAATATTTTCGATCTCGGACATGGTTAAGAGACCATTTTCAACCTTCATGTAACCTCTTATTAGACTACCCTTGAAAAACTTTCAACCAAGGACTTCAAGAACTTACGAGAATGCACAACATAGCTATTTTTGTGATCCGAGCATGAAGATTCAAAAATACTTTTGTGTAAAAATTCTCATTCAAGGTGTCATATTATGGTCCAAAACCTTTTGAAAATTTTTACAGATGGTATTACTAAAATTTTATTCAAGTTTTAGCTAATTTCATTTGATGAAATGATCATGGTGATCAAAAATTCCTTCAACGAAAGCAGAGGTAGGGCATAAACATAGTCCTATGCCCGAGAGTGCTAATGAAACAATTTCTTCAATCAATATGCATAGATTTTGAATATGAAATCATCTGCACCTCATTCATGATGGAAGAACATTCTCAACTCCATACCAACTTCTTGAAGACTATCCTTCGAAGAACTTATCACCCAAAAGATCAAAAGCACTTAAAGAGAAAAAATGCACAATCACCTCATAAGAATGATAAATAAAACAATTTCTTCAACACTGTTGAATGGAGATGAAGTGTGAGAGCTTCTTGGGGTTATAAAAACCTATCTCCACCTTTCCAAAGTGATGAATGATGGAAATGGCATAAGCTTGAACACTTTTTGCATGAAAAAGATGGGATGATAACTATACATTTTACTCAAAGCAAGGAAACCTTGATGAAGGTAAAACACACTTCTAAAAAGAGATGGATAAACACCACATGGAAGATATATGCCTTGAAAATATGCATTATGAGAAGTTCTTGTCTCACAAAAAGCTAGCTATGGATATGCTTTGGTTTGATCTCCAGTAGAATAGTGACAATTCCAAATTTACTGCTTTGAGTCTAAGAAAACTAGACTCTCATGATCATAACTTCAACAAGTGAATCCACAACCAAAAACTTAACCATTGAATTCCATTTTCTTTGTATCAATGATGTCAAACTGATCAATGCATTACATTTGAAAACAAGATTGTTGGAACAATGATTTAAGATGCATTGAGTTGATAATATGAACTACCAAAGATCATATAATCAACCATACTAAAATGTCTTGTAGATGCTAAAAACAATTTAAAATTACATGTACATGAAGTCTAAGCTCTTATTGACCAATAGCTCTAATAACAATAGTTAGAACCTTTACATGCTAGGATCATTCACACCAAGAACAATGACACATGCAACAACATGTACCTTCAAGAAGAAAAGCCTTCAAATACCTTATGAGCATGAGAATCACCATGGATGAACTATGGAGATACTCTATAAGTGATTAAACAAGACTTGGAGTCCAAATTACACCTTTTTTCTCTTATCGATTTGGTGCACAACCCAGAGAGAGAAAACTGCTCCACCAAAATGCTCATAACTTTTCAACCACACCTCCTTTTCAATTTTTTTTTTTTGCACATGGTTTTATGAAAATTTAATCCAAAAATTAATTCTATGATTTATTTGAAAGAGTCTGTATAATTTTTCTCAAATGCTAAGAATCCAGACGCCTCAAAATGAACTTTTCAATAGGCATGTTTTGCAAAAACTCACATAACTTGCTCAAATGACCTGAAATTTTTACCTAAATTTTGCATGAAGAACTAGGAAACCTTCCTCCATCATCTCCCATGATTTTTTTTTTGAAAAATAATAGGTATAAAATTTCCCAGTCATCTCATTTGCATGCAAGAACACTTGTATGTTCTCAAACCAACTTTGAGAAACATAGAACTTGAATCTGGGGCTAAGATGAACCTAAAATTTACTCACACATGTAGTAGATACACTCTCAAATCCTCTCCCATGCTTGTTTACCTGTACCATCATGTTATACTTCATTAGGCATCTAAATCCACCCTAAAAATGACACTACCACTCAAATTCAAAGACCATGCCATCTTGAAACCACATGAGTCATCTTGAACAAGAGAGAACCACTTGAGAAGCTTTATCTTACATTCTCCCTTTACCATCAATGCCTTTGAAATCAATGACAACAACCACCAATACAATAGGGTGCAACAATCTCCCCCTTTGTCATTGATGGAAACATACTTAAAACTTGATGGAAAATGATATAAATCTCTCTCTCCCCCTTTTACATCTATGAAAAAGATGTACAAGCACACCAAACTAGTTATATTGAAAAATTCAACAAAAAGAGAATGCTCATACCTTGCATGCACTCCCCTTGGAAATATGTTGGTTTCTTGTCTAAAGAATCTCATGAATTGTTGTTATATTTCTTCCATGCATCACCTACAACACTCCATCTCATGATAAATTTCAAATCATCCTTCAATCCTTTGTCTTTACATGACCATAGTTTTGTGCATGGAATTGGAAAACCAACTCCCCTGTTTGGACTCAAATTGAGCCCTCTTGGAGAAACTTTGGCACCTTATCTGCTCCCCCTATCTTTCTGAGACCTTTAGTGATTTTTAGGGGCTGAAATACCCCCAATTTATCCCTCAACTACTCAAAACCAGCTCTAGGCAATGGTTTAGTCATTATATCAACCACCTCCTCTTTTGTGGAAACATGCTCAAGCTTAATTTTCTTTTCATTTACATGTTCTCATAAAGTGATACTTTATAGGTATGTGTTTTGTCTTTGAATACAATATTGGATTCTTTGAAACACTGATATCACTGATAATATCACAATACAAAGGAATTCTCTCTTCACATTCCACTTTGTATTCTTCAAGAGTTTGCTTCATCCACATGACTTGGGTACAACAAATGGAAGTTGTTACATATTCTTCTTCACAAGTGGAAAGAGCTACAAGAGACTGTTTCTTACTTAGCCAAGAGATAAGACACTTACCAACAAAAAAAGGCTCCACGTATTATGCTCTTCCTATCATCTACATTGCCTTCCCAATCTGCATATGTGAAGGCCTTAATCTGAAATTCATCACTTCTTGGATACCAAAGACCATATTCTAATGTCCCCATGAGATACCTAAATATTCTCTTCACTACCTAATAGATGAATTTCCCTTGGGTCTTCTGAAATATTCCTACCAAGCCAACTACCTGCATAATGTCAGGTCTGGATGCAGTGGAATATAAAAGGCTACCTATCATGGACCTGTATAAAGTCTGATTTACTTTGGGTGATTCATCTTCCTTGTTGAGTTTACATCCCACACTCATTGGTGTACTAACTGGCTTGTAATCATACATCTAAAACCTCTTTAGCATCTCCTTGATATACTTTTTTGAGAAATGAATATGCCTTCCTTATTCTAAAGAATTTGAAGTCCTAAGAAGAATGAAATTTCTCCTAACATAGACATTTCAAATTCCTTTTTCATAACCTCAGAAAAACCATGTGACATACCTTCATCATTTCTTCCAAAAATGATGTCATCAACATATACAACCACAATCAACAGTGCTATTTTTTTCTTCTTTAATGTATAAATTGTTATCTACCACTCCTTTCCTAAATCCTTTCTCAGTTAAGTACTTATCCAACCTATTATACCATGCTCTGGGTGCTTGTTTCAGCCCATATAATGCTTTCTTCAGCTTGCACACATAATCTAAATCATCAGTGAGAGTAAAACCATCTAGTTGTTCTATGTATACCTCTTCATTCAGGTGCCCATTGAGAAAAGTTGACTTAACATCCATCTGATATACTTTGAATCCTTTATGAGCTGTATATGCTAAGAAGAGTCTAATGGCTTCCATTATAGCCAATAGAGAAAAGTTTCATCAAAGTCTACTCCTTCTACCTGTGCATAGCCTTTACAAACCAACCTTGCTTTATTTCTTGTTACCTCTCCTTTTTCATTTAGTTTGTTCCTAAATACCCATTTAGTTCCAATAACAATTTTTATCTTTTGGCCTAGGTACCAGCTCCCATGTTTCATTTTTCTCTATTTGGTCCAACTCCTCATTCATTACTTTTATCCAGTGCTGGTCTTTACTTGCCTCCATTACATTTTTGGTTCAATTTTTGATAAAAGAGCCATATCTTCTTGATTTTGAATGTTTCTTAGTCTTCTTCTTGTTTGAACTCCAAATTATTTATTTCCTATGATTTGGCTTGAAGGATGGTCTCTTTTAACTTTCTGAAGGTGCTTTTGTGTCTAGTCTTTCTTCTTCTTCACTCTCTTCTTCATGCTCAACTTCTAAAATTTCTTCTTCATTCTAATTTTCAGCAGCTTGTGGAGTTTCATTAGGCTGACTTTTCATCTTCTTTGGGTATGATTCATCCACTACCACGTTTGTGCTTTCAACTATTTTGTTTTGGGCTCTTATTATAACACCTATAAGCTAAACTAATGGTTGAATATCCCAAAAAGATACCTTCATCACACCTGGAATCAAATTTACCTAGATTCTCTTCATCTCTCTTGATGTAACATTTTCTCCCAAACACTCTGAGATGTTTACATTTGTAGGTTTTCCCCTCCATAGCTCATATGGTGTCTTTTTTTGTTTTTACTCTAATTTTTCCTCTGTTTAATATGTACACTATAGTGCCCATTGCTTCTCTCCAATAGCCATCAAGGTAATTTAGCCTCATTTAACATGGTCCTTGCCATTTCTTGCACTATTATTCTTTCTTTCAACCACTCCATTTTTTTGAGGTGTTCTTGCAGCTGAAAACTATCTTTTTATACCATGAGTCTCACATAATTCATCAAACTCAGCTGACCAAAACTCTCCTCCTCTATCAGATCTTAAGCTCTTTATCTTACCATTCTTTTCATTCTCAACAAGAGATTTGAAAGATTTGAATCTCTCCAATGCCTCTGATTTTTCTTTCAAGAAAGCAACCCATGTCATCCTGCTAAAATCATCAATCAACAACATGAAGTAGTTATCTCCTTATATGCTTTCAACTCTAGTTGGTCCCACAAGGTCTGTATGAATCAATTCCAAAGGTTGAGTGGTGGAGTACTCTTTTCTTTTAAAACTTCTCTTTGTTTGTTTCCCATGAAGGCAAGCTTTACACAATTTATTATTCAAGTTTTTGATCTTGGGCATATTTCTAACACACCCCATAGAACTGATTTTGACAAGATTATCAAAGTTTAAATGACCCATTCTTTTGTGCCAAAGCCAACTCTCATCCACTTTGCTTGAAAACATTTTTCTTTATTCACTTCTTTAAGCACATACATATTATTTTTAGTCATTTTTTTTCTTTTCCTACCACTTTACATGTTTCTCCTTTCCTTATGTCACATCCTTTATCATGAAAGAGAATAATGTATCCTTGTTTGCACATTTGATTAACACTAAGAAGATTATGCTTTAGGCCTTCAACATACAATACATTTTCAGTTATTGTTTTCCCATTGTCAAGACTTAATTTACCTTTGCCAACAATATTTGTTGATGTGTTATCACCAAATATCATTGTGCCAATGCATTTTCTTCTAAGGAAATGAATTTTCTCTTGTTCCCTGTCATGTGGCTAGAAAAATCCACTATCAATATACCATTCTACATCATCACTTTATGAATGAAAGGTTGTTTGTGTTATTAAACCTTGCTCCTTAGTGCCTGTAGGACCTGATTTGACCCTATAGACATTCATGTTTTGTTGTGGAGGTCTTTGATAAAAAAATTTGGCAACATGCCCATACTTTTGATAGTTATAGAAAATCAGTTCATCCTTTTTCTTGCATAATAAGAACTCATATGCCTACCATAACCTTTGGAATACATTCTACACTTAGTAGCTTTGTGGCCAAATTCACTACATGCATAACAATATCCATAAAAGGAATAAGCATACCTCATGGCATAGTGTCTTCTTGGATAGTTCTTCTTCTTGAAATCAATCTTCTTGGCTTTAGGAGGCTCTTCATTGTCTTGGTCATATTTTTTCTCACTGATTTTTCATCTACCTTCTTCTCTTCATATCCCAAACCAGATTTATCACTTGCATCCTTTTTCTTGCTCAAAAGATCACTCAAATCAGCAGTGCTTTTCTCAAACTTATGATACATTTTCAGTTTTGTAGAAGTCTGATCTAATTGTGTTTGCATCTGCTCCATCTCAATTTTGAGCTTTAAATTCTCTTCTTCTTTAGTCTTGAAAGCATCTCTAATTAGTTTCACTTGTGTTTCATACTCCTTGATAATTTCTTCATGTTCTTTGGCTTCCTTTTTATGATTTTCTTCAAGAGACCTGATTTTTCTTCATATTCTTTAACCATGATTTTTAGCTTTTGATTTCTTTTTCTTTTGATGCTTTATTTCATCCAGAGAACTTATCAATTCAACTTCAAGGTTTACTTCTACTTCTTCTTCATCTGAACTCTCATACTGAGTTTGAAATTTTCCTTTGGAGTTGCTTGCATCATTTATCTCAATGGCCATAAATAAAGTCTCAACTTGCATACCTTCATCATCACTCTCTGAGTTGTTGGAATCACTAGATTGTGAAGATCTTGAACCTTCTTGTGTGTAGAAGTTTTTCTTGTTTTTGAAATACTTCTTTTTCCCTCCATGCTTCTTGAATGTTTTCTTTTGTTTATTAGAGGACTCTTCATCTTCTTTATGTTTATTTGGACATTTAGAAGAAAAGTGACCAACTTGTCCACAACTAAAACATTTGAAAGGTATTTTACCTTTGTATTTTCCTGATCCCCTTTTTAGCTTCCTTACAAACATAGCTTCTATTTTATCATCATCTATGTCCATGTCTAAATCAGTTGATTTGTTCTTTTCTTTTGACTCTTTATCAGTTGCTTTAAAGGCTACCTCCTTCTTTACTTTGGATTTGAATCACTTATTTTCATCTCATATGTTGACTCTAGTATGCCATGAAGGTCATCCATTGTTAGTGTTGTTAGGTCTTTAGCTTCTTCTCTATTGTTGATACCTTAGCATAAAACTTTGAAATCAGGGACCTAAGCACTTTCTGCACTATCACACTCTCTTCCATTTTCTCTCCCAAAATTATGATATGATTTATGAGTTCATCTTTCCCATGATGTTTTTAATCAAAATTTCCTCAGTCTGCTTTGTCATTAAAATGTTTTACCTATTTTTAATGGATGGGAAATGATTTTAGTTCTTCTTTTATGCATTTGGAATGTGTGGGACCTTGCATCTTTCATTTTTAACCTTTTGCAGAGAAAGAAATTCTTCATCGGGAGAAAAATGGCATTTTCCCATTCCTGCAACTTCCTACGTTCTTTTCCCCATCAAATTCTTTCTCGAAAGGTGAAGCTACGTTTTTTCTCATTGGATGTGGCCGGATGGGTTTCTTTTTGAACTTATCACTTTTGGTGATTTTGGAAAAAATGTCAGATTTTCCCCGCATCCCCGCCGGTCCCTGATTGGCTGGAGTAGTTTTGGTGGAAGTTCGGGGCATGGATCCATTTTATTCTCTAAGGCATTATGGTGAAAGGGTGAAAAGTTCTAAAATGACCCATGGCCCCCCACGTGAAAGGATAAATTCTAAGTTGAAGCCCGCAAATGAATCAGAAAGGGACACGTGCCTACGTTGAAAAGTCAACGGTGGAGGCATGGACTTTCGGGGAAAGGTTGGAATTTTTCCCTTTTCAAAATAGATAAATAAAAAGTGAAGCACATCCCCGCAACCAATCAGGTGATGCCATGTGTTGAAGAATGAAATAGGGACACGTGGCCATTTTTCAGTTCATATGCGCTTTGGCGGACTGGCGGAGGAGACTTTAGGAATTTTAGCCTTTGTTTCCACAAAGGGAAAAAGTTCTAAAATGGCCCATGGCCCCGCTCATGCGAAGGGATAATTTCTAAGTTGAGGCCCACAGCAAAAATTAGAAAGGGACACGTGGCCTACGTTGAAAATTCAATGGTGGGGGCATGGACTTTTGGGGGAAAAGTTGGAATTTTTCCCCTTTTCAAAAGTGGATAAAGTATAAAACTAAAGCACATTCCCGCAACTAGTCACATGATGCCACGTGTTGAAGAATGAAATTGGAACAATGGGCTGTGGAGGAAATTGAGAATTTGAGCCTTTTTCACCAAAGGGTTAAAATGTTGCAAATTGAGCCATGACCCCTTTTCCAATCATGGTGTGCCACGTTCACGTTGAAAAGTCAAAGCGGGCTCGGAGGTTTTTGAGAATTTGAGATTTTTGTTAAAAAGAGTTTAAATGGTAGATTTGAACCGCATTTCCTCAGCCACTCAGATGGCGCCATGTGTCCGGCCTTTGGCGGAGCTACGGAGGGGGAGCAAAATGAGAAATCACGCTTTTTCTCCCAAATGTCAGGAAATGCAGATTTCTCCCCAGGGCCATCGTTGCTTGGATCTTGCCACGTGTAGGGTCCAAATTTGAAGGTAAAAGGGGGAAAAGATAGCCAAATGCACTCATCTAGTTTTTAACGCCATTAATGAACCAGAGCTCCAAAAATGCAAAAATGGATCATTCTTCATTCTTTTTCTCTCGTATCCTTGTCATTTCTCCATGAGATGCATTTTTGGTTTATTGTGGAGCCAAATCGATAAGTTTAAAGAGATGTAAAGTTTGATTATCAAAAAATGGAGTTTATCGGGCATACGCGATAAAAAAGGAGGAAAAATTACCAGTAAGCACTTGAGTGCTATGAAAGTGGTTAAAAGGTGGAAATGGTAGGACCACATGAAGAAGAAAATCATGAGATGCCCCTACTAAAGTAATCATGCTCAACACATGAAAATATTCACCTTTTTGAACCTCTAGTTTTCATGAGTGCATTTGTTTCATGTCACTTTCCAAAAGTGGATCTGCAACAAACATTATTCCTTTTGGATATTCTTTTCTTGGGGACAAAGTATGGATGTACACGAATTGTTATAAGAACATGGTTTTGGCCATGGAAAAGGGGATTCTGGTTTTCTAGGAAGGTTGTAAATTTGGAAGTAATTCAATACAGAAGTTCTTTCTTTCTTTTTCCTCTATTATATCTCTCTCTCTCTCTTCTCGATTCAATGGATCATTTGTTTTACATTCAATAGAAACTTTGTGTTCTAGTCTGTGTAATCTTTAGAACTTTGTGTCTATAGATTTGCATCGGTGGTGAAGTAATTGATCCTTTTCTATATTTTCTTGGTTCAATGTGAGTAGGGAGATACTCTGCTATCTATATTTCCCAAAAGCATTGTTGTTTTCTTCCTTCTCCCATCTCTTTATTCTTCCATTCCTTCTTGATTGATAATATTTTAAGTATGAAAACAAACCAGATACCAGATCCAAACATTGATAGTTGTAGATTTGTACATTTGTTTTTCCATCTTTCAATAAGGGAACCTCTCCCATTAAAGAGGAGGGACTTGTTGTCCCTTGACTGTGGTTTCAACCCATGTTCCATTCTAAAACCCAACAATTTTTGGTGACTCCACTGGGGAATTCATTGCAAATGGATTCCAGTTTTTGAATAACAACTTCTTGATCATCTTTGATCTAGCGACTCCAAGATACACTCGGGGTAGAAGAACCCTTGGGGAAGAAGACCCTCATTTCCAACTTCTGGATCATCAAGGTTTCTCTCTCCCTTCATCAAGAAAAAGAAGAGGAACAAGATCTGCAAGCACTCCTCCTGCTAGAGACAAAACTTCTGGGAGTGACATCCCTCAAGATCAAATCAGTCCTAATTTGCATGCTTTGATTCTCATTGGTGTTTTAGTTCCTCTCCAAACAATCTTTCCAAGGATGGTAGCTCCTCTACCTTGGGGCCAAAGGGTTGGGCCTCTTGCTCTTCCCCAGCCATTGCATGAATTTCCTAGAGGCAATAGAAAGAATTTCCCTAAATTCAGAGGTGATGGGAAGGTTCATCCAGATGAACATATTGCAGGCCTTCATTGTTGCTTGTGGTGTTCTTGGAGTTGAACATGAGGATATCTCTGTTAGAATTTTTGTGGAGACATTGCAAGATAATGTTGTTGATTGGTTTTATCATCTCCCTGCTGGATCCATCACCAATTGGAACACCATGACGACCTAGTTTGAGTAGCATTTCAAACCTGCTGAGGATGTACATGCCCTCTTGGCCCAGATTTCTCAAATCAAGAAAGAGTCACATGAGCCCATGAGGGAATTTGTGGCCAAATTCAATAGGTTGGTTAACAAGATCCCACAAACACACACCCTGGATCAGATTCAAATGTTTCTTCCTTAATGCCCAACTACCTGAAGTGAGCTATGCACTTAGAAGAGCTAATCTTGCCACTTTAGATGTTGATCAAAGAGATTTTTTGTCAGTGTTGAAGATGATCTGATCATGTCTAGCAAGCTAAGGAGAGAATCATCCAAATCCAAAGCATCTCCTTCTTCCACATCTTCTCCTAGAGCTAATGCAGATCAGTTGGTACAAAAACTTGCTAATGATCTTATTTCTCTCAAGAAGTAGTTAGCCCAACATGCTCCTTATCAGGATGTTCCTAGGAAGAACTTTCAGCCCAGGAATCAGTTTCCCTCTCCTCAGACTAGATTGGCAATTGAAGGCCCACCTATTAAAGTTCTAGTCAATGCAACATGTGAAGTGTTGGAGCCTGATGATGAGGAGGAGGATGAAATCTGTGAAGAACATGAAGAGGAAGTTGATGAAGAATTAGAAGAGTTGAGTGGATCTCATGTCCATTTTCTCACCACTGAAGGTATAGATGAAGAGGATGATTATGAAGAAAGAGTTACAGAGATGAACAATGAATCATATGTTGTCATGACTCATGAGCAAGCCAACAAGAAGGAGAAAGTGGTGCAGCCTGCTAAAAGATCTAAGGAGCCTCCTATGGTCATTCCAGTGATTGCAAGGAGAGGAGATCCTATTCCAACTTCTTCCACACCCAAGGTAAGTTCTTGTTGTTCCTTCCTCCTCTTGTTTCTACTCCTAAAACTTCTTTCCCTTCAAATGATAGAGTTGATAAGTCAAAAGTTTCATCTACTCCTATCAATGATGCTCCATCTACCTCTGGTTCTTTTGACATTATTGACCATCTCAAGAAAACTAAGATCCAGATCTCAGAAGCTGAATTCTACCAAACCCATCCCAAGGCCTTTGCTAAGATGGTAGACTTTGTAAACTCCAAATCCAAGCCTTCATCCCCTAGTTCTAAAGGTCTCTTTCCCACTCCTTCTCCTTCATCTCAACCAAGCCTTGTGGCAGCAATCACTTCATCTGATGAGAAGATCAAACCATTTTATGTCACTCTCCTCATAGCTGGCCACAAACTCAGCAATTGTGTTATTGATTCTAGTGCTTCAGATAATGTGATGCCTGCTAAGGTAGCTCATGCCCTAGGCTTAACCCTAACCCACACTTTTGGTTCATGTTACTCAATGGAAAGTAGAGAAGTGCCATTGGTTGGAAGGATCAAGGATGCACAAGTAGCCTTTGCTTTTTTTCCCAGAGAAGAGAGAGTTTTAGCCACCATTTTGGTAGCTGATATTCCCCCTTCCTATGGCATGTTGCTGAGTAGAAATTTTTGCAAAGATGTTGGAGGAGAAATCATGATGGATTGGTCACATGCTCTTATTCCAGTGAATGGGAAAATGAAGAAGCTACTGCCTGAGAAACAAACTGAATATATCGTGCAAAAATAGATGACCCAAAGGCACAAATACTTTATGAGGACATTGGTCATGGTAACTACATGATCATGTCACAAGATGAGGCTAACCATCCTAAGGAAGTGCTTCTTGATCCTAATGGCATTTGGATTTTGGAATTTGATGGGAGCTTCTCCTCAGCTGGTTCTGGAGCTGGTGTGGTGCTTATTTCTCCTAAAGGAAAATTCATCCTTTCTCCTTCAAGCTCCAATTCAAAACACAAATAATACAGCTGAGTATGAGGCTCTCATCCTCGGTTTAAGCATGGAAAAAGAGATGGGGATCAAGAATCTCCTTGCTCGTGGAGATGCAGAGTTGATTGTAAAATAGGTCAGAGATCTCTTTCAAGTGAAGAATAGAAGGTTGAAACATTACAGAATCTGGTTTGGGATTCCATTGAGTTCCTTGATGCCTTTTCATTGAAGCCATGCCAAGGGAAAGAAACACCAGGGCTGATTCCTTGGCTATCTCGGGGTCTCTACTGATCCCTCATCCAGATTTCTCCCAAGATAAATTCACCATTGAGATGATTCATAGGCCTAGTGTGCCTGACAATGCAAACAATTGGCAGGTCTTTAATGATGATCAACACTTGCTTTCCTTCCTTGAACTCAGAGATAATTTTGACCAGCTTTGTACTTTGAAGGAAGTGGAAATCTTCCTAGAGAGTGTGTGCCCCAAATGAAGAAGATAACAAAGAAGAAATGGATCATGATGGCTGCATAAAACTAAAAGGTAATAAGATACCTAAAGGGTTGGTAAGTTTGGAAGAGTTATTTGATAAACATGATAGGTACATCAAGTCCAAAACTTCCAAAGGAGCTCAACAGTCTATGCTGACTATGAAAAGATAAACATTGGGAGTCTTAATGAACCCATGTTGGTAAACATTGGAAAGTGTTGCACACAAGAGGAGAGGGAGAAAGCAAAAATCTATTGAAAAGGTATGTTGATGTTCTTGCATATTCTTATGATGATCTCAAGGCTTTTCAGCCAAAAGAGATGCAACATTTCATTCCTCTAAAACCTGGATCAAGCCCTTCTGGAAAGCAGAGGCAATATAACCCTAAAATTGTTGATACAATCTTTCAAGAGATCCAAAAGTTATTGAAGGCTAAGATCATTTTCCCCATTCACCATTCAACGTGGATTGCTAATATTGTGCCTGTCAGAAGAAGAATGGTGAGATCCATATTTGTGTTGATTTTAGGAATTTGAATCAAGCCTCTTTGAAGGATAATTATCCTCTCCCCATAATGGATCAAGTGTTGCAGGTTGTTATACAGTTCAAATGTTGTCCATGCTTGATGGATTCTCAGGATATAATCAAGTAGAAGTAAGTGTTGCAGATCAACATAAGACTTCCTTTACCACTCCTTGGGGCACCTTTTCTTACAGGAGAATGCCTTTTGGCCTCATCAATGCTGGTGCCACCTTTCAGAGGGAAATGGACCTGGCCTTTGGTAGTCTCAAGGGAAAATGCATAGTTGTATACCTTGATGATCTGACTGTGTTTTCAAAAACCAGAGCTGATCATTTCCAACACCTTGAAACTGTCCTCCAAAAGTGTAGAGAGCATGGCATCTCCTTGAATCCCAAGAAATCTATCTTTTGTGTCACCGAGGGAAAATTATTGGGACACATTGTCTCCAAGGAGGGAATCAAGATTGATCCAGAAAGAGTCCAGATGATTCAACAGATCCCTCTCCCCACAAGCAAGAAGGGTGTGCACTCTTTCTTTGGCAAGATCAACTTCTTAAGAAGATTCATACCTGATTTTTCTGAACTTACTTTGAACATAGCCCACATGATGAAAGGGAAGTAGAATTTTGGTTGGTCCTCTGAAGGAAAGGTTGCATTTGAAGACATCAAGAGAGCTATAGCAAAGACTCCAATCTTGGCATGCCCTGATTATAACAAAGACTTCATTATCTATTGCTATGCTACTGAAAGTACTCTAGCTGTTGTGTTAACCCAAGAGAATGTTGAAGGTCATGAACTCCCCATAGCATTCATGAGTTATATTTTGAAATCCCATGAGCTGAAGTACACCATGATGGAGAAACATGCTTTTGCAGTGGTCAAAGTTGTGAAGCAGTTTCATTTTTACATCCTCAACTCTCATTCTATTGTGTTTGTGCCTGATACAACTATTAAATCCATTCTTACACAACAAGAATTTGGAACCAAGAGAGGCAATTGGGTAGCCAAAGTTCAGGAGTATGATCTTGACATCAAACCCACCAAGCTAGTTCGAGGAAAGGGCTTATGTGAACTCATTGCTGAAGGAGCTGATGCCAAATTGTCCAAGGAGGAAGTTGATATCCCTGTTGTTCTTTTCCTCAGCTCAACTAATGAATGGTATGTTGGCATTGCACACTTTCTTACTTATGGAGAATGTCCATCCCATTTGAGTGCCAAGGATAAGAGAGCCATCAAATTAAGGTCTCATGTAATATGTGTTGTGGGAAAATGCATTGTTCAAATGAGGCATAGATGGAAGGTTTTTGAAATGTGTTGACAAAGAGCAAAGCAAAAGAAATTGTTCTCATCCTTTCATGACCAGGCCTATGGAGGTCATTTCTCTTCTGTTGTCACATGGCCCACAAAATCCTCCGTGCTGGATATTATTGGCCTACCCTGTTCAAAGATGCATCAAAGTGGGTAGGCAAGTGTGAAGCATGTCAAACCTTTGTTGGAAGACCAAATTGGCTGCTTTACCTCTCAAACCAGTGGTGATTGAGGAACCTTTTCAACAATGGGGTTTGGACTTCATTGGGACACTCAATCCACCTTCAAGTGTAGGGCATACTCATGTTTTGACTACCACTGATTATTTCACCAAGTGGGTGGAAGCCATTCCAGTTAAAAGTACTACTTCTGAAGTAGTATGCAACTTCATCAAGGAGCACATCTTAATAAGGTTTGGGATACCAAACAAGATTGTCACTGACAATGCTTCCAATTTTTCTTCTATTGAGATGATGGATTTCTGCTATGGCTATGGCATTTCCCTTGCCCACTCTTCATATTACTATCCCCAAGGGAATGGGCAAGCATAAATCAACTAACAAGAACTTGGTCACCATTGTTCGGAAGCTTGTTAATGACTCTCAGAGGAATTGGCATAAGAAACTATATGATGCTTTATGGGTAGATAGGATTACACCTAAGAGAGCCATTGGAATGTCTCCTTTTCAAGTGGTATATGGAGTTGAAGCTCAACTGCCAGTGACATTGGAACTACCAACCTTACATTTGATGAAGGCCATTGAGGATGCCAACTTTACCAATTCATTGACAAAAGAATTATGTACCTCCAGAAGTTGAATGAAGATAGATTACAAGTGGTTGATAATATCAGCTCATCAACTCAAGGTAAAAGCTCTGTTTGACAAAAAGGCTAAACCCAAAACTTTTCAAGTGGGAGACAATGTTCTTCTTTGGGACAAAAGGCATGAACCTCGAGGCAGCCATGGTAAATTTGATTCCCTTTGGCTTGGTCCTTTTAAAATTAGACATTTTGTTGGTGAGAACTCTTTTTACCTAGATTACATGGATGGTTCTCCTCTCCCACTTCCTTATAGTGGGAAATTTTTGAAGTTGTTCAAAACCTAGGAGTTTTGGCGGTCCCTCTATACATTTTGTATAGCATTTTTCTTTCCTTTTTTTTTTTGGTTGGTTTCCTTTCTGTGTTCTCTTCTATGTTGGTATTGCTTTTTTTTACTCCATTGCCCATTGGCTAAGACACTGATTCGATCTGATTACCTAGAATTCTCTAAGGTTCTTGATTTTTCCTCTTTCCTCTACCAAATCATCCCCAAAAGGAGCCAGTTGTTGTCCTCTCAATTTTCCCCACCCTTTCAATCTAATTTCATGAAAATTGGAGCCCTTTCATAGAAGAAATTCATGTTTTAAACTCCTCAGATGCTCGTTTTCATTTCCCACGATGTTTTTAATCAAAATTTCCTCAGTCTACTTTAAAACATTTTACCTATTTTTAATGGATGGGAAATGATTTTAGTTCTTCTTTTATGCATTTGGAATGCATGTGGGACCTTGCATCTTTCATTTTTAACCTTTTGCAGAGAAAGAAATTCTTCATCGGGAGCAAAAATGGCATTTTCCCATTTCCTGCAACTTCCTACGTTCTTTTCCCCATCAAATTCTTGCTCGAAAAGGTGAAGCTATGCATTTTTTCCATTGGATGTGGCCGGATGGGTTTCTTTTTGAACTTATCACTTTTGGTGATTTTGGAAAAAATGTCGATTTTCCCCGCATCCCCATCGCCGGTCCCTGATTGGCTGGAGCAGTTTTGGTGGAAGTTCGGGGTGATGGATCCATTTTATTCTCTAAGGCATTATGGTGAAAGGGTGAAAAGTTCTAAAATGACCCATGGCCCCACCAAGCGAAAGGATAAATTCTGAGTTGAAGCCCACAACAAATCGAAAAGGGGACACGTGGCCTATGTTGAAAAGTCAATGGTAGGAGGCATGGACTTTCGGGGGAAAGGTTGGAATTTTTCCCCTTTTCAAAATAGATAAAAAGTGAAGCACATCCCCACAACCAATCAGGTGATGCCATGTGTTGAAGAATGAAATAGGGACACATGGCCATTTTTCAGTTCATATGCACTTTGGCGGACCGGTGGGAGGACTTTAGGAATTTTAGCCTTGTTTCCACAAAGGGTGAAAAGTTCTAAAATGGCCCGGCCCCACTCATGTGAAGGGATAATTTCTAAGTTGAGGCCCACAACAAATTAGAAAGGGACATGTGGCCTACGTTGAAAAGTCAATGGTGGGGGCATGGACTTTTGGGGAAAGTTGGAATTTTTCCCTTTTCAAAAGTGGATAAAGTATAAAACTGAAGCACATTCCCGCAACCAATCACGTGATGCCACATGTTGAAGAATGAAATCAAACAATGGGCCTCATGGAGGAAATTGAGAATTTGAGCCTTTTTCACCAAAGGGTTAAAATGTTGCAAATTGAGCCATGACCCCTTTTCCAATCATGGTGTGCCACGTGTTCACGTTGAAAAGTCAAAGCGGGCCATGGAGAGTTTTTGAGAATTTGAGATTTTTGTTAAAAAGAGTTTAAATGGCATATTTGAACCGCATTTCCTCAGCCACTCAGATGGCGCCATGTGTCCGGCCTTTGGCGGAGCTGCGGGGGGGAGCAAAATGAGAAATCACACTTTTTCTCCCAAATGTCAGGAAATGTAGATTTCTCCCCAGGTCGTTGTTGCTTGGATCTTGCCACGTGTAGGGTCCAAATTTGAAGGTAAAAGGGGGAAAAGATAGCCAAATGCACTCATCTAGTTTTTAACGCCATTAACGAACCAGAGCTCTAAAAATGCAAAAAAATGGATCATTCTTCATTCTTTTTCTCTGTATTCCTTGTCGTTTCTCCATGAGATGCATTTTTGGTTTATTGTGGAGCCAAATCGATAAGTTTAAAGAGATGTAAAGTTTGATTATCAAAAAATGGAGTTTATCGGGCATACGCGATAAAAAGGGGAAAACTTACCAGTAAGCACTTGAGTGCTATGAAAGTGGTTAAAAGGTGGAAATGGCAGGACCACATGAAGAAGAAAATCATGAGATGCCCCTACTAAAGTAATCATGCTCGAACACTGAAATATTCACCTTTTTGAACCTCCGGTTTTCATGAGTGCATTTGTTTCATGTCACTTTCCAAAAGTGGATCTCAACAAAAACATTATTCCTTTTGGATATTCTTTTCTTGGGGACAAAGTATGGATGTACACGAATTGTTATAAGAACATGGTTTTGGCCATGGAAAAGGGATTCTGGTTTTCTAGGGAAGGTTGTAAATTTGGAAGTAATTCAATACAAAGTTCTTTCTTTCTTTTTTCCTCTATTATCTCTCTCTGTCTCTTCTCCGATTCAATGGATCATTTGTTTTGCATTCAATAGAAAACTTTGTGTTTTGGTCTGTGTAATCTTTAGAACTTTGTGTCTGCAGATTTGCATCGGTGGTGAAGTAATTGATCCTTTTCTATATTTTCTTGGTTCAATGTGAGTAGGGAGATACTCTGCTATCTATATTTCCCAAAAGCATTGTTGTTTTCTTCCTTCTCCCATCTCTTTATTCTTCCATTCCTTCTTGATTGATAATCTTTTGAGTATGAAAACAAACCAGGATACCAGGATCCAAACATTGATAGTTGTAGATTTGTACATTTGTTTTTCCATCTTTCAATAAGGGAACCTCTCCCATTAAAGAGGAGGGACTTGTTGTCCCCTGACTGGTTTCAACCCATGTTCCATTCTTTCAACTTTACAAATCACAAATTCAACCACTTAATTTGAAAATCAATTCAAAAGAGAGAAAACATAAACACACATACACATGAGACAATAAGTTTTAAAAGGGAAACCCAAATAAGGAGAAAACCCACTAAATCTAGTGCACTATGTGGAAAAATATTACAAAACTCTTTTGAGCTACAACTCAACTCTTGAGGCTACAACCTCAATATCACACAAGCTACAACTTGGTGAAGGAAGCACCAACTTCCTAATTGATTTAGCTAACTACAACTAGACTTCTGCAAGCCTCTACTTGCAAGGAAGAAACAACTCCTTGATACACACAAATCAAATTTGATCACACTTCAGTTTGATGCTCTGAACATCAGATTATGATCCTATATTTACAATCTATCTTTGTTTCCCTGACTATCTTTGAATCCTTCTTCTTGGCTTAGTTTGCAATCTTGAGACTAGAGCCTTCACTCACTAATTAGCATCTCATATATGAATGACACCAATATACCTTTACTCCACTCTCTAATTTCAATCTAATAACATATACATTTCACCTAAACTCAAACTCTTCTTACCTCTTGGATTCACTATTTTGTAGTAACTATATAAACAAAACAGACTTGTCTTTTACTTCATCTCAATTCAATAGACAAAATCACACTTTACTCCTACTCTGTCTTCTAAACCTATATACTCATAACCATTCTTACACAGTCATTCTAACATATATCTTCAACTATTTCATAAAGCATCACATTCATATCTTCTTTGTATACTACTTTACACTCTATCTTTCTTCTAGCACACTTTTTCTATTTTTACTTCAATTCTCAATCTCAACTAGACTTCAATTTTCTAGCTCCTTGAGACTCACCCGTCATATTCTATTTATTACGTTTTCATTTTTTTCTTAATTCAATCCAAATTCCACTTTAGATCCTTTTATTTTATCTTCTTGTAAATCCCACACCAATCCTTTTGACTTCTTTTTCAATAACATCAAACCAATCCAAGAGACTTTGCAGCTTTTGAATAAGAGAAAGATGTGACTTTCGTTCTTCTCCTTCGTACCCCTAAGTTATCTCAAGAATTTGAAACCATTCAATGTTTTTCAACTCCCTTATGCAACCGTGAATATTTGGCTTTGTGGTTCAATACAAAAATATAAAGTCATATAGCCTATTTTGCATCCTTTAAGGCACGAGACTAGGCCTTGAAGAATTTTCAAAACAAAGAATCTTATCCATACTTAATCTGAATGTTTGCAGAGCTCTGAATCTCCTCTATTAGCCCATTAACAAAAATTGAGGTTTTGAACTTGACCAAGGTTTAAGATATGAAGAAAAAATGGTTCTTTGCAGTTCAATATCCTTGTTGCAGGCTTTGATGAATTCAAGATTCTAATATTGAAGACTTTCGAGCTCGAGGCATGGTTAAGAGACCATTTTCAACCTTCATGTAACATGTTATTAGACTATCCTTTGACAAACTTTCAATCAAGGTCTTCACGAACTTCTAAGAATACACAACAAAACTATTTTTTTAACTGAGCACGAAGATTCAAAAATATTGTGTAAAAATTCTCATTCAAGGTGTCATCTTTTGGTCCAAAACATTTTGCAAACATTTGGAGATGGTAATACTAAAATTTTAATCAAGTTTTATCCAATTTCATTGGATGAGATGATCACAATGATCAAAACTTCCTTCAACGAAACCATAGCCAAGGTATAAACACAGTCCTATGCTCGAGAATGCTAATGAAAAAGTTTCTACAATCAATTTGCATAGATTTTGAATATGAAAACTTTTTCACCTTGTTCATGATGGGAATAACATTCTCAAGCTCCATACCAACTTCTTGAAGACTATCCTTCAAGAAATTATCACCCAAAAGCTCAAAAGCACTTAAAGAGAAAAAATGCAAAGTCACCTCTTAAGAATGATATATAAAAAATTTCTTCAACATGCTTGAATGGAGATGAAGTGTGAGAGCTTCTTGGGGTTCTAAAAACCTTTCTCCACTTTTCCAAAGTGATGAATGATGGAAATTGCATAATCTTGAACATTTTTGCATGAAAAGATGGGATGATAACTATACAATTTACTCGAAAGCAAGGAAACCTTGATGAAGGTAAAACTAACTTCTCAAAAATATATGGATGAACACAACATGGAAGATATATGACTTGAAACTCTATATTATGAGATTTTTCTCATAAAACACAGCTATGGACATGGTTTAGTATGATCTCAAGTAGAGCAGTGTGAAAATTCCAAATTTATAGCTGAGTCTAAGCAAACTAGACTCTCAAGGATCATCACTTCAAAAGTGAATCCACAAACAAAACTTAACCATTACATTCCATTTTCTTTGTATCAATGATGTCAAACTAATGAATGCATTACATTTGAAAACAAGACTGTTGGAACAGTCATTTAAGTTGCATTGAGTTAAGTGCTCTTCAAGATAGTATGAACTATCAAATATCATATAATCAACCATACTAAAAGGGCGTGTAGATGCTCAAACCAATTGAAAATTACTTGTAGATGAATTCTAAGCTCTTATTGAGCAATAACTCTAATGGCAGCTGTTAAAACCTTTACATGCCAAGAGCATTCACACCAAGAATAGTGACACATGCAACAATATGTACCTTCAAGAAGCAAATCCTTAAAATACCTTATGAGCATGAGAACCACCATGGATGAAATATGGAGATAATCTAAAAGTGATTAAACAATACTTGGGGTCCAACTACACCTTTTTGCTCTTATTGATTTGGTGCATAGCCCAGGAGAGAAAAAACTGCTCCACCAAAATGATCATAACTTTCCAACCACACCTCCTTTTGAGAAAATTATTTTTGCACATGATTTCTATTCCAATTTAATCAAAAATTCCTTCTATGATTTATTTGAAAGATTATTTATAACTTTTCTTAAGGCTAAAGCCGGAAACTCAAAATGAGCTTTTCATAGACTTGTTTGTTGGACCACGATTGTCATTAGATCAAAACCCATAGGTGTTAGTCTCCACTACAATCACTAGAGTTAGGATCTACAAGAGGCGGTTAGTCCATGTCACGAAACTCACGGGAGCGTTGGACACACATGCCAACAATCTCCCCCTCAGCGTTACCCAAGTGAGTTTCGAACTCGAGACTTGTCGCTCTGATACCATTTGTTGGACCACGATTGTCGTTAGATCAAAACCCATAGGTGTTATTCTCCGCTAAAATCACCAAAGTTAGGATCTACGAGAGCGGTTAGTCCATGTCACGAAACTCACGGGGAGCGTTGGACACACATGCCAACATTGTTTTGCAAAAACTCACATAACTAGCTCAAATGACCTCATAATGACCTAAAATTTTGCATGAAGCACCAGGACACATTCCTCCATAATATCCCATGATTTTTTGGAAAATAATAGGCCTAACATTTTCCATCCCAACTCATTTTCATGTAATAACACTACATGTTCTCAACACCAACTTTGAACAACATATGAACTTGACTCCTAGGGATGAGATGAACCTAACCTTTGCTCATACATTATGTAGATACTCTCTCAAAGCCTCTCCCATGCTTATTCTGACTTGTACCATCTTGTTATACTTCATTAGGCACTTGAAACCACCCTGAAATGGCACTACCACTGAACTTCCAAGACCTTATCTTCTTGAAACCACATGAAGTCATCTTAAACCACCGAGAACTACTTGAGAATATTACTCTTATATTCTTCCTTTGCCATCAATTCCTTTGACATCAATGACAACAACCAACAATACAACGGGGTGTAATAGATAGTGCATCTCAAGATGTATCATGTAATGGATGTCAATTGACAGAAAATGCACAAAATTGTTGTAATGGATATCATGTAATGGATGTCAATCAACATTGCATCTTACAAGAAATAGAAAAATATGAAATAATAATTTAAAAGAAGAGTCATCATGGAAACCTAGAAGAAGTTTAGATGTAAAAATAAGAAATTTAAGGAGAAAAATGTAACTAATCCCAATGGAATTCTTCAAAGAGATTTGAATGCTTTTCAAGTGATTTTTGACATGGGCTATATAATATTGTGTCACTTAACATGTACTACTTTTTGCAAGAGTGTTACATTAGTATAAGAAGAAATTACAAAAAAAAAATCCACAATTTTTCATGGTTGCTTGATTGACATGTTACATCAAATTGGATAAGGATTGCCTACCATTTATTCAGTTTCAATGCACTTGATCTGTATTGGTCTGATCTACATGTTTTAGTACAAAAATCACAAGGTTTGACTCTTTTGAAAGAAAAATTTGATATAGAACAAAGTGAAAGGATGAGGTGATATTTTTATTATCTCTCATATAACTTAGTTGGAAGGAATAAGAATATTACTACAGTCAGAATTAGAGCATACATCAAGAAAACTGAAGATGTATAAGAGATTGAGAAGAGAACAAATAATTTAAATGATTTGTTGAGCAGCCAAAGACACTCTAATGATAAGACACTCTAGTGATAAGAAGTCTTTGTTGTAGCTAATCAAACATGAAATAGGTGATCTCAAGGTTTGTGCTCAGTTTGAAATCAAATTATAGTATGTATCTACTCATGAAGGACTTTGAGTTCATTGATTCATCCAAGGTATGATATGTCTTTAGTTGATTAATGAAGGAGTCTTGATGATCGAGCTCTGTCATAATGTATAGAGGTTTGTTTTTTTGTATAGAGGTTTTAAATTTTGTCATCAAGCCAAATAAGGTGTGCATCTGCGAATTAGTATTACTATACAGTTTCTGATGGATTTATAACACAATTATTTTCACAAGCAGTGCTAGAAGTGAATGTGAAGATAAAGAAAGTATTTTTTCCTCCTCAAATTGTTGAAGGAAATCCATGCTTGGAGTACATTCAATACATTATGTTTCCATGGTTTATAAAGTTTGAAGTACATCGCAGTGAGGAAAATGGTGATAACAAGTAAGCATGATACAACAAGGACAAGAAAATATGTTGAAGAGTGATCCCACTTCTACAATCTTCATGGAGGAAGAAGAGGTGGTGTAAACCCCTACATTCTTTTTTGGAAAATTCTTGTTGTGGAGAGATAGATTCCAAATTTTCCTCAACATTAATAAAAGTGAATTAGTATTACTATACAATTTCTGATGGATTTATAACACAATTATTTTCACAAGTAGTTTCATAAGTGAATGTGAAGATAAAGAAATCATTTTGTCCTCCTCATATTGTTGAAGGAAATCCATGTTTGGAGTACATTCAATACATTATGTTTCCATGGTTTAAAAAGTTTGAAGTACATCACAATGAGGAAAATGGTGGTAACAAGTAAGCATGCTACAACAAGGACAAGAAAACATGTCGAGGAGTGATCACACTTCTGCAATCTTCATGGAAGAATAAGAGGTGGTGTAAACCCCTACATTCTTTTTGGAAAATTCTTGTTGTGGAGAGATAGATTCCAACTTTTCCTCAACATTAATAAAAGTGAATTAGTATTACTATACAAGTTTCGATGGATTTATAACACAATTATTTTCACAGGCAGTGTTAGAAGTGAATGTGAAGATAAAGAAAGCATTTTGTCCTCCTCGTATTATTGAAAGGAAATCCATGCTTGGAGTACATTCAATACATTATGTTTCCATGGTTTAAAATTTTTGAAGTACATTGTAGTGAGGAAAATGGTGGTAACAAGTAAGCATGCTACAACAAGGACAAGAAAAGATGTCGAAGAGTGATCCCACTTTTGTAATCTTCATGGAGGAAGAAGAGGTGGTGTAAACCCCTACATTATTTTTTAGAAAATTATTGTTGTGGAGAGATAGATTCCAACTTTGTCTCAACATTAATAAAAAAAATTAGTATTACTATACAATTTCTGATGGATTTATAACACAATTATTTTCACAAGCAGTGTCAGAAGTGAATGTGAAGATAAAGAAATCATTTTCCTCCTCAAATTGTTGAAAGAAAATCCATGCTTGA
Source organism: Taxus wallichiana var. yunnanensis (assembly GCA_018340775.1). Lineage (NCBI taxonomy): Eukaryota > Viridiplantae > Streptophyta > Pinopsida > Cupressales > Taxaceae > Taxus > Taxus wallichiana. Next base: position 11,283,750 of record CM031236.1, read on the forward strand.
GTGCGTTCAATACATTTTGATTCCATGGTTTAAAAATTTGAAGTACATCGCAGTGAGGAAAATGGTGGTAACAAGTAAGCATGTTTGTGACAAGATGTCTATACTTTTCCCACAACTATTATTTTATGTCTTTTGTTTTTCCAAATGCTAATTATCTAGTTTTTGGTTCATTATTGTAACTTTTTTCCCTTTTACATTTCTTGAATTTTTCATTTTGGACATCTCTATATGGTCTCTATTTTGCACATTATTTTTTTTTATCATTCTATTAACCTCCCATTCCCAACCAAATCCTCCCAGTGAACGTGAACCCCGTGGAATGGGCCGCAGTTAGAATTTTTTTGGGTTCGGAGCAGTCCTGATCCCGGAGGTCTATTCCATGTGTTGTCATTTCATTAGTCTCCCAAGGAAATGCCCCTAGAAAACATGAAACCTACGGAATGTACCACATTTTATATATCCTTCGGTCTGTTGTGGGATGAGGTAGTGACAATGATAAACGAGTCATGGTATTGGTCATGGAATAAATGGAAAGTGAAGCCCACTGATATACACACACACACACACACACACACACACACACACACACACACACACACACACACACACACACACTATAGAAGAGAGAACATTAACAAAAAGATTCAAAGAAGATACACTGATAAAGCAAGGAATATATAGAGCAATAGCTCGTGGAGATGTATGAAGTGATTTTATATTATATATATATATATATATATATTACGTAGATGTATCTAAGATAGGAAAACTAGTTATGATTCTCTACAAGTGGAGGACTATTCTAGATGACATAAAAAATCATAGTGGTTATGAGGATGAGGATGTTCAAGATTTGTAATAACTTACAAAGGCGGAATCATAGATAAAGTAATGTGACATGAAAGAAAACAGTCTCAAATAGACTGAGGACTCACCTATAGTAAGTGCTTCTAGGATGTAAACTGCAACGCACTAGCCAAGCCTTAGCAAGACCTAGATTTATTTGAAATTTTGTAAGAAAATTACAATATGTCGATTCACTAAATCCCTTTCTACTACTTCACAAATTTGTAAATTGGAAAATTGCGGGAAAACATCACCTTTATGTATATATCGGGAAAATTTTGAGAATTTTTTCTATTCCAAATAAGGTTCCATAGATTTCTTAGCAAAACATTAATGTTTTCAAATCTCGGTGCATCGATTTCTTGGTGAAACATTAATGTTTTCAAATCACAGTGTGGCGATCACGCGACAATTTAATATTAAAATATACATTGGGATTGGAAATTCCTTGCGATTCAGATGGGACAAATTATTGTTTGTGTAATTTTTGGGTGAAACATGGGTATTGTCATTCTTTGTAAAATTCACAAAATCAAATTCTCAAAATTCTATTATTCGCCAAACTATGAATATTCACCACTAAAATTTTCCTGAAAGAGACAGAAAAAATGGAAGAATGTTATCTTTTGCTTGCTTCTTAGAAGTGCAACAACTATCTACTTAGAGACTCACAATTTACAACCATTTGGAATGAGGGAGTCATCCAAATATAAAGCTTTACAAGAAGACTCATCATCTACCCCCCATATGAATTTTCATTTACTAACTTACGACCTTTCATATTCCTAGGAAAGAAAAGTGAGACTCTTTTTAATAATTAAAAGGAACTTGCTACAATGTTTGACTATAGGTCATATTTAAATGAATAAGAAAAAAGTGAAAATTTCCTTCCCAATGGAGAATTAGAACATGAGAGAGAAAGGAGGGAGAGAGAAGAAGAGGGGGAGAAGGAGGTCATGTCGATGGAGAGGAAGCATCTGCCGATGAAGATATTCCTGCCAACGAACCTTATGGGAATGCACTTGGGATAATTTCTCCATTCTTGAACTCCTTATGGAAATGAAGCTACTACTAGTGCCACTTTATCTACTTGAGGGATGTGTAAAAGCTCAAGGCCTTGATCCAAGTATCTAAAGTAATGCTAATGTTTTTTCATTTCTTGAACCAAATTTGATGCTCCTTAGTAGTGTTGGAAATAACACACCTGATTTCTGCAAGGGACTCTAAGGTGTCTTCATTGAAGGAGAAGGAATCTCCTACCTTTTTCCTAACCCTCTCCTTAAATGGCTTCAGAAGATCATTCACTGAAGAATTCTCATTCACTGGAGGTGCTCCAATATTTTTACTCTGCTACTTATCCTTTCTTGCATTTGTGAAGCAATATCATCACAAGCATCAATTTCCTCAAGAGAACTATTTGAAATCCCATATTGGAAAACCAAAGTTCGAGACCAAATTGGATACATGTTCTTAGTTATAGAGTTGAACACAATTTTTCCTACCAACACAAAAGAATAAATATTTCCCATATTTGTCACTAAAGAAAGCACTTGGTCCCAATGATATTTTTCCTTCTCAACTTCATCTTTAGTCATCCTTACCTTTGCAGCAGTTTCAAGCACAAACTCAAACAATGAAAGGATTTTAGGAAATAAAGCTTTACATTTCTCGAAGATATTTTCAATCCACCTACCATTGGCCCTTCCTTGCATTTAGTAGCCTTGTGCCTTATTGATTTACTCGGGATTGATCTTCTGATTGGGATAACATATTCGGTAGGGAAATATGGGATGGCATTCTTTCCTAGCACCCACCTACATCAACATAGATTTTTCCATGGATTCAGAGCTAATAGGAAGTGAGCCAAGAACCATGCAACCTCCCGCACTTGGTGATTTGATTCGAAGTAGAGGAAGAGATACTTGGATATTGATGTGGAAATCGATGTTAAAAGGATATATATCTCCTTGTTTGATATCCTCAACGGGTTTCTTAATGAATTTTTCTTTCTTGTGCAATCTTACATAGTGATGGCCATTAGTATCCATTGTTTTCCTTTTCATGAGATCCCCGAGTGGGTGCAGCTCATTTTCACTTGGATGCCTTTTGAGATGAGAGATGAGATGTTTGTTTTGTGAGAGTTTGAATGCCACCAGATTCTATGAAATAAACCCTCTTTTCCTTGAACCACTCTTTAAATATTTGGGTCACCACTACAGTTCTTTTATTGATATCCTCTAGCTCACAAAAACTCCATGAGACTAGTGGGAGAGGCAAAGACTTCACTACTTTGTATTCATGATCAAACAAATCAGTTCCATCATCTTCCACACCTTCCATGAACCAATCAAAACCAAATTTTCTCATTTGGCCAACACTCATCTACATGTGATCTCGTTTCCTTACCTCAAAGTCATCCAAGAAGTTGACCCAATAATCTTCAATCTGGGAACATGGTGCAACTAAGGGACATTGAAGGTTTTAGGAATTCTTCGGATGTTAAAATCATCCTTGGATGTGTATGAGTAGATACTCAAGGGAGGAAATGAAGCTTCAAGATTCAAGGCATTTGTGATACTTTTGCAAGAGTAAATACCAAGAGAAATGGGGAAAGACATGTCTTTTTCTTGCAGTTCTTGTACTTGTTGTGGACTTGGGAAAGCTTCCTACACAACTCAAACATCACTATTTTTTCCTTACGATACCTAGGGAGCTTGCGAGGAGTGAGGTAAAATATTGAAACCCTGATATAGGAAAAGGTGGATAATTGAGTGAAGTAACACATATTTATCGATCAATGTTGCATCTTGAGAAAATAGCCTTAGTTATGGGTTGCCTTCTAACAATTGGATGAAAAACATGGTGAATGCATCATTCACCTGGAAAAATGATGATTTCTTTCTTTGAGAGTGATTTGAGGGTACCTTTCATAAGTTGGTTCTTTCTGAGAAACATTTTGAGCAAGAGTTAGGCCTTTGAACGGTCTCATGCTTGCGAGAGCATACACTAGGTATGAGGTCATCGTGAATTTATTTGTAACCGGAAGCTAGAGCAATGATGGTGGATGTTGTCACTTATTATCAATCCCCAATATACCACATGGTTCCCTTCAATGGAAATGAGGATGAACTGGACCATCATGTCTTGAAATTCTCTTGTTGTCTCCTCACCCATTACCCTACTTAACAAGATGATTACATCTAAGTAACCTTTATGAAACTCACTTCTATACAAACTCTTGGGAAAACGAGAGGGTTTCCTACCTTGATTCAACCATGATCCCAATGCGAGGCCTTGGAGGTAAGATTAAGTCTTCGACCACTCATTATATGCAAACTCTTTTGAAATTATGACCATGTTGCTACTAGTTGGAATTTGCATACACCATGAGATGCCCCTCGGGTAAGCCTTTGCATGGATAAAGTTGTCATCTAATCTCCTATTCTAGAATCTGGATCATATTTTTGAGCACATGTTATCACTAATTATGTACTTTATACTGAAAAATGGTGGCCTCCTACTGCAAACAACCCGCTTATGAAAATATTCTCTTCAACAGGCTCTCTGGGTCCTCCGAGCATCCTACTTTTTAGGTCTTCTAGGTCTATGTGAGTGACATCACTATCACCCACACTTGGATACTTAGTGACCAATGTTGAAATGGGCTCCATACCTGATAATTTGAACTTCATGTTTCCAAAAATCAACAAGATGAGTGAAAATGGAACAATAAAAAAATTGCACTAGAATCATAAACTTTCTATTTTTGGTAGGTAAAGTTAGGAGCTGTTGTTTTGGGAATTTTTGTCAATTTTGCACAACTCTTATCCTCTGAAGCTCCTTACACACTTATAAAAATTTCAATGATGATGATAATTTTTTTAGAAAGCTTCTATTTTAGGTCATTTGCTTTTTCAAAACCTTTTTGGGAAAGTTGCCGATCAACCCTATTTGGTGTCTCTCACTTTGTTTTTGGATATACTTGAATGTTGAGAATTTGTTATTTAAAGAAACTTACTATTTTCATCAGTCATTGTTCATAGCATATGCTATTTTTATTAAGTGAACTTACCGATGTCAAATTGAGATGAAGCCACCACCACTTTGGTCTATTTTGCACGGGATCACGTGCTCCAATTTTTGTTGTTTTTCGCTCACCAAAATTCTTTGAAACTAAAAAGAAAATTTCTAGGGTTTGGATTTCAAATTTTTGTATATAAAAAATGGCATTTTGGAGATGAGCAATCTGGAAAAAAAAATTAGTGCAATCGGATTCCAAATTAGTGAGATATGAGAAAAACTTAGTTTTGGAGGATATGGCTCTTCTGGAGTTTTTTATAGCATCTTTGGTAAAAATGGAAAATTTCAAGGTTTTTCAGCGAAAACAATGGTGTATGATCAACTTGTAGTGGAAAAATGACTTGAAAATGGGTTATAACACTTTTATGATGTCTTATTGACCATGGTTTGACCCTAGGTGAAATATGATTTTAATATGAAGTTAAAATTTAGTTTATCATGGTGAAAAGGGATAAAAGGGATAGCAGGGGCTCCCAAGTTCACCTTGAAGAAATATGAGGACAAGTGTCAACATGGGAGAGAGGGTGAGTGAGATGGAGGAGCTAGATAAGCACCCTATGGAGCCAAGAGAGGTCATGTGAGTGACCAGAATAGTGGCTTGGGCCTAGGCGCACTTTTTGTCCCCTCTATCCCCTTTGGGAGAAAGGGACAATAAGTGCAACACAATGCACCTTACACCATTTGGTATGGCATTTTGAGCATGAGTGGCCGAGTTGTTGAACACGGGTCAAAAACAAGCTTAAGAGCTTGACGAAGGTTCATGTGAGTTCACGGGGCTAATAGTTAGCATGAGGTGAATTTTTGTCTCCTTTATAGCCTTGGGGAAAAAGGGACATAAGGGACACAAAATTGTGCCTTGGAGCAAGGTGGCCAAATCTAGCACAATGAAAAAATGGATAAGTATGGGAAACACTCACCTAACTCACCTCTAACTCAACCTAGGTTATCTTGACTACACATGGGTGATTGAGTGGTTACAAGGGTGTCATGGAGGAAAAATTCTTGTCCTATCTATCCCCTTGGGGACAAAGGGACAAGAGGGACACAAAATTGTTCCTTAACCCATTATGAAAGATAGATTTTGCATTAACTTACCCGAAATAGCATGAGAGAACAAAATCTTCATTTCCGGGAGCTCCATATGGACTTTTGAAGTTAAATTTTATATTAATATGACTCCTAAGACCAATGGAATAGGTTTCAAACCTTAATTCTTCCTAAAAATCCAAAACATGGCCTCTGTTGATCCGTATATCAAGGTACATTGAAAAGATTGAACTATTTCAAGAAACCATCACCCATTGGATAAAATTTGATGTTACCAACATGTAGATGATTTTTTCAGACTTCCATTGCCAATTTTATTTTCTTATAGCTCCCTATGGAGCTACGAGAATCATCCAAGGAAGTTCAAGTTCATAATTTGATTGTTCATTCCTTACACCTGAAAACTTGTTTTTGCACAAACTATCCCTAAACCACCAAAAGTTTCCTAAATATTCTTAAACCACTTCCAACACCTTCAATTCTCTCAAATACCACCTTCGTATGTCTATGATATTTTCATAACCTTCCCGGAGGATGCACGCAAGGCTTGGAATGACCAAAATTAGCCTTTCCAACCTGCCAGAGAACAAGTCTTCTATTGTACTTAATTAAATGGAAGAATTGGCATTATCACATTAATTTGAAAGCATGCACATGTTTATTCGGTATATTAAGAGTGCCTACAAGGCCGGGATGATCATGACATGAAGGAAAACTAACCAGAGAGGCGTTTAGGAAAATTTGAAGCATGTTTTCATTTTGTGGCTTGGTTGTCATGGATCATTTTTGCATTTTTGGGCTGGTAATTTCACATGACAATATCCGTTATAACTCGGAGAAATTAAACCAAAATGCAGCAATAGAGGACCTCATATTTCAGTTGGATGAGTAGAACAATGCCTTATCCATTAGGCGATAGAGTCCTCATTACAAGCAATAGATACGAATGGACTAACACACCAAAATTGAAAGGAAAGACACACACAACAAAAAGGGAAATTATGGTACAAAGGATGGGCTTACTAACCTTACTACTTGTAGAGCTTCAAGTTTTTCCTCTGCAAGGAAACTCCAACGAGGTTCCATCTAGGTATGTCGCTAGTAGTAAGTATTCTCTTCATAGTAAGTGTTTCAATTTAATTGGGTCGAGCCAGTGAATCAAACTTGTGTGACATCCTCCTTGATAAAGGTCACCCCTCCATGAGCAATTTTGTGTGACCTCTTAATAAAGGCAATCTCCTGCTGATAATTTTTCATAGATTCAAAGTGTCACTCAACAGGGCACCTCTTTCTAATTTGACACTTAACCCATTTGGGTCATGTACACCCCATAACACTCTTGAAGTGGTTACTATTATTGTAGCATGATTTATATGCCAACATGTGTAGTTAATCATGTGTTCACTTTTTTAATTTTCAAATTTTAATTGTTTCAAAACTTTGTATGTATACATCTTTATTAAACACTAATCTAAAACTACTTTATTAGATTACCATGAATTCCACTTATATCATCCTATGATCAAGATTTCATATTTGATTTCATATTTTTGCATTTTCTTTAAACTCTCATATTCCTAATTTTGAATACCCTCTAATCCATTAGGTTGTCCCCATTCTCCACCTTAACACAACTTGTAAACTATATACAAGTCTTTATACACCCTCGACATCTCTTTTCTTCTATGTTTCAACCTCAAAACATATGAATTTCATCTTCCAATTTCTACAATGTTTCATCTTTCCAATGTTCAAATGGATATTTTTTCTTAGTAAGCTGTGTGTGATTTTAAGCTTTGTTAAGTGAGAAAACTAACAAAAGTCTTCTATAGATACAAATGCACCCTAAGCCATTTCACCATCTCGGGCATCACTATACTCTCCTATAGATCACTACCTAAATAGAGCATATCATTCCTATATCTTCCAAGAGAAATCTTAGATCAGCCAAGCGCATAATTATGAAGCATACATGGCCACAAAGTGCATGTTGCCAAGTGTCAAATCCAAACAAAAAGATCCACTCTAAGTTGTGTATTCTATTGCTAGTTGCATCTCATCATAGGATTGTGGGAGAACTAGGTGCAATTTGAGCACTTTTTGAAATAGTGGTATTTAGAAACGTTCACTAATCATGAGGGGGGTGTGTTGAGGTCAATCCAACCCAAAGAGTTTTCTTTTTTAGGTCAAGCATGCAAAGCTACAATTTGGCACAAAGAGAAGGCATTCCATATTTATCCTAGATTTATAGGACAATGGATCAAATATCAATGAACCCTCAAACATCACTCCATTTTCAATTCTAAGTTTCATGGCCTCAAGGCACATTCATAGCCCCTAGATAGGTTCACCATTAATTTTTCTACTTTTTATGAATCTATCATTCATCTTTAAAATGCTCGTCTTTTCAAAGGGATAGCTTGTCTTAGTTGATATGTATAATTTTAAGCTCGGTTGAGTGAGAAAACTAACAAAAGGTCTTCTATATATACAAATGCACCCTAAGTCGTTTCACCATCTAGGCATCACTATACTCCCTATAGATCACTACCTAAAAAGAGCATATCATTCTTATATCTTCCAAGAGAAGTCCTAGATCAACCAAGCGCAAAATTATGAACCATACATGACCACAAAGTGCATGTTGCCAAATGTCAAAGTCAAACAAAAAGATCCACTCTAAGTTGTATATTTTATTGTTAGTTGCATCACATCATAGGATTGTGGAAGAACTATGTGCAATTTGAGCACTTTTCGAAATAGTGATATGTAGAAACATTCAATGATAATGAGGGTGTGTTAAGGTCAATCCAACCCAAAGAATTTTCTTTTTTTTCAAGTTAAGCATGCAAAACTACAATTTGGCACAAGGAGAAGGCATTGCATATTTATTTAGCAATCATTGCAACATTCTAGATTTACATGACAACAGATCAAATATTGGTGAACCAACACAAGAAAATTGAGCATCATTAAATAGCCTAGGATATGTTTGTAGCCCCTAGATGAATTTAGTAATGAACTTGTCCAACACTGACGCATTTAATGTCGTACCTATTTGGCACCCACTAACCCATCCGCACACCATGTCCACATCCTAATATTTCCTAAGAGCCTTGACAATTGTATTTCCCACCTTTGTCTGGCATTTGAGAACATTGTTTCACTTCCAAAATAGTGTTATGGATCATTTTGTTCCATTTTTTATGCGTTAATCACTATTTTACTATTTTTTACAATGAGCAAATTGTACCAAACTATCAATTTTATATGAGCCTTGACAATTGTATCACCTACTTTTGTCTAGCATTTGAGAACACTATTTCATTTCCAAAATAATGTTTTGGATCATTTTGTTCCATTTTTATGTGCTAATCAATGAGCAAATTGTACCAAACTATCAATTTTGTATATTCAAAATTGTTTAGGAGTGTCACATATTAGTTTCTCAATCATATTTTCCCCTTTTAATTATCTTATGAGGTGTAATTTAATTATTACATTTCTATATATTTCTTTGAAATTCTTAAAACCAAACATGCTAGAGAGGAGCGAAAGCTATTGGATGTTGATGTTGGAGGCTACAATTCAGAATGATGAAGAAATTAGCATATGGATTTTTATGTTTTTATCTAGGGCTAATCATTGGAAGTTGCTAAAAAGAATAAGAAAATCTACATTAAAATTATTCCAAGAAAACTTACACATAAAAGACACTTTTGAGTTGGAAAATGGTACTACTATTGATGAGATTCGTATGTTATCGAGTGTTTGGGGAAAAGACTCTAGTCCTTGGTGAGTTCTCTATTGAATTGTATAAGGTTAATAAAAATTAAATTGTTGTTGAATTGGTTACTCCTACGAATACATCAACAAAAAGTGCTATTAATTTAAAATCCCCAAAGGATGGTAAGTGTCAAATTAAGAATCGAAGACCAATCACCCCACCAACTCTTGACGAACATAGTTAATAGCATTCTTCCATGTACTATCTGTAAAACCCAAACTAGAATTATTAAGGGTGGATACATTTTAGATAAACCTTATTCCCAATTGGGAAGCAGCCCAAAAGTGTGTATCTTCCCTTACTGATCTTTGGCAAGATCTTTGGCAAGCTTACAAGCTTAAAAAGAATCGTGTGACCCTCCATTGATTTGATGCTCAAAACTAATTAAATTAAAGACAACTTTTGTAGGATGATCGGTGTTCCATTTTCAGATGAGTGAAGGTTAACGATGAGCTAACAAATTCTTTTAAACTTCAAAGGAATTATTACCCAAGGTTTCCGTTAGTCCTTATTGTTCAAGCCCTTCACTTTCTTTGTAAAGACTCTTGGCTACCAATGAAGTTTGTTGTGCTTCCTAATCAAGATGAATTTATTGATGTTCAGTTATCAATAACTCGTCCTTGTTCCTTCTTATTGAAGAAAACTTTGTGCGGCTAATAACATGTGTAAGGTGTATTGTAATGCTTCTACTTCCAAGATTGTTATTCGTGAATCCTTGATTTAAGGTTGGAATGATGTTCCCATGGAATGGATTTGCAATATGATTTGGAGGTGGGTTGGTCCAAATAAGCTTTGACGATATTTAAGGATCCCTTTTGCCCTTAACCACTGATGTTAAGGATATGTGGCAATGGGTCTTCGAGAAAAAGAACAAGGTAATCACAATATCGTAGGGTGCTTTATCATCTAGAGCTGATAAACTCCAAGGTTCTCAAAAAGTGGTCTCTTGTAATGTCTTTACTACGCTTCGTATTGGTTGTGTATGAATCAAAGACATGTCGTGGCATGGGAGATTTGTAGCAAATGTAAAAGTATTGAGGGCTTCAAGTTGAAGAACATTGGACTACAAGGCATTACCTTGGTGGTAAAGTGGATACATATACAAGATTGCACCAACAAATGGCAGCCCCCAAGGAATTACCGTTGGTGCAATCTTGTAGTCTTTCACATAGTTTATAGTCAAATTGATGGGTGCAATCTTGTATTCTCAATTGGTAATTAAATTGTTCGGAAGACAAGATTACTCCAACCAATAGCAACCCTTTCACTAGTGAGGTTACATATATAGCCTAAAGAACATGGAATCGAAGGAGTCAAATCGCATACTTCTAACTTTTGAAGAACCCCTTGGAAGAAATTGGGCATGAGGTAGTTGAATAGTTCTGCATGGTAAATAGAAGCTTGCAAATTTACTTCAACACTCGGGAGGAAACAAACCAGCAAAGATTGACCAAAAAAACAGCTATTCACTCTGTACTTGAACACACATACGGTTTTTAAAAAATCAATGAACAAGTGAGTATACATAAACATACCTTTGTAATTTTTTCAACTAAAACTAGAAAGTGTGCTTATGAATGTGAACACACATTTTTGCATATCGTCCTTAAATAGACGGAAGAATGAAACAGTAAATAGACGCACACAAAATTTAGTAGATGTTCAAAAGAAAATAAACCAGCGAAGGATTTGACAAAAACCCAACTATTAAATCTGAACTCTAGAAACACACGAGTATTGCTTTAAAATATAAATGAACACCTGTGTGAATATATATACACCAGATATTCAATCTAAACTAAAAACACACAAATAAAGCTTTAAAATATAAATGAACACATGAATACCGATAAACATACCTTCAGAATTGTTATAACTAAAACCAGAAAGTACACTTGTATAAACACGCATTTTACTTTGTAACATCCAAACCCATGTACTCTTCTGTATGTTTATCTCATTCCTTTACTTCGATCTTTCTCATTTAAAAGGTATCAAAATGTGAATGCAGAGCATAGCTTTTGTCTACATGTGACGTTAACTTGCCTTGTTTTCAAAAAAGAAATATAGTTGTTAAAAATCCGAATCATTTAGCTACACAAAAATTACAAAACCCTAAAACAAAAGGCTAGTACCATCTTGAAACCAATTTTTACAACAATACATTATTAGAAACTTTCAGCTCAACACCTGCAAGATTATATGAAATACCTAAACTGAAAGGCTAGTCTAGTACTTCTAACCAATTTGACACACTTTCTAAGGCTTACTACCTGTTTTTATTTTTCGATGGTTTTTTTAATTCAGGGCGCAATTTCAATCTACCCACCTTTCTGATTAAGATGTATTTATCTTTAATTTCTAGCCGAATATAATACATGTTTTCAATCAAAGGAACAGGCTAGTTTTTCTAACCAATTTGTAAGACAATAAATCATTAGAAACTTTATCAGCTCAACATCCATAAAATTATTTGCATAGTTTTGTGTATTCTTATATTTTATCAATACTTACTTTGCACATCGAAGTCTCACTTTTCTATCTATTCATCATGGCTTTATCAGGACTACCATATACAATCTTCGTGCATGGAGATAAAGATGAAGAATGTGCCTAATACACCAAAAAGATGTTACGATAGAACAACAACTTGGGGACCAAAAGTCTCGAGATTGTTCTTCTATGAAAAAATTGTGTTTGGTGTATTAGGCATATTCTACTTTAGAATTTAATCCTTTTGTAAACAATTTTAACGAGAAGCGTTCTTCTAACATTATGGATGGTGGAAGCTTCAACCCTTTGAAGATGTTATGGCTTGGCCCAATTTCTTTGAGTCTCTATGGACAGTAAGAAAAGGATAAATTTTGTAGTAAGACAGCAATTAATACTCTGTGGTACAGAAACCCAATTTAATCAAATGAGATAAAGTGGCCCGGTAACTTATTCTATTAAAACACTATTCAAATAACAATTTTACATAAATGTGCAGTTCAGTTTAACAATTATGATTATGGATACAATAATCATTATGGTTTTGAGGCCTTGTTCACATTTCTGTGTTGTAGGAACACTCGGAAGAACTTCTGTAAAGTACTTAGGCAGTACTTTCCAGAAGTTCTTCCAACAAATAATCATTGTTTAACACACTAGTCCTGATTTTCAAATGATTTGTCGACCAAAGTTAACTCGTCTAGTTTTTCGTATATTCTGTCGTCCATGGATGATTCATCTTGTTTCTCAAGTAATCCATCGGCCATAGTTAATTCGTCTTGTTTCTCAAGTAATCAGTTGTCCATGGTTGAATATTCTTGTTTCTCAAATAATACGTCGGCCTTTTCCAGCCAAGCTTTCCAGGTAGCTGGACCAAATAGAACAAAGTGCACCTGTCATCACATTAATCGGTCAGTACATTGTTTTAATGAATACCCATATTAAAAAAGCCTAACTTACATTTAAGTGATATATAAGAGACACTTCACTTGGCATGCTGCAATTTCAAAACAAGGGAGTTGACGAAATTATAATTTGTGAAGAATTTATTTTACTCCATATAGTTAATCTTTTGGTTACCAGCTAGCAAGCACCATGTATTAAGGTTCTCTACATTGTCTAATTCAGACTTGTGGTAAAATCAACCTGCCTGGCTGGATATTTTTCTAGTGACCGCTTTTTACAAATTATGTTGATAATAACAAAAACATGTATGGCATATCTGTTATAATCCTATTAGAGCCCAACATACTTCCTTTTGCATTTTATTATTCTTAAATCAAAATAAAAGTTTGCAAATATATTTCCCCAATAGCACTCATTAGTTGAATTCCTCTTGTAAATATTCCATCTCCGTGTTGTATTTTGCAGGCCAGGTTATCAAAGGAATGGAGTTCAACTTAACTTTCAAGACAAAGGTAACCAGTACAAGCATATTTACAAAATTGGTTGCTCATAGTTCTTATTGGAATGAGTGGTTGTGGCCTTAGTGGTCTGTTACAGGCCAGGATACACAGGCAGAATGTTGGTGTAATGGGAAAAGTCAGAAATTGATCTTTGGGTTGCTTCTGAGAGCCTTAGATCAAAAGGCTGAGAAAAACAACAGAAAACATAAAATGGTAAAAAACTGCCCTTGTTTGAAAAGTGGACAACTGTGCAACATCAAGTAGTTCCCCAAGAAGGGAAGTCAAAGGTCCGAAGAGCTTGAGAAAAGCGTTAATCCCCACCTTCCAACTGTTAGCAGAACAACCAGCTCTGATACCAAACTTGCTTCGGATGGAGCAAGTTTAACACAAGTAAGAAAACCTGCTTTGATACCAAACTTGATCCAAAAACAGGTCTTATAAAAACTGAATCAGTTTATTGTTTCCTTGGATACCTTAAATTTTTCTCAATTTATCGTTTTAGGATCAAATTTGCCTTATTATGTTGCAAAATAATAAGTGATTAAAAACATACCACAAAATTTCAACACCACAATTGATAACAGAGTTCATCCCAAAACAAGACTACGTCTTCAGGATAGGTCAAAAGACGAACCACTATATAACCAATGCAAAAAATACAAAATTCTTACATAGTTAACTGCTCACTGTCAGCGCCGTCGATAGACTTGGCTCTAGATCGGCCTAGCTCTCTGCCTGTCTCAACGTCTCTTGGCTCCACAATAGGCCCTCACCTCGGCCAGCAGTAATGAGTGTTTTGTCTCTCTTGGATGATGGGCGCAATGTCTCTATAACGCCACTCCGGCCTATGAGATGATAATCTGGGCACAATACGATCTCGACGGCATTCTGGCCTCCTTCGCAATAATGTCACTGAAATAATGAGCTCTCCGGTGCCTGGAAATGGTGTCAACACAATAAAAGATCTCCAGCTCGTCAATGGCCTCCAATGACGACTATCACCACCGATGGGTCCTCTAAAGTCCTTGACCTCCTCGTCGATTATAAAGTTGATCGGACGAGACAACAGATCACATCATTACAAAATTCAGACTCTCAACCTCGATGAAGTCGTTTATAAATTCCAGGCTCTATTGGCCTAAAAATAAACTAAGGCTTTAAACTAATTAATCCTTCTACAAAAGCTTATAGCCTAATTATTAAGGCTTTACAAACTTAAATTAAGCTTATAATAAGCTTTTACAAATGCCAAAACTCCTATGGCTTTCAAAAAGAATTGAATGCATTTGAAATGCTTGAGTATCTTTACTAAGGCTCGAAGGGCCTTATATAGGGCTCCAAGGGTTAACACTCAAGGATAAGATGAATATCATCCGTCTTAACATAAGTTGTGCCTGCATAGTCTATCGGTTGGGCCATTGTTTATTTTCACCACGTCAAGGGTTCAAATCCCCACTCCGCCTTCGTCGCATGCGGTGGGTTAATCCTACATTGAGCGAGTTGGCAAGGGTATTAGGTTTTATTAAGCTTGACGGTGGAGAAATGTATGTGGCGTGGGCCATGCTAACACATTTTGTTAGAGCCTCATGTGCTCGTCATCCTACTCGTCCTTGATTCGCTTGTGAATCGGTCTTGGAACCACTTTGCATTGGAAATGTAGCAATGCCACCATGTGCTTAGGCATTTGACTCATGGTTGATGAAGAGATAAGGTTGCCGATAGGTGTTGCCAGCTCGCCTAGGGATCTCTCCTTCGAGCTCGAGCTCAACTCGATCCTTGGGAATTGTATAATGTGACTTGGCAATGTAGAAATTGCACAGATCCAGCTTGGGTCCTACCTCGATCCATAACTCGGTCCCGCTAGCTCGATGAACTACTTGGAAAAATAATGAGTTGGAGTTGTCCAGCTCAGTCCCAACTTGATGACGTTACTACGCCGGCCAGGTCCCCTCGAAACAAAAAGTGGACCCCGTAGTTTTTTTGACTATCGAAGACCGGAGGTGCGAAACTGAAAACCATTTTGCTTCGCCATTTTTTCTTGCGGTTGTTGATTCCACAAACACCCACTTAGCGATCCCGCAACGACGTGCCCTTGCATTGTTTTGCCTATGCCTTTTATTTCACCCATTGACTCATGTTCTCACGCAGACGATGTCTCCCCGTCTGAGTTTTGTTTCAACCCGTTCAAAATGCATTGGAAAGCTGACTCGAGCTCCTCTATAAGCAATGGGTTCTAGGAGATTCTGGGGAACTTCTGTGTTAACAATCCTCCGGATCAAGTAGTCTTTTAGAGTGAGGGAAGAGATCATAATGACAAGTCAAAACATAGTCATAGATCCTCGAAGTGTTGTCTAATGATTAATACGAAGCATGTGAAGAAATGTGATAGTAAATGGAACTACATAAGAAGATAGAAAATGTTAAACACATGCTTATACTACTGGAGATACCGACCCCCAATGCCAAGCACCAACTTAGAAATTCAAACACCAATCTTTTCTGCCGAGCACCGACTCAACAAGAGACACCAATCTCTTCGTTTTATGAGGCACCAACCTCTAAACCAATGACGATACCACCTTCGTAGTGTTGTTGTTTTAGCGAATGATGGAGACTTTTATTTCTTCTTCACAAATCTACTTGTCTTCTCAAGATGTAACTCTTATTTCACACCTATTAAATTTTGCTCTTCTTCTAAATGATATTCGCTTAAAATCTTCCCTTCATCCAACAAATCTTCCTTTTATAGCCCAAAAATATCCTTTCAAATGGTCATGACTCTTCACCCAAGAATCTTTAGCCGATAGGGTCAACCTTCTTCAAGGGAGGTTGACCACATAAAAAAAATCATTTAATCTTAATGGAGGTCGGCTGGTCCATTAAATAAATGGTGTCCCTTGATGAATAAATGGTGTCCCTTGATGAATAAATGCTATAGATTTTGGTATCAATTATTACATTTACTATTATCAAATCTAATCACTATAACACACCAATTTGATCACCGTTATTTTTCTTTTAATCATTGTGAATTCTCCGTTGATGTCAATGACTTCTTTGACATCGATGACAATATTTTCAACAATCTCCCCCCTTTGTCATTGATGGCAACCCTACGAAGAAATAATCATCTTGAAAACAAAATACTCTCCCATTTTGTACTTCTTCCTCTTGTTGTTGTACTACTCCCCCTTTCTTTTACTCTCCCTTTGACATCAAAGGCAAAGGGTTTTCCAAGATGTTCCCCTAAACCGATGCTTCTCCTTGTGAATTTAATAACTCGATGAGAAGGGGATTTATACGCCCACAATTTTGCACGTGTTACATTGTCGGAACGGTTCAAATCCCCAATGATGATAAAATATCAATTCCAATGATATTCAAGTCCAAATCCTTGCACATAGCATGTCTTTGTAGCTTACTTACCTTTTCCTAACTTTTTCCTACTTTCCTAAGCCTTTTCGCAGCTTTTCCTTAGTTTTTGCATTTAAGTTACGTAACCGTTTTTTTGCATTTAAGTTACGTAACCACGCCAAATGATTACGCAACCGTTAAGCGGTCTGTGCAAACCAGCGGTTCTATGCACATTGACCCAATACTTTTCCAGTGTGTTTTGCACGCATGTCAACTTCTTCAAACTCATTCTTAGCGCACGTTTCTTGGTCAAATTGGTTGTTTTTGGGCTTGATAGATGCGTACAAACTTCCTCTTCCCAGCTTCTTGTTATTTGAGAGTTAACTGCCCCTTCTTTGAGTGATGTGGTATTCTTTGGCTGCCAAGTGGGCTAGACCACTTCTCAGCCAATTTTCTATAAGAGCCAAGCTTTTTCTCGAAGCATAGGCGGAGTTCATTGTTTCGGAATTGTATTGTCATATTGTCGTAATCCTGCCAAGAAGCACACAAGCAAACACAAATCTTATGCCTTGTTACTCTCTTGCTTGCATTGCTACTAGATTGCCTCCAACCTAGCCAACTCCAAAGCACTCTCTCTTATTCTTTCCACACATTTCCAAGACAGCTTCCCTAAACACATTTGGACATTCATTGGAAGAAGTTGAGGGGACATCGAAGCATTTGCCAAAGATTGGATTTACCTCGGAACTGCATTTCCAGTTTGGATATGTTTTTAATTTGTCAAAGCTTTTAGATTTCAATTAATTAGCTGTCATAATTCATTTGTTTAAAGTAGTGGAATCCATTGTTATTTCGTATGCCTGTAAGAAGCTTCTGCTGAAGATTTCTTCTCAGCTTATCCCTTGGGATTTGTCTATGAAGATCTTGGAGGAAGTTCTTGTGCACAGTATTGTTAGTTCTTCACAATCCATTTACCTATAGTTTACATTTCTTCATTAGAAAGCTTTTGTTTTACCAGGGAAGCTTCAGGAAGAATTGCTTCTGAGAAGCTTTTCATTCTTCTCGTGATTCTGAGGTAGAACCAGAAGAAGCAATTAAGAAAACCTTTATTTTTATTAGATTAGATTAAATCTTCTGCAACGGGAAATAACCACATCCAGTTATTTCACTTTGTTTAGTTTAACTTGTTAAAATAGAAGCAATTTTATTTAATTAGAAGAAGTTAATTGTCTGTGCATATTTCTTTTGTTTCCAATAAACACAAAAATACAAAAACATTAGATTAGTTTAATTAGTTTGTTTTATTTGTTTTATTCCCTTTATTTATAACCATTGAAAAGAACAAAACAAATAGATTAAATTTGCTTTATTCATTTAATTCGCTAGCTTTCATTTATTAGATTAATTAGTTGTATGTCCACATGACCATTCAAGGCCTTAGGCAACCTAGAGACTTAGTGTGCAATCCCAAAGTTCCACAAACCTAACACAACCGAGTTATTTACAAACATTAACACAGCCTCAAGACCTTAGTTTTCAAGACCACACCACTTCCACCCACTATTATCTCACAAATGACACCTTGAATGTCGAAGCAAACAACGCTTACGTGTTTAGGCACAACCAACCCGGTTGAGATTAGATTCCGGGATTTCATAGCCTTGCCCTTCCACCTCCATGACCTTGTCTAGAGACTTTTACGAGGCAATCGATGGACATTTCCCATGCATTCCACAACCAGTTGAGAGGGTGTTTAGGGACACTGACATTGACAGAGCCTTCGTGTGTCCATCATCCTCAACCGGTCCATTTCGCCCGCACAAGTTAGACATGCCTTCATTTCCCTAGACGAGCAGATTCCCATAGTGCCCGTAGTAAGGATATCCAATTGCCTTGACTCACTTGTTATCCATTTCTGCTTACTCATCCTATTTAGCCATCCCATAGCCATCTTCCATTCCACATCACTTTGTCCCGCACGACCGTGGGAGGTCGAGTTTGCCCTAGGGTCACATGTTGATTCTTAGACGTACAAAATTGGTGAACCCAATGTGAAAGACTAGTTCCTTTTCATTTCTCTTTCTGTTATTTTCTTACATCCATCCTTCTCCTCTCCCTTTATTCTACGGGTGTTCATACACCCCCGAATATGTCGTGTTAGGATTATAGCCGACCCATTTTGGGTCTTGAGGCTTACTACTATCGGATGGGTCTGCAACATTCACAATCTCTCGTCGGGGTGGGTTGATAATTACTCATAGATTTCATTTTTACCTCATATGCCTCCCCCTCAAGGTGGCAACACCAACTCACCAATCAAGACCGAGGCGATAGATCAATCAGATTACAACCCACAAACGGAGTTTTCCAACTCCAACAATATGACGTTCACAGGAGAACAAGGGTCTTATTCGCACATTTTATCTAGACCTCAAATCAGTATGCAGTCTGACCCCTCTTCTTCTTACTTTCTACCAAACGATGAAATCCTAGCACACCTCACTCTAAGCAACGAGCGTCTTAATGCCATAGACCAGTTGAAAGATCCCCAAATGGAACTCTTCAAACCCCGAGTGGATTAAGGCAATCCCAACACTAAAATGCAAGTCAATAAAAGGTGAATCAAGGAATATGGCTGCAGATCTGAATTTATTCAGGGCAAAGCGACTAGGCTTAATAGAGAAATCACACCAAAAATCGTGGCAAGAGGAATGTAACTCAGCTCTAATGCAACATACAGATTTATAGGAGTTAAATCAGCCCTAAATAGTGATAATAAAGGCCATACACACTCAGCTGGACCTGCTGCAATTAACTATCAGAAATGGCGACTCTGGGTATTGGATAAACCCTAGCAAAACAACAGCCAACAAATATATTTTCTATACTAAACAGGTCCCATAATTTTTAGCAGTTCATTCATGGATGAATTCAGATTTTTAAAGCTCAAATACACCTGGAAAATACCTCAGAATGCTGCAGACTATTGATGACTGAAACAACACTGAAACCCTTCAATAAATTATGAAAATGACATATTTGCATCCCAAAATTCAATACAAGTGAAGGCAATAATATTCAGACCTGTATGGACACTCAAACACAGTGATTTAGCCAAAAGAAGGGTCGCTCCATTTAGATAAAATATGACAATGCTGCTACAAATATTTCTTCAATCCCTTCTTGCAAAAAAATCAACTGTAGGAAAATACTGAAAAATCTGATTAAATCAATGAGAATTCCTGAGTGGAAATCTCTCACAATACTCTTGGGGTTTTCGTCCACAAGAGATATAATCCTAAGGGTTTTCGTCCTTGGATTATTTGCACAAGCTCAGAGCTCAAATGCAAGAGAAAATATCATATCAAAAATCTGGAATGCCTCTAGACAAGTCGACTTCTTCTTTATATAGGAAATGGGACCCAAAGTGACCTTTGGACTTCCAAATTACATTTTCCCTTAGGAAGTACAATTTAATTAAGTGTTTTTATTTTATTGCACTTTCCTAAGTTCTAATTTAAAGTTAAGTCTATTAATTTATTATATGTGCTCTTTATAATGTTATATTTTAATTTTTGCACAATATAATAAAATTAATAAAACTTAAGTCACCCTTGAGCTCACCCTTTGGCCGTCAGGTAGAAAAAATGGGCCAAAGGTCTTTGATAAATTATCCGAAAAATAGGGACATTACAGTCCTCCCTTCCCACGATTGCTTGCCCCCAAGCAATCTCAAGTACCAAATTTGCATTCTCATCAATCCTCGGATCCCAAATCAAAATAGCGAACCTACTGTATGAGATGAAGAAGTAATCTAATATCAAAGAATCATCATACCAAAGCAAAAGTAGAAGACTCATCTCATAAGGATTACCCAACAAGTAATCATGTTCCCACACACTCCAATGCCTACCAAAAGCTGATGTAGATCCTGAAAAATTGGAAAGTGACATGGAATTCCAAGTAGGACAGCTATTAACTCCTGACAAATCAATGAAGATGAAGTCACCAATCAACAAATAGAGAGCTGCCATATCATAATAAATCGGTGACATAACCAAAGATGAGTTATGGATGTCTTCAACACCCATCAAAGACAACTCATGAGTGGCTGGTCCACTATGAATGTCATCAACTCCATGAAGGACATGATCATCATTAACTGAAAATTCTGAATTTGTAATGTCCCCTTTTCAGGACATTATCTGCATGGAAGGATTCGAAGGCCCTCAACCCAATGGGTTTGAGGATTGGGCTCATATTTCGACTTAAGATATTTATTATCTCTTTTGTAACCCCTTGAGGGCCCTCTTAGTTTAGAAAAGTGCACCTAGGATAGGAATTTCTTAATATTAAATTAAGAAATTAAATAAAGTGCACAAGTAGTAGCTTATTAAATATTTTTTATTTTAATTTTGATTTTGATTTCTGTCCCCACGAATATGGTAAGTCCTCTTGTCGCTTTTGTTTTAGTATGTTTTGTCAATTTTATATTATATTTGCACTTTGATTCCCGTTTTTCTTCGCAGTGACAGGAGATTGGATTGGCATGATTTCAACACACAGCACTTCAGGTATAATTTCTAACTTTTCCATTTGGGAACGCGATACTTGAACTCTATGTTTTACGCCTCTTCATGGCTAAACATATGGGGGCAATATGTATGCAATATGTATGCACCCAATTTTGCACGTGCTACATTGATGGAACGGTTCAAATCCCCAATGATGGTAAATTATCAATTCCAATGATGTTCAAGTCCAAATCCTTGCTTGCAGCGTGTCTTTGTAGTTTACTTACCTTTTCCTAGCTTTTTCCTACTTTCCTTAGCCTTTTTCGTAGCTTTTCCTTAGTTTTTTGCCTTTAAGTTATAGAACCACGCCAGCGTAACGCAATTGTAACCCCGTGATTGCGTAACCGCCGATTTGCATAGACTAGCGGTTCCGTGCGCACTCCCCAGAGACTTTTCTAAATACGCGTGTCAACTTTTTCAAACTCATTTTTACCTCACGTTTCTTGGTCAAATTGGTTGTTCTTAGGCTTGATAGATGCGTACAAACTTCCTCTTCCCATCTTGTTGTTATTTGAGAGTTAACTTCCCTTCTTTGAGTGATGTGGCATTCCTTGGCTTCCAAGTGGGCTAGACCACTTCTTAACTAATTTTCTATAAGAGCCAAGCTTCTTCCCGAAGCATAGGCCGGAGTTCATTGTTTTGGAATTGTATTGTTATGTTGTCGTAATCCTGCCAAGAAGCACACAAGCAAGCACATATCTCTTGCCTTGTTACTCTCTTGCTTGCATTGCTACCACATTGCACTCGTAACCAAGCCAGCTCCAAAGCCTCTCTCCTATTCTTTCCACACATGTCCGAACAATTCCTGAACACATTTGGACATTCAATGGAAGAAGAAAATGATGGGACATCGAAGCATTTGTCAAAGATTGGATTTGCTTCATTGTGCATTTCCAAGTTGGAGGTGTTTTGAATTTGTAGAAGCTTTGCTCATTTAAATAGATTTCAATTAATTAGCTGTCATAATTCATTTGTTTATAGTGGAATCCATTGTTATTTCATATGCCTGTAAGAAGCTTTTGCTAAATATTTCTTCTCGGCGTAATCCCGTGGATTTGTCTGTGAAGATTTCAAGGAAGTTCCTATCCACAAGGTATTATTAGTTCTTCACAATCCATTTACCTATAGTTTGTTAGGAAATAAGGGATAAAATATGCGGAATAATCCCTTACGAATCGCAACAAGAGAAATTAATATGCGAGAAAATATTACGGATCTCAAATAAAAGTGCGAGAATAAATAACACAACATAGAGAGACAAGATTTAACATGGTTCACCCAATTTGGGCTACGTCCACCAAGAATCACTTGCTCAAATTTTATTACAAGCCTCCACTCCTCAATACAATACCCAGATCCATTTGGAGCTATGCTCAACAAACTCTACAGAATTCACACCCGAATGCAAAACACATCTGCAATACATTTACTTGTACATCTATCATATGCATAAGACCATATAAATAGACAATTGCTTAAGCAGTTTTACAAAACCGTGGGTATCAAAACAATGGGGGAAAACGAAACTGTCCCATAAACCTATGGGTAACCGAAGAGGCGGTTTTACAAAACAATGGGTACCGAAAAAAACATGGGCCCAAAAACATCCCATAACGGTTACCCATTACCCATGGGTTAATAAACAGTACGTAAAAATACCCGAGTGTAACACATAGAAGGTGTACCACACTCTAACATGAAAATAGGCTCCACAAACATAACATAGTTTACATTCCTTCATTAGAAAGCTTTTGTTTTATCAGGGAAGCTTCAGGGGAAGAATTGCTTCTGAGAAGATTTTCATTCTTCCCGTGATTCTGAGGTAGAACTAGAAGAAGCTATTAGGAAAACCTTTATTTTTATTAGATTAGATTAAATCTTATGCGGCGGGAAATAAAGACATCCGGTTATTTCACCGTTTAGTTTAAGTTGTTAAAATAGAAGCAATTTTGTTTATTATTAGTTAATTGTCTATGCATATTTCTTTTGTTTCCAGTAAACACAAAAATACAAAAACATTAGATTAGTTTAATTAGCTTGTTTTATTTATTTTATTCCCTTTATTTAAAACCATTTAAAAGAACAAAATAGATAGATTAGATTTGTTTTTTCATTTAATTAGTTAGCTTTCATTTGTTAGATTAATTAGTTGTATGTCCACATGACCATTCAAGGCCCTAGCAACCTAGAGACTTAGTGTGTGATCCTAGAGTTCCACAACCTAACACAGTTGAGTTATTTACAAACATTGACACAGGCCTCAAGACCTTAGTTTTCTAAACCACACCACTTCCACCCGCTATTATCTCACAACGAACAGCGTTGAACATCGAAGCGAACAGATTTAAATGTTACGCACGCCAACCCAAATCGAGATTAGATTCCACAATTTCGTAGCCTTGCCCTTCCACCTCCATGACCTTGTCTAGAGACTTTTACGAGGCAATCGTTGGACATTTCCCACGCATTCCACAACCAAATTGATAGGGTGTTTAGGGACACTAACATTAATAGGAGCCTTCGTGTATCCATCATCCTTGACTAGTCCATTTCGCCCGCACAAGTTAGACAGGCCTTCATTGTTTTAGACGAGCAAATTCCCATAGTGCCCGTAGAGGATATTCGATCAGCCTTGACTCACTTGTTATCCATTTCCACTTACTCATCCGATTTAGCCATCCAATAGCCATCTTCCATTCCGCATCAGTTGTCCCAATTAAAACATTGATTGTTCCCCATCATATACACCTTGTATGGGTCGGGTAATTTCTTTGCATTATTTACATCATCCTTTAAATTTGTATTTTTCTAGACGTATGGTCCTCCAATGATAAATTTCTACCATTTGAAGACTTGCACCGTTGCTTAAAAGTAGCACCATCACTAGATTCCGTGCATATCCATGGTGTATATGAAATTCGTTGTGGAATCCAGGTCATTTTTTTGTCACGAGCTTGAGCTAAACAAATCAACACCATCCCTACAGCTTATATTGTAGTGTCCCCTTTTTCGAGACATTATTAATATTTATTTTTCATTTGCATTGTAACCCCTTGGCATGCCTAGCGCTACAAGTGGGAGTCTTTTTAGTTAGTTTAATGTGCACATAGGTTAGTTACTTTTATTTATTTAATTAATAAATAAATAAAGTGCACATAGTCTTAGTATTAAATATTTTAATGAGAGTTTATATTTTCCCTCCAAACGGGAAAGGTAGGTCTTTATTGGATATTGCACCCCTTAGTTCTATAAAAGGGAGGTCGCATTTCCTTAGAGGGGCATGTTGATGAATTATTGATTTCACTCCATGCTTGGAGAATTGGGATGTATGCCCATGGGATGTATGCCCTAGTTCTTGCATTGATCTCTCTCTTATTTGGATCCATTATTGCAGATTATTGAAGACTCCATTGTTCTTTCCATTTTGCTCTCTTGTGTCGAAGGTGTTTGTGCATGATATTTTCTCTCTAGCTTTGGCGACTTATCTAGGGTATTGGCGCATTTTATTGAGGGTAAAATCTGCATGTTATTGAGTATTTTGAAGGGTTCTAAGTGCTGAAAATTAGTTATGCAATTTACCCTAACCCTAACGACTGTGTTTGGGATTTCGAGGGCTGATTTGAGTGGTTTTGAGTGCATGCAAAGATATGATATTTATTTTGATGAGAAGCTAATAATTTTCCCTTTCTACCGCATTTGGTTTGAAGTTAAAAGAGTTACTATTTTGGGAGTTATTAATTTCCAAAGTTTCAACTAATTTTCAGCAATTATTATTTATTATTTTTACTTCTAAATTGTATTGGATAAGGAGTGTAAATACCAACTGGATTGCCCATCAAACCTCACTGGATCACTCCAACCCTATTTGGGTTGTATTGAAGCCGACACTAGGGTTTGTTGAGGTAAACCTAGGAGGGTTTATCTTCTAAGTGTTTATTTTGCAAGTATTTAATAATAATCGGTTAATATCCTAAAAGGGATATTACATATATATGCTCAAGAATGCCGCACGATCCTCATCACTTGGGTATCCATCCATAAGTTGATCATATACAATGACAAAGCCAAGGGCATTGATTTGAAAATCCTTGAGAAGCATCTTGACTTTCTCTTAATGTAGTTGTGCCTCGCGCCCCAACTCCAAATACAAACTTGTCGCTCCTCCAAAAGTGCTAAAGCACACAACAATTTCATGCCACTATTTTCCCGACTTTGCCTATAGCGGTGCTTCGATGCAAAGTGTAAATAAGTGACAAAACGATCAATGCCTCACTGTAACTCCATGCCTTTTAACATGCTCTCAACTTCCTAGCCCATGTTGTTCTCGGTCATTTTGTTGAGGCATTTTGTTAAACAGATTTACATGTATTCTCAAGAAGTAACTGCTTCGCTTTAATGGCAGCAAGATGCAAAGTAGAAGCCAACTACATGACTGACCCATTATGCTTACATCCATACCAGATTGCGAGTGCTTCTACAAACTCCTCGGTGCAATAGTTATAAGATTATTGACCAGATCTCGATCGGGTCATGCCAATACCGTTGTTAGTTATAGACAACTAATTGCAGGTTTATCGGAGCAATGTGAATGAAGAGCTTTGGCTGAGAATCAAATCAAACAAGTTGATCATGCTCTCGAGATGAACTTCTGCTTTGCACACACCATTCACAATGCCCGTCTTTCCTTCATTTCGGCCACATCAGGCCTTCGGCAAACCAAAGGAAATTTGGAACATGTTCCATTAGTTCCAACTGGGACCGCCTTTTCCAACAAAGCTTTTGTTTATTTACCTAATGGCCACCATGAATCAAGTGAGTTGGCTTGTCGAGAACTTGCAACACTCAGAACCAAATCCGCAAGTTCTGTGAAATTCGTCCCTTAGCTTGATAGAGTTAATCGGGCATGTCGCTTGGTCGAAGTACCTAAGGTACTCAAGAACATTTCCGCCAATTCCAAAGAATGCCGCCTATTGTCATGAGTTTTTACAAGGGAAAAATTCACACCTAAAAGCATGACAACCATACCCTACCCGAAAATTTTTGCTTAAAGGTCATTTTGAGCCCTCCTCCAGATCATCCTAATCCTTGTGCTAGTCTTATCCCACCTCTCTGAACAATCTAATGTGTTGTGTCGCCATGTCCTTAGGTGATTTAGGGATATACTGATCTATTCAAGTACTTCCAAAATGGGATCTTTCAAGACAAGCTCTCTAAGAAGCTTTAGAAAAGACTTTTCTCGATCTTCCCGAGGTTGTAGGTACACCCCGTGGAGCGGAACAAAGGACTCAAACTCATCATGGAGGTGTATCAGAGAGCTAATAATGTTTTGCAATTGGTTTTGGAAGAATTTGGGAAGTTTCAGAAGTTTTGGAGCAGTTTCAGCAAAAGTGGGTCTTGGAGGGTGAAGCAATGCACAGTGCGAAAACAACTCTTGAGCTTCGGGAAGCGATTTTGAGAGCTCCGTAAGGAGTTAGAAGCCAAACGAAATATCGTCGAAAAGCTAATTCAGAGCTCTAGAGGATGGTGGTCTCACTTTTTCACAACACTCAGTGAGTTCTGTCCACAACCTATTTTCAACATGCACAACCTTTGATCCCAGAGAAAAATCCTATTTTTTCGGGGGTGCAGGAAGAATCAAGGTATGAGACCATCACCATTGTGTTCAAAAGGCCTTTTCCATGCAATTTCATATAAAGAAGCATGTGAAAAGATGTCCAGGAGCTCAAGTTATGCGCCCGACAAGTTGCTCCACAAGGTAAAGGAGTTAGTCAATTTTGTAAGAAAAAATGGACAGATCAAGAAGCACACTTTTGTGCACCAACCGTCCCAATGGGACGGTTGGGACAAAAAAGTGCGCCCAACCTCATTTTAGGCCCCTAGACCCTCATATGACCTCCGTTGAGCCTAACTAAGCCAGTTTAGCCCCATGCACCGATTTTGAGCCCCCAACTCCATCCAGTCACACAAGTGCCACATGGCCCATGGGAAAGGGGCGCACTTTTGTGCACCAACCGTCCCAAACGTTTGGGACGGTTGGGACAAGAAAGTGCGCTCCTCAAGTTATGAAAATTTGCAAAATTTTAATATTGAGTGTTGTTTCTCAGTGCTTCTGCTTCTTCCCGTACGCATGCACAGGAAAACCATTGTTGCCGAATTTTCTTCCTTTCCTCCACCTGCTGCTTCCGCTCCTTTTCCATCACATCTCTCATCCACTTTCCATCCTCCCTCACTACTACAATGTGAAAATGAAGCTTTTTGAGCCAAAACTAGGTCCGTGTGCTACTAGAATGTAATGTCCCCTTTTTTTGACCTCACTTGGATTTTGGGCAAATCCAACACCAAAGCAACTTATAAAAATATATTTTCAGTCACTATTATGCAGATCTGGAATTTATTTCAGAAATTGCGACTAGGGTAAAGTATGAAACTCCACTAAATCAGCCCTTACACTTAAGTTTTCTTATTCAAAACAAAAGTACTAATTTTATAAGGCCCAAATCAGGTAAAATATGCAGATTTCTGATGTAAATATGACTGAAATAAATTATTTAAAAACCCTGTCTGCAACATAACTTCAAAAATTCATATCTTTTGCTAGAGAAGTCCAAATGAGCTGAAATTTTGGATCTTGGGCCACAAAAATATGAAGAATAATATTCCAAAATTAGTTTCCGCACAACAAACTCAAAACCCTAATTTTTTCCTAAAAAGTAGGTCGTCCAACATATTTAAGGAATCAAATCAACTCCAAAAATTATGAAATTAATTTATTTTGATTCCCAAAATTCAATACAATAAGCAACAATAGATTTTAGACCTGGAATGTCATGTATTCAACAAGAATCAGCTACAAAATGGGTCGCTCCACTATGTATAATGAAGTAAACCACTTTCTGCAATTTATTCTTCAACTCTGCTTGCAAAATACTCTTCATACACTGTTGGAAATGACTCAAACAATCTGTGTAAGCTCAATAGAATTTCCTGAATAGAAATTCCTCTCAAACTCTTGGGGTTTTCATCCACAAGAGGGAAAATACTAAGGGTTTTCGTCCTTAGAATTTTTGGCAAAAGCTCAAAGGCTTGAGACACAATTTAGAAAATAAAAGATGATCATAAAATATCTCTTAAGCAAGTCTACTTCTCCTTTTAAGGAAAGAAGAGACCCAAAGTGACCTTCCTTACAACCAATCAACTTCTTTCCCTCCATTTCTCTTCTCTAGGCCTAGTCGCATTTTTCTAGAGGGAACACCCATGACTCATGAGCTTTTTACATTTTATTCTATTTTTTAATCCCCTTGGGCAAGTCGCACTTTTCCTTTAGAAAATACAATTTGCTAAGTGCTTTATCATGTATTTACTTTTTCTATACTTTATTTTATTATTAAGTTTATTAAATTATTATAAGTGCTTTTTATAATGTTTATTTTATTTTTTTAGCACTTTATAATAAAATAATATAACTTAAGTCACCCTTATGTTTTTCCTTTGGCCGTCGGGTAGACAAAATAGGCCAAAGGTCTTCGATTGGGAAGGGGATATTACAGTCCTCCCTTCCCAAAATTGCTTGCCCTCAAGCAATTCCAAATTTGTTTTGTCCAAGTGCCATGCACAAGAGACAAAACATGTTGAAGTGATCTCGCAAGCCTGGCACTTGTACCTGTCAAGTGGGCTAAAACTTGCCACCATATATCATCCACAAGATGCTCATATATATAGACTAGGAACAATGGTTCAACAAACTCCATAATGTAAACTTTGTCATGCATCTCATGATGAAAATAAATAGGCAGCAATAAATAAGACACATTAGTATGCTCTTTATACCTTGGAATATCACCAACATCCTCGCCAATCTTGGTCTTCAAAATGTCTTGACTTTGCTGCCCCAAAATCTGAGTATTTGTGTCTACAATGGGCTGAAATTCTTCATAAATCAGTTGCTTACGATAAATGAGATGGCGTACTTTCTTTCACACCATCTTTAATCCGTGCAATCAGCCCTCCTTGGAAAGGTATTTCCATGCTCCCAGCTGCCCTCTCTTAAGGAATGTCATTTCTCATACCCTGTTACCCACTAAGCGAAGACATATTTTCCTTGAACTCTTGTAAGTGTTGTCTTACTTGAGTGGCTATCAACCTAGCAACTCTAGCTCTACTATTCCATTCCTCACACCTTTTAAGAGTTTCCATTACATCATCCTTGCTTGCATATATAAATTTCTTTTCATGTTTATTTTCAATTTCTCTAGCAAGCAAAGTTTCACTAACACTAATGGGAATCATACCTTTCTCTCTAGGCTCTTCTTCTTCTTCCCTTGCTTCAGATCTGATTTGTTCTCCTTCATGGGTATAGACTCCATGGTTTCATCCTGCACATCAAATCTCTCTAGAAATTTTTGCGAGAAACCTGCAAGTGAATCAACCGATTCAACCCCTTGGATCTTCAACAATTGACGCCACCATGTATGTGCTTCTCCAACCATGTACATAGAGATGAGCTCAAGAGCATCCTCTTGACACAAAGGATTACCACGCAAAAATGTTTTAAATTCCTGCAACCAACACCTAACAGAGATCTCCTCCGTCCCATCAAAGAAAGGGACTTGGTACCACTTCATCATTGCCTTCAACTGCATTCAAATCTGATTTTTCTTTCCTCTCACACAGGCTGGGAGGATTTCAAGCTCTGATACCACTGTAATGTCCCCTTTTGGACATTTTTACTTCACTTGGATTTTTGGGGCAAATCCACCACCAAAGCAACTTATAAAAATATATTTTCAATCACTATTATGCAAATCTCGAATTTATTTCAGAAATTGTGATTAGGGTAAAGTATAAAACTCCACTAAATCATCCCTTACACTTTAATTTGGCATGGGTCAATTCATGTGGGCATCATTTGATATATTTAATTTTCTCATGCATTTAATATTTGTTTTTGAGTGTGACTGTAATATCCCCTTTTACGATATTATTTAAATCTGCAAAACTTAATTATCCCAGATCACCCTAGGAAGATTAGATC
Source organism: Taxus wallichiana var. yunnanensis (assembly GCA_018340775.1). Lineage (NCBI taxonomy): Eukaryota > Viridiplantae > Streptophyta > Pinopsida > Cupressales > Taxaceae > Taxus > Taxus wallichiana. The sequence continues at coordinate 11,314,365 of CM031236.1, forward strand.
TTCTTCGTTTGACCTCAAATAACCCAATGTCGGCAATAATACAACCCGAAATCGGGTTGAAGTATGTCAAAGTGGTGGGTTAGATGGGAAAACTAATTAGAATGCTAATATCACCTAGATCTGATTTTTAACAGCAGTTAATTAATTAAATAAATACCCAAACTGTTGTAATCTTCCAAAATTATTTCCCGTTTAACCATCCAAGCAAAAATTCTCAAACTTTGGATTTTGAGCCACAAAAATATGAAGAACAATATCCCAAAATCAGTTTTTGCACAGCCAACACAAAACCTTAATTTTGCCATAAAAACTAGGTCGCCCAGCGCATTTAAGGCATTAAATTCACTCCAAAATTATGAAATCACTTCCTCCTTTTTCCTCTTAATTTCTACAACCAAATACACTATTAAATTAACCCCAAAACTGCAGATCTGAAATAAATATTAATTAATAATGTCCAGATAACTTGCAAACAAATATTCAAAAATTCATAACTCATCCAATACTCAGTGTTTTTCCATGAAATAAAATGCAAAACAAACTAGAAACCAATGTCTTTCCAATGCACTATGATTCTGAATTTTCTGAGCATTAAAACCTTGCCAAAACAACCCCGAAATTTGCTTTCAAGTCGTTAGGGTTAGAGTAAATCATATAAATTAATTCCAGCTCATACACCCCTTCCAAAATATTCAAATAATCAGCCTTTGCTCTAAAATAATTAATTAAACACAACAGCAAATAAATCTAACATAAACAACGTTAAAATATGATAGATCAAACCCAAACCAAGTCGATTTGCTAAATAAATTGCAACAGCAATAATAATCACCAAAGTACCTCAAACCCTTCACAAAAATGCAAATTTATGCTTCAAACAAATACGCTCATACCCAAGACCAAGTCGCCAAAGCTAGAAAGGGAATCACCAACAAGTAGATTTGCAAATCTCATGAAAATACTTCAATTCATAACCAACTCAATAAACTCCCACGCAAGAGAGAGAGAAGGAAAACATCAATGGGCATGCATCCCAATTACTCCAAGCATGGAGTGAAATCAATAATTCATCCAACATAAGTCCCATAATGATCCCAAGCTCTCCTTTTATAAACAAGGAGGCACAAAATTCGAAATCCCTAGGAGAGGGAAATCATTAAATAAAAATAGTTTATCCTCCCTAGGTGTGGCATCCCCTTTCTAAAAGTGATTTTAAAATTAAAAGCCACCCAAAAGTTATTTAATTAATTCATTTTTAATTTTGCATTGTAGGAATTAAATTATATAATTAAATAATTATTGTTTTATAATGTCAAATAATAAAAATCACTCTCCGTGCAATAATATTTAATTATTTAATATAGTTTTCCCCTCGAACATCCCAAAGCCCACGGGAAAGATAGGCTAAGGGTCTTCAAAAATAGGGACATTACAATGACTTCCAGGAATTTTTAAAATAAAGATTCTCTCCCAGAAAGTGGCGCCAAAAGGAAGAAAACTTTAGAGAATGAGCAAGGAATATCTATAAAAGCAAATGAGAGGCACCTTTTTCACATGTTGACAGTTATTATAACTTATCTTCATGCTTGAAAAGGGATAAATGCTCACTAGTGATCAAAAATAAAAAGTGTTCATCAACACCACCCATTGTAAAGTGTGTGTTCCTTCTTGAGCTATGAAATAATAAGTTTTGCTTAAATCTTATTGCCAATGTGAGTCGCCATTTTTGGGAGATAAGATAAGATAAGATAATGTTATTAATGTTGTTGGCTAGATTTTTGCATAGCTGAAAACCTAGGCGATCACGAGATAAATCTCCGTCATTTACCGGTGAGGCTCTCTCTGTCGATTTTTCAATTAAAATATGGTAGTATCTATATGGGGTTTTACTTTAACTATTCAGCTCATGAACCATAGCTGTATAGTTCTGCAGCAAGTAAGCAACTTGTTTAAGAAAGGAAATATTTATAGAGGAAGAAAATAGTAAAACACAGAGAAGAAATGGGGAAGATGTGCATCCCAATCAATAGATAACAGAGTTGATTGCATGCACATAGAAGAAACCAATAGATATCAACGCACAAAATTATAAGCAAAGGCACTTCAGATCTAGATCTAAAATAACACAATCTATTAGAAGATCTAAGATAGAAAGCTAGAAACAAATTGCACCGTGACACAAAGTTCTCTGAAACCTCTTTTTATATTCCTTTGCTTCAAGTGGCTATCAGGGGTTGCAGCACAAAGTATGGAACACAAGAATGCTGCTTACAAATTCTGATTCTTAACCCGAAGGTTCTTCCTCTACTTATAGAATGTAGAGGGGCAATTACAAGTTGGAAGCTTTTAGTTGAACTGACACATGTGGAAGTGGGAAAAGAAACAACTGACAATCTCCCTCCTAGAATTCCTCTTTGCATGACATGCATGATTTGCAACTGAAAATAGAACCTTCTATTTTGCACGTCTGCCACCTATCTCCAAGTAGTTGACTTCTTCAAGTAATGGCTTTTAAACCAATCACTTAAGTTGTATAATTTAATTGATCGCTCAATTACTTTGTCGGAGGCAATAAGAGAAAGAAGAAGAAAGAGGAAAGCTGCAGTCTTGTCCTTTTTCATATTCTGCATGCAGCTGATTCTTTTGCCTTTGATTCTCACCAAACTGGACCTGGGAGCAACTGGATCTGGAAGCAAGCTAGATCTAGAAACTTGCTTACGAGTGTTGCCTTTGCCTTGTCTTCCCTCTTATCCTTGAAGCTTTTGCAGTTCTTCTCCTGTACATGCATCAGTGCAATGTCTGCCGTAAATAACTCATCATTTTTATTTTTAATTGCATATGAGCAATTAAAAATCTGGAAAGCACTCCGGGTGAATGCAACTTCAATGAAGGCTTCAACTGGAAGATTGAGAGCACATGCACAAGATCCTAGAAGAAATTTTCCACGCACTGACTTCTACACGGGCTGCATCAGAAACAAGAGGATGAAGCCTTTGTGCCGGAAGCTTTTGCAATTATGAGATCTGGATCTGGATCTGGGCCTATTGACTTCAGCAAATCTAGAAGCTATGCATGATTCCGCTGAGCTTTCTCTTTCATCCCGCTTTGCCATGGCTGGAGCAATCTTTGTCTGAACAATTCTTTTTCTTCTTACTCGGCCGGAATTCTTCAAAACTGGTGCAGATCTGGATAATTCTTCAGATTCGGAGGATATATTCAATGTATTGGACATTGATTTAAGCTCCTTTTCTTTTGTAAAGCACCTATAACGAATTCCTGCAATTAATTCAGACAAAGATGGCAACCGGACCATGAACAATGGATTTTAATCATAAAAATCTGCATAATTCAAGCCTGCTGCCCCAAAAATTGATGTTTTATTTGCATGCAAAGCAAGCATGAATTTTACCAACTTCACCTGAGCACCTGTATCACTTATGCAAACAATTATCCAGACACAAATCAACCTCCTTCAACCTGTGCGCCAATTCTAGAAGCTTTCAACATTAATTTCACCTTCTTTTGAGCAAAAATCCTCTTCAAATGGGGCGCACTTTTCCTCTGGGCTGCACTTCTCTGCCTGTGAATTAATTAATTCATCCTTATGGCAGCCCCTACTTATATAATCCTTATGATTCTATAATTAATTAATGCCTTTCCTATTACTGGCAATTAATTAATTAATTAATAAGTTTCACTCTTCAAATGGGGCGCCTATTTTGTGCATGCTTATGGCTGCCATTAAATAAAATAAATTTATTTAATTTTAGACTTCTGCTTCCACTTAACTCAAGCCTCACAGTATGCTTTGACCTTAGCCACTGAAAATAGGAATTAATTTAATCATTTAATACTTAAAAAAGTATTATTTATCTCCCAAAAGGGGCGCACTTTTTGACATAAAGGGGCTGCATTAAATAAATATTATTTATTTAATTTTAGAACAGTCTATTTTCAACCTCCTTTTGTCCATTTACCTCTGTTGACTTTTCCACAAGTCTGGGCGCCAAAATTGGGTGAATAAATATTAACAAATATTTATTTAATGCATTTATTATTCACCCAAGGTGAGTCGCACTTTTTGGAATAAAGAATTTCTATTTTTAACATTCAGATGTCAATGGGATTATTTACCCTGCAAAGCAGCCCTAAAATCCCATGATTCACTTAAGTGATTTTTCTTTTATTCCACAATGGGAATTTTTACCCTACAAGGCAAGTAAGAAATTCCCGCCTGCCTGCTGCCTCTAATTTTCTCATTGTGACTTAAGTGACATTGCTTCCATGGGAAAAAGTACCCTGCTAGGCAGCCCTGAAAATCCCATGATTCACTTAAGTCGTTTGACTTTCATAATGGGATTATTTACCCTGCAAGGCAAGCAATAAAATCCCATGATTCACTTAAGTGATTTTTCTTTTATTCCACAATGGGAATTTTTACCCTCTAAGGCAGGTAAAAATTTCCGCTCCCGCTTACCTCTAATTTTCCCATTATGACTTAAGTGACGTTGCTTCCATGGGAAAAGTACCTGTGCTAGTGGTGTACAAAATTTTCACTGCCTGCTCCTTCCCAAAATCCCATGATCCACTTCAAACCTTTTTTCAAAAATGCGGCCAGCCCAGAAGAGGCTTTTTGGTGCACGACTTTGTCTTTTCCCAGAGAACCAGACCTCCGATGGCGAATTCCTTCTGGCACAACGTGCGTATGTGATCTCTAGATACTCCAGGCCAAGAATCAGGCCAAACCGGCAAAGGAATTGATCCAGAGAAATTTCACAGAAAACGAAACAGGAAAACACAAAAACACAAAACGTTGCCAGAAGTTACAAATAAAGCCCAGGATTCATTCCTGGTTAAAACCCTACTGGTATACTGGAATAACGATATATACAATCACAACAGGGTTAAACCGGAGCACAAATTGCCTCAAACGGGGCTCAAAATAATTAAATACAAATTTCCCGCAAGCAAATCTTGACAACAGAATATAACAATTTTAGGCATCTAGGTATTTGGCGAAAATGGATAATATGGCTCCTTGAAAATATCTCGACACATTACAGGAACTTTCTGGCAATAAAAACACAAAACAACCCATTATTTTAAAAATACGAAATTTTTTCGGATAGAGTAGTCTCGAGATTTCACAATGAAATCTGGGACACCAAATGTCCAACACATGACCACAAAAGTAGGTCAATGAGGGAGTGTTGAGCTTATTTTGTGAAGGAATTTATGAGTTTGGTGTAAAGATTACAATCTGATTTTAGTTGATTTTTGTGCATCAAATCGACTTGTTGCTGGAAGTATTTGTGATACAAATTGATGGTATTTGAAGCAAGTTTAAATCTTTTAATTGATATGGCCATGATTTGACCATTTTAATGCTTATATATGTGGCTGGTAATTACCTTTACTAATCGACTTGTGTAGGGAATTCTCGGGAACCATTGGAAGGGTTTTTAATAGTTTATAAATTGTTGTCATAAATCATTAATTGCAGATCTGAAAGTGGTGATTTTGAGCATTGGGAAGTTAAAAATAAGGCTGGAATTAATTTATTATTTTTCCCTTAACCCTAACGACTTGATTTGCAGATTCGGGACAGATTTGAGTGGGTTTCAGTGGGTTAAAAATTCAAATTGTTGGTTCATTTGAAAGCTCATAATTTTATCTTCCTTCTACGCATTTATTTTATTCAAAAAGAGCAAATATTGAGGGAGATTAATTTTTTAAGTTTGCAGTCATTTCCAACATATTTTAATACATATGCAAGTTATTTGGTTAAAGAAGTGTTAATTCCAACTAGTTAGCCCATCTAAACTCTTACCTTGGCTCACTCCAACTCCATTTGGATTGTATTGAAGCCGACACTGGGTTAGTTGAGGTGAACCTAGAAGGGTTTCTCTTCTAAGTTTTGGTGTCACTCAGATTTCACCCTGAAATCTGTGACTACCCAATCCGAAAAAATTTCGTACTTTTAAAATAGTGGGTCGTTTGTTGTTTTTATTGCCTGAAAGTTCCTGTATTGCGTCAAAATAATCCTAAAGAGCCATATTAGCCTTTTTCGCCAAATACCCAGATGCCCAAAATTGTTTTATTCTGTCGTCGGGATTTGTCTGCGGGAAATTTGTATTTAATTATTTTGAGCCCCGTATGAGGCTATTTGCGCTCTGTTTTAACTCCATTATAAGCGAATATGTTATTATTCCTATGTACCAGAAGGATTTTAACTTATTTTAAGTTTTGGGCTTTATTTGTAACTTTTGGCAATTTTTCGTGTTTTTGTGGTGTCCCGTTCTGTTTTCTGTAAAATTTCTCTGGAACAACTCCTTTGCCGGGTAAGCCCGATTTTTGGCCTGGAGCAGCTAGAAAACATATACGCACATTATGCCCGGAGGAAGTCGTCATCGGAGGTCTGGATCACTGGGAAAAAGCGAAGTCGTGCACAGAAAAGCCCCTGCGGGGATGGGCGCATTTTTGGAAAACAAAGGATTTAAGCTGCGATGGGAAAAATATAAGCCGCAGGCAGGGTGGGAATTTTATACCGGCCTGGCAGGGTACTTTTCCCGTGTTATAAAAATCACTTAAGTGGATCACGGGATTTTGGTGCCTGCCTGGCAGGGTAAAGCATCCCATTATCAAAAAATTCTTAAAAATAGAATTACATGTGCAAAAAAGTGCGCCCCCTTTGGTGAGAGATTAAAAGGATTAAAGTTGATTATTTTTATTAATCTTTCTTCTCAAAAAGTGCGCCCAAGCTTGGAGGAGGTCAACAAGTCAAAGATGGAATAAAAGAAAGGAGTTAAATGAATTAAATTTAATTTATTTAATGGCTGCCCTCTTCCTCTCAAAAAGTGCGCCCCATTTGGGTATTATTTAATGTTTTTTAAGGCATTAAAACATTAAATTAATTTCTATTTTCAGTGGCTATGGTCAAAGCACACTATGGGGCTTGAGTGAAGTGCTATGTGAAGGATTAAATTGGATTAATTTAATTTATTGGATGGCTGTCCTTAAACATGCTATTTTTAAAAGAGAAAAGCATGATTTTTAATTAATTAATTGCCTTTAATTGTTAGGGCAATTATTAATTATAGAATTGTGAAGGTTATATAAGCATGGGCAGCCATATGGGTGAATAATTTAATTCACAGGTAAAAAATTGCAGCTAGGAGAAAAGTGCGCCCATTAGAGGAAGGATTTTATTCAGACAAAGTGCTAACAAGGCTAAAAGCTTCCAGATTTGGCGCATGCTTTGAAGGAGGTTGATTTTCGTCTGCATATAGTTGTTTTCACAGGTGTTACAGAGCTCGGTGTTGATTGAAAGGATTCATGCTCTCTTTATGTGCAAATTTAACACCAATTTTTGGGGCAGCAGGCTTGAAAAGTGCAGATTTTTATAATTTAAATTCACTATTCATGCTCCGGTGGCCATTTTTGTCTGAATAAATTGCAGGAATTCATTACAGGTGCTTTACAAAAGAAAATGAGTTTTTATCAATGTCCAATACATTGCAAATATCCTCCGAATCTGAAGATTTGTCCAGATCTGCACTATTAAAGAAATCCGGCCAAGTTAGAAGAAAAAGAATTATTCAAACAAAGATAGATAAAGCCATGGCGAAAGGAGATGAAAAAGAGAGCACGATGGATTCATGCATTGCTTCCAAACTTTCAGACATAGGAGACACGGATCTAGGCCCAAAACCTCTTTCTAATTTGATTGATAGATCCAGAGCGGGAAAGACTTCACTCATGCGTGCGGTCAAAAGTAGCGGAATTATCCAAGCTGCAGCTTTCCCATGTACAGCCCAATTGCCAGAGTTCGTGATGGAGTGTGCTAGATCTTATCATCCTTCATCCAGATCAGTGCGTGATGTTGCGGGAAAAACAATAATTCGTTTGGATGCGGAATTCATCAATTATTGTCTGAAGATTCCAGTGGGAAAGGTGGTGACTTCTATTAGCATTCAGGATGCTGACAGTAGATGGGAGAAACATAGAGCTGATTGCGTGAGCATAATGAACAGCCGGTTCATGAAGAAGCCTAGATCCCCTTCAAAGTTCCCGAGAACTCTTCCACGGTCCAATTTGGTGCAGGAAGCAGATGATGTCGTCAAATTGCTATGCAAGATGAATGGCGAAGCGAATGCCTACACTTTCCGTACATGGATGTATGCTTTCATCAGGACCATTGAAATCAACAAGGTTGATTCTATAATCAATTGGTCGGAAATTATTAGCAGCAACATCGGTGAGCAACTTCGGAACGTGAAGCGTACTTTCAGCTTCAAGATGACTTCGTACTTGGTATATGCTGCAGCTTCACAGGGTGTCTTTTCCAAGCTGGATAGATGTGGTGTTCTTTCCAAGGACCCCATTTTCGAGTGCTACCCACAGCTTACTGTACCTGCGTGCGAGAAGGACTTCAAAGTGATCAACGATGACTTCTTCTACGATTTCATCTGCAGGCTAGACAAAGACTTGAAGACTCACAGGGTAAGCAAGGAAGCGTGGGAAGCAGTGTCCAAGATTGGCAGTTTATTCATCCAGTTTGCAGATTTCACATACCTCAGGGTTACGGGCTTTTCTGGAGAACCTATAAAGATGCCCAGGTATCCAAGTGATAGAGTGATCGCCATGGAGCTGAGCAGGCAACTCGTAGAGTTACACGACCTTCAGTTGAAACGGCACAAGTCTACGGGCTTCTTCCCAATCACTGTGGGATATTACAGTTGCATCAGCATTCACAGAGCTCGAGGGATGGAAGCGCAAATGTTATCCGAGTATGAGCAAGAGTTCTTCCCTGCACGGCTTAACTTCGATCCATTTGGAGTAGCCAGGAAGACAATCTCCCAGGAGTACGCACATGTGCCTTCGTTAGAAGATTTCTGGATGAAGTGCAGAAGTGAGTACGAGGTTAGAAAGAAAGATTTCAGCAGGCTATCAGCAAAGCAAGTGTTCGACTTTGGACTAGCGCGGATACCTGCGGATCTTAAAGATGATGGGAACGTGGTACTTGACACTTACCATCAGATGGGAGGAGATAAAGCTATACTGCAGGATAACATTGGAGGCTGCCATTCAATTGAAGAGAGATCTGGAGCTGTGTTGGTGAATACTTGAGCTGGGTGACTAACGAAGGATACTGCCTTGATGAAGTATTGATGAATTAAATCACGGCAACTTCGGCACAGGAGATTCCCTCAAAAGAAAGCATGAAGGAGAAAGCGTGAAAGGTCCGAGAAGTTGAAAGTACAGTAAGATCTCAAGAGAAAGAGAAGACCACTTCTACGACCATAGCTTTGACTCCGACTTCTCCAAGATACTGAAGATTCACCAACTATTGCACCGCCGTGTGAGCAGGGATGCTTCCATGCCTTCATTGAAACCGGCGACATTCATTTTCTCTCCGCAGCCACTTCGTTCAGCACCCGTTCCAGAGGAGATGTTGAAGCTGCAGATGACGGAGTTCGAAAGAGCTTTGTCCTTGGATGTTTCAGAAGATGGCAGCCATGACACTGTGGCACTTTCTGACGGAGAGGATGCAGAGCGGGAGATGGTAGTGCACTCAGCGACTTCTTACTCCCCGAGAAATAACTTCTCGGGATGGTTAGCTTTGCAGTTGGTTCCGGAAGCAAGAGTAGAGATGAACTTAGAGGAGCATGACTTGCAGCTACTTCAGGATCTGAGCAGAAGAGACAGAAGGCCTAAAGTTGCTAAAGCAACTTCTAGGTTGATCATCAAAGATTCGGGAGAGAAGTTTGCTGAGATATCAATTCCGGCGGAAGGAAAGATAGAAGAGGAGCTCACGGCAGAAGATGTGACGGTGACCAAAATACCACTCGGTCAAGCTACCACTGAAGGATTGAAGCAGGACACGCAAACATTGCTGGATGCTTTGTTCCTTAGGCTTGACAGTGAAAAGGCGGAGAAAGAAGAGTTGCAGAAGCAAATATCTCAATTATGTGAGATCATAGCCAAGGTTGCTAAACCTTCCATTCAGCCCATTTCAGAGCAGGTGAGTGATCATCTTATGCAGGAAATGGAAGATGCAAGCAATCAAGTAAAGGCTATTGACGAATGGAAGGATCTGATTATTCGTCAAGCTTCTGTGCAACTTGGGGAAGTGCCAGCCCGCCTAAAGGTTATGAAAGATGCAGCAAATCAACTAAAGCAACTGATGGAAAGCATAGAAGGCATGAATACAGTTGCAGAGAGTAACCTGAGTATTTTGGCCGAGATCAACAAGCTGCCGGGAGATGTATTGGTTGCAGAACAAATTGTACCGGATGGATCAGTCGAGAAGGGGAAGCAGCTAGAGTTTGCAGTATCTTTCCGTTTGGAGATCTGCAGAGTTTTGCTGAAAAGGATGCAGGTGCTCGAGAGTAGAACATCAGATTTACCAGACAGTAGCGTTTCTTTCACTGAGGAAAGAGTGGATGGAGGTGTTACTTCATACGTGCGGATTGTTTCTAACGAGGTGCATGATTCCCTGGAAGGTTCTCTTCTGATGGTGCAAAAGAGAATTGATAAAGCTACCAAGCCTTTCACGATGAATTCTATCAAGATTGGTGGCGCTGCAGCAGTGCATATCATTGCGAGGTTCGGGCCGAGTTTGGAAGAGGTGGAAGCATGCAAAGAAAGTGTTGAATGAAGGGTTGCTTCTGATTCGGAGACAGAGAGGAAGCAAAGGCTAAAACAGATGGGAAGGATACTTGAATTATATGTTCGACAAGTATATCAGATATCAGAACAAGAAGAAGATGTAAACATTACAGCTGGCATGACTTCTTCTATTCTTTCTTCTTCTATTTTCTATGTTCCCGGATGAAATTGTAAAACTTCTAAGTTATTGGTTTTGCAACCATTACTTGAAGTCAGTGGAGCTATTCTCTTAGTTAAGTGATACATGTGTCACTTAAGAAGAAGTTAGTTGAGGATGATTGCCAAATGTCATCTTTACTTGTTCATACTTTAGTTCAGTTTGAGTCTTCTATTTGTACTTTCCCTCCTACATTCTATAAGTAGGAGAAGAACCTCCGGGTTAAGTATCGATCAGAATTTGTAAGAAGCATTCTTGTGTTCTAGACTTTGTGCTGAACCCCTGAGAGCCACTTGTTGCAGAGGAATACAAAGAAGCAGGTTTCCGGAGAACTTTGTGTCACGGCGTACTGTGTTTCTTGCTTTTAAATCTTTAGATCTTTTAAGTAAATCGTGTGTTATTGAGATCCGGATCTAGAGTTGCCTTTGCTTCATAATTCTGTGTGTTCAAATCTATTAAGTTTCTTCTATGTGCATGCAATTAGCTCTGCTATCTACTAATTGGGATGCACATCTTCCTCATTTCTTCTCTGTAATTCCTTTACTTTCTTCTTCTATAATTTTCCTTTCTTAAACAGCTGCTTACTTGCTGCAGAACTTCTTAGTTATGGTTCATGAACTAAGTAGTTAAAGTAAAACCCCCTGATAGATAATAACACATTTATATTGACAAATCTGACACGGGAGCCTCACCGGTTAAATGAGGGAGATTTATCTCATGACTGCCTAGGTTTGATGCTATGCAGAAAATCTAGCCAACAAGTTTACTTCCTCACGAAGTAGTTTTGTATAATTTAATTAATATCCCAAAAGGGGATATTACAATTTTGTGGAGAATTCATACCATATCCTTGCTTCCTTTCCAATTCTTTCCAAAAGTTTGTGGTTATGCCAGCATCAACAATCAAATATACCCAACGCATACCCTTCTTTGGAAGCACATCAATCAAACGCCACAACTGCTGCTCAAAATCTGAAAATGAGCTTCTTATCATGCAAAGGGTAATCCATGTATCCAGGTAGAGCTTGCAAAATTCTATTCCTTTTAGTCTCTCATCACGTAAAGCAACGTATGCAAGAGTACATCCCAAAGTTCTTCTTCTTCTATGTTCACAAAGAAAGGATAAAGCTGAAATATAATGCATATCAACATAGAGAAGCCAAAGAACCTTGTACCTTACTTGGTGCCAATGTTGTTTCCTTATGAGAAGGAACAAAGTACATGAGGCCAGCATACCCATGTGCCTTCTAATGAGGTACGGATCAGCAAACTTATGGTCTCCTTTTCTTTCTCCCTTTCCGGTATGTTCCTTAGGCGCCCAAATGTTAAGAGCAAATGTACCAACCAAGATGTGACCATTATACATCATATTCATCTCCCTTGGGCTGCTCTCATCATCCACAAAACTCAGAATTTCTGAGTTTAGAACAACACTATTTTCTTCGCCATTTTCTTCATCCAAAGCCCCTTTTACTTTCTTACCAATGTTTTTGCTAGGTGGGAAATAACCTGGAGCAACCATGAGACTCATGCTCCCTTCTTCAAATGGCTCACGGTGACAGTGAATGATGTCCTTCAAATCTGATTTGTCCATCATTTCTTCATCATGCATATGCTTGTTGCTAATGCCCCTTTCATTATGCAAGCCATAGGTCTTGCCATGAAAACCACATCTCATCTTTTCATTCCTATTCCATGTGCATAACACCTCTTTTCCCTTGATCCTCTTGGAATTATTTGAGCTTCCTTTGATAAGGTTTGATTCAACCTTTGTTCCCAAACATACAAGGATGAGGTTGCCAACAATATTGATTTCAAAATGAAACCTTTTTCCAGAATTTATAACAGCACCAATGTAGAAGCAATATTGGGGTTGAACCCAATCATCCATACATTCATTACCACAAGAGACACTTTCTATCTTTCTACTCCTTGAAACATGTTGATCATAGGAACATACACAAGGCAGCAACATATGAAAGAGCAATAAGGCTAAGACATAGTTACCCTTCTCCTCGCTTGTTGATTGCTTGACAATTTCCCCATATTCTTGAGTTTCAGTAGGGCTGAGATTTTCTTTAATGGACCTTCTTTTTGCTGCTGTTGGGTATAGTCCAGCCCCTTCATCTTGTTCTTTATGAGGGGTTTCTCCCATTTCCATGGCCCAAAAGGGCTATTATCAACACTACTCCAAATTATTCTTTCCAACATAAGAATATCAAGAAGATGGCCAACCAAACTAAAAGAGGAAATGGTTACCTTAGCATACCAACCATGGATCTTGGGGAGAAGGTCATCCTTTGTTACTTTCATCTTAACTCTTGTGCATGCATGACTTGGGGTTTTCCGGAAAGGATGGGAGTACCCCTTACCACTTAATGTGCACCGTAATCTTCCCATATTTGAATCAAACTGATGATGATGATTAGTTCTGTGTGATGGTAAGCTAGGGAGCAACAAATCTGAAATGTACTCGATCCTCGGACCTTCAACAAAACTTCCATCCACTTCTTCCTTCATACCTTGTTCACAAGTACTCGGGATATCTTGGTGGCTCTTTCCCAAGTTTGATTCTTCATTTTTGGGCTCTTTATTGTCTGCTGCTACAATCGGATCAGCGGGCTGCCTTATATCATTTTTACCTTGGAAATGGGTTTCATCCATTCTTAACACCACCGCTTCTTGTTCACCACCTTTTCTTTCATCTTTATCGCTGGTGTCACTTATCTTTTGAGGGAGGTCTTTATGGCCATTCACATCACCTTCAGGCACATGCTTCTCTTCATTCTTCCAGACATCATCATTATTCGTCAAGCAATGATCAATACTTACTTCACTATGTTGACTATCTGGAGCTAAAATGGAGGTAGGGGCTGAATTATTCTTCCTGGTTCTTTTCCCTCCGTGGCACAAATCTGGAATATCATATTTCCATTTTATGAATTCTGAAAATGGTAGGGCATTCCGGATGTCTTCTGGAAGAGCTTGATACTCCTTAAAGATATTTTCTACCTCCTTGATTTTCGAAACCCCAGTCCTTAGAGAATCCATGCTCTGATACCATTGTAATAACCCTTTTTGAGGGTTTATATGAAATTTCCAGAATTCTGGAAATTATTACAACAGACTGAAATTAAATTGTAGCGACCTCTACTTCACATAAATTTGCCCAAAAAAGCATCACTAAACATCATTAAATATTTATCAATGATTTATATATTTTTTTATGAATTTTAGAGCCCAACTCGAATAAGGAAATGCAAATTAACACTGTTGGAAATGAAGTTCTGAACTGGAAATCGCAGCAGCATATAAAATTTAATATCTCATGAATTAATGCACTAAAAATCACGAACTTCGAGATTTCAACCTTTAGAAACAAGGCAAATCAGATTACAAGGTTGATTTGATGAAATTATTTGCCAGTAAATCAAAAATCAGTCATATGCAAGTCGCACTTCTAGGAATAATAGAATAAAATCTGGAAATGCACCAATTGATTTTCAATAAAATAATAATCTGCAAATACAAATAGTTTTAAGTCAAAAGTGAGAGGTTTTCGTCCCTCACAATGGACCTCATATGGGGTTTTCGTCCCAAATGGAAAGATATGAGAGTTCACTCTCAAAATCTGATTTTTCAAATGAAAGTCGATATCCCAAATGACTCCTCTAACCCCTATTTATACTTTTTCAAAGGTTGGCGCCAAAATAGAAAAGACATGTCCATTCATTATGTCCCTTCATTATGCCTTGGCCGACCCCTTATATTTATTTATTTTTCCTTAATACAAGGCCGACCCATATAATTGAGTCCATTACGCTAAAACATATTAAAAATATTAGTAGACTTATTTTTGCTCTCTCCTTTATCTTCTTTAATTCAACCATGGAGAAGAATTGGCCGGAAATCCAATTTGCCTTCGAATTTGGAGAAAAACGGACATTACAATAGTAGCCTCTTGATTCAGTTGTGCTAATTCACGAAAGTGCACTTCTGGATCCTTCCTATCAAACCTTTCAACCAACCTTTGACTAAACTCCTCAAGTGTGGTGATGGAGCCATGCCCTTGAGTCACAATACCATGATACCACCATTCGTGGGCTACACCATCCAAGTGAAGAGTGACGAACTTGAGAGCTTCTTCTTCGTACATAGGATTCAATGAAAGGTAGGTATCCAATTTTTGCAGCCATGCCCTTGCAGAGCATTTGTCGGTACCATCATAGGTAGGAAGAGTGATTTTCCCCAATCGATGTTGGATGTCTCTTCTTGGTTCCGGTTGTTGATTCACCCTCTTCCTTGGTCCTTCATTCTTTCTTAGTTGGAAAAAGTCTCTAAATGAAAGAAGGTCTCTTGTGTGAGGGTTCAATGATGCATACTCATCTCCATACAAATTAATTTCATCCGCAAATCCATGAACATGTGGCTGCTCCCTCTCTTCTTGTGGCTCTTCTCTCTGAAGGAAACTTGCACGAAAGAACCTAGAAGAGTTTTTGTGTGAATCCCTTTCCACATGTAGTGTAGAAGAGTTGCCCTCACTTTGGTTGCCATGACCCCCTTGAGGGTTTTGCCTGTTAATATTTGTCCCCTCTAAAGTTATTTCCAAATCTGTAATGGCTCCTATAAAGGAGTCTTTAAGATCCCTATGTGCTTCGATGAGACAGTGTTGTAGCTCTCTATTTCCCTGGTGATTATCTCAATCATATAAGTCAGCTCATCATTTGGAGGTGGTCTTTCTTCATCTTCCATCCCTCCTTTCCTTGGGGTTCTTCTCTGATAATGATGCCTAAAATGGTCTTCACCTCTGTCCATACAAATTTGAAATCTGAAAGATGAATCTCACTTCTACGGGCTGGGAGGAAAACTTGCTCTGATACCACTGTAATGTCCCCAAATGGACCCAATGGAATATTTAATAGAATATGCTAATAACCCAACTGAAATAAAATCCCAAATCTGAAATATAGACTGTAGAAAACACTTTACCCAAAAAAAAAAAAAGATTTGCACAAGGATAAAAATACTTAGAACCAAGCAAAAACACTTCTTTTTGTATTTTTCAATAGAAATGGATTTATAGAGAACAATAGCATAAATAGATACCAAAATGGGAGCTCCAGTACTTGATTTCAATGATAAAATATTGCAGATCTGACCTGTGTGTTACAGCAGTAGAAAAAGGGTTTGAAACCCCACAAAAATACCCAAAAAGTGTTGGATAAATTTCTAGAAATGCTCCCCACAAATCTGATATAAAATATAATATTTTTGGCTCCTTAAAACCCTGCAAACAACCCCAAACGGGTCGCTCCAGCTGAGAATAAATGGTTCTAAAACCTGATTTTTGTTCTTAAATCTTCTCCAACAAAAATAGCAAATTTTAGGAAGAGTTTTCGTTCTTCCTTCACCTTTTTCTGAGGGTTTTCGTCCTCAGAAAATTGCAGCAACAGCTCACAAGCTCACAGCTCAAAATAGAAAATATGAAGTCATAGAATGAGAGCCCAAACAAGTTGATTTTCTCCTTAAGGGAAAGAAGAGACCCTAAAAACACCTCCCAAGGCAACCAATCCACATGCAGCAATTTTTTAATATCTTTTACCCCCGAAGTCCTCCTAGACCAAGTCGCAATTTCTCATGGGTTAATATAAAAATATAAAGGGCCTTTTAATAATCCAAAGTCCCCCCTACAAGGTGACCCAAGTCGCATTTCTCCCCTAGGAACATTATAAAATGTGATTGCACCCCTTTTATGACTTAGTCTAGAAGTTACTAAAATTATTATAAGTGCTTACATAATTTTCTTTTGCTAATGGCACTTTATAATAATTATAGATAACTTAAGTCACCCTTATATTTCCCCTTTGGCCGTCGGGTAGACAAAATAGGCCAAGGGTCTTCGCCAATGTTATTTTAGAAAGAGGGACATTTCAGATGGATTATATTTATAATGAATCATTTGACTTTTGGCAGATGGCCATTGTCAGGAAATCTCGCTTGGGGAAAAAGAGAAGCCTTATACATCAGATGAAACAAATCAGAAAGTATGAATTAAATATTTGAATAAGCACTAACCACAGTAGCTAGGATGTGCAGATGCAGGAGCACACACCAGCATGCCATTTTCCAAATCCAAGTGTGAAATCTTCCTTCTAAAGATCCATCCCTAAACAATCTTAGTTGACATGGCTTGGTTCTTCTCCATGGTGGCTTGGAAAAAATGGATCCAATGAAAACATTATTTAAAGAATATATTACTTCGCATAGTTCCCGATGTAAAAATTGAAATTGAATCCAAAGAGAGTTTCACACAGTTGTTTAGGCCCTTAGGGAACAACTGTCCAAGAAATCAGACAGCAGATACTGTTTTGTCGGTAAAAAAACATCTTTTTCAGGAAACATTCTTTGTAGATTGAGCTGATCATATTAAGAATGAAATTGCTTTCTACAATTGTTAACAGACACTAAGTGTAAGCTTTCACGAAAAATACATTACATTAATGATTGTAAACCAGTTGAAACTTGAAATCAAATAAAATGTACATGCCTCCTTCAAATCAGCTGTGTGATTCTGAAGTGTTGACAGCGCAACTTGAGCTGCTTCTTCAGCAGGATATCTACGATAGAAAACAGTTTGTATAAACATAGATGCCAAGACAAGAGCATATCAACCACATCAATTTACCTTCAGAACAATTTTCAATGACTAATACTAATTAGTAATCATCTTCTAATTCAGACCACAAGATATGGCTATGCAACCAGAAAACTCACCGATATACACCACAAGATATGGCTGGAAAAGCAACATACTTGATGTGATTCTCTTTTGCAACTGTTATAGAGTTCCTTCATTCGAACAAACGTGAAAATATTTTTATGTTTATTCATTACAACTAGTCTTTCAAAAAATCATTGAATTTTCAGATGGCATAATCAGAATGAAACTATAAGATCATAATGATTGCATTGCCTATGTGTGAATAACTAGGAGAGATAAGCATACTTATATGCACTTGACAGCGCACTTGCCGGGTCTTCATTGCTTTCATAAACAGGTCCAACTGTATGTATAACATGAGATACAGGGAGCTGGAAAGCTCTGCAAAGTTGTATATCAGTGACAATTAAATAGAGTGCAAAATATCGTTTTCTACAAACAGGATTGAAAGTTCTAGACTGTGAGCTTAACTTACTTTGTAATCCTGGCACTGCCCGTTGGACATCGAACATCAGGTTCAACCTCTGGGACAGCTTTACATGCTCTATAAAGATCTTTTCCAGCAGCCCTGTGAATAGCTGAGAAAACTAGAACTCTCAACAACAATTACTCATCAGACTCAAATTCAAAAATTAAAATAACATTTAAGTACCTCCATCTACTCCACCACCTCCAAGCATGCGTTGATTAGCAGCATTTACCTGTTTCCCACAATTTGTCAATATTCATACAAAAATGTTTATTGAATATCTGGCTTCAAAGGAGGAGAATAACCACAGCGAAGGTCCCATTCTTAAATTGTTCTTTACAAGGTATAGTATCATTTGTTAAAATTTAAATTTTGTAAGATATGTAAAATTCACAAAAAAGAAATGATATGCCCAGTTTTTTTGCAATTTTTCCAATCTCACTGTACAACTTTGGGAGAAGAACAGAGAACAAATTGCAGCTCTTAATCATTGCAATTTGCTTTCCAAAATGAAAACACTCTTCAAGAAGCATCATGCAGTCTTTTATAAATTCTTCTTCTGGATTCTGCTTGAATAGCAAGTTTCCTATAGTTCAAATCTAAGTTGCCACATTCAAATTCGTAAAAATACATTATTACAAAAAATAGCCTTAAAATTCATGATTAAATTTGACTACAAGAAGTATTATGCTTGTATTTTAGATTAAATATTCAAAAACAAAAGAATGTAAATTTGACTACAATAAGTATTATGCTTGTATTTTAGATTAAAAATTCAAAAAAAAAAAAATGAATGAACATCAATGAATTTCAATAGAAACTTAAACAAATTGCAAAAAAAAATTAAGACATATTGGCTATTTGGCGAATTTCAAATTTATTACATAAAATTCAGCGAATGTGATTACTTAGGTTCAAATCTCACTTGGGAACATTTTTAAATTTTTATTACTTTAGCAAGCATTTTTGGTAGACTTACACAAATTAAACAGTCATATCAACAACAATTCCATAATAGACTGATCTAGTCATCACTGCAAGCTCACTAAAAATGATTGATGCAACAAAGAATGATACCAAGCAATCATTTGACATTAAAGATCTTGGGCTTATGCATTATTGTCTTGGTTTGGAGGTATGGGAAAAGGGGCACCACATTCTTGAGTCCCAAATTAAGTATGCTAAGACCATGCTCTAGAAATTTCGAATGATGGATTGTAAGCCTATTGCAACACTCATGAAGACAAGACTTCAGCCATATCATTCTGACCCACCACCGCCAATAAATGCCACTCTATCAATAGTTGATTAGAAGTCTCATTTACTTGACTTACACTAAGCCAAACATCAAGTATATTGTAAGCTATTTTTCATGGTTCGTGCAGGAGCCAAATGTGAGTCACTGGAAAGCAGCAATGCAGATATTGAGATACATTCGAGATATTATGAAGTATGGCCTAGAATACAAGAAGAATGATCAAGACAGTTGCAGATTGTGCAGGTTCTAGTGATGACAGGAAATCCACATCTGGATTTGTATTCTTTCTAGGATCTGGTATTATCTCATGTGGGAATAAGTGATCCAAAAATGGATCTGAAAATACCCAATTCTATGTATTCTTTTTTCACACTTCAGTGCATATCCTCAGCATATTCATGATATCGGAAAGTTGCTAAATCAGACTGATGGTGATCCGGACACCTTTGTTTGATAGGAAAAATCCACTTTTGTTCTGTTATGTTAGTTTTTGTGTGACGGTTACAGAACTGCCCCAACGGTCACATAGCAACGGTTGCACAACCGCCGCTTGTAGGGGCCGACAGTTGGGCAATCGTCGCCACAGGGGCCAACAGTTGCGTAATAGCAGCAGCGATGAAACCACCACTCTATTTTCATCGGCGGTCCTATCCTCGACAATCCCAAAATAGGAATACGAGCGGTTGCAAATGCTTGGACTTCCCATATCGATTCGTTTCTCCTTTCCCTCCATCCATGGGCAAAGAAAATTTAAATTTAAGTTCAATTCTTCATTCTAACAAGTGATTTTGAGTGAATTCAAGTGTGAACAAAGAGGAGAATTTCGAGTTCTTTCTTGTTTTGTTCATTTAGAGCTGAGTTCTTCATTATTGAGGATTGTAAGCAAGCAAATACAACTAGAGGGAGTTTGAATCCTTCTTGAAGGCCATTGTTTGGAAGTAGAATTGTATTTTGGAGAATTACATGGTGGAAGGGAAGCAATTTGCTTACCCGACTGGAGCTTTTACCACATTGGGTTTCTCCAAGATAAATCTTGTACCCCCATTGTCTTACATCTCTAAATTATTGCAATATTTTGTGAATGTTTAGTGCACATTATATTGGTTAAAAGAAACTTAGTCAATTTATCATTCATTTTTCACTAGAACAAGATCTGTTTATTGATTAAAAGAGGCAGTTTACGGATCACTAAGAAGCAAAACTTTGTTTCTCAATCTTCTACTTAAGCAGAATATCATGCAGCAAGAGGAGTTTTCGTAAAGTAATATGGCTACATCGCATACTTGCAAGACTCGAGAGTACCACAAAAACAACCAACGATCTTGTCTTGTGACAATTCTAAAACTTGTTCACAATCCAATGTTTCATGAGTGCACAAAATACATTGAAGTTCAAATTCATTTCATACATGAGCATATTCAGCAGCACAACATCTAGCTCCAATTTTGCCCAGCTAAAGATCAATGTGTAGATGTCTTCTCCAAGTTACTTGTACGTGATACGTTTAAGGCATTTCGAGATTCGCTCTTGTTCTCTTAAGACCGATAAATTAAGGTGGAGAATGTTAGAATAAATAATTACATTGGATGATCATTATTTGTCTAGATAAATTTATCTTAGCTGTTTGAATAATTGTAAGTGAGGTTAATATGTAATAGTTAATGTAGGATTTAGTTTGTTGGATTAGTTGGCTATTATGGGATTTTGTTGAACTCCCATAGCATAAGATAGATACAGGGGTTGAGTAGATGATTTGATATGACAATAATCCTATTTTAAAGGTGCTAATCTTATACTAATGCTTTGTATAACTAATACCGTTTTTTGAAATGGAAATTTAATCATAAGAATTATATTTGTTCCGCTCTTAAATTTTTTATCTTATGTGATCCCTACAATTATTACCACATATTATTCAAACACTCATTTCCACATTTGGATCAGGGTCACTAATTTTTGGGTCCAAATTCACTGCAAAAGATATTGTAGTTGAAATTAAACATATTTAATACATATCCAATGGATGTTATACTAGCAATGTTCATAAAAACATAAAGTACCCATAGAGAATTTGTAAAAAAATAGTGTGAAGTATTTTTATATGAAATTTTTTAATATATGGTATTGCTATATTTAATTGCATTCAAAGGATGTTGTACAAGCAATTGCCCTAAGGGTGCAAAGTCGACAATTGTGGGATGTGACTTTTATTATTTTTTTAAATGTAAAGTATAACAAAGAAAGAGACGATCACCATTATGATTTTTATTAATTGCGCATAGCCATGATTTATTGACACATTTATTTTATTACTTCATAAATTTAGCAAACACAAATATATGCGAATCAACTTTTGTCAAGCCATGGCATTCTTGTTTAAGCAAAAAATATCCCAACAATTGTTTACAAACATCTTTAGAAAATAACTATGGTCAAATATTTCGTTTAGTCCATAGACATTTAATATTGGTACAAAACTAGTTAATTGCTATGGTATTAGTGTATTTATGTTTTTATATTATAAAATTTTGACATGATAAATAGAATATTTATAATAAAGATAAAGATGGTTGGTTGGTGTGATGGATCCAACGTATAATAAAGATGTTGGTTTATGTGATGATCCAAAAGATAATAATAAAGATAAAGATGTTGGTATGGGTCTAGTTAATTATTATGGTATTAGTTTATCTGTGTTTATATTGTAAAATTTTGACATGATAAATGAAATATTACAACAAAACACTCTTAATCGTAATATCCCCTTTTAGGATATTATTCAAATCTGCAAATTAACTTATCCAAATCAATCCTAGGAAGATTAGATCTTCTTAGTTTGACCTCAAATAACCCAATGTCGGCAATAATACAACCCAAAATGGGGTTGGAGTATGCCAAAGTGGTGGGTTAGATGGGAAAACTAATTAGAATGCTAATATCACCCAGATCTGATTTTTAACAGCAGTTAATTAATTAAATAAATACCCAAACTGCTGCAATCTTCCAAAATTATTTCCCGCTTAACCATCCAAGCAAAAATTCTCAAACTTTGGATTTTGGGCCACAAAAATATGAAGAACAATGTCCCAAAATCAGTTTTTGCACAGCCAACATAAAACCCTAATTTTTCCCTAAAAATTAGGTCGCCCAACACATTTAGGGCATCCAATTAGCTCCAAAAATTATAAAATCACTTCTTATTTCTCCTAATTTCTACAACCAAATCCAATATTAAACTGACCCCAAACTGCAGATCTGAAATTAATATTAATTGTTAGCAACCAAATAGTCATGCAGAACTAAAATCTTCTAAAATTCATAACTCCTTCAATACTTAGTGTTTTTCCATGAAACAAGATGCAAAATAAACTAGAAATTTAGGGTTTTCCACTACATTAAGAATCTGAATTTTCTGAGCATTAAAACCTTGCCAAAACAGCCCCAGAAAACTGATTTCAAGTCGCTAGGGTTAGATAAAATTATATAAAATAATTCCAGCTCTTTCTAACCATCCAACACACCCAAAATATCCACCCTTGCACTGAAATAATTAATAACACACAGAAGATTTTAGATCAAGCTCATATGGCATCAAAATATAATGAAACAAGCTCCAATCCAAGTCGATTTGGTAAAATAAATTGCAGCAGCAATAACAATCACAAAAGCACTTCAAACCCTTCACATACAATGCAGATTTACTCTCAAATAAATGCACCAACACTCTAAACCAAGTCGCCAATGCTTAGAATGAAGGAACAATGCATAGATTCATCAACAATGATTGCAAGAAGGCTTCAAAGCTAGGGCATACATCCCATTTCTCCAAGCATGGAGTAATTTCAAAAGTTCAATCAACATAACCCATAAAGGAAATGTGACCTCCTTTTATAGAACTAAGGGGTGCAATGTCCAATGACCGACCTTTTCCCTTTTGGAGGGAAAACATAAACTCTCATTAAAATATTTAATACTAAGACTATGTGCACTTTATTCATCTTTTAATTAAATAAATAAAAGTAACTAACCTATGTGCAGATTAAACTAACAAAAGAGACACCCACTTGTAGCGCTAGGCATACCAAGAGGTTACAATGCAAATGAAAACTAGATATTAATAATGTCCCTAAAAGGGGACATTACAAAAAGTCTCTAAAAACTCATGTAACACTTTGTGTATGCATTTGTCTGAGCAACTTTGGGAAATGATGATTAATCCATTTAACATGCTAACCTCATATCATCCTATATGATGTGAGGCATGTAATTCCTTTTATAGAAAGGTGATAACTATAAAATCCTTCCAAGAGGTGTGTTTGTAATTCCTTCTCTAATAAAAAGGTGATGATGGCATGTATCCCTTTATAATTCCTTTTATAAGAAGGTGATTGTAATTCCTTTTATGATAAAAGGTGTAAGGATTGTATCCGCACTAAACATTAAAGCGGAGTGTTGGAGCATGTATTGGTTAGTGGGTACACACTTTTGTGGCCCTGTTTAAAACATACATGACTGCTATTTTATGTTTTGTCCTACAAGATCATTTAAATCTCATATAGCGTTAGGTTATTAAAAGGTTATTCAAACTAAATAAATAGTTTGAATTCGGGTGAACTGTTATACCCCTTCACGTGTATAACGGATCTCCAACCTCATATATAGGTTGGTATTGTCCAATTTCTACACACACCAAATATATAGTGCCATGGAGTCTCTGCACATGAAAAACTTCTAATGGAAGTTGCATTGTGAAGAAGTGAAGAAGGTGCTTGTAAAACGGGTTCGAGTTCCTCTTGATTAATAAAAAACAATGCTACTTTGGAGTGGGGTTTTTCACCCAACAGGGTTTTCTCCACATAACTATTGTGTTAGGTGGAATGCTTTATATCTTTAATATTTCATTGAAATATGCAATATATTAATAAATTGATTAATTATAAACTTTTTGATGATCTATAAAATCTAACAATGGGTGTTAACAATGCCCCACCTCTAGTTCCCACGCATTTTGTGATTTCAAACTTGCCTTAAGTGGGTGATGACATCATCTAAATGCATTTGAGTGCCACAATTTATGTGAACTTTGAGTTGCTTTTCCTTACACTTTCAGCCACGCTCATGGCTTACATTCCTAGGCCGCATCGCATCCCTTGTGCGTTTAGCACATTTCTTCCTCGCACTCACCTCCTAGCCCATAGCTTCCCCTCACAATTTGTTTTCCTCCCAATTCCTATTTTGTGCACTATAACCATTCATTCTTTTATGCCCTTGTCAATTATCCCTTTCACCCGCGTATTCCTTTTAAGAACACATTACAAAAGTGTGTTGTTTGTGATAGTTTCCTTCTTTCTATCACGCGACCAACGCACTATTATATCTAACATCAAAAAATTGTCGTACTTTTCCACCACACATTAATCCTATGCACGGTCCTTTGTTTGAGTGCATTCAAAAGGTTATCATATCTTTAGCTGAAGAAGAAAATAGAATTAGAATCACTTTGTTATGAAAAAATGATATAGTATTTCAAAACATGAGTAAAACATTATAGAATGAATCCTATCGTTAATATTGGATGAATTATGTGTGCTTTTTCAAACAAAGGAAAATGCAATAATTCAAATCTACCTAAGTTATGTCTACCTAAACTAGGGGCATACGCCTTATTTATGACAAATAGGACCTTCATGGGTGGTAGGGTTTTAGTCTACTTCCATTCAAGTGACTTGGTAGCATATCTCCATTGAGATTTTTCTATTTACATGCTGTTTTGGGCAAGGTGTCATGTGTTTTGTAGGGTCCTAACGAGTGTGTTTTCAATTTCCTAGGATAGCGCGCAAACTTGCAGTCATAGTAGATAGATGTCAGCTTTGAATTCTTTGTTCTTTATCTGCGATCATGCCAAGTTTTGGTTCATGCCTTTTTTACCTTTGGGCTCCAATACACATGAACGCGCTTCTTTATATTGTGATCATGCCAACCTTTGGTTCACGCTTTTTTACTTTTGGGCTCTAACACACATGAACGAGCTTCTTTATATCGCAATCATGCCAAGCTTTGGCTCACGCCTTTTTAATTTTGGGCTTCAACACACATGAATGCACTTCTCATCTAGCTTTAGCAATGCTATGAGGTGCTCCGTGATAGACACTTCATCATCCAAATTTGCTACGTGTGTGATCCCTAGTGAGCATACCATCATCTCCATTAAGCAACACTGCTTCCACTCCAAACACTAATTGACCACCTACAACTCCTTGAAGCACTTCTCTAAGAATATTTGGTTTTTCATGTTCCATTACACACTGCAGCACAATACTTCATCCCTTCCCATTTTGTATAAAACCCCACTGATGATCTAAAATGGCTTTGCTTTTATAATGCCAACCGCTTCCTTTGTTGAGCATTCGATGATCAAGGACAACTCCAAATTGTAAAAAGAATACTATATCATTTTATTCATTTGGCATGCTCTTAATCTGAGCAATGGTGCATCTTGCATATTGCATTCTTTCTTCATATCTTGCACCTCTTTGCCAATTGTAATGTGTGATAGGTGGTCTGGTTCAACATTGTTCTCAACTAGCTTCACCACCATGGAGAATCGGAATTCTGTTATAAGATGATCGACGGCAGATGTACCCATGAGGAATCGCCTTATTCACCAAGTATTTTAGCGCCATGTGATCCATATAGAAAACAAAGGGAGTGAAAAACAAGTACTCCCTAAATTTATGCAATGCATATACCATAAAAAACCCTTCGCACTTTGTTATTGTATAGTTTTGTTATGTTGGAATTAAATTTTGACTAACAAAGAATATTGGACGATCCAAATTATCCTTATCTAGCTGCACTAAAATAGCACTGATTGGTGTCCCAAATGCGTTGATGTGCACATGGAAAGGAGTTGTCTAGTAAGGAATTGTAACATCGAGTGCTTGATAGTTTCTTTTTTAATTCCTCGGAGGCTTTTTGTTATTCGTCAATCCACTCAAAATCTCCTTGCTTTCTAAGCAACTTCTTTGGTAACGCAGTAATCTTGGGATACCTCTTTATGAACTTCCAATGGTAGCCACAATGTCCGAAAACCATGCGCACATATCTCTACGTTTGCGAAACTTAAAGCTGAAAAGAACTGTTATTTTTTCCGAATCAACAAGAAGTCCATCTTTGCATATTATGTGTCAATCAATGTTCCAAATGGAGTCACGAAGATGCACTTCTTGAGATTTAAGGAGATTTGTAGTTGACGGCAACAATCAAATATTGGGCCCAAACACTCACATAGTCTTTGACTAGTCTATAAAAATTCTAGTCATCAAAATACACCTACATGAGCTTCAAATGAAGTCTTCAATGCAGCCACCAAGAACTTCAAGATAAAGACTTTATCTTGAAGTTCTTGTGACTGCAATAAAGACTTTATCTTGAAGTTCTTGGTGGTTACATTTGAATACTTACCTTGAAGTTCTTGCAGAATATTTGGACGATTGGACTGTGTATGAACTAGTCAAAGAACATTATGAGTGTTTGGTCTTGATGTTTAAACATTGTCGCCAACTACAAATCTCCCTAAATCTCAATAATTTCGTCTTCGCAGCTCCTTTTGGAACATTCTTTGTACACATAATAAGCAAAGATGGCCTACTAGTTGACACGCCCAAAATTGTGGTTATTGTCAACTTGAAATTCGGCGGACACAGAGACATGTGTGCACGTACCTTGGATAGTGTGGATACTATAGGAAGTTCATAAAGGGGTGTGCCAAGATTGTCGCACCGCTACAAAATTTTCTCGAAAGCGAGCAAACTTCGAATTAACTAACAAACAACAAAAATCTTTTTACAATTGAAAGGTAAACTATTAACCGCACCGATATTACAATTTCCCCATTGACAACTCCATTCCACGCACGTCCAACACATCGGCATAGCAATCAATGTTATTCTAAGCGCGACTGTAATTATAATTTGGATCATCTAATTTTCTTTGCTAGTCGAAAGTTAACCCAGAGAGCAAAACTATACAACAAAGTACGAAGGGCTTTCTATGGTATATACATCACGAAATTCAAGTAATACTTGTTGACTAGTCCCTTTATTTTCTATACGGATCACGTGGTGCTTAAGTACTTAGTGAATAACGTGGTTCTTCATGAGCACATCTAACGTTGGATCATTTTGTCCTAGGAAATCCAATTGTCTATGGTGTTAAAGCCAGGCAAGAACAGTGTTGGACCACACCACCTATCGCGCATTACAGGATGGCGAAGAGTCGCAAAATATTCTAGGAGGAATATAAGATGCATAGTTGTTCGTGATTAGGAGTGCGCGGGATGAATTGAATGATCGAGTACTCTTCTTTCAATTTGGAGATGCATCTAATCATTGGAATGCTCAACAAAGGAAACACCTGTGGTAAAAGTAAGGCCATTTCAAATTATCGGTGCAGTTTTATAAAAATGCGAAGGGATGAAGTGTAGTGCGGTGTGTAATGGAACATGAACAATCGGAAATTCTAAGAGAAGTGCATGAAGTCATTGGAAAGTGGTCACTATGCAAGGGACGTGACAGAGTGAAAAATATTGATGGCAAGCCTATGGTGGTAGAATCTTTTTCAAGATCCCAAAGATTATGGTCAAAAATGTGATCATTATCAGCACATAGGAAAACCCAATAAACATGATGAGATGCCTTTCCACCCAATCCTTGCGCATTAACCCTTTGAAAAATGGACTATTGACTTCGTTGGCACAATATCCCTAGCTACATGACAAACAAGAGCGAGGTATATCATTACAACCATTGATTACTTCACACGTTGGGCGGAGGTTGTCTATCTAAAGATTGTATGAGTTGTTCTATGGGCCTATAGGACAGCCTATAAGCACTTAAATAAATTTACTCCAATCCAATTGGTGTTCGTGAGTGAAGAATTGTTGTAAATGGAGTTGATACTACCCTCGCTAAGAATCACGCGGTAACAAATTTGGATGGTGAAGAGTCTATCGGGAATTCCTCATAGCTCTGTTAAAGCTAGATGAGAAGAACATTCACGCACATTGGAGTCAAAACGGAGAAAAGCACGACAAAAAGCATGACACGACTGTAATATAAAGAACAAAGTATTCAAGAAAGGTGCTTGTGTTCTAATGTATGACTTCAAGTTTGCACGCCATCCCGAGACACCGAAAACACACTTGTTAAGACCCTACGAAATACATGAAATTTTCCCGTAGAGGCATGTAAATTTAAAAATCTCAATGTATATATGCTAGCAGGTCATTGAATGGAAGTAGGCTCAAACTCTACCACCCAAAAAGGTCCTATTTGTCACAAATAAGGCATATAGGCCACTAGGTTAGAGTAGACGTGACTTTTTAGGTAGATTTGAATTATTGCATTTTCTTTGTGGGAATATGCGTGCATAATTCACTCAAATGTTAACAAGTAGATTAACCCTACAATGTTGTAGTCCTGTTTTGAAATACCATATCAATTTTTTTAACAAAGAGATTTCAATTCTATTTTCTTCTTCACCTAAAGGTATGTTAACCTTTTGAATACACTCGCGTGGAGGGACACACATAGGATTAGTGTGTGGTGGAAAAGTGCGACAATTTTCGATGATAAAGATATGTTTTCATGTGTTTTTGCAAGGGCAAAATTCAACTTGAAAACATGACAACTTTACCCTAGTGTTAAACTTTTTGCTTATAAGCCCCCTGAGCACTTCTCCAAATCAATTCTTACCCTGTGTCAAGCTTATCCTCATCCTACAAGAGTTCACATGTGTTGTTATACCCTTGCCCAAATGTTTGAAGTGTGAAAACAAGTTCATGAAGTTCTTTTAAGACGGTGACTCTCAAGGAAAATCTTTCGGTAGAGACATAGAAATGGCTATTTCTAGCCTTTCTAAGGCAAGTGTGCATCCTATGGAGCAGAGTTGAAGGCCCAAATTCATTAGGAAATGGTATTAAGGAGCTAAGATCATATTACAAGTGATTTAGGAAAGTTTAGGGAAGATTTGAAGGTTTGGGAACAAGTTCAATGAAAGCGGATTTTTGAAGGTGAAGGAGCTTACACTTCAAAAAGCACTTGAGCTTCGGAAGATGATTCCGGGAGCTCCAGAATGAGTTGGAGGCCAAACAAGATACCATTGGAAAGCTAATTCAATGCCCTACATGGTGGTATTTTCAGATTTTTCACAAGACCAAAGAACTTCTTTACACAACACATTTTTGGCCGAAACACCTTGTGATCTGTCATCACCAATCCGGCACTGATAATTCTTCACCGAGAACTCCTCGTGCTATGATTATTTACTAATGCACAGCCTTTAGTTTAGTGGATGTAATCTGAAACAAAACAACAAACATAACACAAGAATACCATCGACTATGATAAGATGGAATGATGACAAATCTGAAATATCAAAGTAAATTATAATATTAACATGAAATTGTTACAATCTCACCCATGAGGTACTTCAAGTGTTATTGACTTCACTTGCCTTCCACCAATACTATGGGAGAAACTTTATAATTACACCTCTTAATGGCTTCTTCAACACACCTTTAAACTGATGGCTTCCTTTACACACTTCATACAATATTTCTCACTACTTCCTTCTATGCTAAATGAGGGGGTGGCCTCTATTTATAGAACTTCCAGGCTTATCCATCCTATCTCTAAGATAGGATAAGAAATCCACTACTAAAATCATATTCCATACCTTAACTCTTATCTCGTACATGTAAGCTTATCTTTTAAGATAAGATAAACCTTATCAATTTACATGGGTTCCACATTTTTAGACTTTTTACAAATAAATTACACAAAATATTTATGACTTCACTCCTTGTCGTTATTACCAATATAATATTTCTAATTCCTAATCATGTAGACCCTACTTCTCTACTTATCCCAACTTTGACATTTTAACATTACCAGGACCACTTACGACAAATATTTACTTTTTACAACATTCATATTGTACTTTGATATTACGTACTCTACATTATTGGCGGCACCCGTCTTGTGACAATACCGTTATCTTCTATCAAACGCTACTACTAATTATACTTAACAACATCCTATTCCTAATACATACATTAATGAAATAGAAATTACGGAGGAAAATTTTAGTGTCGACATCTTCCCCTTCCTAACTTCTACTCCGTCCTCGAGTAGACTATTCTGTGCTTGAAAAATCTTCAACTTGTCGTGGTTGACCCATTTCGTAATGGGAGTGCCATCCAATTCCTCCAAATCGATACGTACCATTTTCATGTACAATTTCTTTATTTTGTAGGGCCCCATCCATTTTGGAAGAAATTTTCTCTCTTCTTTTTTTGTATCGGAATCATATACTAGAACCAAGTCATTCACATGAAATGAAGACCAACGGATCTTTTGATCAAAGTATTTCTTCTGCTTCATTTTCTTCTTATGGCTTGTATCCTTTGCTATTTCCCTCATTTCCTCTAGCAAATGAAGATGTACCAACCTTTCTTTTATTGAATCACTTTCATCCATCCTTTCATTTTTCATAACTCTCACAATGGGAATATCAAACTCAATAGGAAGAACTGGATCAATGCCATAAGCCAACCGAAAATGGGGAGTATCCTGTCTGCTGACTTTGATGTTGCCCTATATGCCCACAATGCTTTGCATGAATCATTTTATCCCACTTATGTACTGCAAGGCTGCATCTTTTGCTAGAATTTGACACAACACAAAATTTGTTCGTTCCACCTGTCCATTTGTACTTGGCTTGTATGTTGTTGCCTTCCTGTGCTTAATAGAAAATTTATTGACTAGGGCTTCTACTACCTCATTAATGAAGTGGCTTCCTTGATCATTACATTTCTAATGGACAACCAAATCTAGTGACAATGCGTTCATATATGAACCTTGCCACCTCATCCATGGAAGTCAATGGCCTAGCTTCAACCCACTTGGTTAAATAATCTGTGGCAACTACAATATACTTATTTTGGCGTGAGGTAGTTGGAAGTGGACCTACAATGTCTATTCCCCACTTTTCAAAGGGACCAAGTGGAAGAATAGGGCATAATGGAGCTGATGAAGTCTTACGGTTACCATGTGTTTGACAAATATCACATGTCTTACAATAATTATAACAATCTTTAAAAAGAGTGGGCCAGTGATAACCTGCATCCAAGATCCTTCTTGCTGTAAGTTGTCCAGAGAAGTGCCCTCCACATGTACCATTGTGGAATTCTTCTAGCAGTTCCTTCCCTTGATCACGTCCAACTGCCCTCTTGTACTGTCCATCAGGTCCTATTCGAAATAATACTCCATGCAGAATAGAATATGGACGACTGGCTTGAGTAATCTTTCTCTTAGTCTTTGCATTGGCACCATCAGGAAACTTGAATTCATTCAGATAATTCCAAATATCTATGTATTCACTAGGGATTGTGTCAAGGGATAACAATCTTGGCATCGGGAAATCATCATCATCACAAGATGATCCTAAACCATCATAGGCTCGAGAGAGTGCATCTGCATTGACATGCTTCTTTCCTGGCCTATCTATAATATCAAATTCAAATTCTTGTAGCAAAATTATCCATCTTGCTATCCTCCCTGATGGGTTAGGCTTATTTACAATATATTTTAGAGCACGATGATGATGTTCAACTAGAAATTTTTGCCCTAGCAAGTAATTTCTAAACTTCTTTACAAAGAAAAACGATAGCGAGCCTCTTTTTGATTCTGATATAATTTACCTCAAGACTTTGCTCATTTGTGCTTCTCTAAAGTAAATTGGATGTTCATTCCCATTTTCATCCTTTTTGCTCAAAGTACTTCCTAGTCTTTGCATCTAAGGCATCGAGTGTACACAATGAATGGCTTGCTCCAATCTGGATTCTTCAAAACAGGTGAAGACACCAAGGCTTCCTTCAGTTGTCCAAAAGCTTCATGCGCCTTATTTCTTGGTTCATAAGTAACATCCTTCTTCAAGAACCGGGTTAGTGGTCATGCAATCTTTGAGAAATTATTGATGAACCTTCTATAGTAACCCACATGGCCTAAAAATGATCTCAATTTACTTCTATTCATAGGAAATGGTAAATCTTTGATTTTGAAACTTTATCGGGATCGATGCCAATACCATCTCTGGATCAACATGCCCTAACAAAACGCCCTTAGAACATCCAAAGACACACTTTATAGGATTTAGTGAGACTTGTGCTTCATCTAACCTTTGAAATGCTGTCTCCATCTCGTGCGGTGGGTCCAACTTGCTTCCATAGATGCAAAATCATCCAGAAATACTCTGATGAAGGTCCCAATGTAGGGTTCGAACACCCTATTCATCAAACGCTGGAATGTTGGAGCATTACACAACCCAAAAGGCATAACTCTATAAGCAAACGTTCCCCAAGGAGTGGTGAACGTGGTCTTCAGTTGATCTTTCTCTGCTATACGAACTTGGTTGTAGCCGCTTATATCCATCAGCAAAACTATAGCACTCCTGGCCAGCTACTTCATCCAAGATCTGATCTGAAAATGGAAGAGGGTAATGATCCTTCTTTGTTGCCTTATTGAGCTTCCTGTAATCAACACAAATGCGTAGCTTCCCATTCTTTTTTATTGAGATCACAATGGGAGAAACCCATTCTGAATTCTCCACAGCAAATATGAATCCTGCATCAAGCAACTTATCTATTTCTTCTTTTACAATCTTGGAAAAATTAGGATTCATTCTATATGGCATTTGCTTTATGGGCTTAGCACCATCTACCATCTCAATAGAATGTTCTACCCAACTTACTTGACGGAGTTCCTTGTAATCAAAAGTGAATATGTGTATGTACCTTTGAAAGAGCTGGAGGTAGGATTCCTTCTCACTCTCCATCACAAAGATCACCAATCTTTATTTGTTGGAGACAATCATCAACTTCTTCTTCGATAATTTTATGGGGTCATGAGTTGGTGTGACTGGAAGGATATCCATGACCGCAACATCAACCTCACTTTCTTCATCTTCAGTGTCCACTTCACTGGTACTAGAGTAATCAAAGGATGTCCAATCATCAATTTCATCACTTGAATCCACAGGTTCTGCTTTATGATGCCAAGGGATCACGTTTATCTTCACCCTCTCTCTACCACATCCAAGTGTCATGAAACCTTCATTCCAGTAGTTTCTTGCATGAACTCTCCTTAACCATGGTCTTCCCAGCAACATTGGGTACGCAACAATACCATTTTTCATCACCTGAAAGTCTACCACACATACAACACCCATAACAAATATTGCCACATTTGAAACTACACCTTCTGGTTTAGTTTTTCCTTTATTTAATGACCTTAACATAAGTGTTGAAGGGCGATCAATTTTTAAACCCAACATATTCATTACAGACTCGGTCATTACATTAACTGCAGCACCTCCATCAACTAAGACATCATGAATTGAAATACCATTACATAATACCTCAACATGGAGCATAGGGATCCGCCTCGCCTCCAAAACAGGGACCTCAACCTCCTTCCTTCGTCGAGCATTGAGTCCACTTCGCAACTCCCACCTCTTCTCGAAAGACATCCAAGAGTTGACCATATGTAATATTTACAGGGCCTTTTGAACAGATCTTCCAAAATGGAGTATGGTCCTTGCCCCTGTGAAATCAGAAAATCTTGCACACCCAACTTTCTTCTCCTATGTTTCTTACTAGTTTCTCCTTTCATCTTCTTAGGATCATTTCCATCTTGATTATCTTTTTCTTTCTTTCTTTTTGTTACAAACACATCTACTTCATTATTTCTGTTCTTATTTACTACATCAAAAGAATTCACAGGTGCTTTTCCTTTATCATTATCTCCTTTACTAGATGTAGAAGCTCTATCTAGACAATTATACTTATAATGACCCTTTTTATAACAACCATAACATACAACTTCAGAAATATTTCTTTTTGGACCTCTATCTCCTCCCTGAGAACTAAATTCTTTTCCTCAAGAAGATTAATAGTTAACTGACCCATCTTTTTGAGCAGATCTTCATACTCAGTAGATGTACTAGGAGAAATATTTGTGCTCACCGGAGTGGTTGTGGATTCTGGACCAAAGGTGCTTGGTGTAGGCTCTACTTTAGCAACAATTTTTTGGGCTCCTTTTCCATGCTTTCTTCTTGCCTTCTTGTAATCTCCTTTGCTTGTTCAATGGTAGCTGGGCGGTCATACTTCACTCGTTGTCTGATTTTGGCTTCATCCCAAGAATGAAGTGCTTACATAGGAGATTATCCACGCCATTCATCAACCCATCCGCTAATCTTTCCTTCCGGATCTGGCATCGAGCTTCCTCCTTAGCTCTAGAACACGAGCATGATAATCCCTTATCTTCTCCTTCTCTCCTTGGGATAGCTTTGTGATCTCGATCATGAGATCTGCATATTTCTGTTGTTCACCAAATTCTTCAAGAAAACTTTCACTTAATAAATCCCATGAATTTTTCACATTATCACCTAGTGTTTCAAACCACCTAAGTGTTGAACCATCCAAAAAGGTAGGAAAAATTCAGTCCATTGTTCCTTCTTATAAGGCCATTACAAATATAAGATCGTTTAAACTCTTGAATGAAAAAAGAAGCATCTTCATTAAATTGAGCTGAAAAAAGCAGAATCTTTCCCATTTTCAAAAGTAACCACCGTGAAATACCAACCCACAAATACAATCAACAAGACTTATGTGCACAAATAATTGGAATCACTATACTAGAAAGTGATTTTACACCTTTCTATAGTAAAATAGAAATGACCACGGTAACTATGGTAAAACTTGACTTACTGCAGTAAAAACTGACTTTACTGTGGTAAACACTATTCACAATAAAAAGTGAAGTTACTGCGGTAAATACTATTCACGGTAAAAAGTGACTTTACTGTGATAAATACTATTCACAGCAAAAATGACTTTATCATGGTAACTACTATTCACGGTAAAAATGACTTTACCATGGTAACTACTATGCACAATAAAAATAAGGTTACCCTCCAATTGATTTTTGACTAAGTGGGAATATCTCTCCAAAAATCCACCAACGAGGAATGGTCCCGGCAACGGAACCAAAATGTCATCACCAATCCGGCACTATGATAATTCTTCACCAGGAACTCCTCGTGCTTTATGATTATTTACTAATGCACAGCCTTTAGTTTGGTGGATGTAATCTGGAAACAAAACAACAAACATAACACAAGAATACCATCGACTATGATAAGATGGAATGATGACAAATCTGAAATATCAAAGTAAATTATAATATTAACATGAAATTGTTACAATCTCACCCATGAGGTACTTCAAGTGTTATTGACTTCACTTGCCTTCCACCAATACTATGGGAGAAACTTTACAATTACACCTCTTAATGGCTTCTTCAACACACCTTTAAACTGATGGCTTCCTTTACACACTTCATACAATATTTCTCACTACTTCCTTCTATGCTAAATGAGGGGGTGGCCTCTCTTTTATAGAACTTCCGTGGCTTATCCATCTTATCTCTAAGATAGGATAAAAATCCACTACGAAAAATCATATTCCATACCTTAACTCTTATCTGTACATGTAAGCTTATCTTTTAAGATAAGATAAACCTTATCATTTTATATGGGTTCCACATTTTTAGACTTTTTACAAATAAAATACACAATATTTATGACATCACTCCTTGTCGTTATTACCAATATAATATTTCTAATTCCTAATCATGTAGACCCTACTTTTTTACTTATCCCAACTTTGACATTTTAACATTACCGAACCACTTACGACAAATATTTACTTTTTACAACATTCATATTGTACTTTGATTGTATCGTACTCTACATTATTGGCGGCACCGTACTGACGGCGCCGTTATCTTCTATCAGACGCTACTACTAATTATACTTAACAACATCCTATTCCTAACACATACATTAATGAAATAGAAATTACGGAGGAAAATTTTAGTGTCGACAGATCCCTAAAAATAAGGCTGTTTTCAGGTGGTTTCAGGCAGAATTAGACCTTGAGACCCATCCCATTGTCTTTAGAAGGCTCTTGGGAGTCAAAATCATATAAGGGTTCATCAAAAAGTCCTTCCGGAGCTCTGGAAACTTCATCTTCAAGGTCCTTCCCAAGGTAAACCTTCCATACTTAGCCATTTTTCCAAGTACCACGTGTCAGCATGAGGTGAGACACATTTTTCTGTCCCTTCCATCCCATCCCAAGGGGACAATGGGGACACAAAAATGCGCCCCATGCCCAGTTAAGCCCCTGGACCCATCACATGACCCTGGGAAGCCTCAGTAAGCCCTTTTTCCTAGTTTCTAGCCCCGCCTCGTGAAACCTAACTTGCCACTTGTCATCATAAGGCTAAGGCACACTTTTATGTCCCTTCCATCTCGTCCCAAGGGGGCAATGGGGACACAAAATGCACCCCCTGCTCTTGCGTGGTTATTCATATGACCCAATCTCAGCCCAAAAGCTAAATGTTATTTTCTCCCTCATCCGCCAGCAAATCAATGATCGCCACTTGTCGTCATAACGCTAGGCGCATTTTTCTTGTCCCTTCCATCCCGTCCCAAGGGGACAATGGGGAAAAAAGTGTGCCCCTTTTCATTTAGTGTTAAAAAACCAAAAGTTATATTTTTCAAGCTTCCATTGCTCTCTCCTCCATGTCCATGCAAAACCCCAGAGACGCTGCCGAATTTTTTTCTAGAAATCTATCTTCCATTCATCTTCCTTCTATTTTTCCTACAAGCCCTCATGATCTCAGCTACAAAATACCCATGAAATCTGCATTTTGTCCAAACATCATGCCCTTTTATTGTCTGAATGACTTCATACCGAACGATAAAAATATTTTTTCCAATCTTCCTCTTTTCCAGGGCCTTCAAGATGCATATACATGCAAACTCATGTATGCCCCAGATTTTTAATGGCGGAAAACCCTAACTTTGTGCCCTAGTTTTCATTTTTTTATTTTCCATCATTCCAGTGGTTGAATCAAGATAAAATTTTGTACATGAGATCGAGAAGGAAAACCTATCCTGGTGAAGTTGTTTTCGTCGCAATCCGAGGTGGGGAAGGGAACTTTCTAAAAATAGTAAGTCTTTGGTGCACTCACTATAAATAGCAACCTTCGAGAAAAAGTAGATCCTCTCATAACAATGCCCCGAAAAACAACAAAGACAACAAGTTACACAGTTTAAGGCAGAAAAAAGAAAAAGGCCATTTTTCTAAAAATAGTAAGTCTTCATTTCAAGTGCAAGAAAGGTGTTGTCATCAAGCATGAAGTTCAAGTTTGATGGTCTTGATCCCATTTTGGCTCTATCATATGAATAGCCGGGTGTGGGTGACAGTGATGTTACCCATATGTATCTAGAAGACCTCAACGACAGGATGCTAGGTGCACCCATAAACTTTGTGGAAGATAAAGTCTACGCAAGGGTTGTACTCTTTGATAATGCAAATTGGTGGTTGTATTTTCCACCGCCGCTTCATCGTGCATATTCAATGCAATCTCATCTCCTTATCTCTCAACCCCGTAACCTTGTTGATTAGTTGTGCGGTGATGCGTATCCTCATGCACGCTATGTAGAAGTAATCTTCGTGTACTCGTAACATCGGCCATTGGAACAATCGCGCAGCTTGCCGAAAAATGGCAACTCAAATAGTTGCAAGACTCTGCCACTTTCCAAGGTTTTCCACACCCGATCATCCAACACAATCTACCCTTTTCATGTTCGTTGGCCTTTCTCCACCAGGGTGTCATTCCTTATGTCGCTTTCATGCCCAGGGGCACGGTGGTTGTATTCACTTATCTTACACTTGCATATCGTAATGCCCAAGCCTTCCCAACGATCACCTCCTATGGGTACTGCATTTCCGAGAACCAATCATTTGGGAGTCCTCTATTATTCGAAAAACCCTCTAAATTCATATAACTTCATATAACTTTAGATTCCGGCCTTTATAAGTATTACAAATTAGATTGTGAAACCGTGGATTTATTAAATTCTCCACCAATGTCTCCAAACCCTACCCTAGGTAGGTCGCTCTACCTACCTAAATAATTCAAATATTAGTTGGAAATTACAAAGAGATCTTTAAATCAGCTCTTCTCTTCAAGAGTCAACAATGATGAAGGGTTTTCTTCCTTCACCTAAGCCACATGAAGGGTTTTCGTCCTTCAATGAGGCCTCACAAGAGGGTTTTTGTCCTCAAGTGGATGAACAAGGAACAACTACTTCTCTACACCCAAGTAGAATAAATTGCGCCAAATATTGGCTCCAAATGATAATTCTAAACTCCTTTTATATCTTCATTTTTGCACCAAAGTTTAATTAGACAAGGCTGGCTCAGTATAATACAAGAAACACTAAAGAAAATATAATAATATTAGATAAAATATATTAGAAAGATGCTCAAGGATCTTCTCCTTCATTTTTTCTTCTTTGCCATGGAGAAGGGATGGCTAGAAGACCAATTTCCAGCTCTTAAGTGGGAAAAAAGGGACATTACAAACTTCAAGATCCATTTTTAACCCGTAATACACATCCTAAATATTCAACAATTTTTTTGCATGGTGGTCATTTTTATTGGCTCGAAAATTAAATAAAGCACAGTGTGCTCGAGTCGGTGTTCATATTAATCACCCTCACCAAAAGCATTAATAACTACCCATGGTCAATGAACACTTTAATTCTGGCACTAGGGCATAGTCTTTAGAAAGATTGGAGCCTTATAAGGTCTATGGGCTCTTGTGCTAAACTACCGCTCAAATTGTTGCACCTTGTTGCATTGGTGGTTGTTGTCATTGATGTCAAAGGCATTGATGGAAAAGGGAGAGCTCAAGAATAGGCATATCAGATGGTTCTCAAAGGTTCAAGATGATTTCATGTGGTTTCAAGAAGGCAGGGACTTGAAGGTTGATTGGTAGTGCCCCTTCAAGATGGTTTCAAGTGCCTAATGAGTCTGATGAGGTGTGACAGGCTAGTACAGGTCAGAGAAAGCATGGGAGAAGCTTTGGGAGAGTGTCTACAGCATGTGTGAGCCAAAGTTAGGCTCAACTCAGCCCCAGGATTCAAGTTTCTATGTTGCACAAAAGTTGGTGTTGAGAACAGGAGCAATGTTCTTGTATGCAAATGAGATGGGTTGGACAATTTCAGACCTATTCCTCTCAAACAAATCATGGGAGATGATGGAGGAAGGTGTCCTTGTGCTTCATGCAAAATTTCAAGTCATTGTGAGGTCATTTAAGCAAGTTGTGTGAGATTTTGCAAAACTGGTCTATTGAAAAGCTCATTTTGAGCTGCCTAGCTTCTTAAGCATCAAAGAAAAATATAGACTCTTTCGAATAAATCATGGAAGGACTTTTTGCAGTAAACTTGCCTAGAAATCATGTGGAAAGATATGAGCATTTTAGTGGAGCAGTTTTTCTCTCTCCTAGACTGAGCTCTGAATCGATAAGAACAAGAAGATGAAATTGACCTCCAAAACTTGTTTAATCACCTCTAGAGTGTTTTTGCAGTTCAGTCATGATGTTTCCCAAGCTCAGAGGATGTTTGAATACCATTCTCCTTGAAGGTGCATACAGTTGCTCAAGTCATTGTTCATGGTTGTGAATGCTCTTGATATGGGTATGCACTAGTTGTCATCAGTGGAGAACTTGCTCAACAAGAGCCCAGACTCCTTCCACAGGTATTTTGCAATGAGGTTGATCATCTACAATGTCTTTTGGTGTAGTCAAATATAGAATCTTAGTTGGCATATACTGTCCTGGATAGCAATTGTCTCAATGTTCCTTAAAGCCACTGTCCTGGGAGTCTTTCCTCCATTTCAAAAGCTTTGATCATCTTGGCAATATCCATATAGGGTCAAATTTTTTATCTTCTTACAACATGGAGGATATGTTTTGTGTGTGTACTCACTTGTTTGAAAACAAGAAGTTTGAAAGCCTATTTTGCCTAGGTACAAGGTTGCAAGATAGTGATCTTCACTATCATCTTTCAAGTCATGATGAATCAAGACCATAATCAATTTGTGTAAGATAAGTACGTCCCAGAAATGAAGAGTATCATGTTCAACACCATTCATATTCAATACATCTACTCAGTTGGAGCAATGGCCATGTTTCTCATCAAGTTCTCTTGCTCATTTTGTCACCTGTACAATCAGACTTCAACCATTGCATGCAAACAGTGTTCTATTTAAAGCAAGAACACTCAAGTCTGTGACTCTAATCAATTTGAAAAGGACATATGTTATATGAACCCTCAGAAACCTTCATACTCCAATTTCATGTAAAATTGTTGAAGAAATGGCTTTATTTGCCCTCTCGGATAAGGGACTGTGCATATACCCTGATTTAGGGTTTCTATGGAGAAGATTTGGTCTTTGTCAACGCTTCCTCCATTGAAAATCGATAAAATTTGAACAGAATCTCTGTATTACCAATATCAAACTATTGCAAAAGAAATTGGATAGAAAGATGAAGTTATGAATGAGAATTTCATCACAGAGTTTTGAACAACTCGTGCAGAGTCTGTAGAAATGTTCCTTCTTCGAATTTTTAGTGGTTTTTGATGCAATTAATGGGAATCTTTGAAGAGCGGACTATGAGAAGAATTTATGGAGTTTGGAAATGATCTCCAAATCATGAATGAGCTCGAAATGCATTTGGTTAGATGCTTGAGTGCTCCAAAGACCGTGACAGTGCCATCTGACTGAGAAAATCAGTTTCTTCTCCTTTTCTTAAAACTTGATCAATTCAAATCTACATTTCTTGTTTGCTTGGGGTGACAAGGGAGTTTTGAGACTCTGAAAGTCTTTAAGTAAGTATTGAACAGGTTCATTTCATATTGACACTCCACTAAGGTTGCAAACAGATTCTTGAGGTATGCAGAACAGGTCTATGGAAAGACACACTTTGGCTTGTCTCACAAAGTAAATTCCTTGAGTTTTCATATGGAATTTGAAAAGCTTTAATCAAGCTCAATTGCATGAGATACTTTCAAAGTTCGACTGAGAAGTTAGAAAGACAAATTTTTGTCTTCTCCACAAAGAGCAAAGACTCTTGATCTTTCAAAAATTATGAAGGTTGAAGATGGTTTGGTTTGTGAAGAAGAAGTCAAAGAGACAGAGGGTGTTACAAGAAATGAACAAGGTGGTGCATAGACAAGATATACTCAAACTTCACAAAGTAAAAAGTGTGATGAAGAATATGAAGGGACAAAGATATAGTTAGGAAAAAGAAGATTAGATTAGATACTGAAAAGGAATTTGTGTAAAAAGGCAATGTAGATGTTGTGAATTTGAAAAGTGTAAAAGTGAGAGTAAATTGGAGAATTGTTTTGTTCATGCAAGGATAAAGAACTCAGTGATAAAGAAAGTGTTTGATGAAGGACTGTGACTGAATTTTATTTTTTGCAAGAAGAAACAGTGAGGGCTGAGAAAGACTGGTGTGAGAAAGTATTGGAGAATCAGAGTTTCATGTGAAATTGCATTAGAAGAAGAGACAAAAGCAAAGGTCAGAATACAGGAGTTGAAACAGTGAAAGCTCTAATTCCATCTAGACCAGGTAAAGATCAAACCTATTGTGTTGAGCTCAAGAGCAGATATTGAAGAGTAATCCAAAGTTGAAGAAGTCAGAATTTGTCAGAGCAGCAGAGTTTGGTAGCAAATATAGGGTCACTATCAGATGTTCATTGCATCAAGCTGAAGTGTGATCACATTGTTATTGTTCAAATTGAGTTGTAGCTCAGTTGTATCAGGGAGTTGTTGCTTCCTTGCAGGTAGTAGCTTGCAGAAGGCTGGTTGTAGCTGGTTGTAGTTGGCTAAATCACTCAGGAAGTTGTTGCTTCTTGCACCAAGTTGTAGCTTGAGTGTATACTGAGGTTGTAGCCTCAAGAGTTGAGTTGTAGCTCAACAAATCTTTGTAACCTTTTGCCACATAGTGCACTGGTTCAGTGGGTTTTCTCCCTATTTGGGTTTCCCACTTAAAATCTCTTGTCTCCTGAGTTTGTGTTTTGATGATTGCTTCTTTTTAAATTGTTATTTCAGATTAAGTGATTGAGTTTGTGGTTTTAGAAAGTTGAATTGAACATTGATTCACCCCCTTCTCAGTGTTCCAATTTCTAACACAAACATGAATAGAAAATAAGTTATGATCACAAGGCTCATTAAATAACTGGCGTAACAACGTTGTAAATGAGCAGCATCACTGCGGCAATGCAACTAAGACAAGCACAATCAACTGTCATACAAATAATATCAAGCCCATCGTTACCAACATTTGTCGCCAATATAATTTCAAAGTTATACTAAACAGGTTGTGGTATTCGGCAGCTTGCAGAACATGGAGACAAGTGCCAATATGCTGCCATGTGTACAGAAGTGTAACGAAACCGATCCCCATGTCCACGAGCTGCTCAATATCGGAGCTCGTTTACGACTAAGCAAATAAAAAACAGCAGGGAGTGTCACATACCTCCCCCATAAATGGATCATCGTCCTGATGATTAATTCTAACATAACAAATTTAAAACAAATCAGATAATAATGTACTTATTTAAACATCCAATAATCATAAAAGTATAATCTAAAACTTGCAATCATCAAGTTTTCAAAGTTTTAAAACAGAATTATATTGGCTATAACAGCCCATTTACCAAGCTTTTGCCAAAACAGCAAACTTTATGTCATTTTTTAGTCATTGAAACAATAATAAAAAATAAGAGTATATCAAACTTTATGTTCTATCACTAAAATAGGTGCACGGAAAAACAATTTTTATTTCCTCTAAATTCTCCCAAGTTGCACTTTCTTCAAAAAATTAGTCCCATTGGACCTTGCACTGACTTATGTCTCTGTTTCACAAGCGCATCCTACAAGTTTCTAGCACCCTTACGGGTTCAACCACGATAACATCCGAATCTTGAACCTGTAAAGAGTTTCAATTAAGTACATGTGATAAATCTGAGACATACTTTTTAAGCAAAGAGATATGAAAAACATCATGCATCTTGGACAATGCGGGAGGCAACGCTAACCGGTATGCCACAGGGCTGATTACTTCAATTATTTCAAAAGGTCCAACGAAGTGAGGTGACAACTTGGCTGATTTTCCAAACAAAATTGAACTTTTCTTAGGTTTGACCCTTAAGAATACTTTATCTCCTAGTTCAAATTTTCTATCAACTCTCTTTAAATCAGCATAACTCTTATGCCTATCAGCAACTTCTTTTAATCTGTGATACCAGAAACGCGGGCGGGGGTAGGCGTTTCGGGCTAGAAACGTTTCCGAAACGTTTCGCGCGGCCGGTACGGGGGAAACGCGGAAAACGTTTCCGGAAACATTTTCCGCGTTTCCGGCGCCTGTCATTTAAAAAAAACGAAAATACGTTTTAAAAAACGAAAATACTTTGCATTAAATGCGGCGAAACCCTAATACGGCTGCATAGCTTGCTAAACACACTTCCTAAAAGCTATATAATGACCTCTTGGGTCCATTCTAAATCACACTCTCATTTTTCTCTTGCTAAATACAGTTTTTATTAAACTAGCATTTAGCATTGTGAAGAGCAAAGAGACATCAAGGAGCAGCTTGAAGGAAGAGTTTAGCATTGTTAAGAGCAAAGAGACATCAAGGAGCAGCTTCAAGGAGGAATTTCGAATCAGATTTGGAAGGTGGGATTGACTTCAAGGAGGAAAAACCAGGTATTTTTCAAGTTTTTTTTTATTTGGCTAAAGAAAATGTTAATGTGATCAATGATCACGAATGATGTGTGCATTATGCACACATCATTCGTGATCATTGATCATGATGTCAATATGTATATTTAATTTAGTAATTTTAAAACTCTATGC
Organism: Taxus wallichiana var. yunnanensis; assembly: GCA_018340775.1. Lineage (NCBI taxonomy): Eukaryota > Viridiplantae > Streptophyta > Pinopsida > Cupressales > Taxaceae > Taxus > Taxus wallichiana. The sequence goes on from CM031236.1 coordinate 11,358,542, forward strand.
TTAAAAAAATAAAAAAATGTAACATTTTCTTTGCGTTTTAAAATAAAAAACATATATTCTTTTTTTAAATTATAAATATCATCCAAACTCTGTGTATGCTCTCACCTCGCACCTATACGGTGACCTTGGTGATCAAAAGCAGAATAGGATGTGTAGGGTTTTTAAATTTATTTCTTTTTTGTTTTTTTTTAAAAAGTTTATTTTGTTTTTTTAAATTAAAAATCCGAACTCGTATGCTCTCACCTGCACGTACTCGAACGGTGACTGGTGATCAAAAGAAGAATAGGATGTGTAAGGATTTTTAATTTAATTCTTTTTTGTTTTTTTTTTTAAAAAGTTTTTTTTGTTTTTTTAAATTAAAAATCCGAACTCGTATGCTCTCACCTCGCGCCTGAACGGTGACCTTGGTGATCAAAAGCAAAATAGGATGTGTAGGGATTTTAAATTTAATTCTTTTTTTTTTTTTTAAAAGTTTATTTTGTTTTTTTAAATTAAAAAATCTGAACTCTATGTATGCTCTCACCTCGCGCCTAAACGGTGAACTTGGTGATCAAAAGCAGAATAGGATATGTAGGGTGTGGTTCTATTTAATAATTTATTGTTATCTTTTATGTTTTTATTTTTCAATGAAGGTTTGATTCAATGGCATCTAGTTCAGCTTCAGTGGGAGGGCATGGGGAAGGGGAAGAAAGCCAAAGTGGGGGTGTGGATCCTAGAGCTCCTCTTTAGAGACGTGCAAATTGTGGAGAACCTTGCTGGCGGTGGCTCTTGAGTTTGGGTATGCAATCATTGCAATATACAATACAAATCCTCTTATACCCGACTCAAAGCTCATTTAATGGGGAAATCAGGAACGGGGATTAGAAAATGTAACAAGGTTGAACATAAACATATATTGGCATATATGAAAGAGCAAGAGGACGCTGATATGGAAGCTTCAAGAGCTAGATTTAAAACAGCTCCTTTGCAAAATAGGGGTTCACAAAAACCACCCAACCCATCAAACCATCTTTTATCCAAGTCATAATTGAAACTCCAACAGAGGGAGAGTATTTGTCACGAAAGAGAATTTCCAAAGGCCCATTAGAGCAAGCATTTGCAAATGAGAAAAGGGATGTTGCTGATGAGTTGGTTGCTCGATGCATTTATGCATGTGGGCTGCCCTTCAATGTGTTGCGCTCACCTTATTGGCAACAAATGGTGAGAGGTATTAATGATGCACCGAAAGGGTATAAAAGCCCTAGTTATGAGAAGGTCAGAACCACATTGTTGGCGAAAGAAGTGGCCCATGTACATACTTCTTTGCAGCCAATTAGGGACTCATGGAAGGACTCAGGGGTATCTATCATTTCAGATGGATGGAAAGATGCCCGAAATAGACCCCTAATCAACATTGTTGCAGTGTGCCCTAAAGGGGCAATGTTCTTAAGGGTCATGATTGATCAGAGGGTGAAGTGAAAGATGCTCAATTTATTGCTAATATTTTGATTGAGGCTATTGAGTCAGTGGGCCCTGCAAGCGTTGTCCAAGTCATCACGACAATGCCAAAATTGTAGAGCAAAGGGGCTGATTGTTGAGGGGAGATATGAGCACATTTTTTGGACACCTTGTGCAGTACACTCCTTGAATTTGATGTTGCAGAAGATTGGAAAAATACCATGGATTGAGGAAGTTTATACAGAGGCAAATGAGATCCAAATGTTTATCACAAATCATCATATGTCCCAGGCTATCTTTAGGAGGTTCTCGACATTGGAGTTGCTGAAGGTAACCAAACAATTTCCTAGTTTCTAATTTTTATTTGCTAACTTTTTATGAAATATCAAATTATCAATTGAATTCCTTTTAATTTTTTTTTTTTATTAACTTGCTTTAATTTATTTTAATAGGTTGCTGAAACAAGATTTGCCTCTCACACGCTCGTCTTGAGACGACTTGTGAAGGTAAAGCAAGCCTTAAGGCTTATGGTGATTGATGATGTTTGGTCCGTGTGGAGGCAATCAAACACAGAAAGAGCCATCAAAATAAAATCAGTGATACTTGATGATATTTGGTGGGCAAAGGTTGCATACTTGCTTAGTTTTACTGAGCCTATTTTATCTATGATTAGATATGCAGACACGGATAATGCTTGCATAGGGGAGATCTATGATGGCATTGACTCTATGCTTGAAAAAATTAGAGACATCATACAACAAAAAGAGTAGGATCCTGAAGAAAACTTCTACAAAGAAGTTAAGACCGTGATCATGAGAAGGTGGAATAAAATGACCACCCCATCGCATCTCCTAGCCTATGCCCTGAATCCCAAATTTTATAGCAGTGAAATACTTGCACTACCTAGTAGGCAAAAACCATATGATGACCATGAAGTTAAGCTAAGGCATTCCGAGGCTTTTTCCTGATCCAGATGTAACTAGTACAGTCCGCTGTGAAATGACGCTCTTTGTCTCTTCATCTAATACGTAGCATGGGTGAAATAGATGCAACACTTGACAGGTACAAGATGACCCCATGCATGTGGTGGTGTGCACATGGCCATGATGCCAAGTGGCTGCGACCTGTTGCCATTAAAATCCTTTCACAGGTATCAAATATTAAAATGAAATCAAAAGTTTGTTTATTAATTAAAAATGTATGTTCGTACTTAGTAAATTAATACTATAGTATTACTAATTGAAAATTTCTAACTTCTTTTTTGTAACAGGTGGCTAGCAATTCCTCAGCAGAACGGAATTGGAGTACATATTCCTTCATCCACTCAGCCAAACGGAACAAGTTAGCATCCAAGAAGGCCGAGGATTTAGTGTATGTGCATTCCAATTTGCGCATTCTATCACACAAGAGTGAAGCCTATGTTAGAGGTCCCAACAAACTTTGGGATATTGATCCTGAGACTAGCGACTTTGATGCTTCTGCTGCAACTCTTAGCCAACTTTCACTGCTTGGTATTGATGAAGAAGAATCGGGATCTTTTGCAGAAGGGAGGGAGAGTGGAGCTAGTGGGAGTGGAAATGTCGGTGCTAGTGGTGTTCATGGAGATGATTATGACTATGAGGAAATCTAGATGATATATTCTAGAATCTAGATTATTATTATGTATATGTGAATCATTGAAATTTCAATGAATTCATGTTTTGAGTGATGACTCTTTAGAACTTAGAGTAGTTCAAATTTATATATCAATGAATTCATATAATATATATATATATTTAGTACTGATAATCAGAGACCATAAGAGATAATTGTATATATATATATATATATATATATTTTTTAATAATATATTGTACGGAATTATCTCTTATGGTCTACAATTATAAAATGAGTACATATGCATATTACTAATATACTGTTATATAAATGAGTACTATGCATTTATAATTATATATATAAGAATAATTGATATATATATATATATATATATATTTTTTATTTTTAATAATATATTATGTACGGACATTTCCGTCGGCGTTTCGTATCGAGTTTTTTGAAAATTGTCGTTTCCGTGTTTCGTACCCATTTACTGTTTCCGTTTCCGTTTCACAGGCAACATAGCTTTTAATCGCTCACAAATTAGTTTGACATGTTATTCCATTTTAGTCAACATCTCCAATCTTACTACTCCTTTGTCTTCCACGTTGTCCCAACTAACAGGTGTTCTACACTTCCGTCCATGCAATGCCTCAAAAGGAGTCACTTTCATGGTAAGTGTTATTATAAGCAAATTCAACCGAAGGAAGATATTCCTCCCACTTGTACTGTTGATCCATGTAGTACATCCTAAGCATGTCTTCCATGATCTGATTTACCCTTTCAGTCTGTCCATTTGTTTCGGATGGTATGCAGAACTAAAATTCAGCTTTGTCCCTAAGGTTGTATTCAAAGTTTGCCAAAAACGAGAAGTCATCCTAGGATCCCGATTTGAAATTATTAGTTCAGGTACTCCGTGCAATCTGAAAATCTCATGCACGAACCTTTTTGCAAGTACATGTGAATCGTCTTTTAGATTTCCTGGTATAAAGTGAGCTACTTTTGTCAATTTGTCAACTACAACCAGAATGACATCATTCTTATTTTTAGACATTGGCAGCCCTTGCACAAAATCCATGTTAATTACTTTCCATTTATACTATGGAATGTTATGAGGGTACAACAGTCCTATTGGGTGCATATGTTCAACCTTAACATGCTGACATTCCAAGCAATGAGATACATAATTTACTGTATCCTTTTTCATCCCTTTCCAAAAATATTGTTTTTTTACATCAGCAAGCATTTTAGTCACTTCAGGGATGTTCGAATAAGGAGCATTGTGAAATTCATTTATCACTTTCTTCCTTAGTTCATTTTCCAAGGGTACATAAACCCGATTTTCATACTTTAGGACTCCTTCATTATCGAATTTGAATCCTTTGTATCTCTTATCATTAGGATTTGCAACAAACAATGTTTTAACTTGCTAATAATAAGAATCTGCCAACATCGTTTTCTTTACCTCATCTTTGAATTGGGTTCTCAAATTTACAAGGGCGAAACATGCTTCCTACGACTTAGCGCATCTGCCACTTGGTTTTTCTTACCTTTTATATAGCCAATATTGAAGTCATATTGTGACAAAAAGTCTAACCATCATCGTTGTTTCGCATTCAAATTTGGTTGTGTGAAGATGTATTTTAGCTCAAAGGGTTTTCCCAAAAGGTAATGTCTTCATACTTGCAAAGCATGTACAATGACAGCAAGCTCCAAGTCATGGGAGCATAATTCAGCTCATGTACTTTGAGTTTTTGCTTTTATAAGCAATCACATGGTCATTTTACAACAAGATACCCCTAATCCTTCACCGGAGGCATCTATCACTACTGTGAAGTCCCCATTGGGATCCGAACTGTTAATAAAGGTGTTGTAGTTAATTTTTCTTTCAACAATTTAAATGCACTCTCACATTTTTCATTCCAATTAAATTTCTTATCCTTTTTCTGCAACGAAGTGATTGGGGCAACGACTTTCAAGAAGTCTTTTACAAATTTATGGTAATATCCAGCTAATCCCATGAAGCTTCTAACTTCATGCACATTTTTAGGAGTTGGTCAATCGATTATAGCTGTAATTTTTGATGGATCTACAAAAATTCCATCTTTTTTATTACATGTTCGAGGTACTACACTTTGTTTTGATAAAATGAACACTTTGAAAGCTTGCCATACAGTTCTCTTCCTTAATATATCTAGCACAATCATAAGATGTTCATTATGCTCTTCAACGCTTTTTGAATAAATGAGAATATCGTCCAAGAATACTAGCACAAACTTGTCCAAGTATTCTTGAAAGATATTATTCATTAAATTCATAAAAGTCGTTGGAGCATTGGTTAAGCCAGTTGTAGCACAATGAATTCATAGTGACCATACCTTGTCCTAAAGGCAATTTTGTGGATATACTCTTTGTTTATTCTCAATCGATGATACCCCGATTGCATATCTATCTTAGAGTAAACCGATGCACCACGCATCTGGGCAAAAAGATCAATCCTTGGAAGGGGGTACCTATTATTGATCGTGGCTTTGTTGCGCATTCTATAATCAATGCATACCCTAAGTGTTCCATCTTTTTTCTTAACAAAAATAACCAATGGCCCCCAAGGTGAGACACTCGGTTTTATCAATCCTTTTGATAAAAGTTCGTGAACTTGCACTTTCACTCAACAAGTTCAGTAGTAGTCATCCTGTAGGCAGCCTTATAGGTTGATTTGGTTCCCAATTTGATGTCAATGGTAAAATCAAACTCTCTTTTGGGTGAAAGGCCAAGTAGTTCTTCCCCGAAAAGACATCGTTGTACTCTCGTAACAGCGGATGGTCTTCCACAGAAGTCTTACATTCTTCACCCAATTCAGAAATTTTTATAGAATAAAACATGCGGTCTTTATTCTTAGCCCTTTTAAGCTGCATGGCTGAAATTTGCCTAACTGAAAAGTCTTTTTTATCCCCTAAATTTTTGTTGTTTTCTGCAGTCATCTATGCATTTAATCCGCTTTTCATAGAAGTTTACGTTTGCTTTGTGTTGGACCAACTAGTTTACACCTATGATTATGGCATACGAGCCAAAGGGAGCTACATATAGGTCTAGTTCGGTGGTGAATCTTAGCAGCTCCAATATTGCGTCAAACGAAATTGGTTAACCGTGTAAATAGAGTTGTTCCCATATTGAACAATCCATGAGTTTTTCATATATCCAACATTTCTTTTAAGTTTAGATGCTAACTTACTAAAAATAAAAGATTATGTTGCACCAAGTATCAAATAAGACAATTATAGGCAATCCAAATGACTTACCTATAACTTCAATAGGCGTTGTTTGTTTTTCAACTTGCTTGATGTTATTGTTGCATGTATTTTATGCAGTTGATTGTTGTCTTTCTTCCTTTGACGACAATAACATGCATAATGGTCCAAGCCGCATGGAAAACAGCCCCGATAGGTCCTTTTTTTCTCTCAAACCTGTTTTCAGAATTAAATGTGTTGTTTTGTTCATTTGGTTTCTATTATCCACTTGGTTTAAAGGTTGCAGCAGACTTAGCTGCTGTAATTTTCTTCCCATTTTCCTTTCCATTTATGTTCTTACTACCAAACTCTTTCCACCCAACCTTTTCAGGTGCAAGGGGTGATGGTGTGTTAAAAAAATTAATTTTCTTTTCTTTCTTATGTGCAGAAATGGTTTTCAATTTCTACTCTTGTCTGATAGTTTTTCAAATACCGCTTCCATAGTTGATGGTCCATGAACATCAACTTCCCCTCCAATAACCGGATTCAAACCCATAATGAAATTTCTGATGTGAAACTTCTCATCAGTCTGATATTGAGGTACATATTTTAGAAGTTTCGTGAACTTCTCCCAATATTCAAGATGCGCCATTTTTCCTTGTGATAAAGTCTGAAATTCAAACATCTTTTGATCGTAATACAACCGTGGTAACCAGACCTTTGTCTAAAATAGGCCTTGAATTGTTCCCACACCATACTAGCTTCATCCACACTTAGTTCTACATTGTGGTTGTCCCACCAGGAGAGGACGCTTTATTAGAGAGGCGATAGGCTCCCCAAACCGCCTTAGTTTCCTCAAAGAAGTTTCTGATGGCTAAATACTTCTCCATCTCACTGAGCCAATTCTCGGCTCCATTCCCTAAGGTCGTACCATCAAACTTAAGTGGGTTGATCCTCTTAATATCGTTCGTCATCTCTCGCTACCAAATGTGCCCTCTTGTTAACATTGGCATTCACAGATTAGGATCTGCTGCATTATTTTTATTCCCAACATTGGGATCCTCAACATTTATGTTGTTTTCAACATTAGGTTGTCCCAAAAGTTACTCATTGTCATCGCTTATTGTTATCGTTGTTACTTCCCATCACTTGTAGTTCAAGAACAGCCATACAGTTTCGTGTGTCCCGAATGACGAGTATTTCATCTAGCTTTTGCGTTGTGGCTGCTTCGCCACCCGCATGTTGGTTATTAACAAGGTGCATCCTCCTATCCTAACTATTTTCTCTGTTAAACAAGAATCAAGTTTAAGTTAGTGTAGGGACTCACTAGGTCCAAAGAGCTCCACCTTCGACTTTGATATCAAAATGTAACCACTTTTCAATACTTCGATTGTAGCAACCTCTTTTAAGACTTCGATCTGAGGATTTTTATCAAATCACAATGTCTCATTGTTTCAATTAACTTAATTTAAAACCAATATCATCTTAGTCAATCCATCCTATAACAATTAACCTTATGCAGTTGTATGAGTCAGACTAAAATCTGATCCATCATATCTAATTCATTATGATATGTATACTAAGTACGTATACTAAGTATACCATGGTTTCCTTATTCATTCAAGGACATACAAGTGTTACAGTCTAAAGTGCATATTTGGGCATCTGTTACGGATTACCCATCCGATATCCTACAACTTTAGGTCTAGGTGAAATCAGGACAGCACACAATCAACAGCCGTTACTTTGGCCAAAGTTTTAAGTCATGTTTGTCATGCTTAATTCCATGACGGCATAATCATCATTTGGAATTTGTCTTTCACCTTAGGAGATAACAAATTTATAGTCTAAGGTGAAAGACAAATTCTAAATGATGATTATGTTGTCATGGAATTAAGCATGGCAAACATGACTTAAAACTTTGGCCAAAGTAATGCAAGTTGTTGATTACGTTGTCTTGATTTCACCTAGACCTAAAGTTGTAGGATACCGGATGGGTAATCCATAACAGATGCCTAGATATGCACTTTAGACTATAACACTTATATGTCCTTAAATGAATAAGGAAACCATGATATACTTAGTATACATATCATAATGAATCGGATATGAGGGATCTATTTTAGTTCGACTCATACAACTACATAAGGTTAATCACATAGGATGGATTGAATAAGATGATGTTGGTTCAAAATTAAGTTAATTTAGAACAATGAAACATTGTGATCTCGATAAAAAACTCTTGTATCGAAGTCTTAAATGAGGTTGTTATAATTGAAATATTGAAAAGTGGTTACATTTTGGTATCAAAGTCAAGGTCGTAACTCTTTAGACCTATTGAGTCTATTCACCGACAAAAACTTAAATTCTTGTTTAATAGAAAATGGTTAGAACAAGGGGACGTGCTTTGCTAATAACCCACCTTTAGTTATCGAAGCGATCACGTTACAAAAACTTGATGAGATATTTGTCCTTTAGGACACAAGGAATCGTATGGTTGTTCTCTAACAAAGAAGTAATGGGGAATCACAAAGTGATTTAGAGAATGAGTAGTCTCAAGGACAACCAAATGTTGGAAGCAAGCAAAAGATAAACGCCGAAGGTCCCAATATTGGTAACAATAATAACGCAGCAAATAATAATGCTGCAAATGCCAACGTTAACACAACAGATGCAAATTCTGCAAATGCTAATGCTAACACACCAAATCAGCCTGAAAATAATAAGGCAAGGTTGGCAGCTGAACTCACCAATGACATAAAAAGAATAAGTCCACCTAAATTTGACGGTACAACTCTTGGGGATGGGGCTAAGAATTGACTCAACAAAATGGAAAAATACTTCACCATAAGAAACTTTTCTAAAGAGACGAAGGCAGTTTAGGGAGCTTGTCAACTCTCCAATGAAGCATCCTCCTGGTGGGACAGCCACAAGGAATTAAACGTAAATGATGCTAGCATAACATGGGACCAATTCAAATCCTATTTCAAGCAACATTGGTTACCTCAATTATATTATGACCAAAAGATGTCTGAATTTCAAACTTTGTCTCAAGGAAAGTTGACTGTCATAGAATATTGGGAGAAGTTTACAAAATTTCTCAAGTATGTACCCCAATACCAAGCTGATGAAAAATTTCGCATCCGGAAGTTCATAATGGAACTGGATCCAATAATTGGAGGAGAAGTTGATGGGCATGGGCCATCAATCATGGAAGGAGTTTTTGAAAAACAATCAGGAAAGAGCATAAATTAAAGGCAATTTATGTACACAAGGATGAGAAGAAATTGAGAGTCTTTAACTCACCATCACCCCTCGCACCTAAGAAGGTGAAATGGAAGAAATTTGGAAGCCAAAACACAGCTAGAAATGATAACGGAAAGAAATTCACAACAACAAAACCTACTGCAAATTTTAAGAATAATGGGCAAAAAACTAATGGACAACACGAATTTTAGAACTGAAAATAAATTTGAACAAAGGAAAGGACTTGTTGGGGGTTGTTACCTATGTGGTTTTGATCACTATGAGAGTTATTGCTCTCAAAGGAAGGACAGCAATCAGCAGCATAAAATATACGTTGCGGTAGTTGATAAACAGCAAAAAAACAAGCAACACTCATTAAAGTACCAGGTAAGTTATTTGGACTACCTGTAACTATCTTATTTGATACTGGTGCTACTGAATGTTTCATTTCTAGTAAGTTAGCATCTAAACTAAAAAGAAACGCTAAATATATGAAACTCTCATAGACTGTCGAAAGACGAGAACAATGTTGTTTACACAGTTGACCAATGCTTGTTTGGCGCAGCTTTAAAACTACCAAGTTTCACCACGGAAGTAGACTTATATGTAACACCGTTAGGCTCGTATGACATAATTATAAGGGTGAACTGGTTAGCCCAAAATAAAGCAAATGTAGACTGTTATGAAAAAAGAATCATATGCTTAGACAATCTGCAGAAAACGAAAAAAATTCAGGAGTAAAAAGAAAATTTCCAGTTAGACAAATTTCAACTACGTAGCTCAAAAAGGCTAATAAAGTTTGCATGCTTTTTGCTGTAAAAATTTCAGAATCAACTGAAGAGGGTAAGATTTCTATGGAAGATCACCAGCTGCTACATGAGTACAACAATGTCTTTCCGAAAGAACTACCCAATCTTCCACCTAAAAGAGAATTTGACTTCACTATTGATATCAAGCCTAGAACCGAACCAATCTCTAAGGCTCCTTACAGAATGACTACTACTGAACTCATTGAACTTAAGACACAATTGCATGAACTTTTATCAAAAGGATTGATAAGACCGAGTGTCTCACCTTGGGGAGCACCGATTATTTTTGTTAAAAAGAAAGATGGAACACTCAGATTATGTATTGATTATAGAATGTTCAATAAGGCCACAATCAAGAATAGGTACCCTCTTCCAAGGATTGATGATCTATTTGACCAGATGTGTGGTGCATCGGTTTACTCTAAGATCAATCTACGGTCTAGGTGCCATTAGCTGGGAATAAAAGAAAAAAACATACATAAAACTCGGCTTTAGGACAAGATATGGCATTTTGAGTTCACTCTACTACCATTTGGTTTTAACTAATGCTCCAACCACTTTTATGAATCTAATGAACAATATCTTTCATTGAACAAATTTGTGTTTGTATTCTTGGATGATATTCTCATTTATTCAAAAAAAATTGAAGAGCATAATGAACATCTAAGGATTGTACTTGAGGTATTAAGAAAAAACTTTATGGAAAGTTGTCAAAATGTTCATTTTATGAGAATGAAGTGTAGTACCTTGGACATGTAATAAATAAAGATGGAATTTTTGTTGATCCATCTAAGATTGTAGCCATAATTGATTGGAACTCCGAAAAACATGCATGAAATTATGAGTTTCATGGGACTAGCTAGATACTACCAAGTTTGTAAAAGATTTCTCAAAAGTTGTTGCCCCAATCACTTCGCTGCAAAAAAGGATAAGAAGTTTGTTTGGAATGATAAATGTGATAGTGCATTTAAAATGTTGAAGGAAAAATTTACAACACCTATTTTAGCAGTTCCAAATCCTAATGGGAACTTCACAGTTGTAATGGATGCCTCTAGTGAGGGGTTAGGGGGTATTTTGTTGCAAAATGATCATGTGATTGCATATGAAAGTAGAAAACTCAAAGTACATGAGTTGAACTATGCTCCCCATGACTTGGAGCTTGTTGCCATTGTACACACATTGCAAGTATGGAGACATTATCTTTTAGGGAAGCCCTTTGAGCTGAAAACAAATCATCTCAGGCTGAAATACATCTTCACACAGCCAAATTTGAATGCTAGACAATGAAGATGGTTAGAATTTTTGTCTCAATATGATTTTGATATCAGTTATATAAAGGTAAAGAAAACAGAGTGGCAAATGCGCTAAGTCGTAGGAAGCACATTTTTGCCCTTGTAACCTTGAGAACTCAATTTAAAGATGAGGTAAAGAAAGAAATGATAACAAATTCTTATTATCAGCAAGTCAAAACAGCACTTGCTACAGATTCCAATGATAAGAGATACAAAGGATTCATATTCGATAATGAAGGAGTCCTTAGGTATGAAAATCGGGTGTATGTACCCTTGGAAAATGAACTAAGGAAGAAAGTGATAACTAAATTTCACAATGCTCCTTATTCTGGACATCCTAGAGTGACAAAAATGCTTACTGATGTAAAACAACAATATTTTTGGAAAGGGATGAAAAAGGACATAGTTGATTATGTGTCTCATTGCTTAGAATGTCAGCGTGTAAAGGCTAAACATATGCACCCAGCTGAACTAATGTACCCTCACAAAGATTCCACAAAGTATAAATGGCAAGTGATAAGCATGGATTTTGTTCAAGGGTTGCCAATGTCTAAAAATAAACATGACGTCATTCTAGTTGTAGTTGACAAATTGACTAAAGTTGACTCACCAATTCTTACTGCAAAAAAGATTCGTGCATGAAATCTTTAGACCGCACGGTTTCTCGGAGCTAATAATTTTCGATAAAGACCCAAGAATGACTTCACGTTTTTGGCAAACTTTAAATGTAGCCTTAGGAACAAAACTGAATTTCAGTTACGCTAATGAATTTCATTGGTCAAATTTACGTATAACAATACTTACCATTCCTCTCTGAAAATGGCACCTTTCGAAGCTTTGTATGGACGAAAGTGTAGAACACCTATTAGTTGGGACAACGTAGAAGATAGAGAGGTAATAGGACCCGAAATGCTTATTGAGATGGAACAAGTAAAATTAATTTGGGAACGGTTGAAAGAAGTTGCCGATATGCAGAAGAGTTACGTAGATCTGAAAAGAGTTGATAGGAAATTTGAACTTGGTGACAAAGTATTTTTAAGGGTCAAGCCCAAAAGAGTTCTATTTCTTTTGGAAAATCAGCCAAGTTGTCACCTCGTTATGTTGGACCTTTTGAAATCATTGAAGTGATCAATCCTGTGGCATATCAATTAGCGTTGCCTCTCACATTGGCCAGGATGCATGATGTTTTTCATATTTCCTTGCTTAAAAAGTATGTTTCAGATTTGTCGCATGTGTTAAATTGGAATTCTTTGTAGGTCCAAGACCCGGGGGTCATCGTGGTTGAACCTATAAGGGTGTTGGAAACTCACAAGTTGCACTTGTGTAACAGAGATATAAGTCAATGCAAGGTCCAATGGGACCAATTTAATGAAGAAAGTGCAACTTGGGAGAATTTGGAAGACATAAAAATTGTTTTTCCGCATTTTTTTAGTAGTAAAACATATAGTTTTTAATGACTCTATGATACTTTATGATTTCTTTGATTAGAAAACTACTTTTAATTTTGTTGTTTCATGTAAAAACTTGAAAATGTGCTAGTTACAGCCAACATAACGTTGTTTTTGAAGTTACTGAAAACTTGAACTTTACAAGTTTCAAACTATACTATTTGGATTATTTGCGATTGAATAAGTATCTTATTATCTAGTTTGTTTAAATTTTGTTATGTTAGAATGAATCATCGGGACGATGATGATTTTAAGGGGAGGTATGTAACACCCCTATTGTTTTACTATTTTGTTGTGATATGAATGTTGGAATTATGGCATACATCTACATATAGTAATTATTATTGTTTGCGATTGTTTTTATCATAGTCTCTTTGCATTATCGTAACATGCTTAAAATAATGTGATTAAGGCACTAATGGCTGAACAGGTTGTGTATCATTGATACTAGGGTTTGTGTTGTACTTTGATGTTACGTTGTTGGCTAAGACTAACAAGTTCCTAATTCTAACTCCTACATGTTTAAGTGTCGCCATATGTGCTTTACCAGATTTACTTGTGTGATTGTGAACATGTAGGATATCAAGCTCCTTTCGCCGAGGTATGGGAACCATGATAATATTTCTACTTGTTGCTTATTTTGGGTTTTGATGATCACATCGATAAGTTTGGACTTCTTGTACTTGGGCAAAATGATCCCGATGCGGGAGCTAACATATAATGGCAATAGAATAAGGTGCATGTTATTATAAAGGTGTCTAAAAACTTAGAATAAAAATGTGATGCAATATAAGTCTTATTGATCACCATGGAGGATAGCTTTACAAGCTTGGGCATAATGATTTAAGGGCCTAAGTTAAGAATAAAGGTTATTTGCAATATTGTTTTGAAACTTATGTTTATTGATCATGGCATAATGATAAGTTGTTAAGGGGCCTATATAGTGCCAAACTAAGGTAAGCTTAAGTTGATGATTATTCGATTATTTATTTTCAAATACTATGTTAGGGGCCTAATGTTGAGCACCCTAGAATTTAACCTTATTAAGCCTCGAAGCATAGATAATAAGGGACCTATGGATGATTAACTAAGGTTGATGTTTTTGAATTAATCAAAGCCTAGTTAATAAGGGTGAACTGGCACCCACCCCCTTCGTAGCTTGTCTTATCGATGTGACTATTAAGTCGGCATTTAAGAGTCGCCGCCACCCATTTAGTGGAAGTGCAGGTTAAGTTTAGTGTATGATCTTTTTATTGTTAATTGTTGCATGAAAATTGTTAGTGCACCGCTAAGTTTGAAAGGCAAGGTGGTGGCGAAAATTTGGAGAGAACTGTGGCTATACTCGCATGAATTGAATGCCCCGAAGTTCGCTCCACCGCCTCGGGAAACCACGAGGTGGTTTTGGGGAAAATATGGTTGGTTTTGGTTATTGTTGTTTTGGCTATTATGGGGAGGTGTTGTCAAGCTCTACATGTTTGAGGGTTTTCCTATTATTGTGCTCTCTTTGAACTATTGCATGCATTATTTTTGTAACTGTGAGTGAGAGATTTAAGGAAAATATAAATATCCAAGGTCAATAAATAAGCATGGAGAAGGTTGGAAGGTTTTGGCTTTCTATGGAGTTGATTTTGAATCAGTGCTTGCAAAGGAGAGCTTGGAAAAGAAGGAAAAGGAGAGGGTCGCATTACCAGGCATGATGAGCTCTATCTCTCTCTTAATGGCTTACTCCATTTATTATTTGTGTAAATCAGATCCCTACTATTGTTTTCGTTTGATTTGTGAAAATGAGTTTCTAGGAAATGCACCATATTGGTTATTATCATTTTTGGTTTCTTTATTTGTTTGTGGGTTTGGATGGAACCCTTCAAAGTTGCAGAGATTAGATTGACTGTTGTTTGTGTTATTTGCGATATATGAATGTATAATTGGTTACTGATTTCTTGTTGGTGATGTTATAGTGACACCAATAAACTTAGACTCTCTACGATTATTCTTTTTCAGATCTTTTATTACATATTTGACTTATCTGAGACTTTTATTTTATAAAAGAATAACCAAAAACTTTGGGTGTGGAATGATACATATACATATATGCTTAAATTGAATCTTTGGATTCAGGTAAGGGTATTCTAGTATTATCGTTTTTATTGCCTTATTCGGTTTCTGTGATGAATGAAATCTTTGGAAAATCTACAGTGTTATCATGGCTGTGGTGCTGTTATTTTCAATGGGTGAATGCATTTGGCTTCTAAGAGTGTTTAAATATATCCATGGCTTGTATTTTTGGTAAAAGTAAAACCCAGGAAGATATGGGTGTCTTGGATTTACACATTTACACCTAAATCGAATCTTCAGATTCGAGCTCTGGCATGTTGTGGTTATCATTCTTGATATCCTTTCTGTAATCGTTCGATCTCGAAACTCTGTTGTGTGTGAACCGGTTTGCAGAGATAGTTGTTGTTCTTCTGGTTATTATATTGATTTCAGTAGAACCCTTGTTTGATAAGAATGAAACTCTACCAACCTTAAGGGTTAATCGTTCTCCTTTTCCGTTTGGGAGTTCATGTCAGCTTATAAGGCACAGCCAGTAAGGAGTCGATGGCGAATTCATAAGCTTAGGTTGTATAATCTTAGCCTCTATTGTTAAACACAGTTTTCTACGTTAACTTTGCCGATTGTGAATGAGTTCATTTTTGGAATGGTATTTGCATTAACTTGCTCATTAGAATGTTGTTGTGTGAGTGAGCCTAAGTATTACGGGCTCGACTTGTTTACGGTTATGAGTGTTGGGTTGTGGTGTCCACTGCAAAGTGGAAGTTGGTTTCGTTGAGAAAGTAACTCCGTGGATTTGGCGCTTTCGTGAGTTTTAAGGTAAAGGAAAATTACCTTGTTATGGTCAAACCTGTTTACCTCCTACTATGATGATATTGATATGCTATTATTACTTAGCCAATATTCTTATGGTGGTCATTGGTTCTTCACTGGTCTCCGTTGAAGGTTTAGGAGGCATAAGTTAGTCGTGTTGATTGTAACCCTTGCATGAATAAGGAACTATTATACTGTTATGTGATATATGATGATGTGACATGAAGTTAATCTTAAGAATATCTAAGATATTTACTTTGTTAATGGGTTTAGTCATTGTTACCATAAACAGTGGTATTCAATTCTGTGATAAAATATTATTGATACTTGCATTTCATTGAGTGTTTAAATAATATTTGATGCTTGTATTTCATCGAGTGATTTAATAACATTGACACTTGTGTTTAATTTAGTGAATAAATACTATTTGGTACATGTATTTATTTGAGAGATTAAATATTGTTAGATACTTGTATAAGATATTTTGGGATTATATAGTATTGATAAAACTATTGCCCTTACTATTGTAGTTCATTAATGAATGGTTGTTGGCAAACTGATGTGTATCTAGTCACTTGCAATTCTATTTTTGTGTAAGTAGATTTGGGGAAGTGAACAGTAAATGGGTATGCAAAGTGTTTATCTTGATATGTACAGTTATGATTTGAGTCCTAGTAGGTCTTTTATTGATTTAGATGATTGAAGCATTTCATTTATATAAATACTAAATGGCATAAACTATTAAGGGGGAAATAGGACTTATCATGTCAGATCTTTCGAAATGACCATTGCTAACATTTTGCAAATGGAGTACTTTAAGTCTACAAAATGAATGACGTTAAAAGAAATTAGTTGTTCAATTTGATTGATTAAAGTTGCATAGTGAAATTGTAATTGAGCGAAATATCGATGTAATCGCTTTAATTGATTGAGAGGCTAAATTAACCCATTCTATTAATATCTTATTCGGAAATGAAATAAAAGATGTATTCATTTATTAATTGAGTCTTGATTGCATCAAAAATTTACATGAAAGGTTTCTTTATCTTAATTGAATGAATGATTGGAAACTTATGTGGATTAATATAGTATATTAATAAATGAATAAATATGATGTATTAAAAGAATGATACATGCATGTTGCATTATTAATGGTTTTATTGGATTCTGAATATATTGTTGTGTTTTGTAAATAAATACAATACATAAATACTAAATGATATATGTGAAATTGAAGTTACATATGATTGACTTATATGAATATGGATTGTTGTTTAATAATTGTAATTGATCCTATTAAGTACTATTCTAAACTTAATACATTACTAGTGTAGACGAATTAAATATGATCTGCAGTATTAATGCAATAGGATGATTTAAATCTGCAACTAGTAAATATAATGATCATGTTGGAATGACTCTAAACATGCAATTGATATGCGTGAATCCCTCGTTTAGATCCTTAGATACGAATTCTATCATAATGAGAGTATCGTTGAAACCTGGGAATTGACATGTCGTAACTTAATCAAATTACCTTAACTCAATAAGATATGACATTTCAATTAGCGTAACTTGGCAAGCCAACTCGCTCTAGCCATTGTTGCGTAGTACCCATTTAATGACTTAGGTCATTATTTGGCTATTGTGGAGCAGCTGCTATGTCGAGTTATCCCATCAAACTCCTCTAATTGAGACAATGTAATACTTAAAGATTCAAGTACATTATAGGTACGAATGCGGATTTTACCACCGGTTAAGTACCCAATGTCATCTTATGATGACTACGGGAAAGGAGCGGACCCGTAATGATGCAAATCATTGCAGAGACGCTTACTCTCCCTTAGTCATCCTAAGCCGACATAGTGGCACTTACCCATGCAGGTTGATCCAAATTGATACCCTATACGCAACTTGAAAATGGTTAATACTTCATTATTTAGTCCTAATCCGGATAACGAGATGTAATGTCCCTTTTTCCCATTTGAGAGCTACTAATTGGTCTTCTTGCCATTCCTTCTCCATGGCAAGGAAGTGAAGAAGACGGAGGAGAATCTTGAGCTTCTATTTGCATTATTCTTCTAATATTTTATAATTTCTTTTAGATTTTTCCCCTCTTAATGAGGTTGGTTGGGTTTAATGCCTTTAATAAGGCTTAATGAAATATTATAATGGTTCGTTAAAAGGTCAGCCTTTCTAATTGAGCAAAGTGGCGCCAAAGAGGAAGATATAAAAGGAGATTATACTTGGCGCATTTTATTATACTTGGGCAAAGAGAGCTAGTTGCTCCTTGGTCATCCACTTGAGGACGAAAACCCTCTTGTGAGGCCTCATTGAAGGACGAAAACCCTTCATCATCACTTGGCATTGAAGAAGAGAGCTGATTTGAAGATCCTTTTGTCATTTCCAGTTGTTATTGCATTTTTCTAGGGTGGAGCGACCTACCTTGGGTAGGGTTTGAAGATATTGGTGAAGAATTTGAGTAATCTGGTTTTGTAATCTGATTTGCCATATTTTTAAAGGCCGGAATCTGAAGTTATATGAATTTAGAGGGTTTCTAGACCCATATTTCATATTTATTTTGTGGCTGCAATTTCCGAATTTATTTAATTTCCAGCAGTGATTTCTGAAGTGTTTCTTTGTTATTTTGGCTTCGAAAATACATAAAATATATATAAAATAGTGGTGAATTGTTCGGTGTTCTATGGTGATTTTGGCAATTTTTGGTGCAAGTACAAGTCACTGATTTTTATATTTAGTCTGCTGCAATTTCATTTTCAGATCTGCATTTAGAATATTTAATTAAAACCCTCAAAGGGTTATTACAACAGATTTCAAGTGTTAAGGTAAAAGACGAATTCCAATTGATGATTATGCCGTCATGGAATTAAGCATGGCAAACATGACTTAAAACTTTGGCCAAAGTAACGCAAGTTGTTGATTGCGTTGTCCTAATTTCACCTAGACCTAAAGTTGTAGGATATCGGATGGGTAATCCGTAATGATGCCTAGATATGGACTTTAGATCAGTAACACTTGTATATCCTTGAATGAATAAGGAAACCATGGTATACTTAGTATACATATTATAATGAATTGGATATGAGGGATTGGTTTTAGTCCGACTCATATAGCTGCATAAGGTTAATTGTTATAGGATGGATTGACTAAGATGATGTTGGTTCTAAATTAAGTTAATTTAGAACAAGGAAACATTGTGATCTGATAAAAAAATCCCTTGTATTGAAGTCTTAAAAGAGGTTGTTACATCAATTAAGGGCGTTTTGTTTTATATGTACAAATCTAATGTTTCTCTATTCTAAATACACTGAATTTAAAACCAACATCAATCTAATTCAATGCATCCTATAACAATCAAACCATGTGCGCGGCATGGGTCGATTATTCCCAATCCCCCATAGATTACTCTCGAGTGAGTATACAAAGTATACTAGTGGTTTCCTTTTCCGGCATTGGTAATCAAGTGGTGTTTCCTAAGTGTATACCGGGCATCCGTCATTTGAATCCCATCTAGTATCCTATAGTTTTAGATTTTAATGAAATTAGGATAGTGTAATCAGCACCTTACATTGCTTGGCTAAAGTTTCAAAGTCATGTTTGTCATGCTTGGTTCCGTGACGGCACATTCATCATTAGGAACTTGTCTTTCACCATATCACTTAATTTCACCATTATTTGGATTACATCAAGCGGTAGAATTAAAACTAGTTACAAGTTGCGCCAAGGTACAAAACCGGATCAGCCTATACGAAGAAGCACATCTATGCCAACTTAGGTTTTCCGCAACCATTTTCTCTCCCATGTAACAACCTAAGTTGGCATAGATGTTCTTATTCGTATAGGCCGATCTAGTTTTGTACCTTGTGCGCAGCTTATAACTAGTTTTAATTCTACTATATGATCTTAATCCGTAGATAACTGAAATTAAGTGATATGATAAAAGACATGTTCATCGTGATGAATGTGTCGTCACGAACCAAGCATGGAAAACATGTCTTTGAAACTTTGGCCAAAGTAGTGTAAGTTGTTGATTACATTGTCCAGATTTCACCAAGATCTAAGTAGGATACTGAATACCCAAGTATACACTTAGAAAACATCACTTGATTACTAATGCCTGGAAAAGGAAACCACTAGTATACTTTGTATACTCACTCATAATGAGTAATCTATGGGGATCGAAAACAATCTGACCCGTGCCGCTACACATGGTTCGACTGTTATAGGATGGATTGAATTATATTGATGTTGGTTCTAAATTCAATGTATTTAGAACAAGGAAGCATTAGATTTGTACATACTAAAAAAATCCCTTAAATTGAAGTATTGAAAAGTGGTTGTTACATTTTGGTATCAAAGTTGAAGGTTGCAACTCTTGGACCTATTGAGTCCCTACACTAACTTAAACTTAATTCTTGTCTAACGAGAAAATGGTTAGGACAAGAAGATGCATTGTTAATAACCAACCTGCAGGTGGCGAAATAGCCACAACGCAAAAGTTGGATGAAATATTCGTTGTCCTTCAGGACACGTGAAATCGTATGGTTGTTCTTGAACAAGAAATGATGGGAAACAACAAAGTGATAATGATAACGATGGCAACGAGCAACCTCGTGGACAGCCTAATGTTGAAAACAACATAAATGTTGAGGATCCCAATGTTGGGAATAATAATAATGCAGCAGATCCTAATGTTGCGAATGTCAATGTTAACAAGAGGGCACGTTTGGCAGTTGAGCTGACGAACGATATTAAGAGGATCAACCCACCTAATTTCGATGGTACGACCTTAGGGGATGGAGCCGAGAACTGGCTCAATGAGATGGAGAAGTATTTCATCATCGAAACTTCTCTCGAGGAAACTAAGGTGGTTTTGGGAGCCTATCGCGCTCCAATAAAGCGTCCTCTAAGTGGGACAACCATAAGGTAGAACCGAGTGTGGATGAAGTTAGTATAATGTGGGAACACTTCAAGGCCTATTTTAGACAACACTAGTTACCACAATTGTACTACAATCAAAAGATGTTTGAATTTCAGACTTTATCACAAGCAAAAATGACAAGCTATCTTGAATATTGGGAGAAGTTCACGAAACTTTTAAAATATGTACCTCAATATCGATCGATGAGAAGTTTCGCATCAAAAAGTTCATTATGGGTCTAAATCCGGTTATTGGAGGGAAGTTGATGTTCATGGACCATCAACTATGGAAGCCGTATTTGAAAAAGCTATCAAACAGAGCAAAAATTGAAGGCCATTTCTGCACATAAGGAAGAAAAGAAAAAGAAAAATTTTAATACACCATCACCCTTGCACCTAAAAAGGTTGGGTGAAAAAAGTTTGTAGTAAAAATAGAAATGGAAATGAAAATGGGAAGAAAATTACAGCAGCTAAGTCTGCTGCAAACTTAGCAGAAAATGCATGGGACAGGATTTGGCGGGTCGCTCCATTCAAACTAACAATGCAACTTAAGTTTTGAGAATAACTTCAAGATCCATTTTTAACCGGTAATACACATCCTAAATATTCAATATTTTTTTGCATGGTGGCCATTTTTATTGGCTCGAAAAGTAAATAACATAGGTGCTCAGGTCGGTGTTCATATTAATCACCCTCACCAATAGCATTAATAACTACCCATGGTCAATGACCGCTTTATTTTTGGCACTAGGGCATAGTATTTAGAAAATTGGAACCTTATAAGGTCTATGACCTCTTCTACGAAATCCGCTCAAACATGAATCGAAAATAAGTTATGATCACAAGGCTCATTAAATAATTGGCGTCACAACGTTGTAAATGAGCAGCATCACTACGGCAGTGCAACTAAGACAAGCACAATCAACTATCATACAAATAATATCAAGCCCATCGTTACCAACATTTGTCACCAATATAATTTTGAAGTTATACTAGATGGGTTGCGATATCCAGCAACTTGCGAAACATGGAGACAAGTGTCGATATGCTGCCATGTGTACGGCAGCGTATCCAAACTGATCCCGTGTCCACGAGCTGCCCGATATCGGAGCTTGTTTACGACTAAGCAAATAAAAAACAACGGGGGGTGTGACAAAACTAGTCCTCATAAATTAATTTTAGTGCATAGTGATTTTTATTATAAGCACTTTAATTATTTTATCAGTGATAAATTAATAAAATAAAAGTACACTTTATTTTATTTCCCTAAAGAAAAAAACGCAACCCATACAAGGGATGAAACAAAAGGGAAATAAAAATATTAAATTAAAGTGACTTTCCCCAAGTGGAGTGAACCATTTGGGCCTTTTGTTTGGGTCCTTGTGCCACTTCCAACCATAAAAGGAGGTCACCACACTTGGGAGAGGACATCTTTTTCAATTTAAAATTTATTTTCTAGTTTGGGTTGATTGCTCTTCCATTTCTACATTGAAGGACAAAAACCCTTTGGTGTATTTGCATTAGAGGACGAAAACCCTCTCTTGCCAAGGTTGAAGAACGAAAACTCTTCATCCTTTGTGTGAAGATCCTCCATTTCAAGAGTTTCTAGTGAGCTTTCAAGGAGAAATTCAGAATTTCAGCAGTGATTGAAGACCCCATATTGCAGATTTGAGGCATCTCCAGCTAGGGTTTGAAGACAAGGGTGTTTTGGCTGATTTATACCTTCATTTCCAGCCTTGTTCCAGGGTAGCGACCCCCTTGTGGGTGAAATCTGATCATCCTAGGGCACGGTTGTTCTAGATCTCATCACCATCAGCCTTGCCATAATTTTGGAGGCCATTTTCAGCTTGGTTTCAGTTGATCTGGGCTTGGAAAACCTTCTTTCCGGCCATTTTTGTAAGTTGTACTTCTGTAGTATTTTAATAAATTTCCAGCTTATTTTGGTTCCAAAATTATATATTTTGGTATTCATACATGTATGATAAATTCTGGTTATTTTGGCAAAGATTTGATTAAGTTTAGATCAGATTTGAGGGTTATTGATCTCTAGATCAACTCGCCATTTCTAGGGTACTTTCAGGTTTCTTCCTTGTAGCCCTTCCTAAGTCCTTTTGATAGAATGGCTTTCTAAACAAACCAAGTTTTTGCAAATTTGCTTGGAGTTGATGAAGCTTATAAAGTATATGATCAATGACTTGAGGCAAAAACGGAAAACACCCAAATATAAACTCCAAGCAAATTTAAATCAATATCCTCACAATCAATATTTGATACCCCACCCTGTAATGGCCACTTCAAAGGAAAGGATGAACAACTCTATAGAATTCCGTGATTTATAAACTTCAATACAGTCTTCACGCCAAGAAAACAGAATTCTTTATCATTTCCTTAATTCTCTTCCTTCCTCCAACAGAGCTCTTTTCCACGAGCCTACTATCCAACAATGAGCAACTAACTCCTTACTTTGAGTTTTCTCTTCCAAAATACACACTACTTTTAACCCTAACTGATTTTGCTTACATGTCTTGAGTTCAAAACATAGGGAAAGACGTTTTTAGCTTTTAAACACATCACTTAGCTCCTTTCCACACTCTAGGAGTCTTTCTCAATCATAACTAGACCCACTAAATCCACTAACTCTTACATCACAAGCCAAGAATGGCTTAGACTAACTCAAAATTCAAAATAGCACTTTTGGAGGGAAATACAAGATTTGAAATTTTGAAAACTTGACTCCACTAGACATCATGATATGAACTCTAATGACCCCTTAAGGACTTATAGACCTTCTACAACACCTTGCAAACCAAAATTTGACTTAACAAACCCAAAATGTGACCCTAGGAGAGATGCTCCGGCACCGTACTCCCAAGGGGATGAAAAAAAAAGTTTCCCCCAATTTGTCTTCCTCTTTCTGTATTTCCAATTGAATTTTATCTTCTTGACCTGATCCTTGACTGAATACCATGCTTTCTTTCTCTTTATCAACTGCATCATGTCCTTTACTAGCTTCTTGGCCTTTGAAATGATCATATGCTTGAACAATAAGATGGTTCTTGGACTGTTTATGAGCTTCTCCACCTTGTACCTGAGTAAATACACCTGATTCTCTTATTCCCTACTGTTCTACCCACCTATGAAGATATAGTACTTGGAACCAATTGATTAACAAACGTGAATGACCTTTTGGGTTTGTAGAGGAAATCCATTTGGATGTATCCCAAGTTGATAATGAAGTCTATCTCTTCTTGGGCTGAATCATTGACTGAGAAGTTCCAATCCAGATGAGGATCCTGAACATGTTATTTCAATTAAGTAGGAAGACTGAATTGAGAAATGCCTGTGTGTGAGTTTTAAGAGTACATCAACATTGTTATTGTCTTAGTAATATTATCCTTCAGGTATAATGCCCTTCTTTTAAACCATGTTTTCTACGTTTTCGGTGTATCAACTATCAGTCCATGAAGGGTTCTAGTCACAGGTCTTCTCGCAAAATTGTAACCTGGGCAAAATGATGATTGCTCTGGACATGGTTATCTGGTTATTGGCTGATTAAGGCTGTTGAAGCAACTGATATTCTGTACATATCTCTCTTTTTCCCCTATAAACAACAAGATTAATTCGAAGAAGAATATGAGATGCAGTGTCTCAGTGCAGAGACAAACTAGCATACACTTGGCCTAATGGTGAAAAACTTCCTAGTGCAGAGCCATTTTAGAAGCTTCTCGGTGCAGAGCCAAACTAGCATATGCCTGGAACTATCAAGGGTGAAAAACTTGTGTTGATGGAATAAACAAGTTTGAATCCTGCAGGGGTTAAGGAATGTATGCCACGTATTTGAATTAGCAAAGTCAGGTGCCTCCCTTGGTACACATAGTAGGCTTATAGAGAATACAAGGGTGGTTTTATAATTTTATTTATTGGAAGCTAACCTTGAGTCTAAGCACAGTCAAGTGCACCGGTATTGTGGACCTTAAAAGTACCTTTCCTTCCCTTTTGTATAATCGGAAAGGATGAAGACCTATACTCAAACCCAAAGAAAAAACAGTAAGAAACAAATAAATAAACGATATGACCGTGTCGGTTTTGATTTTTTAATCTTTAACTTTTTTCCTACAAGCTGAACAAATATGACCAGTAATAAACAATCAAACAAGCAACTTGAGCATGTGGTTTTGATTTTTCACCTTTCCTTTCTACAAGCTGAACAGATAAAAACAGAAATAAAGAAGCCATTTCAGCAAGTGGATCTTGAATTTTCACCTTTTCTTCCTAAAAACTGAACAGATAAAGTGTACACCGAAAAAAATAGAGAAACACAACAACTAAATAAGTGATTTGATAATGTGGGAACATTAGAGATGAAGACTAAGGACTTAAACCAAGAAGTATAAACAGTAATAAACATATAAGGGATTTGAGCGTGTGGTGCTTTTAAATGAAATATGTTTTTAAATCCAGAAAAATAAACAGAAACAACCAAATAGATTAGAAATTTGAGCAAAGACGATGTGCTTTAAACCCCCACCTCCTTCCCCGCAAAATAAAAAATAAACAAAGGATTCGAGCATGTCAGCATTAGAAGACTGTGTACCTAATCTGAAAAAGAATAAACATCAAAAAACAAGGAATTTGAGCATGTGGGTAGTGAAAATAATATAACGCAAAAAGAGAAAGCAATAAAATAGTGAACAAAGGATTCGAAGAAGACTGTGTATTTCAACCTAAAAAGAATAAACAGCGATAGACAAATAATCATCAAAAACAAGGAATTTGAGCATGTGGATACTTCAAATATAAGTTAACCTCCCCAAAAAGACAGTAATAAAAAATTAAACGAAGGATTTGAATTGTGAGCATTACAGAAGAAAATGTACTTAAACCCATAGAGAATAAACAATAATAAGGAATTTGCACATCTGACTACTTACAGATAATTTAAATTGAAGAAAGGGCTGCAATAAAAACATAAACAAAGAATTCGAACATGTGGGTATTACAGAAGACGACTGTGAATTTAAACTGAATAAAAAATAGTAATAAACAAATAAATAAGGAACTTCCACATGTGGGTATTACAAGATAATGTAACCCACGGAAAAAGGGCAAAAAAAAAAAGAAACAAAGATCTGCTACAGAAGACTGACTATGTACTTGAACCCAAAAAGAATAAATAGAAATAAAGAAAGAAAGAAAGAATGTGAGCATATGGGTGGGTTACAGATGATTTAATCCTTAAAAACCCAATAAAATAAAATAAACAAGGAATCTTAGCATGTGTGTATTGGAGAGGAGGAGGAAAAATATACTTGAACCTATAAAATATGAGTACTAATAAACAAATTAATGAAGAGGAAAGATAGCTTTTAAAACTGTGTGGATTTTCGATCATCACCACATGCTCACATGTGGTGATTTGAAACATACATCACAAACCGTTTTTCTATAACTATTTTTCCATCTTATAAACTGGGAAAACTAAAAGCCATTTGAGTTTATAGGCACTTACATATAATTTAACCCAAAACAAGAGACGTCAAGAAAATTAAATAAACACAGGATTCGAGCATGTGGGTCTTACAGAAGAAGACCGTATACTAAATCCTAACAAGAACTTGCAGAATTAAACGAATAAATAGAGGATTTGGGCATATGGGCACTTACAATTGCATCAGTTTGACCATCAATGCACCACTTGGTGATGTCCCCTCCCTGAAGAACAAGCTTGCAGGATTTGTTCAATTTGTAGGACACGCTTGGGGGCCTTTCTTCAGTTGGCCATGCCAATTTAGCATGGAAATTGCTCCTGGGACGCAAATTACCCTTGGGACGCATTGTCGGGGCTTTGTAATATGTGGAAAGAAAAATATTGGATGAATTGGAGATGCACGAAGAGTGGAAGAATCTATATCTATTCGCCAGCCTGCCTGTAGTAGCAGAAATACCAGATTCCAGAGATATATGTCTGGGAAACTCAGGTGCAAAATTTTAAATATGTTCAGAAAAACTCTTCTTTCATTGACACGTGGGATTTATGGATTCCTGGCGGTAACGAATTGCATGCTCTCTTTTTTTTCTTTTTTTGGATTTTTTCAAAGTGAGTCTATAATTTAATATATTTATTGACAGCATGCAATTATTTATTGATAGCATGTAATTATTTTTTTTTAATTATTTATTGACAGCATGCAATTATTAGTGGAATACTGTACACTTCATGCAAACAAATAACTTTCCTAGAATCCATCCATCAAAACCCAAAAAAATTGTTGACGGCCAAACATTGTAATGGTTATATTTTATTTAACTAGTAAAAGTATCCATAGGTGGCATATAGAAAGATTTATTAAAAGTATTACATTGCTAATAATTGTACTTAATATGTATTTTATTAAATAAAAATTTGATTTCAATTTTATTGTAAACAAATAATAGTATTTATTACTGATTGGTTCAATAATAGATTTATATGTAGAAAAAGAATTATTTATTCATAGCAACATCATCCATGAATGTTTGTGGTAGGTGAATACAAAAATATTTTTACAAGTAATGATATAGATCATGAATGAATTTATGAAAATATGTTAATAATAGCAATAGTATTCTTGACAATTTAGATTGTACAAAGTAATATTATGTGATAGAAGTGTATTTAAAGGTAATTAATAATAAACAATAATTTCCTTGATTTTACAAAAAATAAAGAATTGTGAAGTATTACTCGAGATTAAATACTACTTTTAAATTCCTTGGATTTATATGATTCCACATTTTCCATGCACCCGTAGAAGTAGGAGAGTGGGAAAGTTGTCATTGAGTATGGGCCATTATGCACACAACAAGGTATCTAGATGGTTGCTTATGTGCACACACAAAAATCCATGTGCACAGACATGTGACTACACATGTAGATGACTGACTCCAAGTGATGGATTCGTTATAGATGGTTGTCCTACCACAAACAGATGGTCACCCATAGTAGATGTCCACCTATGTGCTAGACGACCGACTCGCCTTGTGCCCAGTTGCATATGTAGATGGTCATCCCTAAGTCTTAAATAACACTACCCCAAAATTTTGGATTTTTTTGCCATCCCTAAATCTTAAATAGCATTATCTATAACCGAATATTTATCCTCTAATAACACTACACCCATTGACAATAAATAAAAAAAAAAATTCCCACTGATCAAAATGTTTATCCTACAATCAAAAAAATTAAAAAAACCAACTGCCATTAATTCAATGTCAACCTAAGGAATGGGGATTGCAAGTGCAGAAGTAGGACAAATTCATTGTTTTTAATTATATAACACAAAAACATATCTGTGAATCCAAGTCCTTGATGGCACACCCCAGCGTCTCAAGGGGATCCATATTTTCTTCTATCTACAGTTAATGAACCTTGCTCTTGACCTCAATCCAGCTGCATCATGGGCTCTTTTTCAATCCTCTATCTTTAATCAAGGTTATCACCTTAGCTGCACCGTCCCAACGCCCAACTAAACCATACAAATTCGAAAGAAGCACATACTACCCTGTATCTTCAGGCTTTAACTTAAACAGGATGTTTGCAACCCTTTTCCTATCTCTATATCATCATATGTCTTGCAAGCTGCAACCAGTGCTCCCCACACATCGGTAGCAGGTTCAAATGGGATCTATTTAATTGAGTTGTAAGCCTCATCTAGGCAACCAGCACAACCAAGAATGTCAACCATACTTGCATAATGTTGTACTCTTGGTGTGATAGAATAATCTTGACTCGTGCAATCAAAGTAGCACCGACCTTTATCCACAACGCCTGCATGGTTGCATGCAAACAAAACAACGACAAAAGTGATATGATCAGGCTTTATGCCTGTCGGCTACATCAATTGAAAGAAATTGAGGGCCTCCTAACCATTCTGGTGCATCCCATAACCTGAAATTATAGAGTTCAATGAGACTAGATCTTTATTATGTATTTTATTAAACACTCGGTGTGCAACATTAAGACTCTCACATTTTCCATACATATCAATTAGACAATTGGCAACACTAACATTGGAATAAAATCCCCTTCTTAGTGTGTAGTCATGGATTTCTTTTCCCTGTTGCAAAATCCCTAACCGAGCACATGCTGGGAGAATGCCAAGAATCGTAACAGGATCAGGTTTTAGTCCTGCATGTTCAATTTGGTAGTTCAGATTTGGAAAGCCTCGCTATAATTCTCATTCTGCGCATAAATTCCTATCGTGCATCTTGTCAAACATATGACTAGCAACCTCTATTCTCCTAAACTTAGATTACATGTCTACCAGGGAACTTACAACAAAAACATACGACTCCAGCTCCAACTTATTTGACCTGTATAGAAATTATACACAATAAAGTTTGAGGATTAACAAAATTTATTGGTTTCCAACGTCAATTGAATCCACACCGCATTGTGCGGCTTGGCTTGCTTCCTGAATCTAATTCACTTTATTTCAAAGAAGAAATTCCTATAAACACAATCGAATACGACTCTTTGTATCTTATTTTGGGACGTCTCTCTGCCCAAATACTACTCTGCTCTGCTCTGATCCATTCAGACAAGACGAAGAACAATTCCGGATATCACTTGATTTAATTATTCTGATTTTTGGCGGCGGCTGCTGCAACTTGTGAAATTGCGGATATTTCTCTTCAGACATACATTGTCCGCATGTCCATGTCGCAGATGTCCTCTTCTTTTGAGAGTCATGAGCAATGGCATTCGTCACTAGTCCAATCCTTGCAGGGCCTTGACGAAGATGACGGGTCGAAGATCGTTCTGTATAATTACAATCAAGTTTTCCATGGATTTGTAGCGAATCTCACCCCTGCGCAAGCTGAGGCTTTGGAGAAGACGGATGGAATTCTGGCGGTGCATCCAGAGATGGTGTACCGCATTTATACCACTTACACCCAAAAACAGGACTGGGTGCGCACAAGAATAAGAAATTGCAAAGAGATGACTATTCAACTTCGCTTTCGATTGTTTGGCGGTTCAAAAGTTTGGCGGTTGAAGAGATGACTATTCAACTTATCAAGAAAGTGCACTCTAATAAATCCCATCGGTTAATAAAGGATGACTACCAAAAAAAACTCTGTTACAAAGAAAGTTGTCTCTAAGAACCCTATCAGCCAAATATTTGTTTAATTTACAAAAATTATATAACTATTTATTTATTGGTTAGTCATTATTGATTTGCCAAATATAATATCCCGTTGCGGCATTGATTTATTTTATTACTTACCGAGTGTTTCCCTATGGGAAAGGCCCTTACGGACATTTCGGTGACTATGGTAATTTTAACGGTCATTTGGACGTTTTTCGGTACAATTAATTTTGACGAGTGGAATGATGTTTAGTTGTTTTCAATTGGTTTGTGGTTTTTAGCTTTGATGTCGAAGACGCTGAGGAATCGAGTTGTTTGAGAATTTGATCGTATATCTCTCTAATGTCGTTTACAGTCCCGACATCCCGCTTTCCATTCTAAGAACACAATACAACACCCAATTTTGTGTTCCACAACTTTTAATTTTTTTCGACTCTCACCTTGCCCGTCGATTCAAAACCCCAACCCTCTCAAGACATAGGGTTTGCCTTTCCTGAGGTTATGGTCTTGTTTCACTCTACGACACAGAGTTTTAGGCGGAAATATGAATTTCGCAATGTGGTCGATCAATTTTGAAGCATGAATGCGGGGTTTAGGATTTTTTTCTATTATATCCGATGATATTTTATCATAAAGTTCTAAAGATATTTATTTGGATGGATGGAGGCGAGAAAGATTGTGACTATCCTCGGCCTTACGGTGGACAACGTGTTATGGCTAGAAAATGCCATTTGTATAGACGACACTACCAATTGCATGTGTAAGCTTCAAAAACGGAGAGATCGGGACTAGCGTAATGGGCCTTGATATATCCGAGCAAGAAAATTTTCAACAAAGTAGAGAAAATGATTTTTTTGTTCTGTTTCCTTCCCTGGTGGTGGTTATGATGCCCTGTCTATGGTATTACATCAGGGGAATGGAAAGATCTGGTTTTAGTAATTCGATTTAGATGCTTCACTTGTAAGAGGTATCTGGTTTGATTCTTTCTCGCACTCATTTTTGTGACTACAGTTATTATATCACTGAAGATTGCATTTCTTGATTTGAGGCTTGGGTTTAGGCTGCCTTCAATGAGGTTGGTTAGGGGCTCAAGCCTTGGACAAAGTTGGGGTTGCCTTGTTGTTTCATGGGTCAAGCCATTGGCTGCATTTGCAATCACTCACAGAAGGAGAATGAAAAGCAATCCATCTGTGACATGGACTATTGGGTCCAAGCCCAAGTATGAAAGCAGGGCCAAAATTTGCAGGGAAGGGGTTGAGGTCTACAGTAATGGGGATGTATATGAGGGTGAGTTTCATCAGGGTAAATGTTCAGAGCAGTGGTGTTTATTATTACTATGTTAATGGAAGATACGAGGGCGATTGGGTAGATGGAAAGTATGATGGATATGGGGTTGAGACATGGGTAGGGGTAGCCGGTATAGGGGCCAATACAGGTAGGGCTTGAGGCATGGCTATGGTGTTTATAGATTCTATACTGGCGATATGTATGCAGAGGAGAGTGGTCCAATGGACAGAGCCATGGCTGTGGTGTGCAGACCTGTGAGGATGGAAGTCGGTATGTTGAAGAGTTCAAATGGGGTGTCAAACATGGACTTGGGTACTACCACTTCAGGTATGTTAAGTTTAGTTTGTGTTATAGAATTTAATCAATCTAATTAATTCAAATTTATTCCATGATTGATCGAATCAGAATATTTGCTTAAGCACATCACACTACCTTTGAAATCGTTGATTTCAAACATGATAAGGCTTTTGAATTCCCTTCACTCTAATATCTGGTTTGTTGTAATTAGATAAATATTTCACCCTATTCAGAAACAAAATCACAGACCAATGGAATTGACATGATAAAAGGAAAAAAATTGAAAATAGGAAATGGTAATGTCATACCTTTGTCTTCTTATCCCCATGATGGTTTAAGAACTCTTGGGGGTTTCCCTTGAGAATGGGAACTTTGGCTACCAGAGGTAGTATGATTGTATTGATATGATCTTTCTGGATCACTTTAGATCAGTGTTATAGTAATGTTTCTTCATTATTTACTGCATTGGGGTCGATGTTCACATTGTTGATACTTATATGCTTTGTGTAAAATACACGATTAGGTATCATGAATAATGTTGTTAATACATTGTTAACATTCACGCAATCTTTGTTTGCAACTGATGGGCAACAAAGAACCATTTAATGTAACCGAAGATTCATACAAAGAATATGAAAGGTGGAAGACAAACAATCTCACTAAAACATAATAACATATCTTCAAATGTTGCATTTTTCTTCTTTGTTGAACAACGAAATTTCTGTTTATATTAAGATTGTAATAAATTGTGCAGGAAGTAACAACTGCCAATGAATTTAGAAGGCATTTGTGAAGTTGCATCTCTTCCCTTTGAGCACCCATTGTATAGGCCCTAAAACTAAGGAGAGGAAAAATAGTGGAGGCCATGTTCTACACATCTCTGTTGCTAGCAATTTATGGATGATTCTTTTAGTCTAATAATGCTTCATTTAGTTGCATAAGTTTAATCACATCTCTTAGGAGATGAAGGGGTAAATCTCCTAAAATTATGTGTAAATGTATTGAAGAAAGATTGATTGGATGCAGAAATGAAGATACCTACGCTAGAGAATACTTTGCAGACAAAATGTATGGTTTTGGAGTCTATCACTTTGCCAATGAGCATCAATATGAGGGTGCATGGCATGAGGGAAGAAAGCAAGGTTTCTGGAATGTAAGCATTTATTATTAGGGGGAGAAAGTAAGGGAATCCACACATTTGACAAGCATGGTAAGCATTTTTTATTAGAAGGAGAATTTCTCTTATACATCTTTCTTTTCTTGGTAGTGAAATTATTCTCTAAAGGAAGACTCGGTTGTAGAGTGACTTTGAACATTTGTTTAAGTTGTATTTTGGGTATGAAATTGAAGTTGAAATAAAAAAGGCAACCCTGAAATTTTTATTGGGGTTCTTAAAATAATTGACATTTGGTACTCATAGTAGATAAACCATTTGCTTGCAGAATCATCTCTTTTTCCCTGTAGTTCCTCCAATAGAGTGGTAGTCCTTTATGAGTAATTTTTCTGGCTATCATCCCTCATCCTAATGATGGATCATGTATTGTGATGATGCACTTTATATATTATGTGCAATGTAATGGTCTGTGGGAGTTTGAAGTTTCTAATTCAATTTTTGTCAACAAATACTTTGAAATCAAACAAATTTCTTTTTGATTATGTGACTTTTTACTTGAATATTCTTAGAGACTTATATTGGTTGTCAAATTCATATTATGTTATAATCTAGGAAGCCAAAGCTTTACTAGGGACGACTAGAATATCAAAGAGGAAACATAGAAGCAACACTATATGTGTTTGAGGGAATAGATGTAAGTTCTATAATACCTAAGATGAGATCCACATACATATGTTGTGGCAGCTTATTCTTCGTTGCCCAACCAAACCTGTTGGTGTCTCTTTATAGATTTGGTCGTCGATTTGGGGCACCATGCCCTTGTATTGTACTACAACAATGGTAGTTTCCCCACCTCTATACTCTTCAATGCATTATTGATTCCACAATTCTTTAGCTATAACGCAACATATTTTAGATATTTCTCTCTATTTTCTTACTTTTGTTTCTTTAGCCTCTTTGCAAGTTATAATGGCGTTTATCGACAACATAATCTTTAGAGGTATTTGGATGAATATGCAGATGGTAAGCACAGAGATGTTACAAGGAGCACAAACAACACTTCTAATGGGCATTTGGTGAGGTGATTTCACAAAACATTGTTTGAATGGAATGATTGTTCGACTATTTGAGTGTGCCCAAATTTCTTTTTGAAGGGGCAATATTGGTTTTTGATCTGTTGAACCTTTACCAAAAATGACTTCTCTAAACCTACTTCAGTATCCGTCAAGTAATCTTCGACATCAACTTCACTTGAATTTGAAAGGAAACCACTTTAAATCAAATATGGCTGCTGAACTTGGAAATTTCAAAACCATTATTATTTTTTATTGATAAGGCGGGTTGAAGGGACCCATTCCCTATATACAAAAAGGAGGCTTAACCTCAAATGTTTCAAGAACATCCACAACCAGGTCACACTGGCATACTAACAAATACCGATAAAAACCTAATTGACATCATCAACCGAGATATTGAGGCCCACCGCAGACCGGCTCTGGTCCATCCCGAGCTCCATATCAGAGTCCCCATCAGCTGAGACTTCTTTGAGCCAGCCCCTCCAAAGGTATTCGAAGGCATCTCCCGAGAGGGAAACTATATAGCAGAATTATACTTGCAGAAATATAACAAAATAAATAAATAATGCACAAAAAGAAGACAAGACAAGATTTAACGTGGTTCACCCAATGTGGGCTACGTCCACCAAGAACTTGCTCATATTTTATTATCAACAAGAGTAAAACAACTCTCACAATCTTCTCTTAGTTATGAACTCACAATAGAATTCCAAAGATGTTAAACCACATCTAAACCACAATTGACACCCAATTGCATAACCTTGATCACTCTTGATCACCTCTTGATCATTAAGACTCAAGACCTCTTGAACACTCAAGATATCTTCAAGATACCCTAACACCTCTATTTATAGGATTAAAATCCTCTTAAGAAGTCCTAAAGCCAACCCTAGAAGTTTGAAAGTCGTGATCTTTCAACTTCCCACGGCTGGAAAAATAGTCCCGACGTTAATAGCCAATTAACAACATGTTAACAATAACGCAAAATGAATGCCAACATGAAAATGACTACACAACAACGTCACAAAAAACGACTGCAGAATGCTCTTGAAGTCTCCAAACTTAACCGTTCGAGCTCCAACACTTCAACACTGATTCAAGAAGACCAAAAATAGGCTCCACACCCCAACAATCTCCCACTTGGAGACTGTTTCCACTAAGAAAAGTTCTTAACCCTTCATTATCAACCATGAAGGCCAATCAAAGTTGAACACAACTTCAACTTCTCCCTTGTGACCCTTGGTCATCATATCCATAGGATTCTGACTAGTATGAATCTTTTCCAGCTTCAACTTATCTTCTTCCAAAGTTGTCCTGATGAAATGATATCTCAACTGAATGTGCTTCATCCTAGAGTGGAAAGCGGAGTTCTTCGCCAAATGAATAACACTCTGACTATCACTGTGTAGTCTCCCAACTTCCTACTTATGACCCAACTCATCAAGCAACTATTATAGCCAAATCATCTCCTTGCTTGCCTCTGTGGCAACAACATACTTAGCCTCTGTGGTTGATAAAGCCACAACCTTTTGTAACCATGAAATCCAACTCACCGTTGTATCACCAACCGTAAATACATAACCTATCATGCTCCTCCTGTTATCCAAATCTCCTGCCATGTCCGAATCTACATATCCACGTAATGTAGTGTCTGATCCACCAAAACACAATGTTGCTCCCATGGTCCCTCTCAAATACTAAAGGATCCACTTTACTGTCTGCCAGTTTTCTCTACCTGAATCACTCATAAACCTACTCACTACTCCCACTGCATGGGAAATGTCAGGCCTAGTGCATACCATAGCATACATCAAGCTACCAACTTTGCTGATGAGTACGGTACTCTGGACATCTAGATTCTATCCTCCTCAATCTTGGGACTCTGCTCCTTTGATAATTTAAAGTGACCTGCCAAAGGAGTACCAACCGGTTTAGCATCCTGCATACTAAACCTCTCCAAGACCTTCTTTATGTACTCTTCTTGAGATAATACCAGCTTCCTCTCCTTCCTTGTTCCAGTTATTCTCATACCAAGGATTTGTTTTGTTGCCCCCAAATCCTTCATAAAGAAAGGAGTCACCTAGCTGCTTCTTGAGTACCTTTATTTCTTACATGTTCTTCCCTACAACAAGCATATCATCTACATACAGCACAAAATAATATAACTACCATCAAGAAACTTCTTGATGTACACGCAATGGTCTGAGTGACACCTGGAGTAACCCTGCTCCTGCATAAAATTATCAAACTTCATGTACCACTACCATGGAGCTTGTTTCAAGCCATACAAGCTCTTCTTCAATTTGCACACTAACCTCTCCTTCCCTTTGACCTCATAACCCTGTGGCTGTTGCATGTACAATTCCTCCTCCAACTCACCATGAAGGAATGTAGTCTTCACATCCAACTATTCTAAGTGCAGGTCTTCTACTACAACTAAACCAAGAACAATCCTAATAGAAGTCATTTTAACAACCAGAGAAAAAATTTCATCAAAGTCTATACCTTTCTTCTATGCAAATCCTTTGACCACCAATCGGGCCTTGTATCGTTTCCTGCCTCCATCTTCCTCTTTGATTCTATACACCCACTTGTTTTGCAATGCTCTCTTGCCCTCGGGTAGCTCCACTAGATCCCAAGTCTGGTTTTCCATAAGAGATCTATGTTCTTCATCCATGGCCTGCTCCCACTTCTTCCTGGCATCCACCTGCACTGCTTCCTCAAAGCACTCTGGCTCTCCACTGTCAGTGAGCAATAAATAATTCAAAGATGGAGTAAATCATTCAGGTTCCCTTCTTACCCTAGAAGACCTTCTCACCTCAGGAGTTTGGGGTTCCTGATGAGTAGGTACTGAACTAGCTATGCTGGAACATGTTGTACCTGAACCGCCCTCGACACCTTGTTGTCCGCAATGTCCTCTAACACTGTGTATTCTTTCTTTGATTCCTCTTTTTGTTCTTGCAATTGATCTTTATACATGATTTTTCATTAAAGACAATATCTCTAGACCGAAATATTTTCTTTTCTTTAAGACTCCAAACACGGAAACCAAAATCATCTTCACCATATCCAACAAAGGTGCATTTCTCAGACTTAGCCTCTAACTTGGTCCTATCATCTTTATCAATGTGAACAAATACCTCACATCCAAATACTCTAAGAAATGAGTAATCAATTTTCTTACTAGACCAAGCCTCCTCAAGTATACCTCCATCCAAGGCCATAGAGGGTCCTCTGTTAATCAGATAAATAGTTGTGCTTACCGCTTCCACCCAAAACATGAGTGGCAGCCCCGCATGTAACCTCATGCACCTAGCACGCTCCATGATTGTCCTGTTCATTCTCTCTGACACTCCATTTTCCTATGGAGTATTTGGAACCATTCTTTTCCTGCGGATCCCATTTACCAAACAATAATCAAGAAATTCATTGCTACAATATTCCCCTCCATTATCCAACCTGAGACATTTCAACTTGAGACCTGTTTCATTCTCAACCAAGGCTTTCCATCTTTTGAAAGTTTCAAACACATCAGATTTCTTTCTAATGCAATATACCCAAACTTTTCTAGTTGCATCATCAATGAAAGTGACATAATAACATGAACCACCAATAGAGTTTACCTTAGCTGCCCCCAT
Source organism: Taxus wallichiana var. yunnanensis (assembly GCA_018340775.1). NCBI lineage: Eukaryota > Viridiplantae > Streptophyta > Pinopsida > Cupressales > Taxaceae > Taxus > Taxus wallichiana. Next base: position 11,395,943 of record CM031236.1, read on the forward strand.
ACATCTATATGCACTAACTCCAACTTACCCTCCTTCCTGGTAGGTCCAACCTTGAGGAATCTCACCCGCTTCTGTTTCCCATAAACACAATCCTCACATAAGTCCAAATCTAACTCCTTTAATCTGGGAAACCTATCCTTTATAATCTGCATGCCCTTATGACTCATATGACCGAGTCTCTAGTGCCACAAAGTTACATCTCCATCTGTAACAACTAAATTGCAATAATTAGCACCACTAGTTAAATACAAAGTACCATTTTTCTTACCTCTTGCAACCACAAGAGCTCCCTTGTAACCTTCCAAGAATCCACTGTAAAACTAACCGTACAACCATCACTACCCAGCTTGTCCCACTGATATCAAGTTCCACCTCAACTTAGGCACATGCCTAACGTCCTTAAGTAGCCATGTGTTCCCATTCTACATTTTCACCCGAACACAACCTTTCCCTACTATGCTGCATGGTTCATCATCACCAAGATATACATGTCCAAAATCACCTTGAACAAAATCAATAAAGTAATGTCTATGTGGGGTGGCATGGAAAGAAGCCCCTGAATCTAACACCCAAGATTCAACAATATTATCTAAAGAAAGAATTAAGGCATCTTGACAAACATCACCTACTACCAAATTTACCTCTTTAGTTTCCTCCTTCTTGTTCTTCTTATCTCAAGAGCCTAACAATCTTTCTTAGCATGACCAACCTTCCCACAATGCCAACATTCTAACTTACTCTTGGACTTTGACCTTCCATGATCATTCGACTTCCCACGGTTACCTTTCCCTCTATTCTTTTGTCTCCCTCTGCTCTCCACCATCAAAGCATTTCTAGAAGTAGAAGAATCTCCAGTGCTCTTCCTTCGCATTTCCTCACTTAGGATCACACCTATTACATCCTCAAACTTCAACTTTGAGTTATTAGAGACTAAATTACTTACAACCATAACCAAGCTATCCCAACTATCTGGTAAGGAGCACAAAATCAACAAAGCCCTGACCTCATCATCAAAGTCAATTTTTACCGAGTTTAACATACTCACAACCGTATTAAATTCATTCAAATGATCAACGCAATGAACCATTCTCAGACATCTTCATATTAAATAACTTTTTCATCAAAAATATTTTATTAGAGGTAGAGGGTTTTTCATATAACTTCCCCAACGCACTCATGAGACCTTCCGTGGTCTTCTCCTGTGATATGTTGAAAGCAACCAAGATGCAAGGCATAAACAAATTGCCCCAAGCGCCTTTCTATCCAACAACTCCCAATCCTCATCCGACATGGCTATAGGTTTCTTTGCTTTTCTAGCCAAAGGAACATGGAGGTCCTTCTGATATAAGTAATCCTCCATTTGCATCTTCCACAAACCAAAGTTCTGCCCATTGAACTTCTCAACCCTCGATCTGCCCTCATCTGCCATAGCTCCCACTCAAGCTTAACTTTCCTTGTGATTTACAACTTCAGCAAAAACCACCAAAGCTCTGATACCAATTGTTAGGAATTAGAGAACAAATATGCGAAACAATTCCTCAAACCATAACAGTAGGAAACTATATAGCAGAATTATACTTGTAAAAATATAACAACATAAATAAATAATGCACAAAAGAAGACAAGACAAGATTTAACGTGGTTCACCCAATGTGGGCTACGTCCACCAAGAACTTGCTCAGATTTTATTATCAACAAGAGTAAAACAACTCTCACAGTCTTCTCTCAGTTATGAACTCACAACAAAATTCCAAAGATGCTAAACCACATCTAAACCACAATTGACACCCAATTGCATAACCTTGATCACTCTTGATCACCTCTTGATCATTAAGACTCAAGACCTCTTGAACACTCAAGATATCTTCAAGATACCCTAACACCTCTATTTATAGGATTAAAATCCTCTTAAGAAGTCCTAAAGACGACCCTAGAAGTTTGAAAGTCGCGATCTTTCAACTTCCCACGGCTAGAAAAATAGTCCCGACATTAACAACCAATTAACAACATGTTAACAAAGAATGGCATAGCATAAACAACGACTACACAAAAACGCCACAAAAAACAACCGCAGAATGTCCTCAAGTCTCCAAACTTAACCGCTCAAGCTCTAAAGACTTCAACATTGATTCAAATGAGGGCCCCAACTAGTGAGCAATGAGTTTTACCACCTCCGCCTTCGAGGGACGAAGAACCAATAAATTCTCGACAAAGATGGAAGTTATGCCGCTATTAATCCTCGGCCACCCTTCTACATTCAGAAAATCCAACCCCAGAACCAATTTAATGGCCTCTAAATCACATGTGCATGAGATACGAAAGATTTTCTTCAACCTCAATCGTAAAACCTTATTATGAAAAGCCATCTCCCACATATCGCACGACAAAGCCAGCTTGGGAGCCCGAGGAGAATCCATTTCAGAGGCGAGTAGAAAATGAGCGAAGGTGAGCCACCCCACCACCTTAAGTAGCATTCCCTCTTCACACGCAGGGAGGATTACCATCATTTCCATGATTAGGTGACTCCTTCGAGACAATCATATCAAGGCCCTCCCACGTGCAAAGCAATTACTATCCACCCTCTCCCAAAGATTTTGCTCAATACCTTTATTTGCCAGCCAATCGGCACATTGATTACCCTCCCTATACACATGCTTCGATGCTCCAATTATTGAATTTGGATAGTTGCCATAAAAATTTTTGAACACCCAAATCAAGTTTCCATGATAAGGCTCTTTTTTTTTTATAATGGCATTGATGATTACCAAGGAATCACCTTCAATCTCCAAGTTCTCAATTTTAAGCGAGGTAGCTAAGAACAATCCTTTACTAAGAGCTTGCAGCTCAGTGGAATTACATGTACCCACTTTAAGCTTAAAGGAAGCTGCTCCCACCACCTTACCCAAAGAGTTGCAAATCAAGCAAGCCAACACCAAATCCCCTAGGTTCCCCCTGGTAGCCCCATCAAAATTCAGTTTAAAAAATCCGGGGAGGGGGGGGGACCATTTAGTATTCCTCCTAGCCAAGGAGGAAGGCAGTGAAGATTTCAGGGTGCCATCTCTTGGTTTGATAATCAATGGCCAATTCCTTTCTAACACCCTATCTTGTGAAGTAAAAGGACAAGATCTAGACCAGTTTCGAGGACACTACTTCAGAGATGGCTCCTTCCAGCCTAAAGAGGACCACTTCCACAGAGCTGCTTTTCTTCCCTAAAGATTATTTTATTCCTTTCCCACCAAATGTGCCAGAGGAGAAGCACAAGGCTACAAAGCCAAATGGAAGAAAGAGCTCCCAGTGGGATTTAACCGGCCAAGCCAAGATGGCTTCCAGGAGGGAGTTCGGTTGAACCCAAGGGAGGTTAAGTTTGGCACACAGCCAATTCCAACATTTCACTGCAAAGGGGTAGTGCAATAACAGATGATCCCTATCTTCCTCTTCCTTTTCACACAAAATACATCTAGTGGGGCCTGAAACCCAATTTTTTTCCTTCTCTCCTGAGTAATAATTTTACCCTGGAAAGCCATCCAGAAAAAAGACCCACCTTCGGGGGCAAGGGGGTTCCCAACAGTCCTTCCAAATGCTATTCTCAGCAGTAACCTCCTCATGTAACAGAAGATAGCCAAGATGAGGGGAGTACGACCCAGGAAGCAACAGTCCAAACAATTTCATCTTGCTTGTTAGAGATCAAAACTTGCCTCTCCTACAAAGCAAACATGAAATTTCTTTACATCATCCAAAAGACCCATATGATCAAGATTTTTCCATTGTAACACTGAGGGAGGGGGTCAGTCATCTTCCCATAGTTCGAGACAAATGGACCCCATTCTTCAAGCAACCTCTCTTTAATTCCATCAAACTCTATGGGATGTCCCCAAAGTAGGGAAACCATTCCAAGGATCATCCCAAAAAGGGCTTTTTCACCATTCCCCAATTTCCAATCAGCATTATATAAAAATAGAGGTCTGCAATCCAACATAAAATTCTAGATATGGGATCCCCTAGGTGGGTTCACAATACGAGAATAGATTCTGGAAGAGGGGCTCCTAGGTATTTCTTTTCAAACACCTGACTGAGAAGACTGCTGGGATTTGAAATCAGATTCCAAACCATCTTAGCACCTAGTGCCAAATTTTGTAAACCCAGATTAAGAATCCCCTCCTCCAAGTACTTTGGGTTTAGCTAGAGCATCCCATCTGATCAATGGAATTTTATTTTCTCCAGAGAGACCTTGCACAAAACTTTCTCAATATCACCTTCAATTTTTCCAACACACTTTTGGGAATTTTGAGAATAGGAGAGAAAATACATAGGAGAGGCACAAAGAACCGATTTGATGAGCAACAATCTCCCAACTAGGGAGAGCCATTTACCTTTCCAAGAGTTTAATTTAGCTTCCAAAGAGAAGAGAAAATCCTTCCACAAAGAAACCTTACCCGCACCTTTAAACAAGGGATACCAAGATATTTGACCGGCAAGCAACCCTTTTTGAAATTGAAGATATTCAGAATACAAGCTTCAAGTTGAGGGGAGACATTGAAGAAGAAGATGCATGATTTGAGAAGACTAACTTCTTTCCCGACCACTTTCGAGTATCCATCCAAAGTCTCTTTTAACTCCTTAGCTTCCCGAATACTTGGCCCTACCAAACAAAAAAGTATCATCCGCGAATTGTTGGTGGGAGAGAGGAGGGATTCCATCAACAATTTTCAAACCCCTGAGATTACCTTCCACCATCTTTTTCCTTGATAGACCTGCCAAGGGCTTCAACAACCAAGATATAGAGAAAAGAGGACAGAGGGTCCCCTTTCCTAATGCCTCTATTACTAACAAAGAAACCCTCAACACTCCCATTTATCAAAATAGAGAAAGAAGGGCCAGAGACACAACTAAAGATCCAATCACATGACTCTTGGAGAAGCCAAACTTTCAAGAGTTCTAATGAGAAATCTCCAGTTAATCTTATCATAGGCTTTGTTGATATCTAGCTTCAAGAGCATACCAGGGGTATTCAAGAAGAAAGGGAGTGAGTCAACTCATGAGACAGAATAACACCCTCCAAGATTGATCTTCCTGGCATAAAACTAGTTTTCTCTTGGGAGATAAGAGGATCCAAGATTGCTTTCAATCGGAGGGCAATGGCCTTAGAAATAATTTTATAAGAAGTATTACAAAGGGAGACAGGCCTAAAGTCCACAAAGGAGGAGGGCTGAAGCAATTTAGGGAAGAGGCAAATGAAGGTGCTATTCAACATTTTGAGCACCGAACGGATCTCCTCGAATCCTCCACAGCCGCCCACACATCATAACCCACAATTTTCCAAAATTTTTAAAAAAAAATCAGCAGGGAAGCCATCCGGGCCAGGAGCTTTATTCTTTTCCATGGAGAAGACAACTTTTTCAATCTCTGTGAAGGAGAAAGGCTTTAAAAGAACAACATTTTGATCTTTCGAGATAAGAGAAGGGATACACTCCAAAAGGGAAGATTGAGCCTCATCAAAGGAGGCCACATCCCCAACTAGTAGGGAGGAGAAAAAATTAATACCCTCTTTGATAATATCCTTTTGATCAACCAAAAAATCCCTCACTGTTCTTAATTTCCAAAATAAAATTTGAATTCCTTTTGGATTTTACAGAAGCATGGAAAAATTTTCATGTTCCTATCCCCGTCCTTTAGCCAAAGTTCCTTGATTTTTGCTTCCAATAAATTTCCTCTCTGAGGAGCAACTCACCCAGTTCACCTAGGAGAGACTTCTCCATAGAAAAATCCTCTTGATCCATCCCAACATTGAACACTTTCAAATTAAGAGCCTTCAGATCAGCTTCAACCCTCGCTTTTTCTTGAAAAATATTTTTGAAGCACTTACCATTCCACTCTAGCAAGTCCTTTTTCAGCCTCTTCAACTTTTGAGCCAGCACAAACATCTTGAAGCCAACAACTTGATAAGAATTCCACCAGAGATTAATCCATCCTTCCAGGGAAGCATCTCTGAGCCACATTAACTCAAACTTGAAGGGGGATTTGTGAGGGGCTTCATCAAAGCTGACCACGAGGGACATCGAAAAATGATCCGACCCTGACCAAGGAAGAACAAAGCTTTCCAGAACAATGTCTTTCAGTGACCAATTAGGACAAACCAGAAATCTATCAAGCCTTTCAACAATATTACTAAAGCCCTTTCTCCTATTACTCCAGGTGAACCAACCTTGCTTAGGCTCCAGATCCAACAATGCGCTATCCCTAATAAAGGAACAAAAGTCCAATTGTGACTGAAGATTTCTAACAATCCCACCCTTCTTGTCCTTACTATCGGAGATGGCATTAAAATCTCCACCTAGGATGAACAAATGATCTCCCAGAGAAGAGGCGGATTGAAGCAAGATCCGCCCAATATTTTTTCCCCATGATACTATTAGGGGCATACACATTAAACAAAAAGAAACTTAACTGGGAGCGACGAAGGCTAACACTTACTAGTTTCCATTGGGGACTGAGCTTGTAGCTCCACTTTGACAAATCATCCTTCCAAAGAATGCCAAGACCCCCAGAAGCACCAAACGATCCCGAGAAGACCCCTTTCCAGCCTCTTCCTAAACTACTCCACATAATCTCAACTTCAGCAATGAACAACTTTGTTTCCTGTAAAAGAACCAAACAAGCCTCCAAGGAGAGGATATAACACTTAAGCAAGTGTTGCTTGTCAGAGGAGTTGAGGCCTCTAACATTCCAGAAAACAACTTCATTGAAAAAAGGGAAGGATTTTCACCTTCCCAAATCAACAATGTCAAATTTCAGGGTGCTTTGTTTCCTGAATCAACCTCCAATTGAGTGACCTCCTGTTTGGACTTTCTACCCCTCTTACCAGCGGACCACAAAGGGTTGATCCCAATCCTTCCTGACTATGGCTAATTTGGAGGGAGCCAGATCAGGAGCTAAGCCCTCAAGATCAATTTCCCCATCCTCCATTTCACCATCGGCTAAGGTGACGGGCATAATCCAAAGCCAGAATCTCATTATTTGAAATCCACCCATTAAGGGTTTCCAGCGAAGAGGCCTGCCCCTTCACCATACCTTCCTTGATTAAGGAAGCAAGCGCCCAAAATCCCTGTGAACCTCCTTCATTTCCTTCAAGAGAGAGTGAGGAGTCAAATTCAATGAAGAGCCAGAGATGGCCAAGACCAACATGGACTGCCCACCCACACGCCATCTTTCTCACTGATCAGAGGAAGAGAGGGAACAAAGGATCGATCTAGAATCAACAACACATCCACCGGCGGGGGAGGCAGATTAACTAATTTTTTTAAATTAGCCGGGAAAACCTTCCTCAAATGACCCAAATTTCCACAAGAGAAGCACTTAACATGCAATCCTTCATAGTCAATCAACTCGAGGCCTGGAACCCCTAACATAAGATAAATTGATAGAGCTTGGGAGAGGGGAGGACAGATCCATTTCGACACAAATCCAAGCCAAAGAATTCCTCCAAGCCAAGAGAGAAGGGTTGAAAATCGGGACCCACGAGCCGAGGGAATTGGCAATAGCCTTTAAGGCTACCTGATTTCTAAATTCAGAGGGCAGATTATGGAAACTCAACCAGAGCGGGGGAACTTAGAATTTTTTTGAACGTGGATTAAAATCGGGGGACCAAGGACAAATACAGACTGGAGGAATTAAGAAACCAAGGTCCCCCTTGAAAACTTTCTCCAACAAGGCCTCGAATGGAACATGACTTGGAAGAAGCCATTCGGAAGAAAGAAGACTTTGGGTTTCCGCTCCTTGCCCCAAACCAAGAAACCCAATTCAGAATTTTCCTTCTGAAAACCTAGCCCCCACAAATTTGCAACAAATTTCCCTTTTAACTCAAACATCCACGAAATCCATCCTTGAAGCCTGAAGGGAGATCAACATGCACCATATCCGTGGAAATTTTGAAACCGACCCCCCACCTTGATTTCCTCCACTTCCAAAGAACTTTAACCTCGCACTCAATTTTATTAGAAGGGACCTCCTTAATCCCTAACAATGAGGCTAGGGATTTGATCACTACATTAGGGCCAAATTTCAACATCAAAGCAAAAACTTCTTCCTTCACCAGAGCTTCTAAACCTTTTCCAGCCCATTCCACATCATTTCCATTTCCAAGCAGATTCTATTCGCACCTGAGGCAAACACCCACGGGCATGACACATCAACCGAGGCTTCCTTACCAAGAATGATCACCTCGCTTTGCAAAGATTTTAAATTTTTGCAAGCTTCACATTTTTTCCACTCCATCGCGCCAAGGGGTTACCAATTTCAAAACCATTATTAATATTGACCTTTCAAGCAATTAAATCAATAGTGTTATCCTCATAGATCTTGGAGAAATTCAAAATTTGGCGTTCCTGATATCGAATAACAATTTATCATTTGATATAACCATTCAGTTGTCCAACTATTTTAGGCTAACTGGACTAAACCTTGAATAATCTTTGGAGGTATTTGGATGAATATGCAGATGGTAAGCATAAAGATGTTACAGGGAGCACAAACAACACTTCTAATGGGTATTTGTTTGTGAGATTTGGTGGCATGACTTCATAAAACATTGTTTGATTGGATGTATATGATGATTGTGGAAGGGTTCTGTCAAGTACATTAAGCATGCATTTATAATACACCCATGGTCTAATGAGTCTAGCAATATTATGTTATTGCTTTTATAGGAATCTGTCCTCAAACAATATTAAGGGAGCAATTCCGATAGAGCTGGGATATATTATAAATTTAGATACATTGTGAGTTTAGTTATTTTTTATTTTTTGGTTATACTTCCAATAGGCTATTAAGAATTGTGTTTGGAGAGAAATTTATTGTCTAGATGACAGTTGTGAAAGACTTCCAAATGTTTTGTTGATCTCTGATCTGACATGAAATCCTAGGGACCTCTCTGATAATAAACTTTCTAGACCCATTCCGGGATCTGTGGGGCTTTGGAACATCTTCTGAAATTGTAAGTCTTGTCCATATAGGATTTTATAGAGCATAAACAAGAAGTCCAGTTTCTATGAATGAACATTATATTGACTTGATGATTCATCTCAATTATAAATTCAAGGAATTTGAGCGAAAATAGATTGAATGGGTTTCTGCCAGAGGAGTATAATGGATATGTAAGTTTTTATATTGAAAATCTGATTATGCTATGTATTTTCATTTCAAGGGAAACAGTAACATTGTGTGCTTTTTCCCAATGTAGAGATCTTTGTGGCAATCGATTAAAGGTCCTATTCCTCAAGAGCTTGGCAATTACAAAACTTAGTCTCATTGTATGTTCCTTTCAATTATACCTTACATGTAAGTTTTAGTAGTTTTTCTTTCTACGTATTTGAAACTTGGAATAAAATGGAAGCTCTTTTGTTGAAATTTGATTTAATTTTGAGAAGTTCCATGTTTTTCAAAATACATAGTTTCAAATATTTTAGTTGGAGTGTAGGGTTTAATTTTCTCAGGGGTTCCATTTGTTTTACTTGACCAAAGAGTTTGAAGTAGGTAAAATAAAACTATCATCAACGCTGAGAGTACATATTGTTTAACATAAACATGCAAACCCCCCTTTTTTGGACCGGGTTTGCATTCTTAAGCCCATTTTTCCTTGGAATCTGTCGTATGTTACTACACATTTCCAATGCAGACAGATGGAGCAATTATGTAGGTCTTACGCACATATTTTAGTGTTGAAGGGCTTATTTTATTGACTTTGTTTTTAATGTTTTTAAGTAAACCATTCACAGTTTCCATAGTGACCTCTCTAAAGCCTTTGATGTTCCCAACTTCACAATCTCGATGTGCATTTCAGGCTAGAGAATGAAGGGTTAGAAATCCCAATTTTCCATCTAGAGGAAACAACAAGAAACCAAGGGTTTTTAGAACAATTATTATTGTTCAAACAAAAATGTCAATCAGAAAACCTGACTTGTGCATATACGATAATGATTACATTCCATTAAGTTAATAATCATTGAGGCATTTTGTCAATCAATTGGTGTACCTCTTGTAAACTATTATATTATGAATACTCGTCTTTCATGGAAGTTAAATAGATGAATGAACTTGTTGGTTCGTCGAAACTTGCTTATGAGCGAGCACTAACAACTTGCTTTAGGGCTTTTCAAAGAATGTCTCATACTAGATGCCCTTGCATGTAATGTCATGGTAGAGATGGGATATATTATAAATTTAGATACACTGCGAGTTTAGTTATTTTTTATTTTTTAGTTATACTTCTAATAGCCAACCTGAATATCAGTTCCCCTTTGCATAGCATCTTTGCACCTATGTAAAAATAGGGAATGGACATTCACCAAAAATAATAAATACGAGACTTTTCCCAAACTCCACAACCATTTCCATCATCATCCCAACTTGTGTTGAAAAGTGAGCTTTAAAGCGGGACATGGACATCCATTAAAGTATAATGGAAAGTTGATTTTTGTTAGATGTAGTTGCATAAGTGTTGTGGTAGACATGTATGCAAAATGTGGAAGCATGCACAAGGCATGAGAACGATATGATAAAATGCCTCAATGAGATGTATCTTATGGACATAAAAGATTGCAGGATATGCATAAAATCGGTTTGTTGAAAATGCCTTCAAACCTTTTAAGTGAATGCATTTGGTAAGTGCAACCCCAACCTCCACAACATTTGTCAGCATACTCCCTTTCTATACCAATATGGGAGCCTTAGCATAAGGTATGAACATCCATTAAAGTATAAGGAAAGTGGATTTTTTTTTACAAAATGCCTCAAATAGATGTGGTCTCATGGAATGCCATGATTGTAGGATATGCACAAAATAGCTCTGACAATGATGCTCTCAAACTCTTTGAGGTAATAAAGCACTCTGGAATGTACCCTAACCATTTACGCTTCGTTCATATATGCTTGCATATTTTGTCTCATTTATGTTTCTTGGAGAGGTAATATCTTAAATCACTTAGTCGTTCTTTCAATCTACTTTGACATCAACACTTCACATTCACTACATTCTCAAAAGTAAGTGTTAACAAACTTACATGTCTCATTTGTATTTGTATTCTATTATTACACAACTATTATTTAAAATCCCTTTCAGTGTACTTTGTAACATTTGTTTTGGCTTTTATAGAAAATTAGAATTTTCAATCACACCCCTTATCAACATCAACTACAAAAGTAATAACTATCCCTCTAAATCAAATAACATATATCGTTTGGCATTCACATTGCATTGTACACATGCGATTGCTAGTTTTTAAATGAGATTTGACACTTAGACTAAAAAATCTTGATTGGATATTCACCTATCATGTTTTTGACTAGTACATTTACGTTGCTAAATTATTCTACTATCTATAGAAACCCGATTACACTATAGATAGTAGAATAATCAAAAAATTATATAACTATTTATTTATTGGCTAGTCATTATTGATTTTCCAAATATAAGATCTTGTTGCAGCATTGATTTATTTTATTTTTTAAAAAAATAAATTATGTCTAATTTTTAAATGAGATTTGACACTTAAACTAAAAAATCTTGATTGGATATTCACCGTCATGTTTTTGACTAGTACATTTTCATTGATGGACCTCCATCCTTCATTTTCCTTTGTCCTTTGGTGCTTGCTACTAAATCAAAAAATTGGATTTTGAGGTTCATTAATTTATCTCGGATGTCGATTCCACCGAAAATGTGTCTTTGAGACAATTTTTTTACAATTTTTGAAAATGACTACTCGCTAAAAATACGTTTGACAATTTATAACTCAAAAAATGACTCAATTTTTTTATTTTTGACATTGATAACCAAAAGAATAATGATTCAATGTGCTTTGACGTAAAAATGAATTTTAAGAATAATGATTCAATGTGCTTTGACGTAAAAAGCGAATTTTAACTCGAAGATATTTTTGGCAATATTTGACATAAAATAACGTTTACAAAATCCAATGACTAAATAATGACCTTAAAATTTGATTTTATAATGACTATAATCTAAAAATAATAGTTAAAAGACATAAAAAATTAATGGAAGACATTTAACAACTTAATAAATATTATTTTATTAATTTTTTTACTTCACTATCAAATTGGCACATCAATTATAGACTTAGTTTATAGATTTGACAAAATATATTACATAACTTGAGTTCTAATAACTTTAGCTTATCAAAGACTATAAAGACTTAATTAACAAGGTCATGATATGAAAAATCATGTTGAAATTGATGTTTAATGAGTTAATCAAATACAAAAGTTTTGTGTGATATATGGAGTATATCCGTAAGTAAATGACATATTATTTGATATCACGAGAGATAGTGAAATGCATTGTAGAAGTTAACTATGGACATCCAAATTGGGTCATAGCACGCCAAGTCCCCTTTAACTAACATACACCTAACCATCACCCCTCCTCACATTATTATTAATTTAATTCCTCATATTAAAATAATTGACCTCACCCCTCCACCTCACCTCTCCAATTCATCATTGACCCATTCCCAAGCTTATTAATTAACTTAGACCAAGTCCCCACTCTCTTTAGCTAAGTACGACTCATTCTAACCCTAACCTTAATTACCTATCATTCTTCCAACTAATTCCCGCTCCATTTAGCAACAACCAACACTCTTGACCCGTAAAAAACCTTGACCAACGCCAAAATTAGGAGGAAAAGGCTATTTTTGGTAAAGTAGGAGCTTTTCTCCCTAACCGATGCCGATTATTCCTCGGCCGACATTGGTCACCTAACCGCCATCGGTTTCTTAAATAAGGAAATCCAACTCTTTACCCAGGTTCCGAATCGACATCTTTGAGTTTTGGAATTTTAGTTCTTGCATCCAAACGACCTCACGACAAACCAGAGCACTCTAGTTCTTCACTAGTAACCGACCTCTTACTCCACAACCTCGGATCATTCATAGGGAAGCATACAGCTTCGTTCTGGTGGCACTAAACCCGTGTCTGCTTCTTCTATGAGCACCTACCGATCACCACCATTCACCCATCTACAAATCTTCGGATAAGTATCTTAACCAGTTTGTTAGTTCTTTAACTTTGGTCTTAGATTTGTTATTTTCTTCTATTGTACGACTTCTTTCTCACCCGAATACCATCTGTCACCCATCTACCCGATATCCAACTAACCTAAACCCTTTGGCCTCTCCAATCAGCTCTCTCACTCTTGTTGAGTTGTAACATAAATCTTAGCACCTAGCCTAAGCTCTCCCAACTCTCTATGCAATCACAGAGAGCTCCCAATCAACCTATTTTAATATTTTCATATAATTTCCCCTACTAACATCGATCACCCAATCGGCATCGCTCATTACTCAAGTCTGCAAGGCGTCGGTCGCCTAACCGGCATCGGTCTTTGTGGTCGTAATTTTCCTTAGACCAAAAGCCTCAGTAACCTCACCCAAAACCTCTCAAAACCCCACCAAAACTCACCCAGACCTTTGTAACACCCTTTGCTACACCTGTAGGCCTTGACATTCAACCACCCTTTCTAGATTAGTCTTATATGCATTATTTAGATTAAATCTAGCTTATTGTATTCATGTGAGATACCTAAATTACACAACTACAATAGGATTTCCTTTATTTATGTTATTTCTTTGCATTAAGTTGTATTTGAACATGGATTGACACCATCTAGAAGTAGCCCACTTCCCATCTAGCTCTGTTAGGCGGTCCACCGATCTTATTATTAATGATATCTTGTGGTCTTGTTTTCTTTCTCTAGTAGTCCTTCCCATACAAAAAGGAGCTCTTCACGATCAACCTAGTCTTCTACAACACGAAAAACCTTCTTTGACTTCACGAGATAAACATCCTCACCTTTTACCTTATTTTTTTAATATGCACATTTTTGTGAAACATTTTGGCACTCCCAGTGGAACCCCATCTTGTGGGTTATTTTTATTTTTCATATAGGGTGCATTTTTGTGTTTGTTTCTTTCCTAAAATATTCACTAAAAATATCTCTCTGTAAATCTACTTTGCTTTTTATTTGTATAAAGGAAATATGTTGGATAGATTTTCTACATAGCTGAAAACCTAGGCAGTCATGAGATAAATCTCCCTCATTTACCGGTGAGGCTCCTGTGTAAGATTTGTCAATTAGATATGCTAGTATCTATTTGGGAGTATTACTTTAACCATGCAACTCATGAACCATAGCTATATAGTTTTGCAGCAAGTAAGCAGTACTATTAAAGAAATGAAATATCTAAAGAAGAAGGAAATAATAAAACATAGGAAAAAAGGGAAGATGTGCAACCCAATCAATAGATAACGAGTTGATTACATGCACATAGACGGAACCAATAGATATCAACACACAAAATTATAAACAAAGGCAACTTTCAGATCTAGATCTAAAATAACACAAAGTTTATAAGTAGATCTAAGACAAAAGGCTAGAAAAAAATGCACAAAGACACAAAATTCTCTCGGAAATTTGCTCCATTATATTCCTTTGCTTCAAATAGCTATCAGGGATTTCAGCACAAAGTCTAGAACACAAGAATGTTGCTTACAAATTTTGATCCTTAACTCGAAGGTTCTTCCTCTACTTATAGCATGTAGAGGGGAAATTACAAATAGGAAGCTTTTAGCGAACTGACACATGTGGAAGTTGTCAAGGAAACAACTGGCAATCTCCCTCTTGAATTCCTCTTTGCATGACATGCATGATTTGCAACTGAAGATAGAACCTTCTATTTTGCATGTCTGCCACCTATTTCCAAGTAGTTGACTTCTTCAAGTAATGGCTTTTAAACCAATCACTTAAGTTGTATAATTTGATTGATCGCTCAATTACTTTGTCGAGAGAAAAGAAGAAGAAAGAGGAAAAGAAATTAGAAGAAAGCTGCAACACTTCCAGTTTTGTTCTTTTTCCATATTCTGCATGTGGTTGATTCTTTTACCCTTGATTCTCACCAAACTAGATCTGGAAGCAGCTAGATTTGGAACCGGCTGGATCTGGAATTTTGCTTACGGGTGTTGCCTTTGCCTTGTCTTCCCTCTTATCCTTGAAGCTTTTGCAGTTCTTCTCCAGTACATGCATCAGTGCAATGTTTGTTGTAAATAACTCATCTTTTTTTAATTTTTAATTGCATATGAGCAATTAAAAATTCTGGAAAGCACTCCGGGTGAATGAAAATTCAATGAAGGCTTCAACTGGAAGATTGGGAGCACATGCACCGATCTTGGAAGGAATTTTCCATGCACTGACTTCTACATGAGTTGCGTCAGAAACAAGAGGATGAAGCCTTTACAATTATGGATCTAGATCTGGATCTCATGTCTCCAATGTCAGCAAATCTGGAAGTAATGCATGATTCCGCTGAGCTTTCTCGTTCATCCCGCTTTGCCATGGCTGGAGCAATCTTTGTCTGAGCAATTCTTTTTCTTTTTATTCAACCGAAATTCTTTACAACCGATGTAGATTTGGAGATTTCTTCAGATTCGGAGGATATGTTCAATGTATTGGACATTGATTTAAGCTCCTTTCTCTTATATAAGCACATGTAGTAAATTCCTGCAATTAATTCAAACAAAGACGACAACCGGAACATGAACACTTGATTTTAATCATAAAAATCTGCATATATAAAGCCAACTACCCCAAAATTTGAGGCTTTTCTTGCATGCAAAGCAAACATAAATATTGTCAACTTCACTGAGCACTGTACGACTATGCATAAAATTAATCAAACTTAAATTAAGGTCCTTCAAACTTAGGCGCCAAACTTTGAAGCTTTCCGGGTGAAAACACATTTTTCTCGAGCAAAATTCGTCCTTCTTTGGGTGCTAAAATTGCAGGCTGCACTCCTTTGCTAAATAATTAATAACTCCATTAATATGGTAGCCCATGCTTATGTAACCTTCATCATTCTATAATTAATAATTGCCCTTCCTATTTCCGGCAATTAATTAATTAATAAATATGCTTTCTCTTCAATTTGGGCGCCTAATTTGTGCATGTTCATGGCTGCCATTAAATAAATTAATTTATTTTATTTTTAGCATTCTACTTCAGATCTACTTCATGCTTTGACCTTCTATTTCTTTATGCGCCAAAAATAGGAATAATAAGCCATTAATTAATACTTTAAAAGTATTATTTCTCCTCTGGTGGGTCGCAATTTTGCCATGGCTGATTTCTATTTTTAAAAGTCACTTTTTAATGGGATTAATCACCCTGCACTGCAGCTCCAAAAATCCCATGGTCCACTTAAGTTGTTTGACTTTCATAATGGGATTTTTTATCTTATAAGGCAGGTAAGAAATTCACATCAATGTCTTAAGTGATTTTCTTTTATTTTATAATGGGAATTTTCACCCTGCAAGGCAGGTAAGAAATTCTCGCTTGCCTGTTGCCTCTAATTTTCCCATCATGACTTAAGTGAATTTGCTTCCATGGGAAAAAGTACCTTGTTAGGCAGTCTGAAAAATATCCACACGCTTTCTTCTACCAAAAATCTCATTGCAGCTTAAAACCTTCCTTTCCCAAAAATGTGACTTGCCTGAAGCGGCCCTTTTTGTGCATGACTTCATCTTTTTAGAGAGAACCAGAATTCCTATGGCAAATTCCTTCTGGCATGACATTCGTAAATGATTTCCAGATACTCTAGGCAAGAAAACAGACTGAACTGACGAAGGAATTGGCCTAAGGGAATTTCACAGAGAAAAAAAAATGAGAAAAATCAACAAAAATGCAAAACATCGCGAAGTCACGAGACAAAGCCGAGGATCCATTCTGGTGAAAACCCTACTGGTATATGTGAATATTGACATGCAAAACCTTAACGGGTTAAACTAGAGCACAATTTACCTCAAACGGGGCTTAAAATAATTAAATAAAAATTTCCCACAAACAAACCCTGGCGAAGGGATAAAACGAGTTTGGGCATCTGGGTATTTGTCGAAATTGGCTCATATGACTCTCTAGGAATATCTTGACACAATACAAACATTTTCTGGCAATAAAAACAAAAAACGACCCATTATTTTAAAAGTATGAATTTTTTTACATGGGGTAGTCTTAGATTTCAAGGTGAAATTTGGGGACACCAAAATCTGTCTTTTGGTGCTTAAAAATAACGCTTCTTATTTCTTCCGTATCTTGCATTAGTGAAAACCATTCCTCTACCTATTATCCTATTATCTACATCAAATATCATTTTCGATTTGGGTTTAAAATCTATGCATTTCATCCTTTGAGTGTTGCATTAGATCACATAGATTTAATTAGCAATCACACAGTGGAGGTCATGACCACTTGGTGATTGGATTGGATTGAGTGTAGTTCACATTTCACACACAACCCAAACCACTTACACAATTTACACATTTCTTAAACATTCCCTTCCATGAAGAAGTCATCAAGGATTTAACAACTTTGTTGACGATGGGCCCCGCCTTGATGTTCTGGCCGGTTTTTCATATCAAAGCATGGACCTCATGTACCGGAAGGTATATCGAGGACTCTTTAGCCAAAACTAACCTAAAACCATCCATAGCTTGCTTTTAGGGCACCTTCATTATCCAAACACTCTATTTCATTCACAGTCAGTCTAAAAGGCATAAGCCACTCAACACTAAAATCTGATACCTAGGATTGACGTGTTTTTGCTAGTTTTTGCTTATGGGATTGTTGATTTCTTTCTTGTCTTATGCATTTTGAGTTGTGAGGACGATTCATCACTTTTTCTTCTCTTTCACACTCCACCATCATAGCCGGTGTATTCTGGTTTTTTTGAGTGTGATAGGACATATTTTTACCATACACATCTTCTGTGTTGGTTTATTTTGACTTAATTCACTTCAAAATCTAAAAATTTCTTCATCTTCTCAAAAATCTCAATGTCGGCATCGGTCCAAGCATCCGTCATCGGTTCCTTCATCACCACCGGTTAATCGACCACCTTGGCTTCTCGTGTTTTTATTATTATGTCAAAAACAACATTCTCTTCTTACATACCAACTTTATGTGTTCTAAATCTTTCAATACACTTATTTTTGAGTCTCTATCACCCTTAACATAGCTCGAATACCCGTTTTCCACTTTTCTTCTCCATATTTTCAAATTTCTTTATTTTCATAGTAACCAACATCGGTTACCTTCCTATCGACATCGGTCCAACGAACGACACCAGTCTTTCTACCTAACCGGCACCGGTTCACTTACCGTATCGGTCTCTGTTTTTTTATTTTTATTAGAAACAACAACCTATTTCTACCTTCCAGACTTCACCAAACATCTATTTCTAAGTTCTGTCAGTTCTGCAGAGCCTATAATACCTCT
Source organism: Taxus wallichiana var. yunnanensis (assembly GCA_018340775.1). Classification (NCBI taxonomy): domain Eukaryota; kingdom Viridiplantae; phylum Streptophyta; class Pinopsida; order Cupressales; family Taxaceae; genus Taxus; species Taxus wallichiana. Next base: position 11,414,280 of record CM031236.1, read on the forward strand.
TTTCCACCTTTCATATGGTTTGGACTTGCCAAGTGCAATCCCTTGCTTTTCATGCTAGTTATGTACCCTTGTTTGCTAGCCCTTGACCACCCTCCATATCATCTCCGATGGATCCTAATATCATGACTGTACTCGTTGGTGATGATGGTTTTTCTAGATTCCTCGATCATAACCTCTTGGCCTTGCAACATTATCTCGCCACCTTTTCCACCCATGATTCATTAGGCCAACCTCTCTTTGGAATGCCTACTCCCATGCCCACTTCCATGTTCCCTACTTCTACCAACTCCGACATATCTGGTAATATTAATGTAGCCTACCCAATCTACTACAACATAGCCTATCCACACCTCACAATTGCTTATTTCCCAAGTGACCTCTACACCTTCAACATCTGCCATCCCCACTACATATTTTGTCCCCTCAACATCTATCATACCCTTATCTATGACTCCTCATATAGAGTCCCTTCATCATCAATACCTATCACTTCGCAACCGCCACTTGTGTCGGTATCCTATACACCTTATCAAAATTTAGTGGTCTTGATTCCTCCTACTCTACCACTTGTTACCACGAGGATCTTCCCACAAGCTCCTCCCACCTACACCTCACTTGATCATAGCCTATAGTGTCCACCTCATATTTAGGGTACATGCCCTCATCATCTATTCCTACCTACGTACCCACTTCTCATTTCACATATTTAGCACCACCATACACTGGTATGTCGTCTATGACCTATTCATCTCATCCACCCCCTTATACTTTGTAGGGGCGCTCCTCAATCTAATCCTACCACGGATCTTATCAAGATGATGATGGAGAAGATGCAAACACTCGAGGCCTCTATTTCCGGATCTCGTAATGTCCTCATGTATGATGAAATCTGTAATGAGCCCATCCACCCATCCATACCTATCCACCCTTATCCCGCGCAATGAGAGTTACCCAAGTTTACTCTTTTCAATAACAAGGAGGACCCTTAACAACATTTACGATCATTCAAACACGTGTGTTATTTGATCGCCCATGACAATGCCTTAGATCCTTAAAACTTCCCCTATGTCGATGTCGGGACCTACTCTAAATTGGTACAATGTTTTACCTAGGCACTTGGTCTTATCCTTTAATTAGTTAGCCGAGACTTTCCTTGACCACTTTTCAATCAATATCTCTAAGAAGGTCTCTATGATTGATCTTTACTCTATTCGCCAATACGAGGATGAATCTATCACATATTTTGTCGCACGTTGGCGGGGCCTCATCAATCAATTCACCCTCCAGCTACCTCAAGCAGAGCTCATAGAGTTGTTCACAAGGGCATGTGCTAGACATATTTCCCCAACTCTCCAAGTTCAAACGTTTCACACATTTGATGAAGCCTTCACCATGGCCCAAAACTAGAGATATGTGCCCTTGAAGAAGAGAAACTTAAGTTACGTAACAAAAAAACACATCCTTCAAATCGAGTGACTCTTTTTCTAAGCCACCAAATAACCATTATAATAATCATTCCAAGTCCAAAGGATTTTCCAATGTGGTGGTCTTGAAAGCCAAACCCTTTTATCCGTCAAACCAACTAAAACCGCCTCCTAATTTGTCCCCTGTTCGAATTTTCGATGCAAGTATGAACAAAATGTTATACCCCCATAGGAGAGCCTTACTCCTCTGTGTTGGAAAAACTTTTAAAAACGAGAGCCATCACCCTTCCACCACAAACCACATATTGATTTCAACCCTTCTCATCCTGCACCCACATGGTATAAGGAGAATGACTACTGTAATTATCACCGCGTTAGGGGACATAGTGATTATTAGGTAAACTAGGTTAAGTCACACATTTATTGTGGTAACTAGTTATAATTAGGTAGGTAAAATGTTTTGTAATAGTTAAAACCATATTATTTGGTTTATTGTAATCTCGTATGTATTGTTATATGGTTTCATAACCATACTTGTCATTTTATAAAGTCTCGTATGTATATTGTTAATTGGTTATATTTATATAACCATATTGTTATTCACGGTTGTGTATATTGTTGCACCTGTGCAACAATCATTTTGTTTTGTACTCGGCTGTACAATACCTATAAGTATTGCAACCCTCCTATTGTAATTTGGGTTTTCCGCATATCAATAAAGTTACGAGGCTTTCATCCCTCTTCTACAATTTCATTTGGTACTAGAGCAGTCAGTAGCCCCCGGCTAGCTTAGAGAGAGGTAGAAGGTAGAAAAGTTTTTGGAGAAGAATTCTACGTTCTAGGACAACCAATGTTACCTCTAATGACTTCCCGAATGTCCCTACATCCCCACAACCTCCTGTCATTCTCTCGGTAAAAGAAAAGCAATTTGTTTTCCACTTGGTGTAGGGAGCACCAGACAAATTTTTATTCCTGGAGCTATTCTGATTTAAAAATTAGATCAAAAATAAAATATATATATATATATATATATATATATATTCCCATTAGGGGTTTTTAAGCTAAATTTAGTTGTCAATCTTAGTCACTACTCTAGTTAGCATACTTTTGCATTTGGAGGGTTATGTGCAAGGTGCACTCGATCGGGAAAGCATTCGACCAAATCATCCACAAGTGGTCAAGCTTTTAAAACCATCCATCCGTCAATCCCCTATGAGCGAGTTGTTCGAGCACACCGATTTGAAGGCGAGTATTGAAGATTTCATTGGGCTAAGTTTATATCATCTGATTCAATACCCACCGAGTTGGGTATACAGTGAGACCCTGCGCCGAGTCTCCTTTCTCCATTTCAAAGTCGAGCTCACATAGTTGTTTTGAAGGGCCATTAAAGCCTCTCGCCGATCGATCCATTGGTGAGTCCACAATGACATACAAAGTGGTCAAGTCATGTTTTCCCTCCACACATAGAACAAGCTCACATCTATTATAAACAACGAGCCAAGCCCTCTTGCCTCCATGACCGAGTCCGAGCCAATCCTGCAATTACAAAACATAATGGTGACAATGAAAGAAAAGCGTAGAAATACATCATTGCAAAACACATTCAAACAAACGGCGATGCAAATACAAGGCACAATGAGAAAAAGACATTTAGATCCTGCAAAAGCAAAAACCTAATCCACCCCACCTTTCAGTGAAGCCACGTTGACCTCCTCTACACCGGCCATGTTTGTCTTTGAAAAAGGTCAACAGGTTTTGTTGTATTTAAATACAATTTACCTCACATAATATTCTCAACGCTATAAGCATTATGGTGGCTAGGAGGAAGGATTTGGGAGTGGGACGTGCGGGTTCGACCCCATCCCCAACCATTTGTTTTTTTAATATTGAAATTTGGTGGAGAATCTAGTAGTTGCCACCATCTTTAGCGGAAAAGGCCCACTTAACCCCCTAGTTACAACCAAACCCACCACTAAAATTAGTGAGAAAACCCCTACTTTAGGGAATATTTTTTCCCGCATAGCCTAATTTTTCATTCTAAGCTATTTTTTCTAAAGGGGAGACATCTAAAACTGCAATTTTAAGGTTTTTTTTTGTAGTTATTCACATTGAGATCCATTTTGAGCTCCAAGGCCACTAGGGCCTCAAAACAAAACAAAAATTGTATGCCATTCAATTTTTTAGAATATTAGAGGCATTGTTTATATCGGTGAAAATTTTGGTTCTATAATACTCACGAGATCTTTGGATGCTTTAGTAGCGTTTGATATAAACAATGCCTCTGGGAAGTGCTTACGAGTAAAGTCGTCACGACTACTATTATACTTAACGCCTAATATAGTTGTAACATCGTCATTTGGGCATTGTCCCTATAAATCATGGAGAATAATAAGGACACGGTGCACACACTTTGAGTCGTCCCATCCATCTCGTGAACGATTACATGACATAAATCCGCATAATGAAATTATCCTAATATATAATGAAGTTACGCATGTGTATGAGGATATTTCTTTAAGCTAGTGTCAATAATTGCACAAAACGCTTCTGTATTGTCTTGGTACCATGTATCAAATTCTTTCATGTACGTTAATGCCTCTTTCACGTCTTCTTTGAGTATATCGAAAGGGAGAGCTTCTTCCATGTACCAACGGGTATATTGGAAGGGCACATATATAGAAAGGTTTAGTATATTGGGTGACAAGATATAGACTTGGAGACCGTATACCGGAGTAATAAGAGCCTCACCCTTTGTTAGTGAATTCATAAAATGAGCACTAATGCCCCTAAGTTCTTTCTTCTAGACTCACAGCTCCTAAGAGGAGATAACTATGCTGCATGGAAAACTAAGATCAGAACACAACTTGAGTTTGAGGAGATATGGCTAGTTGTGGATGGTTCAGTAACTAGATAACTAGATGATGCAAATCAAAAAGGTAATTTGACAGGGCCAAAGTCATAATATTGTTTTTAGTATCAGATGAAGTGCAACCCCATATTTGATATGCCACATCATCCAAAGAAACGTGGGATAAGTTGAGCACAATATATGAGGCCAAAAATAAGAACACGATTCTGAATTTGCAGACTCAGTTACACACTGAAATTCAAACAAATGAGAAAGTAGAAGCTTTCTTAAGAAGAGTTATAGAATTAAGGGCTTCACTTCTAGCCCTAAGAGAGGAGGTCACTGATACAACTCTCGTTCCCATTATTTTGAGAGCACTCCCTCCTTCATATCACATTTTTGTGACAACACTCAACTTTTCGGATCAAACAGTTTCTTTTGACAAGTTAGTGAATCTACTACAACAAGAAGAAGCTATGTACAACAAAGATGATGAAGAGGAGTAGGCACTATCTTCTCATCAAAAAGGAAAAGGAAAAGGAAAAGGAAAATTTCATTCCTCTCAAATTCCCAAAAACAACATCAGCATCAACATGGGGACAAGAATAATAATAAATGTCCTATCTGCAATAAAGGACATGATATAAAAGATTGTTGGTACAATACATTAAGAAAGGTTCATCAAGTAATTATGGACCTCAAAATCAACAATCTCATAAGGGACATTCACACTACAATCAAGGGCATAAGAAGGGGAATTGGTGAAGAAAACCCCATCAGCAAGGAAATATAGTTGAGCAAGAAGAACATTCAGAACATGAGGACTTCTTGTACACTGCTCATTCCAGTGAACCATCCACGTCTTCTAGTGATATTTGGTATGTTGATTCAGGAGCCACTCAACACATGATTGGACACGAGACTGGTTTACTATAATGAGGGAGACATCTTCGAAAACCATGTTTTGCTAGATGATGATTCTTCTTGCAAAGTACGTGGGATTGGGAACATTTCTCTACTGTTGGTTCACATAATTATAGTTTATCTGATGTACTATATGTCCCCTGGTTAACAAAAATCTATTATCGGTAAGTCAACTTCTAGATTACAACTTGAAGATTGAATTTGATAGTAATTCTGGAAAGAAAATGTGTTTAATTCGAGACAAATCACAAGGCTCGAAAATTGTTGCAAAAGCCTCCAATGTGGGATGTATGTTCTTGAATTTTTCCACAGAGATGATCAGGCACTTGTGGCTAAGAATTCTTCATCAACATAGTTATGGCATCGGAGACTTGGTCACATCAATTTCAAGTATCTCAAAACACTTCACCGGTACAACATGGTGAGAGGCTTACCATCTCTCCAGAAGGATACAGATAAGTGTCTTAACTACCTAACAGAAAAACAACATAGAGCTTCATTCCAGAAGAGTACTTATCGAGCTCATGGTAAGCTTGATCTGGTTCATACTAATCTATGCATTCCAATGCAACCCAATCATTCTGAATTCAATACTTCATGCTTTGTGTTGATGACTATTCAAGAAAAATGTGGATATATTGTCTTCGTAATAAAAGTGATGCTTTTGAGACCTTCAAAAAGTTCAAAGTGGCTGTAGAGAATGAGACTAGTCTGCACATCAGATCTCTCCACTTAGATCGAGAGGCAGAATTCACCAATGTGAATTCAAATCCTACTTACAATCTCATCGATTCGTCGATAGTTTCCTCCTCCACACACACCGCAACAAAATGGTGTTGTTGAGAGAAGAAATCATACTATCATGGAAATGGTACGTTGCATGATCGATGATTCTAGACTAGCGAAGACATTTTGGGCAGAAGAAACAAAGACAAGAGTTTATTTCTTGGACAAAGTGCCCATAATTTCTCTTGATGGAGTAGTGCCACAAGAAGCATGTTCATAGAGGAAGCCATCCATTTCACACCTCAGAGTATTCAGGTTGCAAAGCAAACATGCACATACCCAAGCAAAACAAAAAGAAATTATATGCAAAGTCATAAAAACTCATCTTCATTGGCTACAAGAAGAGACACTTGGGTACATATTGATGGATTCAAAGACTTGGAAAGTCTATACCATTAGATATGTTGAGTTATTTGAGAAGAAGGAAGTAGAGACTCCTCCTCCGACTCACGATGTAGATATTCCACCCGTTGTAAAAATAGAAGTTGATGTTCTTGCAGATTATGATAGTGATGATGAGGACGATGGTGATCATCGAGATAGAACCATGACCCACGGGAGTAGTACAACCTATGCCCAAGTGGTATATTATCATGATACGAGATGAGAAATTGGATGCTCCATCGAATCATCCACCACTAAACCATGGACTCACAGTAAAGCGCGAGAAGAAGTAAACTTTTCTTTGATGAGTAGAGTTATTGAATCTAATGAGCTCTCTATTATCTAGGAAGCGTTATAGTCAAAATCTTGGAAAGATGCCATGGATGTTGAATATAAATCAGTGATGAAAACAACACTTGGCAACTTGTCGATCTTCCACTAGGGAAGAAACCCATTGGTTGTAGATGGATATTCAAAACAAAGTACAAAGCAGATGTGACCATAGAAAATTATAAAGCAAGACTGGTAACAAAGGGGTATGCATAGAAGGAAGGCATATATTATGAGGATACATTTTCTCCCACAACTAAGATCAAAATGATTAGGATGATCTTTTCTCTAGTTGCACAGTTTGGTTGGAAATTCCATTAGATGGACGTGAAAAGTGCCTTTCTAAACGAAGATCTACAAGAAGAAGTCTATATGACTCAACCTGAGGGATATGTTGTACTTGGAGAAGAAAAAAAGGTATGCAAACTCAAGAAATATTTGTATGGCCTTAAAGAGGCACCCCGAGCTTAGTACATAAAAATAGATGAGCATCTCGTACAACATGGATTAGTCGAAATCCTGTGATCCCATTATTACCTCAAAAGCAAGGGGGAGATTATTGTTGTTATTGTTTACGTCGATCATCTAGTTATCACAAATAGTTTAGTGAAGATGATCGATGCAATGAAGAAAGATCTTAACTAACCGTTCGACATGACATACCTCGAGCTCATGCACCACCGTCTTGATTACAAGTATGGTATAAAGATATTCACATATTTGTTTCTCAGTTGAAATATACCAAGACAATGCTCAAGAAATTCAGGATGATGGATTGCACACCTATTGCTACACCTATGGAGACGAGACTGTAGTTATCTCGTTCAGATCCATCTCTTGTGGTAGATGCAACTCTCTATCGACAGTTAATTGGGAGTCTCATTTACCTCACATACACTAGACCAGATATCAGCTTTGCAGGTGAGCTATCGTTTCGAGTTCATACAGAAACCCAAAGTTTGAAATTGGAAGGCAACAAGGCGAATCTTGAGATATCTCAAGGGAACAATAGATCTTGGTCTAGAATACAATAAGAATGATCAATTCTTCTTGAATGGATATTCATATTCAAATCATAGGCAACATTGATGACAAGAAATCCACTTTTGGATTTGTATTTTTTTGGGATTTGGAACGATATCATGGGGAAGCAAGAAACAACACTTTGTTTCTCATTCTTCTACAGAAGCTGAATATCATGCTACATCTGAAGTTGTCTGTGAAGTGATATGGCTACGTTGCATACTGGAAGGACTTGGAATACCACAGCAAACCTACCACCATGTATGTAGACAATGAAGGTGTTCTCAAACTTGTTCGCAATCCAGTGTTTCACAAGAGAACAAAGCACATTGAGGTACATGTTCATTTCATACGCGAGCATGTCTTGAAACACAATATACAACTTCATTTTTTCCCTACAAATTTGAACAACGAGCAAATATCTTCACAAAGTCACTTGCATGTGACAAGTTCAAGTTGTTCAGAGAATTCCTATCCTCATCCCTTGAGGAAATGTAAAATTAAGTGGGGAAATGCTAGTAAACTAGGTTAATTTATGCATTTACTATGGTAATTGGTTATAGTTAGGTAGGTAAAATGTTTTGTAATAGTTGAAACGATGTTATTTGGTTTATTGTAATCACAGATGTATTGTTATATGGTTTTATAACCATATTTATCATTTTATAAAGTCTCGTATGTATATTGTTAATTGGTTATATTTATATAACCATATTGTTGTTCACGATTATGTATATTTGTTGTCATGAAAATGTGCAACAGAAAATTAATAATTTTCAAGCATGGCAACGATAACCCCGTGCCAATTTTTTTCAAGTTTTACTCTTCTGAAGCACCCCGGGTCTACCTAGTCAGCCAAGGACCTCCCAATTGATGTTAACTCAATCCGTGTAATGGTACCCAATTTTATGTCCATCCAATTCCCCTAGGTGATTTAGGAAAGAAAATTCAATCCCCTTAGGTGATTTTAGGAATTTGTGAAGAATACCAAGTTTTGGGCAGTTTTGGGAAGGGCTACCACTGGCCTTCCTAGGACTAGTGCACCCCTTGAAGTAGAAAAAGGATAAAAACTCACCATGGAGGAGTATTAAAGTGCTAAAAATGTTTTGGAGTTTATTTTGGAAGATTTAGGGAAGTTTTGGAGGTTTTGGAGCCGATTCAACGAAAGCGGGTTTTGGGCCTAAACAAGCATGCACCGTGAAAAGGGACCTAAACTTCAAAGAAATATTTTGGGAGCTCCATATTTATTTGTAATCCAAAAAAGTACCTATGGAAATTATTTTCAATTATTTACATGATGGAAAAATAGGACTCCTCGAAACCCCATACTTTTTTCTAGGCAACTCATTCTTTTGCACGAAACAAGAGGTCCTGGGAAAAAGGAGCCAATTTAAGGTGTTGAAATCATAATTGATAATTTTAACAGTCACCATTCTTCTCAATAGGCATTCTACAGTCAAAATCATATAAATAAGTGCCCAAAACTCATCCAGAGCTCAAGATATGGCCTTTACAAGTCAACTCTCAAGGTACACTCTTCGACACTTAGTCAAATTTTTGATGGGACACGTGGCACCCTGTGGTTAAGGTGAATTTTCATGTCCCTTATGTCCCTTTTTCATAGGGAAAAAGGGGATAAAAATTTCACCAAGCCCTTTTTAGCCCTCGTAACACCAACTTGACCTCATGGATTGCCAGTTTAGCCCCGAGGCTAGTTGGAGCCTTTCCTCTCACTACACGGATGATTGCCAAGTGTCACGATGAGGCGCGAAGTGGAAATTGATGTCCCATTTGTCCCTTTGGCCAAAGGGATGAAAGGGACACAAAAATGTGCCCACCCAGGAAGCCTCATGGTTTCTCATATGACCAAGTCTCAACCCCTGTGAGGAGAAGGTAGTCAAAATAGGTCTCGATCTTCGTCGGACGACACGGAGCTCCGTAAGGAGTTAGGAGGCAAAAAAATACTCATCAAAAATCTGAGAAGATCCTCTAAAATATGGTGAAATAATATTTTTCACAAAACCTTGGCATAATAGGTCTCAGTAATCAATTTTTGATAGGCTTAGGTAGTGCACAAAGCCGAAAAAGCACTGAGCTTCGGGAAGCGATTCCGGGAGCTCTAGAAGAGTTAAGAGCTAAACAAGACATCGTTGAAAGTAATCAAAGACATAAAATATGGTGAAATAAAATTTCCACAAAACCATGGTGCAATAGGTTTGTAATCAGTTTTTTCATAGGCCTAGGTAGTGTATAGAGCCAAAAAAGATCCTGCGCTTCGGGAAGCGATTCCGGGAGCTCTGGATGGAGTTAGGAACCAAACAAGACATCATTGGAAAGGGAATTCTAATCCCTACAAGATGCTGAATTTTATTTTTCACAACACTTTGGTGCAATGGGTATGCAAGAATTTTTTCGCATGTATAGGTGGAGTACCAGATCAAAATTCCAATTTTTCAGGGATCAAATCATTCAGGTGGAGTACGGATGGAGCCCCTCTAAGCCTCGAGGTCATTCATGTGACCCTCTATAGTAAAAATTTCCTGCCCCGAGGATCTAGTGGAGCCAAATTCTTGACCGGATCTTCACTAAGTGTCACTGAGGCGCGATGTGTAAATTGATGTCCCTTTCGTCCCTTAATGCTAAAGGGACATAAAATTACGCGCCCCTGAATGCAATTTTAAATGTTTGAAATCTGAAACTTAGCCATTTTTCCCACTTCTTCTTTTCACAATTCACCCTGCCATTGCTCTGTAACTTGTCCACCATCGTTTGCTCATACCCAGATCATTGATGCTTTGAACCAACTCTACCACAACAACTAAACACTCAAATCCATGAAAACATACAAGTTTTAGAAGATATCTTGATCGGAAAAGCTGAAGAAATGAAAGACGAGAAGAAGAATGAAGATCTTCACCTGAAAACTCTCATTGTCGTGAATCGTAAAATCTTCATATCTTTCAAAATACAAGTCGATTGAGATGTTGTCTTTTGCAGACTTTCTCATTTTTCAAGACGATCAAGATGCAACAAACAGGAGGTCAAATGGTGCCCTGAATCATTTGTTCCAACAAAAATCCCATTTCATGCCCTAGCTCACGTTTGTTGGATTTCTCAACAATCTGATGGTCAGATCGAGCTAAAAACTTGCACACATACTCCAAATGAAAAACCTATCACAATGGAGTTGATTTCATCACAATCGAGACAAAAACCAGACCTGTAAATTTTGAGCTCCATTAATGGCTGCTATGGCGGCTTCGTGCTCAAAGCCACTACCAGAAAAAAATTTAAATTTTATTTCCAAGCATTCTAGTGGGCGAAATCAAGTGAAATTTGGAGGATGTGACCGTGACGATGAGCCGAGTCGAAAAAATATGTTCCATTGCAAACCGAGCAGTGGAAGTTCATTTTCTAAAAATAGTAAGTTTTCCTATACATACTTGCTATGTTTGGGAAGTCACCATCAAAAGCGGCTATGGAAAAGGCAAAGTGTGCACTGAAGATCACCAGGAAGCCAAAATGATTGTCCGGAGTGGAAAACAGTGAAAATGACCACTTACTAAAAATAGTAAGCCCCTATATGGGTGCTTACTAAAAATAGTAAGTCACCTTAAGAAGTGGTCGAGGCAAAGGCACTGTGCGCAAGAGTGAAAGAGGGATTTCATCACATCAAGATGGTCAAGAAGAGGTAAAAATCACCTCTCACCAAAAATAGTAAGTCTTCCATCTGGGCACTTGCTATTAATAGTAAGTTACACTCAAAGGGCAGTTTTGGCACAATGGGACATAGAGGGGTAATCATTCAAGTCAACATCATCATTATGGATCATCATAGGAATTTTTCACAGAGCATTCGAGATCCTTCTTAGGGAACTCGACATTATTTTTCGACACTCACTACTTGGTTCAGGTCACACGTATATCATGTGCAGGGTGGAAGTTGCGATCATCGATGAAACAATTCATTCAACTCGCAGATCGGTTATGAATTCCTATCTCTTTGGAAAGGATCTTTATGAGTCAATGTTCGTGGTCATCAGTGAAGTCATTCGACAAGTGTTTTTGAACACTTAAACCCAAGGTGTCCTTGAACCATCCAAAGGAGCTTCTCAAGGTGCAAAGAGTTTGGGGATTTAGAGATCGTCATGTTGGTGCATTCCATCAAGTCATCTAGGAGTTGTGGATTTCATCAGAGGTAGATTATTTGTCATCGGCATTTCTTTCCCCCTTCTTCTTACTTCTCTCTCTCCTCTCTTCTCTCCCCTACTTCCTCTCTCCTCCATGTTCTAATTCTTCGTTGGGGGTGCACTTTTTAGATGTCCTTTAATGAAATAAAAATGACTTTATGTTTCTAATGTAAAAGTCACCTTTATGTTATACAAATGGATTAAATATTCTCCTAGAAGTAGAAAAGTTTTAAGTTGCATGTGAGGACATATGAAAAGCCATTGGGAATGTAGATGAAGAATCACCTCTCATTTTATAAATTGTAAAGGCCTTCTCTTTTCAAGGGGTTGGTGATTTATTTTGTAAACTCAAGAATGTATTGAGAGAATGAAGGAGATAGCCAAATTCTTCCATTCCCTCAATCTCAAATTTCCTCTATTTCTCCAATATGTACAACCTTTGTTTGAGCAATCAATACAAGAAGGAGATTCTAGCTTTCTTTTACTAAGGGATTTATTGATACTTTGTGCTCATTAAATTCTATTTGGTCTTATTATTACTTACAAAGTTGTTTCCTCTTAATTTTAGTGCATGTGATTTGGTTCCTCTTAATTTTAGTGCATGTGATGAAAATTCCAACTAGTGTGTGTAGGAATATGATTTTCTACCTGTAACATTAGTTCTCCTACCTCTTTTTCAATCCCCTTTCTCGATCTTCAGAAAAAGTATTCCCTAGTAAGAGATTGCTAGCTTTGTCGTAGGGTCAGTGGAGTGCACTGTTGGATCCCCGACCATAAGGCCACCCAGAGAAAAATCACTTTCACTCGCACATGCATATATAACAACTACACCGGTTAAGTAGAGGGACTTAGACTCCCAAAGCAAAGGATAAGAAACACACAAATTTGTACCCCAACAAATTTTCTCGCCAACAATATTGTTGCACACTGCATAATAATTATTTTGTTTGTACTCACTATATAATACCTATAAGTATTGCAACCCTCCTTTATAATTTGGTTTTTACTGCATATAAGTAAATTTATGAGGCTTCAGCATCCCTCTTCTACAATTTTAGTGATGGAAATTGTAAAACCTTCAAGAACATTGTCCAAGAAATGTGAGATAATGGAGATCTCGTCTTGACAACCCCGACGTGCCGACAAATCAAAACCTTCATATCTTTAAGAAACCTTTCCCAAATCATACCCCATCATAAAATCAAACTTCGAGATACCTCTACCGGTGATACCAATGTGCGTAAGGTTCACGCCGTGTTTGACACAATACCTATTCCATCTAGCCAGTTTCTTCCCGTAGCGTCTATCAAGGAAATTCTTGCACAAACTCCTCTACCCACGGAGGAGCCTATCACACCTACTCCTCTACCCGCATTGGATATTATCACACCTACTCCTCTATCCACCGATTAGCCTATTACACCTACTCCTTTACCCATGGAGGAGCCTACCCCACCTATTTATTTAGCTACCGTAGAGCTTATCTTGCATGTTCCTCTACCTAAGGAGGAACCTATCTCACCTGTTTCTCTACCCAAGGAGGATCTAACCCTATCCACCTTTCTACCTAAAGAGGAGTCTACATTGCTCATTTCACCTTCTCATCGACCCATAGAGGAGCCACTCTTATCTAATCTTCTTGTAGGTGATGCTTCTCCCGTGGTCTTCCAAGATCGTGTAAACCTTTTTACATCATTACTACATACTGAATAAGAGGTGAAAACCTTCCCTATATCATAGGACTCACCTTTCTGGATGGCTTTCACTACTGGTTTGTCGTCTTCTAAACAAAACCATTCTCACATTTGGTGGACCAATTAGATTATGTTGATTACTCCACACTCTGGGGAGCCTTCGACTCCTAGTATCCACCCAAATGCAGATGTTGTCCCTAGATACCTCAACTATCTATCCTAAGGTATTCAAAGCAACTAAAACCATAATACCCGAGCCGATCATATCAACCCCTTCTTCTTCATCCTCGCCTTCACCCAAACCCCTATCTACACCTAAACCTACCACTTCCTCAAGGACCCTACCCACACCTAGCCTACTCCATCTCGTAGTGAAACTAGAGTTGTCTACTCAACCACCACCTATCACACATAAAAACCCACATCTAAGAGGAAGACCCAACCTCCTAGGCCTCGTACCCCGGTCTCCGCAACGCTTTCTCTTTCACCTTTTCTTCTACCTTCTATCCTAGGCCCACACCCTTCCACCTTGGTCAAGTTACCTCTTCACCAAGGGAAATCCAAGGCACAAAAACCCACACCCACACCTTCACCTCCGTCACCTCTTTTGCCCACATCTTCTCCATTACCTACAACCACACCATTGCTAACACCGTCACTCTCACCTTGGCTTATTAGGATACCCCCACCCTCTTCATCTCCTTCTACCTCGCGTACCCTCCTTCACCTTTACCCAATAAGGTGCAACCTAAAACGAAACCAAAACCTTCACTATCTGCCAGAAAGGTAGTCACACCTACACCACCTCCAGAAACACCTCCCCAATGAAAATCACCTACACCTTCACCCAAGCCCACTCTGAATTCTCACTGTGATCCATTGGCAGGGTCCTATGCTAGCATCCTCACTAGGTTGTTAGAAACCTCTACTATCTCACTACCACCTTTTAAGCCTTATGACCCGCTCAAACCCAAACCAAGTAGGGTTTGACGACAACAAAATCTACACATATCATCGCTCACCGGGGCATAATATCAAGGTTGTAAGGCCCTCAAAAACATTTTTCAACTCTATACTTTGAATGGTCTCTTCGATGAAGATGACTGTTGGAGAAGAATTCCATTCCCCCTTCGCCTACCACCCTACAAAGCTAGCCCTCTATCTATTCAAAGAAGATTTACCTACATCTCCACGATCATCTTTTCCTCCAATATTTGAAATAAATATGATCCACGTAGCCACTCAATCGTAGAAAGATAAAGGAAAAGAGAAAAAGGTAGCCCATCCAGTGCACCTTCACCATGTTATTCCACCTACACCCTCCTCCAAGGTAACCTTCTGTAAGTTGGCTTATCCTATTTCTGACAGAGTCACACATCACTCTATGATTAAACAGCTTCATCAATCTCCTCTCGAAGATGTCACCGTATGACCTAATTCAAACCTCCGAGTCTCATCATCGACCCTCATTGAGGTCTTACAATCTATAGAGGTTGCACTAAATGATCCTACACCTATAGCCACCATTTTTACCCCTCATCATATGGTTACCCTCACCATTCCACCTCAAACGTCTACCTCCATTAATTCTCCTCATGTTTCTGCTTTGTTAGTTTTTCTAAGTCGAGATTGCCCCTCTACAATCGGATGACCCCGATCCCGCCTCTTCATCACCGCCTACATCAATGATATTCACGTTTGATGCATTATGATTGATGGAGGTGTCGTCATTAATATCATTACTTCCCATGTGTATGAAAAAATGCACATACCCACCAACCGCATGCATAAATACCTTATTATGTTGTGTTCTTTCAATGATTTTAGGACTTCTACCCTTGACACCGTCATCCTCCACATCCACGTGGGTCCCCGCACTAGTTTTGAACTTTTCTATTTTCTTGAGGAGAATTTTAAAATAACATGTTGTTTGACCGACCACGGATTCGCAACATGGGGTATGTACCTTTAACCCTTCACCGTTGCTTAAAATTTTAATATGAAGGGCACCCTACACCATTCAGCCGATCCTTCACCTTTTAAAACCTACAAAAATGCTCTACCAACAAAATAATGTCCTTATTCCACCAAGGTATCTACCACCTCTTCTCGCTTCATCTTCTTCTGCTACCTCATCTACCACTGCGCTACAACATCTTCCATAGCTAGCCCATCTACCAACCCACCTATTTCACTAGAAACTGAGGCCCCACCTTCTCTAACTTTGAGTAGCTCATCCATCCCCGCTACCCAAGTACCGACCTCTGACCCTTTGGAGTGTGTTTTCCAACGTATTTCACTCAAAGAGTACCACCTCGTATAACGTAGACACTTTCCTTACTCCTCGGAGTATGGAACCCTTCGTTAATACCCACGTTACGATCGTCCCGAGGAGAGGTTTTTCCATACGGTCCTCCCCACCTTCGCACCAACCTAACATATGGGGACTTGACACTTCTTCTTATTCTCTTGAACCACCTATCCAAACCCAACCTTTCTCATATGATTTCCAATACCTCACCAACCACTGCTTCACCCACACTTTTCTTCATTGATGTTCTGGGAAGGACTTTGGCTTTGGTCTTTACAAGCAAGGTCATCACACAACCATACCTTGCACCACCCGAAAACACAAAGATCGTCATGGTATTGAATTTTCGAGGAGCCTCCTTCTAAAAAGGCCCAAATTAACCTCATAGAGGAAGATAAGCCTTCCCCACCTAACTCACCTACCACAATGCCTTCACCCACAAATTCCATGGATCCAAAATCCATCCCTCCTAACTTTTTTCATGAACACCATTTCTTTGGTACCTCTAACCTATCAATGTGATGGTGAGGTTCCCTCTTCCCTTCCTTTTCTTTATCTTAACATGATCAATGATGACACACCTTATATCAATGTCATTCAATATTAGGACGATGATTCTATTTCACCTATTTAGGTGCAGATGATTCTTACATTCACCAGTCATTACCTTCTGAGACACAAACCATGCTTTGAATGAATCAACAAAGTAGAGATCAATATTCACACTCAAGATGACCCTCAAATTCTAAAGATAGGCCAATCTTTAAATTTTGTCGAACAAGAAGCCTTCACCTCTTTCCTCCAAGATCATAGCAACACTTTTGCTTGGTCTTATGCCGCTATAGAGTTTTTATCATATCAACATAGTTTTCAGTAGTTTACACAACGGTTTTCACATAATAGACACAATCCTCTAGCAATCAACATGCATGCTATCTCATTTTTTCTATTTTGCACTAGATTGAACTGGAAAAAGTAGGACCACACCATCTGCGCAGTGGTGTACAAATTTCGGGAAATTGATTAAGGGTAGAGAATAACACTAGACCTTTCTCCCAATTAATTTTTCTGCCATGGCATGAGATCACCCAAAAAACTCATACTTAACATGAGATCACCTAAAAAACTTGTTCTTATCATGATTTCACCTTAAAAACTCACTCTTTTACAACGTTTTAGGACACTTTCTATCATTTTTACTCATCACGATCAGTGCACATGTTCCTTTTCACATTTTAACATACTTTTACATGTTTTTACATACTTGGATCAAATTTTTCATATACACGACTTTGACTACTCTTTTTCTCTTCTTTTTTATAGGTCCATCCTTATGAGAGGTAGCAATCACATCATCGAATCGATTAAGTGACAATGAAAACAGTACAACACGGTACACACATTATGCTTTTCACCCCTAGGGAGTCACTTCCTCTTTCCTAGCTTAGCTTCCATGCTTCATTTTTATCACTTCACGCTTTTTCTTGTCTCCTCAACACACTTTCGCCATTGATCTACATGGTTATTAGGTATGCATCTCTTATCTACTTTATGTTATCGAGTATTCACTCAAAAATATAAAGTGGGGGCAAATGTAGACACTAAATCATGCACTTTGGGTACATTTCTAGGTCCTAGTCACATATTACTATTCATATGATTCCTAAGTGAGAAAAATATTAATTGACAATTATCTTTGGCCTTTTTTCCGTGTTTCATGTTTTCTTTCTGGAATCTTACATCCAACAACCCAGTTGATACTTTACTACTTTATCTTTTATGAATTTGGAAACCAATGCCTAGATAGAACGTTAAGACCGAGGCACTCTCATCCTTTTGGGTGCCCCACCTCTCTTTACTTTAATCACTCATTTTGAGCATCTTTTATCTTTTAGGCATCTTATTTTCTTATGGATCATCTTTCCAGTTGTTAATTGTGAAATTCAACTAACGAAATCAAATAAATATAAAGCTATGTGACCATAACGAGTGACCAAGCTCTAAGCATCTACTATCATCACCTACCTTTGTTGCATCCAAAGGCATTTCAAGAGCATCAAAGAATCCATATAAAACTCACTCAAGGGACAAGGGACACAATTTTATTCATACACGCATAGGAGGGGAATTTCATTTTTCCATCCACACATCTACTTACATTGCTACATCTAGCTATTGCTCACTATTAAGTGCATCTTGCACAAGAGCCACCTAGCGCACAATTCTTCCACAAACACATGAAAACTACATGGAGTCTGAAATATAGTGCAACACTCGATTGTAAGCTCACTCTATTGGGTGACCATCAGGTCAATCTGACTCCCCATTTAAATATTTTTATTTTTAAGATTTGATGTGTTTTGGGGTTTTACAGAGATCATTTTTTTTTATAGGTTACTGAAGACCTCTGTGGACATAATGTGATAAACAATGAAGGGTAACAACATAGAAGTGACACAAGAAAAATCATTCTCTGAGGTTCTACAAAGTCATGGGCATTCAAAAGTAGTCTATAACACCTAAAAGCCCATGACTTGATCTAGATGCCCCATTCTAGGCATATCGACAATCGCACAATTTTCTGAGCACATTTGTGAAAATTTCCTCCTCTTGTTCGTCAGTTTTCTTGTCAGTAGACTTCGGGATCAATTGTGAAATCAACTAAGTCTTCCATTCCCTCTCTTACACCTAGGGTTGTGATTTCATCTATCTTATTGCTAGGGTCATATCTATACTTCATTACTTATTATTGTGTTGTGACTTTGTAATTAGGATTTCACAAATTTCAATATTTGTTAAATCAAACAATACACTGAGAAATTTGGGCATGCAAGATGTTTCACAAATCTGGTAGGTTACATTAATAATTCATTGTTGTTGAGTTGTGGTATCACCATAAAGTGTTGAGCAGTCTATATGCTTAAAGGACCAAGACAAAGTGTTCCAAGTCTTGAAATATGGATATGATCAAAAGAATTATGAGAAATTAGGTATAAAGTTGCTCATCAATATGAAGATGTAAGTGCTCTTAGTCCATGATGGTTCAAGGGATAAGTTATAATGTCTCAACTCGAGAAAGAATGGTATGACAAAGGAATTAGATGTTTTATCTCATCTAGCATATCATGATGAAGCATGATCTAGTTGGCAATGCACAGTGATTGGGAAACTTCATGATTAATTTGTATGAAGATTATTTAGGTATGTTTTTTTAATGTAATTCAAGAAGGTAGTTTGACTATTTGAGTATAGTTTATTTAAATTTGTGAATTAGTTATATTATTTAGGTCTATGATGCCTATAATGTTATGACTCGATTGTGTATAGAGAAAATGTGCATGAAGAATTTGATGGTAGACTAGTGTGGTTATTTGGAGCTTGAATAGAAGAAGTATAGTGATTGGTTTGTATGACCAATCTTTACTTGATCCTATATGAGCAACTTGAATACCTAAAAGGACTATTGTTATGTTAATTAGGTTATGATTAAGAATGTGAGTTTGAAAATAGGTTTGATAGAGATTTGTCATGGTAGATCTTGAAGAAAAGATTAGTTGGCAAGGATGATATGATTATGCACGAGTGTTAAAGTTCACAAGGTATACATTTGGTCATGAATTTGTGTCCTATGATCTCGAAGGAAGGGTAACAAGTGATTAAGTTAGAACTTTGGGCATGTATAGTGTAGAACCATGATGCAGGTATTGTGTGTAAACTGTGTCAAGTCACAAAGAGTCTAATTGTTCTTTAAGATATCAAGAGAAGTAGGATTGGTCTCGTAGGAAAATGGTTAGCATGGTATAAGGTATGAAAAAAATTGCATTGTGTTTCTCATTATTTTAAGGTATATGAGGAACCATTTGAGCGCTTTATGAAGCTAATAGCGAGGTTCTAATATTGGTTGAAAAGATCTCACAAGAGCATGAGAGTATAAGTTTTTACAATTGGAATTAGTTATAAGATATGAGGGGAGATGAGAAGAGCTCTAAGAGTATGCAAGTTATGCCAAGAATGTATTTAAGGGGTTAATACAAGTTGCGGATGCTTTGACAAAGCCAAGTGTGGAGTCATGATAAGGAGTGGAATGTGCTTATTTCTAGAAGGATTTTGATGGCTTTGTAACAAAAAGTGTAAGGTATGGTTGTGTTGTTTGAGTACTTATTTTTATGCATGAGTTAGAGTTTACTCAATCAAAGAAGGATGCCCCAACTTTGGTTGATAAGGTTAATATCAGGTGCATCAAAAGGGCAAAGTAAGATGATTTGCTTATATCTAGGTGTCATGTTTGAGATGCCTAAAAGTCGAGGGAGTTTTAAGTTTGTACTTGTAAGAATATGTGATTGAAGATGGTATAGGTAAGCATGCATATAGGGGGATAATGTGATGCTCTTAGTTCTTGAATTTATGTACTTACATAGGTGGAGCTGTGATTTCTCTTGTGTTGCTTTATGATTGTCAAAACAAAGATAAAAAGGCCAAATTTACCTGATTTGATTTGGTTGATATTTCCAACTAAAAGGTGAGCCTAATGTGATATCGAAGAATAAGTTGTAGGTATATGTCTTTTTCATTTATGTCAAAAGGGGGAGATTTAACTCGATGACATAAGAAGTAACTTAGGGGGATATTGAGCTATTTGTGTTTTGTCATCAATGGATTTTCCATAAATGACAAAGGGGAAATTGTTGGCATTGTGTTATCATTAATGTAAAAAGAGGGAGTATGTGGTGTTTTCATTGTTGTCTGAGGCATCATTGATGCAAAATGAAGTAAGAAACATGAAGGTTGATTGGTAGTATCTCAAGTTGAGTTTCTTGGTTTTAGTGATGTTTCATGGTGTCTTGAGCGGTGTGGTTTATCACAGAGGTATGAAAAAGGTAGATAAATGTTATGACGATGTCATGATGATTATTGAAGGATATTTTAGGTTGATGTTGGAGCTAAAACTTGCAACATCCTAGATCAGGTTTAACTAGGGTGTTGAGGCAACATGAGACCATCTCCAAGTTGTGGGACCTTGTGCACTTGAGACAAACCTCCGGAGAAGGCTAGTTCCTATAGTTATTTCTACTGTTATAACTACTCCTAATGCTGAAACCAAATTCTAAACTAATCATGCCAAGGGACCAGAGTTAAAGTGATGCAAAAATGGAAAAATAATCTAAGAGAGGCGATAACACCAAAAGAGGGGGAAATGAACTCAGTTGGCTTAAGCAAAAAGGAAGGAAAATATGCACAGAGAGGATTGACATGTGCATCACAGACTATAACACATCCTCACATTCATTTTCATGGGGCACAATAAGAAAAGGAACTTGCAAGGGCTTTAATGGAGCACAACAAGCACACAATGCAAGAGAGAGGCAAGGAGAAACAATAAAAATAAATTACGGCAGAGAATAGCCACAAAACTAGCTTTCATTACGTCCAAAATACACAATGATTACAATGGCGTATGAGGCCGATATCCACATGCAAAATCTAGATATGAAGCTCTGACTTAATATGTAGGAATCTGAAGTCCTTAGCAAACCAAAGGGTTCAACAACCTTTATAATGAGCCTATCTCTTACATTTATAAAAGGAGAGAAGAGGAAGAGAAGGAAGAGGGAAACTCAAACTTGCAAGTTCAACCACCAACAACAAGCCCTCCTATAATGTTGTCAGATGCACCTCCTCATGTTTGTTTTTCTTATTGGATAAGAAAGGAGGGAAAATCATATCAAATCTGGGTGGTTGGGTCGACTAGACTTGTGCATTGATGGCTAAAAATATGTTTCCCTGTTTCTCACCTACCAAATCCCACCATATTTTATTTTGAATGATTTGGAGTTTTGCTCACGTCAATTGATTTCCAACAAGACCAAAAGCACCTGAATCTGAGTGATGTAGCAAAAGTTATGACGATACGAAGATTTGCAATGCAATCTGGACACACAATGACATGTGGCGTCCACTAAAAAACTAAAGGATTGGCCAATTGTTCATTTATTTTTCATCTTTTTCCATGTGTCACGCATTAGCTCACTACAAGGATTCGGTGCTTGTTAGTGCACTTTGATAGGTTGTGTGTATCATACTTAAGTCTGATAGGTTTCACATGGGCATGTGATTGCGTGAGAAGAATGCGCAAGGAGCACGAAAGTAGAAGGTGTAAAAAAAGGAAAGTAGAAGTCATGGGTGCATATTTTTGAGAGACAAATATGAAAATGGGACACGGGCATTTAATTGAGAAACACACGGTAGAAGAGAGGAAGGGGCGCGGGAATGCATGAGGGACTTAGCCATATTTGAAAGGCAAGTCAAAGAGTGCACCTGTAAGGTGTGTAAACTGTTGGAAGGAGGCGGGTGCGTGAGGGAAATGGAAGAGGGTAGAGGAATGGAAAAATATGGAAAGTGCAAGAGGAGAAGAGTTCATGAGGGTGTGTGAGGAACTACAACTAAGGAAATTGTGCCAAGGGGACAACCAAAGTGTGCACAACCTACAATATTTGAACTTTAATGCCAGAATAGGGATGTAAGTTGTCAAAATATATAGGAGAGTTATTTTAGACAACATTTTGGTGACTTTCGGGGCCATCTTCTTGTTATATAAAAGATATCGTAGCCTTAGAAGCGTCCATTGGGCATGGAGTCACCTTGAAAATATGAAATTCTGATCTATCACTTGAAGAACCACCCATGAAATCACTTGAAGCATTGCTTGAACTTTATTTTGAATCCTATAAAACTAGTGAAAATTATTGGAAGATTATAAGCCAAACCGACATCCCTGGAATCAACAAAAGAGCATGCAAGAAGAAAGAACTATGTAGAAATATAACAATGTGCACGTAACGCACTTGGAGGAATTGAAACTACTCTAATATTTATAGTGATGTAAAGACTTAATGGAAGTTTTTGAGATAAATATCATTGACTGGGATTAGTAGCACGCCTCCATTAAGGTGGGACAACTCAAAAGAGTTATCCTCTTGCAAGAACTAATAGTATATGGGCCACTCTAAAGAGCATCAAAATTTGAATGGCGCCTGGTTTAGCTCTGTCATCCCATTTTAAACCAAGTCACCAAATTTGAAAGCTTGAGGCCTAGCCTTTCTATCAAACCATTTCTTTGTTGATTGTTGATGTTGTTCTAGCTTGATCATGGCAGAGTTTCTTAATTCTTCAAGTTCAACCAGATCTTCCATTCTGATTTCTCTTTGGTTCGTGCCCTCAATTCTAACTATTGGGTGAGCTCTAATGAAGGAAACTCAAGAGATAAAGGAAGTATGGCTTCCTTTCCATAAACAAGCTTGTAAGGTGAAGTACCTATTTCCTTTTTCACTATGATCCTATTTTCCCAGAGCGCATGCGAGACCTTTGTGTGCCATTGTCTCTGGTTGATATTCATTATCCGCTTCATGATTCTGATCAGGTTCTTATTAGTAGACTCAACCAAACCATTACCTGGGGTAATAGTTAGAAGAAGTCTTCAAGTAGATTCCAAGGCTTAGAGCCCAATCAGAAATTTTAGTACCAAGGAAGGCCTTTGCATTATCATTTATAAGGGTTTGAGGAATGCCAAACCTTTTTATAATTCCCTCAAGAAAGTTAAGGATGACTGAATCAGGTTGATCCTTAAGTGCGACAACTTCTGTCCATCTAGTCAAGTAGTCCATTGCTTGTCACACCCACTTGTGGCCCGTGCTCAAAGGAGGGTTGATCATGCCTATAAATTCAAGACCCCATTGCGTAAAATATTGATCCACTTGGATTGGTCAGAGGGGAAGCGCTATCAATTTCTTCTTTCTAGCAAAGAAAGTGCATTCTTTTCATTTTATGACCCATTTGTGCATGCTCTCATGAACATGTTAGGCCAAAAGCATATCATGCCTTGATGATCTTCATTGTTGTTTCTTTGGAAAAGAAGTGTCCACCAAAGAATCCATCGTGAAATTCTTCTAACACTTTATGAACTTGTGCACCATCAACACATCTCAACAACACGCCATGAATATTTCTTTTAAAGAGAACGCCATCAATCAACGCATATGGAATAAATTACAGCCTCAGATGCCTTCATTTTTCTTTACTCAAGCTAGGAGGGTATTCACCGTAGGAAAGTAATGTGATATTTCTTCATCTAATATGCATGCCATGGTTTTCATTTTACTTGGGTTCATCATGTGGGAGTTCTTAATCCAAAAACAATGAAGTCTCTTGATCATACTGCACGTCTTCAACAATTTACTTGCAGAGAGCGCGCTACCTCTAACCAACTTTGTGGCTTTGATAGTCACATCATACTCCATGATTTTGGTCACCCACCTTGCTCTTTTCTCATTGATTTCTGCTCCCATGATGAAGTCTCTCACACCTAAGTGTGAAACTAACACCTTGATATGATTTGTGGCGAGCATACTTTTGAACTTTTTAAATGCGTGCATGATGGCGAAGACATGTTTCTCTATGTGACTGTATTTCAACTCATAATCCTTTAGTGTTTGACTGAAGAAAGCCACTGGATGCTCCAGTCCTTGTTCATTTTCTTATGTCAAGACAACAACAACACTCACATCAGATCCATAAACATAAAGGATGAAATCCTTGAGTAATCTAATTAATGAGTGTTGGAGTGCAAGAAATTTCTTGCTTAATTTTGTTGAAACTTTCTTTTCTTTCTACTATCCACTTGAAGGTTGTATCCTTCTTGAGCATGAGGGTGATGGGCCTTACTAGTCCTATAAATTTAGGAATGAATCTCTAACAAAGTTGATTTTTCCTAGGAATGATTGCAAGGACTTCTTGTGTGCGCTGGAAAAGAAAGGGTAAGGATGGCTAAAATGTGCTTGAGATCATAAAGAATACCATCCTTAGAGACCACATGGCCCAAAAGCTTTCCTATTCCACATCAAAAAAATTGCACTTCTTGGGGTTAAGAGATACCCCAAATTCTCTACATCTCTCAAAGAATTTTTCTAGATGTGTCCATGTGATTTGTGCCCTATTTGAGAAGATAGTTATGTCATCTAAGTAAACTAGGATGAACTCATTGATATATCCTTTGAAGGCAATGTCCATGGCCCTTTGAAATTTTCAGACTGTATTTGATGACCAAAGGGAATATTTTGATATGTGTAGGCTCCCCATTTGGTCATAATGTTGTTTTGAATTGATCCTCTTCCTTGACCATGATTTGATTGAAACCGAATACCCATCCAACATGGAAAATATTTGCACACATGCTACCACATTCTACAAAATTTGTTCCATAGAAGGCAAAGGATAATGATCCTTTAAAGATGCCTTATTTAAATCTCTAAAATCAATGCAAAGTCTGATTTCACCATTCTTCTTACACACTGGAACAAGATTTGCGACCCAAGTAGAGTACTTGATGGGAATATTATCTTTTCCTTAATGAGTTTAGACAACTCTTTCCTCATGAGGGGCTCTATCCTTGGATTGATGGTATATATGCTTTTTGTCTGATGGGCTTGATACTAGGATCAAGGTCAATGGAGTGTTGAGAAACACTTGGATCAAATCCTTTCAAGTATTCATATTCCCATGAAAACATATCATCATATTTTTGACATAGAGATGAATACATGTTTTTACCATACGCACAATCCTTACTAAGTAGAAACTCTTTGTCACACGTAATAATAGTGAACTAGAACAATATCTTCTTCTTGTGTTGTGCGCATATAATTTTATTCATCCTTGAACTCATCATCGTGACTAAACATTTGCTCTAAGGTGACCACCCCTTTAGGAAACTTGTTTGTCTTTAGTTGGATCACTTGGTCACCATAGCTTGTCATGCAAGTCAACTTTACATGTTTGAAGAGAACTCAACTTCATTATGAATGAATTGGAAAATTTACATCATTGTCAAACACTTTCCAACTGGTGTTATTATCTAGAATAGATGGCCTGATCACCATATTTAACATGTTGTGCATTTCCTTTGATAAAATCCTCTGCATGGTGAAAATTTTGAACCAAGCGCAGCTACCTGATTTGATTCTTTGTTCATTTCTTGGCACCACCTGCAGATTTAGAGCATCAAAACCTTCAAGGAGGTCCCAAAATCTATGTTTATAAGCTTAAGCTATTTTCCACGCACTTGTTTTTAACCTAGTGAATAACTAACTCAGTGTTTCCAAAGATTTGTAGTGCCTTGACCTTTCTCTTTTTAGTAATGAGAAGACCATCCACCAACGCTTCGTATTCTGCTACATTGTTGGAGCATGAAAATCTAGTAACTTTGTACTATGCAAAAGAATAATTTCATCCTTCTTTAGATAAATGAGAACAACACCTACGCTAACACCATTTTTGCTTATGGAACCATCAAAGTATAACTTCCACGGACCAATATTTTCTTTGTTTTGTTTGAGCACGCGCGACAACACAACTTATTCTTCAAGGATGCAATAAGTACCAATCCTAGTTTCAAAGGCTTCAAGCTCTTCAAAGATATGGATCAAATTTGTGATGCCTCTCTTCCCACTCATCTAGCAATAAATTAGGAAAAGGAGGAGGAAATAGGTGGTCTTTAAAACTAAAACTTTTCTTGGCCTTCTTGGATTAGGCAATTAGCTTGGAGAGGGGATGGGTCATATGACTCAACATGATAGGAAAATATTGGCTCAACTTGTATGGTAAACCAGGTACCATACCTTGTTCTTAGTAACATATGGGACCAATCAGAAGACAAGTAACCACCCACTTTAGTAGTGAAATCTCTTGATAGACACAAGGCAAACAAAGGAGGTAGGTCAATGATTGACACATCTTGAGTTATTGTTAGGCTTGGACATGCATGAAGGGTTAACTCAAGATCCTTGATGAATCCTAGAGTAGTGACAGTTGAGCCATAAATTTATAAGACCCCTTTGACATAGGGGCTATACTTAAGGCCTAGGAACATCAACAATTTTCTTTGGCATAACAAAAGTACTAGCACTTGATTCAATCATACAATTGTGAACAAGGTGTTTGCCTATGATCAAGACATATAAAAGGGTGGGGTTTTGAAAACCTTACTTACTTGCTTCTCCTCTGCTTGACAGATATTAACAACAACATAAGGTTTTGGATAATTGGATCTGCGCGCGAAGTTGTGCGAGAGAGCTTCATGCAACAGTCACGCTAAGATGGAATGGCTAGGGCATCCCACATTATGACATTTACATTTGTATTCTTCATCTAGTCCACAATGTTGAATGGAAGGCCCATGGACTTATGCATTTGAGGCACAACAACATATTTTCTTGATTGTTTAGGTGTAGGCAAGGGCCTTAGCTTTTGCAGAGGCTTGACCTACCAAAGGAGGGGCACACACTACTTCTATTGGAGTGTTTATAGAATCTCACGTGTAAAACGTACGTGCCATGATTGTTCGGTTAATGAGCTATCATCCTTTTTTTTGAGAATTGGCTTATGTGGTAAGACTTGAAGGTTGCGTGCGTCGGAATCCAACATTCTCTTCTTGTACCTTGTGTTATCAGTAACTTGGGTGTGTAGTCTATTTGTAATATCCATAGCTTGGTTCATTGCACAAAAGTATTCAGAACCAAAGAACATAAGGTTAGCCTCAAAATGAATTTTGGGGCCTCTTAATTTTTAGGCTTGAGCATGTCTTAATGGATGGTTCACAGCTAGAAGCATCCAGATCATATAATCCTACACGCTCAAGGCATTAGCGCAATGATTCTGACTATGAGGCATATTGCAAGGAAAACACCATTCTAACTCTTGAGCCATATTATTTTGTACTGGGACTAGTGTTGGCTTGCTTGAGCGCTTTGGAAGGAAGGGGTTGCTAAGGGGAAATTACTTGCAATGGAAGGTGCACATTATCATGTAATCTATCATTTTTTTGATTCTACCCATATCTTTGGTTTGTATATTGATTTCTGAAGGGTTGATGGCTCTGGTTATACCCTTGATTAGAACTATTTCTAAAGGCTTGTGCATGTTGTTTTTATAATGATATAACTTTATTATATAAGTTCCTAATTAGGGCCTTCATTTCTTTATCTTCCTTTTGTTATGCGGGGAGAGTAGGATGTGGATGCAATGGGGTTGACACACATTGCTCTGGGAAAATGAGCAATAAAAGGTTTTGGGTGCTTGAGACATTTATGGGAATAAGGGCATAAGCGGCTTAGGAGCTAACTTTTCCTGCCTGAATGAGACTATTTTCTTCCCTTATTGCAATATTGTAAGCAGTAAGTAAGGTTCTACCCCCCATGGAATGAATCATGACTGAGATGTCACTATTCAAAGATTTTAGATAATACAAGAAAGCATGTCCCAAGTCTTACTAAACTTGAGGATTATGTCCCAAGTCTTTTAAACTTGATATTAAAATCAAGTCATCTCTACTCATCATTTTAGGGCACTCTTTTGTTGTTGTCGGTTGCTCCACCAAGACAAGTGATCGACTTATCTTAAAATTAGTTAGCTACAAAGAGTTGTTCCAAGATCATCCCAACTGGTAATAGATGTAGGTCCTAGGATTCTCGTACCATTAAAGTGCTTTACCTTTAAGTTAAGATGTGAGCAAACTAACTACTACATCATCATGTATGACCTAGTAAAAAGAACACACATTTTCCACATCATGGATATGCTCAATAGGGGTGACTTGATTCTCACTATTAAAGTATGGAACACTTTTGAGGGTGGCTTTTGGCATATCATGTTGCACATTCGAGAGAAAGGACTTCCACCAATGAAGTTGGAAAAGTTTCTCGAGGTGGGCGGAGCTGCCATGACAGTCGTAACTCTTGTGTAGGAGGTCTACCGAGAGGTGGAGTGGAAAGAGCACGACGCATTGGAGATGGATATACATGCACGTGTAGTTCTACTAGTTCTTCTTCTCGAGGATAGTTGGAGGTATTCAAATGATTCTTCAGCTGCTAGGATTTGTCTAGTGTATATCCTTCTCATGAAAAGGTGCACAAACTGTTAAAAACAATAGATATGGGTGTTGGGAATCACCAAATGTGTGAAATAAGCCTCCCAAGGCCTAAAATCACTAAGACATGCCATAACTTAACAATGATGAAATTTAAGCTTTCAACACTCTGTCCTACTAGGTGTGTCAATAACTGTTGGAGCTCAAACTTTCACCCATCCTATATCAGGTTGAATTAGGGTGTTGAGGCAACATGGGACTGTCTCCAAGTTATGGGACCTTGCGCGCTTGAGACAGACCTGAGAGAAGGTTGATTCCTCTACCTATTTCTATTGCTACAGCTACTCTAATGTTGAAACCAAATTCTAAATTAATCATGCCAAGGGACCAAAGTTAGAAGGATACGTAAAATGGAAAAATAATCTAAGAAGGCTATAATACCAAAAGAAGGGGAAATGAACAATGGATTAAGAGAAAAGGAAGGAAACTGTGCATAGAGAGGATAAACATGCATATCATAGTTTATAACACATCCACACATTCATTTTCATGGGGCACAATAAGAAAAGGAACATGCAAGGGATGTGATGGAGTATAACAAACACACAATGCAAAGAGAGAGGCAAGGAGAAACAATAAAAACAAGTTGAGGCAAGGTAAGAGAATAGCCATAAAACCAACTTTCATTACTTCCAAAATGCATAGTCGATTACAATGGTGTATGAGGCTGATATCCACATGTAAAGTCCAGATCTGAAGGCCTCAACTTAATATGTAAAGAACTGAAGTCCTTAGCAAACCAAAGGGTTCAACAACCTTTACAATGATCTTGGCTCTTACATTCATAAAAGAAGGAGAGAAGAGAAGAGAAAGAAGAGGGAAAATCAATTTTTAAAGTTAAACCACCAAAAAAAAAGAAATAACTACCTATAAATCCACCTATAATGTTGTCAGATACACCTCCCCATGTTTGTTTTACTTGTTGGAGAAGACATGAAGGAAAATTGAATCAAATATGGGTGGTTAGGTCGACTAGACACTGTGTGCATTGATGGTTGAAAATGTGTTTACCTACTTCTCACCTACCAAATCCCACCATATTTGATTTTGAATGATTTGGAGTGTATCCCATGTCGATTGATTTCCAACAAGACCAAGAGCATCCGAATCCGAGCCTTCTGACAACAAAAGTTATGACAATCAAAATTTGTAGTGTAATCCGGACATGTAATGACACTCCGACGACGTTGAACAACTAAATGATCGGCCAATTGTTCATTTATTTTGTTGTCTTCTACCACATGTCGCACATTTGTCTCATCACAAGGATTCAAAGTGCCCTACTAGCGCACTTTGATAGGTTGCATGTATCACACTCAAGTCTGACAGTTTACCATGTGACACATGGCACAAGGATCGGTGTAGAAGAATGCACAAGGAGTGTGCGAGAAGGTAAGCATAAGAAAAGGAAAGAAGAAAATAGGCGCGCAAAGATGATACATGTGGAAGATAAGGGTACATATTTGTGAGAGACAAATATGTAAAGGAGGCGTGAGCGTTTAATTGAGAAACACACGGCAACAAGAGAGGAAAGGGTGCGGGAATGTGCAAGGGACTTAGCCATATTTGGAAGGCAAGTCAAAGAGTACGCATGCAAGGTACGCAAACCGATGGAAGAAGGAGGTTGGTGTGTGAGGAATGTGCATGTGAGGGAAATAGAAGAAGAAAGTTGGAAAGTGCGAGAGGAGAAGAGCACGTAAGGGTGTGCGAGGAGCTGCAACCAAGGAAATTTTTCCAAAAGGGAAATCAAAGTGCACACAACCTACAATATTTGAACTTCAGAGCCAGAATGGGGATGTAAGTTGTCAAAATAACTAGGAGAGTTATTTTAGACAACAATTTATAAGAGTGTTGATGTCATGAGGAGGTCAGTTTGGTTAGTGCAAGCATGTTCAGTGCTTGTTTTGAAGCCTAGTCAATGAATGAGTTATGTGATGATGGAGTACATGCATGTGTGAGATGGATATGCATGGTAAGAACATGAGAAACATGCGGTTGAGTTGCAGAGACACTCACAAGTGTCTTAGAGTGCGAGGATAGAGCTAAGTCATGTTTTATAGGTCCTGCAGGTAGAACTATTCTTAAGCCTTAGGTGTCCAAATGAGATTGGTTGGAGAGATTTCTGCATGAAAATAGAAAGATGGGCCTTGTGAAAGGTAAATCATGTTGTTATAGAGGTGTGGTCCAAGTTTTAGATAATGCTTTACATGTTTAAAAAGAAATTCGGTTTTTACACTTGTGAGTTCTTAGAAGTAAGAAACCAAGCTCGAATTGGTCTATTTGATGCTTTTTGGCACATGTGAAGTCTACATGGAAGGCTAAGCTCTTCATCATAGTCGGGAAGGCTCCTAAGATGACATTTTAGTCATTAGTTTGTGGATTGAGGGGTAAAGCTTTATGAACAATCATTAAGAAGGTAAACAACTTCTAAACCCTTCTTAAACCCTAGGTCAAAAGTGATGGAGAATATTTAGCTCATTCATGCCCATAATGGATTGGTTTGGATTTTATGCTGATTTGAGATTGTAGAGGAATCTCTCAGGTTTCTCCGGGTATAATTTAGGTGTCATGGCTATGTGTGGACCCCACTCAAAAATACAAGTTTATGAAGAAGTTCTATTTTCTCCCAAGTTATGCATTGGACCAGGTGACTAAATTGGTATTTGAGGAAGTTGGGAAGTTATTATACATATCCATGGTAGTTTCAAATCATGGTTGAGCCCTTAGGAGGTATGTTATGGCTTATTTTGTATGGCTAGTTTTGGGGCGCTTTTGGGCGCTTTTAGGTGTCATGGTCAGTTACGAAAGGTGTTTTTCAACTTCTACATTCCAAATGATGGTGTTGTGAGAATTTGGTGATGACCTTGAGGTCATGAGATCTCCATCCATGTGTCATTTTTGCATGGTTGAGGTGATTTGATGTGGGTTTTGCTTCATTCTTTGAGGACTGGTTTTGTAGGTCATAGACCTAGTGAGAAGAAGAGCTCCAAAAGGTGGTGTTATTGCTCGAGAGTATGTTGCGAGAGGTGTAAAAGTCTGTTGAAGGTTTCTTGAAGGCTTAGAAACCATGTATAAGTGGTCTTTATTGTTTGGTGAACGTATTATTAGCCAAAGTGACTTAGTTTTGGCTCTTAGTGTTTTAGGTCTTCTTGTGTCCTAATGAAGGATTTGGGTATGAAGATGATATTCCAACCTATATGGTCCTTTATATGATGTTTCTAGGATGTTATTAAGTTTCTTTAAGTGAATTTTTCTATGATGGATGACCTAGATGAGTTATAATCATGAGACATGTATATATGCATGTGTTAGTGTTCTATTTTGTAGTTGGGTGGGTAAGAGAAAGTGCAAGCTAGAAGGTAACTTGTGGAGGTGTAAGAGGTCTTTGTGATCATCAAGGGAGGGAAAATAATATGATATGATGTTCTAGAGAGTGATAAGATATTGGTGAGATAGGTCAGATGACCTAATCAACTTGAAGGAAGAAGTTCTTAAGTAAAGAAGGCTAGAAGGCAAATTTGGAGAAAATAGAAGGAAAAAGAGCTTCATAGTGTCATCATCTATTGTTGGTTCAACAATTCAGAAATGACAAACATATCAGGTGGCTTTAGTTGGTGTTGATTCATTTAGGGGTTGGTGCCTCCTTGTAGGGTTGGTGCTCTACTAAATCTAGGGGTTGGTTCTCCTTTTGGGGTTGGTGCCTCACTAAACCTAGGGGTTGGTGCTCCTTGTTGAGTTGGTTCTCAACTAAATTTTATTCATTAGACTCTAATAAAGTTGTGTTTCAGTGGGTTTTCTTCCCCTTGAGGGTTTCCCACTTATATCTGGTGTTTATGTGTTGATGTGTTCTCATTTTCTCATGTTTGGTTATGGTTCTTGAATGCATGGTTAATGGTTAATGGTTATATTGATGAATGATTAATGAATGGTTAAAGTTTAAGTGATCAAAAGTTTTATTGGCCATTGATTCACCCCCATAAATGGTTGTGCTTCCAACAGGGATTGCAGGATCAGGTAAGGATGAGTTGGTAGTCGAGAGACACCAAATTACCAAAAGAATCTCGAGGGGTCGACTCAGATTGAGGCTACAATGACTTCGGGGAAACATTGAGGCTTGTGAGGGCATAAGGGTGGAAATGGCTAGTGAGGTGTGGTAGACAGATAGAGGTAGAGGTTGGACACTTGGCTTGGTGATATCACTTGGAAGAGTTCTTCCGGACCTAGTTGTGGGTGATTAAGCTAAAATGTAATATCATAGCCTAATTTGATGCTATAGAAGTAGTAAATAAATGGAATAATGCAATACAGAAATTACCAAAGCAAACTAAACAATGTAATGTAGAAACCCTAAATACAAAGAAATGATAGAAAGACTTAGCTTTTTGTAATGATGTTGAGGGTATGTCGAAATGAAAACCCGGTTAAATGGAAGTACAAACCGCCGTAGTTGTGCTCGAAAATTGTGTGACTATCGGATAAGGGTGGACAAGAGCGCCCACGGAAAGGACAAGTGCGTCTCTGTTGGCTATGTCGTCCCGATCTGGGCTCTAGTGTTTGGGTAGGTCCTTAGGTTCTCGAATTTTTCTCGGGTCGGAAAGAGTATCGCATATATTCACTTTTGGTCACTCGATGTCGTTGTAAGACCGCTGCAGAGTCTTTTGTAGATCTAGAATGAATGAATCACCTGTAAAAACCCAAACCAAACATCAAACCCTTAAAAATAAATATGCATATGAAGGGGTTGTACTATCCTCAGCGGCCACAATGGTGGACTTACTAACTGAGCATTGCACTACATCTTAAATCCGATGTAGTTCTATGTGTGTGTGCAATCATGCCCTAGGTGCTCTCGTGCGGTCGTGACTTTGTGAAAGTAGCGAACACTAACTATGTGTAGAAAATGTAATAGAATGGTGGATGGAATAAAATAAATTTCCCTCCCATGCAAAGGTGTGAACTAGCCTTGTTCCTTGTGATGGAGCTAGATGGATGCAAATGGAGCCTTTGTTGGATGCGCAACCTTAAGTGATGGTAGTATTGCTTAGTGCTTGGTGCTTGGTCCCTCATTATGGTCTCATAACTTTATATTTATATGGTTATCTTGTTCTAATTTCGTAATTAACCCCAAAAAGGCCGACCACTAAAAAGATAAGAAGCTGAAATGGGTAATTTGGTTAGAAATTGCCCAAAAAGTGGTGGGAAAGTGTAGAAAGGCTCAAGCAACCCAAATGGGACTATGGTGCCTTCAATATTGGGTGGGCCTTGACGCCCTATCCAAAGGTAAAATAATGCTAAACAACAAAAACAAACTAGGCAAGTATGTGCTGAAGGTCGGCAATGACGACAAAAATCAAAGTAAAATGGCTAAAGGATATGGGTTAATTAGTATTTTCTTCACTCAAAAACCATATGAATAGTAGTATGAGACCGAGACTAAATAATATCTAAAGTGCGTGATTTTGTGATTACAAAGTGGGTTTGTACATAACATTTGGTGGCTTGTAACAACCTCGAGAGGTCACGAGTTTTTTGTTGGAAATTGTGGTCCAACCATTACTATAGGAGCATGTTGCTCTGCTATTCATATCGTGTTTCACTCGTGGTGATGGCCTCGAGTCTCCATTAAAGGGTATCCCCTAGTCATATGAATTGAGGATTGACATAAGAAACATATATTCAAAAGCTTGATATAGAGCACTCAATGCGAGAAATAAGTATTGTTGACTTGAATATTACCAATTTCCTTCACTAAATCTATTTCCACATATATCCTCTTTTAGGCGAACTACATAAAACATGGATGGCTAGTGGTAAACAAAATGTCCAAAGGGTTGGATAAGCTTTTCAATAAAACCCCTAAAAAGAATAGAAAGCCCTAAAAACTCCGCCCAAACAGAGATTTTAAACTTAATTTGTTTGGTAACCTACACCAAATGAGAAAACACAACATATTGAACCTTTGAAATTTAGTTACTTTTCGAATTTATTTTTGAATTTAAAATTAGTAAACCACTACGTACTTCCCATTACAGGGTTCAAAATTGAGCCCGTCACAGCCCTTCCCAAGGCCTCAAACCCGTCAGAAAAGGGCAAGTAAAAAATTGCATGTAAAAAAAATCAAAATGTAAAAATCATTTGACAATACAAAAGGGCAAGTTACTTTTACAACTGTCAAAAGAAGGGCTATGGTGAAAAAATGCCTGTCAAAAATTTGTGTGAAATTATTATGTCTTAAGAAATATTTTTGATTAATTTTACAAACAACAGTCACCTCCAGCTTTCCAGACTCTGCGTATGACTCGTAGATACATTAGATAAGTCGTAATACTTGAAATTACCAAAAAAATTAATATAACAAATATACTACCACTATAATACTATTAAGCTCAAATTCCAAGTTACTAGCAAGTTTTTGATGTCAGCTACACAAATACTTGAGCACAAATACCTAAAAACAAAAGATTTATTATTACTGTTTATGTTCTGGCCTTTTCTTGGGATTCATTCAAACGAAATATCTACCACTTTCTACTTTTTCTATTTTTTTGTTGCAGGAGCCACCTAGAGAAACATAAAACAAAGCTAGGATCAACTTGCACACAAATATTTGTGCACTTGGGAGACTGCACAACATGATTTGGAATAGATCCACTATGTAGACTGACCACTAGTTTGGATATGGGATGAGATGGATATCTGAGGTGGGGGAAGAGTGTGGAGAAAAGTGTTGAATTAATCTCAAAGAGTGACTTCAATTTGTGACTCACAATGTAGGGTGCCAAGAAGGCTCTATTGGAGCCATGTTGGTTCCAAAGGGTGGGATGAGCTCACAATGGTCTTGATCCAGATTTCCTAGATCAATTTGAGCTCGACATGTAGACAAACTATGGGCCAAGATGATTGGATTAGCTCTATTTGTATGAAATGGAGAAGGATATAGGGGAAAATATAGATGGGGCTTGCTTTAAAGAAAAAAGTTGAATCGCATAAGGAGTTCACCCATTATGACCCTTGCAAATAAGAACCGAGCTAAGTGTCGAGTTGCTTCCTAATGCAAAGGTTAATTGGACCCATTCAATATGGAAGAATGCAGAGAAGATGAGAGGAGATCATTTTAGAGGAGGAGAATATGTAGAGATAATCTTCTTCATCCATTGAAAAAAACCCTCCAATTCATCATTGGTATCTTCTCTCTAACTATTGTTTAATAGTAGTGATGTGGAGGCCAACAAGAATTTTATATTCGTTGTTGTGCTCAAGACAATTTTGCTAAACTCTATGCCTGAGGAGTTGAGGAAGAGGCTTGTGAATAGATTTAGGGAGGATTACAAAGGGTGTGTGTGTTGAATGGAGTATTCTAATTTGGTAAAACATCATTTCTATGTAGTATATTTGAATGCATACTCTACATGAGGTGAAACTCTTGGATTGGAAATCAACTAAGAATATTTAGATGTATATATTGGTGACATAGTTAGTGTGGGTGTTTCAATGTATAGATGCACATTTTCTTTAATTTATTTAGAAGATGTATTCAAGTCAATGCATTTTACTAGTTAAAATTTACATGTGTGTTATTTTAGTGTTTAAAATACGAATGGTTTTTTTATTGAAGGGGTAAGAATCCAAATTGGTTTTATTTTTAGGACTAAACTCCAAGTAGAAGTTAAAGTTATTTATTTTACTATTTATAAGTTTTCTTAATGATTTTGATAAGAGATCCTAGTGTAGTTTGATTGTATTTATGTGTTTAGTGATTTGTGTGTCTTCTTATCTCATTTCAATTGTTTGTTTATGTATTTATTTATTAATTTTATTTAATGCTTATTTTAGTTATGATGATTTTTAGGAAATTATAATATTACAAATTTGGGCTTTATTTACATCAAAATTTGATTATTTTACCAGTTTAAATGCGGCTTAATTTACATCATTATGATAGAGGGGTCATTGTGTTTGGATTACTGAATTTTCCCTTTTTATTTAAGATGCTAATCAACTGGTGATTTTGAAAAGAAAAAATATTTCGTTAAAAAAATTTATTCTTAATTTTTTTGACGTGCGTATTTGATTTATTCTTGTCATATGAAGTGTAAAATATTCGTGCTACTTTTCATCATTGAAGGGTTGGTCCAATACTTGCCCTTCAAAATAAAATTCAGACCAACCCTTCAAATTTGATCCTTGCTTCCCAAGTGTGAATTTGATTTAAGGGTATCCTCGCATCCTGACGTGTAATTGCTAGTTTATTAAGTTATATGTAAGCGTGATTGCAACGTGATGTCTTAACTTAGATAGTTCATTGTCCTCCTAAAACCACTTTCCACACATACCTGAAACAGTTTTTGAAGTCATTTCGGTACAGTAAGCGCATCACTTTTGCCGCTGTAGAAATAGTAATTTAAAAATATCGGATTCTAAAATATCAGGTCTCAGAATTTTAATGGTAAGGGCCGTCCGAACTCTTAACAGAAATGGGTTTTGTCACAATTCTCTTCCTTCCAAGTGGCTCTTCCCGAGGACACGTATAATGAGAAAACAAGAACGCCCTAACTTTCCGAGACCGAGTCTCTCACAGCGTTCACCTACTTAAAGTCTAGAATAATATCATTGAATAAAGCATAATCTTATGTCATACCCAGAACACTCAACTGGAGTTGAAGATCTGATTGTTTTTGCAAATGGCAGATCAAGAATGGTTACAGAGCTTGATTTTAGTTGAATTATTCAATCAAGGTAAGTCATTGTTGGCTTTTCTTCAGCTCCTTGCAGTAGACTGTAAAACATCTGGTATACTTCCGTTTTCTATGTCTCTGTGTACGAGTTTGTAGTGATAAGGGATTTTGGCCGCTTGGGTATCTTGTACATGCTATAGGGTCCTGAAGTTTGGATAGAATTTGGGCTTCAAGCAGTCTTGTTTCATTTGGGTCACTTAAGTTTGGGTAGAATCTGGACTTGAAGCAAACATAAAAAAACATTGCCTACTGGGTTCCTTTGTTAGGAAGAATTTGGGGCTGAAGTATTGGGGTAACAAGACAATCATTTCTTTATACGGAATTTGGGCTTGAAGCAAAAAACATTCTTCCGGGTCCCTAGAATATTTAGAATTTGGGCTTGAAGCCCAAAACCCACCCTTCCTCCCAAACCCCACTGAAAAAATTAATAAGAAGGAAGAAGAAGATTTCCGGCCTGATGCATCGGATTACAGTACAATCATTTCTGTTTATATGTTCCCTAGGTTTCTACAGAATTTAGGTTTTTGGGTCCCTATGTTTGGATAGAATATGGGCCTCAAGCACTGGGGATTATAGGGTAGTC
Organism: Taxus wallichiana var. yunnanensis; assembly: GCA_018340775.1. NCBI lineage: Eukaryota > Viridiplantae > Streptophyta > Pinopsida > Cupressales > Taxaceae > Taxus > Taxus wallichiana. Next base: position 11,452,488 of record CM031236.1, read on the forward strand.
ATTTATGCTTATTGGATCCCTAGGTTTCTAAAACTGGGCTTGAAGCTAAATATTTTATTTTGGGTTTCTGAGTTTGAAGAGAATTTAGGTCTGAGAAACAGGAATTACATGACATTCATTTGAACTTATTGGCTCCCTTAAGTTTTTTTTGGGGTTTTGGCAACCGCGAACCAATTAGAATAAGAGACATTTCTGTTATTCAGGATCTCAGACGTGTATGAGGGTTGTTTAAAACAGGGAATCTGGAAGAATTAGATCCCTGCACTAAACAGGGAAAATATTAGTTTTTGCATTTTTAAGTTTGCGGACACCATGGACAGCTTCCCAAATGTTAAAAATGATGAGATTCAAACAGAGAATGCCAATTCTGAACCCAACTGCTCATCCCAAATAGTCCCTGACCCAAAACATCAGTCAGGCAAGGCTTTTTCTGGCAGTTCTTCTCAGAGAGTGCTTCTGGAAATTAGTGGGCCTCTAGGAGTACTGGAGATTAAAGCACCAGCGCCTAAGAAACCCAAGAGAAATTTTCTAAGATATTTAGTTAGACCTCCTAGGAGAGCAGGATTTCTGAAACTTGGATCCCCAACTCTTCTTGTTTCCCCTTCGGCAACATTTCAGAGAATAGCCGATCAAAGGGATGGGGTATCCAGAGCCACACCAACTCCACCGCCTCTCCGTGGTTTGAGGGATGGTTTTAATGTGCCTTTTGTTGGGGAGATTAGATGGGTAATTCTGAAGAGGGCATTGAAGGAATGGTTAAGGAACCCGAAGAATCTGGCACTGTTGATATGGGGCATTGATGTGGCAGTGTCTGGGGCTATTCTTTTTTTTATGGTTGGGTTTCTTGATAAGGCTCTGCCCAAGAAGAGCCAAAGGGATGCCTGGTTTGAGATCAATAATCAAATTCTGAATGCTCTTTTTACTATGATGTGCCTTTATCAGCACCCGCTGCGGTTTTATCACCTTTCACTTCTCTGTAGATGGGAACCCTAGGATGTTATTAAGATGAGAAAGATCTACTGCAAAAATGGGACTTACAAACCTCATGAATGGGCACACATTATGGTTGTTGTGTTACTTCTGCACTTGAATTGTTTTGCACAGTATGCACTCTGTGGTCTTAATTGGGGATACAGGAGGTCAAATCGTCCTGCTATTGGAGTTGGTCTGTGCATTGCTGTTGCAATCGGCGCCCCCTGCCGCAGCTGGTCTGTATGTCATCCTCAGCCCTCTCGGAAAGGAGTACGAGACTGAAGTTGATTTGGAGGCTGGAGCTATCACAGATGTTGAAGTTAGTCGGTCAGATGCAAACTCTGTTAATGGCAAACATTTAATTAAGGTGCTTGAGGCTAGATACTCCTTCGCTGATAGGGAAAGTAAGAGAATGGAACCAAAACCAGAATGGAAAGGGGGTCTATTTGACTGCTGGAGAGATCCTCCTTTGGCTTTTTTTTCAACTTTTGCTCTGTTCTGTGTTTTTGGATGGAACATGGATAGACTAGGATTTGGGAACATGTATGTGCACATAGTCACCTTTATTTTGTTATGCTTGGCCCTTTTTGGATATTCACTTTGGCTGCGGTAAATATAGACAACGAGCAAGTTCGAGAAGCTCTTAGTATTACTGGGATTGTTCTCTGCATTTTGGACTTCTTTATGGTGGGTTTTGGAGGATTCAAATGCGGAAAAGGTTTGGCTTACCCGGGAATGGCTGGTGTTTTGGGCAGCCTAACGCCGCAGATTTTGTGCAGTGGCTTTTCTGCAGTGTTTGTTCTCTGGTTCAAGAGGTTCGCACTGGAGACTTCTATGAGGTGTATGATGGAAGACATTGTCCTACAGGGTCCTCGACTGTAATTCATCAGACCTGGGAGGTGCACCTGAGTTGGTTCCTTTGAGTCGCGAACCAGGATCACCAGCATCTATACTGTCATTCATGAACTCTCAATCTTTGAGTCCTGGACAGTCACCTTTGAATGGTCAAACTTCAGCATCTCCTGTTCAAAGTTCCATGTATTCAGCTGTAAGCTCTAGTTTTTTACAGATGGAGGATTCTCTGCAAGAAGGATTAGCAGTGTCTTTGTCTCACTCCCCAATAAGAGAAACTCATGTATCAAGTTCTTTACCAATAATATCAGGGGATGCCCAGACAGAAGCAGGTCAGCTAGGAAAGTCGAATACTGAAGCTGATCCAATGAGTCCACCCATTCCCCTTCACGTGCAAAGAGAATAACATGGTAACTAGAATTGAAGTCATTGCCTAACCCAATTTTATTCTTTTGGTAGATGGGATTCTCTGTGGCTTATATTTGGACTTCTTAAACTCTTTGAGTGGCAGGTTTAGTTCTCTAGCCTCAGGAGCATGTTCTAAAGGTCTAAAATTATGTTTAGATTATAACTTCTATTGTGGCCATGTCCATAGTTTTCATTGTCATGATGTGCATTTGAGGATTGGCTGATTCTCTAGTTGATGTGTACACTACTTGGGCACAACCGTAGTTTGGCACATTTTCTACAGTGCTTGACCTGTTCTTCTAAACCATACAGATCATCCAATAGTTTTTGACTTTGATTCCTCAAATTGTTAAATAAGAGTGATTTGAGAGCAATCAGTGCCCCTGCAATAATAGAGATATATTGCCATCTTGACTATAAATATAAATGAAATTATTGAAGCATTACAAATAGCAGCCATGTCAATACTTTTTGTTTTCCTGTAACATACATTAGTGACAAGAATCTTATCAAGACACAGGGCTTAAGAATTTCCTTTGGGAACAGAGCACCACATGGTTTGAGCATAATGAGCGTTAATGTTATGTATATTTTAAGTTTCTGTGATTTGTATTCCATTTCTTGTATACAAGAGTTTTGTTTATAATGGCCATGAAAGTCTTAGTTTTCTGTTACTATGTAGATCAAATGTATTGGACCAAGTCTCTTGCTGGCAACATAGGAGCTTCTAGAGTTTTCAGGATTTACTAATGTACTTATTTGTATAACTTGGTTTAAAAAAAAGATGATATTCGTACCCAGGGTGTTTTCTGTTGGATTTTAGTCTCAGAAGTAATTTCCTCAGTGTACTTGGGAGAGGTGGAGGTTTTTATGCATTGAGCAAGTTCTTGGTTATTCTTAACATCTTTTGAACATAAAAATCACTGTAGTAAGACATCCAACAGCAGCTTGCTTTTATGAACAGCATTTTCTTTCTACTGCTTGTTTCCCTTCAAGTCAGCATGTGAACCCTGATTACCTGGAGTAAGCATGAATGTTTATACCAGTTGGTAGCATTTCATTAGCCAAGTCGGAAAACAAGAAGATAATGTTAGCAAAGCTTCTGGCTTATCTCACATGGTTCCTTCAGAACAATGTTATTTTGTCGGAGTATTTAGTCAAAGCAACATTGGTGTGAGATTTGCAAAACTAATTTTGACTGTATAATTAGCATTGTTTGCTATATGTGGAGAAATTCTGCAGTGTTGGAGGGCCATATAACTTACACTGATCGTAAATCCCCATCTGATATTATGAGATCTTAGTAACACATATTAATTGAATTCTTCCATCAAATTTGGTTTTAGGTTCTTTATCTTGGTAATCATTGACGAGTAGTCATCTATGCAAAATTGTTTTTTCCAATTCTTGTAACAGATTTTTAGATAGATATCTACAATGTATCGTTGGAGTTATCTATGATCTTTTTGCACAAGTTTTCTGTTAAAAATTTTCAAATTTGTGTTTTTCGAGTTAAATTTCTGAAGGAAGGCTTAAGGTTGTTTTCTGCGAGTTTTCAGGATAAGCTATTATTACCCGTTTCACTAAATAAAATTAAAGGAGCAATTTGATCGGAGTGAGCAGTTTCTTGGCAATTTGGTGTTTCAAATTTCTGTGTGGGACAACTGACAAGTCATTTATTAATTGGGGAAAGAAAGAGTTGCAACAAAAGATGCCATAAATCTTGGATATTCAAGTCCAAGAACAGAAACTTGATGGCCATCGGCCATTGTCTAGCTGTAATGTTGGGATCTTATTGCATCAATGACCAGGTTAAAACCCCAAGTATTTTTTTGTTTTGTATTGAAAAAATGAAGAAAATTTACATCAGCAGCCTAGACTGCAAATACAACAGCCAGGACAGCAGCAATGAAAGTTACAACAGCAGCCTACCCTGTAAAAACACGGCAGCCAGAACAGATACAAACTGAAAATTACAATTTCACTTTTCCAAAATGGTTCATTTGTTCATCTTCAAGCCTTCTGATCTGCTTGTTAATCTTCGCGTTGCTGAGCTATTTCTGTGTTGTGGGCAAAGTCTTTTTGGATCACCTTGAAAAGGTTAACCATCTGAATGGTGCAGTTATATTAAAGCTTTTGAATTGCAATTAAAAATGGAATACAAAAGTTATTGAAAACAACTATGCGTCTAATTTTCCATAAGTGGCTAAAAATCAGCCCTCTGAAAGACTCACGAATACATTATGAGATATATTAAGACCAAGATTAGCTGGTTTCAAGACAACAAACGTCCAAAGATATTAGGAAGGTCATTATGTACAGCAGCCTATGTCTGTTTGGCAAACCTGCATCTCAAAAAAATATGCATGACAGACTTGGGAACATTACAGAATGGACACTTACAGTGGATTGATAGCAAGAAATCGTATGTTGTCACCAATGAGCAACTTGTAGAAAAGAAAGTTTCCAAGCAATGGTCTGAGCCATGGTACCAGCTTTGGACTTCCAAATAGCAGTTCCAAGGTGCCGCCATTTGATTTCATTGAACTTGCACTTCCACGTTGAGTTGAGCCTTTGTTTCAAAGACAGCCCCTGAATGTACGATAAACACATTTTCGTGGAAGTGGCCTAACCTGCTGCTGTTAGGCCACCTCCAGTCCTTCATGAACTTGCATGGAACTAAATCTGACATCACGACAAGCAGCGAATTATCCACAAGTAAAATTTGAGTCACAACAGTCCTGTCAGACATGTAGGTGAAACAACTCAATTTTGTTTTAAATCAAAATGTTATTTTTACGAAGCAAATTTGTTTCAAATCAATTTTTTATTTATTTTACCTAGCAGGTTTTTCTGATAATGCCTTCGATAAATTTAAAAGGTACCAACAGTTTTCTTTTGAAAGAAAGCAATGATTTGAGATTGTGGAATCATGTGAAGTGCAATGTTCATAGCCAAATACCAGAAGGAATGTCATGTTTTTGCAGTTCCCTATCCAATGATTGAAATTGGACCACACCAATTGCAGAGGAATTGAAGAATATTTGTTTGGCTGGAATTAATCTTTGTGATTGCATTCCTATTGTTGAACGTTTCACCGATGACATACCAAGTTCTTCTAACCCAAGCATAACTCTGCGGCTAGTATCATTAGTGATCGTGGGAGGCTAGCCATAAACCACTTCAGAAGAATGCACTTCCACCATATACATTTTGGCCAGGGATTAACAGGTTTTCTAATGCATGATTTCACAGGCATGAAAACTTCTAATTCTGGCAAATGATGTGAATATGTTATTCTATCAGATACCTTTGTCTCTGCTGGTGACGACGTCTTTTGTAAGGAGTGGAATGGATCTCAAAGAATCATAAATTTGTTGTACATCTTTTCATTAAGAAGTAAGGGGGCACCCTACGAGGAAGAAATAAGGCTGCATAAAATATCCATGATTTGGATGTACCGTCCACCCCAAGAAAAGGGACGTTTTGGGTTTCTTCATATTTCTCTCAATGTCTATTTTTCCATGTATTTATCCTAGATTGTAGAATAGCTGCAAATCTTCAGTATTTCCATTGAAAAGCTTTTTATGAGCTTGCAAAAGAAAGATCCTTTTGTATAATGGTTTAAGGCAAGTGACCTGAAATGTCGAGTTAAAAGATTTAACACAATTTTTCACAGTTTGTTTCAAATTCAAGGACTCTGAAAATGTGAAATCTCTTACTTTTGTGTTCTGAACAAACCATTAAAAAAAGGGATCCCAAATTCTTATGACAAAATTGATTTTGGAGATCATAATGGCCCCCGACACCTAAGCCTTATTTGCTTTTTGGGAACACAAATTGTGGCCTAACAAATAGGATGTGAGAGAATCTTTCTCGTGGAGAATTAAGACCCCACATTAATCAATCAAAATTTCGGGATGCCTGTTTAGAACTGTTTTGGGACTAAGAAGTATAGGATGACAATTAAAGCTAGAGTTAATCAATAATAATTTTCTAATTAACTTAAGATGTAATTGTATATCTAGCAAATGATTGGCCCCCATAGGATGATGCAGATGCCGTCTAATGTAGTGAGAGTGGATCTGCACCAAGATGATTTGAGTGGATCGCTCATACCAAGATAGATAGAGTGGATCTTTGCAAATAATTTGTGGAATCGGTGCATCCAATTTGAGACTGACCTAGCATGGAAATTCCAATTGAATTGAGGATTGCTCCATTAGTTTTGGGTTAGGACATTGGGTGGTGCAAGTAGGAGACTACCAATTTGTGCGGACTTATCTATAATTTCTCTCATATGACATGCAACTAAATGGGTTAATCATTCTCGATATTGAGCATTGTGTTGGCATGTGTGTCCAGCGCTCCGTGACTTTTGTGACATGGACTAACCGTCTTTCGTAGATCCGAACTTTGGCGATTGGAGCGGAGACTAACCCTGTGGGTTTTGATTTAACAAAGCAATCGTGGTCCAACAAATGGTATCGAGCGACATGTCTCGAGTTCGAAACTCACTTGGGTAATGCTTGGGGAGATTGTTAGCATGTGTGTCCAGCGCTCCTGTGAGTTTCGTGACATGGACTAACCGCCTCTCGTAGATTCTAACTCGCGATCAGAAGAGACTAACACCCGTGGGTTTTGATCTAACGCAATCGTGGTCCAACACATTGTGTATGAGGCATTCCACTTGCATGTAAACTAAACCAGATTGTCACAAATTATCTATTGTTTCCTCGGGTTTGGATATTATTGTCATTACCCAAAACCAACATGTGCACAGGTTCCAATGCCACATGCATCCCTTCTTCCAACCTCTACTTCACCATATCACTCTATAGTAGTCTTTCCTTCCTACCCATGAAGACCCCTTATCCAATGATGTGGGGGAACGATTACTCAACACCTTACTCTATCTCATGACTCGCCCCCTCTTTCCATCTGAACAAGCTCCTCAAGACCCAACAGAGAGGGGCCCCACCTCCAAACCCCCCCATAAGATCTATATTGATATTGATATCGGAGGTCATTCAATTTCCTTGCTTGGTATAGATGAAACTCCTATCGGCCTACACCGTCGCACCCATCTCTCTATGGGGATGGACCATATAATTTAGATACGCTGGATGGAGAGAACTTGACTAGACAAAATGTTTGGGCACCTGTAGTGTGTGAAAGGTAATGGTTCAAAGGGTAATGCATCTGGAAGGCTTAAACCTGACTTGACCTATTGATGAAGAACTTGTACTCTTCACAAATTTGAATCCTAGAGGAGACGAGGTATGTATGCCATGCATTTGGAGCACAATCAAGTGCTTCTTGGATAGTGGAAGTTTAAGGTAGTTTTATATATTATAAACCATATATAGACCCATAAACAAATTGCTTGACATCATGGGCTATAATATTAATTTATTATTATTCAATAGCGGCTAGGTTTCATGATGGTGGGGTTTGTAATATTTGTTGGTAAACAATAAACGACGATCTTAATTTTGACATCCATTTGATTATTACAAAGTAATTTCAACTTTAAATTTAGCATCTATTTGACTACCATTGGAAGATTTTTTTCCGTTTAGAGAACTCAATCGACAAATTATAATATCTTGGCCATTTGACGAAGTTTGGATTTTTTTTTCGACACATTAGTGTTGTTAGATTTATGTCATTTGTCACGAGTGGGAGGATTTTTTTATAGAAGGTAACAAAATTATTAATCAATGTGACACATGTAAAATCTAAGATATTAAGCCCTCATATCTTAAATAGATTTTATCCGAAAATTATCAATAGATCCCTAGATGTAGTTGGATTGAATGCCGAGACGGAATATAGATCATAGATCACATCTACAGGGAAAGGAAATCCATGCAAAGTTGGAGAAATTGGCTTAGGAGATGAAGGCGATAAGTTATTTATCAAATTAAAGACATATCAAGAGATAAAAATGCTTAAGAACCTTCGGGTATGAACTCGTTGCCACACTGCAATGAAAATTATCTCCAAGATTGTTGCAAGAGAAATTGTTGTGAGAAATGGGAACCATTTCCTTCATTTTAAAAAGGAGAATGTTCTTGTGGAGATTATTGGTGATGCTAAATGAAGCAATCTAAAAAAATAGGCTTGCACTATAATAATGTGTCGCGTGCTTGATTATTCTCAGTTTCTAGAAAGGTTCTTTTGTTTAGTTTTGAGCATTTGGCAATCTAGACCACGCATAGAGCAGGGGCATTTCATACCCTAGGCTACTTAGGCAGTTGCCTAGGGTGCCCAATGGGGAGGGGCGACTTAGTTTCCGATTTTTTTTTCAAATTTTAGGTCGGCTTTGCCTTTCCATCAATCGGCTCGCTTGTAAAAATTTAATAGTATTAGTAAATTTGAACCGTGGAATTGCCCATTCAATTCACATATATATAAACAGGGACAACGCTGAGCGACGGATATGAATCGGCCTTCAAGTCCCATGATTGATAATTTTCTTTGCCATTTAATACTCTTTACACTTCCAGTGGCGTAAATAGATGGGATTGGGATTCACAGGAATAATTCAAATTTCAAATTTCAAATGGAGTCTAGTCCCTGGATGGTATATTGTTTTTCTCTCAATCATCTCGACATTTGTCTATTGCCTAGTGTCTACCGCGTAGTAGTACCCTTTGTAATTTGTTAATTGTTTTCATCTCATCTTTGTTGGTCGAGTCGTTTCAACTTTAGTCTTTATTATAGTTGAATGAGGAAATCTGTAGGGTCTAGATCGTAGTTGTATTTTATTTATTTGAGAGGCATGCGTCGATGCAACTCGCAGCGCCATTTTAATGTTTCCATTGGCATTTTGATTTTCCCCACCAACAATTAGAAGATATATGTTATTGTACATCGAGTAACACTAACGATGTGTCAAGAGGGTCAAGCACCGACACGCCGCTGAGTCATGACTCGGCTCTATGTTTGAGCTCGCAGATCGATCTTTCTCCAAAGCCTAAAGTTGAGTAATCAAACCCTAACTGGCTCTTACATTTGATGTTGCAGTAATTTTGTTCTCAATTGCATCAATTATATATTGCATTTTGATTTAATTATTCTTATTATGTAATTGTATTTATTTTATATTTCACTACGTAATAGTGTTGTCTATTGATTATAGCATCAACAAGAATACAGAGGGTAGTAACATAATTATTAGTTAGTGTACGACAATTATATAGGACTAGTGTTTAGTTCAAATGAACAAAACTAAAAAATTAAGTGGTGCTCAATTTCGAGAAAAAGCTAAACAAAAAATTGAGGAAAAAAATCTTTTGAAAAAGATACCTAAAATAAATATATTTTTAAGTGCATCAAATGAAAATTTAAAGTCAAATGTAGTTTTTAATGAAAATGAGAATTATTCTTCGGTATATGAGGTTAGTGACAAAAATAAACAATCAAAGTCAATAGGAGATGAGAGCACACAAGAAAAGGAGAACAATGAAAATAGTAATATTAAACCCATTGTTAATGAACATTTCATTGTAGATCTTGATCCTGCAAAATGGGTAATAGACAATGATACAATAGAATATATAATTTTAAATATGCCAAAACAAGATATGAATGTTGATTTTTCAAATTCAAAACGCCAATACTCATATTGTTTTAGATATCTTTCTAAAGATTTGTTTCAAATGAAACTTTTAAACAATGAACAAAACTTAAGAGAATGTTTGCTTTACTCTGAGTTAAAAGCGCTTGTTTATTGCATTCCTTATCGCCTTTTTCAAACAAAGCAACCACATTTTCCAAAACTCGATTTAACGATTGGAAAAATGCATGGGCTAGTTTGAGAGCATGAGGATTCCCCTTATCACGTAACTTCAATTCTTAATTTCATCACTCGAAGTAATGTTTTGGGAAGAGTTGATTCTACACTTGCAAGTCATTACCAAAATGAAATAGAGTATTGGAGGAATGTTCTAAAGTGTATTGTTGCAACTGTGAAATTCCTTGCTACTAGAGGTATTGCCTTTCGTGGTGGTGACAATTTATTAGGATCTTCTAGAAATGGAATTTCTTTAGGGTGTTTAGAACTTATTGTAGAGTTTGACCCATTTTTGGCAAATCACATTTCACAATATGGAAATGCAGAAGAAGAGTTCCATCTTATTTATCTACGACAACATGTAATGAATTTATTGACTTTATGACACAAAAAGTTATAAACAAAATAGTTCAAGAACTCCACAACGCAAAATATTTTTCCATTATTGTTGACTCGACGTTTGATGTATCTCACACTAACTACCAACATTTGTGGTAAGGTACATTTCTCAAGAAGGAATTCTAGTTCAACAATTTTTAAAATACATTCATTCGATACTAACAACACTAACAACACTAGATGACTATGACATCAATATCAAAGATTGTCAGGGGCAAGCATATGATAATGCAAGTAACATGTCCGGAAAATACACAGTCTACAAAATAGGACTAAAAATCACAACCGTATGGTTGAGTTTGTACCTTGTTCAGGGCATTCCTTAAATCTTGTTGGATCTTTAGCTGCAGAATGTTGTGCAACTATAGATTTATTTTTTTCACTACTTCAACTTATTTACACTTTCCTAATTGCCTTAACTTATCGGTGGGAAATTTTTTTAATTTTTTTGGATGGAATTTGTCTCGTTGTAAAATCCCTTTCTCAAACAAGATGGTGATGCAATTAAAACACTTTTCTTGGGATATAGTAAAATTCAAGATGCTTTCCTAAATATAACACAAGACAAAAATCAAACAACTACCACTCGAGATGAAGCAAAGTGTATTCATGAAAAACAAGACAAGTTAGAAACTTGTGTGATGTGTTGTAGTTGGCATAATATCCTCAAAGAATGGATGCAACAAGCAAATACCTACAATTGACTTAACCGTGGTCAGACTCAATATAATTCATTGATAGATTATATTCAAAATATTAGAGAGAATTTTGATACATATGAGCAACATGCTAAGATCATCAGTGGAAAAGAAGAGTATGAAATTGATAATAAAAGAAAAAGAAAAAGAAAAGTTCACTTTGATGAAATGAGAGATGTCGAAATTCCACAAATAGGAAGGGATCGTATGAGGGTGGAGGTATTCTATGTTATTATAGATAACTTAATAAGGGAATTATCAAGAAGAAATGAAGCATATAGTGTGTTAAATGATAGGTTTGGATTTTTGAACAATTTAAAAGATCTCGATAATGAGACAATATTGAAATGCTCTAATTCTTTAGTAAAAATATATAACACAGACTTGGAGACCTCCCTTGACATTGAATGCATCCATTTCCAGGCATTAGTAAGACATGAAAACTTGACAAGTATATCATCAATGTCAAAATATTTAAGAAAAAGTGGACTAGACACCACGTTCCCAAATCTAGATGTTCAGAATACAAATGTTTCTTTGCATTCCCGTTGGAAATCGCGAGCTTACGAGAGAGCATTTTCCACTCTAACAAGAGTAAAAAAACAATTTAAGGTCAATAATGGGTGAAATTAGATTAAATAGTCTTTCTATTTTGACAATTGAACGTTACATCGCTACAACAATAAATTATGATGACGTCATTGATAGTTTTGCTATGGCAAAGGCAAGAAAAAGCCTTATAGCTTTAATTGAATGTGTTAAAAGTTATACTATAATTGTTTTAAAAACATGCACAGTAGTGGGGGTGGTGTCCGGGGGTGTGTGTATGCTCCTAGGGCGCTCCGAAACCTTAATTTGACCACGGGAGAGAGCAATATACATTGTTATCTTCTCCTGTAGTTTCGAACTCAAGTGTTATTACAAGTGTTCAAACCATAAGAGTGAAGCACTTCGACATCCTTTGTTTACTACCACATTTATAATTTCCTTCGACAAGTTTGTTCTATTAAGAGTCAATTTTGTATTTTACATTTAACCCCGAGGAATTAATAAAAGAATATAGTCTCAACCTTATTCTTAATGATTTACTCATTTCATACTAACAAAAAGGTAGCTAAATGACGCTTTCATGCCAATAATTTTTTTTTGTTTGTATACTCATATATAAAACAAATTAATTATATAAATATGTGTATATTAATTCGTGTGACTTAAAATATTTAAGTTAGTAAATTTATTGATAAGAATATTTTTTAAGTTAGTAAATGTATTGTATAAAAATACTTATTAAATTATAAAAATATAAGAAAATTGATGAAAATGAAAATTAATGAAAAAGAGCAATAAATTTATTATGTTAATTTTATTATGATTTATGAAAATTTAAAAGTTAAATTGATTTTTTTAAAAGAAAAAGAAAAATATTTGATTTTTGATTTGATTCAAAAAGTAATTATATGTAAAAGTGGTTCTTATTTCATTTTTTTCTCAATCCCCATAAAAAGATCTATAAAAAGGCAAAAGTTTACAAACATATAATTATTTTTAAAAATTATAACACAAATAATATAATTTTTTTAATATGATTGATTTATTATTATTATTATAAAACTAATTGTTATTGTATCTTTTTCTCAATCGACATAAGGTATATTAAGGAAAAAATATACAACCTTACATACATACATACATATATAGTTTTTATAAACGGATAATATTTATATTTTTAAAATTATAATATAAAATCAAAATATTTGAATATAATTGATTTACTAAAATTTCAACTGTTATAAAATTGATAGTATAGTATTATAATCTCTTTAGTTTAAACTTATAATAGAAACTTCTCTAAATTGGATTTATCAAAAAGTAAATGGGATTAAATTTTATCTTGAACTAAAAACTAGAATCCATAAATGTTATGAGAATGAAAATAAATAAACAATAGAAATCATAACTTAAAATTATTTGTAATCCACTAACTTACAAGAATGTTAACAAACACTTCTTAATTTCACGATTGATTGGGTCTTCACAATTAACTTAAAATTTTGATTTGAATATTGTTGTGATTACTCTTGACATAGACCCAAACTCTTAATTTCAATATTTGGTTAAAAAAATTGTCATTACTATTAAATCTTACATTGAAAGATATGTTTTCCAATCTCTTTACAAACTCCACAGTGCTAAATCAAAAAGCAATTCACTCCAGAAAATACTTTTCCTGTAGATATTGATAACGTGAGCTTTCTATGGCATTGTTTTTGTCTCATCCAAATGCTGACAACTAAATTACAAATGTGTCCAATCCTAGTGCTTTCTGTGAAATTTGAAATCCCACAGTACACGAATGGAGTGTTTTTAGTTTTTTTACACTCCAAGATTTGAGTGATTTTTTAAACGACTTTTCCTATGCTAAAAAGTGAATTGAAGTTTGTGGACACATTTTAGGGTTCCATTAGAGATTTAAGTAACATTTTTATTTGTTTTTAGATCTGGAAGCTTGATTAAACGTAGATGTGCTGAAATTTTGACCTATCTAGGACATTATTTTTGTTCAATTTGAACAATATTTCTGAGTTTGAATGTGAAACCAGACCAAGAATTGTTCACACTAGAGGTGCACATAATTTCTGAGTCAGATAACTGAACTCTATAGAAATTGATATAGATTCCGGATAAAATACTCAAATACTCAATAAATTTGAGATGTTTATTGTTTATAAAGAGAAGTTACATATAAATGTAATGATCTCTTGCACCTCATTATTTTGACCAACTAACTTTTACAACACATAATATTTATGAGTTGTTATGCAAATTATTCTACTACATCTAATAACACACTAACCTCATATTTATAATATTCCCCCCTTAGTGTGAACATAAGGAGTAATCACGCTACATAAACTAGAAACAAAAACACATGTGCATACATGTTTTAGGTATGGAATATGTTACTTTGGTGCACATGATCACTTATATATGTAACACAACTTCTCGCACTTTCAATTGTAGTGAATGTTAGAATTTTAACCCACCAACCACACTTTCAATGATCACCCATATATGAGAACTCAACAGCTTCCCACTTTTAATTCTAGTGAGTGTTGAGCATCTCACCAACCTATCACTATAGAAGTAGGATAGACAAAAAGTATTCTAGTCATTTGATCTCCTATTCACGTGTTTACAATAAGGGTTTATTTTACACACCAAACAACATAAAAATAGTAAAAAAAAAAAATGGCGAGGACTCAATCCTCATTGTCTTTATATATAGCCACCATTCTTGATTTCTACCACTCGATCTCAAATGGCATAACTCGTATCCATAACCACTAGTTATTGGTCTCAATTTTAGTTTTTTTGGAATAGCTAGTTTTCACCAATGCACCGTGTTGCCTCATCACTAATTACCTCGACGGGAGTTCATTGTTTGACCTCCTTCCTTTGTTGCATTCATCTTTCACTTTCTTGTTACGCTCATTGAAATAGGACTCGAAGCTTATGTGCATGTCGTTTGAGATAAAAAGCCCCAACCGTCATTTGCGCCCCTTCCCTACATGCACTCTTCCCCTCAATTTTAACATGCACTTCAAATGCGAGGTTCACCCAAAAAATACATCCATTTACAAATAATACAATTTAAATAAAAAACGTAAACACAAACAACAACAATTGACACTTTACAACTTAACAACAAATAATGACCCTTAATATGTGACTTTTTGACATATACAATATACTTTAATTTGAACTAGTACATAAAATATGGCTCAAAACCTTAATAACTGATTAAGGCGGACACTCTTTGAAACATATAAGTGATAACACTAAAATAAAAGACATACATTACTAACAATTTTAATGAAAATGATCTTATATTATATTAATTCAATTCAATACGATACGATACAAGATAACTTTCAACAAAAAAGTGGGCGGTATGAGAGCACGCCCCAAAACCACAAACAAAGTTAGGTCGAGCCTAGAGCAATGAGAGTCAAACTAGGTCGAGCCTAGGAGAGTACAATAAAATAGGCATCACCTAAAAGCAGACAAAAAACACAATCAAGCAAAGCAATAACAAACATGCCCGAGGCGGGTGGATCCTGATCATCCACCACCCGAACTAGAAAAGTCCTTGCTAGCTTATGGAAGTTCCCAACAACCAACAATTTCTTCCTTCGAGTCCACTTCCATGCGAGTAGGAATGGCAAGGCTAAGGCGAGGGAATTTGTTTGATGGTGGCGGCGGGTTCCAGTATCCCGATCTGCAAAGCAGCGGTAGGAGGAGAGCCCCACCCATGTTGGCAAGGTGGCGAGCCCACCTGGCGACGCGGCAGCGAAATATGGCAAAGCGAGCTCTAGACACGACAACGAGCCGGTGAGTAATCTGCGTTGATGTAACGCCCCAGGAAAGGCGAGCGCATCCGAAAGCACGATGTTGAGACCGGATGCGCTAGCCACCACAAAGCGAAAGGCAAGGAATGCCTGGTGGGAGATGGAGGCACTCTAGCAACATTGCATGGGGCTTCCCCGCTGGCACAAAGAAGATCTGGAGGCGATCCACCTCCAACGCAACCTTGTTGGCCTGAACTTGAATCTGCAGAAGCACATTGGAGATCACCATAGATTTATTATAAACGAGGAAGATTGATCAATTGCAGAATTAACAAAGAAAAATAATTTCTTTCTTTCCATATCCAAAACAAAATCTCCCCTCTGAAAACATGCCAAATTTGGGTGAACATAGGCAGAAGTTTGGGATTATCTCCCAAAAGGATATGTTGCCAAGTGAAGCAATGAGGCCGTAAAGGAAAGAAAAATGAATGGATCCAGTTCCAGGCATTTTGAGCTTTGGGACAAAACCAAAAACATGCAAGATCATTTCCAGATGTCCACAAAAAAGGCATTTGGGAGCTGGGATCCCAATTTGAACAAGACAAGCCTCAATAGGAAGGCCTTGGTGTAGAATACACCAAAGGAAATGAGAAATCTTGGGCTCCACACATATAGTCCAAACAGTTTCAAATCACCTACCCCAGGTAGACAAAGTGGAATGGATTCCCCAACGTGTATTAAGTTTTTCCACCATGGGCAAATGGGGCGAGAGCCAACGATAGCCTTTGTTGGCTTTGTAATTATAGAATGGGATATCAACATACCACTTCCAAATGATAGTCCCACCATGTGTGAGAGGAATGCACAAAAATCGTATGCAACATGTGGTCACGAGCCAAATTGATCACAGTAGTAAAAGTATCTTGATCTTGGTTGGAAATCTGAAATAGAGCTTTAAAATCCAGCCAAGAGGACTAGGATTGAACATTTTTGTAGAATAAGTCCTCGATGGTGTGAATTCTGCATTTGAAGAATTTGAGCGTGGAGATTCTCGGGACCTCTGCTAAGCATTTATCTTGAGATTGAAAAATCGGCAACCACCAGAGAGATTGTTGGTTGATAGAAATCCCATTACGAAAGCCATCCCCCTTCCACAAAAGCCAAGGTTTAACACATTCCCACGCTTTCCAAATACTCTTAAGCACAAAGGTGCCAACAATTTTGACAGCACTAGGTGGTGATGAGAAAATTGACAAACCCTAAGCCTTTCCATGTAGGGCGGCCATAAGGAGAACCTTCCACAATATCATGTCGTATGAGAACTTTCCAAGCTTCTTGGCCAGTAATGCTTCTGATAATCCATTTAGCGCAAAGAGCTTGTCCTTGGCGTTGAATGTGAATAAGACCGAGGCCTCCAAAATTTCGAGGCAAACAACATATGTCCCAGGCTACCCGATGAAAACCTTTGCCTGTAGAAGCATTAGCCCACAAGAAAGCTTTGAGCAGTTTTTCCAGCTTCTGAATGGAAGCTTTGGAAGGAACCCAACATGACAAGTAGTAAACATGTGTGGTTGCAAGAACTTTGGAGCAGATTTGGAACTTGCCAGCCAGGGATAAAGGCCTGGTGATCCAATATTCTAGCTTTTTGCCACTTGTTGAATGACATATTGCCATAGCTCGGTCAAGGAGGCTTGAAAAGCAAAAGGAATACCCAAGAATTTAAAAATCTCACCATGTGTTAGGATTTTCCAATCAAAAGTGGCAAGCTAGTCTGGTGCGGGAAGGAAAGATTGTCGATAACACTGGGTTTTTCGCCATTGAATGGATGAGCCGAGGCTTAGGCAAAAGTATCCAAACATTGCATAACATCAAAATGTTGGTTTCATCTTCAATGAGCGTAAGAAAGGAATCATCCACAAAATGTGTAACGACCCAAAAATTTCACACCCAAACAACACAGTAAAATACACGATAATTTTTTTTTTTTTTTTTTTTTTTACGCATAACACGACACAACATGCCACCACCAAGGTCACAACTAACTCCGTGGGTAACTCAATACAAGGATGACCACAAGGGTAGCACGGAAATGTTCACACACGCCAAGGATGATTCACTTTTCTATCTGACAAAACAACATAAGAAACCACCACATAACACACCTACAGATAGGGCAAGCCACAATGAGGAAATTATTGATGGTTATTTATTTTTAAGTAACCTCTTTCGATCCTTAACTACAGTTTGCTAAGACTCTAGATATGATTTGTACAATGCTTCTTACAATGCTAAGTTTTCTCAGGCTTATTAAATCTTATCCTCTTCTAACAACTAACAGTTCATTTCACCTTAGGGTTATTTTACAAATTTCACCCAAAAAGGAATAATGTTCACTAGAGAAGCTAGGGTTATCATGTTATATAATTCTTACTCACAAAGATAGTCTCGCCTATGATTTCTTTAAAGAATTCCTTGCTCTCAAGTTGGTAACCTCTACGTTAATTTATTTAAATATAACTTTTAGTTCAACTTTTATAAGTATTAAACGACCCACGTTATTTTACTTATGTCGCATTATTAATAAGTCATAGCAAGATTCACTCAACATTTATTTTCAAGGGTAGAGTTTAATAACACTCATTCACCAGAACAAAACAAGGTTACATCCACACTTAAAATACCAATAATCCAATAAGGTCACTCAACAAGCAGTAACCAATATTTTAATATTTTCAATGATGGTCAAACAAACCAAGGTGTCCAAAGTTAAGATGACAAAGTCCACAAATACATTATACCAAGACCAAGATCCTCTCCTACATTTTCCACTGTATGATCTCAATAGCTGAACAATATAAAAAGGATTCAAGTAAGAACTTCTCAGCTGAGGTTGATGCACAAGTTTACAAGTCTATCCCTCATCTACTCGCTAACATTCCATCTGCAGCAAATATTTACTAGAGTCAGTTCGCTAGAACTGAGCATGATAAGATATAAACCTCACCTAATAACTTATGTCATCTAGCATTTAAATAAATGAAATTTTGCAATACTCCCTATCAAATAATTCCTAGTCATGTATTCAAATCTTAACTGCACATCTCATGATAATACATTTCATACCCATCATTGATCACTTCCCTAAAATCTACTTACATATGAACAAAATTTCCAAGTGGCTAGAAGATATGCAACCTTAACCTTGCATTTAATCATAATTAAATTACAGTAACAATAATAATGCTCACCTAATACCCTCAACCTACTTCACCTATATAAGTGTCCAACAATATTATCTTTCAATTAAATAAAAGCACCAACGACATTAAGCTTCTATAATAAATACAAGTGTCAATCATATGATAATCATCAATATTACCCAAGTATCAACCTTTATAGAAAATCAAGGATATATAAGTATACTTTTGATACTTATCTCACAATCAAAAGAATGTACTTATGTAAACAAGGGTTCCACCAATCAGTAAGTTCATATATTATTTAGATATCCTATCGGTTGTTTATTATCATGTCTCTATATGCCTCTATTAGTATAAGAGTCCATCTCAGAGGAATGAATTACGAACAACAATACCGTCATACTTCGTTAATGAGTAGAAGGTACATTTGGCTAGCTAAAACAGGTAAGCGTGGTCCAAGCCACTATAAATACAAGTATCAACATTATCTCAACTCACAATTGAGATGCAAGTACCAATTTTTAGCTAACATAATAATCATCGTAAATGCCAGAAAATATTCCACGCGCTAACCAAGTATTGAAATAACATATTTATCCTTACTGGTTGCCTGATAGTATAATATATCATATTATATAATTCAACCTCCACTTGCATATCTCAATTTATGAGTATTAATCATTGTCCTATATAATGAAGTTAAATAATTTCAGGTCGACTTCTATCCTTAACGTCATATAAGGTATGAACAGTCCCATTATGGTAGTTGTCACCTTTACTTAAGGCTGTGTAAGAATCCTTTTTAGGGTAGTTCTCAAAACTTCCCTATTCATCTGTTTTGCTACCAAAAAAACATTTCAACAAGCTTTGAAGTCAAGGTATAGGATAAATTTATAATCTCATATTTCAAGCATTGTCTGAATTCATACGCCTGAGGGCCATCACATGTCAATCAAACTTGCAGAATGTACACATTCATGAGAGTTCGATGTATTCATTATTACCTCAACTGATTCGAAGATCTAAGAAGCGCCTCAAACTTAAGCCATATAGTTATCCGCACAAACTAACGTCTTGAGGCTTACCGTATTCAAAAGGGTCACAAAATAGAATCCCATTAACACATGTTTCAGGAGCGTTCCAATCTAAAAGTAAGCTCATAGTAATAAGAATAGTAGAGGGCCTGGTGAGGGGTTTTCAATAATCCCCAAATTAAACGATAATCAAAGGAGTCGGATAGTATCTAGAAGGACCAGTAAGAGCCAGTACGACTCTCCCCAAATAGAAGCCTCCAATCCTAATGGGGGTTATATTATTATCAAACCACATTAAAAGACCAACACAGTCTTTCGAGAAAAATTTCCCGTTTTCAAGCCATGTTTTACATAATAAAAACAAGACAAGAAAAATTCTAAAACTCATTCACACACCACAATATTTCCTACAGAAACCACTGTTCACAGGAGTAATCATGGCAAAATGATAAACTAACTTTATAAGGTCGAAAAGCGAGAATCACTCGAGAGAGATCAGCGCATGCAAAATGTGATTAAAAGTCATTCGAAAACCCATTTCTTTTGGGCATCTCGTTCAAGAAAGAGTCAACATATATATATGTAAATAAATATTAAATAATATCAAGAATCCAAGACGTTACTAACTTAGTAAAAGAGAATCACACATCAACAATCCAAAGGAGACATCACATATACAGAATTCAAACAAAACTGCAGAGATTGATTTATCTAAATGCTAAAGTAAATAAATTATTAAGAGAGAGGGTTAGGGCTTATCATGCCTGTTTGGGGCTTCCTCAATGCGGCCACGTCGAACCAAGGCTCCAGCAGCTACAACACATTTCAAAAAAAAACATTCCTTTTCCTCAGCACGTAGATCTCTTATGCTAGCCTCATGGCAGCGCCTGGTACAGTCAGGGAGAGGGCGGCCACCTTGTCTAGATCTTACAAGTGCTTAGAATAATAAAAATTTTTTAAAGAAACTGGAACTAAAATCTGGTCCCATATTTATCACTGCAGACATGGCACAGTGCGCCTTGTTATAGTGCCAGACTATGTCTGCAGTTTGCTTCACATGACATTACCAAAAATCTCTACAAGAACATTTTCCTCCTTTTTTTTTTTTTTTAAAGTGATGAAACCGCTTTGCATCTCTCACAACAATTTGTTTTGCAACAATCTTGGACAAAACTTGGTGCAGTGTGGCAGTCAACACATACATTAAGGTTCTTGACAACTCTGAGAGTTGTCCCACGGGGAAGGCTTAACAATCCAAATGCAATTGCCATCTTCTCCCTATGGTGGCAGAGGAATACTTTCACTTTCCCGTTCACTCAGTACATGTTCTGGATCTGAACAATATCCTGCTACCTTCATCTCCCAAGACATCTTCTCCAACATTGCATAGATCTCCTGTGCCTGTGGGTGTGATCTGTCACCTCTATGAGATTCTCTTCCATGAGTTACATCGTAAAACAAGTAAGGTCCCAATAGATAATCTTTGTAATAAATTTCATCAGGTCTCCTGGTAACACTCTTACTGCCACATAGACGATTTTGATAACAATATCTTGAAGGGAATCCCGAGTTTGAGGATGCATTCAATACTGAACAGGTAACAACATTATTGGACAGCCTGCTTGTTGGAAGCGCTCAAAGAGGCGCCTACTGTACCGCACGCGCCTGCTGCCTGGCTAGAGACTGTTGCTGTGGATTCCCCAACACGAACACACTCACAGCACCCAATGAAAGTGAAGTAACACGCCTCATCACTGTGCACTTGTGCGTGTGCGCGGCGGCAGGAAAAAAACCGCGCCCCTTCTTCCCCCAAAACGCATCAGGCAAAAACCAAAACAAAACCAAGTCCACATGACCACAAAAACGGAGTATTCCTTCATCCCACAGACCCACGCGGCCAGGGCAGGAAAAAGGGATGCGTCCAAGATTTGCACACCCGCAAGATAAGGCGTGAGGGGGTTTCATTGCGGCCAAGGAAGACACAAAAGGACGCGCCCAGGACCTGCGCACCAGAAAACGACCACACAGCAAGGAAACTTGCAATCATCTTACAAATGTGAGATTTTCATCTGGGCGCGCGACCCCCAATCCACTGAGCACGCAGATCCCCAAACAACTGAGCACGCAAATCCCCAAAACAAAGAAAACGTGGCTAGCAAGCCAAAACGAATCACGAAGACAAAACGCAGGCCAAAACCCAATACGATTTCAAACACGTTTCCCCGATCCCAGGGAAGGTCCAACACGGTTTACAAGAAAAGACGTCTATTTTGGAGAGAGATCTGTGTGATACACAAATCCTAAATTCTCCCCATTCGAGCACGCCTTAGAAGATTTTACAAACCTAAACCATATTTAATTTGTTCACCTTAAATGCCGAGCAGGATGGAGCTTCATCCTCATTTCCCAGCATTAATTTATGTAATCGCTTATCAAAATTTAACAACAGGGTTGGTTTCAAATCGACGCTCAGAAGGCGAGGTTAACGTCGACCGATAAATAAAAATATTATTATTATTATTATTATTACTTATTAATACTTATTAATCGAAAAACAAGAGCCAACGAGAGGTCAACATAAGCACCACAACGTTAAAAGCTTAGCGACATGGACGTCGGAGAATGAGGCATTACAAAATGCCAATTAAGAAGTTGAAAGTTGGGCTCACTAGGTAACGAGATTCCGCGAACAAGACCATGTGCTTTGGCATGAGCTAAGAGATAACCAAAACCTTCGGTCATGAGCAGATCTGATGCGGGGAAAGAGGACAACCTTACCGAATAGAATGAGAAAGCCCCAAAAGGCTCTAAGTGAGGCCATTAATAGAAATTTGAGTAAAGGCATTTGCAAAAAGCATATTGATAGATTGAATAAAAATGGGACCAAAGCCAAGGGCTTGAAGCATGCGAGAATGAATGGCCATTCAATCCGATCATAAGCCTTCTCAAAATTGATTTTGATAAACATGGCGGCCTGATTAGACTTGTGAGCCCATTTCATGCCTTCCCACACCGCGATGATGTTATCCAGGATGAATCATCCCTGTATAAATCATGTTTGGTATGATTGAATGATAACTAGTAGAAGATTGTGTAATCGTAGAGCTAACACTTTGGAAATGATTTTATAGGAGACATTTAGCAGCATAATTGGTCGCCAACAGGTAATTTTCTTGGGGTCTCCTTGTTTAGGGATAAATTTAATGTTTCCCTTATTAATGTGTGGCCCTAGGGATTGTTTCTAAAAGCCTTCAAGATAAACCTGAAATAAGTCTTGTCCGACGTTTTATAGATCTCACAAGAGAACCCATCGCAGCTCAACGCTTTATCATCAGCCATTTGCTTAGTGGCTTCATGTAGGTCTTCAATGGTGAGCATTCTCTTGCCGATCATCTTCTGAACCTCTGATAGTTTACGTGGTACAAAACCCAAACATTGATTAAGAGCAGTTTGTCGAGTTACAAAGGGTGGTTGAACTTGAAGAACAAGCTTAGAATAAAGGCATAATGGCTTGTAACATAAGTTGTGGGTATGTAATTTGAGCTCCATTGTCCATGATAGCACAGATCTTTTGGGAAGGCTTTCTGGTTCTAAGAGAAAGAAAGAATTCTTTCGAGGCCCGATCTCTAATTTTGAGCCAATGCATCCAAGCCCGATCTCGTAAGCCATGCATTATAGTTATCCACAATTTAGATTTTTATTGAAGTGTTGCAACTTGATTTATAGGGTTTTCGAGATAAGGGATCGCTTGAAAGTGCTACCGCCACCCGAGAGAGAGCTGAGATGTTAGCAGAGTATGAGCAAGCACCAATTTTTTCCAGCTCCTAGGCCATAGATTCTAAGAAATCTAGTTGTCTGAGTTAGTGCGTCTTCCCACCACTGAATCTAGTTAGCTTGCATAGGTGGATGAAACCGTTAACAATGACTAGGTCATGGAATTAAATTCCAAACTCGCTTGATATGATTGACGGTGGGGCCATGTTGCATCAAGGCAGTATTAAGAAAGAATTGGCCTTTATGAAAAAAGGGGCGCACATCATCCTAATAGATACAATATTGTATTGGAGAATAATCCAAAAGGAAAAAGTCATGCATGACCTCCACTGACATAGAATAAATGCTATCAAACTCAAAAAATATTGAGCTAACAACATGGCCCTGTCAATCCATTTAAGAACGTGATCCATCCCTCCACATAGATTGGTCCATGTATACCAAGCTTCAGAGGTGGGAAAGTGAGATGCGTTAGGATCAAAAAATCTGAATTTATTATGCATGAAGTACCACGCTTCCCTTTTACCAGGTGTCCACCTCATAGGAAAGTGGCCACATTTATCATTAGGTGACTCAACCATATTAAAATCTCCACTTATTACCTAGTAAGCATCGGGAATGGAGTTGGCTATCCACCACCACAGATCGGCCCTTTCAGCTACATCATTCAAGGCGTAAATATTTATGAGCCCAAAAGGGTAGCCATCAATATTAAATAGGACCCATATGACATGGTTGGTGGGGTTAATACCATGGTCAATTAATAAAGGCCACCATTTAGGAGCAAAAATCGAAATTAATCCCCACACCATGCTTCATGATTGCTACAGAAAGCCAAGCTGTCAGGCCAGATGGATTTGTAAACCATTTGTAACTGAAAACCTATAATTTTTACTTCCTGTAAAAACAAAACGTCCAAATTTACACATCATTGTCGAGTTTCACACACAACATACTTACGACAAGAGTCTATAAGACCCCAAACATTCCAAGATAAACAATTCATGGGAAACGTTGGTCCAGAGCCATATCCCCATCCTCCAAGCCATCAAGGGCATCATATTGATTGTGTAGGAAACGAGCAACATTGTGCTGCAAAAATTCATGCAGATCAAATTTTTTCCAGTCAGCGTACTCAATGTTGTATTCCGCTTGGTGGAATCCACGCTGCATGTTAGGCTATGGTCCCGAGAGATGCGGGAAGGACTTCGAGGCCGTTTGGACGACCCTTGTTGTTGCATGGCATGTGCAGCTGGTGCCGAAGTCTTTGGATGGGAACACGAAAACATAATTTTTCCGTCCATGAGAACCGACATTTTGCAGGGGTGTCTTTGGAATACTTTAGCAACAGAGTAACAGATAATAGACAGTAAATTTGGTTCTTTAACAGCAGTTGTAGGATCCTTAACGAGGATATTGAGAGATTGTTCCTTAATAGCCAGCTCCCGATGGCCATGGGAGCCAAAGGCTTTGGATTGCTAGGCTTTGTTCTTGTTTTTCCGGCCCCCAACAACTTGTCAACCTTCCTCCTGTTGGGGTTTGATTGGATCGGGAGTTGCTTTGGCCACAGGCGGTTGTGGGGTACATAAAGCGGACAATCCTTGATCTTGTGATCAGCTTTGACAACGAAAGCAAGTGTTAGGTAGATTGATATACATGACCCATTAGGAATACATTTTTCTCCCATCTGGATATCCACAAATTCCTTGAGATCCTGTGAGAGATCAATCTCAACACATACTTGCTTCTGCGGCCGAGCATGGTAAAACTTATTAGCTTCCAGGCAAACTACCCGCCCAAGCAAAGTGGTAATTTGCAGCAAAAAGGCACACATGGTAGAGGAAGACCAAGAAATTCAACCCAAATAGGCACTTTAAGGGCGGTATATTTAGATACCACAAAGTCCTTGTGCCAGGGTGTTAACACAAGCAACGAGTTGTGGACATACCAAGTGGCTTGCTTAGTGAATATTGGGTGCATTAACAGGGTCAAAAAAATGAAAAAGAAAGAAACCCTTGGTCATGTTTTGAATGCTATCCAGGTGGACTCCATGAGGAGTCCAAACTATGTTAACCTAGGATTTGAGCATGCTTTTAGAGGGGATTCGACCCACAAAATACCCAATGAGGAAAAACTTCTCTAACCATTGACAAATAACATTAAATTCAGGAATGGGCGAAACACATTAGGAGGAGAAAGATTACCTCATGGAAGACCTTCAGACAAATTTCCTGGGTCGCTTTGCCGACGGTGCCATTGCTCGCTCCACTATCTCCTACCATGGTTGAAACAACCGGGTTTGAAGATGGCGAGGACATTATATAGGGGACGACACGAGAGAGAGAAAACCTAGGAGAAAGGTCGTCTTATGGCGGTTACAAATGTTAAACCCTAGAAAATCTGACTCTAGTTTTGTGCCAGAGTTGAGGAGCATTTTTCAAAGAACCTCGTGTATTTTGATTTTCACATTACTAACAATTTAAAAGAATCACCAGAGAACAAAATTATATGCACATGCATATTATACCCGACACAAAATGACATGAGAAAAGACAACTTCCCTAACAACATATGTATATTAATATTAATAAACACTACTCTAAATAATGAACAAGCTAAATTTTGGCTAAAAAACACAAATTTACTCTAAATCATACAAGAATATGGAATGTTGAATTTGATAAGCTACGCAGCTTTCTAAGAGGTAGAACCATAGATCCGAATGCACATATGGATGTGATTTGTTAATTTTACTCAACATATTTTGTGAATGGGGTTGATATGTGAAAAAGCATGCAACTTCCCAATCCCTAATTTTATGCAAAAACACTATATGTAGATGCATAGAGAACATGCATGAACCAATAATAAAAAATACATGAACTACTACTCTATCAAATGCTCCCACGGATTTGGAAAATGTACACTTCAAATGAGGATAATTTTTTTGATGTTTCACAACACATTCGATAATGTAAATGAAAAAGTTAAATTGATCATTTTGTTTGGTGTATTTGATGAGGTTCAATTCTCGTATTCGCAAGGCTAAAACAACAAAATAAGTTTGCGATAAACTAAAAATTGTGTATGAGTCAAAGAATAAGAACACTTTACTTCAACTCCAAAGTTACGTAGTCAATCTTAAAATGCATCGAACTAAAAATTTAGTCTTTTCTAAGACGTGTTGCAACTTTGTGGGCATCACTTCAAGATTTGGACAAAAAGTAAGTGATGACTCTCTTGTGTTGATTATTTTGAGATCTATGAACCTTCATAATAAAATTTTGTGACCATGTTGAATATAACTAGTCAAACAATTTATTTTGAACAACTAGTGAATATGCTACAACAAGAAGAATTTATTCACACAAGTACAAAAGTTGAAGAGCATGCACTTTCTTCTAATCGAAAGGAAAAAAATAGGACAAGTCTCCTAAACAACCTTCGAAGCAAGGACATAATCAACAAGGCTCCAAGGCCCAACTAAAATGTCCTATTTGTAGTCATAAGGGACACGAGTTAAAATATTATTGGTATAATACATTCCAAAAGGATCATCTAGTGGCAAGAAAAATGACAACCAACAATCTAAACAAGGCCAACAACAAAATAAACAGGGACAAAATAAGGGAAAGTGGAAGAAGAAACCATCTCAATAAGGAAACGTTTCCAAACAAGAATATCAATATGAAGATGACGACTTCTTGTATAGTGCACAATCAAATGGTGAGTCTATTTTAAAAAATGCAATTTGGTATGTCGATTTGGGTGCAACCCACCACATGATAAGACACAAAATCCTAATTTTTCACATTGAGTGACATACCCACAAAAAAACCACATTTCTTTGGGTGATGATACATCCTATAGTTTTTAGGTGAATGGGGTCCATTTCATTACCACTTAGAAAACAAACATGCAAAATTACAGATGTTTTATATGTCCTTGGTTTAACAAAAAAAATGTTAGTCGTCAATCAATTTATAGACCACAATCTTAAACTTGAATTTCATTGTGAAGGCGGTAAAAAGATGTTCCTCATAAGAGATAAGTCATGAAGCTCAAAAATTATTGCAAGAAATTCAAATGTGAGTAGAATGTTTCAACTAGATTTTGTTCATGAGATGATCAAACCCTTGTGGCCAAGGACACAACCTCAAAATAACTATGGCACAAAATAATTGGACATGTTAGTTTTGGCTATCTTGATACACTCTGTCGATATGACATGGTGAGGAGTTTGCCACCTCTCAAAAAGGGTACAAATAAGTGTCAACATTATTTGGAAAATAAATAATACATAGTACATTTTAAACATAGTATATTTCGCGCTCTAGGAAAACTTGATATTTTGAATACTAATATGTGCGAGACCTATAAGACCTAGTCATATAGGGTTTCAATATTTTATGCTTTGTGTTAATGATTATTCAAGAAACATGTGGATATATCTTGTCTTTGCAAAAATATGAAGCCTTTGAGAATTTCAAGAACTTCAAAGTTTTTATAGAAATTGAAAGTGGTCATAAAATAAAAAAGCTCCACTTAGATCAAGGGGTTGAATACTATAATAACAAGTTTAAAGACTTCTTAGAAGCTCATAAAATTTGTCATCAAATGGATTCTCTACATATGCCACAAAAAAATGGTGTTGTTGAAAAGAGAAATTGTATTATGATGGAAATGGCAAAATGTATGATTGATGATTTGGGATTAACAAAAACATATTGGGATGAAGAAGCTAAAATAATAGTTTTTCTACTAAATAGAGTTCAAATCGTAACTCTTGATGGGTGATTAACTAAAATATAGTTATTTTATGAGCTAATCTAAATAGAAACATAATGCAATATTAAAATGTTGAAACTAGATATTTTATTTTATTGTTTGAATGTATTGAAATAATTAAAATAAGAGGGATATGGTACTAACCCGAATTTGACTTAAATTGTTGTGTGGTGGGTAGCGGGTTGATCTGCAGATGGGTAGGATGTGAATGGACAGCTTTGGGAATGGTAGAAGTTGAATATTTGACTGGACTAAGGTTCCCGGAAGAGTCTGGGGTGCCCTAGTCTATGATCTAAGCGTTGTAGTCTATAGAAAAGCTCAGGATTTGAATCTGGTAGTGTCGCAAGATCTTTGCAATACCTTCATCTTTGTCACACGGTTGTCGCAATACCTTCGCTTATGTTGTTGTAAGTCTAATGTGAATATCTATTGCAAAACCCTATTCAAAGCATCAAATTCTAAAAATAAAAATGCATATGAATAGGTCGGGCTGACCTTAGCCACCACAACGGTGGACTTACAACTAAGCGTTGCGTACATTCCAGACCCCACGTAGTTTTATGTGCATGTGTGTGTAATTTTGTGCCTAAGATGCCCGACACCAATGACGCAAAAGTAGGGGGTAATAACTAGATGAAAAAATGTAAATGGTGGATGGAATAGAAAGGATACAACCCTTTTCCCCCTATTCTTGTGTGAGATAGATGTAGAAGATGCCCAAATGTAGTCCCTTGCCTTAGTAAATAGTTTCCCTTGATAGTAAGATGTCTATCGATAATGTA
Organism: Taxus wallichiana var. yunnanensis; assembly: GCA_018340775.1. Lineage (NCBI taxonomy): Eukaryota > Viridiplantae > Streptophyta > Pinopsida > Cupressales > Taxaceae > Taxus > Taxus wallichiana. Next base: position 11,481,545 of record CM031236.1, read on the forward strand.
GTGAGTATGTTATGTTTATATATGGATCTCCTTTTCAAAATACGATACTAATGACCTGAAATGTTGACTACTATGTAGAGGAATGCACGGGTAATAACAAAGACAAACATCAAACAAAAAATTTGGGACCACAAATTACGAAAATAAGGGCACCTAAAATCATGGACTAGGGCATCCCGGGGTGCCCCCAATCTACCCTAGGCACCCTAGTATAGGACTAGAAATGAAAATCGAGCAAATTACAACACTTGAGACTCCCTAAAATATGCCCAAAATTGTATAGACAACTGATGACTATACCATAAAAACAATAATGAGGACCGACTAACTGACAACAATACTAGGATGGGTCATTAGTGAATACTTTTATTATGCAAGATCCATATATAAAATAACATACCCGACGACATAAATGTAATAGTAAGTGTGTGATTTTGTGACTACATTTTCCCCACTTTATGTTGGTGAGTGAAAAGCTTGGTAACATAAAGTAGATAGAGATGCATACGTGAGAAGAAGTCATAAAAGCCCGTTATGTATGAAGAACGCACAAATGTATAGTAGAAGCGTGTCGATAGAACTATAGAAGTATGTCGAACCATGGATCAATAGGTTGATCCATGTAACATATATAAAAAAGCGTAAAAGTTGTGATGATGTGTGCTAAATAAAAGTGATGATTAAGGTGTATGATGGTTTTAAACGTGGTTTAATGATGAATAGGTGGGTAGGGAGTGATCAGTTCCTAACCCAAATGCTCGTATATGAATGACTAATCAGAGTATTTGGGTGTCTTGCCGCAGGGAGTAAGAGTGTAGGGAGAAAAGTGTGTTATTCTCCAATCTTTAACTACATCCTCAAGATCTAGCCGTTGCAGACGAACTCAAATCAAATTTTGTGATTTTTGGATCCAAATGATTTTGATTAAACAGATTGACCCATATAGGAGTGATAGAGGAAAGGCACTCTTTCCCCCACTCCATGGGTGTTGTTGTAATGTGAAAGCTTCCAAGTTGGGTCATCTAGAAGTGAACGCGATATGAAAAGGTGACTTCCAAGTTAGGTCATCTGGAAGCAAACGTGATATGAAAGAGGTGGCTTCCAAGTTAGGTCATCTGGAAGCAAACACAAGATGAAAGAGGTGGCTTCTAAGTTAGGTCATTTGGAAGTGAACACGAGATGAAAGAAGTGGCTTCGGTCGGGTCATCTGGAAGCAAACACCAAATGTAAGAGGGCTTCCAAGTTAGGTCATCTAGAAGCAAGTGTAAAATATAAAATAAATTCCCAAGTTATGTCATCATGGGAAAGAGTGGTGAATGTAACTCCCAAGTTAGGTCATCTGAGGAGACCGCTTGTAGATTTGAACGATATGATTTTTGATTTGAATGCATAGATTTTAATTGGTTGATTAATTGTTTTGATTGGTTACTCATAGAGAGATTTTACGTTAGTTACCCCAGTTAGGTCATTAGGGAGTCGATATAAAATGATGAACGACTATATTAAAAGTGATTTTAATCAACTATTATTCATTGGGGAATTGATTTAAGTAGTGTGTGATCATACTTGGAATATTTTAAACATTTTTTGCCCCCAAATTAGGTCATTAGGGGGAATTACTAGTGAAATATCATGTGGTATATTGGTAAGTGTCAAGTTTGCAATGTTTGAACACATGGTGATGTGAGGGGGATTATAGGGGGATCCCCAATAATATGCCCCCCCTTTTGGGGAAAGGGGGAGTGATGAAAAGAACAAACAATAAGCTAAAAGTAATGACAAAAGATGAAAGTGTGTATGCATTAAATGGAAGATAACAATGAAGAGATAATGTACAATACAAAGGTGTAGATGGAATTCTAAAAAAGTATGCCACAAACAAGGTGTAAATCAGAGTAAAAATGCTCAAGATATGAGTGAAACGGTGTAGCATGTATTAGTTGTGAAATAAACGTGAAATAAGGACCATAGTAAAGGTAGTGATGAAAAGTAACTATAGATAACAAAGTAAAAAAGTGTTTAGTTACCTCATTTGTCATTTGTGTGAATGTGAGAGTGTGCATAGAGTGAGTGAAGATGCCTCCAAAGGTGAGAGATTTGCGTCTTATTCAGTTTGAGAGAGTGACGACCGTACTGTCATTGTACTGCATTGTAAGCATAAGTAAGTAAGAGTAAGTTTAGCCAAGATATGCAGTGTTGTGTTGTGGAGCATGTTTTCATGTGTGAAGTGTTGAAGACTATACACTAAAATTACTATACACTCTCCATAGTTTTCTTGCTAGGGTTCGAGGCCGGACGCCCCCAAGCATGGGTGCGGGATGCAAACCCCAGAAAAATTTTGGCCTCGAAATATGTGCTTGATACCTCGGGAAATATGTTCTTCTCATATGGGTAGTATTTTGACCCATATGTTTATGGGCGGTTTTGGCCCATAGATTTGGTACCCACGATATTGTAAAACTGCTTAAGCAGTTGCCTATTGATGTGCTTTTGTGCATATGGTAGGTGAGACATATCATTGTAGGTGTGTGTGAGTTTAAGTGTGAATTCAAGAGAGTTTGTTGAGCACAACTCCAAATAGATATGGGTATTGTATTGAGAGAAAGAGGTGGCTTGTAATAAAATATGAGCAAGTGATTCTTAGTGGACGTAGCCCAAATTGGGTGAACCACATTAAATATTGTCTTTGTGTTGTGTTCTTTTATTTTCTACACTTTTATTTCAGATCTATGATATTATTTTGCATATTAGTTTCTACTATTATAATTATGTGTGGGATTATTCTGTATATTTTATCCATTATTTCCTAACATGCGGTATGTTTTGAATGATTGAGATGGAATGGTATTAAATGTGAATGTGATAGGAACAACGTTCCCCAGAGGCTTTGTATGAGCATGAAAATGAGGTTCATTTATAAAAGACCCTTTGACGGTCAATAATGAACTATAAAACAAAAGTGTGTAATTGAGAAATGGTTTGAAAGATGTGTATGCTATAAATATGTGATCATGTAGCGCAAAGTGTGAAATGTAGAATAGTGTAAGGTTCATTTCAAATTTAGACCCTCAACAGTCGAGTATGAACCATGGAACTAGAGTGCATCATAGGGTAGTGACGATACAAGTAGTGTACCAACTTGTGTAAGCTTAATTTTTAGAAATAAGAAATGTGAAACACATAGTGTAACAATGGAAATGAGAGACACCTAATAATGCTAAGAGGGGGAGAATAAGTGTGATTTCCCCCAAGTGTATGATGATGAGAAGGATCAAGTAACATCATCTAAGAGATCATAATTTTCATGGTCGAATCCGAATGGAGAAGAGTCGGAGACTTGGTAAGAAATAGTATGAGGTTGATCACATAAAGATCCATTATGGCATATATTGTACATGCCCATTGTGTATTCTTCATCAGTGAAATGTGGTAAAGGACAATCATGTGCATACCAATGAGTAAGATTTTGTGAATAGCCAAGAAATGAATCATTGCAAATAGAAACATGGCCGAAGGGCATGGGAAATGTGATATTAATATGATCAGGATCCAAAGTTCCCCCAATGTAGTCAAGCCAAGATTATCCAAGTGTGAGTGGAGAATCACAAGAAGTACGTGCAAAAAATACCGATAGGTGGAAAACGTGAAGGCCATAAGCAATAGTGATGTGAACATATCCATGATAAAGATGAGGAGAATGAGGCGGAGGGAGAAGATCATCAAGTGTGAATTTGATTCGATCCAAGCCATCATGTGTGCAAATAGTATCAAAGCAAGTAGGATCAAATGGAATATGTTTCCAATAATATTTATTCATGAAAAGAGTGCATGTGAAAGGAGAAAGCGTTGATGCGGTTTGGTCATGATCATGAAGGTTGAATAATTTCTAATGTATCAAAAAACCCCCAAAAGTACCATAAAATTAGTAGCGGGGAGGGGTGACAATGATGCGGGTGGCACAGTGTCTAATGCACAAATAGTTCCTTCGAGTGGAGGCAAGTTGACAAGATAGTCGGGGGTTGTTGATCATCAGCGGGATGCGCAGAGGTAGCGGAGTAGGTAATGCAATGTTTGGGTCTAGGCCGCAATAATTGAATGGGTCACTGTCAACGACGATTGTATATTCAAGGCCCTCATGTAATAATTTAATGCAGCAATGGCCTATAGAAGGAATTCCTTGCATGGAATGAATCCATAACCTACCAAGTAAGCAATTGTCTTTGGTGGGATATCGATAACAAAGAACACTATAGGAACAATTTTTGGCCCAACCGTGATAGGTATAGTAATGATGCCTATATATGGACATGTAGAAGACTCATATGCATGGAGATAAATGGATGATGGGATAACATAAGCTGAGGAAAGGTTGATGTTATGAAGAAGAGATAAAGTACAAATATTGAGCTCATATCCATTATTGATTATAGTCCGCTTAATACCCATGTTAAAGATGCGAGACGGTATATATAGGGGAGGATCATTGTCATAAATAGAAAGATTGGCAGCTATATCAGATGGAAAATTAATATGTTGAGAAAATGCATCTATGAACATCTGATATACTATGTCCGGATGAGTAGTGGAAGGAATGCAAGTATTAGCCAAGAGAGAAATGATTTTAGCTCTACAATCAAGATTGGCTAGTAAGAAATCATGGATAGAGATATCCATGATGAGAGGATCTTAGGAAAATGAAAGAAGTGATGAAATGAATACCTAAGAGTGTTCGAATGAGATGGGTTCACCAAATGATTTAACAAATATTAAAATATCCTAAACCCTAGATATTTCAGAGTCACGTATGATAAACAAATGCTAAAGCACATGTCGACATAATTAATAAGCGAGATAAAAGAAATGAAACCCTTAGTGTAAGAGAGAGGATAAAAGACTTAGTTGATTTTCACTTGATCTCGAATTATGTTGGATTGGAAAACCGGTAAATAGGAAAAGCAGTTATCAGTCATAATCGAATACGAAAATCCTGGAACTACTAGATGATCCAAGACTAGGGAACCTAGGATAGGACTAGGATGCCTAGGTGTCATATAACAATGGTAGGCACCCATGACTATGTATAAGCCTAGAATCTATTTTTACTTGTGTCGAAATTTGGTCATTAACCTTCGTTTTTGGTCAATCGCATGTTGCACTATGTCTGAGAATTCACATATAACCTTTAAAACAAATGGTCTCTGAAAACCTCAAAACACATCAAATCCTAAAAAAATATGTACACGAGGAGTTATAATGACCCCGGCGGTGACACGACATAGTGAACTAATGGTGAGCATTGCACTACATTTCGGACTCCGTGTAGCTCTTGTGTGTGTACAATAATCGTGTCCTAAGAGGCCCTTGTGTAAGTCCACGTGATAGTGGGAAATAGCTAGATGTACCAATGTAAATAGATGTGTGGATGGAAAAATGAACTTCCCCTCCTATGTGTGTATGTAGAAAATACAATCCCTTATCCCTTATATGAGTGATAAATGGATGCCTTTTATGCTTTTAGAATGCCTTTGGATGAAACCTTAGGTGGTGATAATAGATGCTCAAATCTTGGTCCTTTATTTTGATCACCTAGTTTTTGATTTATATGATTCCCTTGGTTGAATTTTGTGATTGACAACTAACAAGCCCACCCATAAGAATACAAGATGCCCAAAAGATAAAAGAGGCCCAAAAGAGGTGAGTAAGATACAAAGAGGTCGGGGATGCCCGAAAGATGAGGGCATATGGGCGTTGGAATCTAGCTGGCGTTGGTGTCCAAAGTCATGAAATATAAAGCAATAAAGGATCAACTGGGCTGTGGGGTTTGTAAGACTAGAGATAAAACAAGAAAGGCATAAAAGTTTCACAAGATAGTAGTCAATTACTAGTTTTCTCACTTAGGAATCATATGAATAGTAGTATGTGATTATGACCTAGAAATGTACCCAAGTGCATGATTTATTCCACTTTATGTGGAATTGATATAAGTTTTTCAACTCTATAAAGTTTGGAGCTTTCTTCTTTCATTGTAATGATTTTTCGTGATTAATAAAATTAATCGATTTCACTTGGTTTTGTATTAACATTTTTGATGCACATAAGTAGATAGATTCATAAATGTATGACTCCAATGCATGGGATAATACATCAATGGAATCCATTAATGCAAATACAAATGTTCTAAATAAAATTACAAAGAGGCTTCAAATGCATGTTTGTGGATGTGAATCGATAGTGAATGAAATGAACATGTGGGTGGATATATTCACACATGATATAGTCTACTGAGGCTTATGAATTCCAATTGGAGTGGAAAAATTATTATACCCAAAGATATGTCAAATTTATGTCTACTCATCAATGCCTTCTTTTGATTTGTTAAAGACATTGATAAAATTTCACGTATCCTCTTTGGATCAATACCAAGACCCTTCTTAAAACCGGGTACTATATGCAATCGAGTTGCGGCGAAAGAGGTTGATCGTGAGGGTGGAGGTGAGGGTTTTGGAGGTAGGGCTTTGGTTCCCACTATGGCTTCTTAGACATGGGATGCAAATCTTTTTGGTGTTGATCATAGGGAACCCTTAAAGCTCTCTCTATCCTGGAGAGATGAAGATCTACATCTGGATATTTTGAGTCTAGTTGTTGATAGGGCCAAGGAGAGATTTAAATTTATGGAGATTGGGTATTTCACTGGTCTTATACCTAAGATCAATTTTGTAAGAGATTGGTGTGAGAGGAAATGGGCCTATAAGTTTTGGGTACAATCCCTTACGAAACATGGATTTATGTTCTGTTTCCATGAAGAACGGGACTTGCAAAAGGTTCTTCAAAGGCGTCGTAGTTTTATGGGAAAGCTATCCTTAGCCTCTTTTGTTAGAAACCCGAGGTGTTTTAAGAGTTTAAATTTCAAGATCTCCCTATATAGATCCGTCTCCTAGTTCTCCCTTTGGAATTTTGGGAACTCGAAGCTTTTTAAGGGATTTTTAGATCATAGGGCGTTGATCGTTGTTGATTTGAATATAAAAGCTCGATCTAGGTTGGTTTTTTCTCGCCTATGCATCAATGTGCCAATGGGATCCATGGTGCCAAAATAATATTTTTGGAATCTTCTTTTGGAAAATGGGAACAAAAAATAGAAATCGAGAGTTTGGTGATAATCATGGTAAATTTAGAATGTCCAAATATGACACAATGAAATGTTACAATGATATGCCATCTTAGTTGGTGAATGTGGAGGTTGTGAACCTCGGGTACCCATTTCCTAGGTTGATGATGAGTCTTACGATGAGGAATTGGTTGATGAATACTCATAAGAGGAAACCGAGAATGGTGCAGGCAATTTGGTGGGCTTTCTTCATGTTATCGGCATCTAAGATGTTTGGTTCGTATGGTTGACTCGGTGAGAAATAGCGTCGGATTAGAGGAGGTGGTTTTGTGCAATGACGGAGATCGATCTTCATGTGACATGTGTGGGGATCTTGGGAGCATGAAATAGATTTAAAATTTAAATTCTAAAACTTACATTAACTACACCTTGAGCATAATGTGTTTGGTGGGTCCCGACCGATTGTGCGGTATAGTGGCAAGTCAGGGGATGGTGGTTGACCAGGCGAGGCCATTTGGGAGTGAGGCTTGTGGAAGAAGAGTCACTTGGAAACTATCTAGGGGCATCACCTTTCCCAAAGATGATGGGGGTTGGATTAAGGTTTAAAAACACAAATTGGTTCGGCCCGTTTGAATGACACGAACTTGTTCTCTTGTTATCTCTAACAACGGGCCTTAATCTTTCTAATTTGGGTATCGGTTTTCCATTAATTTTTTCTTGGCTTCGAGTTGTTTCATCTTGGGTGTTTTTTTTCTTTAGGCCTTATCTCGTAGCTCATCTCGCTGCAACTACGATTAAAGCTATTTTTTATTTTCTATGTTTGTTTGTACCTTTGTGGCCTTTAGTATGTTGTTGCGTAAGAGTTTTTTATTTTTGTGCTTCATTGCCACATTCGTCCTTAATGGCTTCTTTATAAAAGGATGAGGGTCCTTTAAAAACCCCCACTTTAACCCTATTTCAAAAATATTATGTTTGCTCATCTTATCCACCTTCCCCTATCCACCCCATCAATGACATATGTCCTAAACCCACGTGGTACTATGAAGACCACTACTGAAACACCATCAAGTTCGTTGCCATGATATTAAAAAATGTTGTACTTTCAAAGACCTCATATAATATATCATATATCGTGGAGAACTTCATTTTGACAATCCTAACACTGCTCTCAACCAACCCTTAGACGTCTTAGATACCCTTCCCTAATCATCCGCCAAATAATCAAACTAATCCCACTACATCTCAAGCACCCAATGCTCATACGATCAATACAAAAAATCAAGATTCACCATCTCCACCCACACATGTCATCCATTCATCTATTGTACCTACATTTATTTCAATATTGACCTCTACATCTACAATCTCATCTGCATCCACACCCATGCCTACTTATTTATCCACACCTACTATACCTACATCCACATCTATTATAGCCACTTCACCTATCTCTATTCCACCCACACCTATCTTACCCATGCCTATTTCCTTATCTATGTCTACATCTATCATCATATCTACCCCACCCCTATGTCCACATCTACTACTATACCATTATCCATTCCCAAAGCTACCCCAACACCTATCTTTACATCTATACATGCTCCAACATCTCCTCCTTTTTCCACATCTATGACCGTATCGATACCTACATCACATCCAAATCGTGACCATACCCATATCATCCCTAAAAATCCTATCATGCAAACATCCCGCCTTAATACAACCACAAATAATGTTCCTACCCCATCCTTTTCCTCGACAACTACCCCCACTTATGTACCAACACCTCCAAGACCCACACAATCAACAATTCCTCCCATTCTCAACAAGCGTGTTATCTAAAAACCACTTCCATCTTGAATTCCACCAAATATACATTCACACCATATGGTTCTCGCCTCGAAATATCCCTAAGTCGAAATCATTGTGATCCCCGATAAGGACAAAGCCTCATAAAAAAAATATAAGAACATTGGAGTGGTTTTATAGACACCAATTTTTGGTGTGGTTCCTCCACTTCACCCAACATCTGCTCTCCTTCATTAGGCTTTCCCATTCAAATTCCTTTTCCCTCCTAATTTCATTCAAATTCCTTTTCCCTCCAAAATTTAATTAATTCCATTTCCCACCAAAAATACATATCTAATTAATCAATGTTAATTGATTAATTAATCCCTTTTAAATCAAATTATGAATTTAATATTCCAAATGAATCCATGTCATTCCACTAACAAATTTAATATTCAAAAGTAATCCATGTCATTCCACTAAAGAATTTAATATTAAAAAATAATCCATATCCAATCCACTCATGAATTTAATATTCAAATTTAGCCCATATCCAATCCACTCATGAATTTTAAATTTAAATTTAACCCATATCCAATCCACTCATAAATTTAAAATTCAAGTTTAATCCATATCCTACCCACTCATGAAGCTAAAATTCAGATTTAATCCATCTCCAATCCACTCATGAATTTAATATTAAAAAATTATCCATGTGCAAATCCACCTTTGAATTTAATATTAGAATATAATCCCTACTCACCTAATCGGGACAACTTTTCAAAATCATGATTACCTAAATTAATCACATCCTCGGGCTATAAACAAGAGTCTTCTCCTCTCTTAGAAATAGGCTAGAAATCATAGCAAAAACTATGGCATTCTTGTGATTCTACGTATCATCATTATACCATCCTAATGTCCTTGTGATTCCACTCATATCACCATAATATCATCTAGATGCCCTTGTGATTCCCTTAGCCATCCCATTTCGTGGCATCCTTTCATCCATAATAGAAGAGTTTGCAGGTTTGTTTTGTAGGTTCCTCTCATCCAGCCCAAATCATCGTTGATTCATGTAGGTTTGGTTCACTTTACATCTATTTTGATCATATATGTATTTTCCTTATATATCAGCATTTTTAGTTTCCATTTTATATCAAATTCTACATATTGTCCACATCCATTATCATTTATTTTATCTACAAGAGGTTGATATCCATCCGGGAATTTCATGCTTCTAGAGCCGACTTAGTCAAAAGCCCTCCATATATCTACTAATCCATTTTTCTTCTTAGTCTTCTTTGTTGTGCAGATTATCGATCTTGCAGCGAGGAGGAGCTATCTTTGCGCTTATCCACATCATCATCATCATCTCAAGGTACCTTAAACCCTCACATGTTTTGAGTTACCTATTTTCTTTAAGTACTAGTTCACTAATTTGGATAGGAACCGAGGAAATTTGGTCAACATTCTGGCACGCTCGGTGGGACCCTCCCATGATTTATTATTGTTGGTTTCATAACTCATTACTTTATTTATTATTTTCCTACTGGTGTTTCTTTGTTATAATGCATTATTTGTACCATATGACATTCTTTGGTTAATGTTTACATTGTGGGAAATATTATTGCTCTATGTTGTCTTATAGTGTGCATGTACGAGTTCTAATAGTGGTGGATGTGTTGTTTACCTCGTTATGGACTCCTGACATTTCTTTTGTTCAATGTTAATCACCTTTCCGAATCATTGTTTAAATATGCATTAATAGTCATTTACATATTTGGTGTGTTGGGTTAGTGTTGGTCATTATTTTTCACTTTACTTGTCTTGTGTAGGTTTCAAAAGTATAACAGCTATCTTGATTTATAGTTGTTATCTATTTGGATATTTTTGGGAACATTTCATTTTTAGACTCTCACTTGTTTGCAGGATTTTAGTGTTTGCTTGGCGGTGGAGTTATTTTTCATTTCCTGGTATATAATATTTTGTGTTACAAGCAAGGTTTGAGGTTTGTATGAGTCCTGGGGGTTCATTTTTCCATTTTTGGTTTTATATTTTCTGGTTTTATAGTAGTACATTTTTGTTTTGTTCTTAATATTTAATAATCTAGGAAAATAAAATAAAAAATTATAATGAAATTAGTTTAAAAAATAAATTTAAAAAAGACCCAAAAGAAGATCCTAAGCTACTTAACCCTAGGTTGCCCACCCCTCTCGGCTTGGCGGTGCTAACCGAGCTCTTCTCCCCATTCCTAACTCAAGAAAACCTCCCCTCGGCCACTCGGCCTACCCATCCCCCTGTCCCAAACTCCCACCCCCATCCACTTGGCCACCTCATATCCTCCCCATCCTCGACCCTCTCTCCAACCACTCGGCCACCCCATCCCCCCCGCACCCAACCCGACTCCTGACCACTCGGTCGTTTCCCCTCATCCCCGTGGACACTCCAAAGTAATGATCAAGCCCACTCGGATTCCCCCAAAAGGCCTAAGTAATTTCACATACCCCAGCCCGGTCATGACTCGTAGAACCACGAGACATACCCCCTACTCTCTGCCCTCCCTCATTGACTCAAGCTCGATCTCACCCCGAACCCCCAACCTTGAGACCAAAACCACCTCCCACCCACTCGACTCCCCGCACCCATTCTTAGGTCACTCGGCCATCGACCCCTTTCACACATGGGACTCCCTCACTCCAACCACTCGATTGAGCCATCTCCTCGCACCACGTCTTTGTGTCCCTCTCTCTCGAGCCCTCGGCTCGCCCTCCCCAAAAGACTCAAACCGAGCTAACACCTCCCTCTATGTATCTCTCCCTCAACCCTCCAATTCACCTTAGATATCAACTCACTCGACCACCTTGTGCCCTTCGACCCACCCCGAGCCCTCAACTCAACCACCACTAGCCCTACACGCCTCCTCACCCGACCACTCAATTGCTTCCCCTTACGGACCTTAGCTCGACCTCCCAGGACCCTTACTCGGATCTCTATGACCTCCAACCCAAACACATCCCAACTTAGCGCATAAGCAAAATCGACCCAAACTTTGGTGTGTTACCACATGGCCACACAACTACCACTATCGCCCAACAAAATGGCTCACTAACCACTTAGCTACAATCATCACCATTACTAACTTAAACCACTATGACAACCACCTCACAATGAATGTGGGATTAAATACCACTTTATATAAAGTGCATGCTCATTAGGAAGGTAAGGGGGTCGAATGTGGTCGATCGGACAAAATAATAGAGGCCTAACTAATGGGCCCTGTGGTCAAAACATTATCAATCAAGGTCATGCGTTGTATTTGAAGAGAAAGCAGCGGTTGATTTTTTATAAAAGAGGCTCCCCAAATATCCTTCTCTACTCGTGGCGCTCGACCACACCATCACACCACCACTATTCCTTGTGACTTCCAATGCACCACTCCAAACAAAATGAGCACACGCCACATATACCCAACTATTTGTTTTCATATTTTATCATTTCACATCAACTAACGCATTTCCTAGTTTATTTCATACATTAATTTTAGAGTTTATAGTTTATCTTATTTATCATTTCATAGTTTATCATTTTGAATCAATTACCACATTTCATAGTTTATTTCTTAATTTATAGTTTATCGCTTAGCTTTCATAGCTTATTTACTCTAATTAAATAAGAATGTTGGACTACAATTTTTATTACTTAATTAGATTAATTATTTTTATTTCTCTACATAGGCCTTTTTTTTTTAAACAAAATAATTAGGACATCTACATCATTTTTCTTGACCACATCAACTAATTTTCTTTTTTGATTTTGAAGGTGAACTCTACAAAGTTGTGACCACCAAATTACGTTGTCAAAGACCAATTTTTAAAACATATACATGACTCAAATACCTTTCACCAGGCCCTTACGCAATTTCACTAATCATGCATGGTGCAACTTTAGGGTCCCTGGACGTTTCTAGTCACTTGAGTACCACTTTCAAACACGTCATTATCATTTACTCACTTTGTGTTATCATCTAACCCTTTTTGTGACTTTCATCCACACATTGTTGTCATTTTCTTTTTATTTTTTTGTGAAGCTAATCGCAACCCGTCGCATGTATGCTCTTCTCTCGCACTTATTACAAACAATCTTGAGAATCATAAATGCGACTATGGTATCCTTCATCGTTTTCTTTTTGTTTATCGTGGAAAACTACTAACTGCTTCTGCAGGGTCCTTGATCACATAGTAGTTTACATATTTTAATCAACATCCTCACTTCATATAACTCCATATTTTCTTCTATATTTTTGTTGTACTAAATTTGTAGATAGTCTACATTTCTTGCTTTCTCACGTTGAGATTGCTTGGAGTTTACTCTTCGCTTGCGTCATCATCTTACAATTAGACACAAATGAAAAGCGTTCTCTGGGTATTCTTTATTTTTCCTTATTTTCTCATTTTGTATTGTACTTTCCCTTTCCTATGTGTTTGTCTTCATCAAAATTCACATTTGTATTTGGTTTAAAAATAACCCTTGCATCCTTCTTGATAACATAGCTTAAGTAGAGGTTAATCAATTGCATCTCACATTCCATCACACATAACCAAACTCACAAATCTAAACATTTCCCTACCATGTGGACTGATTGGGATTTCATCACCTAATAGAAAGCCATTGCGGTGTTCTAGCAAGCGTTATAAATCCTACATAGACTCGGGCCTCACATACCTTTGGGTATATCGAGGACTCCTAACCATACCTACACGATACCAATTCTAGATTGCCATTTCCTAAGCACCTCGTTATCCATCCCCTTTTTTATTTTTCACTTTTCTTTTTAACAAATTTAGATAATGAAAACTTTTTACTTGACTTGTTTGTTAACACACTTCATAGACAAATATTTTCTTATTTCATACTTGTTATTACTTATTTTCAAGATCAAACAATCTAACAGTGTAATATATCCAATGATGCTACTTCATCCAATAATATTGAGATTCCACATTGGATCTCTCAACCTTGTGAAGACCATGTCATCCAAATAGATCCCCCTTTCGAAGCTAGTCTACCTATCTCCCATTAGTCTATTTCTCCTTGACCAGTCACACCTCCATCTCATACTCCTTTAGAAACTCCTAGGCCTCCTTCTATCCCCATTTATGACTTCCTATTCGTAGATCTCCCACAATCTCTCAATCCTATCAATCCACTCAATTGGTGGATCCTATTCCACCCCATCACCTCATATCAACATTATCCCTACTTCATCCAATATTATCACTAGAATTCCTATCCAACCATCCCAATCTACTAACATTCACACTTCTCATGTGTCTCAACAATCAAATATTTCCATCCAATCCCAACCATCCTATCATGTTCCTACTTTCCAACATCACACATCCACCCAATTAATTCAATCTTTACCCTTAATCATATTCTCTTTCATCAAACATATTCAACTTTAACATACCCTCAAGCTTCTTTACATCCTTATCCATCCATTTCCCATGATGTGCAACCAAAACCATCTACCTCTTACACAATGCCTTCACATGAAAATTTTAGACCATCTTCTAATTATACCTCCTTGGGGAATCTTACAGTTCAATCTTTGACAAGTTGATGACAGTTCACCTCATCCAAATTCCTCCCATCCGACCTATTGATGACTCACATCCCAAACCCGCTTGGTATCATAGAAATCACTATTGTAAATATCATTGAAAATGTCGTTCTTTTAAAGATTGTGTTTAATAACTTATAAATCGGGGGATCTCCAAGTGGACAATCTTATCTCATCTCTTAGCCAACCCCTTGACATATTCAAACAACCCTTTCTTAATCCACCATCAAATCAATATCCACATTCCATATCTTACAAACTCAATCCTTATGTAGCCAATGCCATACATCAAACATCTTCATTACCTACCTTGTCTACCTACCTTGTCTACCCCATCATCCGCTTCTACCTCGGACATTATTCATCCACTTCACCCCATGACATTTTCAAAATCCACCCCCACATCTACATTTATATCTATCTTTATCACATCCACGTCGACTTTGATCATACCTACCACTTCACAACATCTATTATTCCCCAACTATTATATCTAACCCTTTATCCACATCCACATCAAACACACCCTTCGCAACATCTACATCACTCACCGCATCAACAAATTCACTCATGTCTACCTTGACATATTTATCACATATTCCTACATCTTTTCCCATGACCACATCACCTATTTCATCCCCCATTTCTACATTGGCTCATCCACAACCTACACTACCCATGTCCCACATATACCTCATCAATTGCATCATCCAAACACCTCTTTCTCTATCAATATCCACATCTACACCTACCATTGATCCCGAACTTATATCTACTTCATCCACTTCATTAGATTTGACTCCCCATCCGCATCTATTATGCCTTTACCTATCATACCATCCATAGATTCAATCCTAGTTCCTCTTTCCACACTTCTACCCATGCCAACCACATCAACTATTGTAACTGCATCCACATCATCCTCTCCTTCCACATCATTTGAATAATATTGGAAAGCACTTCAACTTGTAGCAACTTCGAATGATCCTCCCATCTCATCTACAGACACTTCCACATCAAACCAATCTTTACCTTCTTTTGACATCATCATGCAAAGACTACTCCCTCCACCTATATCAACCACAACACAACCTTCAAACCCTCCAGTTAAATCATTGTCATCCCTTCTAAGGGTGCTCCTTCGCAATCCAAATCCAAGAACCTTGGTACACTTCCACAATGATCTCTTATGCGTCCCCAAAAGAAGATAGACATTCCTCCAACAAATATCAAATCTACATCATCTATTTTGGGGAAACATCCATCTATTCTAGGGCCACCTCCTTCATCTAAGGCATCACAATCACTCAACCAACCAAAATCCAAACCATCCAACATTCCTTCAAGATCTGAATCTTCCTCTAAATCTTCAAGTGTCACTAAAATGGAATCAAAATCTGTGGAATGACAAGACTCAATCCTCTAAGATATCTCATACATCCACATCCCAAGCATCTGCATCCAAATCAAAGTCTAAAAATTCCAAAGAAAAGATATCTCCTAACGTATCAATTGAATCCTATGTGGAAGTCCTTCAACACTTATTACAAATTTCTGCCATCACACTTCCACCTATTAAGGCCTTTGACCCAAATAGTAAGAATCCATCGTGGTTCAATTCCCACCTCATTTGTGTCTACCATCATACCCCGAGTCATGACATTGAACATTGTAAGGCCCTTCAGACCATCATCCATGATCTCATTGAGAGAGATGACCTTCTCGAGGATTGTCCCTCTCCATCTACCATTTTATCCACAACTAATCCAATTCCTATTTCTACATCCTCATTTATCAAAATCACTAAGTATCCTCCTTTGTCCTCCATTAATATCTCCTTCGCATATCATTCCTCCTATAAAGGGTCCTCCCTTATTCATCAACATTGTTTTCCTATGATCCCCAACCATCTACCCAATCCAAATTTAAAGTTATCATCGACATCCACTTACTCATTTGCATCTCATCTATGGGAGCATCCTTCCCTAGTTATTTATCCTCTCGCATCCTCTTCCTCATCCACACATCTTATCCCCATGGCTCCCTTGGCGTTGGGGGAATTCATTCTAGGATTGGTCTACTTATAGATTGATTCCTTTCCTTGACATTTTCTTGTCTTATCCAACTTAGCTCATCCGATCCTATCCAGTTTTATCTATCCACCATCTACTCACCCTAAGTCCACCTTTGTGGCCATATCTGTGCTCCCCTTGGGGACACCATGGTTTTATCTAAAGTCCACTTTTGTGGCCATTATGCATATTTTTTTCGCTTCCCCATCTCCAAGGTGTTGCACATATTTTATAATCTTTATCCAACTCATCTCATCCAACCTAATCCGAATTTATCTTGTCCAAATCTTCTTATCTACCACCTCATCAAAAGTCCACCTTATTGTGGCCATATTTGTCCCTCCCTTGGGGGACCATTTATTCTCATCCTAAGCCCACTCTTGTGGCCATTCTCTTGTCTTCTAATACGCATGTTTCTCACTTCCTCATTTTTGAGATCTTGTACATATTTTACCTTATTCGATTTCATCCAATCTATCCTCTCGTCCTAAGTCCACCATTGTGGCCATATTTCTCCTTTCATTGGGGATCATTCATGCCTATCCTAAGTCCACCTTTATGGCCATATTTGTGATCCCCTTGGGGACACCATGGATTTATCTGAAATCCACTATTGTGACCATTATGCATATTTTTCACTTCCCCATCTCGAGTTGTCATGTATATTTTATAATCTTTATCAAACTCATCTCATCCACCTAATCCAAATATATCTTGTCTAAATCTTCTTATCTACTCCTCATAAAAGTACATCATTATCACCATGTTTGTCCCTCCCTTAGGGACCCTTTATTCTCATCCTAAGCCCACTCTTGTGGTCCTTATCTTCTCTTCTAATACGCATGTTTCTCGTGTCCTCATTTTTGAGATCTTGCACATATTTTACCTTATTTGATTGCATCTAATCTATCCTCTCATCCTAAGTCCACCGTAGTGGCCATATTTCTCCCTTCCTTGGGGGACCATTCATACCTATCCTAAGTACACCTTTGTGGACATATTTGTGCTCCCCTTGGGGACACACCATGGCTTTATCTCGAAGTCCACTATTGTGGCCATTATTCATGTTTTTCGCTTCCCCATCTCTAAGGTGTTGCATATTTTTATAATCTTTATCCAACTCATCGCATCCAACCTTGATTCAAATGTATCTTGTCCAAATATTATTATCTACCACCTCATCAAAAGTCCACAATTATGGCCATATTTTTCCCTCCCTTGGGGGACCATTTATTCTCATCCTAATCCCACTCTTGTGTTCATTCTCATGTCTTCTAATACACATGTTTCTCACTTCCTCGTTTTTGAAATCTTGCACATATTTTACATTATCCATAGTTCCATCCAATCTATCCTCTCGTCCTAAGTCCACCGTAGTGGCCATATTTCTCCCTTCTTTGGGGGACCATTCATACTTATCCTAAATCCACCATTGTGGACATATTTGTCCCTCCATTTGAAACCATTTATTCATAAGTCCACCTTTGTGGCCATACTCGTGCCTCTCTTGGGGCACCATATTTTCATCCAATTTATCCTCTCATCCTAATTCCACCTTTGTGGAAATGTTTGTGTCTCTCTTGGGGCACCATATTTTCATCCAAAGTCCACCTTTGTGGCCATATTTGTCCCTCCCTTGGGGGACCATTTATTATCATCCAAAATCCACCGTTGTGGTTGTCCCTTCCTTAAGGGACCATTTATTCATAAGTCCACCTTTATGGCAATGTTTGTGTCTCTCTCGAGGCACCATATTTTGCATCCAAAGTCCACCTTTGTGGCCATGTTTTTCCCTCTTTTGGGGGACCATTTCTCCTCATCCTAAGACCCACCTTTGTGATCACATTTGTACCCCTCTTAGGGGACCATTTATTTTCATCCTAAGCCCACCTTTGTGGTCATCTATTCATCTCGTTAGGGACACATATTTTCTTTGCTTCCTCAAGGATAGCGCATAATTTTTATCTTTGCTCATTTATCTCATCCCATCTTTGCAAGTTATCATCTTATCCTAACATGACTTTAATGTCGAAAACCTCGTCCTTAAAGAAAATCATAATGTTACCACTCTAGAAAGGATCCAACGTGGAAAGTTTTCTCCCAATTGGATTGAACCTTACATTATCACATAGAAGTATGGGTTTGGGGCCTACCACTTGGCTTCCCTTAATGGTAAACCATAAACGAGAACCACTTAATACATTGCACGTGTGTGTCCATTCTATGTTAGCATATCTACCAAATGAGAAAATAGTCATATCTTTAGATTAGTCCTCCATCATTAGCCCCTTCCATCTATCATTGTAATGATATGGAGCTACGTGTTCTATCATCACTTCCTAGACATGACCTTAAATATGGGCATCACAGCTCTCTCCATAGCATTTTCCTTATGGATAGGTTCTACCTTTTGGTGAGAACTCCACGATCATTACACCCATCACCTTCTTGTTTACATATTAGAACCATGCTAAGGGTCCAAGGGTGTGACTTGTACAATCATCATCCCCTCCTAAGTGGTTTACCTAGCTATACCCCTCTCTTCCCAGTAAAAAAAATGAAGAATAAAAAAAAGTAAAAATTATGGATGTTCCTATCTCATACTATCTTATCCAAAAAGACTAATCCCTTGAAGGACAGTTGTTCATAAAAATCACATAATAAAAATAGACTGATCCCCTAAAGGACAACTATCATGCATATTTTATCCTGCCATCTAAAAGCAAAAGTCAAAAATCCAAAAGCAAAAGCAAAAAGTAGACCATACCCTTGAAGGATGGCTATCAGAATGTATCATGGCAACAAAGGCTTCCCGTTGATCGCTTTATATTTATCATAGCTTCCTAAGAAAGCTTCTCGCATCGATAAGATTTCTCATATACATTCTGAAATTCCCACATTGATCGGTTTGCATCTTCCCCTTCCCGAGTTGGGGCATAATCCTAGTAAAAATGAACTATGGAGAACCCTCTTCCCATATACAAGTTACATCTCAAACCCCTTTGTAGTGTTGACATTAGGTTTATGATATTATTACATCCATGTTTCCCTCGTGGTCTTGTGGTGGTATAACTAACTATTACGTTATGTGTTAACACTTTATTGGTTGCTAAGTGCAATACCTTGAGTGGTTCCTTGTCTTATTTACCTCCACTGGTTTGAAGCATGATTTCCCCATATGCGCATTGTTATGGTTATGTGTCATTTCCTTCGTTAAGGTCACCTTTTATCAAGATCACATTCTTGCATATCTAATTTCAAACTATGCCATCTATATCCATATGTTTACTTTTAAGGATGACATCTATTAACATCATCCATAAATCCATGATTTTGTTAACATCTATGAACATTATCTATAATACACCTTTTGGTTTGGGAATTCTACTTGATCATGGTTACAATTTGTGAATCCTACTTGAGGATATTTCTCAAGGAAAGTTCGCTATCTTGCAACTCCTCATCCCCCACCATGGACAACATGTCCTTTCTCCATCCATCCTCCCGCATCACCTTTATCTTCATGTCACTTATCCCCACATCACCCTTCTCACCATTTCTATCTTTTCATCTCTAGCTTAGTGATTTTACTTAACTATTCACGTAACATGGCAATATTACTCAAAGTAAGTCTGTCATTTTGGACGATGTCTTCTACTCACTCACAATACCCTCCGTTAATTGTTCCTTCTTCTAGTCTCCCCTACCAACCAACCTTTTTCTCCTACCATTACCCTTTCTCAACCTATCAAATCACATGAGTACATCCACCATCTCCCCCTTGTAATTGTACTCCTTTCCCCATTTTCCTCCTTTTGATCCATCATCCTTCATACCACTTCCTTCCATTCTTTTCATGTCTTGTTTCTTCACCTTCACCTCATTCATCCTCATCCTCCGCTTCCTCTCCTTGCCTTCATATTTTCATAAATCATCATTCCTCCTTTATTTACTCTTTCCACTCCTCGAATTCTCCCACATATCCACTCTCATGTCTAACCGTCATTATTGTTGGTCTCCCCCTAAAATTATTTCATGATCATCTTTCGGTTTCCACGCTAATAATTATTATTGTTGGTCGACCCCTAAAAATCACTCCACATCACTCTTTCTACCTTTCTCACTTTTTCATCCTTCTCCATTTCTTTTCCACTCCTTCCCCCATCTTGCACTAACAATAATTATTGTTGGTCTTCCCCTAACGTCCCTTCATTGGAATTGCCTCTTCCATTCTCCATTCCCCTTTTAAATTTATTCACTTTTCCTCTCATCCTTCACCAAAAATAATTATTGTTAGTATTCCCCTAGCATCCCTTTATTGGCATTCCATCCTCCATCCATTATCTCTTTCATCCCCTTCCTTATCTCCACCTCTACCCTTTCTTGTCACTTCTTTACCACCTCTCCATCTTCCCTTTTCCATTTTCAATATATTTATTGTCTTCATCATACAACCATCTTATCCTCTTATCCTCATCTCATGCATTTCTACAACTTTTCCACTCCATGTCATTCCTACTCTCTTTCTCCTCACTACTTTTTGATGCTACCCACTCTCCACATCATATCTCCATTCTTCATTCCCTTCCTTCTGCATCATTTTCTTTGTTGTCCTCTTCTCCTTCCAAATATTCATTCTCGTCTCTCTCTTTCTTTACATATTCTTCCCTTTTTTCCTCATGCCTCCTTCTTACTTCCCCATTGTTACCCTATTTCTCCCTCACTATCCCATATTTTTTATCCTCCCACCTTCCACATGCATTTCCATGTGGTTTGTACCATATTCCCCTTCCCTTCTTTTCTTTGATATTCTCCACATCTTCCTTCTCTCTTCTCTAGTTTCTTTCTTTTCTCTATTATATCATCTCTTTCTTCTTCTTTAAATATTCCTCATCCATTTTCCCATCATTTCTCTCCATTCATCTTCTCCATTTTTATACCATTTCTCTCCCTTCATCTTCCTCATCTCCTCCATTTTTCCACCATTACACTCCATTCATCTTCATCATCTCCTCTATTCTTCCACTCTCTTCATATTGCACATCTCTCTCATTTTCTTAATGCTTTCACCCTCTCTCTATCATCTTCTTTCTTCTCATCTTGTCTTCTTCTTGTTCATATTATTTATTCCCTTCTTCTCCATCATCCTTCTTTGTTATTCTCTTCCCATTTTTTTATTTTTCTCCTCCTCCACCATGTTCCATACCCTTATCCTTTTCACCTCCAAATTTTCTCTCCTCGTTCCTCACTTACCCATAATCAACCACTCCTCCTGTCCATTCCCTTTTTTCCTCTCTTTCCACTATCAATCATTACGTTCTTCAACACATCTTCACACTTAACATTCAAGGCCGATTCAAATATTTCTCCATTTTTGCACCATAGTTGATCCATTCCATTACACCCTATTCTCATCCTCCTCTCTCTGAGTTGACCTCTCCTCTTTTCAGTGAGCTCTATCATCTATTCCATTCTCGTCAGCCCTCTCGAGGGGGCATCATCACATATATCCCTCATCACATCTTCCCATGGCATTTTTTTCTTGGAGGATACCATAACATTCATCACCTATCACCTTTTATTCTCCCTAACAAACATCTTCTCTACATTTTTCTTAGCAAAATTAGATTGAATTCTTCCCCATTCGCATGAGTAAAAAGAGTGCTTTCTCTTTTCTTCCTCTAATAGTTTCTTATCAAGGACTACCTTCCTTAGGAAATATCTCTTCACAACCATAAATCCCTTTTCTTGGGGCATATTCACCCATTTTGTCTACTTTCTTTGAAAGGACACTACTTTCATAGTACTCAAACACATATTTTCTCAATTCCTCATGTATGAAGGATATCACATCCTATTTTTCCCCTGTAACTTGTTAGACCCTTGTTTAGACATCCATTCGCATTTGTTTGTGCATATCTTTGATGTCTACCTTTGAATCATCGGTCACATGGCTTGCACATCCATATTGTAGTGATTTTTGACCACTCACAAGTCCTATAGGACATTGTCACTTCATCTCCATTGAGGTCATCCTTTGTTCCCTACCGATGTGATATCGTAATCACTGCCATATTTTCCTTTTTTGTTTATCCTCATGGGATATCTTATCCCTTCATCTTCTTTTCTCATCCTTATTCATCTATCTCTTTCAAACTCGTGATTGACGTCCCTTAGTTTGTCAATCCCAAGTTTGAGGGGGAGCACCCAATCAATCATCTTTTCATTACTTCATCATTTTTGTCTCGCATCTTGCCTAATGCAAACCTCTCATCAAAAGGGGAAATTTTTGGTGTCGTTCCTCCACTTCACCCCACGTCCGCTCTCCTTTATTAGGTTTGCCCATTCAAATTTCTTTTCCATCCAAAATTTAATTAATTTTGTTTCCCACCAAAAATACATATCTAATTAATCAATGTTAATTGATTAATTAATCCCTTTTAAATCAACTTATGAATTTAATATTCCAAATGAATCCATGTCATTCCACTAACGAATTTAATATTCAAAAGTAATCCATATCATCCACTAAAGAATTTAATATTAAAAAATAATCCATATCCAATCCACTCATGAATTTAAAATTCAAATTTAATCCATATCCAATCCACTCATGAATTTAAAATTCAAATTTAATCCATATCCAACCCACTCATGGAGTTAAAATTTAGATTTAATCCATATCCAATCCACTCATGAATTTAATATTAAAAAATAATCCATGTGCAAATCCACCTTTGAATTTTATATTCAAATATAATCCCCACTCACTTAATCAGGATAGCTTTTCAAAATCATGATTACCTAAATTAATCACATCCTTAGGATATAAAAAGAGTCCTCCCCTCTTAGGAAAAAGCTAGAAATCATAGCAAAAATCTTTGGCATTCTTGTGATTCCGCTTATCATCATTATACCATTTTAATTCCCTTGTGATTCCACTCATATCACCATAATATCATCAAATTCCCTTGTGATTCCCTTAGCCATCCCATTTCGTGGCATCCTTTCATCCACAATAGAAGCGTTTGCAAGTTTATTTTGCAAGTTCCTCTCACCCAACCCAAATCATCATCGATTCATGTGGGTTTGGTTCACTTTACATCTATTTTGATCAAATCGTATTTTCCTTATATATCATCATTTTCAATTTCTATTTTCTATCGATTCTACATGTTTTCCACATCCATTATCATTGATTTTATCTTATTTTATCTACAAGAGGGTGTATATCCATCCAAGGAAGTTCAAAGCTTTTTGGATCGACCTAGTCAGCAGAGCAGCCTCCATATACCTACTAATCAATTTTTCTACTTAATCTTCTTTGTTGTGTAGATTATTGAGCTTGCAGTGAGGAGGGGATATCTTTTCACATGTTCACATCTTCATTTTCATCTTGAGGTACCTTGAACCTTCGCATGTTTTGAATTACCTATTTTCTTTAAGTATTAGCTCACTAATCTGGATAGGAATTGAGGAAATTTGGTCAATAACCTTCTCAAAATCTCCCACCCTCCACGTGAGAAATTGGATCTCCCTTCTTTGAATCCCAACTAATCCAAACCATCTAAGCAATCGAATACCTCATCATCTATCCTAGACCTTTCCATCCATTTTGGTACCAATCCTTTGTCTAAAACCCATCACTACCAACAAATTTGAGCCAAAACCATCCATTCCTTCTTCTAATTCTAAACTGGAACCTAAGGCTCCCACAAAGCCTCACGAGAGTAAGGCACCACTTTTTCCTTCATCCTCCTCTTCCAAATCCAATCAATCCATAATCCATGTGTTGAACTAAATTTTATCTTTCCTACTTAGATTAGTGAACTAGATATTAAAGAAAACAAAGCTACTCAAAACACACAACTTGGGTTTAAGGTACCTTGAGATAAGATGATGATAAAAGGAACGATGACCAAATTATACCAAGCTAAGAACACAGATGCTAATCAAACACCAACCATTTTCTCATTTTTGGGTTACTTTCCCACTATCTACGAGTGTCCCTCTATGGAAATTGTTGTCCCTATTCAATCAGAGGCCCTCACTTCATGAGTGGATCCAAACACCACGACTCCAAAGTGAAAATGATACGACTACATTAGATCTCCTTTTGCTACGTGGGAGATGAAGGTCATAAACAACGGTTGGGGAGAGTATAATCTTCAACAAGCCCTTATGATTCAAAACATTCCTCTATCAACCCAAACATGTGGTAGATCGTGCTATAAATTCCAAATATCAATGGAGAATTTCCTTTTTGACAAGTTCACTTTTGGTGGCTTCTTAGAAGATGAAATAATCCTCAACGATATTGTATTTCATCCTCAATACAATGAAATGACTTCATGTTATAAGTCATCTATATATGTTATTCCTAACAGAATCATGTTTACTATGAGATATCAAGGACGTGGTTGTGGCCACTACAAACAAGACCCGTTAGAAGCTCTTTCAATACCTCATCACATACTAGGTAAATTAGGTATTGCCATCCATTTGTACAAGTCGCACCCTTCATATAATGATTATGTTTATTTTGAGAGTGAGGATAGTTTGTCTGAAAATGAAAGCGAAACAGATTCCCAATGTAGTCTTTATAAAGACCTCGCCTCTACGAACCTATTATATAACATGTCTACCCTTACCATAACCCCCCGTTATACCAATTGTAACCCCTATAACCCATGTATTAAATCTCATCTACCCATCACTTGTGAATTGGGATCAACAACAACATGTACCTATTGAAGTGTTTCAAAACGATGAGGCTATTAGTGATTTCTTGGGCATCAGAGATAACTTTCCAAGAAATAATCACAAGAAGGGGTACTCCATTTAGCTTAATGCATGTGTGTAGTTCAGAGAGGAAGTAGAGTTGTGTGGAAACTTAAGTAAAAAAGTGAGAAAGGGCAAAAACTCCAAAGAAAAGCCTTGTGGAAATAAAAAGGGGAAGTCCTATAGCGAAAACCTCTTTAAGGTGCTTGTGGACAGACAAGCTAAACAACCCATGGAAAATATAGTGTACCTGTATAAAGATGAAGAACTCCTTGAACCACCTTTGGTAGAGGAGAATCTCAATCTCCATCTTGATCCTACGTGCATGGGGGATGAGTTAAAGCTACTAGTGGAAGATACAATAGATGTTAACATCGACGTGGAGGAACTTCTGAGGATAGTTAAGTTGGGAGATTAACTCTCAGCCAAAGAACATAAAACATTTACATGACTCTTGAGGGAATATGTAGACATATTCTCTTGGTCTTATGCTGACATGTCAAGACTTGATCCTACATTAGTGGTATATAATCTTGTTGTACACCCAAACGCCAAGACCATCAAATAAAAGCTCTGGAAGATGCATCCTCGTGTCACTTTGTTGATAAAGATAGATATATAAAGGTTATTAGAAGTAGGCTTCATTAGGCATATCAACTACTCAGAGTGGATTTCAAATGTTGTACCAGTTCAGAAAAATCCAGTCGTTATCAGAGTGTGTACCGATTTCAGAGATATAAACAAAGCTTGTCCTAAACACAATTTTCCTCTTCCTAAAATTGACATGATTGTTGATTCTACTACTGGTTATGATATGTTGTCACTCATGGACGATTTCTTAGGTTATAATCATATAAAATTTGAGGAAGAAGATCAACACCAAAAAAATTTCACAACCCTATGGAGGACGTTCACATTACTAAGTCATGCCCTTCGGCCTTAAAAATGCAAGTGTTACATATCAAAGGGTGATGATTGTAATCTTCCATGATATGATAAGTGACATCATGGAAGATTACGTAGATGATATACTAGCTAAATCTAGAACTCGGGAGGAGCACCCATAAGTTTTGCGGTGTATCTTTCAAAGGTATAAGGGACTACAAAGTCTACCTTAACCCGAAGAAATGTGTCTTCGGTGTGCTATCTGGGAAATTACTAGGATTCATTGTGTCAAGGAGAGGAATAGAGGTGGACCCTGAAAAGGTTACACTATCAAAGAAATTCCTACTCTTAAGAATATTAGACAACTGCGTAGCTTACAAGGGAATATTCAAGCCATCAGAAATTTTATTTCACAGCTAGGAGTAAGTGTCATACGTTCACACATCTTCTTAAGAAAGATGTTAATTTCAACTAGGGGCCAGAACAACAACAATATTTTGATTTACTAAAGAATACTTGGCTAAATCCCTATTCTCATGCCACCCATGGCAGGAGAACCCTTATTGTTGTACATCTCTACTACACATTTCGCAATTAGGGCATCATTGGCCCAATATGATAAAGAACAAAGAGAAAAAGTTGTATACTATTTGAGTAAGACATTGATAGCATATGAGCTCAATTATCCCTTGATTGACAAGGCTTGCCTTGTCATAGTATTTTCTTTCCAAAGCTACACCGCTATATGCTCAACAACAAAATCAAGCTTATTTCAAAGGTCAATCCTTTAAATACCTACTCTCAAAACCTGCCCTAACTAGAAAGATGCCTAATTGGATCATTTTACTGAGTGAGTTTGACATTGAGTACGTTCATCAAAAGTCAATAAAAGGACAAGTCTTAGTAGATCAACTAGTAGAAGCTCCATTGGTAGGTACCAACCCTCGAGTCTATAACTACCAGATGCATCTATCATGTACCTTGAAGAATCTATCATTTGGCAACTATACTTTGATGGCTCCTTCACCTTTCATGATTCAGGTGTCGGAGTTGTGTTAATCACTCCCACAAGAGACTTGATTCTTCAAGCGTTCCCATATCAGGTTCCCCTTGCACGAATAATATAACAGAGTATGAAGCTCTCATTTCGGGATGAAGCTAGCCATCAAGTGGGATATTAGGCAAGTCAATTGCATTGGTGATTCAATGCTCATTATCAAATAAGTCACAGATGAATACAAGGTAAAAGATGAGAAGCTCCTCCCATACAAGAGGATGGTGGATTCTTTGAAAGAATACTTTGAGTAGATAACATTTGAGAAAATACCAAGAGTACAAAATAGAGCATTGATTGTATGGCTACACCGGATCCATGCTAAGTATTCCACTAGGGCGAGAATGTACAATGTTCTTTTTAGAAAGCCTAAGAATGCTGACATATGACATACCAGACTCTTGTTTGGTGTGTGATGTTGTTGGTCCCTTTTCCCCATGGTATGCTAAAATATTTAATTACCTCCATGATGGAACATTTCCCACTAAAATTTCCCATGTTGAAAAACGCACCCTTATCTAGCGTATAGCCCATTATACCCTACTTGGGGCACCCTCTTATGTCGATGCTACGACAAGAATTTATTACGCCGTCCAAATTCGGATGAGTCTATCCAAGTGATCAAGAGGTGCATGAAGGCATCTGTGGAGCCCATACTAATGGGATCATCCTTGCGAAGAAAATTCTCAGAGTAGGCTATTATTGGCCTACCATGGAGCATGATTGTTGTCAGCATGTGAAGAAGTGTGTATCAAAAATATGGCAACTTCATACATGCGTTAGTACAATCCTTGTAACCAATCATGACACCTGGTCATTCTCAAAGTGGGGTCTCGATCTAATAGGGAAACTTAATCATGTCTCCTCGGATGGCCATAAGTTCATTATAACTGCCATAGAGAGTACTTTACAAAATGGGTAGAGGTTGTTCCTCTTACCTATACAAAAGGTCCCCAAATCTCTAAATTTATAATGAATCATATCATCTGTCGATATGGTATCCCCTATGCTATTATCACTGATAATGGTAAGTCATTCAAGAATAAAATGTGAAAGCACTCTGCAAACACTTTCAAATCTCCCTTAAGTTCTCAACCCCCTATTATCCTCAAGGTAATGGGCAAGTTGAGGCTTCTAATAAAACCCTAATTTGCATTATGGAGAAGATGGTGAACAAGATAGGTCATGATTGATATTTACAAATTCACCTTCCCTTTGGGAATTTAGAACATCTATTTGCACCCCCATGTGTGTTACTCCATACTCCTTAATATTTGCATCTGAAGTCATATTGCCTTTAGAGATCGAGATCCCTTCTTTGCGCATTGAGCTAAGGGACTACCTGAATGAAGAGGAGGACTACAGAGTAGCTCGAATGGAAGAGTTGGAGCTATTAGATGAGAAAAGACTTCACACTCTCAATCACCTTAAAGTGTATCAGGATCGAGTCGGCGAAGCTACAATAAAAGAGTCATACCTCGTCAATTTTAGGTAGGGGACATTGTGTTAAAAGAGAATCATAAGAACACCAATACAAACCATGAAAAGAAAGGGAAACTTGAACCCAATTGGCTGGGACCATATGTGGTGGTTACCAAGTTCGGTTTAGGTGCCTATAAGCTAGCCCATGCAGATGGCCAAGAGCTTTGAGAACCCATGAACACAATGCATCTTAAGCACTTCTATGCTTAGGTATGGGGTGTCTATAAATGCCAAGAAAAGCAAAAAAATAGAAAAATAGAAAAAGATAAAGATAAATAAACAGGTGCGTCCTAATAGTGAAAACTACGCAATGGTGGCACTTTGGACAAGTCCTTTGGTGAAAACCGGTTTCGGCGCCGAGGGAGGGTTCATTGTTCATAAGCATTTCAAGTTTAGGAGTATGAAATTTTTTTCCTAAGCTGGTCTTGACCTTTGTCTGAGTCCCTTGTGAGCCTATCCTTCTTTACCTTGATCCAACTAATCTAACCTTTTAAATGCGAGAAGTGTAACTTTGAATGAACCCATCTCACGTTGGAGGAACTCCGCAACGTCACTTCTGGCACATAAAACATGGCATTCTACCTTTGTACATCCCATCTAACATTGGGGGCATCCACATTTCTTCATTTCCTTGCATGTTCACTTTGGAAAATTGTTGAGAAAACATAAAAACATTCATATAACTTTTGAAAATCCCAAAACATACAAATATATGTCCTTTGGAAAAATCAAAACATTCAGATACATTTTGTAGAAAACTCCAAAACAATAGAAAATTTTCTTAGAGATAAAACCAAAAACAACGAAAAACGTCCCCAAAACTATCCCACAAAAACAAAGTAATAGTTTGCTTACTTTTAGTTGTTGGTTTGTATGGTTTTTAGTTACATTACTTTTTTCGTATTGTGTGCTTTAGATTAAATTCACTTGCTTACTTAGATTGAATGTTACTTTCATATGTAGTTCATGGCATTGAATTTACTTTATATGGCATACTTGTAAATAAATGTGTTGCTTTGATTAGACGTGTTAACTTGTGCTTGTTAATTTTTGCTTGTACATTATGTTATCACTTCATCATCATATCGCATAAAACCATCACATCTATACATCATATACAAATAAAATAATAAGTATACATCACTTATGTATGTTAAAGCTAATCATCAAATATTGTATCATCAATGGAGCAAGAGGGGTTGCGCATGATCAAAAATCTATCCCCCACACCAATATAAAACATAAAAACATGTTATTGAAGGTATCTCATCAAACATACAAGTATGATATCAGTTAAGGCTATCTCATAATCTAACAGGGGATACAAACATAATGCAATAAGCTCAACATGATATCTCATAGCAAACATATATCCATCTATCATCATACATCATCGGAAATATAAATGTCCATATGCATCTAATATAATGAGTCATCATGGACATCTATGCAAAAAAGTGCCTTCATCACGAGGTATGATTAAAAAATTCAAAACAATTATTTTTTCAAAAAAACTAATAAAATCATTAAAAATCCAAAAAATTGCAAAATGTCAAAATTTTACAAAAATTGGTAAACAACATGTATGCAAGCTAAAGCTTATGTCAATTGCATTATCCTCAAACATCGAAATTTGTCTTACAAAAGCATCTTTCTACAGTTCTTGATTGTTCTGGTCTCAAACGACTTGTGGATCATTGTGATCTACCTCCATTAACAAAAGCTCGGCTGCATGTTATGTTAGTACTCCCATGTAACAGTGAGTTGTCGAATCTTGTCATAGCACATGAAAGCTTTTCCATGGGACTACGTGTGTCCTCTGTTATTCCCCTCGCATATATCCTTACTTGGGGCACCATTTTTAACCTTTGTCGTTACAACAGAAACATTCAGGAACTGCAGCTTGATAGCAAAAGCATTGATACAACCGTTGCTACATTATTTATTTGAGTATGTGTGATTGTATTGGTTTCTCTGGTAGGTTAGATGATTTACTTTCTCGTATTGCATTGTATTGTGTATGTTACATTGAGTTAGGTATCATTTTACTTTCTCGTATTGCATTGAATTATGTATGTTGAATGGAGTTATGTAGCAATGAACAAATGTTAGTAATTTAGATTTTCGTGTTATCTTACATTTTTGTTCATTTCAATAAAATCCAATGATGTAAACCTAGGGAAAAATGATATAACCGGGTTCTTTATTGAAGCTTATTTGGATCTGAAAGGTTGGACTTGTCCTATATTTCGCCATTAATCATTTCTTCTCCATTATCATTTATTACCATTACTAACTTTTCTCCTAAAACTCACCCGAGGCAATAAACAACCACCTTTATCCCTATCCTTATTCCTTCTTAGTACCTAAGGGTTTTGTGCCTATTCTAACCTATTTTCTTTTATCCATTTCAATCATATTTTTGATCATTGATTGACTTCTTCTATCACCCCATCAACACTCGAGGGGACATCTTTAATTCTACTAATTTTTCTTCAAAATTTACTTGCTTATGTTTGTCTACTATATTTGAATTGAAATCGCTTACTTCACCTTAAACAGGGCAAATGTAGACACCTAAATCCCGCTTTTGCAATCTTAATGCCAAACACACACACACAAATCACTCTCATTCTTGCTAATTAACTAACATTCCTTACCAAATTAGCCAATTAACACCATGTTGTTGATTGTGTAACCCCTTTCGCATTCAAGATGCCACTTTATGATGAATCGTAAGCCAAAATCCTCTTCAAAACAGATAATTAGCGTTTATAAGCTAATTAAGCCTATTTTGCCCTTGATTTGGTCAATATACCCTAATATTGACTCAAACCCTCTTCCAACCACTCAAAATCACCCCATTCACATCCACAACATCTCAACAAGCTTCAAAAGCTTATCGTAGCCTTCTAGTTGATTCTAAGCGGTCGATTAAGGCTCCATACCTCTTAATCACTGGTAATTCATTAATTGTGATTAGCAAGGCTAATCATGATTAACAATTCTAATCTAATTTGGGGCTTTTAGTCCCACATGCACCAAAATACAAGTTTATCCCAAAAGGAAAACTATAAAAAGAGTGCACCTCATTCCTCTATACTTTACACCATGATTTGATTTGTGTCTCATATAATACATATGATTCATAGTCAAGTTCAATATTGCCTAAAGCCTTCAACGAGGTTAACAGATGAATATCTAAAGTGACTTAACAAGTCATTTGTAGAGGTCATTTCACCATTGTTTGGAGTAGCAACCATAACCATTTGATTGCCCTCTTAGGTCTATTTAGGCCCATGTTAGGTAATTAAAGCATATTAGTAGGCATGTTTAGTTAGATTTCACATTGTTTTCATACTAGTTAAACATTACTTTAAGCTTCTATCTTAATGTTACATTCCTAGACTTAGAACCCTTAGCTATTAGGTGGCGATAATGTTAGCCTTCCTTCATTAGCTTTGTTGTTTGCTTTGTAAAGTTTAGGGTGCTTTCATCTAGTTAATGATGTGAAACTCATTAGTGCCTATTCACAAAATTAACCCCTTTTCCCTATGTTTTTACTCATCTTTACCTCGCCTCACTAAGAAAATTCCTCCCTTCCACTAAGTGCAAGAATTTTGCCACATGTCTAGTGGAGTAGTCCTATGTGATCCTCGGCTTCACGACCACCCACATATTTTTTTATTTGCATTCAATAAATGAGAGTCTCCCCATCACAAAGTAGAGGGACATAGTCCTAGAGCATTGGTGAAAATACACTAATTTGTCCTTGTGAGAAATTATTTCGCTAACGGTTTTTGGTGCCCACTATGGGGCAAATTTTGTTATTTTTGCACCACTCATGTAACAACAAAATTTTAAAAAATCATATATCTAAAAAATAAAAATAAAAATAGGAAATTACAAATCTTGAGTCTTGATGTCTACTATGTGTTTTTCCTTTAATGACTGCTTCTTGGGAATGCTCCTGTCTTGCATCCTAATATCCTTTTCTTCCAAGATACTCAAGAACATCTCACAAATGATTTGAGGAATTACATCTGGAACAACAGACAAAGTTTCAATCACTATCGCGTAATTGCAAGAGTTTTGAATTCGGAAGAAGAACATGCTCGGGATCTCGCAACATGCAAGATAACTCCTAATCGAAAAGAGGGGTTTAGAGAAAATTCTATTTTGAGTTGTAGAACAATCCTACAAACAAGCGAAACAAGGTATACAAGGATTCATGAGCTAGTGGCATAACTAATCCAACATTTGAAGAGCAACAACAAGCTGATTCCAAAATCCCCATTGTTTAACTAGAAAGGAGAACTGGTCAAGGATATTTCCACTGAGTCTAATCCTAATTTCCCTCTTGAAGATCTCGACCATATTGTCATTGAACCTTGTTCCTCTAAGAAGAATAAAAAAGAACTAGAGGAAGAAGACCCAATAATGGTCGCACTAGTTCTATGTGGATAGAACACAAGCTCATTGGCCTTAAACCCTTCGTTGCATGAACTAAAAAAGGGATCTAGAAAGAAATTTCCTAAGTTTTGAGGAGATGGAAAACAACATCCTGATGACCATAGTGCAACGTTCATAACAACTTGTGGAGTGTTGGGAGTAGATTACGAAGATGTTTCAATTTGCCTATTTATGGAATCCTCTGCAGATGCCACTGTGGATTGGTTTTACTACTTTCCAATAAGGTCAATCACAAATTGGGGCAAGTATGAAATCTAAATTTGAAGCTAGGTTTAAGCCAATTGAAGATTCTCGTGTTCTTCTTTCCCAGTGGTATCAATTGAAGAAAGAACCCTACGAACCCATGAGAAAATTTTGATCCAAATTTAACATGATGCTCTATAAGATCTCGAAGTTGTCGACCCACATAAGATAATCAACTAAGGCTCTTCACCAATGCAAAACTTCCCTAAGTTGGTTTCATGCTAATAAGATGTCATTCGGCACTCTAGATGAGGCACAAACACTTGAAGTTGAAGTGAAGGATGAATTGTTAATGCTTGGTAAAATCAATAAGGGCCCAAGAAAGGAAAAATCTTAGAGTTCAAGTTCTAGAGCCACAGACTCATTAGTGTAAAAGTTGGCTGATGATGTTTTTTTCCCTCAAAAAGTAACTTTTGAAAATTCTATGTACAAGGACATTCTCGAGGAAAACTTTCCCAATAAAATATAGAATTGGTCCCCACCTCAGAGGCTTGCTCTTGAATCCCCTCCCATGAACGCAACATGTGGGACCCGATCAAATGAAGAAAGTGAAGAAGAAGCAACTTCGAAAATGAAGAAGAAGGTGAATTATTAATCGAGGAAATTTGATCTGCAGAGGTTGGTTTCTTTGAATATGCTTCCTCTTCAAATGATGAATATGAAGATTATGTGGTAGATACGAACAACCATGCTTATGATATTTTCACTAGATCAAAGAATCTTGAGAAAGAGAAATCAACCAAGAATAAAGAAAAGGAGAAAGAAGATCCTCAATCGGTGACTCTACTTCTATAAAAGGTAATATCTTAAAGAGGATCTCCCTTTCCTACATCTTTGGAGTTAGCCAAGAAAAATCCCGAAGCTACGCCTCCTCACAAGACATCCTCCAAGAAAAGTAAGTCAAATACTTCCACAAATGATGTTTCTAATTCTACACGACATAAGAATGATGAGAAATCAACAAGTACTTCATATAATTCAAATCAAGCTAATGTTTCCCATGCTCTTGAAAATCCTTCTTCAAACTTTGATATCATTAACCATGTGAAAAAGGCTAAGGTCTAGATATCAGAGTCTGAATACTTACAAACCCACCCTGAGCAGTTCAAGAAACTTGTTAAATTCATCAAAGGTAGTAGTTCTAAATCCAAAGTGTCATCCTCTTCAAAATTATCATCCACTTCCAAAGGCCTGCTTCCTACTCCCAAGCCTAGCCCAAGCCAAAATCTCCTAGCCTCTACCCCTTCCTCCACTAGCAAGATTAAACCTTTATATGTTTCCTATTGATTAATGGATACCATACGAATAATTGTATCATCGATTCTGGTGCCTCTAACAATGTCATGCCTATCCGGAAAATGGGTGAAGGCAAAAATTCTAATGATTGACATGTTAGCTACATATGAGATTTTCCTTAGTAAAAGTTTCGCCAGAAATGGGAGGAGAAATTCAAATGGAATGGTCCTCTACTTTGATACTAGTCAAGAGTGAAATGAAGAAACTCTTTTAGATCCCAAGATGAAGTACACAATATAGAATTCCCTTTCCTCGTCATCTTGCACATACATACCTCTCTTCCTATTTGAATTCATCTTTCCCTCCTAAATCTCATTTATCTTATCTAATTCCCTCTTCCCTAATCCACCTCTAATTGCATTTAATTAATCCCTAAACCCATCCATTATCCTAAAACTTCCCTAAACACCCCATTTATCATCCTTAGACTCTCATCTACCCTCATTCAATGCATTTCCACCCTCCAACCACCTTTTATCCTCCCTATACAACCCTAACCCGCCTAAAGAGCCCAAAACCCTAATTCTACCCTTTAGGTCCCTTTGTATTGAGTTGATCATCATCTCCACTACCCAAATCGATAGTCAATCGTAGTCTCCATCGAACCTATAAGTATGCCCATACCCCTCTCTCGAGGATGTAATTTTGAGAATTCGGCCTTCTTGCGAGTTTTCTTTGTTTCTTTCTCTTCTTAGGAGTTACAGACCATCAACTTGGAGCTATCTTGGAGATTTTGCAAACCATCTTGGGAGAGTTGAAGTTTATTGCTCGCTTGGAGCTTTCCATAATTTCATCATTCTTGACATCAGTCTTGCAGGTCTTCTAGTTGCCCTCAAAGGTATGGCATCATTTTTTTAATTGATTCTTCCTCACATCTCTCCTTCCATCCATTTATCCCTTCAAACATTAAATCTACCCTCGGTCATTGTTGACCGCCTAGTCGTCGTCGACCCGATCTAAATATGCCTTGTTTTCTATCTTCCACCTTCCTTGCCATCTGTTCTCTAGTCCCTACAATACCTCGGACTTCCCAACTTCTCCATTCTCGTCCACCCGACATCTCAAATCCTATCCTCATTACCCTAGTCACCATCGATCCAACCCAGGTTGTTGTCGGCTCGAACTACATTAACCATGTTTTTACCATCTCGCCTCATATGTCCTCTTTTTTTTAACTTCTCTAATCTTCAGCCTCTCTTCTTGATAATGAAATAAATCTTATGAAATAAATCTTGACAATGAATACTTGAAAATTATATTTGACACGAAAAAAGACGATGCTTGTGTATTTTATTAATATCAAAATCAAGCATTACAAACAAATGAGAAAGCTCACAACATTTATAGATATTGGATAACTTCTATCTCATCCACAATATATGGAAACAAATCACCTAATCTGAGCAAATATGTAGGAATAGCATATTGCCCCTAATTGCCCTATTGCCCCTCATGGAAATCATCCGGAACAAAATATGCAAGATAAAACATGATTCCACAAATATAGGGATGAGAACACTATCACTTAGTTAACTAACAACTAAGGATAACTAATACCTATTGACATAAGTTTAAAGTATTTAAATTAAATACTTTAACTTATTACATTTATTCAAATATCAACTAATGATGAATTAAGCTAAGTTTTATTCCTAACATCTTTGTCTCTCGAGATCCATCTCATCTGATACGGTCCAAATCCTCCTTTTTGGCCCCTAGTTATCGTTGATCCAACCCACGTGCGTCTTTCCGATCCACATTCAACATTTTCTTATCAGATTTGTCAATTTTCTTGCATCCTTTATGTTTCTCCAACATCCTAACATCAAATCCAAGACCTTCTTAGTGTTTGAGTAACCTACTTTAGATCTGTTCTCTGCGTTTTTGATTTGCTTTGTAGCGATTGCCGCTGGCTGATCGTACCTACCAGTCTCGGGTTATCACAACCCGCCCGTGTTTTGTTTTTCTTATCTCATCTTTATCATCATTTACATTATCAGATATTCATCTTAGTATCTCTAGCATATCCGATCTTTGATTTTCTGTCATTATCTCATGTCACATCCTGTTTTTCATCAATATTTTTATCAAAGTGGGTTGACATCCATCCCTACTGAAGCTATCATTTCTCGGGACTTGCCTAGTCGAAACCCACTATCTTTTCTACTACTCCTTTTTTGTCTAGTATCTTTCTTGTGCAAGTTATCTAGCTCATTGCGGAGAGGATCTTTTACGCCCATATCTTCATCTTCATCATCATCACATATCAAGAGGTATCCTTAAACCCTCTCATAATTTGGAGTTTCCTATTTTCTTGCCACCATTCCATTAACTTGAAACAAGAGTGCAAAAATTCGACCAACATATTACACCTTGGTTTTCTAGGATCAATAACCTTATAAAGGAAGTCAATGTGTGGAAGTGGATCCTTACAAGTTGTCTCCTCGGAACAAGAAACACTGTGACACTCCTATATATTCGTATGAGCTTTATAATGCCCTCATTTGTATTGTTAATGATAAATCTCCTGTCATTGATGGTTTTTCGCGTGAGTTTTATAAGGCATCCCGATATGTGGTGGGCAATGACCTTCTTTAGGTCTATAAAGAAGCTTACAAAACCATGCTCTTGGAAATGCTATTAATAAGGGCAATATCAAGTTTATTCCTAAAGTTGGGAATCCTGAGCTCATTACTAGTTGGCGGCCTATTACTCTCCTTAATGTCTCTTATAAGATTTTGGCCAAAGCTCTTGCTCTCTGTATTGTTAACCTTCTTCCAAAGGTGGTTCACCTGGAGCAGACTAGTTTTGTTAAGGGTAGATACATTCTTGATAATCTCATTTCCATCTGGGAAGGTATGGAGTGGGCCAAAATTTCTCTACAACGGGTTATTTTCCTTAAAATTGATTTTGAGAAGGCTTATGATCGATTGAATGGCCCTTTATTATTGTTATGCTTCAAGCCCTTGGGTTTAGACATTTTTTATCAATGTTGTTCAAACTTTGTTTACTGATGCTTCTTCTTGCCTCACTATCAATGGTCATCAATCTCAAGCTATTGGCCTGTTTAGGTCTAACCGACAAGGGTGTCCTCACTCCTATTTTTTTGGTTCTTGCAGGTGATGCCCTTGGCTATATTTTTGCCAATAGGACAGAGCGGGGACACATTCGAGGAATATTTCTCCCTGATCATGTTTCTCAACTTGTCAATGGGCATTTCACTGATGACTCTTTCCTCACTTTAGCTGAGAATGAACATAACATCAAAAAAACTTTCTCTTGTTTAGACACCTTCTGTCAAGCTTCGCTCCATGTTCAACTTGCTAAGTCTCTTAGCTTTCGACAGAGTTCTTGGCCTATGCCCAATTGGT
Source organism: Taxus wallichiana var. yunnanensis (assembly GCA_018340775.1). Taxonomy (NCBI): domain Eukaryota; kingdom Viridiplantae; phylum Streptophyta; class Pinopsida; order Cupressales; family Taxaceae; genus Taxus; species Taxus wallichiana. The sequence goes on from CM031236.1 coordinate 11,519,724, forward strand.
GACAACTTACCCTTAGTGATGGATTAATCGTGGAGAAAGTGTCAAATTCTTGGGGATTCCCATTTCCTTCGATAGTGATTTTGCCACTCTTTGGCAATATGTCATTGATCAAGTGGAGCAAAAAGTTCAACGTTGGGTCTCTAGGCCTCTCTCATTGGTCGACAAGTTTCAAGTCTGCACTAAAATTCTGGCTGCCACCCAAGTTTATTATGTTGCCTGTTGGTGCCCTTCACGGCATCCTTTGACAAACCGGCTAAAATTTTGCGGGATTATCTTTGGTCTAAACAACATTGGGGTGGATTTCATCAAGTTGTTTGGGATATCCGCACTCTGTTGCATGATCAAGGTGGTATGGGAGTTATAGATGTTTACAGACAAAGTATTTCTCTTTGTGTGAAATGAATTATAAGATGCATAAATGACAACCAAGCCTGTAAAATCTTGTTACGACATTACATCTCTTCAGGATCTCCTTATGGAAAAAATGTTGGAAAAATATTGGGTTACATACCTTGATTATCACTAGAGTGCCGGTTAAAATTATAGGTACCTTTGTTGTGAAGAGTATCTGGAAAGATTTCAAAGTTGTTAAGTCGTTGCTTCACTGGATTGGGGATGGCTTTCACACTGGGATTTCAATCAATGATTGCAACTTATGGTGGTTTCTATCTCGTACTAATGATAATGTCCCATTGGCTAAGGTTCTTGGTGTTAAGGCACTCCAGCCTTGCTTTGCAAAGACATCAATACCATCTAGGACCTTGTCTCACGAGAGATTGGCTTCTTTGGCACGATTTAAAACAAAAATTTAATTTGATCAACTTTGATCTTCCGTCTGTGCTCAAAATTCAGGAGTTGATGCCTAATGTTATGCTTCATAAACTTGGTTTGCAACCTCCTACAACATGGTGGCAAGACTGGCAATGGAATTTGGAAATCCCATTTTAACTACCAGTTTGACGCGATTTACAATCTTTTGTCCCCTTTGTCTCATACTATTAAGAAGCTCAATGCTCGTTGGAGCCTTAACTCTTTAGTCGCCACCGACTTCAAAGCTTAATAAGGCACAAAACCCCAACTTTGAACCCAAGCTCAATTTCTTTCTTTGGTGCCTCATATATCAGGGTCTTCCGTTGGGAGAACGATTAAGTCACATTGGCCTTCCCAATCCTAAATGCCCTTTTTGTGGTCGACCTGAATCTTTCAAACATGTCTTCTGGACTTGTCAACATGCTCAATCTGCTTGGAATTGGATACACTCTCTCTTCCTCCCCTTCCATCTTGAATTGTTTGATTGGAAAGTTGCCTATTTGGCGAGTTTGTTAATCTTCCTACTCGAATTGTTTTTAGATGAAATTTCTTTTGGGATTTCTGCTATTCTTTTTAGTTGTGGAAAGATAGAAACAATGTTATTTTCCCAGTAGAACAAGCTTACTTTGAGCTAACTCATGAATAACACGGTGGCTATTATCTCTTATGTGATTATGTAGATTCAAGCCCAAACGCAGAAAGTGATGCTTTGGAGTTTGTGCATTTACAACTTATGGATCATTGGGGGAGTGCTCTATGCATCACGAGTCGGGTTCCTTCGATGATGCTCGCGCTCGCCACACCTTTGCCCCGCCGCATTGTATCAGAAGCCGTTCTCATAGGTTGACATCATTCCCTTCCTTTGGGGCCATCTTGCTTTGTCCAACTCTGACATGGTGAGTCCGCCACCTCGGGGTAAGGCTATGGCCAGCTCCTCCAACTGGAACTCTCCTCCTCGAGGGGCTAGTTTTGGAGGCTCTCCATTGCTGGTTGGGGAATCACGGTACCTCTAAATATACAAATGCCTGATACTACAATGGCCGGGCTAGTGATTTGCCATCTCGAAGAGCCGACTATAGGGGGGGTTCATCCCTCCAAAAGATGATCCTCCTCCTCCACCTAGTGTTGCTGCCCCATGTGCCTAGTTATTTAGTTATGTGATTTTCTGGTTGCCTTTTTGGCGTTGTGTTATCGTTACATTTTAACTATTTGTAATTTTTGAGTCACTCTTTTGTATTATTAATATAAAGGCAGGTTCCAATAATAAACTTACACCGTATTGAGCACCAACTAATAAAATTCAAAAACAGTATTGTTATTCCTCCCGAGAATTGCATTTTCCTCGACATTTAATCCAATGGGTATAAGTTAAAAGAACGGGAGCTTTCAACCTATTAATTTTAGAGTCTGTTTTGGTCAAAATTTGTTATTCATCCGCACGAGCAAAATGCAAGCTCCGCGGGAGGAATTGCCGGGCGCGGAAGCCCTCGCTTCATTTTGCAGGTATTTGTTAACGATACGTTGTTTTCTTTCCGGTTTTTAATCTTCCAAGATCCTCGCAGGTATGCACACAATAGAAAACAAATTCCCCCTATTTTGAGCACTGTTAAATTCGTTGCAAGTCATACTGATATTTAATTCAGCACGAAATGGCGAATATTGCGTTTTAATCGACGCTGGGGCAAAATTTTTAAATCAAACCGGGTTGAAAAAATAAAATGAGTGTTAAAATGCCGGGTTTGAAATGTGCTTGCGATAAGGTCTGGTCGTTCTGGTGACTTTAATGTTATTTGAAAAGATTGATTAAAAATACAAAGAAATAGAACGTAGAGCACCTAGAAGGAATTTTGAAGTGGTAAGGTTTAGCGATTACCATAGCGAAGGCCAAGGTTCGAAGCATACCGGGCAAGGAACTCGATAGATTTCAGGAACCCTAGCACTAAATTGGAACTTTGTGAGCTTATAATTGAGCATAGTGTTAGTAGACAGCTGGTAAACCCTCTTGACGCAATCACAAGGGAAAGTAATTGAGTATTGAGGTATCTTAGCAAGAATATAAGGAACTTCATGAAGGGAGCTTGGCCTGCCGGGGTAAGGGGGCATGCGACAAAAATGGAACTGGACAGGTATCTCAGCACTAAATAGGAACCTTGTGAGCTGATAATTGAGCGTAGTGTTAGTTGCCAGCAGGTAAACCCCGTCAAGGTAATCACAAGGGAAAGTGAGTCAGGATTGAGGTATCTTAGCATTAATATAAGGAACTTAATGAGTTTTGAACTGAGTTTAGTGTTAGTAGCTAGCTGGTAAAGCCTCCTCAAATAATTACGAGGGGAGTTTATTGAATATTGAGGCATATTAGCAAACAAGTAAGAAATTTACTTGCTTAGATTTGAGCATTATAGTAGCCATCTGGTAATCCCCCTAAAGTAATCACAAAGACAAGTAATTAAGTGCTGGCTCATTGACGCATCTTATCAAACTGAAAGGAACTTCATTAGCTTAAATTTGAGCACGAGGTGTAAGTAGTCAACTGATAAAGTGTCTTAACCATAGTTATCTGGAGATGTGGGGATACTGGTATTGGGAAGTGGATGCCAGTCAAATCAGGGTATGCGAGTAAATGAATAAGGATATGGCTATATTGCATTTTAATGTAGTCACCAGAAAATGTGGGGATGGGGATGTGGCCAATGCCCCTATACAGGAGTTTCCTGGTAACTATCCTCAAAATGTAACGATAAAGGAACGTAATTAACTATTTAGGTGTCTTAGCAAAAGTAAGAAATAAAAAAATAATTTTTTTACGAGACATGAATTGAGTGTGGTGTTAGCAGCCAGTTGGTAAACCCTTTTAAAGTATTTGTAAGGTCAGGTTATTTGATTATTGATGTATCCTGACAAAAATGGAACTTCACGAGCTTAGAATTCAGTGCAGTACTAGTAGTCATCTGCTAAACCCTTTTAAAGTAATTACAAGGGTAGGTAATTGAGTATTGGGTAGTTTAGTGAACAAAGTTACCTCGTGAGCTTAGAATTGAGTGCAGTGCTAGTATCCAGCTGGGAAACCCTTAAAATTTATCACAAGGGCAAGTAATTGAGTATCTAGGTATCTTAGCAAAAGCAGAGAACTTCATGAGCTTAGAATTGAACATATTGTTAGAGCCAAGCTACCAATGGGAAAACCCTCTTAATGTATGTAATGTCCCCTTCTCAGACTTGATCTTTCCAGTGACCGTTGGCCTTTTTTCTGGAAACCCGAAGGCTAGTCGGAAGGTAAATTAGGGTTTCCTATTTTTGAGGATGTCTTTGCTCGGAGTTGGTGGATTCAAAGGCGGATTCTTTCTGGGTTTTCCGAAAGCTTCGCAGTGGTATGTTCATTTCGGCATTCTGAGTATTTTCTGGAATTTACTATTTTTAGTAAATTCTATTTTTGGCAGTTTTCAGTTGGGTTCAACTTGGTTGACTTCCTACTTCAGTTTGGTCAGTTGACTGGTCATTATTGGCTTCAGGGCATGATTGAAGAGTTAAGTTGATATATTTAATTAAAGGTCACGTTTTAATATTATATTCGAACGTTGACCCCTTGGCCTAGTCTATTGACTTTAAGTTGTTTTGAAAAGTGGGTTTCTTGAGGGAGGCGCCTTCATTAAGATTATTTTATTAATTTCCAAAGTCAAAGCAAGCTTAAGGTGGGCGCATTTATCAAGGTATTGAGTTTAATTAAAATATCAATATTAAGCTTGAAAGGAAAAGGGCGCCATCTTGGAGAAAGGATTAGGGTTTGGATGTTGAAGTGTTTTTTAGGGTTTGGTGAAGTCAACAGGAAGTTATAAAAGGAAGGCTTTGAGCATCATTCATCATCTTTGGACTGCCATATTGTTATGCTGCCGGTTTGGCTCTAGGTTTGCTTCGAGGAATGAAGGCCTCCTAGCTCGGGCATCGCTTCTTGTTTGTAAGACAACAACTAGTGGTGATTTTATTTTAGATTGTGAGTTCAGTGGATGTAGTGCTGTGTAATCTGCATTTGTCTAATTAGGTTCAGATTTTACATATTAGAGTTTCCTGGTTTCTGTATTTTTGCTGCAGCAGATTCGAAGTTTTATTCATAAATCCAAAAAGACAAAAAAATTCTTAGTGGGTATTGTTTCATTCTGTCCTTCTTGGCTAGGCGCCCATGTATGCAAGGCTGTAGAATCTTTGAAAGACAATCTGATTTTTAAAAGCAAAATCGCCCCTGTGCTGGGCCGTACCATTCATGGTGTCTTGAAATTCGTGCATTTAATATAGCCTGCATTTTGAGTCTGTTTTTGGGGGTTAGTCTGAGCGCCCTCTTGCTAATAGTGCTTTGTAATCAGTATCAGGTTATTTGAATAAGTTTTACGGAATTTCTGAGCTATTCCAGAAAACTGTGTGCTGCTGGTTATATTCTGAGCCATTCCAGAAAATCTGTGTGCTGCTGGTTATATAAAAAATACAGAACTGTCATAACAGCTCGGAGAAATCTGCATCTTTAATCTGATCCGTATTGTTAGCAAGATCTCACCATTTTTATTGTAAGCTGGCAGTAGTACTGGCAGCAACTTAGATCTCTTGCTTATCATACTGTAATGCACTTCTTACTTTCAGCAGTTAATATTGTTCTAATTTGACCTCCGCCCTATGGTAGCTACTATCCCATTCTGGGTTAGCAAGCACATTCTGGGTGTTGAGTATTTCCAGCTTTCCGCATTTCTTTTCAAGCATAGTTTTCTGTAACACTCCGTCATATGGTCGCCCCTCACTCCATACTGGATTGGGTAGCACATACTTGGCGTTGAGTTCCCATTCAGCATTTAGGTAGAAGATTAGTATTCTGTAACACTCCGTCAGATGGTCGCCCCTCACTCCATATTGGATTGGGTAGCACATACTTGGCGTTGAGTTCCCATTCAGCATCTAGCGTAGAAGATCCTCTGACCATATGCTCGCCATCATCGGCGCCATTCTTGGTTAGAGTTGCTTTCGTACGTTTTGGTTTACCTTCTAACCTTAACGGGTACTTTGATTGTAATGTTGTAATCTGTTTTAAAAACAAAAACAAAAAAAAAAATTGGCCCGAATATTTCAATGTAATCGGAAGGGCGAGTAATTGAGTATCAAGGTACTTTAGCAAGAAAAAGAACTTCGTGAACTTAGAATTGAACGTAGTGTTAGTATTCACTGGTAAACCCTCCTAGTAATCACTAATCACAAGTGCACGTATTTGAGTATTTAGGTGTTGTAGCCAAAAAGGAACCCCCGAGATGTGAATTGAGCATAGTGTTAGTGCACGGTGGTAAACCCTTTAAAAGTAATCACAAGGGCATGTAATTAGTATAGAGGATGGCATGCAATGTGCTTTATGGAGTCATGAAACCTAGTATGCTTATGAAGATCATTTAGAGCATTATCATGATGAAAATGAATACCGATTCATTGATTGCAATTTTAGTGTCAAGTTATATGGGCAGCACATTTTTGCTAGATCAATGCTAAACATTTTAGCATTTCCTAAAAAGCAATGCTACCTAAGGCATTTAAAGACCTCACTTGTAGGCCACAAGGAAGTGGGTGATATTGTGGTGTCAATAAGATAACTTTCAATGGCATTTAGGCCAAAATGTTCTCTAGGCTATTAATGTACGTTTACTTGTTTAAGATAGTTTATATGAGGATTTAGATTTATGGTGGCTCGTTTCAACGAGTGGTTAGTTTTATGATGGATCCCCAAGACTTGTTTTGTTGTCTTGAATCTTTTGAGATAAAATTTCATGTACCAGGTTGTATCATGAATAGCCATGTAATTTTGCTTAATGTTTCTGTTGTCAATTTTGCACCCTTGCAAAAATTGAATAACTTGGACTGCCGCGGACTTGGGATGTTGGTGCGAAGAGTTGGAGCATGCCGCGGATGAAAAACAAAAGCCGCGACTAAGGAGATAAAGCCGCGAAGTCCGGAGAAAGCCGCGGAAGGATTAAACATAGCCGCGGGTAAAAAGAATAAGGTCGTGGATGTAAAATAGAAAGCCGTGATACACATGCGAAGCTGCGAATAAAAGCAAATGGGAGAATGCCGTAGAATGAAGAAAAAGAGTTCGCGGGTGTTTGAAAGACGCTGTGTCATCTTGGATGAAGCCGCAGGTCAAAGCAGAGTAGTTAGCAAAGCCGCAGCATGAAGGAGACAAACCGCGCCATAGAGACATGCCGTGGGGAATCTACGAAAGCCGCAGAAGTTTGAAAAAGGCTGCAGACACAAGGAAAAGCCGCTTCAAACTAAAATAGAAAGCCGTGGATTGAAGGAAAATGACAGTTTTCCGCGGGAGACTAAAAACACCATAACTTTTGATCGGATGATCCGATCTTTGCAAACTTTATATCGATGGAAAGGTCTCAACGTCCTCTATGCAATGGAAATTGGATTTCTTAATTTTGTTGAAGATAAATACATGGAAAGGTGGAAGACTTCTCCAACATGCAAAGGATACTCTTCCAGGCGTTGCAACCACCAAAATTTAATGCAACATGGATGCCTAACAAGGAAAAATGCGTGTAACAGTGGATAACCAAAGGCACCCAAATTTTTCAGGGAATTTATTGCTTGTTGTCGGTGGTTGGAAATTTGAGTTCAAGTTTCCCTCTCTTTCTCCTCTTCTTCTCTCCTTCTTCTTCTATAAATTGTAGAGCTCTGCTCATTAAAAGAGATCCCTCTTTGTTGTAATAGCACCATGTCAAAATGGTGGCCGACTTCCCATGAGTTTTAGACCTTGGACTTGGTCTCTGCAATGTATTTTCACCTTTTGCCATGAATGTAATCGATTGTGCATTCCTTAAGAAATAAAATCAGATTTTGTAGCTATCTCATTAGTCCTGGTCTTGCATTTTATTTCTCCTTGTCTCTCTATTTGCGTTTATGGTATGTTGTGTGTTTCCCTTACTTGCAGGCTCCACTTCATGTGTTGTCATGCAAAGAAAGCCGAGATCTACATGTTCTTGTTTGTGGCACGTCTATTTTGCCCTGTCACTCGCATTTTCTTCTTTTCTTCGCTTGTGGAGAGTGATCGACCCTCTTTTTGGTGCTATTGCCTCCCCTTAGCTTAGGATTTCACCTTTGCATCTCCTTTTATCCCTGGTCCCTTGGCACATTTAGGTTAGGATTTTCTTTCAGTATTAGGAGTAGTATTAGCATTAGAAATAGGTAGAGGAAGCCGACCTTCTCTGGAGGTCTGTCTCAATTCGCAGGTCCCACAACTGAGAGACAGTCCCATGTTGCCTCAAAATTCTTGGTCATTCACGATCATATCTAGGGTGCAATTTTGAGCTCCAACAATTTTGCACGCCCAACGGGACAAGTAATCAAAGCTATACATTTGATATGTGTGTATCTAGGTCTATATGTTCATTTCATCAAGTTTGTTGTGCTCTTGGTGAAATCTTAGCCTTTGGAGGCACATTCTAAGCACAACTGGCGACTCCACAGATCCGACCAACCCATTACAGTTGCAGACCTTTCCCTTTTCTTTCCATTCATTTCCATTTTTCTTCCGTATCTTCTGTTTTCTTCCATTCATGAAGTTGTGCAATCATGGCTTCATTGGCTTGTTGGGATTCTCATTTACAACAAAAAACCATTCCTCTCCATCCCACAATTTCAAAATCCTCCTCTAAATCAATTTTATGAACCCCATCATGAAGAACATATGTATAACCCACCCTTTACTGACCCATATGGTTATTCATGTAACCAAAATGTTTATCAAGAACAAGGTTATGTAGGTGATGGCGACATTTCCATGGAAGATGCTGATTTCCAGAGGCAGATTGAAGAGATGGAGATGAGCATGGCACAGGCCAGAATTACATGCACAATGAAGGCAACCATGATTGGTTTTAGAAAGCCCTACCCATGGACAAGCTTTGCACCAAATTGGTTCTACCCTCAACAAAAGCTACAGTTTTTGGTTGAAATGATGCCACAGATTGCAGAAGTGGGTTGAAGAAATGGAGGCTCACCAATCTAATGTTAGGAAACCCTGTCAATGGGGTAACCCTACACTTTCATCCTACAACCCTCCCATTCCTCCTCCCCAACCTATGCTATCTCAACTTGTTTCCCTACGCCAACAATTTTTGTCTGTTTGCTCCTATTGAGGATCCCCTTCTCCATCTTCTTCCCTCCCATCCCACCTTCAATTCTCTTCCCTTTTTCCTCCCAAAACTCCATCCCCTCCACAAGAAAACATTGCTCCTTCCCCTCCACCACAAATAATGCAAAAACCAGTTGAAGAGCCCAACAGAGAGAAAATTGTACAAAATTTGAAGGATTGGGCTTTAAATTTTGAATCTGATCGATGCCACAATTGGTTAAGTCTTCAACGGAGGTTGAGAATGAAGAACAAAAGGTGGAAGATGAGTTTGCTAAAGAATCGGAACAAGAAGACGATGATTAGTAGTCCACGTGTTCGAGTGTAGTGTACATGAAGGCACCATATTCTTGAAGGTTGTTGTTTTATCTCCACAAGAATCAACAAAGGAAGAGAGGCCTCTAAGTGAGCAAGGTATTCCATTTGAATGTAGTGACCCCTATTGTCCTGCATGTTTAGAACTTGCTACACTTTTGAATGATTACAGTGATCCACCAAGAACGTCTTCAAATGATGCAATCATTCACAAGGAGCTTCATGCCATGGAGGTGAAGAAATCAGATTCTAAAGCCTTGGACGAAGAAGAGATCATAGGAAGCTTCTTGCTTTCTTTTGATGGTGAAATTTCAGATCCTTCTTCCACTCCATTCTTGCTTGAATCAGATTTTTCGGATGAGTTTGATCTCTCAAACTTCATGCTTGAGGAGGAGAACAAAGATGATGACACCATTGCTAAATCAGTCATCTTGGAGGAGGCAATTTTGAAGGACACAAAGTTGTTTGTAGAGGCGAATAACGCTCAAATCAACTTCCAAACAATCTTCTTGAAGGTTTGCAGGATGCCCCCATCCATGGGGATGAGCTTCAAAGAGATGGGCAAATCACAAGGATTAACCCATTGGTTCCCGTGGTCGCATGTTTAATCAAATATCTAGTTAGCTTGGGGCCAAAATCAGAATTGCCACCAATCATGCTCACTTCAGAGTATGAGGAAGAACTTCAATGCACCAAAGGTCAACAACAATACCTCCAACCAAATGCAGAGCAACTAGAGGAGGTAATATTTTTGTTTATTGTTGATACTTTGAGGATTTGGGTGGAGAATTGGTCCCAGATCATTTTTTCACTCTTATTTATGGCCATGTTCATTGCCAAATTAATCACATGGCCGTACTTTGTAAAGAATGGAAGTTACTTCTCCCTACTTGTTGCAAGTTTTGTTTAGCTTCTCTTTGTATATGGTTAGAGTAGGGTGGGAGTAGATTTTTTTTCAGCAGAAGAAGTGTTTTTGTACACTCTGCATGTTTCCACTTGGAACATGTATGATTTTCCATTTTGTACATAGTTTTTGTGGTGTTTTGTTGCTCTTGCACAATTCAGTCCATTGGAGGTAGTGTTTGGGGAATTCATTTCTTTTAAGGCAGTTCCAAGTAAATGACATGGTCAATTCGGCTCAAGCTCCAAGTTCAACAAAGGTGCTCAATGGCTTGGGGTCGAGTTTCAAAGTTTCAAGATCATATTTCAGATTATTAGGCTAACTCCATGCCCAATGGATGCTTCAAGGCCATTGATTAATTCATCTAGCAAGCGAGATGACCCTTGTGAGTCGCCAAAATGTTGTCAATTTTGCACCCTTGCAAAAATTGAACAACTTGGACTGCTGCGGACTTGGGAGGTTGGTCGCGAAGAGTTGGAGCATGCCGCGGATGAAAAGCAAAAGCCCCAACGAAGGAGATAAAGCCGCCGAAGTCCGGAGAAAGCCGCGAAAGGATTAAACATAGCTGCGGGTAAAAAGAATAAGGCCATGGATGCAAAATAGAAAGTTGCGATACACAAGCGAAAGCCGCAGATAAAAGCAAATGGGAGAATGCCGCAGAATGAAGAAAAAGAGTTCGCGGGTGTTTGAAAGAGGCTATGTCATATTGGATGAAACCGCGGGTCAAAGCAGAGGAGTTAGCAAAGTTGTGACATGAAGGAGACAAACCGCGCCATAGAAACATGCCGGGGGAATCTGCAAAAGCCGCAGAAGTTTGGAAAATGTTGCAGTAACACAAGGAAAAGCCGTGGAGTCAAAAGCCATGCGGAAAACTAAAACATAAAGCTGCAGATTGAAGGAAAATGACATTTTTCAGCGGGAGACTAAAATCGCCATAACTTTTTATCGGATGATTCGATCTTTGCAAACTTTATATCGATGGAAAGGTCTCAACGTCCTCTATGCAATGGAAACTGGATTTCTTAATTTTGTTGAGGATAGATACGTGGAAAGGTGGAAGACTTCTCCAACACGCAAAAGATACTCTTCTAGCGCCGCAACCACCAAAATTTAATACAACATGGGTGCCCAACAAGGCAAAAGGCGTGTAACAATGGATAACCGAGGCGCCCAATTTTTTTCAGGGAATTTATTGTTTGTTGTTGGTGGTTGGAAATTTGAGTTCAAGTTTCCCTCTCTTTCTTCCCTTCTTCTCTCCTTTTTTCTATAAATTGAGAGCTCTACTTATTAAAAGAGATCCCTCTTTGTTATAACGACACCATGTCAAAATGGTGGCCAACTTCCCATGAGTTTTAGACCTTGGACTTGGTCTCTACAATGTATTTTCACCTTCTACCATGAATGTAAACGACTGTGCATTCCTTAAGTAATAAAATTGGATTTTGTGGCTATCTCCTTGTCCTCGTCTCACATTTTATTTCTCCTTGTCTCTCTGTTTGCGTTTATGGTATGTTGTGTGTTTCCCTTACTTGCCGGCTCCACTTCACGTGTTGTCAATGCAAAGAAAGCCGGATCTACGTGGTTCTTGTTTGTGGCACGTCTGTTCAGCCCCCTCACCTGTGTTTTTCTTCTTTTCTCCGCTTGTGAGAGTGATCGACCCTCTTATTGGTGCTATCGCCTTCCCTTAGCTTAGGATTTCCCTTTCGCATCTCCTTCTATCCTTGGTCCCTTGGCACGTTTAGGTTAGGATTTGCTTTCAGTATTAGGAGTAGTGTTAGCGTTAGAAATAGGTAGAGGAAGCCGGCCTTCTCCGGAGGTCTGTCTCACTTCGTAGGTCCCACAACTGAGAGACACTTCCATGTTGCCTCAGAATTCTTGGTCATTCACGATCATATCCAGGGTGCAATTTTGAGCTCCAACAGTTTCTATATAGTGGGCAGTCTAAAAAAACTTGTTTTTATACTTTGTTTAAGTTACACATGTTATAGATTCTTTGTGTGTAAGGTGTATTCGGGAGTGTCCATCTATCAGTTTTACTGCAAAATACATGTGAGTTGGTTCTTTGTTTTGCAATCGCCTGCAATGAATGTTGGCCCATTGGATGGTGGACCTGTCGAAGACTTCATTTGTCAAGTTAATGCAATTTTGTACAAATGCTTTTTTTAAATTTTTTTTATTTTGATATGGATAACAGGCCCATTAATTAGTGGGGTGCAGGCTATGCTCCCTGAGTTGAATCTTCCTTGTTCTAGGGTAGTTTAGCAGAAAAGGTGGCTGAGCGAGTATGTGTATTTATTGAGGTCTTTGTTATAATTCACCCTGTATATGAATTATGTACCTCTATTCTTGAGCTTGGTCATGAGGTCAAAACCTAAGAGATATAAAATTTGAATTATAAATAAGGTAAAGTACAATAACTCCCCTTGTTCCTACAAGGGAGGTCTCACAGGCTAGGTTGGCATGCTGGCTAGGCTGTGACCTTAAACTCGTTTTTACCTTTTACCTTTTTAGCTGATAGGCTAACTCTACATGTCCATCTGATAGCTTAATTATGGAAAGTCAACTCTGCCATTTAACAGTCTGTATTAGCATGGGGCATGTACATCCCACATTACTGCTAGACCACAGCCTGCCAGTCCACACACGGTTATTTTGTTACTAGTACATTTACAATGATACTTTGACTATAAAATCTTGAAGATACATTCGTATAACTGAGGTTCAAATCCTGCCAGAGATCATGCAACCTACAGTGGGGGACAAGATCTATTGTCAGCAACAATGTAACAGTTAATTGGTTAATTGGAGTTCGGGATAGAGACCCCTTAATTGTATCTCAGGAGAAGACGGGTGTGGGCCGATTCATATCCTATGTGTAATCAATCAAAAACAAAATAAAAATCTCAAATCATTTTAAGGTACATATATAAATTCTAAATTTTATAGTAAAGTTGATCCAAATAATTATCCAACATCATGTAATTCTCCTAAGAGGCGATCTAGTGTCACATTAGACATCTCTAGTTAATAGGCTGTGTGGCATGACATGGAGATCTAGAGTGAATCGAAAGGTGAATAGAAAGTTTTCTACTTCACTTATTTATCCACATTGGTTATTTGGTCTCATATTAGACCTCTCTAGTAAATAAGCTACTATGGGACATGCTATATACCATGTAAAACTTTATTCAGTAGATGTGTGACATGTAGCATAGCTATGTTTACTTTTCAAAATGGTCCGATATTCGTTAGCTTAGTTACCATGCTGCCTGGATCAAAAGATTGTGAAAAGAGGAAATGAGCCTCTGGGATAGTTGCAGAACTTTCCCCCTTGAAAATTCATAGGGGATGGCATAGGAACAATCATTCAAAAGATAAAAAATCACTGGATATTGAATCATACAACTCAGCATCCTTGAGAACACCTATGCAAGTCAGATGACTTGTACACAGCACTGAATTCGCCAAGCTGAAGAGCTAGAGTAGGCTTGGCAATAACTTGGCAAAAAATCATCTCCGTTCATTTGATAATCTGATCACATACTCGAGTCAGACTGTCCAACATATGGTCCTATGCTGTTTTCACCTATTCTCCTGTTCTGTCAGGTTATTACTCATACTTATTTCTTGGTAGCTTTTCCGGCAGATTGCTTTGCTTAATCATTTTGTGGCTTTCGGTTTGCTTTTAATGCTCATTTCCAGGTACAAAATTGAAAACCCACAAGGCACTTAATAGCTTCTTGATAGAAACATATAAATTCCAGAAGCAGTCTCAGTTCATTCTAATCACGTTGTAGATTTGGAAATGTATCATGGAAGTGCCACTGTAGGTACGCAAATGACAAACAAGGCCCTTCTACTTTATGCATTTTATCTTGAGGATTAGTGCTATCTCGACATTGGGTGTTAGAAGAGATTCAATATATAATCCATGGTTCAGGAAGGCCTTGTGGTTTATTTTACGGAAGGAATACCTGCAAGAGCAGCTGCTAAATTAAAAAAACTGTTTCGTTTTAGAAGGATTCGGTCTCTGCTGATATCTTTGTGTTGAGTGTATTCAATAGTCTTTTGGTGCAGGGTTGACATGAACATAATATATATTTTTTATATTGTCTCATATTTGGGTCTATAGCACTCTAATACCATTTTTAGTAGGGCTCCAGATGGTACATTTTAAGGCCTCGAAGCTTTCATTTTTTTTTTGTTTTTACTTTTGCGTAATTGCCAAGAGCTGTGTGCTGTTTAGTCTGATCAATTGCTGTTTTTTGGTTTGCGTTATTGGATGCGTTATTTGTGGGTAATTTTATCCGTTTTGCATAAGTCTTCTGATCGATTGTCTTTTGATGATTAAATGTTATGTGGTTTTGCTTCTTTTGTTTTTTTCGGTAAAAGGAATGTGTTGAAATTCTTGCGCTTACTGTTTGCTGCTTTTCTTCCTTCTTACATTGAGTGTGTGCAAAACTGTTTCACTTTTGGCATCATGTGTTCTTTTAAGGGCAATGTTTGTTTTATATCTATCAATTAGCCATGTTTTAATTATGGTTGTTCTTATTTACTGTTTTTAGGGAAGATGAAGCAAAGCATGAATTCACAGAGGAGCTCAGAGGTATACTGGAGGTCATTGCTAGGACTGGAAAGTATTGGTACGTGTCATTGCTAGAACAGCCAATTATTAGCTCCAGCTTGTGTTTTGGAGTATTATGTAAAAAGTGAAATGTAGCTTACAGAACTTTGCCCATCCTAAGTGATAAGTGGAGGTCAAGCTGATTTTCTCTGTCTTTAGCTTACATTCCAGTCGTCTTTGAAACATGGAAGACCAAAGTTAAAAATAAAAATGCACTTTCCATGGCATAATTTACAGCGTCTTTCTGAGAGTTTTCCCATTTATAGTTTTCTTGATATTGTTCTCTTAGGAGCAGGAGCAAGTTTTGAATTTGTCGTGATAAAATCCCAAGCCACATGATACCTGAAGACTTTTTCTGGTTCTGCATTCGAGTGATCCCATTTATATAGAAAATTAGGCGTTATTTTGGTTATGTGAGAGCATTGAAATGTATAATGATCATTTCGACATCTTTTTTAACTGAACTAACATGTTTCATGTTTGTATTTGATAGTAAAACTATGTAAGTTCCACTAGTAACTGTCTACAATTGTTTAATTGGATAGGTATTAACAATAGTCAAGTTGATATTGTGAATTCTTAGCCAGTGACCAGGCCCATTAACAATTGAATTATGGAAGAAGTGTGGTCCTTAAATTTCGTGCTTCATTTGTTATTATTTGGGTCCCTTGCTTCACCTATGGTTTTTGCAATCAGTAAAAGTATAATTATTTTATATTTGTCGAGAAATCAGCAGTTGGCATAAGTTATACAGTGCAGAAACACAGAACAGAAAGATCAAAGAAAAACCCTATCATAAAACTCCTAATGCCGAGAGGCTATTCGGGCAAAACTTGGACTAAAACTACAACTTTACAAGCAAGCAGAAGGAAAAGTGGATTCAAATCAGTCTGGCCTACGTAGAGAATTGAAGAATTAGCTAGGTTACTCCTTAAGTCTGCTGGTTAAGAAAGATGAAGAGGATCACATGGAAACATGGAGGATTCTTCCCTGGCATGACTTGTGTTTAGTATTTACAGAGTTTGGAAGGTCCTTGGCCCGCAAATCCCTGTTACAGAAACATGTCTCCATGTTTGTTATGCTGGTTGAGGTCTCCATTCCGTACCCTCGGAGTGTGGCATGTTTGTGTGATGGCTCTTCTGCTGTTAAGATGAGTGTATATAGGATGCCTGGGGTATATTGGCTGTTGCATGAGAGTCCATCACAGTTTGAAATTTTTGGGTGTGTTCAACCAATGCGCACTCCCGCTTCATGGTTACTGTCCATTTTTCCACAGATCTCTCCTACATTCAATGAGTTGTTTCTGGAAAAGACCTATGATATATTTAGATTTCATCGACAGTTCAGATCACCCTATGTGATCCATCATTAAGATGTAGATGTAAAGAAGAGATTGTTGCCGAATATGGTGATCACCCCAAGGATTTATGGTGTCCAAAAATCCACATGGCTGATGTTCCTTTAAGACTGATTGTGGATACGAGTCACAACTTAATCTTCAACTTACAGTTTACTAACCTTCTTAGTTCTTGGCTAGCAAACTAAAGCCAATGGCGGGTGGAATGTCTTCCTTTGTGTTGGACTCAGCTGATTTTGTCAAAGTTGTGAATAATAAAAGAGTGGAGGATGACAAGTTTTGATGTGGAGTCATTTTCCTCTAAAATCTGTATATATGGGGCCATCTTGATGGGTAGAAGGCAAACAGATGATGAAACAGCTAGTTTGGTGGAAATTTGTCTGAGATCTACTTTCTTCAATTTACAAGGAGGGTTTTATGTGCAGACTGAAGGTGCCAACCTTGGCAGACTTCTCTACGGAGTATTCAAGGAATGTGCCCTTGACTCCTTTCTACTCAAATCTAAGTGTTGGAAAAGGTATGTGGATGAAACCAATCTTAGTTCACTGCATGCTAAGGAAAAGTTAGAGGAGTTACATGTTCACCTCAACAGCATACGCGACAGCATTAAATTCACTAAAGAAATAGAGGTTGGAGAATGTTTACCATTCTTAGATGTTCTCTTTAAAAAAGCAGATGGGTCACTTAGTTGTCAGGTCTACAGAAGAGGTAGACATACAGATGGGTCAATTGCTTGCCAGGTCCACAGAAGAGGTACACATACAGATTTTTACTTGTAGGCCGCTTTTCACCAGGCCTGGAATTTAATGGCCACCCCTGCCTGTCAAACTGAGATTTGACTATGGCTAGTTTCTTTTATTGCCTTTCATTTTATGCTGAGTAAATTTATAGACTGTCATTCTTTTCAATATTTTTTTGCAATAAGTCTTAATTGATTTTTACTGTAAAATTATATTCAATTCATTTTCTTAAACTTTGCAATAGCATGCTAAAGCTTAAATTGAGCTGTGAAAAAAACTGGTAAACAAAGAAACTATATAGGGAAAAATCAAACAGATCATTTTATTGTGTATGCACCATTGCAAAATTACATTTATAAAACCAAAACAAGAAGATTTGTTGACTTTATTATAATTAGAGAGATCAACCTTTTCCATTTTAATGGAATGTACTTAGAAAGATGTAGATTCGACACCTTTCAAAAAAAAAAAAAAAAAAACCAATCTGGTTGTAAATGCACCCTTACCCTCGCACTGCTATTATGAATCAAATTTAATCTGAAAATTAGAATGAAGTTTGAATAAAACGGTTTTCAAGGTGAAAGGCAAAACTGTTTTGAAACTTATAATTAGTCTACAATTGATTCTTAGAAATTAGAGGCAGGTTTCTAAAATGATGATATTTAATAAAGCATAACTTCATAATAAAAGTCAGGCATTTTCCTACAAGGAAAATCTACATTTTATATGGATATGTACTGTCATATCTATAGTTTTTTGAAAAGGAAGGAACTAAAAACTTTGGTAAATAGAAATTCTGAGCTGTAGCAGAAATGATAAAGTTAGTTCCACTGAATGTCAAATTCTAGGGCTGTTTCTCAATATCATTTGGGTTTTTCAAACATTGGCTTCTAAGGCCTTCAGGATCTCATAGTAAGAGCACGCACGGCTAGAGGAAAAACACTTAGCCATTGTCTTAAAACAGAATAGATATGGGAACAAGCAGATATCAATAGCTTTTTGAAGGGCAGAGTTGTTATAGGTCCAATGCTAGGACTCTGCCGACGAACAATAGGATTTTGAACCTTACATGGAAGGGGTTTCCAACATGATTGTGGGGATACCTAAGTGCCGGGATATAATGACAACATTTTATTTCTCAGAGCAAAATAAAACCAATATTAAGCTGCCTAAAGAAATATTGGAACCCAAAGTAAAGAGCGAGGTCTATCAAATTAAGTGCTTGTGCAGAAGACCTTACATAGGGGAGACTGTCAGATATATTCAAACACGAATCGAAGAAAGCTTTACAGATATTCGACGCAATAGGGTGGAATAATTGGCTTTAGTGAAGCTCTCAGATGGATGGAAACTCCACATTTGCCTTCAAGACGCAAAGGCCATTGCCAAGTAGGAGCATTTCTTTGGACAAAAGTGGAGAGAGGTAATTGAGATTGGGAAATATTTAATCAGCTTGAATGGAGAATAGGGCTTGAACTTGAGTCACTCCTTCAGACATATCAGTCTCAAACTTAAAGGAGTTCCATCAACCACTAGGGGAAGTTAAATAGTTATTCATTATCTAATTGATGTTCAATTAATTAATTATTGTAACCATAAACTTGGGAGGAATCAATTAATTGGGTGGCAGGCTTAAGCGACTAAGTTTAAAATTGCCAATCTATAACAGCTAGCTTCCAAGTATTACATTAATTATATATATAAACTAATTAGTGAATTCTAAATCACTTTCATTAGCTTGAGTTGGCTTCTGTTGTGTTTATAAAGAGTTATCTATATAAGAAGCTCTAATTTTTAGTCCTATGCACATCTATATCCTGATCACAGATCACGTAAGGTGATCCAAAGTGTCAATGACATCAAAATACATTATACATGTTTTTCAAAATATTTCACAATTGGGGATTGTGGAAGCTCCATACTTCTTAATAGGTGTTTCATTTCAGAGGTGCACTTAGGGTACATGTATGATTAGTGAGAGGAGTGATTACATCCCACAACTGTCGTGGCATTGTATATCTTCAGGCCCTTCACCGAGCTTTTTCTTATTGGATGTTGCATGCAATGGACTTTTACGGTGTGGAGATCCTCACGACTTGAAATGAGGTTTAGCCATGGTCATTCCCACTGTGGCTGGCGCTAGAGTGGAGTTTGTCCACTACGATTTGCAATCTCAGTTTAAATGCTTGAGCTGATCGAGTTTCCATGATATGCAAACCTTTGGGTGCACATGGGATGTTAGGAATGTATGTAGACATGGTTTGCTGCTTAAAAATCTTCTCGTGTTACCAGTGAAAAAGATCTTTACTGCTCTTAGATCAAAGTGAGGAGGGGACAGGCTTGAGTTAGTAGACATGGCTCTGACCGTTGTTCCCATTGAAGCATGGATCCAAATCTGACCCAGGTGGCACTTCTTGTGAATGTGGTCAATGATTTGTGGTTATGATGCAATGGAAAAAATGATCTTGAATGCTCAGGCTGAATCCTTTTCGAATTCCACCTTGTCCATGAGGATCTTCCTTTTTCTGCAACCGCTGTTATTGAAGAAGCCCCAGGTCGTCAAAAATCCTCTTGTTCTTGTGTTGAGAAGAATCTTTCAATGGCATGTTTGCATGTAGGATATAAGTGCAATTGCATCAGGAGTGAGGCTTGGGAAGTTGCTCACCTTATCTTCTCCTGAATTTGGTGCAAATTCATTAAGCCTTCTCTTCCTAGGGGTTGCATGTGATGGGGTTGTACGGTGTGAAGACTGTAACTTGTAATGAGATGGATGTTCCCATGGTTGCTGGCACTGGAGTGGAGGTGTCCTGTACATGGACACAATCTCCAGTTGAAATGCCTGAGCTGATCGAGTTCTTATGAGCTGCAAATTCTTTGGGTGCATGTTGAAACTCAGGAACGTATTTAAACATGGTTTGCAGGATGAAAACCTCCCTTATGACCAATGAAAAGAATGTTTTTGCTCTTAGATCCAACTTGGGATGAGATGATCCATAAAGTTCTGTTTGTGCTAGTAGTGATTTCATTAGTAATAGTGGTTATTGTGTAGGACTGGTAGTTTCAATTGTAACAGGTGGTTTCGTTTGTGACAGCCATGAAATTGGCTGTTTTGCTTTATTTCAACAAGTCCAGTAATGGCCAAGAAACCAGGCACTTGTTAAAAGAAGAGGCATAACCCGCTGTAAACATATGAGAGTAGGGAGTGAATAAAAAGTATTTCAGTTGCTTGTATGTTGAGGAAGCTCTGAGGTAACATGGTGTTGAGAGGAGTGTAGCAGTAGTATATCTCTGTAAGCACATTCCATACTGCATTCTTTGTAATTGCACTAGAAGGACGGAGTGGAAGTGATCAATTGGCACTTCCAAACTGGTTTTCTTTGGAGGTTATCGGGAAAGGATGGTAGCCACACTTCATCTATAAAAGTCAAGGCAAGTTGCAGTCCAATCCCACTATCAGCTGCTCAATCTGCTGCTAGATTTCCATCTCTTTTGATATGTTTAAAACTCTGTTACTGAATTTGGAGCTCAGCCACTTTATTCTGTCATTTACACTTTGTAGTTGCCAAGCCTTAAGGCCCTCGCCAAGGTCTGCATTAATGATGACTTGAAAGTCCCTTTCACAATTACCTCTATCCAGCCTTCATGTCTAGCAATATTCAATCCTTTTAAGAGGACTCTTGCTTCTGCCATTTTATTTGTGTCCTTTACAATATCTAGGGTAAAAATTAAAAGAGGCTGACCCATATCATCCTGGAAAAGACCTCCATTGCCGGCCAGGACAGGATTACCTTTTGCAGCTCTGTCAAAATTCAATTTTACCCAGCCAGAATCAGGCGGGGACCAGATAATATTATTCACTATTCCACTATTACTAAGCACTTTATCGGGGACTTATATCTACGTGTTGTTTGCATTTGAATTCTGTAATTACCATTTATGCCTCAGTTCCAATGTTGGCCTAGTTACGTTTAGGATTGAGTTTCTGCATTAAGGATCAAAGCTCTATTTGCTCTGGCATAATCAATCAAGCTTGCGCTTGAAGGTCTCACCTGAAGCACAGTAAAGCCACCTAAACGACCTCATTTTAGAGAAAATTGCAAGGGTTGGATGTCAGCCGTGGATCTAACTACACAAACAAATAGCACCCATAATTGATAGTAGTTCTATTGTAACATAACACAACACAAGAAATTTCCATTTTATTCATGTCAACACTGGATTACAAAAATGGATGCAGAAATGGTGCACCAAACCCTAAGAAGCCAATATTGCCCTATCAGGTCCCCTGGAAGTGGTATGGTACATACCCGATAAGGGTATGTCCCGAAACATACCTGAGAGTGGCCTGGGTACGGCTGGGACCCCGGCACGCTCTGCGGCCATACCCAGGGTGTTCCGTCTGTACTTGGCTATTCCTGGGACAAAACTGACTGTTTTTTTAAATTATTTTTCTCACCGTAACACAAAGTTAAAAATAAACATAATATTTTTATCTATTCTGACGAGGTTTTGTATT
Source organism: Taxus wallichiana var. yunnanensis (assembly GCA_018340775.1). NCBI lineage: Eukaryota > Viridiplantae > Streptophyta > Pinopsida > Cupressales > Taxaceae > Taxus > Taxus wallichiana. The sequence goes on from CM031236.1 coordinate 11,541,145, forward strand.
TGTCATTTGGGTGGGATGTTTTATTGCATCTTGCCATGTTGAATTATTTGTCAGTTGTAGTGCTTTGCAGGGCTTTTTTGTGTACCGTAGCAGAAATCAGGATATTTTAGAGAAGTCAAGTTTGTCAACTTTATGCATCTACCCGTTAGGGAATTCATTATTTTATGGCTCACGTAGTTCTGATCTAGACTGTTTCGGTATGGGTACGGTTACGGATACGGTCCACTGATACAGCAAAATTTTAAAAACTTCGGGTACAGTATGCTTTTGGGTATGTTTTATATATATATATATATATATATATAAATTATAAATTTAAAGAAGCATTTGCATACTTATTGAAATTTAATACTCATACAATCAACCATCATCCTCACCAGTCGGGCTACAACCCTTTTGATTCCTGGAATTTTGCAGTGCTGCAGATCAAAAAGATTCCTGGAATTTTCATAAGATGTTGTAGTTACAACTAAGACGTTGTAGTTACAACTAAGTTACCTCATTCAAATTTGTGGAGTAAAAAAATCGTAAGAAATTCATTACTCAATAAATAAGAGATAAAATTAGCAATTAAATTTGACTAAAGAGATAATTATAATTTCACATTTTATATAAGTAAACATGCCAAAATGTTAAAAAATAAATCAAATACTAATGGGGTGTCATACTATATAAGAATATGTTTCTATTTTTTTGACAGAGGAAAAAAATATAATAAAATGTTATATATAAAAAATATCTAAAAACAATATTTAAAAAAGAAACTCTGAGGATCTATCTAAAATGTACCCATGCCATGTAGGGTGCTATGATGCATCTGTCAATTGTGAGGCAAAGGAAGATGAGTACATCATCGATTTTATTGGAATGTCACTGGAATGGACTGATCTGCCAATTGTGGGGCAAAAGAAGATGGAGTCCCATCATTTTAAATTGAATTAACTGATTTCTCTGACATTGGGAGAGGGTGAAGCATAGTTACCATGTTCGAAAAGTTCGGGTTGTTCGGACATGGAAAAAAATTCGGAAGTTCGGAATTTTGCAAAAATTCGGTTCGGTTCGGTATGGTTCAAAAAAATATAAATTTTCAAAAAATATAAAACTGTTTTAGAGTACAAGTATACTAAAGAGTAAAGTCTTAAAACATATAAATGTATAGCAAAATCCATGGTAAACTTAAGACTTACAAGTTATATTTATGACAGACAATGAAAATTCATAGTTCATAGTTCATAGTTCATTCTTCATAGTTAAATTTTAATACATATTGATATAATATATAGCGATGAGAATTATCCATTGCTCAAACTTCAAAGTTTTGAGCATTAACCAAAAATTAAAATGCAATTTTAAACATTTGCAACATCAAATCCTGCTTCTACATCAAAAGTATCACTAGCATCTTCATCTAATACTGCAGCAGTAGGGTTATCATCAGCAACATTTTCTTCATCTCCAAAACATGCTTCTCCCAAGCGAGAGTTGTCATCTTCATTTGCAAGAGAGTGAGTAAGCAATCGTAAATTGCTATGCACAAAAACAAGATCAGAGAGTTTTTGAGCCCCTAATCGATTCCTCTTGTTTGTGTGGATTAAATCATGTGTACTCCAATTTCTTTCACAAGCAGAAGCACTAGAACATTGGCTGAAAATTCGCACGGCAAGCTTCTGCAAATGTGGAGTAGAAGACCCATAAGTCTGCCACCATTTAGATGGTTCCCATGTCATCCTACTTGCCCTTGCTTCCTTTTCACCAAACATTTTGAGTTGGTTCTTGAAAATAGTAAGTTGTTCTCTTGCTTTTTCCTTCCCATCCTCATCATGTATCAACCTGTCTATGGTTGCAAGTATACCTCTCTTTATCTCCTCATCTGCATCATGATCCACCTCTACTAATTTAGGATCTAAATAACAGGCTGCTGCATGTAGAGGACGGTGTAGCATGAACCATCGTTTGTCCATGATTTCCCAAATACGCTTGACTTCTTCAACATCATCTGCTAGTATCTTTTGGATTTCTTCCTTTGCTCTATCCATGCCCTCATATACAAAACCCATGCATGGCTGATTTCCATCAACCATTCTCAAAATTCGAACAAGTGGCTCAAATACATTTACAACCTTCTTAGCGCCATCCCAAAATGTGTCCCCTAAGATAATTTTTTCAATTTCTTTTGAATGGGTTTCCTTGGAAAGCTTTGACTCTACCCATTCATCTGTAACCATCACTTTTCTTAATGTTGTCCTCTCCTCTACCTCCCTCTGCAAAGTAATGAAGTTGGTGGCAAATCTTGTTTCGGCAGGTGAAAGAAGCTCACGTTTTGCAAAAGAACGATACAAGTTCAATGTCAACCGGTGATTGAGGATAAACTTAGAGATTTGTTTTCCTTCAATCACAATATTACTTACCCATTCTATTTTTGATAGATCTTCAAGCAAAAGATCCAACACATGGGCTGCACAAGGTGTCCAAAAGATATGAGGAAATGTATCCATGAGTATCTCTCCCGCTCCTTTGCAATTGGCTGCATTATCCGTAATAACTTGAACAACATTATCTTCTCCTATCTCCAAAATGGCTGATTCAATGCATTTGGAAATGAAAAGAGAAGTTTTTTGCTCATTACTGGTATCAATAGACTTTATAAACATTGCACCTTGAGGAGATATTGCCAAAAGATTTAAGAGTGGCCTTCGCCTTGAATCTGACCATCCATCACTTACTATTGTGCAGCCTGTTCTTTTCCAACTTTTTTTCATTTCATCTAGCTCACTGGATATGGATGACACCTCCTCCTCAAGAAGACTAGTTCTTAGTCTTTCATAACAAGGCAATGTGTAACCCTTCCCAAACTCAATTGCTGCATCTATGAAAGACTTGAAATGTGGGGAACAAATGACATTGAAAGGGATGGCCTCTGCATAAAACAATCTAGCTGCCAACCTGTCTACCTCATGTTTGTGTTGTGGCCTCCACATGGACTTCAATGAACCTTGTGACTTTTCCACTTTGCTTGCACTTTCACTTCCTTCTGAAAATGGTGATGAAGAGCGGTTTGAACTGTTGAAGGAGCCCATTTGTGAGATAGAGTGTTGGATTTTAGCTTTCTTTGCTTCTGAAGCTAATGATCCAACACGACTCACATTAAATTTAGCTTGAACTCGATGTATGAAATCTTTGTATTCACCTTCCTCTGAATTCACATTTGCTATTGGACACTGCTTGACATCTTTAGATCCTCCCAAGTAATGATACCGAACTCTAGTTATACTGCCTGTAATATTCCCATTGCACAAGGTGCATCTCAAATGTAGTTTATCGTCATCTCTTTGGACGATGTATTTCATCTCCAAGGAACGATTGCTGCTAGACATCTTGATACACTTGTCTTTCCCTTTACCTTGCAATTACCCTTTGAACCTGCAAAATTCAAATATTAGGACAACATTTTACATTTTTTTACCTTACTAACAAATTAATAAATAACAATTATAGTTTAATTAATAAATAAATATTACGGTTTACTTAATATTTTTTACATACAAACAAATAAATAAACAATAATTTATAATATTCATTCTAAAAAAATAAAACCTAGTATATAATTCACAACTTAAATCATAAAAAACCTATTATATGAATTACAATAAATATTAAATACTTATTAAGTATCATTTTAAAATTAAAATTAAAATAATAATAAAACTAAATGATCCCAAAATAAATACAAAGAAATGTTAAATGATTTAATAACTAAGAACTTAAATCGTAGTTTACACTTTACTATTACCAATTTGTAGGAAATTTAATTATTAAATTAAATCTAAAACTAACTAAAACATAGTTAAAAACTTAAATGGAAACCTAAAATAAAACAAAACTAAGTTTTATTGCTAAACCATACTAAAATAAAGTTAAACCTAAAAGTTAAAACAATGCATTGCATATTGAAACATACCTGGCAGTCTGGCGCGGCAGTGGCGACTGGTTCGAGCAACCAAAGCAATGGCAGACTGCAAAACAACTCATGAAAGATGCGACTGGCAACATGTACCCGCAAGGTAGTTTTCTCTCACATATGGTCAAAGTACGTATCCATGTTGGGTTTTTCTCCCGCGTCTTCTTTCAATGTTTTTACCTCTCAAATCGCGTCTCTCAAATCGCGCCTCTCAAATCGCGGGTTTTAATGTCTCTTTCAACGTTTTTCCTTTTACTTTTCAACGCTTCGGTTTAGGGTTCCGGTTGAGCAATAAATCGTTTTTATTTATTTATTTTATAAACCGTTTTTTAAAGAAAGGCCGCAGCGAACATACCGAACAAGTTCGGTTTTGCAAAAAAATTCGGTCCGAACCGAATATGGACCGAATTCGCCCGAATATGGTAACTATGGGGTGAAGTATTGATGGAGGCAAGAATTGTTAATCATTAAGGGAGTATGATGGGGGATGCATGGGGAGTATAATATACGAGCTAGGTCTAGTGGAAGGAATGTGCATGCCTATAGTGAGTAAAGGGGAATGGAGGATACCAAGTTGGAATGGGGTCAACGAGCTTGGGGTGAATGAGTTTAAGGGGTAATTTGAGGGGATGAATACAAGTGGGTATGGTAGGAAGCATGCAAGGGATTTGAGAGTAATTGGCAACGGGTATAATGGATGGACTTCGTAAGATAAGAGACAAGAAGATTTGGAGAAGACCCTATTTTCTAGAGAGCCCAAGCATCAGCAAAGTTAGTGCTGTTGTTTTCTAGGTTCGTATCATATGTTATGCTGATTTGGCATGAAGAGTTGCCGAGGACCCCACCAGCACCTATCAATTCCAGATTTCTAATGGCTCGTATGTTAAAGTTAAGTTTGAGAAATGGTTCTAGGCATAGTTGCAATATTTGTATGAACCCGTACAGAATTTGGCTATACTAAATTTTTATAGGTAATAGTTATTAGTGAAGGTTTTTTTAAGTGTAACGCTTCTCCCTTACCGGTGACCAGAAAAGCCTGCCGGATTTTTTTTTGACGTACATTAATAAAAATGGATTCCATAATCACCCTTCATCCAAGGAAGGGAAAATGATACTCCTGTTTAACTAGACCTACTTAATCATACATTCACTTTAAGAGGCATATAAATGACAATATTGGCCTACATTTTTACCAAGATCATTTTTATCTTAATAACCATAATGAGTACCTCAGTAACTTGCATAATTTACCTCTATATGAAATAGGTGAAATACACATACAAGCTCTAAGTATTAATTTAAGTGTGTTCCTGTTTTTATTTAATCATCCATTAATACATAAAGCATTTCGTTTAACTTTAAGAAAATGAATCCTTAATTATATTTCAATACCACTATACATATATATCAGCGTAATTTGAGTGTTGATTTTTATTAATTAAGCTCATAATTTATTTCTTTGCCTATCTATTTTCATTATACCAAATAATGCAAATCCATCACACTAATTTGTAACCCCATTGTTTAACTTCGTTTGCTAGTGTTTTACTATAACAGATTCAACATCCAAAAATATAAATACATTATGTCAGTTACATCGTACTTAACCATTAATGACTATGACCTAAGGTCTTCACCATTTTGACACAAATTGCTTAAGAAAACCATCTTTCATATATAATACAAACATAGGATCTTTTAATAGTTTATACAATGTAAACATCAACTTTTAATTAACAAGGTTTACAAATTCCATTCTCGTAACATTTACATAAATCTCAATAGTATTACAATGATACCATACAACATGCTACAAGTCGTAGAGAACCATTATGTTGTCCAATTACAGCAAGAGAAAGAGCATCATTAGAGCACTTTACCACCAATCATGAGCTTTACACTTTCCTGCACACCTCTCAATGCTAGAGGGTGACCCTACCCCTCACGAGAAGGAAGATGTGGTAATCAATGAGGAAAGAGAGAGTCTCATGTGTAAGTGGTTACCTGATCAACTGGTAGACATCAACGGGTAGGAATAATATACATCCTAAAATCATAACTTGATGATTTTGCTTTTGGCCAAAAGTCTATGGATATCAATAGGTACTCACCAAGTCCTTGAAATCCTTTACGATGCTAGAGCATGAAGAATCTAAAACGATAAACTCAAGAGGGTAGTCTCGAGTGTCAATCCACAACCTACATGTTACAAGTCGTAGGGAACCATTATGTTGTCCAATTGCAGCGAGAGAAAGAGCATCATTAGAGCGCTTTACCCCCAACCATAAGCTTTACGGTTCCGTGCACACTCTCAATGCTAGAGGGTGACCCTACCCTTCACGAGAAGGAAGATGTGGTAATCAATGAGGAAAGAGAAAGTCTCATGTGTAAGTAGTTACCCAATCAACTGGCAGACATCAATGTAATAGGAATACTATACATCCTAAAATCATATCCTGATGATTTTGGTTTTGGCCAAAAATCTATGGATATCAATAGGTACTCACCAAGTCCTTGAAATCCTTTATGATGCCAGAGCATGAACAATCAAAAACGATAAATTCAAGAGGGCAGTTTGAGTGTCAATCCACAAGCTACCCTGTGTCCCCTCTTAGCATTCGTCATATGTGATTCTACGCACTAGGTTATCTATCACCTTAGTACTATCACCCCCTAAGTTTAGCACATCTCTCAACTATACTCTTCTTCTCAACTGGAAATTTTACAATAGAACATTCTCTATCCCTAAATAACAAGTGGGCAATTAATGTTAGAACATAGACAACACTAACCCTTCCGAGCGTCCCCATACCACTGTTCGAGTTAATACTACTTGGGTTCTAGTTTGGTTTTCTTATCCCTGACGATACTAACAACCCATGATCAGAACATTAGTAGTACCAATCTTCATAGGTGTCCCATACCACCTAGGAAAGTCAATACTACAACCGTCCTAATTTTAGGTTGTTGCCATATATGAGGGTTTTGATAATGTCCAAGTATTCTTTTTGTAGAAGGGGTTTCTATTATCAATATTTTAATAATAGTTCACTAATATCATAATCTTCTTCAGTTAGAGGGGTTTTCCTTATTCATATCCTTTGTTTTGACATCACCAAACTCGTCATGTTATCTATATTTTAGCTTATTAAATCATGTTTATGGTTTATATGTTATATCAATTTATTCTTGTGTGTGTGTGTGTGTGTGTATTATCATTAATCAAGGCTTAATTTGTTGACCCCTTATAATTCTGTGTTATAGGCTGAAGCTTATCTGCATGATCGTCATTGTTACTAATTGATATCTACGTTTTGAAAAGAGAAATTATACGTACACATCCTTACACTCAAGGTAATCTTACTCATTTATTCATAATGTTCACCTCCATACCAAATAGTTTTCTTCGCCCCATTTGCCTTGCTCTCTATTATTGGCACCCTAGCATAACTATCTTTGTGAAAAGCTCATGCTCGGTTATAGGGTTTCTAAGAAAACAACCAAAGTTTCTAAGGATGCGAGATATTAAACTTCCTATATATATATATATATATATCATAGACTGGTAAATCCTTTCATAAAGAAAAAAATAGGCAAAGGATTCCAAATGATTTTGTTAATTCTATATATATATATATATATATATATATATAAGTTTCTAAGGATGCGAGATATTAAACTTCCTACATATATATCATAGACTGGTAAATCCTTTTCATTTGGAATCCTTTGCCTATTTTTTTATATATTATATGAAAGGAATTTACCCTATATTTTTTTCTATATGAAAGGATTTACCAGTCTATGCTATGGTTTTTTTAATATAATTTTAGTTTATTACCAATCTTCATAATTAATGTGTATATATGTATAAACTAAGGGAAGTATTTCTGTTGAAAAATCACGGGCTTCAGTTAATTGGGCACGTGGGTCTAAATTCCATGATCCATTTATATTTCAACTACTAGATAAATCAATGTAACCATAAGCTGAAAATTTATATATTTTAGATTAGCTAGCTAAATCATTTTCTGAGTCTAGTTTTATGGATGTTTACTGTTTTCCTAATCTTTGTTTTTTCTTTTGCACAGGGATTTAAAAGCTATAAAAGATCATAGAATAAAAACCTGGCAATACTCTATTCTGAAATCTCCTATGCCCTAGATCCTCAGTGTGTTCTGCCATGTCCTCTCAGCTGCGTTCCCTTTCTTTCTCCCTCATGTTCCTGTCCCAATGTTCTTCTCCTTTTAAATTTCTTAGCCCGAACCCCTCTCTCTTTTTAAGCTTTCTCCTCCCTTAACTCTCCTTGCTTCCCATGCTGCCTCCTTTCTCCTCCTTTGTTCCTCTCCTTAATCCCCCACGCTATTCCTTTCCTCTCCTTTTAATTTATTTTCTGCTGTGCGTTTATACTTCCCAGTTTTTACACATTCATTTTTTTCTTCCCTTTCACACAATTCTCTCCCTTACTCACCAGACTAAGTCCAGTCGTGAGTATAGAACTTCCATTTTCACTTAAATTACTCCAAATTTTATCTTTTAAATATTTGCTCTCCCCAATCAGGAATGGTGGCGGTCAAACTTAACTTCTAGGTGTGAGCTTTAAGTGTTAGTTCGACAATGCATCTTAGGCTTGGTTTGTAGGAAACTTGAATGAATTTGCTATAGCCTGTTCTTTACAGGACAGATGACCTAAGAAGACACACGTTACCAGTTTTCTATGTGCTACTGGGGGATTGTCGATCTTGGTTGCCAGGAGGGTTTCTAAGAGACATATTGTGCTCCCTCCTAGGATTGTCCAGTCAGGTTTGCCTAGCCGAGGCCACTTACCTTTCGGCATTATTAGGGTTTTTATTGACTCTGTCACAGTGATTGATGACAGTCTCAGTCCTATTCACATGCTGAAAGATAGCTCCCTTCTCTTGTCTTGATGAGAATATGGATGGAAAATAGATCATGGGCATCATAAGGATATCGACTGAAATTGATGGCTTCATTATTCATGAACCCTGTGTTCTAAGTTTTGGGTCTGGATAATCCCCCATAAGTATGTAAATGAGATTTTTTTCCTTCATGGACTAGAGATGGTTTTCAGCTTCTTCCAAGTGGAAATGAAAGCAGCTTTGTTTTTTTTTTTTTGGATGAAAAGGATAGCTTGATTCTAGTTATTTGGGCATGATGGTACAAGAACTTGAGCAAGCTGTTTCTTGAGGGGATGGGTGAGTCATTTGAGATAATTGTTTTGGAGAGCTAGGTTGAGGAGGGATGACCTCACTCAGTGAGGATTTTCAATGCAAATTTAAGATCAGACAACGGTCTGAATATTCTGGCTGACAGAAAGAATGGAGAAGAACATAGAGATTCAAATCAGAAACTTTGGTCTTCACTGCAACACTTAGTGAGCTGCTTCACCTATGGTTTAAAAAATCATTAACTGTTCTCAAGTATATGATAATAATTATTTTCATTGTTGGGATTTAGAAAAACTTCAATGAATCTGGTATAGAAAGTTCTTTACTGGACAGGTGACCCAGGCAGACACATTGATCTTGGGTGCTAGGAGAGTTTCTAAGAGACAGATTTACTCCTCCAAGGATTGTCCTGTCAGTTTCACTTAACCCAGACCACTCACTTATCAGCATTATCAGAGCTTTTATTGGCTTCTTCACAGTGATTGATGACAGTGTCAATCCTATTCCATACTCCGATTCTAGTGTAGACCTGGGATAGTACCAATCAAGGTGCCCATTTGCTTTCTTTTCTCGATTGACATCTGTGGCACGAATTTCTGTCACATGACTGGTTGTAATATTTGTAGCATTTATGATCAGTAATTCACGTTAATATGCCTTGCAGCATGTCCAGGATATTTGTACTCTTTTGGGGTTCACCCTTGGTAGATAGATTTTTGTACTTTTGTCAGTTCTTAGGGTGTAATTTGATTTTGGAGTATTTTTATGTTATAATTTTCAGCTCACCCATGCTATTATAGTTGGATGTAGTTGCCGAGTCTTATTAACTTTCTTTGGTCACTGGTTTTTTTCAATATAATTTCTTTCTTTTTTTTCTGTATGCAAACTTTTGGTTGTCAGATATTTTTTCTGTAAACAAGTTTAAAGTTATTCTTGTGATTTTTGTATTCTGTGCAAATTAAAGTGTGAGAACTGTGTCCCATTTTAAGGAGAAGTTGTTTTTGCATCATAATTTTGAGAAATATGTGGCTCATTCTTCAGAAAGATTATGGCAAGTATGAACCCCAGACAATCAATGATGTGCATTTGTCAGGTTGTGAATTATTAAAGCCTGGATTTTTGATGTCAACCTAGAATGGTGGAGTCTTGAACAATTGTTTTGGTTATACTTGTGGATTTGTTGGGCAAATGTTTGTAGTTAGAGGCACATTACAAGTGTGTCTCAATTGTATGAACTATTTCAGATTGGATTTGCTGTTATGTGCTGATACAAGTACCTGTGCTCTTCTTCGTTTGTTCAAAAATTAATCTGAAATTTAAATTATCACTTTCAAATTTGTGATATATTCTATTTTTCCCATGTTTGCAGCCTCTTATTGGACTTTGTGGGAATAGATGCTATTTTGACCGTAGTATTGTTACTTGGCAGTGATGGCACTTTGCTGTCTTTTTGGACAATTCTCTTTGTATTTAATAATTAGCGAAATCCTCTTTTCTTAGTTTCACGAGTGTTTACAGAGTGACCATACTTAGTATTTTGATTTCAGGCATAATTGGACTATGCTGAAAAGTTTGTTGTCTTTCCGTTTGAAGCAGGTATGGAGGAGGTATGATTAAAGTTTAAACATGTTTTTGTGAGACAATGCCCAGCCATTAATTATTAGATTATTCATTCGTTATATTTTTTCTCTGTGACAATTTCTTCCCTGCATTTATGCCTGGAAAGGTTACTTAAGCACTCCTGAGGTTTGTTCATGTGCGGTTCACTATATCTGGTAAATATATTTGGTAATTTTTGTTCTTGTTGAAGATTTTGACAGAATATCATGAGTCTCTTATGTCTGTTGACGCTGGCGCTCATGAAAACTTATAGAAGGGGAAACATATCCAGAATTAGTTACTAGGCTCGAAGAAGGTAGTGTATTTCAATCACTTAGTTTAACAATCTGCAGCCATACTTGAGACTTAGAGGGTGACCCTATTTATTCCAACAAAGCAGATAATACTTACATTTTGTTACATGTTTACTTATGGGAGATCAAATGTCTTTCACATTCGGATTGCTATGGATGCTTAATATGTAGACCATGAATATGATTTGCATTTTTTTCACAATTAGACTGTAACTAGGAACACCTAATGTTTTTGGTGTGGTGTAGATTCTTGTCCTTAACCCCTTGTCCTCAACCTCAAATCTTCCATGTCCCAACCCACAGATTTCTCCTACCCATTTGTTCCTCCTCCCAAAGGAAAACATAAAAGAGAAGTGGAAACCAATATACAAGTGCATCCTCCATGTATCAACTGAGGCATTATCAATATGGAAAATTTTGTCATCAGTTTGTAATGATTTCCAGCCTTATAAATTGCATAACTCCACGGGGGAACTTTAATGCCATTTCAAAACATTGTATTTGTTACATTCAAATAATATTGGTATTGGGATTTCAATTGTAATTTTTGTGATTAAAATTAGAGAAATCTAGTTTATAGCCTGCATATTGTGATGACGTTTAGCTCCAATGTAACTTGAGATGCTCTTTTGGTCTTTTAGATACTATTTCCACTTTTAGGCGCTTGTGGATGTTCATATGTTTCCTCTATTTCCTTGTGTCCTAATAGAATATTGCCTGGATTCTTAACTGCTGTAATCTATAATGGATCATTGAATGTATGTTTCTAAATTTATTTAAGTTCAAGTATTGCGATTCTATCCTCCAACTTTTAGAATCAACTCATTATTTCTCAACTTCGCAGCTCTTGACAGCTTTGTTGAGGGTCCTCCATTTACACTTCAACGATTGTGTGAGGTACTCCTATCTATCAAGACAGGGAACCATATTTTGAAATACTACTGTGGGATATTATTGTGTGTTTAGGTTCTTGATTTTGAAAATTCGCTTTTTATGGACTGTGCAGATATTATTGAATCCACAAAGCATCTACCCAAATATATCTAAGGCTTCTCTTGCATTAGAAAAGGTAAATTCCTTTTAAGTTATCTTTTTCATTCAGGCACCTGCCGGTGTTTCTTGTGTGCGCGCGTGTGTGTGTTATTGAATCCACAAAGCATCTACCCAATTATATCTAAGGTTTCTCTTGCATTGGAAAAGATAAATGCCCTTAAGTTATTTTTTCTTTAAAGCCAATATGTGACTCAATGTGAACTCACCAAGTCTAGTTGAGTTACTCAAATAAGAAAAAAACAGGAAAACAACGTTATAGAAATTATTAATATTTTTTAATATAATTATATATTTTAAAAATTATTTGCCTAGTCCGAGTTTCGGATACATATAAAATTGCAGACTAATTTGGTGCTTTGTTTCTGTGTGACACTCAGCTTTTAATCATATAAGGTACAATTTTTGGATTAGACAATGGATTTGTCTAGAGCAGTTTGTGTTTCTACTTTGGTCCTCTCTATTATGCTAGATCTGGTTAACACGCCAGTCTCTATTATTTATATTGCATTAGGGAAATGGGGAATCAAGAGCATCAATTGACTATGCTTTGTCTAAATCCTGTAGTAAAATCTTTGTAATTCATTTTTAATCTAGATTTTATCTCTGGAAGCTTTTGTACCAAATAACAGGGAGCCTTTTAGGCATCTTTGTTTCCAATATGTGAATGTGATCAGAGGCCAGATTCTGAAATGTGTGAAAAATGTTGGAGTAGGATCAGTTCTTAGAATATAGGGCTTATAAATTGGCGTTATGTTAATATTAGTTAAATGTTAACTAATAAACGTTTGTAACCACTTCTAACATTTTAGGCATGTTTCTTGCCAATAGGTGTTTGTGATCAGCGGCCAGATTCTAAAATGTGTGAAAAATGTTGGAGTAGGATCAGTTATTAGAATATAAGGCTCAATATAAATCTTATAAATTAACGTTATGTTAACATGTTAAATGATAACTAATAAACGGTTGTAACCACTTGAACTATTTTGTAACCATCTCACACATAATAAATTGATGGACAATGAATAATGTGTGCATTCTAGTTACTCTTCATTCATTCTTTGTTCATTCTATTGTTTCTCTCTCCACATTTTAAAAAGAAGCCTCCCACTTTGAATACAAAGGGATCCGATGTAGGTAAAATTCGACATGGATGGTTGCCTAGATAGTTCGAGAGTCGGTGGATCTCGGGAATTTACCCTTACGAGTGTCATGAGACAACTTGATGGAGCCTTGTGGGAGTAGGTCAAGGTATAAATGACTGTCCAACACTTTGGGAGTTTGGGAGGTGGAATTTGGGAACTCGGGAATTCAGCTCTAGAACTACACCTTTACGAGGGTTAGGAGGCAACTTGATGGAGTTCTACCTGGTCATAACATTGTTTTCAAAGGGAAAAGCTTTTGAAGAATGTTTGATCTTATTTGGTTCTATTACCTTAATCTTCTCACAACATGTTCTATAATGTAATCCTTAAGAGAGGGTATTTATAAGGTTTATAAACTAGCACTTTGTTAATATTAGTTAAATGTTGATGAATAAATGGTTATAACCACTTCAACCATTTTGTAATCATATCACACATAATAATTTGACAAACACAATTAATGTGTGCATTCCGCTTTACTCTTCATTCATTCTTTGTACATTCTATTCTTTCTTTATTCTCTCTCTCCACATTTTCTAGCATCGCTTAGAGTTTTTTAATTTGAATTTTGTCTTTTGTATTGCTTATGAGAGATCTTCGAGTATGGATGGAAAAAATGAGAAGAGTTCCGTGCGTGGACCCACATGGCATAAAGTGTTACAAATAGAATATTAGAAACCATTGTGAATCTAGATTTTCATGTTATGCTTCTAGTTTTTATTTTCATCTTCCATTTTATTTTATGTATTACATATTTTAAATTATGCTTGAAAAGCATGTTTGTGAATATATCCTAGTGCAAGTCAAAGGTCAAGATGTGATAGGATTCCTAGCCTTTGGAATTTAAACAAGCTAATTGGGATGGCTGTGGCAATAAACACTCATTGGCTAATATGGAGATTGATATCTAGAAAACACATCCCCGCCTTGATGACACGGGTTATGCTTTGAACCCTTTTAGAGGCAACTTCTTTTCCTAAATACATCTTTCTTCACCCTTTATCTTGTCAATGAGTAGCCTTATCCATAAGTTTTTTGTTAACCTCACTTGGTTATGGGTTTATTATGAAGATCCTTCCAAGTAAAGTTGTATAAAGCCCGACATCTTGTTTGGCATTTAGCTTGTTTAGAAATGTATTTGACAATTTCCTTTAGTGCAATTTCATGATGGGATCAACTTAACTTAGTGTGTATTTGCTTGAGAAGGGTTTGTACCTTGTCTCAGCCATTTGTAACTTTTTCTCTATGTATGATCATCATTAACGGGTTGGAAGGGGTTATAATAATGCATGCAATCAAGCAAATAAACTAAGTTGCACAAATACGCCATTGGTATGTGATACAGGGATATACTCCTTGGTCTTTTTAACCCCCAACTTGTTGCACTTTTGTGAATGGATGAAGGTATATGTACTCTAATTACACTCAAAAGAAGATGAACTTGCAACCTATTAAGGCAAATTCAATGCAAAATTAATATTTATAAAAATAAAGAATCAAAATTAAATTTTAAAAAGTTAAAACAAAAAAAAAAAGATAATTAAAAAAAAAAACTTGTGACAAGACCTTGATTGTAAGAGGCCGCACATACATAGATGATTGATAATAGAGGCACCACCTCATACGAGCATCCTTCTTGTGTTTTTCCCAAAGAGTGTGAAGGTTATGCCTTGTCTATGCTATGCAATTTCTAAACTCATTCATAGCCATGTCCGCAACCTCAAGATTAGGGAAGAGCCTAGACAACGCCAACATATACCCCTCACTAACTTTAACATCCCTATATGGTGCCACCCTCCTTGGAAAAGAAAGGATCTTTGAGCTGTAGAATCTAGGAGTCAATGCAAAGGCAAAGAGATGCAATGGGGTGGTCATTTTGCTCCATCGCTCAATGAGGTATGATTTTACTTTTTAATTTTTTTGTCTTTAGGATCTTGCTCTTTTGCATTTATAATGGTCTTCATTTTCTCAATCATTGAGTCAATGCCATCATAATCTCTCCTAGACATGGTTGATCCATGTCAGTAAAGTGGATCATACTCATAATGGGCTCGATAAAACTCAAGTATTCTACTCGATCCCACCAGTTGTCATCTAAGATCAACACCTTCACTTTTTGGGCTCGTTTGTTATTTGAGTGCTTCCATACCATATTTACCATGTTTTTATGAACTTGGTGAAAATTCACCATGTCGAACCGTATTTTTGGTTTGACCAAACTTACCAACAAGTTTGGTTGACCATTATTTTTTCATTTTTCATTTTTCAATTAAAAATTAAAGTGAATAAATATCTAAGCATATAAAGGTAAAACTTTGTAGATAATATATTTATTTATTATTATGTAATTGGTTTTTCTTTTCAAATATCATCACATATATATATATATATTTATTATTTATGTGTATTTTATATTTGTCAATTTTCTAAACTAAACCAAACTCGAAACTTTTGAATAATTCAACTTTCTAACTTTTTCCCTTTCAAACTATCCAGGAATTTTGAACATGGTAACTATGCTCCATACACTTCATAGGTTGGAAGTAACTATTATGTTGAGTGCCTCTTGCACCTTTCAAGTCATCTCAAGATGATTGTGTGTGATGTGAATTGAGTCTCAACAACTTAATAATAAATTGAAAACAAAAATAAAAAAACTTCTTAGTAATATTGTTTTTAAAAATTAGATTATAAATAAAAAGATAGCTTTCCTTACCTTGCGATTGGTAATAGTTACAAATATTTAGATCTATTCACCCTCGGCATACACTTGCTTAATTGACTCAATTTTACTAGCCAAAATTTTCTGCATTGAGTGAATAAACAACACATGGTGTCAAAAATATACCCATACCTCACCTCCATTAACATCCCAATGGATTTGCAATTCTCAATGTTGTCCCTTATGACTTGGACAACATTTTGAGCCCTCACTATCTCAATGGCTTTGAAGAGGATGGTGGTAGTGAATTGACATCCTTCACATGCCCCTCACAATCAATTACTTTAAAAACATCACCCTTCTAGGGCATACTACAACCACATTGTTAAAGGTCGGTTTCTTGCATCTTTCCATCCATTAGAAATGATGGACACAACACTCTGCCAGGCCTATGAGCCTCTAATTGGCTACAATGAGACTTCCATAGTTTTTTCTTTTCTTTTGCCATATGGTGGTGCATAACATCTCATAACCTGACCCTTTGTACCCTTTGGGGCCTTGTTGATCGCTTGCACCTTATCTTGGCAATATGGTGATTTGACAAAATCAAACAACAAACCATTTGCATAGTCACATCTTGAAATGTGCCCATCTATGATATCCCTATTCTCATTTTGAAAGGAACTTTTAGTGGTCCTTTGTCCTCTTTCATGAAAGAGGTGAATCCTCATCTTGCATGGGGTAGGCGCTCACAAATGGATGTATTGGGGCCACAATTGAGGAGCCACTATGAGATGGGGCAATAAGTGGCATTGTTGATTGAGATGTTCTTTTTTTTTTTTTTACAACAGATGCCCATTTTCATGGCATAAACTACTTCCACATCTTCTTTTCCTTGATATACACTAAAACTTTTGTGTTGACACCCATACATCGTTCCTCCCCTTGTAAATTCAAACACCATGACTCATATTGCACACAAGTGGGTTTTAACTTGACTATATGAGCCATTGAATTCACCATCACATTGATGGCATCTCTAAATAGAACACCCACCACTTGTAAAATGCTCTAGTACTCGACATGCCTCTATAACAATGAATTTGAATCAAATTTGATCCGTGATCGCCCAAAGAGGTGGAAATTGTTGCCATTGTAATATTCTCTTTAGTTGCGCCTACAAGTTTAAAAACCAACACCCTAAGGAAAAAAACAACAATTAAAACCCTAGGCCCCAGGGCATATCATGTATGTATTGTTAAATAATTTAATAAATAAAAAAATGGTTAATTTTTTAAAAATAAAAATAAAACATCAAACAAGCATGAAGTGTGTGAAAGATCAAAAACAAAAATAAAATAAAACTTGAAAGTTAAAACCTTACTTTCAATGAATAATCCAAGAATCCTCCTCCTTTCAAGCTCCTCAATCACCTTGGTAGTGAATGGGCACTCGTACTAGCTTAGGAAAATGATAACAATGCTTCTTGATGAAGTATCAAACCTAAATGAGCAAAATGAGAGCTTAGAGAGGTAAGTATGCAATGAGGAAATGAGAGGTAAGTTGCTTTGCTTTTACGTTTTGTTTTATGGTATCTCTTTGAATTTTAGGGTTTGTAGTGTGTTTTTTATTTTTTTAACTTTGTTTACAAATGTTGAACAATTAAAAATAAAAAAAAAAAAACTGGTTTTGGCTTGGGAAATGCCCCGAAATAGTCGAAGTACAATTAAAGAGGTCTAGTACACTTGGGTACGTCTGCAAATCTACCCAAACCTCTTTGGCCATTTCCTCGCCATTTTCTCGAACATTTCAAAGGCCGTACTAGTACCGGATATGTTTCGTACTTGAACCGTAGGCGACCTATACATGCCTTGTAATTTCCCCTTTTCTCGGGACATTACTAATATCCGGTTCATCTCTTTATTTATATTGAACCCCTTGGCATGCTTAGTGCTACAAGTGAGAGTCTCTTTAGTTAGTTAATGTGCACATAGGCTAGCTATCTTTTATTATTTAATTAAAAATAATAAAGTGCACATATTCCTAGTTTATTAGAGATTTTATTTTATAATGAGAGTTTGTTTTCCCTCCAAAAAGGAAAGGTCGGTCATTGGACATTGCACCCCTTAACTCTATAAAAGGAGGTCGCATTTCTTTTAGAGGGGTTATGTTGATGGATCATTTTGATATCTCTCCATGCTTGAGAAATGGGATGTATGCCCTAGTTCTTGCATTGTGCTCTCTCTCATTTGGATCCATTATTGAAGACTCCATTGTTATCTTCATTGTGCTCTCTTGTGTTGGGTGTGTTTATGCATTGTTTTTCCATTCTAAGATTGGCGACTTGGCTCATATGTTGATGCATTAATTTGTGAGGTTAAATCTGCATGTTGTGGCTCAAATTTAAGTGATTTTGGAAGGGTTTATGGTGTTTTATTTACTGCTGTTCACTGCTGCATTTATTCTAGCTATAGTGACTTGTGTTGGGTCATGTTTTGGCATGTTTTGAGGGTGAACAAGTTAAATATATAATCTGATCTGTGTTGGCATAATTTTCCAAGTGTAAGACTGATATTTAGAGGGTTTTGAAACAAAGAAAGAGCTGATAATAATTATGCAATTTATTCTAACCCTAGCGACTGGTTTTCAGATTTTGGGGCTGTTTTGAAGGGGTTTGGGTGTTCAGAAAATTCAGTTTCATAGTCCATTGGAAAGGCCTTGGTTTCTAGATTATTGTGCAATTTATTTCATACAAAAAGAGCAAGTATTGAAGGAGATACTAATTTTGAAGTTTCAGTTGTTCTGGGTGATTTATTAATTAATTAACTGCTGCTAAAAATCAGATCTGGATGTTATTAGAGTTCTAATTAGTTCTCCCATCTAACCCACCACTTTGGCATACTCCAACCCCATTTTGGGTTGTATTATTGCCGACATTGGGTTATTTGAAGTCGAACTATGAAGATCTAATCTTCTTAGGATCGATTTGGTTAATTAATTAGGAGGAATAAGGAGGAAGTAATTTTATAATTTTTGGAGTTGATTTGATGCCCTAAATGTGTTGGGCGACCTACTTTTTAGGGCAAAATTAGGGTTTCGTGTTGGTTGTGCGAAATCTGATTTTTGCATATTATTTTTCATATTTTTGTGGCCCAATATCTAAAATTTCAGCTCATTTGGACTTCTCTAGCCAAATATATGAATTTTGGAAAATTGCAGCAGTTGGGGTTTGAATATTAATTATTTTCCAGCAGTGTGATCAGATTTATGTTAATTCCTAACTTGTCCTAGAAGGGGACATTACATGCCTATCAACTTCTTAGTATAAAACCATTGGATATGTAATTGTAACATGCATATATACACACACACACATATACATATATAATTTCTTATTGTGTAAAAAAGATATGTATTTAATTCTAAATGTATTGTGTTTTATCTATAGAATTTGTTTTAACTCAGACATGCATGGGCATGTAATATATAATATAATAATTATAACAGCTGATAGATGAGGATGCTAACTGATAACATGGTATGTGGTGTAAGAGAAGTTTATGTTGTCAATGACAGTTGCTTGTTATGAATGTTTGTTTGTGTCCTTGCAAACACGGGTTCATTTAGACGGGCTTTTCTATTGATACTAGGTTGGACATGTACAATAAAGTGGGTTGGAACCATGAATTAGGAGCCCCCAAGAGGAGATTAGAGGTGGGAAATGGATATTAAACAGTTACTATAGTGATTACCATACTTTGCTTGTTGCCCTGATGGTGTGGTAGATATCTCATACATCTCACTCTCTTGGATCTGATTAGGTTGCATCGTGGTTTTGCCTTCTGATTCACAGTGGCTTAAACAGGTAGCACAAGGTTGGAGCCGTGAATTATTGACCCCAAATCCTAAGAGGAGATTGGAGGTGGGCAATGAATATTAAACGGTTCCAATCTATGACAGGCTTAGTGATGACCGTACTCTACCGTCACCTTGATGGTGTTGTAGAGATCTCATAAATCTTGTTCTCTTAGATCTGAGTATGTTACACCTATCATTTTGCCATGCCCTTTACACTTTTTCCTATGCAGTTATATATCTTAATATCCTATATTACGGTGCCACTTGTTTACACTATGTATATGCTAGTACAGGTAACATGGTCTATAGCATTCCATTGATCACGAACACATTATATGGGTTGCTGTTCTTGAAATCATCTTTCTACCAAATCCATGATTCCTGCCAAAAGCCATTTCCATCTTTTGGAGTTGATCAATTCAATCCTAGCAAAATCTCTCCCGATTGGATGTGGTGGAAAATGTATGAATCGCTTTTAAATCCTGAAATTCTGCAATGTTATAAATTATAATGCGCATCATATATGTATGTTAAACTATCCTATAATACTTGGGGTGTATCAGGTCTTATGGACATACGCATGTGATGCATGCCTGCAGATGATTAATATTTTGTATCTTTTGCGTATCTATTTGTTTCTATCTTATCCCGTTTATGAATCTCTAGAAAATGATAGCCTTATCCCATTTATTACTACAGATTGTCCTTTGTCCCAGCATCAAGAATCTACATATGCATGACAAATGCAGACATACATAATTCACATTTTTTGATTGATTTATTTGTGGTTAAGTTTGATAAAATGGTCAACAAATGCTTTTACGTAAAGAGTGCATGAATTTCCAAATGTCTTGCAAGACCTTGAGAGATATCATTATTTTTCACTAGCCAAACTGTCACGCCCACAAATAAAACACGGCCAAAACACGTATATTGTTTTTTGGTGTGTTTCCAACAACATCACTTGGGCCCACATAACAACACATGGCAATGCCTTTGGACAAGAGTAACATGCATCACCTCAAAGTACAACATGGACAAAATGATGCGAGTGATGCCAACCAAAACTAAACAGAAGTGCCATGGATCTACAAGGTTCAGATAATGCATAGGTGAAATAACTCCAACTCAATACGATCAAATAGAATAATGCAAGAGATGTACATATAAGAGGTGAATGTGTAACCTCCTCCTAGAATCATGGCAATCTCCACCTAGAATAGTGGTAACCAACACCTAGAATGGTGCAGTCAAGTGGTAACCAACGCCTAGAAGGGTGTAGTCAAGTGGTAAACAACACCTAGAATAATGTAGTCAAGTATACACTTAAGCAAGCATATCCCGTAAGTGTAGGGAAACTCCAAGTGAGGTGGAATATCCCGAGTAGGATAATACAAATAAAGCAAGGAAAATAAATCCTACACTAACACTAACAAAGGATGCACTACACATAATACAACAAAACCATTCAATGGTTTGTCAAGGGGAGGAGAATGTCATTACTTCCACTTATCCCTCCACTAAAGAAGGAAGACTAGCCTTTGGTTCCTCTAGGACAGTCATGCAACCGTGCATGACAACCCCTTATCTCACCGCATTTATCCCTCCACTAAGGCTAGTCTCTCCAACCTTTGTTTCCTCCCAAAAATAAACAAACCCATACACCATAATAACACTTATCCCTCCATCATGGCAATGCAAATCCCCAACGGTCATGCATACACAACATACTAAAGCATGCAACAACAAAATACCATCAACAAAAGAATGTGTGCTCCAATGAGAAACCAAAGTAAAATAAAATACCATTAAAAGGAGAGAGTTAGAAAGACATTCATTAATAGATATGAGTCACACTATCAAGCCTACCAACAAGGCTTGTAACAAGGAGCGATCGTCATTGCAACTACCACTTATCGCTCCCCTAAGGAATCCCGACTAGCCTTTGGTTCCTTCAAGATTAAATACACTATATCAACTTCGATAGGTCTCCTTATCCCTCCATTGAAAGCACGTGCTTATCTCTCCACTAAGACTAGCCACAAACTTCCTTTATTTCCTCCAAATAAACACAACATAATATTCCTTATCCCTTCCTTCACTAACTATACCTTATTCCTGCAACACAATAATACAATCTCACCCCAACATAATGAAACATATGCACAATCAGGACACCCAAAAAGGTTAACTTAAAACCACACTTGCTCCAATAAAGCGATACAAGACACAATGATACAACCTCAAGGATAATAAGAAGAAGAAGCGATACAAGACACAATGATACAACCACAAGGAGAATAAGAAGGAAAAACATTATCCACAAGGTACATGTTCTCAATGGTTTACATCTTTATTACATTTGAGTTCATTTGTTTTACAACATTAATTTGAAAAGCATTTAACGTACAAAGGCATATGTTCTTGTTCTCAAAATGTACATATTCTTCATTTCATTTAAAGCTTATCTTACAAGGAGTACACTTTATTTGGTTTCATTCTTTATTGCAATTGATTTCCATATTTCAATAATTGGTTAGAGTCATTTTAATATTTGTACGAGTCACATAGGATTCATTTTCCAGATGAGAACTCATGTTTTCAGAAATGCATGTTCTCACATTTGCTTATTAATCTTTAATAACATGAAGAGGCTTAAGTTAAGTTAGAGGATAGATTCCAAGTTTCACTTTATTACTAAAATCAACATCTTATAGGAACACAATTTCGATAGCTGAAATTAAATATAAGTTTTGTCCACAAACAATAAGTTAACTCCAATTTGTGACACCTAGAACCCTCCACGAGTCAACACTAGAGTAACCAGGACAACCTTATCTCGCAAAACCTTTGTACAAACCAGATGTATTCCGACTAATTGCAGAGGACATATACCGATTGAATGCAGAGGACATAAAGCTGGTTCCAATTTGTCTCTCTGACATAAAGAGAGATCTTCATAAAAGTATGTTACAGGTTGCAATGACCCAAACAAGATTAACCAAAGTTTAACAATAGTATGCCAATTAGAGGTGGTAGGAATCACTCTGCTTAGCCTAATTGCAAACATAGCACTCTGTTACCTATCAATTTGGTCTTTAACAATAATGTTGAAAGAGTTAAACTGAAATAAGCAACTATATGAAAAAATAATGAACAATGATCATTTTTTGAAATATCTTACTTGCATAGTTACATACTCGTGACCTTCTATTATAAATTATACATTGTTGAACATGTGATTTTTAGTGTGGTTCTTAAGGTGATGAAGTCCGAAGACAATGGCATGACCTAACATTTTCTGTCAAGAACTGAATTGTTTTCCAAGTGATTAGATGACATCAGGGGGTTAAACTGCCCCATTGAACATCTTTGGATAATAATTGGGTATTCTATCTATAGAAGTTTGCCAACAATACAATTAGTGGTCTGTTTGACATGAACAAAGTCAATTATTTTCAACTAAACTTCTCTGCCTTCACAGCTAAGGAACTTATACACCAATGTTAAGGGCCTAATGCAGCTTTAGATTGGACTTGCTGGAATGATGAGTAGCGAGAAATAAGTTGCTTTCAATAATTAAATAAACAGTAGCAAATCCAGAATGCAAGCCTCATGCTGAGAACTACTCTCTAGCACTCTACATTTTTGTTGTACTGCGATAATTGGCAGCATGTATCATAAAGGTTTGCCCTACATGGGCAAATACAACCAACACTAGCATGACCTGGATTAATCAAGAGTTTGGTCATCCTCGTGCTACATACATCACTTCATCCTTTCTACAGTGTATGTGGCTTTGGGTTGTGCCTAATCAAAGTTTTATTTGTTTGATAGACACATAAAAGAGATTTATTTCTGTAGTTATGAATAAATTCAAAATTTCAGATCATTTACGAGCATGCAAATTATAGTTTACATTCTAGTAAAGCAGGATGCTCTGATATGTTTATTAGTATTTGATTCAAAGTATCATACATTGGGATGTCAGAGATATGAACTATATTTCTGCAATGTTCTCTTGTTATGTTTATGGGTTTCTTACTCATTATTTTCTTAGCCTGTGATCTGTTTGAACTTGATCTGATTGTTTAAATGTAATAATAAATGGTTCAAGCATTTGTCATAAGTATTTATTGCTTCTGTCTGTCATTCTAATTGAGTATTGACTAGCTTGTACAGATTTTGCTGGTGACATCCACCCTTCCAGTGAGTGTTGACCTGTATCCATCGTTAGCTCTCTCCGATTCACCTGCACATGAGAATGGTCCGAAGCAAAATGGCACTCAGGATACTGCTGCCAAAACCGATGTTGCTAATACTGATGAAGCTGCCAATGCCAATGAAGGTGCAAACACCACTGAAGTTGCAAGTACCAATGAAGTGGCCAATGCCAATGAAGTTGCCAATACTGATGAAGAGATGATTGATGCTAGCATGGACGTTGATGAGAAATCAGAGGTCAATGAACAAAATGGTGAACTGGATGTAATGACAGAGAAACCTCCTGAGATTCCCTGTAATGGTGACTAGATTCTTATGCAGCTGACTCCTGTTTCCAATCTCCTTGTTAAATAAGGGGAGAGATTGATCACTTAGGTTTGACTTCCTTTTTTGAAAATCTTCAAGAGAAGGCTGCAGGCAGTTCATTATATTTTGAAGGTTATATATTTTGATTTGTATATCACTTAGCACCTTTCTATGGAGAGTAGGATGTGAAGCTGTAACCTGTGGGAAGTTTTAAAGAAAACAAACAACAGCATACTGAGTGCGAAGCTATGAAAATATGCAAAGGAGCATGCTTGAGCTGCTAAAGTTTTATGTTACATATCATGTTTATGAGTTAGGTGATGGGAAGTATGCACACCCCATGTTTCTTTTCTACGAGGCAATGCTGTATCTACTAATTCTATTCTCCTTTTGTGATTATTATTCTATTTTCTTTTGTGAATCAGGAAGTGAATGGGTGATGATACAAGAAGACTTAAGTTAGCACACAAGTTGAATTGTGAGACCAGATGCCTTCTCTTAGCAGACTATAGAATTAACAATGGTTATAAACATTGCCTTTAAGCTTGAAATGCATCCGAACACAAGCCAGGTTCTAAAGTGGCTATTGATGGAATTGGGTGAACATTTGATGCTCGTGTATAAGCTGCTAGTTCCATTTTTGCATGAAAAGGGTTTTCAGTTTATTTTGTGTAGCTAGATATCATGCTTAATTATGACCTTCCTGCAGATTTCATTGGCACATTGTTATTTACTTGCATCAGCATAGCACAAGGCCTAGCTCTCTAAACTGATCTGAAAGCATTTTGGCTCTCACTCTAGTCGTTTGGTTTTTGAATTAGTAATTCAATGTGATTATTTTGAGTCATTTAAATTATGATTTAGAGTTCTAAAATTGTGTCTCTATTGTTAAAACTGCTTTGATTTCTAGAATGGCAGTGATTACCTTGTAAATGACTGTTATGTATTTGATACAGTAACAGTAAAAGAATTCATGGGAAAAGGGTTATGTAATGAGAAGCGATATGGTTGTGTGATATCACGGCCTGTGTAAAAATTCAGCACCATCAGGAAAGCAAGAGAATTTACAACTGTTTTATTTGCAAATAAAATGGAGATTTGCCATGACAAGAGTACGTGTTTAAAGAAGTTATGAATTTCAATTTTCGCAATAACAGAATTCATGAATACAATTTTGTGATTGGTATGTATATACAGAAAACTCCAACATTGACAGCTACACCTATGGCCACTGATGAGATCCAATTTCAAATATGATACCAGAATTACCTGAGCATGGAAAGATGTGATCGTTGCTTTCAAAAGAGGGAATTGAGCTGGAGATAATTAGCTGGGATTGAGCTCCTAACTGCTGTTACACCAAGAAGACCAACATCTGGTGTTTTATTGGAAAAAACAATTTTCAGTTGAAAAAATAGTTATTTTTTGTTGAAATCTAAATCAACTTGTAGGAATTCCACGGTCATCCTCGCGAAACAATAATCTTCCACACTAAAAACAGAGATTCAACAAGTATTAAGAATACAGAGTCCGACAACCCCTCTTCATTGGGTAGATAGCCACCCTCAATTTATAACCAGAAGAAGATGAGAGGTATAACTAGGGTGCAACTGATGATCACAATCAGTTAAGCTTCTAGAATATCAAAATTCCTATAGTTAGACTTAATTTTGCTGAGAAGGGTAACATTCATTACTAAACAAGGTGGGTGGGAGTAGTGAGTGTAACCTTCTTGTTGAGTATGTCAAAAACATGACCAACCTTAATTTGATGCTCAATTGACTCTCATAGGGCATTTTTTTAAATTGGTTGGTGATGGTGTTTCAAAAATTGCAATAGCTTGGGCATACGGTAGAATCTGGCACCGTTTTTGGCTAATGCAATTGTGCAGCTAATTGAGTCCATCTATCAACAATGAGTAGGAAATTTGTGGTGATGGTGATAAAAATTGTTAATCAATTGAATTCTTTAAAAGTTTACCATCTAGCATATCAATGTAATATACCTTCTATACAAACTTCTTGGTGATATCAAATAGTTCCAACCAATTGAGCTTAAATTTCCCCTTCTATTATTTACTTGCACGAATATTTTGTGGGTTTTCCTTCTGTACTTTTATCACCATATTAAATTATCCTTCTATAGCCTTTTTGTTAGAAGCCACTTTGAAGTGATTTTGATGACTTTTCAAGTTCTCATTAAACTCTTTTCTTTATAACTACGAATATCAATTATATCTTTTGATAATATTATCATATATGGAATCTTAATATTGAGCGGAAATAGTACTTATGTTCCATATGAGTTCCACGTGTAGAGTTCATCATTGCTTTTTGCTAAAGTTATTGTAGTGTTATGGGAAGCTTCACCTTGGCCATTTCCTTGTGTGTAATAGGTAGATATTTTAAGCTTAATCTTCGAATTTATTAAAAAAATCTTTCTTGAAAGAACCACCAAAATTTCTGAAATAATTGTACAAGGGATATCAAATTTAGGGATTATGTTAGGGAGATGATTCCATAGTTGTGCATGTATCAAAACATGTACATTGGTTTTCACCATAGGTTGTTCAAAAAAGGACTAATAGTTGTTCACTTTTTGATTAATGACATTTTTAAGAGCCAATGACAATGTGACACATAGGGCGCTCGGTCATTGGTACTTCTTTCAAATGCTTAATAATTTTTTTCATTTTTAATCAATTCAAAAATTACTTTTCTCTACAAATAAACATGCAAAATGAAAATGCTGATATGGCATAATGATACGCTATACGATGATATAATTTTTTTATGCTGATGAGAGCATTACATATATCTACATAACCTCTAAAGTTAGGGTGCACGGCTATGTGGTCATCTCCCTAGTCATGAGAAACTTGCAAATATTTTAAATAGTTGTGATTATAAGATTGCGTCCACCCATTTAGTAAAATATTTCATTGAATTTATAGTAAACTTTTGATCACTTATGGAGGGAGAGTTGATATGACCCACTAAATAAAGGCCCTAAATAGAAAATGATCAAGCAGTAAAATATGGAATGTAACACTCAGGAAGGAACATGTGTGAGATTATTGTTTTATGATTTTGTCATAATTGTGTTCCAATAACAATGTTGGTGGTGCTCGTGTTCACACTAGCCTAGTTGTAATTTTTTTTTCTCTAGTTAACTATGTTTCAATTTTGTTCACAAACACATTTTTGGGAGTTCATTATTATATTGTTGGAATGATAACCTTTCTGTGCACATACAAATTGGAAGAATGCACTTAGGTGATCCTCTTATTTTCTGGTTGACATGAAACAAACCTTCCTAATTATTTATACTAGGACTACCTCATTTACTCTATAAAATGTGAATATACAAAAGACTTGTACGTGGTCAACCTATGTATGGATGTTTGATGGCATTGTGTATTTAACTATGGTGATGGATTGTTGAACGGATTCTTTAAGAGAAGTACACTCTTCTCCAAAATGGTATTAGTGCAATCTAACAAACATGGAGGAATCTTATAATCTAACAAATATGGAGGAAGCTTGAAAAGTATTATTGATATGGAAAATATCAGATTACAATGTAAATGGTAGGGTTGTGTTATCAGCTAATTTTTACTTCGCAAAATTAATAAGCATAAATTTTTAAAAAATTTCAAAAGTACTATTTGTTTTAGCATTCTCGCCGCGATCGTCTTATTCTCGTGATCATTTTGGTTTTCGTTTTGTCCATTTCGGTGAGAACTCCTCTGTTAGGTCGCAAAATTGCATTAATAATTAATTAATTAATTAATTTCTTACCCGTTTATTTAATAAAATTAATTTTATTAAATTTTGGGGTTTTTAATTAAATAGATATTAATTTAATATTTATTAAAAATCAATCGACAAGTTTTTTTGTTATTGCCGTGGGAAATAAAAATTCACTTCTAATTGCCGGAATGCCCAGTTGGTTTTCGCACCCGATTTCCTTTTCTTGGCAAAATCTTTTTTTGTCCCCACTTGTGAAATTTCTCCTGTTGATTGCCAACCCAACCGGATGACAAACTGACAAAAGATCTCCCAATTTCCCACATGGGGAAATAAATGGGAATTGCTAGCTTGCTTTGCCATTGCCACGAGCAAATGATTGAGTTTTTCCCATATTTCCCTGACAATTAATTCCCACTACCAAGAGAAAGGGAAATTGGTTATTCCAACAGAAACAAAGAAACGGTTATGGGAAGCTTCTTTAATCCTTGCAACAAATCCTCCGTGAAACTCTATGGAAGAAGTCATGCGTAAGAAGTTGAGGCTCTTTATTTCTAACTTTTTTTTGTTATTTCCAAATTCTTCTCATTTCCTCCGAACGTTTGCAGAGAATTCTTTTTCCAAGGATTTGTAACACATTCCTCACGTAAAACTCGTAATCCCGTGCCATAGCCAAAGACATAGCAATTGTTTCAACACATTCTTCAAGCAAATAAAAATGAAGATTCAACGCATAGCCGTCCAAGAACCACAGAGGCCATGCACATGCATTCAAATGCTAAAAAGCCAGCACGCCAAAGACAACATATACCACACATTGGCCAAGGTAATATAGATCCACGTCAGCTATAAGGAGGAAGCAATTTAAATGCAAGCACAACCAAAGCCGACGGCCATAAAATATTAAAAAAGGGAGAAATGCAAACGCATTTGCAAGTAAAAATATCTTTTCCACAAAGCCACGTGTGGAAGAAAGAAAGCCAAAGAAGAAGTTCACGCATGTACTGATAATCAATCCAAAACGCAGCAGGAGAAAGAAAATCCATTCACATGCCCATGTGCTGGAAGAATTTCATGCATTCATTCTTGGTAATTGCTCACGCATCCATTGGTCATAACAGAGATTTTTTTCAACGCATGCCATGTAAAAAATAGCAAGAGAAGTCCACGCATTTCCAAGGATATAACAACTGTCCATACAGACAAGAATTAAAAAGCCACGCATTCACTGTTATCACTCATTCACATCCCATACACTTTATCAAAGAAATAAGTAAAAACAAAACCTTAGGAAGTTGTTCACGTTAGCAAAGCAAAGACAATATTTCCACACATTTATCTTGGCCTGAGAACCTGACAGCTGAAGACAAGAGAGGAGCTCACGTGAAAGAGAAATCATTATCACACATTTGCTAAAAAAGAAATATCTCACGATGTCTCTGAAGAGAGAAATTCCACGCATGGGTGAAGTTAGAACAAAAGCCACGCAATTGCGAGAAGAGGAAGACTGTGCCTGAAGAGAGATCATGTGAAACATTTGAAAAAATGTCAAACAATATATATATATATATATATATATATATATATATATATATATATATATATATCAACACAAAGAAAAATGAATTTAATGAATAAAATGATAGATGCAGAAAGAACGTCTTTGCGAGTTGTATCTGTCAAGTAATCAACTTTGGAGCTTGATATCTCGAAGTGGATGATTTTCATGAAAAACCAATCATTGCCCACAATTTTAATCATGTTAAGGTGCTTACATACTCATTTGCAAATGCACAACACCTCATTTGATATTTTTCACGAAGCCAAATAAAACACAGTTCATTTGATTTTCGCCGCACGCACTGTTTCAGCTTGTCGAAAGGCCTACTTTGAGAATTTGTATTTCGGGCCTGAGTGATTGTCGAGAAGAACAGTTTGGTTCGTTGAATTATCCCCACCTTAATGTACTTCTTTGCCAAGTTTCAAATGCACAACACTTCATTTGATATTTTTCACAGAGCCAAATAAAACACAATTTATTTGATTTTGCTGCGCGTGCAATTTTTAGCCTGTCAAGGAGACTGACTTTGAGAGTTGATATTTTGAACTCGGATGATCATCAAGAGAAAATAATTATTTATTTTTGATTCTCCTCTTATTCATATGCTCCCTTGCTAAGTTGTAGATTCCTAGGGTGACGTTTGATATTTTTCCCAGGCTAAAACCAAACGGGATTTTCACAGTTTTACACTTGCATTTTCCTAGCAGTTTTAGAAGAGTCAAATTTGACCTTTAATATTTCATTGAAGAATTTGATTTGGAAAAAAAATCTCTGATCCACAAACTTTTGGTACCTTAATAGACTCCCTCATCTAGTGAGAGTTTCTCAAAACAAGATTTGCTATTTTTCTCAGGGCAATTTCAAAGGCGATTTGTGCAATTTTGTAAGAAGGAAGTAATAACTTGAAATCATGCTTCTGTCACTATCATGTCATCTTCAAACAAAAGGATGTTGCAATTTGGGTTCCGGGCATTCTACTCATCTCGACGCAGTTAGAGTATAGTTTAATTTCCTTAACAAATTAGTCCCACATGCATCATATAGTGGATGTGCAATGTAAATATATACAAGAGCTCGCTAACACAATGTGAAGTGAAGGAACCCTCCATAATCGAGTGTGTCAAACCTAGTTGAGAACCCCCCTAGTAAATAGCGGGGTCCACTCGTTAGTGTACAAGTGTCCGAGACCGACATCCAAAACCCAAATTTTGTTCCATCACCTACATTGTCCACGTGTCGTATTTCCATTAGTCCATTTGGCGAGCGTGCATGCATTTAATCAGTGTGCGATCCCAATTTTTGCCGATTGCCCAAAAATTTTAGCGGGCCATAACTTTTGCATACGAGCTCTATTTCCTGTAAACAAGATATCACCAGAATCGTCTATTTTTTTCCATGCCATGAAATTGACCATAACTGATTTTGAGAAGATATTAGATCAATGTTTCTCGGTGAGGATCCTCTGGATCATTCCTCTCTATTGAGAAATTTTTGGACCCCAAAAGTCAACTTAATTGGTGAATAGGTGAGGGTACTTCTCCCTCACCTTTCCGGTTTCCATCCATTTTTCCTTGTTCGGATGCATGCATTTGAACCAAAAATGAAGATACTTAATGTCACCCTTTCGTGAAGTTCTTACGTTCCTGTCCAAAATGATGTCTTCCTGCAACTCATCAAGATACTCAAGAGAAAAATCATCAATGGAAGGCATTATGTTAACACCATCATGATCAACAATCATAGGCGGTTCATTCAATCTTAAATTCTCAACATTTACAACTGAGTATATTTGTATATATGGAGGTAAATCTAACCGGAAAGCGTTATTACCAATTTTTTCCAATATTTGGAATGGACCATACCATATAGGTTTCCAATGTTTTACCTACACTGTCAACCTTTCCTTACTGATGTGAATCCAAACTGAATCACCAACTTTGAACTTGTGATCAGTTCTATGTTTATCATGACTTGACTTTGTACTTAGCCTAACTTTTCTCCAATTGTTCACGGACATATTGATGAACCTGTTGTATTATCTGCACAAATATTTTATCTTTGTCGAATCATTTGAACCATTGACAACAATTTCATGTCGAAAATATACATCTAAAGGAGAATTAGGTAGATATCCATAACAAGTCTCAAATGGAGACTTCAAAGTGGAAGAACATAAGGCACAATTATCAACATGTTGCATATAATATAGATGTTCATCCCATAATTTAGGATGTTTACCACAATAGCCCCTAAACAAATGTACCATTGTGCGGTTTACAATCTCTGTTTGACCATCATGCATGGATGAAAAGCGCCTTCTCTTTTTCAATTTTATGTTCATTAACCCCACAATGGTAACCAAAATTCTCCAAGAAATATAGAATCTCGATCAAATATAATTGAAGAAGGCAAACCAAAATGAACCCAAACAAACCGAAAAGTGCAGCCTTCCTTCTCCAGATACCTGTTTAGTACATGGAGCTAGTACACACATCTTGCTAAATCATCCCACTACCACATATAAGTAATCATGTTTCTTTCGTGTCATGGGCAAGTCTCCTATAAAGTCCATGGAAATACTTTCCCAAGGCCTTGTCGGGACAGGAAGAGGAGTGTAAAGCCCTAATTTCCTGTTGCTTGGTTCGCTCATGGCACAAAGAACACGTCCTTTAATATACCTAGTTACATGTTCATGCATTCTAGGCCAATAAAAATATTTCGTAAATGAGCAAATGTTTCACTAACACCAAAATTTCCATAAATAAGAGAAGTATGCGCTTCCCTAATCATATGTAGACGTTCATTTTTGGAATGCAAAGTTCGCGAATGATATTACACTCCATCATGCAAATGATAATCTTTTTCCCCTACTTGTTTCCCATTTACTAGATCCCCATACACTTCTTTAAAGTCAACATCATTAACGTATCTGTTCCTTATAACTAACATGAGCCAAAGAACTATGTTGTAAAAGAATAGATGCAACAACAACTGGAGGTCTAGATAACATGTCGCAACCTTGTTTTGTATGCCTTTTTATATCTAATCACGAGATAAAAATGCTTTGTAAGAACCCCATCCAATGGAAATGTCTAGACTGTTGTAACTTCATTTGTGTTTGCAAATCTTGAAGGGGATGATTATCGGTATGTATAATTGTTTTGTTTCCCATTAAATAATGCTTCCACTTTTTAACACTTTGAACCAAAGCATACTACTCTTTATCATAAGTTGGATAGTTTCTTACCGCACTTGTAAATATTTCCGAATGGTAACATACATGTCATTCATTCTGCATCAAAACTGCCCCCATTGCATAGTCACTAACATATGTCTCTATCTCAAATGAATGCTACAAATATGGAAGTGCCAAGATCAAAATGATACTTATTTTCTCTTTTAGTGTATCAACGAATTTTTGTTGTTTTCCTCCCCACTGAAAGACTTGTTTAACACTTGTCAAAACATGCAAAGGAGATGCATTATATGAGAAGCTAGAAATAAATTTCCTCCAGTATTGAACTGCACCTAGAAAACTCCTAACTTCCATCACATTAGTGGGTCTAGGCCATTTTACAATAACCTCTATTTTTGCAGGATCAATTCTCAATTCTCCATTTCCTACAACATAACCCAAGAAAATTAAAGATGTTTTTCCAAATTCACATTTTGACATCTTTAAATACAATTTCTTTCTCCTTAATGCATCTAAGACTTTCTGGATGTGTTTAACATGTTCATCCCATGACTTACTGAAAACAAGAATATCATCTAAGTAGACAATAATGAAATCATCAATGAATGGTCTAAAGATATCATTCATAACTCTCATAAATGTTGCCGGTGCATTGCACAAACCAAAAGGCATCACTAATCATTCAAACAATCCCTGTTTCATTTTAAAAGTAGTTTTCCAAACTTTATCTTCTACAATTCCTACT
This sequence comes from Taxus wallichiana var. yunnanensis, assembly GCA_018340775.1. Lineage (NCBI taxonomy): Eukaryota > Viridiplantae > Streptophyta > Pinopsida > Cupressales > Taxaceae > Taxus > Taxus wallichiana. The sequence goes on from CM031236.1 coordinate 11,574,701, forward strand.
TGGTGATAACCACTTCTTAAATCTAACTTAGTGAAATAAATTGAATTTAAAATTGATCCAGTTAATCATCTATTCTAGGAAGAGGGTAATGATTCTTTACCGTAATCTTGTTTAAAGCACGAAAATCAACACACACTCGCCAAGTGCCATCCTCGCTTAGGAACCAATATAATTGGTGAACCACATGGGGAGGTACTTGAACGAATTATACCTTGAGCCAAAATTTCCATTACATGTCTCTTGATTTCCTCATTCTCTACTACTGACAATCTATACATTCTGATATTAGGAAGAGGTGCATCCTGAAACAACTGTATCTCATCTGAACCCCTCTTTTGGGAGGTAGACCTTGTGGATTCTGAAAAACATCATCAAAATTAGAAACAATTTTTACCAATTCTTTCTTATGTTTCGGATCACAATCTTCAAAATCCATTTCTTGTTCTTTCTCTTTGGCTTTGACCACCATGAGTACAATTTTTTTTCTTGAGTTTACAAGCCTTTTCATTTGACCTGTAGTAACCAAGGATATATTGCTCTTTTCATGGTGAGCTCTAACAATAAACTCAATTCCATCCTTTACAAGTAAATATTTATTTTCTTCCCTATAGAAGATTGCTTTACGATCATATAAATAAGGACTCCCAAAACCACCCCACAAATATCCAAAGGAACTACATATAATTTAACCTCATCTATAAACTTGTCTGTAATGGCAAATCTGAAAGTTCAAGTTTTAGTTACTTGTAGTTTCACATCATCACAAACCCATCCCAAAGGATAAGGCTTAGGATGTGGTTTAGTTTTGAGTCCTAATTTCTTAACAACCTCCTCAGAAATTAGATTAGCTTGAGATCCACTGTAAAAAAGAGTATCAATTTTTGTATGTTTTGAAATTACTTTAATGTGGAAAAGCTCATTCCTTTTCTTATCATCATGTATAGTTTGTTTACTATAAGAAGATGCAACATTTTTAGTACTATTGTTGGAAATTGAAAGAGTTGGTTTACCTTGAAAACTCATAGCCATGATCTTGGTTTCATCACCTGAATGAGACCCAAGATCACAAACTGTATTGTTTGTTTTATTTTCTTTTCCCTTCTTAACCATCCATTTAGGATTCATTTCAGGATGTAATTTCCAAGACTTAGACTCATCATGGTTCTTTTTACAATGATTAAAAATGGTTTTTCATCTTCCTTCTTAACATCGAGTTTGTATTTTGCTTACCCTTTCCTTTTCCTTGTTCTTTCAAACCTTTTCCTTGTCCTTCGATTGCTTTTTCTTTTGTTTAAAAGAAGAGGAAGACTCCTTAGTCATTTTCCCTCGTGCTTCCAAATGGGTTGCTTGAACACACACTACATCAAGATTAGTGGCACCTAAAACAAGAATCATATGTCTTAGGTAACTATGCAATACACCTATATATTTAAGTAACATTTCTTGTGTGTTTAGGAAAATTCCAAGAACTCGAGAGCCTTTTCTTTGAATTCTTGTGTGTAGTCTTGAAAACTTTGTCCCTTAGTTTGTCTTAACATTTTCCAATCCATCGTAGCGTGTTTCTTGTAACCAAGAGGATAAAACTATTGTCTAAGATTTGAAACTAAAATCAGACCAAGAAGTGATTTCATTACCTTTGGTTTCTTCCACTTGTTGAATCTTACTCTTCCACCAAATGAGTGTTGTTCCACCCATCTAAGATTTTCCAAATGAATATTTTCTTAATCATCCACAATTTTCTGAACCCTACAATATACCTCTGTCTGCTTAATCCAGGTTATCCAACTTCTTTGCATTTCCTCTCCAGGTATAGATACATTGGCAATTCAAACTTGATATCTAACTTTAATGAAGGAAAATAAAATGTTAAAGGTTCACCTTTAGGAATATTAGAACTAAAGCTTTCTTCCTTTTTACCTCCTCTAGTTCCCTTTTCCCGTTGTCTATATTGGCACAATTCTTCCACTATTTTCTTCATCTGTTCGAACGATTGACGAAATTCTTTCGCCTCTCGATCCACCATCAGTAGGATTAGAGATCATCTTGTACTAATTTTGGGATCCTCTTCTACTAGCTCTCCTTCACCCTTCTTAGACTGAGACCTTATTAATATCCAACACATAACTTGTAATCTAAAACCATTAATTTGATCCAAAATAAGTCAAAAACCAACTTTGATACTAGTGATCTATAAATCAAATTTAACTTGCAATTGTGCACACACTTTACTTTGCTTTGTATTGATTTTTTGATTGAAAAATGGACCATTATAACCTTTTGTATTTTTAATAAAGAAAATATAACTGAAAGTACTGTGTAAAAATAAAAAACACGAGATAAATCACCAACAAATTGACACAGGAATTGATAACGGAGTTCGACACTTGAGGCTTATGTCTTCGGGTCCAAATTGAATGGAACCGATCTATTAAAATATTGAAAATAAATCTTTCAAATAATTTTACAAGAATTCTGATCTTCTCATCACATTCCTTTTCCAAGAATAACAGGAGTCACTTTTTACATCACCTCAAAATTCCTTCTCTAGCTCAAGTTATGAGTAAAACAATATTTCACACAATGAAATGCTCTTTAAATAAAATAAGGATCATTTTATAATGTTTCATACTCCTATGGTGTGGTGGTCAAACACCTATCCTTTTATCCCAAAGATCAAGGGTCGAATCCCACTCTAGGTGATTTTCATTTAGTTGGGGATTTAATCCCACATTTCTGGCTATTTAGGAGATATGTACGCCTTAAAAGGTGGGGCGACATTTGCTTTCATTTGATTATGAGCCATTTGACCACCTTTATATATGGAGTCCTCCTTGGGTTTTGCACTAAATTGGGCGCTTTGGCATATGTGGTACATGGAAGGATAGTTGTTGGTTGGAAAGATAAGGTAAAATGTGTGGCAAATAGGATATAGTTTGTTTAGCATATGATGCGTTGGAAAATACAATATATGGCACTTAGAGTATAGTTTAATTGCCTTAACAAATCAGTCCCACATGCATCATATAGTGGATATACAATGTAAATATATACAAGAGCTTTGCTAACACAATGTGAAGTGAAGGAGGCCAAGACACCCCTCCATAATCGAGTGTGTTGAACCTGGTTGAAGGCCCCTAGCTAGTAAATAGCGGATTCCATCTGCTCATGTGAAGTGTCCAAGACAGACATCCAAAACCCAACTTTTTGCTTCGTCACCTACATTTTCCGCATGTCACATTTACATTGGTCCACTTGGTGAGCGTGCACATGTTCAACCCACGTGCAATCCCAAAATTTTGCCAGCTTGCCCAAAATTTTCAAAGGGCCATAACTTTTGCATATGAGCTCCATTTTCTGCAAACAAGATATCACTGAAATCATCTAATTTTTCTCCACGCCGTGAAACTGATAACTAATTATGAGAATATATTAGATCAATGTTTCTCGGTGAGGATCCTCCGATCACCAATGGATAAGGCATTGATCATAGGTGTATTTATCTAGGTGGCACGTCACTTTGACTAAGATGTATATGTGTGTGTCCAAGTCATTTAAGTGGGGTCCACATGTACCCATTGCTTTTAGTTATAAAGTGATGTTATTGTTTAACTCATTTTTGGAAAACTTTGGATAACTTAAGTGGTTTTTATTTTTAGTTACTTTTTACATAGTTGGCTGAAAAAGTCAAAGTCACTTAAGTTGCCCTATTTAATGTTCATGTAAACCCTAACTACTTTGTAACCAAATTTTGGGTTATAAAATAAAGTTAGAGGCTCATTTGTAAGGGTGAATTTGAGAGAGGAGAAGAAAATAATTTCGTATGCAAGCTTTACTTCAAGGAAAGGAACTTTGTGTTCTTTTGAGAAGAGGTTTTGGAGTTAATGATATGAAATTTGTGTCCCATTCATTGTTTTATAACATTTCGTGTTCTTATGTTAATTAGATGTTAGTGTTTGAATCTTTCATGCAAATATTGTCTTTGATCTTATTTTCAACTATATTAATACATTGTTTTAGTTCATAATGAAAAAGTCAGTAATTATCTACTTGCTCATGTGTGTTCCCTTCACTCATTCTTGTTTAGCTAACTTAAACTCCATTTTATTTGTGTTATTTATTCACCGTTCTTCTTCGTGCAATATTAGGCTATGGTTTTATCTAACTCTTGTATGTTCCTTCCATTCATTCCTTTCCATTCCTTTCCTTCATTCCATTCCATCTCCTCATTTAATTCCTTTCCATTTGATGTTCCAAAACACCCCCATATGCAATTTTTAATGTACGAGGTAAATACTATTTTGTTTTTCAATAAAGGAAGCCTCACCTTCATCGAGGAGGGACTTCATTCACATAATGTGGCATGTCATTTGCATGTGAAAATCCATATGCTAATAGGTCAGAATATATAAGTTGCATAGCCACATATAAACAAATACGAAAATTCGCAACAAACATCAGACGTGAAGAATATAAAACAAATCAAGTATAACAAATATAAACCATTTATTTACCCTAGTAACAAACTAATGACAACAATACATAGTAACTAAGGTAATAAAATACATAATTACCAAGTAAATTATATTTTACCAACATTTTCCCCCTTAATTTTGCATTTCCTCAAGGGATGAGGAGAGGAACTCTCTGAACAACTCGAATTTGTCATGTGTAAGTGACTTTATGAAAATATTTATTCGCTATTCAGATGTTGGGAAAAATTGAAGTTGTATATTGTGTTTCAAGACATGCTTGTGTATGAAATGAACTTGTACCTCAATATGCTTGGTTCTCTCATGAAACATTTAATTGCAAACAAGTTTGAGAACACCCTCATTGTCAACATATAAGGTAGTGGATTTCTCCTGTGGTACTCCAAGACCCTCAAGTATGTGATGTAGCCATATCGCTTCACAGACAACTCCACCTGCAACACGATATTTGACCTTTGTAGAAGAGTGAGAAAAAAAGTTTTGTTTCTTGCCTCCATGATATCAGTCCAAATCCCAAAAAGAATACAAATCTAGAAGTGGATTTATTGTCATCAATATTACCTACATGATTTGAATTTGAATATCTAGTCAAGAATAAATGATCATTCTTCTTGTACTCTAGACTAAGATCCATAGTACCCTTGAGATATCTCAAGATACGTCTTGTTACTTTCTAATGAAAACTCGGATTCTGTATGAACAAAGAAAGAAACTAACTACAAAGATGATATTTGGTCTAGTATATGTGATATAAATGAGACTCCAAATCAAGTGTCGATAAAGAGTTACATTTACTCTAATTTTACAAGAATTTTGATCATGAGGTTGATGACATGGGTAACGCCACTCATAATCATATGTTAGGTTGTTCTGAATTGGGACAATAACCTTAGAAGAGCTTACAACAGTAGGGTATTGTGTGTTTAAGGGCACATGGTAACCTGTTTGGCCTTGTCCTTAGTGTAGACACAAAATTATGCACTTTAGACATTATTTAGTTCTAGTCTCATACTGCTATTCATATAGCTTTTAAGTGAAGAAAATACCAATTAACCCATGTCTTTTGGCCATTTTACTTTGCTTTTTGTCATCACCGCCACCTCCCGCATCTACTCGTCTAGCCGCTTCTACTATTTGACGTTGTTTTATTTTTTTGATCTGGGCACCCTGTGCACCCCAGTCTCATTTTGGGGTGCCCCTGATCCATTCTACACTTTCTCTGCTACTTTTTGGGAACTTTCTAGCCATTTGGGCTTTCTATCTTTTAGTTCTTTGCCTTTTCGGGTTAATTACGAAATTAGAACAATAGAACCATATAAATATAAAGTTATGAGACCATAATGAGGGATCAAACACTACTATTATCACCTAAGGTTTCATCCATCAAAGGTTCCATTTACATCCATCTAGTTCCATCATAAGGCACAATGATGGTTCATCTCATATCACACTACATGGAGGGAAGTTTATTCTATTTCATCTACTATTTTATTACATTTATACACATAGTTTTTGCTTGCCACTTTCACAAAGTATGACTGACACAAGAGCACCTAGGGCATGATTGCACACACAAGCACATAGAACTACATCGGGTATGAGGTATAGGGGTGTAGCGCTCGCTTAAGTAAGTCCACCATTTGGTAGATGAGGACAATCCAACCCTTCATATGCATCTTTCTTTTTAGGGGTTTGATACTTGTCTAGATTTGTGCTTTCGGAGCCTCTGGGGTTTCACAGTCTCTCCTTTATCACTTACTATCAAAAAAATCCAACGCAATATTTAACGTGGTTCAATGAAGTTAGTGTGATAGGAAGTGAAGGCAAAAACCATCCAAATTTAAATGACACCTTAGGAGGTTCATGTAGTTTGAGCTTTTCAAAACAATGGGCAAAAACCGTGGACACAATGTGTGGCCCATATCTCGGGTTACTAGAGCATCCACAAGTCGTACCCTTGTCTCGCCTCCCGTGCGCCAAAAGTCCACACTCTTAAAACAAGCTCTTCTAGATCTTTCGTGCTTTTTCACTGGAGCCTCATGTGGTCGCTTGTTTTTGTTAGCTTCTCCAAATAAGAGATAAAAATTGCGGAATAATCCTCTATGCTACAACGCAATGCAACTCCTCAAGCATTAGAAACAAATATGCATAAAATATTACGATCTCAAATAAAAGTGTAGAATAAATAAACTGCTAACACGAGAGAGACAATATTTAACGTGGTTCACCCAATATGAGCTATGATCCACCAAGAATTTACTTGCCAATGCTCTTTATTTTATTACAAGCCTCCACTCTCTCAATACATCAAATACCTAAGGTACCATGGATCCGTTTGGAGCTATGCTCAACAAACTCTCTGTTAAACCTAATTCACACCCGAATTTCAAAGCACATCTTTCGAATACATTTGATTGTCCATCTATCATGTGCATAAGACCATATAAATAGACAATTGCTTAAGTAGTTCATGATACAAAACCATGGGTATCAAAACCATGGGCAAAACTTCATATCCTTCTAGTAGGCTCTCCTCCAAATCAAAAAATGTAGTCAATGGGTACCGAAAACCATGGGCCCAAAAACAACCTTGTTTATACCACGTTACTTTTCATTACCCATGGGTTAATAAACCACCCATGAAAATTTGCTTATGCTCCTCATCCATGGCTTCACCCCCAAGCCCCCATCGATCAAAGCTTCTCGACTCTCCACTATCGAACCGCTCACCGACGAGCTTGGGGTTCCGCGTAATGATTCCTCGTGTCACTTTCCCATCCGAAAATACTCTACCAAAGGCATATTCTTTCTTGGAGTGTAATTCGCTTATACATGACACAGAAGGTGTACATTTTTCACACTCTAACATGAAAATCCAAAGACTCTACAAACATAATCAACTTCTTACCAATTCTATTCATCCAAGGCACTTTATTCCGTGACACGTTGACACTTCGCCCAGGGGGCATCTTCAATTAGCTAAGCTCTCTCTAACCCTTCTTACACATTAGTGTTTTACATTTCTACTTATTTAAACAATAGTCATCAAATTCTTGGGTAATTTCCATTTCTTCATTTAGTTTTTATTTACTACTTTGCAAATACATATCATTAGATTAACCTAGAATATGTACTGAAGAACGCCTTTCATATTTTAGTTAATCACTTGGACATTACCTTGATAAGGTTGTTTATCGAGTTGATATATTTGATAAATACGAGAGGTTGGTAAGGCACCCTCCGCTTTATTATGCTATTTCACTTCCCAATTACCCCGCCGATATCAAATTTCTTTATGGTCACCACTTCATTTCCAATATTTTATAACATAGTTATAACCCATCCCTTGCAACTCATTAGGGTTAAAGGTAATAATATCATGGAGGGATTAAAGCTAACTAATTACTCCAGAATGGGTTTCTTCTTGTCAAAAGAAAATTGCATGCCTAGGAGGGATTATTGACCTTGTCCGATATTTCAATAGAGGCATTGGTGGCTTAGGGGCATTATCTTCCTAGCTTTTTCTTCACACTAAACAATTTTCAGCTCTGATAGCTATGTCATAAGAATCAGTAATATGGTTCCTCCCATGGATTGAATCATAAAATCATTTAGACATCACTATTCAAGGTTCTCATTAAAAATACCTTGTTAGAGGCGGAAATATATAAATAAATAGTTGGAGAGGGCTTAAATAGAGGGGGAATTCTATCCAAGTGCCTCCGATCTAACAAATCCCCATTCCGCATATATTTGAGGTTTGTTTCACCTTCTCAAACAACGGAGTATAAAGATCCTTCGAAGGTATTTTGAAACCTGATATTAAAATATGTCATAACTTCATGAGGGGCTCTCTTGATGGTAGTAAGTTTCTCAATGAGGGATAAATGGTCACTTTTATCTTCAAAATGCTTACAGATTTTCTCCCTAAGCTCATCCCACGTATGAATAGAAGTTGGCTGCAGACTTCTATACCATTACAATTCCTCCCCTTAAAAGATGAAGCTAATAACCTAAGTGCTACATCATCTTCATTAATAAGGTGGAAAAAATAGACATTTGCAACATCTAAAATGTGTTCAATGGGAGTGGTTGAATTTTCTCTTGTAAATAATGGGATTCTTTTAAGGGAAGCTATTGGAATATCATGATGTGAATTTAGAACTAGGGGGATACCACCATTAAAAGTAACAAAGGGTTGATTCCTTTGAAGGGCCATAAGAGAGGTGGGTTTTAGATTCTTATGAGTAGGAGAGGAAGGCCTAGTAGAAGGGGGATTGAATGGACTCTAGGTGATGGGAATAAAGACTTTAAACCGATTTTACTCTTTTCCTTGGTGAAAGTTGTAGGTATTCAAAAGGCTCACCTCTTTCTATGTTTTTCCTTGTTTTTACTTTTCTCATGAAACTAAGACACTTGAATACTAAAACTAGTAGATATATTGTTGTAATTCATCACATGTGTTTCTCTCGAAGCCCCAAAGGCTAAATATCACCAATAACACATTAAATTGTAGCTATGAAGTTGTACGCTACACCGGGCATGCTAAAAACTATTGTAGCTCGGAACTACACCCTTGTTAGATCAAGGAAGATTCAAAATTTTGGGCCAACATTGGATGATCTCCATAATGCAGGACTTGCATGAGTGAGATCACCCTATAGAGAAGGCCTAATTCCTCATGTTCCTTTGAATAACACTACTCTTACTCCTATACTCGATTATAAGAACCAAAGATGTAGATGAAAAGGGAGGAGGAAATGCATGAAAAGAAACTAAAATAAAATAAAAAAATGGTCATGCAGTAGAAGAAGGTGATCACTCTCTCTTGAAGAATCGTAGAAGCAAGAAAATCCAATGTAAGGTTAGAGGGGTAAATTCTTACAACAATCCAACTTTGCAACTAAATCAACTCATAACCCTATATGGTTTACAAAATGACATGAAACTCTACAAAACATAGTTGATACACATTACAAATGAAAGAACATAAGCCAAGAGGACAATAATACGACACAAGGGGGGATTCAAGACACAATTTGACATCATATTATCATTGTAAATATTCACATACTATTATAATCAATCAGAGGGTAAGATGCATTACAAAGGAAATCATGCTAGTGTATGTAACTCTTTTGGTTATGTCAATATTTTGACATAATAACATTACCAAAATAAGAGAGGATGGTTTCTATGAAGAAACATGTTACATTTTATATAAGGGAAGAGAGGAGAGAGGATCAAAATATGCGAGAGGATATGTTTGACTCTTAAACCTTGTAAAAACCTCAAAACTACCATTAACATGTAACCTCCATGCTTCATGATGATTCATGCCTTTAGATTTGTATTTAATTACAAGTAACCTCTAAATATTTTCTATAGATGATCATCACCTGCAGATCAATGGATGCACATGAAATCGATGATGGAGGAAGGTGACATTACCAAATGTCCAATTATGTTACATAGATCACCATTCCTCATCATTTTTGGTTGGGTGTGGGATGAATATGTTCTTTGGAAGTATTCTAAAGAATCACAAGGTGAGGGGGAATCAAACAAGCATCTTCAACTAAAAGTGGCATCTTTTGACTTCTTAACGTGACATGAAATGTCCCATTCCCCAAATTTAATCTACTAAAATACTTTATCATTCCTTGTAAATTTTCCTTCTTTTTAAATGCTTATACAAGACACTCCCGATGAATCAAATATGAATACAAATGGAGCTCTGCAACAAAAGATATCACCAAAAACCAAACCCGACCACCCACAAAAATTCCTTTGTTCCACAGTATTCCGTGATGATTCACCTTTGTTCCATGGATTTTTGGTGTTTGTTTGTTATGTAAATTTTGTTTTGGTTTGCTTTGAGACCTCCACAGATATTTTGAAATATGCTTTGTTTCATAGAAATTCTCTTTGTTATGCAGATTTTGAATGTTTCATGACCTTCCAAGAATTCCACGAACTATGGGAAACCCACAAAATAATGAATTAGTATTGCATGGCTTCCAACCTTAAGTTAAGTTTAACTTGTTTTGCTTGTTTCACAACTCTTTGGTGGCATGTCCTTTGTGTATCATGGCTTTGTTTTAACCTCTGCCATGCCTTAGACCTACAAGAGAATGATTATATGTCCACAAAAGATTGACTTCCTCGATACCACAAAGGTCTAACAAACTCTGTCAAGTTAATAACTCCACTAAAAATCCACTTAATTCCCGAGCTCTAATTCCTTTGTTCCACAAGTTAGAAGAAATTGTTGAATACTAACATCATTGACCTTATTCCATGGGTTAGGAAAACCTGTAGAACACTAACTTCTTGGATTCCACGAAACATTAACATCCAATGATCTATGGATTTTCAAAACAAAAAATGCCTATAAAAAAAATGGATTTGTAAGTTTCCAAAATAGCCTGTGGTTATTTTAAACAACACCTGGTTTAGGTAGAGCCAAAAGAAGTAGGGATAGCCACATCCTTTGTAGATGCCTCCCAGTTATTGCTAAGGTTTGGTCATGAAGAATGTTAGATGAATATTCCTCCTTGACTATAAACAATACTCCTATATCTATCATTCTTTTGCCATTTGTTTCTAATTTGCAGCCAAGTCATTTGGGGTATAAAACTAGGAATTGCTAGAAAGAGTATAAGTTCATGAGAGAGCTTGAACACCAGTATCCAAGAATTAGAAGAGAGACTTACTAAGACAATCCTTAAGTTTTGGAATTATAGTATAACTTAGAGCATATTAGTGTGTGGATGCTTTATAAAGGAAGAAGTATATAAAGAGCCTAGGAAAGGAGAGTAATCTTATACAAAGGGAGTTGATTGATACATCTATCATCTATTCACAGAGAGGATTCAAAATAATAGTAAGTCACATTCACTGTTGAAAGCCCACAAATTCACAAAAACACCTTTTATCTCAATTAAACCACACAAAATAATATAAAACAAGAAATAGTCTTAACTCAATTATTGAATCTTTATAAGCTTCATGAAATCAGTCAATGAATCAATTAGTAATAGATTAATAATGAGGGTTCTATTGGGGCCCTCTCCCTTGCAGATAAAAATGTGTATATTACATATATTACAATGTACATACAAATTACAAAGTTTCTCCTGTGTTGCTAGCCAGAGCCCTTGAATTTTATATGAACTAGGAAGGAGGATGAGAGATAAAGAGTAATTGTAGTGTCTGTGCCATAACCTTCTCCTTTTTTGGCTTGCCTCGGTCCACTATGTTTAGGCAAGGACATCCACATTCCATTTCATTCATTAGAGAGATTCAAAATTATTATCAGCTACAAAATATTTTGATTCCACCTCTGAGGAGGTAAAGTAGGGACGAGCTCGAAGGCATGGGGAAGAAACAAGAACATGAGATTATCTCGACCATATATATTTGAACCTTTTAAAGGCAATCTAAGCCTCTACAAGAATGACATTCGGAGAAGAGTTCGATATATGTAAAACATATGGGATATACACACCAATTTGAGCCTAAATATTTGTCTTAAAAGAATAAATCAATCGACAAGGCCGAGACACCTCATTTCCAACAATATCCCACTTATCAAGTACCTTGCAAGGGCCAAGGGAAAGATACCATCATGGATCAACTGCTAGGGGCCGAGAGGCCCATAGACTCAGAACACCGCCTAAATTTCATTTTGCTCATTGGCTTAGTTAATGCATCTACAACATTCACAACCTGTCTCTACCTTTTCCAGCTTCACCTTGCCATCCTCAACCATATCTCTCACGAAGTGATACTAAACATCAATGTGTTTGGTCCTAGCATGAAAATTCGGGTTCTTCGCAAGGCAAATTGCACTATGAATATCCCAAAGATATCAGAATCGCACCATGTTTCAATCCAATATCTAAACACAAACGCTTTAGCCAAATGGCTTCTTTACATGCATGAGTAGCTGCCATGTAATCTCGACTCGAGGGACAAAGTGACCACAACTTGTCACTTGCTCATCCAACCGATCGCCGCACCATTAAGAGTAAACACATATCCTCTAGTGAATCTTTTTCGCTATCGATATCACCACAACACAATCGAATCCATAAAACCATGAGTACTTAAGGAACACTAATATCTTGTGCCATGAAAAGATATAGAGTACTCTAATGTACCCCATAAATATCTGAAGACCCTCTTAATTACATCCCAATGCATTCTTCCAGGATTAGACATAAAATGAGAAAGAACTCCCACCGCATGGGTAATATCTCGGTCTTGTACCGACCATAAGATACATTAAGCTTCCAATGCACTTTAGTAAGGCTCTTTGCTCATGTCTTCCATCTCCGATGGGGATGAAGGACATTGTGAAATAGAGAGCTTTGTTCCCAATGTAACAGAACACAAAGTGTTTTACAATCCCGTATGTTGAACCTTTGTAAAATAGAATTAACATACTTAATCTAGCCTAGCCATAGCTTTTTGTTCTCAATCTCTTCTAATCTCCATCCCAAGTATGTGTTTTGCTACACCAAGATCTTTCATTTCAAATTTCACAAAGAGTTGATATTTCAATTCTGTGATCAAACCTTTTCCTTTCCCAATAAACAACATGTCATCAACATATAAAGCAATTACCAGGAAACAATCACCATCAGATTTAAAATATACACAGTGATCAGATTTAGACCGCACAAATCCCAAACTCAACACATATGTATCAAACTTTTGGTACCACATCCTAGGAATTTTTTAAGGTTGTACAAGGATTTATTTAACTTACAAACCAACTTGCTTTTACCTTTCACCATGTAGTGCTCTGGCTGTGTCATATAGATTTCTTCCTCCAAATCACCATGAAGGAAAGCAATTTTCACATCCATTTGTTCAACCTCTAGGTCATAACTTGCTGCAATAGATAATAAAAATCAATGGATGTCATTTTAGCAACAGGATAAAATATCTCACTGTAACCAATACCCTCAACCTGAGAGTAACCCTTCGTAGCCAACCATGCCTTATACTTTTCAACATTTCCATTTGAACCAATTTTTTTCTTAAACACCCATTTACATCCAATAGGTTTACGACCTTCAAGAAATGGTACAAGGTGCCATATATCATTCATTTTAAGAGTTTTCATCTCTTCATCCATGGCTATTTTCCAAGACTCTGCATCATTCATACCCAAAGCCTCTTGTACATATCTTGTTCATCAATGTTAGTACTCAAAGAAAATATACACTTCTAATCATTAGATGAATACCCATACCTTTCAAGTGGTTTCCTTTTCCTTGCAGACCTTTGAACAAGCTGAGGTGGAGATTGTTCCACTTCTTCCTCCTCTTTCACCCTTTTTCAAGATTTAGAGCTTGATGGCCTCTCCTCAACTTGTCTATTTTGGGGTCTCGATTCAACTTTCCTAGGCGTAGAAGGAAGGTTAACCAAATCTTTTTTTTTCATTTTCTTTATGTTGTTCTGGATGAAAATTAACAGGGAAATTTAATCTCTCTAAAAATAACACTTCAAGTGTATTACCTTTTGTGCAACAGGGTCCCAAAGCTTGTATCCTTTCACACCATAGTCGTAGCTAATGAAGATACATTTGACAACCTTAGAATCTAACTTTGTTCTATTCTCCTTAGGCATGTGTGCATATGCCTCATAACCAAAAACTCTCGATATTTAAGTGAAGGTGATTTCCTTGACCATGCCTCAATTGGAATTTTATCAACAAGCACCGATGTAGGAGACCTATTTATCAAATAAGAAGCGGTGGCAACAACTTCAACCCAAAAAAATTGTTTTATGTCAATTCCAATCTCAACATACTCCTAGCCTTCTCCATCAACATTCTATTCATTCTTTCTCGCAACTCCATTCTCGCTACGGAGAATACGGAGTTGTATTTTGTCTTTTAATCTTGTAATCTATACAGAATCATCAAGGTCTACATAATAGTACTCACCACCATTTTTAGTTCTTAGACATTTAATTTTCTTTCTAGTCTAAATTTCAACCATAGCCTTGAATTTATTGAAACGACTAAAAACTTCAGATTTACTCTTTAAAAATATACCCATGTTCTCCTACTAAAATCATCAATGAAAGTAACATAATAAAATGATTTAGAAATAGAAGCAACCTTAACGGACTAAATATATCCGACTAGATCAATCTAAGATACATGAAGACTTATGAGTAGACGAGTAAAACCGAACACATTTCTGCTTTCCATAAATACAATAATCATAGAAATCAAACTCCAGGTTGTAATCATTCAAGCCCTCAATGAGGTTCTTATTTTAAAGGGGTTTTAAACCCTTTTATCCAATGTGGCCAAGACTTTCGTGCCATAACATGGTCTTCTTTGTAGATAATTTTGAGTTCGGTAGACAACGCACCCTTAGATACCCAAAATAAACGACCATCCATAGAAGAGGAAACCCTCTCCTTTTTCAGAGAAGTAGTTTTTGGCTTATTTTTATCAGAAATGCTATTGCACTCAACCATGCATGCATCAAGTTGGTACAGTGTACCCAATCTACTTCCACTTTCTATCACCATAGCACCTCTCACCATTTTCACACCTGCTTCAAAAAATTGTACATGCACACCTGCATCTATTAGCTTGCTAACATATAATAATTTTTTTGCTAGTCTTGGGATATGCAAAATCTTCTAACTCTACCATCGAAAATTTCAAATGAATAGTACCACGACCAACAATGTGAAGGAAAGAATTATTTTCCAAATACACCTTACCACCATCATAGTTTTCATACTTACTAAACTAGTTTTTGTTAGGATTCATGTGGAAAGATGCACTTGAGTCTATCAACCATGCATTTTCACCTACATGAGTGGCCAAAGCTATAATAAAGGCATCTCCATATTCCTTTTTAGACTTAGAATCGAATCTTGCTTCTTCTTTTTCTTTTCTTATTTGCATTCCTTTCAAATTGTCAAGATTTATCACAGCCCAACATATTACCTTGGACTTACCGTGAGATTTTGATCTCCCATTATTCTTTGAATGACCAAAATTCTTCTCATCTTTTCCTCATTCTTTTGGTCTTCCTCAAAACTCAAATCCTCTTTGCCACTCGATAGACCTTCCTTCTCATCTCTTTGGAGAGCAGAGAAACGACAACATCCTCCATCTTCAAAGTGATCAAGTGATCCCAATGGCCATGACTAGGTTGTCCCATGAGTCTAGAAACTAACACAACAAAGTTTGGCAGCTTTCTTCTTCATTAGATCTTAACCCTAACTAAGGCCAATTGAGTAACCAACACATTGAATGTTTCCGAGATGCTTAGAGATTTGTCCATCGTCTTCCATTCTCAAGGAATATAAATTTTTACTCAAGAAAATATTATTTACTAGAGATTTAGCTTGGTATATCTCACCCAAATTCTTCCAAAGATTCTTCGAAGTGGATTCTTCATGGAAATTTATCAAGATTGAATCTGTAAGACATAGTCTAATGAGACCTTTAGCTTTTCTATCCATTACATCATATTTTGCAGCCAAAGTTGGATCTGTAGGCCTATGGACATTTTCATCCACTACATCCCATAGATCCTATCAATCAACAAATCTTCCATCTTTAGCTTCCACATTTCAAAGTTCATGCCAAAAAACTTCTCTACCTCAATCTTCCTAAACATGCTCGTGATTTGAAAAATATCTGCAACAAGATCACAAAGTATCCTCTCACAAGCTCTTACTCAAACCTTAATTAGCCAAAAACCCAACAACCCACAACTGAAACCAAAGGTGATCGGCTTTGATATAACTTATAAGGAAATTAGAGTATTGGAACAAATTCATATGCCAATCTTGAGGAGAGATATTATGTAAATTTTTTAAAAATTAATTAAACAGATTCAAAAATTCTAAAGCAACATATTCAAAGCAAGAAAATAGACATTTAACACAAACACTAGATATTCGTGGGGAAAATCCTTTTGGATGAAAAACCCCACTCTCCAAAAAGCTCACTCAATGTATTTCAAATCTAACAATAGGATTACATACACTTATAGATCAAGTTTCTAACAGGAGTATCACCAGAAACAATTCTAGAAGAATTCAGGTTGCATTCCAACATAACAGTACTTGTAAAACTCACCACACAAACTGCTTCTTCAAGCCTTCAATTTATAGACCTCCGGTTATACAAGAAACCATATGTGGTTTACAAAACCATGTGCAAAACCTCTCATGAGGTGGATTGCATTAAAGAGCAAGATTTCGGTCTAAAATTATGCTCCCGCGTTCACAATATTCTCCCTTATTTTTGACCCTTAAAGATGTCATAAAATATGTCATAATATCTCTAAAAATAGCCCTTCCATGATATACTATCATATGGGAATCTTTTGACAACTCATATTTCTATTTTTAAAGCACCGAAAAATGTGAAACAATTGTAGGAAAATCTTAAATGAATAAATCAAATAACAAGGTTGAGACACCTCATTTCCAACATCATTGACCAAAAATCTAGTACCATCGGCCATAGAGCATTCACAATCGCTCTCTCATACTCCTGCGTGGAAAATCTCACATTTTTGGAGTCCAAACAAATTTGTCCGAGAGACTTGTGGCTTGCATCTTGAGATACACATCTTTCAATCTTTCGATATCCACATGCCGAATAATCCAATGGATGTGGTGAGAAGTAATATAAATTTTCCCGTAGCTCAACAAATTTTACTTGACCATTATCATTATTAGTCTCTTAGCAATTCAAAATTTAGAATAATTTTATAAACCAAAATTATAAATAATACCGATGTTTTTTTATATTATTGGCAAATAGTTTTTTTGAAAGGGACTATACCGTTTGTACACCAAGGCTCGTAGCTTGATAGTTAAAGCACAAGAGATGGATCAAAATGCAAATAGCAAAATTAAGCCCGAGATACATCTTTTAAAAACCAACAACCGACAAAGCAACAGCAAAAAAACAACATGAATAAACAACAATGGCATATCAACACCATTGGAAGCAATCATTTATCCGGAAGAAAGATGAGACCATCAAAAACCCGGCAAATGGTAGCAGAGATGAGAATCATCAAGGTGAAGTGTTACCCTTCAGAGTGGTAGATTTTTTCTTTTTGTTGACCGTAACCCACCCTGATGGAGCCTTCGCGGTTGGAGAAGAAGACAAAGGAGGAGTATTTTCCTTAGTCGCATTTGTCCCATTTAGAACAGCCATGTTGTTTTCCGAGAGAGATATTTATCATTTTCCATGCTGCCCTCAACAACTTGTGTATTTTTCATGTTGCTAACAATCTGAGTTTCGGATAAAGGGGTTTTCGTTGACTTTGGTTCATCTAAAGACTCAAGATCCTTTTTCTATCCAAAGTGCTCCAGAGTGCGTCTTTCCACCAGTTGCACTTCTCATGTTGACGTTTTTCCATCCCACAAGTAGTAGAGGTGTGTCCTAATCCAAAACACCTCCTACAACGGAAAGGTAGACCTTCATAGTCAAGAGTTTGTGACCAAGTTCTATTCTGCACTCGAAGGTCTATGGTAGCAGGAAGATTTTTATCAGTGTCAAGTTCCACCAGGATCCGGGCATAGGTAGTATGGGTGTAATTAGTTGTTTGAGAATCAATGTGGAGTGTAGTACCCAAGGTATTGCCAATGGTTGTCAGACATTCATGACTCCAGTTAAATGGGCATCGATCCAAATAGGTTTCCATGAGAATGACTCTGTGTGCGGGTTAAAGGATGGGAACCAAGGTTTCATGATCAGATATTTTGACTCGCAGGTCCAGAGCTTGGAAGCAATGATGTCTTTATCAGCTATTGAAGAGAAAACCATAATGAAAATGCCTTTAGCACATGGATATAATTCTATCTTACCAGTTAAAGATGGAGTCCAATGCTTGGAGATCCACGCGTGAAGAACAGGAAGGCTGGGCCATAAACCCCCGAATCTACAAATCAGAGCATGCTCTTTGTAGTAGATCTCAGATGAAATGACATCTTCCCCAAATGTAATACATGGGGTGATGTCTGCAGGTTTCATGGAGGATTCCTTGCTTTTTAAGACGTCTTTGAAGGAGGTTTCAAGAGATCCGTGCCTAAACTCTTTATCCAACAATGGAAGAACAGGTAGATCACCCTGTTCCAGCTCACCATGAACCTCGCCTTTCCCAGGAACACCCCCAGATGGTGATTGAATATGGCTAGGGTTTGCAGGACCGTCCGAGCGTACAGTCGCAGCATTGGTAAAGGCGAGGTCGATCCATGACCAAGGAACCCCTGAAGCAAGATTTGAGCCCCCACCGACTGGCTGAAGAGCTCCAGTCTGAACTCGTGGATCAACAGGGTTCGCAGGCTTGCGTGTAGCGAGAGCAAGGGCGCGCGTAGACACCATTAGGGCAGGGCAGGGCGCGAGGGCGCACGTTTGGACAGGGGCGCGAGGGCGGACAGAGGGCCGAACTATGGACAGAGGAGCGAGGGCAGAGGGCTGATCGTGTAGACAGCAGGCTGAACATGCGCGCGAGCGAGAGGGCCGAGCAGCGCGCCAGAGGGCCGAGAACAGCGCGAAATGAAGTCTGCGAAAGAGGGCGCGCGTATCTAGAAGAAAATTTATTATTAATCTATTTTTTTAGTTGCCATCAATCTTGTCATCGATTCGATTTCTCTCTCTTGAAGTTCTACTCAAGAATTCCACTTCATCACAATATTTCTTCCCACACTAAAAACATCCCATACCGTCATAACGAATAGTGCACGAAAGACAAACAATTTATATTTGCTTCCATAACACCCAAAACAAAAAGATGAAGATATATGAGCAAGAATTCTTACGGCCAACTCACATAGTATTTGATTGAAGTCCTCCCGCCCAATGTATATGATTTGAAACAATTTTGAATTGCATTCAAATTTTGTTGTAATCTCTTTCTAATATTTCCTACAACTTGGACAACAACGTCGGCGACAAGACCTCCATCACCGTTCCCTGCGATGTCGTCAAAATTAATGTTGACGGTGAGGAATCTTCATCCTCCTCCTCATCCTCATCATCCTCCTCCTCCTCCTCCTCATGCTATGCATGGAACTTCGATATCTAGGACGCCAAGTTAGCTCTTGGAAAATGCAATGCATAGAAAATACCAATCTATATCTTTATAAATAAACATCGAGTCCCATGTTAGAAGATACTTTTTTTTTTTTCCTTTTTTGGTTTTTCTGTTCGTTGGACATGGTTGGGGTTGATCGATCAAATGTAATTACCTGCCCGGGCTAGCCCCGACATCGTTCTTTCCATGTACATGAAAGCCACATACAATTGTAGATAATGAATTTTATTAAATGGGTGATTATGTTTTCGCTGAAATTTATTGTTCATTTCGTGATAAGTATTATGTTTTGAATTCATTTTTTTGATTTAATGAGTGCCAAATGGGTTACTTTAAAATCCCATGCATATTTTCACTTTACGTGTGAATGGAGGATATTTTGCCACATGTGTCAATAATGAAAGAAGAGATCGACTTCCACTCCCCTACACTTTTCAAAATCTTCCTCCTCCATAAGGCGGAAATGAATAAGTATGGATTGATGCAACCTAGAATTTACCAGATAACACCCTAGATGCACTGACACATCATTCATCCTAGACTGAGCGCTCACCGGCGCGCAAAGGTACCAGGTCCCTCTTTAGGGTTGTTGTAGCAGGATGTTAACATGATGAAAGAAGAAACATATAGATCCATAATTAATCCATCATTCTACAATGCATGCCATATTCAAATTTATGAAAGAACAAGTTTAAACAATAATCATGATTGAATCAAGAACATGCACTACTCAATTACACATAGGAATGACACTTAGATTCGCCAATATCTTCCATCTATTAATAAACACAAAATCTCCTTACAATAATGGCAATCTATACCGATGCACGCATGGATCTGATATAGTAATCCAATCATATGCACATATCTCTATATCTCCATACATCCATCTCTCTTCTACTCTCTCTATATATTATACTATGTGATTCACATCATATATATATAGGGTGGGGACTTTCCCTTCACCGCTTATCTATTCCAAAAATAGGCCGCATGCTATTAATAGCCACACGTTGTTTACAGGCATAGCCACACATGCAAGTGTGCTATCTATAGACCTCTTATAGTTAACTGAAGTGACAATCCTATTCTTAGCTCATCTCCATGCAAAACGCTTCGATCCGATCCTCCAAAGATAGACAATGTGTGGCGCGCACGTCTCTGCATCGTTGGTGTGTTCCGCACACCATCTTCTAAAAATAGGTCTTCATGCTCAAAATCAACTAAGTCCCAAAAGATGAACTTGCCCTCCGCACGTGGTTCTCTTCTGTCCCTCCACACCCTTGATCCTGGCCTTCTCTCCCACGCGGACTTCTTGTGTGATCTCTAACAAGTATTCTCTGATCAAAATTACCCCACACTAATCTCATTGTGTCCCACAATGGTTATCTCCAAAATTGAAGTAAAGAATAGAAGAATGGAAAGAATAAGAATGAAATAATGTAGATAAATAAAGAAGTTTTATGAGGTAGCCTCCTCTATATCAGTTTGAAGTATCAACTTTGGATACTCCTCCTTTATTTCGGCCTCCAAGGCCTGCCATTCAGCGAGTGCTTGTTCTTACTTTTTCTGGAATGTCCACAACAATGGACTCCAATTCATCCCTCACAATCTCCCCTTTTTCATTTTGCAGAACCAACACAATGCTTTGGACATTGAGGTCATTCTTCCTTCTAGAAGATCCATCTTCTCACAATGAGCTTCCCAAGCTCTTCCAACCGAGTCTTGTGCTGGCTCTTGTTGTCTACGCTTGCTGGGCCTCACGCTTCTACTTAACCATTGATAATCTTTCTGCATGGCCCAATGTCTCATCCTTCATTGCTTTCTGGACCTCATTGTTTTCTTCCAGGGTCTTTATGCTTGATAAGCACCTCTGGAGCTATGCATATGTTTAAAGCCTAGTTTGCTTTCTTCAATACTTCTTGTAGCACTTGCAACAACCCCTCATAGGATGCAATCTTTCACATCACTGAGGCTTTCTCTCGTTCTAGCCTCTTGCTCTGACTTCCTTGGCACTGTCATGCGCAGAGGTTCATCTTCAAGTACCAGGTCCACCAACTTTCCTACATAATGTATCACTGAGGGAAACTTTCTGTGGTACCTTGGTCTCCAAGTGTGGCCTAGCTCTTATGACATTGTCCCCAATCTCCTCTGTGAAGCTGATAAATACTTTGTTCTTCTTCTGCCAAGTCCCTCTCTTGTGTTATGCATGCGCTATCTCCACATCCTTTGTCTTTATCTCCTCATGCAATGCTCTTATTGTTGTAGCTTTATCCATGTTTCTTCTAGCAACTTCAGCAGAAACCTTCACCAATGCATTCTGACTGACTGCTCATCCGACATGACAGTAGGCTTTATTGTCATATGTCTAGCTTGGGGTGCCTTCTTTAACCATCTCAAAATGCATGACTCTTCACATACATCAAAGTCAGGCTCATCCATGTGGGTGTGCATTGACCATGATAGTTGCTTTTGAGTGTGCATAATCGCCATATCCTCATCCATTAGCTCCTAGCCAAATAAATCCTTCTATGCTATCGTGCTCTAGAAGCGGGCGTAAAAATTTTACCCATGTCCTCTAGCATACCCCATGGCTGGTGGAATGTGCTCTCCACTCATCCTCTTCGATCTAGGACCCTTAGGAATTGTAGCTTCAAGGTTAGGAGCATGTCCCTTACATCTTGAGCAAGTCACATGCGTGGATCTGATGGTTTCCTTTTCTTTTTCTTCTCCATCCTTCATCTCTTCATCTTTTCACTCTTCCTCATTCTGTGGCTCATCTTCTTGCTCGAGTGGGGTCGGAGATGCATGCTCGCTCTCCCTTGATTCCTCTACTTCTTCATCCAACTTCAACTTTCTTCTCTTCTTTGGTTCAGTGGTCTCCTTGTGTGGAGAGAGACGAGGTGATTTCCTTACTATTTTTGGGGTTCCACTTTGAGTCCTTGTGCATCTGAATACTTTCTTAAATCTATGCTCCCCTTGTCAACCTCTATATCTTCCTCTTTGTCCTGTTCCTTGAGGTGGAGTGGTCACACACCGTGACTCTTCTCTGTCATATGGTTGCTTTCTTCTACTCCAAGCCTCCACTATCTTCACGCTCCTCTTCCTCATCCACTACTTCAACAACTTCTGTGGGCCTTTGCACCGGTATGTTTTCTATTGTGTGCTTACCCTTCAATGGCCTTGGGAGTGCGAATTCATTCTCCACATACTTATTGTTCTCCATCTTGGGCTTTAGCTGAAGATACACTAATGTTGCCCCTACATCTGCTACAACCAAACTTATTGGCTTAATGTTCAACACCTCCAAAATGATCCTCTCGGTATAGGCACTTCTTCCAGATACACATACTTCTTCCTCAACATGTGGTAGTTATGCAGTCTACCTTATCTGCATTGAATACCAGTTGGCGCGTGTCTATGAATCTGTGAACAGATGCTTGGAAATACCTTGCAGTGAATGTGTAAGGCAATTTACACCAAGGGCTCCAGAATCCATCTCTCATTGGGAAGCGTGTGATGTAGAAATGTTGATATACAACAAACTGGACTTGTTTCCCTACTACTATGGTAGGTCCTTTGGGATGCACCACTCTTCTCCAAATGTCACACGGAGCCTGTTGTACCATTTCTCCGCCCTTTGCTTGATGTCATCTGTCATGGCCCCTTTACATAGGTACTTGCTGAACCTTTTAGCTGGTGACTTATTCTCCATGGGGTATTCCCATACCTTTTCCTTTGGCCCATCTGGTACTCCAATTTCCATGAATACTAGTGATAGTAGAACAACCCCAAAGCTGATCTTCCCTCATGTGCACACTTCCTCGACTATTTTTTCTGTAATGTAGCCTGTAATATTGTAGATTGCTCCTTCTGACATCTTACGCGCAACATGTAACCACATAGTATTTACCTGTGACCACCGCTCCTAATCATTCAACTTTGTAACAAGGTGTGTTGCTTTACTTGCACAACCAGATAGTTCTTCAATTTGTCTATATCCATACCGCGTGGACCCTTCAGGTACCCCAACTCCTATCTGGTCTTTAAGATCACAACTTTATCTGTATGAGATCATTCTTTATATCCTCTCCTGTGGCCTTCAAACCTATAACTGATGAGATAAGCACAGATGAGATTCTAACTCCGTCCTACAAAGTAGAAGAAGTCCTCATGCACTCTACTCATGAGCCACTGATATAAGGGCTCATACTTCTTGAAATATGGAAGCTCATATAATTGGTAGACCCCAATTCTCTTCAAAAGCTTCTCTCCTACATCATCATAAACCGACATGTCATCTACCATATGTTTGTTCATCCTAGTAGTGAGCAAGGAATCGAGCTCTTTCTTGTTCTCTGAGGTCCTGTGATTGTATTCACTTACTTTTCTCTTTCTGATAGGTGAATCCCATTCTTGGCCAACGATGACTCCTTCTGGATATTACATTTCCAAAAATCACTTTTGGGTGCCATCTCTTCCTCCTCGACGACCACCTTCTTCTTTCCTTTTTCTCCTACTATAGCTGCCTTCTTGGGTGCCATTTTTACCTTGCAATCGTCTCCTTTTTAACTCTGTAATTTGTGAATCAAACCCTAGCTTGATTCAATCATTCCCTAGGTGGAAACTTTGTGCCCTAACTCCTCTCTATCTCCTTGCTTCACTCAAACCCTTCACCACTAGGGGACGCAAGCTTCTTTTCACACAGATCTATTTGTCACACTTGGTTTCACACCCTTCACACCTTAACTCGATCACTCGGCTCTTCGCACTTAGCTCTTTCCTCAAATACTCTTAGTCGCAATGGTAAAAATGAATCTACATCCCATCCTTATATAATTTTTCAAATTTTGATGCATTTATTGCTCCTTCACCTACCAAATATCCTCTCATTCATTGACCAAATTCATTCATTCTGCATGGTACATCTTCATGCCCCAACTATAACCTTCTAGCGCGCCTTCCTACCCTCTAGTCATAGAATTCTCTTTAGCACGTGCCCTTGCGTCCTGAGTACCTCATCACTGTACCTTCCCTGGTAGTTATCATGGCCTCTACTTACCTCACGTTATACTGTCCTTTCATTCATCTCCATCCTTGGTCACTTTTGAGAAGCAATCTTCTTTTGACTTAAAGCACACCCATAACAGCTTATTCCTTTCACCTTTCAATTCCCACAGTATTTTACTTGGATAACTACAACCACCCCACACTAAAAGTATGTGCAGTCCTCTACGCATAAACATTCTTCACATAGTAATTAGCTTCATGTGCACAAGCCGCTTATTACACAAGAACAACAACTAAATTGACAAAGCATAACGAAAATGAAGGAAATACATAATTAAAAACCTAATCTAAATGGCAATATTTGCCTTATTACAAACACCAAGAAGACTTATTTATAGTAGGGCTTCAACCTACTCCCATTAAAGTAATCGGTAGCCGTGTTCCATCAAGTGCTTCTAACTGGAAAGCACCTAATTTAAGTATGTAAGTGATGACATACGACCCCAACCAATGTACTTTGAGCTTTCCTGGATGGCGCAAGAACTTAGAGTCATAAAGAAGTACCATTTGTCCAATCTCAAACTTCTTATCCCTTATGTTTCTATCATGCCATGCTTTCTACCTGGCTTTTCCTACTTCTTGACTCCAACGTGCTATGGCTCTTCACTCATCCAATTGAATCATTTTCTCAATACGATCTTCTAAATCCTGCTCATCAACTAGACCTCCAGCACATGCAATGTGCAAAGAAGGTAACATAAATTCTATAGGGAGAATGACTTCTACGCCAAACACCAACTGAAATGGTGTGGCTTTGTTCAATCTCTTGTAAGTTGTTCTATATGCCTAAAGAACAATTACACTTTTTGTCATCCCAATCCTTTCTTCCAACATCACAAATTTTTGTCAAAGTCTGCTCAAAATCTTGTTGAAAGCCTTAGCAGTTCCATTTTCTTGAGGATGGTAGGGTGTAGTTTTATGGTGTGCAACCATAAACTCATCTAATAGGATCTTGATTGTCTCATTCAAAAAGTGTGTACCCCTATCACTTGTCAAGCTTAAAGGACATCCATATCTTGTAAGAACATTCTCCCATAGAAACCTAGCTATTGTAGCTGTTGTATAGTCCTTTCGTAGGTGCTGCTTCTACCCACCATGTGAGATAATCTATACAAGTAATGATATAGCATGATCCAATCATGCACACGACTGGTGAAATAGGTCCTACAAAAGTCAATGGCCCATTTCTCAAACAATTCGGCACTAGTAATTGGTCTCAAAGGCATCTCATCTCTTTGTCCCTGGTTTTCCTAGGCGTTGACAATGATCACACACCTTACAATATTCTTTACAATCTTTATACAATGTCTCCCACCATAATCCAAAAAGTAGGATCTTCTGGGGTCACATCACCTGCATAATGGCCTCCTGCAATACCACCATGGGCTTCTTCCATAATATCCTTGTGCTCATGCTCTAATACACAATGACGTAATAATTCATCTCTTCCTAACTTGTAGAGGTCACCACTGATTAACATAAATAGTGTTTGCACGTATAACAAGTTGTTTCTTTTCTAATGCCTTCATTCCTTTTGGTGCCACACTAGTCCGTAGAAAGACATCAATGTCTTCTAATTCTGATGGCACGCGTTGTAACCTATATAATTGTGCATCTGGCATGGTTTCTTCAATTTTCATGCTTCCTCTCCTGAGTTGATTCTAGATAAATGGTCTAGTCCAAAGTTACTTTTCCCTGGCTTCACCACAATTGTGAAGTCAAACTCTTGAAATAGGAGTACCCATCTAGCATATGCACCCTATAAGATGGGCTTGTTTACCAAGTACTTCAATGCCATGTGATCTATATAAAACACAAATGGTGTTGCTAACAAGTACTGTTGAAACTTGTGCAATGCATAGATCATTGACAAAGCTTCACGCTCTGTAGTTGTATAATTTTGTTTAGCAGGAGTCAGCTTCCTACTAGCAAAAAAATTGGATGATCTACAATACCTTCACCAGGTTGAGCTAACACAACACCAATGGCCATTCCGTAGAGGTGTCCACATGCACATGAAATGGTTTATCCCATGAGGGAAAGCACAAAATGGGCGGTAGTAAGTTTCTCCTTTAATATCTCAAACGCACGTTGCTGGTTCTCCCCAATAAAATGTACCTTTCCCCTTCAGTAACTCTTCCAAGGGTGCAACAAATTTGGCATACCCTTTGATGAATTTTCTATAATATCTTGTATGACCTAAAAATCCGTGCACCTCACTTTGACTGGTAGGTGCTTCTAGGCCTAGAATGACTGCAACCTTAGCTGGATCAACCAACAAACCTTCCTTGCAGATTATATGTCCTAACAATATTCCAAAAGGTGTAGCAAATATGCACTTCTTGATGTTCAAAGAGATACTCAATTGTCTGCACCATTCAAACATTAAGCGCAGATTGTCACAATGATCTTTCACAAGCCCATATACTATCCAATCATCTAGATAAACCTATAAGAAGTTGTGAATAAAATCCTTGAATGCCTAAACAACTATCCATGAGAATACAACAGGCACGTTTTTCAATCCAAAAGGCATCACAATATAGGCAAAACTACCCCATTCAGTAGTAAAAGTTTTCTTTTCTTGATCCTCCTGAGCAATCCTAACCTGATGATACCTAGAGAACCCATCTGTGAAGGAATATATCTCGCCCTATAACTCTTCTAGTGTTTCCTCAGTAAATGGCATAGGGAATGGATCTGTTACACATGTAGGATTCAACTCCCTGTATTCCACACATATTCTAATTCATCCATCCTTCTTGATACTGATCACCATTGGACTAACCCATTTTGACTCATCAAGGGGCTTGATAATTCCAGATTTCAACATTTTCTCAAATTTCTTCTTTTACCTTTTCATGAAAATTAGGATTCATTCTATAAGGCCTCTTTCTAATGGGCGTGCACCATCCTTAAGCTTTATCTTCATTTCCCCAAGTGATTCATGCACCCTTAAGTTCATGATACCCTCGAGGGAATAAGTCCTGATAATCCTTGAGTAACTCAATGATCTTTTCCACCTCCGAGTCTGACCAATAGTCTCCAATGATGGCCTCCTTAGGCTCATCCTCCGAACCTATATTCACCTTCTTTGTCTTCATGGGTTCGTGATAGGTGCATGTATCCTTGTCTGCACTGTCCAAGACCTTGCACACCCTTTGTGAATGTTCAATATCCAGTTCTCAACTTCCTCATCATCCATGATGTAAACCATCTTTCCCTTCTCTTTCTCAAGGCAAGCGCGTTCAAGTAGTATGGAGTCCATTTCTTCTTCCCTTTCAAAATGTGCTCTGGAATCTATGCCTCACCAAATAATTCCTGAATATGCTCTTCTACTTTTGCACTATCTCCCATAGTTAAGCACTTGACAAATTTTAATGCCTCTTCTATTGGAGGTTGGGAAGAAAAGTAGTCAAAGGTCTGGATCATTCATGCAGTAAAATTTTGCCATTTTCCAGTCTCTCGATGTAGTTATGCACATATACATACTACGCACGTGCGCATCCTTATAGAGTAGAGTACAATCTATGCACCCAAAGTGAAGGTGGTAATGCTTCATGTCCCATTTGTCCAGAGTCTCTCACACTATGTTGAATGTGATGCTAAACAGGTTGATCACCATGATAAGTGCAGATCTGCGTAGGTGCATTGTTCCTTACAAACCTAATAGATAAGGTGACTCCAATATCTTTCCATTCTATAAGATTATCTATGTGGACTACCCACCAATGTGCTGTTGTCCCGCAAGGTATATACTAACATATCTCTTCTCTTAATTTGATTTGTCCACTTTGTGTTTCCATGGCTTTCAAAAATACAGAAGATCTTCTGCCCCTTTTACTATACCAAGGTACTGCGGTACCTATCCATCAAACAGAAAAGTCCATTCTTGCATGCACGCAACCACACTTTTACCTCACGCCCTACTAGTTCATATGTACCATGAGCCCAATTGTCACAAGCAATACTCGTAGTATCACTAATAGAATGAGAATCTTCCCATTGTAGGATGCCTTCCTTTGATGGCTCATTGACCTCTGGGTCCTGAATAACGTGTACATATAGATTCTGTTTAAGTCCTCCTCACTTAGAGGCTCAACATATGGTGTAGACTTCCCATCTGTCAAAGGTATCACAACCCTTTCCTCCTTGTTCTCAAAGCTGATATACCCCTTATTGAATCTCAAGTCAACATTATTCATAACACCAAGGGGTCCAAGCAAGGATGGAAAACTATCTTCTTCTGCAAGTGCTAATACCTCAAAATCCCCAGTGAACTTGGCCCCTTGTATGGTTATAGATGCATCCTTCAAAACTCCTATGGGAGTGGCCTTAGTCTTGTTTTCCATAAACAACACATTAGATGATGGCTATAATGGAGGCCTCCCCATTTGTACCCATGCATCTAATGTAAGCACATTTACTTCCATGCATGTATCAATCAAAATATTTCTCAACAACCATCCATCTACAACAACATTCAGAGTAATTTCCTTGTCATAGTCAATGCTATTAGGGGGAAGATTTATGCAGGATCTACCGTCTGGTCTCAATACTTACGCGTGTGGAGTGTTCCCTTTTAACCAACTTCCTAATAGTGGAATGATGTTCTCCGGCACAACATTTTACATACTTCTCTTAGATCATCGATATCAATTTGGACTATCTCTGATGCTTTTTTTTGCTCTTTTAAGAACTATATCTCACCCTGAAGATTCCTTATCACTTCCATGGTATCCTGGTAAACTTCCTTCTGATGAGCAGGATCTGGGTACCTTGCATGCAAAACCTCCTCCTTGGTGATCGTAGGCTTCTGGTGCAATGCCTCTCTTGCACACGCCACTTCAGCTCGTGTAGTAATCTTCACTGTTAATGCCTCAGGTCTTGTGTTATCTTGGGCATCCACTTGATCTTCTACCACATGCTGGATTCTAACCATCCCGACGCCTTTGTTTTCTTACTTATGCTGCTTACTCAGATGCTCATATAAGTTCGGGAACTCTTCATAGCTATGGTTCTTTCTACAGTAAAAAGAACATGCAATATTCTGAGGACATTTGTGCCTATAGTGGTCAGGAGATCCACATGTATAACATGTTCCATGAGGGAACTCACCTCTTCCTCCACCACGGCCTCATCCTCCATATCCACCACGATATCCACGTCCCCTTCCATGACCTCCTTCAAAATGCCCCTCATTCCTGTCATAGCGCGTTTGATTATGATCCCGATCCTAGTGCTCATTTTTACCCTTAGAATTATCTCATTACACTTGTCATACACCCCAATGTCTATAGCATCCTGGATCTGACCAATCAACCAAAATCTTCAATATCATGGGTCGTGGACCGGAAAATTTTACAAAAACAGGATACATTCTTCCTTATCATGCATCAGTAACAAAGGACAATGACTAGCATCATGATTCAAATGATAGATCTCACAATCCAATAGTAATAAGCGTATAAATCTGTGAGGGAAACTATCCTTGGTGTGACCTTCCACTTCACAATTTGTACACCAAATTCTGAGCACGTTTCATGGGCTGAATTTGCTTGATAGCTTCTAATCGCTTTTTTCCATAGCTGCAATTTGTGCCTCTAAGAATGGACTAACGCCAGTGTCAATGCTCCCAACTACCTCAACACACAAAAGTTGCTTCCAGTGCTTCATGTGGATCAATGTATGTCTTATGTGACAATGCTCTTCTGAATGGTGTAATCAATCCACCAACGAACCATTGTGCATGCTTGGTTGGTGTGAATATCATAAGATAACTTAGATAGAAGTGTCTTAAAATGGGCATCATACTCACGTACACTCTTAGTAGTGCCTTGCTTGATATCCTTGAGCGCACTTATACTCTTCTACTCAAACTCAGGGATATGGAACTCTTTCAAGAAAGCATCCTTCAATGCTGCATAATCCACACAAGTTTGATCAGGGTCAAACTTCCTATACTAGCTATGTGCATGTCCCTGTAATGTAGTAGTGAATTGACTTGCCTTTTGCACTCAAAAAGCCGTGATCCCTTTCAAATGCCACAATATTTCACACATGTACACATGCTCGAAGCATCCTCTATACCTCTATACTCCAGGAGATGAAGAGACATCTCCATATAGATATTCTGTGGTTGCTGCGGACCTTGACCACCTGATCCAAAACCTCATGTGTTTCCCTTCCCTCTAGAACCACTAGATCCATTGTAAACTAGAACCACCTATACCTCCTGATCCTCCACCTGTAGCTAGAATAGGACTTGTAGATGTACTCCCTTGTGCTCTGACAATAGTACTATACTAACCCCTATAGTTTGTGAGGTAGTTCCACTTCTAGAGGTGAATCCAACATTCTGCGTGCTCATGTTCTGTGTGGATGATGCACCTAAGAATGTTCCTCTAAATATCATTGAAGCCATCTATCCTGCCATTGATGTACTTGCTCCCTGACTTACTCCTGCTCTCCTACTTCCTAAGTTAGCTTGTTGGTTACTTATCGTACTAGATACTAGAAAACCAAGCGCAAGGGCTAGGTCACCAGGTGGATTAAGATGCGCGCCCGGCCCAGGTAGTCTTTGACTGGCGCACTTCTGTGTGAGGCCAAGGGGGATCTCTGTCATGCTTTCCAAGATGGGGGAGTTCCTGATGCTCTAGCTCCACGTCTTCTACGTGAGCTTCAAATCCTTCACGAGCCATCTCTCTCCTCAACGCCATACTTTCTGCAACAAAACACTTGCTTCTCTATCTCCATCTCATGCGCCTCATTATACTTAAGCCACCTTTCCTCTCTCTCCTTTCTACCACTAGGTTTGCCATCTTTCACTAAACCTGTTCCTCCCTCCTCGTATGGTGAAGTTTAGTTAGCATCGCTTTACTCTCCAGTTCAAAGTTACCATCAAGATTTTGATAAAAAATACCTTGAATTCAATACCTTCGGAATTCAAAGAATACGTTGAAATTGAATATTCCAGAATATAATGGTAGCGCACCAGTCCACGATCCAGATCAGATCAACATCATAAAGGGCCTGAAATTCTTCCTGTGTCTAGACAAGTGTGTGATACCTCCAATTCCGCTTAGATGCATAAGCAATCAGCCACTCGTATAATTCTACTGGAAAGATGGTGAAAAAGCTCATATAAGCTATCATATAGATTCTATTCTACCCAAGTGCGTGCGTTAAACTTAGATCCACTATTGAACCATCATGCATATTCTTCCTCTAGATCGTATCCACTCCTCAATACTTGCTAGAGTTAACCGGTATGTCTTCATCATGAACCATCCTGAAAACAACTGAAAAAGAGGTCTCGGCAACGAACCAATGATGCAGCCTAGAATTTACCAGATAACACCCTAGATGCACTGACACATCACTCAGCCTAGACTGAGCGCTCACCCGAAGCGCACAAAGGTATCAGGTCCCTCTTTAGGGTTGTTGTAGCAGGATGTTAATGTGATGAAGGAAGAAACATATAGATCCATAATTAATCCATCATTCTACAATGCATGCCATATTCAGATTTATGAAAGAACAAGTTTAAACAATAATCATGATTGAATCAAGAACATGCACTACTCAATTACACACAGGAATGACACTTAGATTCGACCAATATCTTCCATCTATTAATAAACACATAAGCTCCTTACAATAATGGTAAATCTATACCGATGCGCACATGGATTTGATACAATAATCCAATCATATGCACATATCTCTATATCTCCATACATCCATCTCTCTACTACACTCTTTATATATTATACTATGTGATTCACATCATATATATATATATAGGTGGGGACTTGCCCTTCACCGCTTATCTATTCCAAAAATAGGCCGCATGCTATTAATAGCCACGCGCCGTTTATAGGCATAGCCACACATGCAAGTGTGCTATCTATAGACCTCTTATAGTTAACTGAAGTGACAATCCTATTCTTAGCTCATCTCCATGTAAAACGCTTCGATCTGATCCTCCAAAGATAGACAATGTGTGGCGCGCATGTCTCTGCATCGTTGGTGTGTTCTCGCACGCCATCTTCTAAAAATAGGTCTTCATGCTCAAAATCGGCTAAGTCCTAAAAGCTGAACTTGCCCTCCACGCGCGGGTTCTTCCTGTCCCTCCACGCCCTTGATCCTGGCCTTCTCTCCCGTGCGGACTTCTTGTGTGATCTCTAACAAGTATTCTCTAATCAACATGGATCATATCATATTTGGTGCTGAACACCTTGTGCCAACGTATTATCGCATCCTACATTCATAGGCCCCTAAAGACCTAATCATAGCCCCTACCTCAAAATATAGGCTCCATAAGGCCCTGGCCTTAACCTTCCCAAACTTTCAAATGCTATAGTGGCATATAGTTGCATGCTCACCCCTCTGCTCCACTAACACTTATTCTTGCCCCCTTCCCTCGGCTTCTTCGCATTGTTTTCTTTGCCTCGGTCATGTTCTTTCCATATAACCCTGTACCATAAATGCCCGATCCATAAAATCTCCCATCCCAGATGACAAAGCCACAACAATTTTCTCGTTTACCTCCTATGTTTCCATCATAAAACCACCCACTATATAGATTGTCCGCTACTTAAAATCCTTTTATACGGTTCATTTTCACATTGATTCTCCTTTTTGCTTTAACCACCCTCGCACTTCTCCACCCTCTAACCCCTTCTTCTTCACCCATCTTCCTCTCCCATTGTTTCTCTCCCTCCAATATGAATCCTCTAAAAGATCCCCTTCAATATTCCATTGTACATTTCACGTATGATTGCTAGTTTTAGTTTTTCGTTTGGAAAAGGCAAGAACATTCATCAAAACATGGTCGAAAGTAGTATTAAGTTCCCAATAATTCATGTATGTTGGCATTGGACACAAAATTCTAACAACCCGCCTCTAATGAGGAACCCTACATACAAGGTCCACATCTTTGTGATTTTTAAAAGATCACTTAAAGAATGCGACTTAATGAATATCATTTATATATAATATATAACTATTGTGTTGGTTCTTCAAAATATTATTTCCAACCTATAAATAAAAGTGAAAACATGCATGAACAAGAATGAATTTTTGACCAACAATCAAAGTAGAAAATTAGAGAATTTGTTGTGTTGTGCACGCAGAGGAAAAATCATGTCCTCATCATCCAACTTATCCTCTTCGTTAAGAGACGATAAGACGCCAAAAAATCGGAGGAAAGACATAGAGCTACCAACCCCTCTACCACTAAAACTTCCGGACCCTCCATTGTAAAATACAACCAACATGTTAGGTAACAATTCTAAGCAAACCTAATATCCACTTGCAAGTACAACATTAAAGCATCGAAGCAATACCACAAGTAACCATGGTTAAAAACAAAAATAAAAATGATTCACTAACGTCATAGCCAAAAGCCATGTCAAACCTTTCTTGTATAAATACAAAGATTTGGGTAAAAAAGTATGCGAGGGTGACTTTAAGAGTCACGGGGTGTGTGGCATCTTTGGATCCCCTAATGCAACTGTAACTACCCACCTCACAAAATAGGGCCAGAGATGGGAAACCAATGACACAATGATGTCAATAAACCTTTTGCTTATCGCTTTAGGAAACTCGTTTTTAAATGTTTAGAGTTTCATGCAACTTGCTCATATACTTAATTGAACTAATAATCGTAGGATTCTTCATGCCATAACCATCTCAAGTCATGGCCGTGTAGTCGAATCACGTGGATGGCTCAAATATAATTTGTACATCAATGATCCTTTTATACTAGTCATCGAGTCTATGGGAATGGTATCTAGAACAAGGCCATTCTCATTTAGACAATGGGTTTCACATTTCCAAACTTTTATAAAATTATTTAATAATTAAAAAAATCCTTTCTTGATGCATTTTTAAAGTTTGTTCGAAATAATTAAAATCATTTTATGTATTAGTTTATTACTACATCGAGAAGCATTCTACAATAATAGGAAATTGTAATAGAGTGCATTGTTCAATTTTATTCTTGACATTCATTTACATTTGATAGTTCATTTATAAATTTTATTTCTATTAAATTGTCACTTAAATAATTTTTTTATTTTATTTTTGAGAAGTCAATAAGAAAATAGGAATATTTATCCTCAAAATTAATATCTCACACCTATTTTAGAAAGCTATATATGCTATATAGTTTCCAAAAAAACAACCAAAAATGTAACTAATGAAATTTCATTTTAAAATGCAGTAATTTTAATACTTTCTTTTACAAAATTAGGCAGGTGAGGGAAAAAAAAAACTTGAGCAGCTTCCATTTATAAGATTAACCAGTGGAAATTCCATGGATTCCAACTGCCTCTCGACGCTTCACAATGAATCACCGACAAGAGGCAGACGGGAATAAACCCAAACGAAAACCTAGAATGACCGTCATAAATTCCTGAAATTGTTTGTTGAGAAAGCCCTCACCGAATTCAACTGTCTGTGACAACATCACTTCTTGGGAAAATAGCTCAGCAGCTGCAGGGCTATCGGGTTGCCTTCAGCGGCACCTGCAGAATCACCATAACTAAATCAGAGCGCATATCATACCGACCCTCTCGTCGAAATGTGTGGTCTGAAACACAGACGAATTAATGGATGGAAATCAACTTTTTAATTTCTGTGACAAAGGATTCCAAGTTTTTCCAAGAAGATCCACTGCCATTCTCGCTGCCCTGCTCAACTCCTCTGCTCTCTTGCTTTCCTCCGCTTCTGCTGGAAGCAGTGTCTTCACTGCTCTGTTTTAGTCATCACTGGCTTCGCATAATCTGACCCGTATTTTGAGATAATCAAGCATCAACAGGGCATTGCTGTACTGATATGCATCCATTGGCGATGCTGTTGAGACAAGAATTCCATCCATAGTGGGTACTCATTATCAATTGTTCAATAAAGAGAAAGAACCTCTTATTCATTTTCATTTCAGACAAGCACATTGCATTGCAGTCGTGTATTGAGTAGTCGCTGGAAGAGCCTATCCCTCACGTACGTTCCCATTCCAGTTACCAAAAAGTGAACCTGTGAACGCTCCTGGGGCACCACTCCGCTGCACCATTCACTAGGTGAATTAAAGTCTGTCAGAAATTGACTATGTTAACCTCTGCGAATGTGCGTTAGGGTTAGACTGGTTGGTAATAGCATGTCTAGGATGAGAAGGCTAGTATGCAGTTAGTGTATGTAGCGTGCAGGTAATGTATGTAAAGGGTTGCGTAAGGACTGGTATCATGTATGCTCAAAGGTCACTATCTTAAGTTAAATAAGCAAATTTTGTATTAAACTTTTTGAGTAGACTCCCTCTAGATTATGGATCAAATCCCTAATGAGATGTTCCATAAAGTTTTGTTTCATTTCCTCTTGGCCTTGGTGGGAGGACTTAAGAAATGCCTTTCAAAATAATTCTCTCCATAATGATTATGAATTATTGTCACCTTGTTTTCTTATGGTTGACAAGCTCAATGCTGGTTGATCTTTTCACTCGAGTATTGATATTTGGATCCAAAGGTTTCATATAGTATGGAATGTTAATTTGGAACTTGAGTCACCACTTCACATGGTGTTAGTGCTTACATTGTCAAGCCTCGTTAGCCATTGCCTTATTCGTCTAGGTGTCCCTCAACACAAATGCCAATTTTTGTGGACACTAAAAAAATTCTCATGCATTTGTTTTGCCTTTGGAAAAGGGTCCAAGCAACCTACACTTGGGTCCATGAGTTTTCAAACCTTTTAGACCCCAACGATTTATTTGGCAAAATATTCTCTTAGGAGATTTTCCATTTCTTCTTGGAGAGTACACTCATATTTGACATATTTTCAAAGTGGAAATCATTTCCTTTTGAAAAGGAAGTTGAGTTGTATTTTGTAGCTCTTTTATTGATTATATTTTTAGTGACAATAAAATTATGATTGTTATAAATGTATTCTTGCATATACATGTAGAGCCCAACAAGGTGGCTTTTAGTGTCTTCTATCTTCAAAGCCTCTTATATTGGGGCAATGCTTCCGCATTGTTTGTTGTGCCTTGTCTACTTTGTCATAATCATTCCCATTGCCACTCGCTAATTAGAGTTGAGTGGTGTCCATCGTGTCACTACTATCCCTTGCTTACACATAGTGAGGAGGTTAAGGTTTTTCCCTCCTTGTTCGGAGAGGTGGACTCCTCCCCACTTATATAAGTTTCACTGTTTAGCTCTGGGTATTTTAGTTTCATGAG
Organism: Taxus wallichiana var. yunnanensis; assembly: GCA_018340775.1. Classification (NCBI taxonomy): domain Eukaryota; kingdom Viridiplantae; phylum Streptophyta; class Pinopsida; order Cupressales; family Taxaceae; genus Taxus; species Taxus wallichiana. Next base: position 11,611,600 of record CM031236.1, read on the forward strand.
ATTTTGTTCATGGTCGAGAAGATCTTATAGAAGCATTTAACGTTAACAATTGTGTTAACTATACAAGTTGAGACTATTTCCCAAGGAAAAGACCTTCTAGGGCAAACTAGATAGCAAGGTTTTAGTTTTCTCTTGGTGCCTAGTTTGTTGTCATGTTTTTGTTTAGTCCATGTTCAAATGTCTTTTCAACATTTTTCTTAAGACTTGATGGGGCGTGCTCTCATAATACGAATTCTTTTATGTGAAAAAATTATAATATTTTTTTATAAAATGGTGTAGCTCTACTTCATTTTAAAGGTAAAAGAAGAAAAAGAGATTAAAATAAAGATATAAGTTGATTCACAATTAAATGTTTATTAAGTAAATCTAACTACTATCCAAAAATATTTAATCTTAAACATTAAAAATTAAAATTAAATAGATATAAAGCTCATCAAATAAGAGTTACATGAATGCTTTAAAGCTCATGTGGCTATGTTGAAAAAGAAATATATAGATTACTTATTAAGTAAATCTAAATACTATCCAAATATATTTAATCTTAAACATTAAAAAATTAAAGTAATAATAATAAAAATATTGATAAGCTTATCAAATGAGAGTGACATGAATGCTTTAAAGCTCATGTGGCTATCTCTAAAGCACCACTTTTGAAAATATCTAGAGAAGGCATAATTATTAAACTAAAAAAGCTGCACCAAAAAAAAAAAGATGAGGAAAGGAAAAATCAAGGTTTAGCAGATGCCCTATGTTTTGTGCATGGAATTATGAGGATGGCATACATTACGTCCACGTCTGTGCATGTGACTTTGATTGTTGTGATCCTAATCATGATTGTGTGGGGGTGTTTCACCTTGTTTACTTTCGATTTATGTTTAGTGATTGAAAAATCTTGGATGACTTGAAGGATCTTAGGAGAAAGACCTTCCAATTCATGCAAGACTTTGTCAATATCTGTAGCCAGGCGTTGTGCAAGCGTCCTATTGAAGTCCTCTCTCACAACAACACGAAGGAGGAGGACGTGTTGAGCATCTGAAGCCATTCTATAGGCCGGAACAATCCATCCATACTTTCTCGATGATCAGATATTTCGTACTCGTCATGTTGGCTTTTGTCCTCCAGCAAAAAGCCACCACCAACACACCCACGTCTTTCGATAATATGTTAAAGCACCCTTTACCTATCAGAACTTATGTTAGCACATTGGCATTTAGTCTACAATTCTCCATTATCATCTTGTATCCCCGTGTTTAAAAAACATGAATAAAAATTACATTACATTTATTTAGAGTAGTTCAATGAATATGATGAAGGTTTTTAAAAATGTACAAACCTCAAAACCTACTCGAATAAGTTGATAATACTCGGCAATAATTTGATTTGCACCTGTCAATTTGTAAACAATAACTTAAACAATTGGGGTCTTCAATTATAATGAGGTAGGTAACTTCAAATGTGTACCAAATCACTAACTGATAATACCTTTGTAGAAGTTGAGAGTAAAGGTGGGTTGATCAGTTCCGAGATAATTGATATAAACCAAATTACCCATCACATACCAGCGTATACAAGTCCATATTTATGGCCACTCACATTTATGCTTCTCACTAGTGCCAACCGGAAATCCCATTCTAAATTTGGATATAAATATGGTGCAATAAAACCGCCACTTGCGGCATCCACATGTACCGGAGTGTCCCACCTGCACGACCACAACTACAAACTCATTATTAACTTGGAAGATATACATGTGATCTCCATTGCTTTCTCCAAACTTTGTTAGAAATACAACAATGGCACCTTTGAAACCATGTATGCAGTCATACGTTATTAAGCTCCCCTACGGATTTGAGATTCACATTTCAATGTTTGATCTATTTTATTTGACAAAAGTTTGATCTATACTTATCCGGGGAGCTTTTGTACATGCAGGTAGCGACTCAATAACTATTTAGATGTGTATGCACATTGGCAATTGGCAATGATATTAAAAATAGTTTGTGCAGATACTTAAACACCATTCACTTCATCGTTTGATATTAAGAACTCGGAGTCGGGAGTCCACGTCATAGATAGATGAGATTCCAAGTTACCTCGAGTGGTATAACAGCTATCACTATTACGTGTCACTCCATCCAAGCATTTATTCTCTTTCAACTAGCCTTCTTATCACTTCAAAAGGTAAAGTGAAGTATTTTATTGTTTTAGTGTGCAATATATTGGGGCAATATACTTGGTTGAGAGAAATGGTATCAGAGCTGGTTCTCTGTAATACAGGGTAAAGGATGTTGTTGTAATGAAAAAGTGTCATTAATAAAATTTGCAAGTTTTCTATATGTGTTTCTATCTTGAAGATCTATTGCGTATTCTTCTTGTTTCATCTGTGAATTAAGTTTATACCTCGTAAGACAGGGAAAGAGGCGAGCCTTCCGTTTGTAAGTCGTCGTGGATGTGCGCAGTTCTAGGTTGAAGGCCGATACCGTAAGCCTGCAGAAGAGTTGCTTGGTAGTACCAGTTATGGAATTTGAAGATCGTGCTAGTCTTTCTAGTGGAGATCTAGATCAAGATCTTGTAAGTTTATCTAAGGTATTTCCCGTTAATTCTACAATTGATGTTCGATCCCAATCGGATCCTTTACTGGCATGGAAGTCACCTAAGATTCCCTACAATCAAGTATATGATAAGTGATTGCATTTCATCTTATTGCTGCCACTACGTTAAAAACTAGAGAGTCTGTCATACAAGTTTCTCAGACGTCTTCCCATGAATATGATATTCCCTTATAGATCCTACTGATATTCAGTCTTTGAAAAAGCAAAAAACTTTTAAGTTTGCACATATAGGTTGTGTTCAAATAGGTATTACTCCCTTGTTTCGTCGAGGTCTTAATGCCTCTGTTTGTGTTGTCTCATGGATTTAAGATTTGATAGTTTCAAAGATTCATTATTAGCTGCTATTCAAACCGGTCTGCATAATGGCCCAATTTCTTTTGAAGTTTATCCAAACTATCCTGTCAGTTTGCAAAAGAAGACTTGCTCAAACAAGTCCTACGCTTACATCTTGCCACTACTGGTCTACATATGAAGCCTGGTGCTTGTCCTCTTGCTATTCATTATAAAGTCATTTATAGGCTTGTCAATACCATGTATCTTGTTGTTAAACATGGTATTTCCAAAGGCAATAGTAGTGGTGAGTCATGCCAGTTTGGAAAGTCAAAAGATTGAACCTGAGCTGATTTCTTGGTCACAAATCAAAGTCCCCAAGGAATGGACTCAAAAAAATTTCTTGATAAAAGTCAGCCCAAGTTGGAAAATGCCACTGCAGTTAATGAATCAAAGTCTAATGTTACTTTGTCATTCAGATCTAAAAGTTCTTTGTCTAATTTGCCCAGATCTAGTTCATTTAGATCTGATAGTTTTTTTTTCTCTTTAGGAGGATCCTCTAGAAAGTCTGTGAAAAGAGCAGACATATATTTGTAGTCATAACAGTCTAGTTCATGACCCAAATACTGATTATTTATGGTGTAAAGACTGTGAACAACTTATTAAGCAGAAATATGTTCCCTCTAATGGTCCAACCATTAGTATGGCCTCTAGAGCATCTCATGTTTCCTCTTCATTTCCATCCCTTGACAATACAAAAGTTTTGTCCTTAGATTTGAGTCCCAAAAAGTTGTGTTTTGGTATCAAAGGTCTGTTGATAGGCATATAGATCCATCTGAGTCCTCTAAAATGCTTAACTGGACCAATAAGGCTGTCAAAAATGTCCATGATAGACTTCAGTCTCAAGAGTCTATCTTAGCTGAAATGGAGAAAACATTGAAAGCCATTGAGTTAAATCAAAAGGAGATGTATCTTACTGCTTTAAAGTTGTTAAATACTAAAATAGATGATGTCAGTACATATGTGAAGAAAGTAGATAAAAATGTTGAGAATACTTCTGCATATGTATCTACATGTCCTGATATACCCAAGGTTGTAACTAGAAATGTTGTAGATATTGTTCACCTTTGATTGATCATACTGTAGATATTAAAAAAGATGTTTCCTCTAAGCTAGGAACAACTCATAAATTTGTCCAGAGTAGCCTGCACCAGTTAAGTGAGTCTACTATTGAAATAGGTCATAAGATAGATTTTGTCCAAGAATCTGTAAGTCCTATACCTGTCATGGTTCCCCAAATAGAGCAAATCTTGGAAAATACCAAGAAACCTGAAGAAATAGAACCTGATTGGTCAAAACAAGTATCCTGGAAGGAAGTTGCAGAACTTTCAGGAACTTCCTCTTAGCACAAAGCTATTTTGTCTCAGCATAGTCCATTATTTCTATCTGAGAAAAAAGATACTGATAAGAGATCAATTGGAATGGTAAAAATTCTCCTTGAAGAAGTAGAGAGCATGTTTCTAGGAGAATCATTTGGTGCATCAGCTGAGCCATTGCATGGTACTGCAAGAACTCAGACATTACAGCCCAATTGGTATAAGCTAGATTGTAATTCCATTGAACAGATAAAAGAAATGATTCATGGAATGATTGGTTGGTCTAATTCTCGGTAACTTTGTACAAAAAGGATCCACATACAATTTTGAGATAATTGCCAATGGTTTTGTTGGTATAGTTAGAGAATGGTGGGATGCTCACCCACATCAAGATGAAATTTTAAATGGAGGATACTCTGCATTGACTGCTGCTCTTATCAAAGAATTCATTGGTACTGTTGATAGTGATAAGCTTAAGAATACTTCTTTATTCTTAAGAGCAAGATTATGTGATATGAGTAGAATTAAAGAGTATCAATGTTATATGCAAAAGTTGTATTATAATTCTGGCAATATTAATGATCCTACAATGAGAATCAGATATATAGAATCTTTTCCCATACTTTTCTACAGAATACAAGAAGGCTATGCATGGAAAGACTCTGATGAATTAAGTCTTGGAGCCATCAATCAGATAATTGATGAAACTAATGCTCGGCTTTGTCAGGAGAAGAAGGATCACAAGGAAGTTGCCAAGGCCCAAAAGGCCTTAGGACATAAGTTCTGCCAGATGATTGATATTGACCCTTTTGGTTGCAAACCCCAACATTCTTCTCCTAAAAAAAAGGTATGTTCATATTGTTCTTCTTTTCAAAAGGGAAGGGTCAGGGTAAATTACAAAAAATACAACAAATTCAAGAAAAGGAATAAAGATTCTTTTGAAAGTAAAAGCCCATACAGAAAATCATACTTCAGAAAAAAGAAGTATATGGGTAAAAGAAATTTTTATTCCTACATGTTTTATCTCAAAGGAAAGCACTATGCAAATGAGTGCCCACAAAAGATACAGATAAAGGAAAAGCCAAAATTAATACTCTTACTTTGCTAAGGGTATTACTGATAAAGAATATTGTTTGGTTAGTGATTCAGATAATTATTCTTCAGATATTTCATATAATTCTTCTAGTGAACAATTTCAAGAAAATATTATGTCAATATTGATTTTGATAGTATTCGATCTTGATTCAGATATAGTTCTTTTCCATCATTTGTAAATATGATTGCAAGCTTTCCTCATCCTATGATGCCTTTATCTTCAGAACTTCTTCTCAAGCAACTACAACTAAGACAAAGTGAGTTTGAAGACTGTCCCCCTTGGGACACTGCAAAAAAATATTTCTGTCACAAAAAGTCAGAGAATTAGAAAGAAAATATTCTCAAGCAATAAGATCTAAGCAAGAATCCAGAGAAAGAAGAAGAAGAAGAAGAAGAAAGAAAAAATGGTATTCTCAGGAAAGATCATCAGTCCCTTCAAGGCCTCCATTTCAAGGACGTGTCCGTTAGAAAAACTCCTTACAGAGGAAGAGGTCATGTGGAGAGGTGGAAGATATTCTCCTCCAAGGAGAAGTTTCCCATTTTATTTCCTGAAGAAAATCAAGAAGAAGAGTTTCAGGTATCTATCCCTACATCCAAGACCGATATTATGATTCCTGATCCTGAAACCATGAAGACATGGAGAAGAAATAGAATAGAGTTTCTCCAGAAGGTTATTGCAAAAGCTACTAATGAATATAAGTGTCTCATTGAAGAAGAGAACAGAGACAAGAAAGAAGCTGAAGGCGAAGAAGACTTTGAAGAAGCCTACCAGCAGATTCTGCATCAAGATGCAGAAGCATCAGTCTCAGTTGAAGAACCCAACACTAGAGGTATGTACAATAAAAGGAGCCCAAAATCCTTTTATTTCAATCACAATTTGCATTCCTAATATCAAGCCATACTCCATAGATGCCATGATTGACACTGGAGCTGATATTAGCTTGCTAAGATCCAAAGCCATACCTCCTGATTGTTGGACTGAGACATATCTTAAAATAAATTTTGATAAAAAAGAAGTCATCTCTAGGTTTACAGCCTATGTTCCTATTAGAATAGAAGGTTATGAAAGAACCTTGCAGTTTTACCAACATGATATGCTATCATATGACTGCCTAATAGGAGTAGATGCCTTACAAGAATGTGGTACTTTCAGCCTTAACAAAGATTTCATATCTTTGTTTAATCCAGATGTTCAAATCCCTAGAAAGTACTCATTTAAGACTATCATTCCTTTACCAGAGTCCAAAAAAGAATCCAACCATGAATGGATTCATAAATCAATAGCTCTATGTAAAAGTAATATAGATGATATTATAACAAAGATTAAAAAGATCTTTGTTCTGATAATCCTCATGCTTTCATAGCTAGAAGAAAGCATGTCTGTTCACTTGATCTGCAGCTTGTAAAAGATGACAAAGGGAATGAAGTCGTTCCTAAGTTCAAAGCTCATCACAGAGGAATGATTCCCTCTGAAAGAAAGGAATGTCAAGAAGAGATCAAGAAGCTACTTCAAGGAGGATTTATAAAAGAATCTAACTCTCCCTGGGCTTGTGCTGCATTTTATGTCAATAAAAGAAGTGAGCAGATTAGATCAAAAGAAAAGGCTTGTAGTTGATTATAAGCCTCTAAATAAGTTTGTCACAATGCTTCAACATCCAATCCTGCCAAAGATGATCTATTAGCAAGAATCAAAGGTTCTAAAGTTTATAGTAAATTTGATTTGAAAAGTGGTTTTTGGCAGATCTTTCTAAAGCCTGAAGACACATTCAAGACTAGCATTTGTTGTACCAGGAGGACAATATGAATGGAAAGTTCTTCCTTTTGGTTTGAAGACTGCACCATCCATCTTCCAGAAGAAAATGGATTCAATATTTGGTGAGTTATCTGAATTCCTATTAGTATATATTGATGATATACTAATCTTTTCTAAGTCACCAAAAGAGCATATAGATCACCTTGAAAAGTTTTATGAGACAGTCTATCAAAATGGTTTATGCTTGTCTCCCACTAAAATGGAAATTTTCAAGGATGAAATGAATTTTTGGGTATAAAGATCAAAGATGGATCTATAGAAATGCAAAGTCATATTGTGTCCAAAATTCAAGAATTCCCAGACAGATTACAGAGAAAGAACAATTGCAAAGATTTCTTGGGATGTGTAAACTATGTTGCAGGTTTTTATAAAGATATAGCTGCTGAAATTCTTCTCAATAAAAGATTGAAGAAGAATGCTCCTTCCTGGTCTGAAGAAATGACTCAAGATTAAAAGAATAAAGAAACAAGTTTTGAACCTTCCTGCTATGTCCTTGCCTGGTCAAGGATTGAAGATAATTGAAACAGATGCTAGTGAGCATTATTGGGGAGCTGTTCTGAAAGAAAAGATAGACAACAGTAAAGAAAAGGTTTGCAGGTATGCATCTGGTTCATTTCAAGGTTCTGAATTAAAATATCATTCTACTCATAAGGAGATTCTAGCTGCTAAGAAAGCTATCAAAGCTTTCTTGTTTTTTATTCAGAATGAACATTTCATTCTTAGATCAGATTTGAAAGATTTTAAGGCTAGAATGAATAATGGTGATCCTGCCAATAAGACTGCATTTAATAGATTGCAGCGATGGGGTATGTGGTTCGATAATTTCAGCTTTGAAATCGAACACATCAAAGGAAAAGAAAATTCTCTTGCTGACTTTGCCAGCAGAGAACTGAATCAATCCAGAAAGTGAATATTACTCAGGTGTCACATGAATTTGTTGAATGTATCTTGGAATACTGCTACTTGTCAGAATTATCTGGAATCACGCAAAAGAAATGATAATGAGATGTCTTATGAAGCTCAACATCTACTTCTCTCTCGGGAATTATTTCAGTTTCTCCCTATCAAACTACAGAGGTAGCATGCAGATTTGTTGATCCAGAAATTCCAACAACAGAATTCCACTCCAGACAAGATCCAATGGTATTATGCACTTTAAATTGGTAATGGAGACATTTCAGATATGTTGAGCCACCTGCTGATGATATTCTGTTGAAGGTGACGACTAAGACAACTGGTCCCTAGACCTAACACTCTCTGGAGATTTGAATTTTCTAGACTCTGGCTTGAAGGACATCCTCAGGGAATGATGCATGGAACCGGCCCAGTACTCCTGGAGATAGGCAGTATATAGCAAATCATTTTAAGTATTTTCTCTCTAAATTTCTGCCTACAAAAATTTCTAACAGTCCATTGTTAAACATAGATCCTGACACTGTTAGAAATATTTTGATAAATTGTAAAATTCCTTGGTATGTAAAAGTTTGCTATTATGTAAGGACTAATCCTGAATAGGGACATCATGCGAATCCCAATGGACAACTTTGGAGAAAGATCATCCTCCATCATACAATGAATGTGCATCCTCCTGCACACCTGGTCACTTCCTAAGGATTCCTGACCACTATCTTTTCCCAACAAGAAGATATCTCAATCGAGATACTGATGGAACAACATCCATATCCAGACTATGGTATGAAAGGAATACTCGTGATATCTACTTTGCGGAAAGACAAGAGTGGGAAGAATCTTCCAGCTCATCTGATGATGACAATGGTCCCAGTGTCCTATATAGTCCGTAAAAGCTATGATGACAGGCTTGTTGTCATCTTTAAATAAAGCTAGATATGATTCTGCTTTAGGTCATGTCGAAAGCATGGTGGACCTCCCCACTATCTAAAGGCGTTATAATGAGTGGCGTGTACTCATGTGTCTTTTCCTACTTTTCTTTAGTGGGAATCTTTTGGTCACCTAGGTTACCGGTTTCTGTCTTTAGGTTGCCCTTTGATCCGGTGAAAAGCCTCTCACATTCCTATAAATAGGCATGTTGAGACTCATTCACTACATCAAGATTTGGGGTCTCGAATAGAGCATAGAGTCTTGAGTTCAAAGTCTGTAAGTAAAGTTGTTTGTTTAGAGTTTCTTTAGAAGTGAAGTGTTTTATTGTTTTATTGTGTAATATATTGGGGCAATATATGTGGTTAAGAGAAATGGTATCGAGTGGTTCTCTCGTAATACAAAGTAAAGGATCTTGTTGTAATGAAAAAGTGTCATTAATAAAATTTGCAAGTTTTCTATTTGAGTTTTTGTCTTGAAGATCTATTGCGTATTCTTCTTATTTCATCTGTGAATCAAGTTTATACCTCGTAAGATAGGCAAAGAGGTGAGCCTCCCATTTGTAAGTCGCCGTGGATGTGCACAGTTTTAGGTTGAAGGCCGATACCGTAAGCCCTGCTAGAAGAGTTGCTTGGTAGTACCAGTTATGGAATTTGAAGATCGTGCTAGTCTTTCTGGTGGAGATCTAGATCAAGATCTTGTAAGTTTATCTGACGTATTTCCTGTTAATTCTACAATTGATGTTCAGCCAGAATCAGATCCTTTACCGGCATGGAAATTGCCTAAGATCCCCTACAATCAAGTATATGATAAGTTGACTGCATTTCATCTTATTGCTGCTACTACGTTAAAAACTAGAGAGTCTCACACAAGTTTCTCAGACGTCCTCCCATGAATATGATATTCCCTTATAGATCCTACTAATATCAAGTCTTTGAAAAAGCAAAAAACTTTTAAGTTTGCACATATAGGTTGTGTCCAAATAGGTATTACTCCTTGTTCCGTCGAGGTCTTAATGCCTCTGTCTTGTGTTGTCTTATGGATTTAAGATTTGATAGTTTTAAAGATTCATTGTTAGCTGCTATTCAAACCAATCTGCATAATGGCCCAATTTATTTTGAAGTTTATCCAAACTATCCTGTTAGTTTGCAAAAAGAAGACTTGCTCAAACAAGTCCTACGTTTACATCTTGCCACTACTGGTCTACATATGAAGCCTGGTGCTTGTCCTCTTGCTATTCATTATAAAATCATTTATAGGCTTGTCAATACCATGTCTCCCAGTTGTTAAACATGGTATTTCCAAAGGCAGTAGCATGGTGAGTCATGCCAGTTTGGAAAGTCAAAAGATTGAACCTGAGCTGATTTCTTGGTCACAAATCAAAGTCCCCAAGGAATGGACTCTGTCAAAGAAATTTCTTGATAAAAGTCAGCCCAAGTTGGAAAATGCCACAACAGTTAATGAATCAAAGTCTAATGTTACTTTGTCATTTAGATCTAAAAGTTCTTTGTCTGATTTGCCTAGATCTACTTCATCTAGATCTGATAGTTCTGTTTTCTCTTTAGGAGAATCCTCTAGAAAGTTTGTAAAAGAGCAGACGTATATTTGTAGTCATAACAATCTTGTACATGACCCAAATACTGGTTATTTATGGTGCAAAGACTGTGAACAACTAATTAAGCAAAAATATGTTCCTTCTAATGGTCCAACCATTAGTATGGCCTCTAGAGCATCTCATGTTTCCTCTTCATTTCTGTCCCTTGACAGTACATAAGTCTTGTCCTCAGACGAGTCCCAAAAAGCTGTGTTTTGGTATCAAAGGTCTGTTGACAAGCATATAGATCCATCTGAGTCCTCTAAAATGCTTAACTGGACCAATAAGGTTGTCAAAAATGTCCATGATAGACTTCAGTCTCAAGAGTCTATCTTAGCAGAAATGGAGAAAACATTGAAAGCCATTGAGTTAAATAAAAAAGGAGATGTATCTGCTGCTTTAAAGTTGTTAAATACTAAAATTGATGATGTCAGTACACATGTCAAGAAAATAGATAAAAATGTTGAGAATACTTCGCATTTTGGACAATTTTATATTGTTTTTATGTTTTTAAACAATTTGATATATATATTTTTAAAGTATTGTGAGACATTTTTGAATTTTTTTGTATAGTACAACTCGGTAAAAAGGTACACTGCTTGAAAGCAAATACAAATAATTAAAAGCATTCCATTCCATTGGCAGAAATGTAGATGATAAAATGATAGGGTGTTTCACTCCGCTCGTGGCTCCACTGCACAACTGGGAAGATGCAGGGGCTCATCACCGAGAGCCAAGAAAGACGTGAAAATCTAATGAATAGTGATATGAAAGTTGAAGATAATGGATGTGACGACACAAGATGTAACAATGATCCATATGAGAAAAATGTAACTCATCTCCAGTCAAGATTATTTGACCGATTACAAGATGATTCTAATTTATAGGTTTTGACTCGACTTAGATCCATTGATGGCCTACTGATTAGAAAAATCCAATTGAAGGAATTGGTGTCTCTCTATAACATGAGTAAATTGAATTACTTCTTGGGATGTTTTTGATTAAGCACTTTGATTTAAATTTCATAAAGGATTTATTAGTTAATTATTTTTATTTTTATGAAGGACCCCTACATGTTGCCCCATGCCATCAGTAAAAGGCAAGGGCTCAACACCAAAGACAAAATGTAGATGAGTAAGGGCTTTCTCCGTTCCTAGTCTCATCTGACCCAAATGAAGTATGTATGGTCTTATCACCGAAGACTGTGAAGGACGAAAGGTGTATTGATTTTATAATTTATTGTATTTTTAGATTGATTTAATTTGCTTTGTATGTTGATAGTGTGCTTATTGGGAAGGAACATCCTTCCCCAGTCTTAGCCTCGTGCGACTAGTAAGACGTCTTTGGAGTTCAACACCGTAGATTGAGATGGGCGATCAAAAAGGACCGGGTAAAGAATTTTAGTGTTTTTAGTTAAAGAGAGAGATTATTTGAAAGGAGGAGTTTCCATCAGTAAGCTTCGAGACAAAACCGTAGGTAAAAAGATCTGAAATGATAAGAACCATAACAAAGACGAGACACATAATGCCCAAGAGGAACAAGGTTAACATGTGTCATAATAGGTGAAGAAGGTGAGTATATGATAATGGTATGATTAAGGTATCTTCCAATAGATGGAATGCCTAACATTATTTGTACACACTTTGTCGTTTCGATTGGCAAACAATGCTCTAATACAAAGTTTTATTCTCTTTTTGTGATTTTTGAGTTTTTTGAATTTTGGAGGATGAAGGTTTGAAATGGACTTATCAAGAAAGAGGTCCATGTTTATTGAATTTGAATGGTCTTGAGATACAAGACTTGTGTAGATGAAATGCAAGTCAAGAGGGAGAATCAAAATATTTGATAAGTCTTGAAATACGAGACTTGGACGGACATGAGCCAAGTCAAAGGAGTGAAACCAAAGTTTTGATAAGTCCTGTAATATGAGACTTGGGTGGATAAGAGCCAAGTCAAAAGATTGAATCAAATAATTCGATGGGTCCTAAAGTACTAGACTTGGGAAGACATGTTCCAAGTCAAAGTATGTGTGATTAGATGAGTTTTGATGAGATCGAAATACATATGTGATGTTAGAAGAAGATTTTCAATGCGGGAAGATGTTGAGATACATATTCACATGTGAGCAAAAGAGCATGAGGAAAGAAGGATAGATCTCTAGATGTATACTCAAGGTTCCTTGTAATCTGTAGTGAGGAGACGTTCAATGTTACTCCTTCTAGGTCATAAGTTAGTTGATTGGAAAAAATATTTGCAATTAAAGCTTGAAACGGTTGAATAAGGATATTCCTGGGTATACGTACCTCAAAGAATGTGTGCATGTAGATATCTTGACAAGTAGGAATCATCGTTGATGAGATTCCTACATGATGGATCATGTGAGGTATAATGGATGCGAAGGTTGTGTTGAAGCAAGTGTCCAAGCTTCTTGTTGTTGTGGTTTGACAACAAGACTAGAGATGTTAGGCGTAGGAGCTGGAATAGAAAGAATAAAATGAAGCTCAATGGTGTTTGACGATGGACCCTCTTCTGTCATGTCAAGGGTTGAAAGAGAGTCTTGAAGAAAATTCAAGTTCTTGTTAGGTGTTAGAATATTGTTTTCCAAAACAGGTTCAATGTCTGTTTGGACTAAAGGAAGAAAATTTGTAGAAGAAATAGATTGGTTGGAAGGGAGAGATAATTGAATTTCGTCGTGATCTCATTGAATGTTAGTATGTACAGAAGTGGGGACAACAGTCAAATATTTAGTAGAAGTGGAAATTGACGTGTCATTGGTTATGAGAGCTTCATTGTCAAGCTCTACAAAGATCTCTTTGTCGTCGATTAAGTCTTGGACATAGTTCTTAAAATGTACACATTTATCGGTTGAGTGGCCATCAATGTGATGAAAATCATAATATGCATGAGGTTTGTACCAATATGGCTTAGGTTCTCCTTCAATCCAAGGTCTTGTAAGGGGATATTTTATCATCCTAGCCACTTTGAGTTGATGAAAGACACTAGAGAGACTTTTACCAAGGGTGTAAACTTACGTTTAACTTTGCATGGCGTAGTGTCTTGGCTAGGTTGTATGATTGGATTTTTGATTGATTGGTCATGTATGTTGGGCATATTGCGATTATCTATGACACCAACAGTGATGACATTGCGGTTGTAGTTGATGTACCAAGATTCATCGTGAGAAGTTCTAGTATGGTGATTATTGCGAGTGAGGTTGAAAGAAAAATGTTTGACAAACTTCTCTGATAGGCTCGAAAAGGTGGTAATAGATCCCTTTAAAAGGTGTAAGAACCAATCCAAAGCTTTTCCTCCTAGAATTCTAGGAAAAAGGCACAAGAGAAAGCTATCGTTATATGCCACTTCATGGCATGCTATGGAAAATTCTTTGATATGTTGTCTTGGATCAGTTTTGCCCTTGTATTTTTTGAATTTTGGCGTCTCAAAAGACTATGGGAAGGTTATGTGTAAGATGTCCATATTTAAAGGGTATGGACACAATTCATCAAAATTGAATTGCTTGCGGTGTTTTTATATACCTGCAATGATGGTGTCTTTCATCATTTACCATTCTTGGGCAAAGGATGAATTGTATAAATCCACCATTATAATGAGAAATGAGGTAGAGTGAAGAAAGGTACGATGAATAACACAACCCTTAGAAAAGTGAATGCTAAGATGGAAGCGATGAAAATGTTTGAAAAGCTTGACCCTTAGCAAAGTGAATGCGACGATGGAAGAGAGGTGTGCGAATAATTTTGGTAGTAACTTGTCCCTTAACAAAGTGAATGCTAAGATGGGCAAGATGTTTGGAAGATATGAATAACGTAACCCTTAACAAAGTGAATTTCAAGATGGAAGCATGCGAAAGTGATTGAAAAACTCGACCCTTGATAAAGTGAATGCCAAGATGGAAGAGAGGGAAGAAGATGGAAAAAGTTTGACCCGTAGAAAAATAAGTGCTAAGAGGGAAGAAGCAAAAAAAAAGTTAGTCAAGTGCTCGTCTCTTAACAAAATGATAGTAAAGAGAAAAAGGGACGACAAGAAGTTAGATGTGCTCTATTTCGTAACAAAAATGAGTGTTAAAGGAAAAGAGACTTAACAAGGTGAATGTGATCAACTCGTAATCAAAATGAATGATAAGAGTGATGAAGAAATGTAAAAGGTTAACTCCTAACACGGTAAGTGTTAAGATAAACGACAAAGGGGGGAAAAGTGAAATGTGCTTGACACTTAACAAAATGAATGTCAAGGGAGACAAGACTTAACAAGATGAAGGCAATCAAATCCTAACAAAATGTGTGAGAAGAGTGATGAAAAGAGGGGACTTCACAACACCTAACAAAAATGAGTGATGTTAAGGTGGAAGATGGATTGAAGTGTTAGTTTAGATGATTCTTAACAAAGTGAGTGTTAAGAAATATGAAGAGGTTTGAAAGGACTTTACGATCCTTTACAAAAGTGAACGTAAAGAGGGGAGAGACGAAAGGTGAGCGTGCTCAACTTGTGACAATTGTGAGTGCGACAAGAGGAGACCTTTAACACAATGAAATATGCTCAACTCTTAACAAAAATATGTTAAGTGAAGAGACTTAGGAAAGAAAACATATATAGTTTAACAATGATGTTGTCAAACTAAAGGATGCTTTAGAGGGAATGAGGAGAAAATGTGATGAAATTGAGTTGTGAAAAAATGAAACACAACACCGCTAAGATGCAGTGGTAAGATGAAAGTGTTGTAGAGAGGACGTGGATATCCACAACTCAAGACTTGATGTCGAAAAGAAGATGAAAACTTAAAATTTGGGAAGGTTATCCAAATGTTTAAGTGTTGAATGGAATGGGAGATGAACTCAAAAGGAGGTGAATATAAAAGATAGAAGAATTTGATAATCACGAAAGGGGAAGAATCAAATAAGTGAATGAGAACTCCAAATGAATGAAAGAAGATCAAATGGAGAAGGCAATGAGGATGAAAAGATTGAAATAATGAAAAAGAAACGAAAGTTCCGAAAAGGGGAAAATTTGAGAGTAAAATGAAGGTTAGTGAATGAATGATGATGAGAAGAAAAGAGGACAAGAAAAGATGAGATGAGGATGAAAGTAGAATGCAAACAAGGATTGTTTGGAAAATGACAAAAAGATAAAAAAAGTGAAAGGTGAATCCCAAAAAAGGAGTGTTTGGGAAAAAGCGAGTGTGGAACACTACGACAAAAATAAAGAAAAATAAAAGAAGAAAATCGAAAAAGAAGTTTTTATTTGAATGTTTGTTTGTGGCCTCTACCTTAAATTGGCTTGGACAATGTTTGGCTTCTTGGGTGGCTCTCTTAACTAGGTGTCGAAAAATATCCGAGTGAGCGCGACGCTATTGCTAGCTGACATCTTTACTTTACCCCCTTTGAAACCACTGAGCAAATATCTTTCTCAGAATGAATCGCATTAGGGTCACCACTAAGGATATCTGGGACTCTAACTCACAAAGGCTTTACTAGTCAGGTAGGAGAAAAGGTTCCCGTTTCATCCACTAGTTCCCTCAAGGTGTGGACTACTTTGGGGTTCCTAGAACCACCCCCTTTGTTGTAGCTTAAGGATTATGCAAAGGGGGTTATGTTCTAGTTAAGTGGTCAAGTTGTAGCTCTTAACCAAACTTGCAAATCAAGTGTTTTGAATGTGGTCTTTTTTTTAATCTTTTGATTAAAATGTGGTTTGGTTGAACTCCTTTGGCAACCTGTAGTTAGTAGTTTTTGAAATGTTTAATCCACCTTGTGTGAGAGCGGGTCCTGTAAACAACGATTAGAAATTTTTCCGGAATGAGGGAAAAGTAACAAAATAAATAAACAAGACGACAAAAGCGAACCCACATTTTTGATTTCCAAGATCGCTTAAAAACACGAGGAAAGAGCATACGTGTGGGTTGGCTTTGGTTAAGTGAAACATTAATTCCCAAAAACAAAAAAGAAATAAACGACCATGTTTCGATTCCCAAGATCACTTGAAAAAGCATGAGGGAAGAGCATACATGTGGGTGATTCGTGTTAGTCGCAAAAAAACAAGAGAAAACAAGCGAGAAGCACACAAAAACACGTTAGAAATCATTAGTCTAGTTTGTAAAACAATGAATTATGCATAAAATGGCGGAAAAAATGATAAAAGGTGGACCGAAACGTCCAATAACCCTATTTTGGCAAACTTGCATAGTTAGTCCAAAAAAGAAATAAAGAAACTAATTTAAATGTAACTTAAACTACAAAGAAACTAATTTAAATGTAAATTATAAATAAAATAAAATAAAATAAATAAAATAAAAACCTAACCCTAAAACTAAGACTATAAACATGTTCAAAATAAAAGGAAAAACCTAATTTATGATATGTTTGTGTGTGTGTGCGAGTGGGTGAGCGGCTTCGGTGTGCGAGAGGGAATGTGGCTCGGTCGAGGAGGCGAGTTGGGGTGCGGGGTTGGTTAGGGTGGGAAGGGCTCGGGTGAATTGGTGGAGAGTTCGGGCGAAGTGTGGTTGGGATGGCTCGGTCGTGGGTTGAGGACTCGGTGTAGGGAAGGGAAGACGGGAATGGTGAGGCGAGGCACGGGAGGGAGGGCTCGGGGTGGGGGAGTGAGGAAGGGTGGCTCGGCCCGAGTTGACCGAGCCGGGAAGGAGGTGGGGTGGGTTAGGGTTTGTTAGGTGTGGTTTATTATTTTGTTTTCATTTTTTTTTGTGTTTATTTTAATTCTATTTCTAAACTAAAATCTAAGGTATATATAGGTAAAAACTTAACAATATATATATATATATATATATATATATATATATATATATATATATATATATATATTTGTTTTAAATTCTAATGATATTAAAAAAACTAATGATATTGTTGGTGTTGTTGTGTGCGAGTAAATATAACACAAAAAATTGCAAGATGGTGACACCTACTGAATCTGCAGACAATTTTTTTGTTAAATTACCTTCAAAAGTCTAAAAAACAACACAAGAAATATATAGTATAGTTGTGGTATGAAGATGGAAAGATTATTAGAGATACTAAATGAAACAAAGATGAAAAAGGAGGGGTGTGAGTCCCACCGGGCGTGCCCAAATGTAAACAAAGAAAATCATTGTAATAGAAAGATAAAAAAACCATGCAAACCTTCCAACAACCTTCAATGCAAACCTCAAATAAGGGTCTCTTGTGAAACCTTGCAAATGAATATCAGAAATGATTGTGGATGCTCTTGAGTGCTCTCCAAACTTTGAATGCAAATGCTACCAACACAGAGAATTCAGCAGAGTTTTTGTACTTCAAATTCAAGAGGATTTGTAAGGAAGGTAAGCTGCATTTTATAGAGGCAAAATCAATTAAAGTTGGTTATACACGGATAAATGAATATGCTAAAAATAACATTGTGGGAAGTTGCAATAGTGTCGGGGGTAGTAAATGAATTAATTGCAAAAGCTACATCCGGAAAGGTGGTTGTACGTGCATTTTAATTGCCCCCACCTTTCTAGGATTCTAGAAGTGTAGTTAACTAGGATAAGGATAGGGAGTCCAAGTGGAGTCTAGGTGGATGTTGATCAAGTGGCAGATGACTAGGATGTGCACACACTTAATTAATTAATTATTTAATTAATAAATAATAATTAATTTAGCTAAAGGGGTACTAAGGATACATGAGATTAATTTAATTAATCCAAAGGGGTACAATGTGAATTAATTAATTAATTAAATCAATTAATCGCAAATGGGTGAATAACATGGCGTATTAGGATAACACTGGGAACAAGTGGAAACAAAAGTGTAATTTTGGGGTGTCTACAACAACTATCATATTTATACACCGATTATGTTGCATTTCCACACATAACACACTATCGAAAAACATTGACCCCATGGGTATTGAAAACAAATGGCATGATCTTGAAATCCATAATCTTTGCACAATAAAAAAATAGAGACCCCACAAACTTGTAATTACGTAGTAATGGGGTATTCGTCCATATCAATATAACTCTTGTTGATAGCAGCCATGATTAGCTTATCACACTTAGGCTCCATCTAGGTAGTGACAAATGAGGCGAGATTCACCTCAAATTTCCATCCAACATCAACTCATTGTTGATAATCTGGTATCTTTGCATCCTTAGGGATGGATCTTTTTGTAAGCGGAACCTACCCACATAATAAAAATGGCCCATTCTTCATACATCCACATGAAATAAATTTTACGAACCGATCCAAGTAATTTAATGTAGGCCTATAGATTTGCAGCTCGAAGCCCTTTTAAACACATTCAAAAATAATAAGTGGTAGATCATAATAATTATAATGACCCAACAAAATATAGATTATTGGGATTCAATTTGATCTTGGTTTCTAAATACCTCAAGATTTGAGCGAAAATATTTCGATTAAGCTCGTCGCTCGCCCGCCCCAACATTGACCTCATCACCAACTCGCTAGCAAGGCTAGGGTCTCTGCTTTCGTCGACTTGGGTGGGGAGGCTCACATGTTGCACCTGAGATGCACACGTTGGATGGATGGAATCTGCCCGCCGCCACCAAAACCTTTTGACAAGTTCCCTCGCCTCTTTCTCGCCATCCCCACTTTAGAGGAGGCAAAAATGAAGAAGAAAATCCCACTAGTTGGGACATTCTGGATGTCGGCAAGGACCTCCCGTAGTCGGGTTGGCTAGATGACCATGATCCTCCTACTTTGGGAATTTTTCCATTCTTTGCTTAATTTTGTGTTCTATTAATCTCCTAGGTGTTGCCTAGTTTATTGTTCTCCTAGGCTCGACCTAATTATTTTAACCTCCTAGGTGTTTCCTAGGGGTAAGTGCATGAAGTTGGGGGGCCAAAAAGCAAACAAGAATTTGAAAAAAGCAAAACGCATACGCGTTTTGCTAAAACGTCTTTCAGCGCACGCGCGTTTGTGCGATTTAGACCATGTATATGTGTTTTGGTGGTTTATACTTACAAAAATTAATGTTTAAGTATAAGAAATAATAAAAGAAATTGTATACTTTAAATTTACTTTAGTAAATATAAGAAATTAGGGTCACTCTGCACCTTGTGGAAGTGGTCTCGTAGCTCCAACAATTATAATCTATTAGATAGTTTTTCAAAATCTAATCAATTAGATACTTACTCATTTTCGGGATTTCACAAACAACCTAAAACTTTCAGGCATATTTATTGTAGTCGGTATTTGTTTTGGAAAATCTTATAGTATTTTTAAGGTTTTTGACCTTCTAAAATGGATTTTAGCCCTACCACACTTGAATTGGTACTAATTTTTAAATTTGGTCCATAATTCACTTTAGTGACCATGAATTAACTCTATGATGTTTGTCTAGTTCTTACTAAAAAGAGATCCTCACTTTGTAGATAGAGGATTGTTCCCTGAATGAGATTCCTATCCTATGGCCAAAATGAGGTGATTGTAATGTGCCTCCTCCTTAAGGTGTGATAACACGACTAGGTGTTGAATGAGTTGTTACGAATAGTACTAAGTGAATTGCATCAAGTGAACTTAGATGATTGCTCATTCTTAGAAACATGGTGCTCCATATAAAGATCATCCCCCCACCTTTCCTAGCTCTAAAAACATCCTTTCATGGAATCAAATTCATGATTCTCATACATGCTTTTGCTCATATGAATCTTATGGAAACAAACAGTGCCTTAATACTTCACAAATAATGGTCCTTGATAACTCGGTGACATGACTAGCTCATTTAGCTTGTTCGAAGGGTGTTTAAATAACTACGAGAATGGCCAAAAATGTCTTTTTAGGCCTTCAAAGGAAGTAGTCTCTCATAAAAACTAAATGAGTCGATCGATCACCTTAAACACTATTCCTTACACACTGAAAAATGCTAAATGATATTTTTAGGAATTTCCTTTGGGTGATGGTTTATGATATAGGGTTTAGGGTTTAGGGCTCGGGGTTTAGGGTTTAGGGATAAGGGTTTAGGACTTAAGGTTTAGAATTTAGGGTTTAAGGTTTAGTGTTTAAGGCTCATAGTTCAGATTTTAGGGTTTAGGGTTTAGGGCTCAGGGCTTAGGGTTCATGGTTTAGGGTTTATGGTTTAGGGTTTTGAGTTTAAGGTTTATGGTTCAGGGTTCGGGGTTGAGGTTAAGAGTTTAGGGCTCAAGGTTCAAGGTTTAGGGTTTAGGGGTCAAGGTTGAGGGTTTAGGGTTTATGGCTCAAGGTTTATGGTTTAGGGTTTAAGGATCAGGGTTTAGGGTTTAGGGTTTAGGGTTGAGAGTTGAGGGTTCAGGTTTAGTTTTTAGGGTTTAGGGTTGAGGGTTTTATGTTAGAGGTTCAGGTTTAGGGTTTTTCTTAGGGCTTATGACTTAGGGCCTAGGGTTCATGGCTTAGGGTTTAGGGTTTAGGGCTTAAGGTTTAGGGTTTAGGGGTCAGGGTTTAGGTTTTAGGGTTTAAGGTTTAGGGTTTAGGATTTAGGGATTGGAGTTTAGGGTTTATGGTATAGGATTTAGGGTTTAGGGCTTAGAGTTTAGGGTTTATGGTATAGGATTTAGGGTTTAGGGCTCATGGTTTAAGGTTTATGGTTGAGGATTTAGGGCTTACGATTTAGGGTTTACGAGTTAGGGTTTAAGGTTTAGAGTTCAAGGTCTAGGGTTTAGGGTTCAGGGTTGAGGGTTTAGGGTTGAGAGTTGAGGGTTCAGGGTTTAGTTTTTAGGGTTTAGGGTTGAGGTTTTATGTTTAAGGGTTGAGGTTTAGGGTTTTTATTAGTGCTTATGGCTTAGGGCCTAGGGTTTAGGGCTTAGGGCCTATGGTTTAGGGCTCAAGGTTTAGGGTTTAGGGGTCAAGGTTTAGGTTTTACGGTTTAGGGTTTAGGGTTTAGGATTTAGGGCTTAGAGTTTAGGGTTTAGGGCTTAGGGTTTATGGTATAGGGTTTAGGGTTTAGGGCTTAGGGTTTAAGGTTTAGGGTTAAGGATTTAGGGTTTAGGGTTTAGGGTTTAGAGTTAGGGTTTAAGGTTTAAAGGTCAGGGTTCAGGGTTTAGGGAAAAGGGTTCAGGGTTTAGGGTTTAAGGCTTGAGGTTTAGGGTTTAGGTTTTAGGGTTAAGGGTTTAGGTCGTAGAGTTCAAGGTTTAGGGTTTAGTCTTTAGGGCTTAGGGTTTAGGGTTTAGTGCTTGGGGTTTAGAGTTTAGGGTTTAGGGGTCAGGTTTATGATTTAGTTTTTAGGGTTTAGGGTTTAGGGACCTTTAGGATTTAACATTTAGGCCTTAAGGTTTAGGGTTTATGGTTTAGGGCTTAGGGCTCAGGGTTTAGGGTTTAGGGGTTATGGTGCATGGTTTAAGGTTTACGACTCAGGGTTTGGGGCTCAGAGTTATAGGTTTAAGGTTTAGGGGTTAGTTATGGGTTTAAGGTTTAGGGGTTAGAGATCAGGGATCTAGATTTAGGGTTTAGGGCTCAGGGTTTAAGGTTTAGGGTTTAGGGCTCAAGGATTAGGGTGTAGGGTTCAAGGCTTAAGGTTTAGGGTTTATGGTTTAGGGATTAGGGTTTAGGGTTTAGGGTTTAGGGTTCATGGTTCATGGTTTATGGCTTAAGGTTCGGGGTTTAGAGTTACTGGTTTAAGGTTTGGGGGTTAGAACTCAAGGCTCTGGATTTAGTATTTAGGGTTTAGGGCTTAGGGCTTAGGGTTTAGGGTCTAGGGTCAAGGGTTTAGGGTTATGGGTTTAGGGTTTAGGGTATAGGTTTTAGGGTTTAGTATTTAGTGTTTAGGGTTTAGGATTTATTATTTTGGTTTTAGGGTTTAGGGTTTAGGTCTCATGGTTGAGGGTTAAGGGTTTAGGTCATAGAGTTCAGGGTTCATCGAATTTGTAGGCAGAACATTCAAAGAGAGTCATAAAAATTTGATGTTTTTCATCTTTTGATATTTTGAAGGAGGGAAATGTCATATTCTGATTGTTCAATCCTTCTAAAGACCCCAGGTAGTAATCAATCCTTGGATGTACAGGAGACACTATTACTTGGCTTTCATTTATAATGATAGAGATATTTGAAAATTCGTGTTATGACCTCTAAAGTATATGAATTTCAAGTTGCTTGAAATCACATCACACCCTTCACTAGGATTGATGACTACCCCTATCTTTTTGTTTAGGAGATTTTGAAAACATCCATGGGTTTATCATATAAGAATTATCAATGAATGGAAGGTCACTAAGTCGTAGGCCAGGTAACTCCCATTTAGAACTAAACAAGAAAGATTTACTAGGTGATTGATAACCCCTTAGTGTTCTTAGCCATTCCCCTATTTCTATGCTTATTTTGAACACTTTAGGAAGTTCTGTCAAATTTACTATCCATTCCAATAGAACACTTGAACTTTATCTTTCTCTGGAGGAGAGGATACTACAGGAAATTCAATTATGATCCTACACCTCTGCATTGATATATTCTCTATGTTTCTTTTGTTTCCTTTAAGATTAATTTTTTTGTTGTGATGGTTATTTTTTCCAGCTTCCAATGGGTCATCCTGGCTTTCATAATACCATACATGGAAATATGAGAAATGTGAAATTTGTTTCAGAGTTTGAATAAATTTACATTCAAGAGCGCAAGTATATGTGGGGAGAAACAAGTTTGGAAGAGATGTGTAATATATGCATTACAAGGCACAAGGTAGATGTCATATCCATTTAGTTACTTGTCCCACCTCTCATAAACAAGGTAGTTCTATAAGCAAACTCAATGATGGAGTGTGAGACTAATTCCATAAGGTGCGAGTGACCATGACTCATGGAGTGTGAGACTAATTCCATAAGGTGCGAGTGACCCTAATTTCTTATATTTACATAAATAAATTTAAAGTATAAGAAATAATACAATATAAATAATAATAAATGAAAAATTATAGTTACACATTTATTTACGTGAATAGAAGCATGTCAAAAGCATACATAATGTTTATACTACACAAAACACGTACGCTTTATAATGCGTACGTCTATGCTTATACTACATAGAACGCGTTTGTGTTTTCTCTTTTCCCAAGCCATGCCTCAAGGCTTGGGATTTGGTTGATCCCCAAGCTTTGAGGCATGGACTGTCTGAAACACAACAAACAACGTGTTTTTGCGAAAAATGTAAAAATGCCACTTCCTCTATGATAAATCAAAATAAAACAATCAATCCATTTTTAAAAAAATCATACCACGACATAGAGCAAAGTTTCTTCTTTCTAAAAATATAAATTTTCAAAATTTTGGACTAATATAAGTTTTCCATATTACTTATTTTCTAACTATGCCTTTTTATAGCTATTTTTGAAGTGTAAATATGTCCATCTTTCATGGTGTATCTTTTTTTTTGGGTGATCGAAATTAAAAAAAAAAATACTAGCCCAAACTAGGCATAATTCTATACATATTCAAAAAAATCTAATTTTCGATATTTTTGAGGTAGTTAGGGGGGGGCACGGTTAGAGCTCCATTATTTTTCAAAACATAAAATTTCTGTACTAGAAAAATCATAAATAAAAAAATATTCGCTGTAAAAATCTTTTTAAAATGGAACCCAAACTAGATGCTCCTAGCTATTTTTCTACCAAGGGTTTTAAAAAATACTAAATGGTGCTCAAAAAATGGTGGGGGGCATGATAGTCACTCTATTATGTTTTTTAATAAAAACATGAGCATCTGTTGGTATTTTAGTTGTTTGACCAACTTAAACTTATCCGTTTCCAATAAAATTTAGTAGCTTAGAAACTAGACTCCAAATGCTACGATTCATATGTCTACAACATCTTCCAATTTTGATTGTAACTATTTCGAAAAACTCGTACGAGTTGAAGTTTTTTTTACAGAAAAATGTGTCCACTTAAGACCCCTTTTGGCCCCCCAACTTGGTGCACTCACCCCTAGTTTGTCATTCTGCTAGGCTCGACCTAATTTACTAGTTGTTTGTTCGTTTGTGATTTTGGGACGTGCTCTCGTACCACCCTATTTTTTGTTGAAAGCTATCTTATATCTTATTGAATTAATATAATATAAGATCTATTTTCATTTAAAAAAAATATTTATTTAAAACATGAGTTTGAAATGAGTGCAAGCAAATATATACATTGGTAAGGTTATCTGCATGTAACGTGAAGCAAACATGCCTAAATTTACTGAGCCATCAGATTTAGTTACAATTGTCGAAAGCGCCATGATTTTACTTTCCCAAGCACATAGAATCCTCAATGCTAAATTTGGGGAGTTTAATGAAGGGGTTTAATATAAATAGACCAATGGTAGTGGTACTCACCAAAATGGAAGAAGACGGAGAACCCGGTAGAGATGTAATTGTGGTTGCCCATACAAGATATGGTGAGTGAATTAATATTATAATATTAAATCAGTTGTAATCTCTACATATGACTCACTATAACTAAATGTTAGGTTATATCATTCTAGGTGTTAAAAGTGATAGGTGGACAACGTAAAAAGAAGAATTTGGAAAATGATAAAATTTATGTTTAATATTAATTTGATAAACACATAATGATATTGCATTTAAAAAAACTTATTATTATTATTTCATTTTTATGTAGTGCACTATGTATTTTTATTTTTATTTTAAAATCTAGAGGAGCATTGAATACTCATAGTGATTGGTGGGTTTGGGACTTTAATCACAGTAGAGATGACCTACCACAATTTAATGTGAAATTGTAGGGTTTGAATGTGGATGAAGAACTTTGAATGTTCTACTATTTGTTCCAAGTACCAACTCATCTAGGTCCTTTCAAATAACATTGCATTCTAACTATTTTAATAGTCAAATATTAGTTAAAGACAAATAAATACATAACACCATGAGTTGCTTCCTGACAACAATCATTTGACTTGCTTGCACAACTAACTTAATTATAACATTATAATAGTTTGAGTTGTTTTTTTGGGTTTTTTTTATGTTGGTTTTTTAGTGATGACTATTTGTTGCATGACTAAAGTGACTAAGTGCAAGCCACACATGATGATATAGGGTGCGCATGAGGCATGCGCGAAAGGGGTGCACACAGGCGAGAATGGATAGCGCGTGAAGGCTCGCGCTGAAAGGAGCTTTTGGGACTTCGTTGATTTTGTGAACCACGGGCTAAAAATAGAAAGGCATAGTTAGAGTGTATATCACTATAAGATGAAGGGATGGGTGATGATTTGGTACTAAGCGTATATAAATATGAGATGAAAGGATGAGTGATGATTTAGCCCTAAGCGTATATCACTATAAGATGAAAGGATGAGTGATAATTTAGCCCTAAGCGTATATCACTACACGATGATAGAAATAGGTGACGATTTAGCCTAAAGCGTATATCACTACAAGATGAAAGGAGGAAGTGGTGATGTAACCTAAGGCACATATACCACTACATGATGATAGAATAGGTGACGATTTATCCTAAAGTGTATGTCACTACAAGATGAAATGAGGGAGTAGTGATGTAACATAAGGTGTATACCACTATAGGATGATATAATAGGTGAATATTTAACCTAAAGTGGATTTCTCTAGGTTAGTAATGTTGCATGATGAAGTGTCACATGGTGAGTGAAAGTTCCATTTAATTGGTAAACCCTCGGCAGTCGAGTATGGACCGAGGAACTAAAGTGTGTCATAGGGTGGTGAGTGCAACGTAGAAAACAATGTAGCATGTATGGTGAAACTAGGTGACCATATGATAAGTAGGACTTGTAAATGCGCGGTGTGGGCAATGCAACATAGGATGTGTAGGGTGTGTAGGATGTATAATATGTGATATGTAAGATGTGATGATAGGTGTAGATAGAAATAGAATATGTAGTGATAAAATGTAAAGCTAGACCCATATGTAATGTAACCTAGCATAGTATGTAGAATATGTGTAGAAATGTGCAGTGGATGATGTAACTATGTATAGGTTATGCATGGATAGCCTAATAATGTGTGTTGCGTAGATGAGGACTAGTATAATGTAGAATAAGTGTAGAATGAATGATGTATGACGTGATAATGTATGATGAAATGCAATGTGTAATGCCTAAGTGTGGTGTGTGGGGTTCAGTGTAATGGTAATCCCTCAATAGTCAAGTGTGAACCGAAGCACAATAGTGCATCATTGGGTAATGAATGTATTATACCAATATAAGTGTAGTATTTCTTAAGATGCATGATGTTTAGTGGGTTTTGAGCGAGTTTTCCTAAAAGGTGGCGAGGCAATAAACACCACCACCAAGCTTATTTGTGACAACGTAACGACCAAGTCAATTGAGCTTAAATTTGAATTTAAGAGGTGCCTCATCATTTGTATGTTTTTAGTTTTCTATTAAGACGAGGTCACTGATATTGAAATCTCGAGATCCAGTCTTTTGATTGTAGGCTTTGAGCAATGTAAGATTGATAAGAGCGGAGGGTTTCAAGTGCTTGGACACGACGTGAGTCCAACATTTCTAGTTCATGTAATTGGTTTTCACGATATTCATTGTCTTTAAGGATGCCTTTGAGAGAGATTCACAAGGATGGTATCTCGAGTTCAAGTGGGATAATAGCCTCGACACCATAAACTAATGAATACGAACACTAGTGCGATATACCCATAACACGTAGAAGAGTTGGTTATGTCAATCAAGTCTTCTTTAGAGTCAACAATCTTGTGTAAGATTTTAATAATAGTTTTGTTGGTAGCCTCATCTTGGCCATTTCCTTGTGGATAATAAGGTGTAGAGAAGGATTGTTTGATTTTGAACTTAGCAAAAAAATTCTTAACATCTTTATTTTTGAATGAAGTTCCATTATCAATGATGATAGTAGAGGGCACGCCAAAATGTGTGATAATATGTGGGTTTAGAAAGTTACAAATGTTTGTACTAGTGGTCATTCATAGGGGAGTTGCTTCAACCCACTTGGAAAAGTATTCAGTAGCTGTAATTATGAGTTTGCGTCCATCGTCGATTCGGGGTTGATCGTACCAACTAAGTCAAACCCCCAAAGGGAGAAAGGCCAAGTTAACACAATTGGTTGAAGGTCATAAACAAGTGTATGATGGAGATTGCCATGTTTTTGAATTTTTCATAGTGAGTAGCATAGTCAAGGCAATCTTGTTCCATTGTTGGCCAATAATACCCTTGGCATAAGAGTTTTTATGACATAGCTTTACCCGAGAAATGACCACCACATATGTTATCATGGATATTCAAGATGATAATGGGAATATTTGCAAGCGAAAGATAACAAAGAAGACAACCATCGACAACATGTTTGAATAATTTGGTCCCGACGATAACATAACGAGTAGCCTCACGATGTAACCGGCGAGCTTTGGAAGGTTGTAGGGTATCAGGGATAGTTTGTTTATATAGATAATTATAAATAGGGTTGAACCATTCAACGGTGTCGTGATTGCGCATGAGGGATGTCATAAGTGTGTAATGATGAAAGTTCTTTGTTCATTGGTGATGTCATGTGGGATAAGTGATGTTTTAATTATCATAACATCTGCATGGAAATCATCTTTGCGAGGAACATAAGTAATCGAATAAGAATCAAAGGTAGCTAAAAGGTCCTTTACGAGGGTATTATATGGAATAAGATGTTCCTCCTTTGTATTATATGTATCATTGACCTGATTGATGACTAGTTGAGAGTCACCATGAATACACAAGTTACAAATGAGGATATTTTTAGTAGTAAGCAAACCTAAAATGAGAGCCTCATATTCAATAATATTATTTATGCAAGAAAACCTAATCGATATGTGAAGGGGAGTGGATCACCATGTGGGGTAATAAAGACAACCCCAACTCCAACACTAGAGTGAAATTGAGAACCATCAAAGTACATGGTCCATATATGGGATTCAATGGTATAGGTAGTGAAATCATCATGAAAGGAATCAAAAATAGGTGATGTATCTAAGAGGCGTGTGACGACCAATTAATCAACACTGACCTATCCCTTGATTGTTTTTTCAAGGATAAACATAAAATCAAATTTTGTGAGGAGGATGATCCAATGCGCCAAACCTCTTGAGAGGTGTGTACGAGATAAGAGATAACACATGGGATCAACTTTGGTGATGATATGGACCTCATTGTTAAGGAGATAATGACATAATTTTTCCGCAACAAAGACAAGACCGAGGCACAATTTTTCAATGTAGCTATAATTGCATTCATAAGAGAGGAGAGTACAATTGATATAATATATGGCTCGTTCACGTTGAGTATCATCATGTTGTGCCAATAATGTGCCTAAGGCATGAAACATAGTAGAGATATATAACAAAAAGGTCAATCAGCTATAGGTGGGACTAGAACGAGTGGATTTAACAAGTAAGATTTGATATGATCGAATGTTTATTGGCTCTGTTCATCCCAAAGGAACTTAGTATATTTCTTCATGAGTCGTGTGAATGGTTGCGTCTTATCAGCAAGTTGTGCAATAAAATTAATAGCTTGGATTTTACCTTGTAAGGAGTGAAGTTGGTGGAGGTTCTTAGGTGGAGGCATAACGATAATGGATTTAATTTTTTTAGGGTCAATCTCTATGCCATGTTGGGAGATAATATATCTAAGGATCTTGACTGTCGTCACCCCAAAAACACATTTTTAAAATTTAGACGTACACAATATTGGCGTAATCATTCAAATAGTATGCATATATCCTTTGTGTGGGAAGAACACCACCTAGATTTTGCTAAAATGTCATCTACATAATCCTCAATGATCTTGTGAATGTAGTCATGGAATATATGGGTCATTGCGTGTTGATAGGTAGCCCCTACATTTTTAAGGCCAAAGGGCATAACTGTATAGCAGAATGTACCCCATGGTGTGGTGAAAGAGGTTTTTTCTTGGTTAGCTGGATTGATCTTGATTTTATTGTAACCCGCGAAGCCATCCATAAAGGAAAGGATGTCATAACCGGTGGTAGAATCTACAATAGCATCGATATGTGGAAGAGGGAAACTATCCTTAGGGAAAGCTTTATTTAGATCATGGAAATTAGTGTAAAAAACACGACCATCTGGTTTCATTATGGGGAAAATATTAGACACCCATTTAGGATAGTTGACAACGCGGATAAAACCGACATCTAAAAGTTTTTGAATTTCTTCTTTGACTAAGAGGGCCACTTTAGGATGCATCTTACGGATTTTCTATTAGATAGGTTTGATGCAGGTTAAGAATAATATTATGCATTGTGAAAAAGGTATCAATACCTGGCATATCACTATAATCCCATGCAAAAATATATTAGAAGTCGTGAAGGAATTACTTGATATCCTTTTGTTCAGTAGGGGTAAGAGAGGCAACTAGCAAGACTATGCGTGGATTTTTAGACATGCCCAAATTGTATTGTATTATTTCTTCATTAATAAGGGCGTAATAATCCTCAATATATGGATCAGTTGGAATAGTATCAAGTGGATTTCCATTGTTAGTGGGAATATCGGAATCTCTAAAGACAACTTTATCATCGGGCGGGAAGGACGGTGCCATTTATGGTGGAAAGAGGGGAGATGATCATAAGTGCCCATATAATCAAGTAATGCATTATTAGTAGTAAAAGTATCGAGGTTGTCCTAAAATATGGGGTCGCCATTACTAATAAGTTATGGGTGTAGTAAGGAAAGTGACGTAATGTGACATGCAGTATATGTATCTAAAGAGGATGCGAGAAGGAGGTTGGTACCCGGCCAAAAACTTGTGGGTCCATGCGGGGATGTCCCAAAGCTTCGTGACTTTATACTCTTGGTGATTAGAGAAGCCAAAAGGACGGAAATACTTGTATCCTAACCCATATTTAGAGAGATTTGGAATAACACTAGAGGGAACAAGTAGATCAATAGTGTGTTCAACAAATTTACAATACTCGAAAGGTGATGGGTCAGCGGGCACATCGTAAAGAATGCTCGATAAAGAAATTTAAGTCATGTATGTAGTGTAGAAGGAAGCGCGTGCATAACATGAATCCAAGGTCTTCTAAGGAGAATATTGTAGTTAAGGTCATTGGTCATGACATGACATAGGATATTAATTATGCATGGAGTCGATAGTGATGGGTAAATGAATAGTGCCTAAAACAGGGCTTTTAGATATTATCAAAACCACGAATAGAGATAAATGAAGGAGAGAGTGGTGATTTTGACATGCCTATATGTTGAAGAAAAGTGATGTTACAAATGTTGAGGCCAGATCCATTATTGACTAAGGCATGCTTGATACCTACTTTGTTAATACAAACTTGGATATATAAGGGAGGGTCATGTTCTAAAAATGCTTGCGGTGGTAGATCATCGAATGTGAAAGTGATTTGATCCTCATTAAGGGATAGAGCCGAAATGAACTTATGATATACATATTCAGGTGATGTATGGGGAGGAATGTAATGGGTAACTAAGTATTTCCTAAGGTCATTGAGGCAATCCGGATGATTTTGTAGATAAGCGTGAATAGATATGTTCATGGTGAATCAATTCTAAGATAACTAAGGAAAGAAAGATGAATGAATAAGAAACCGATGAATGAAGGGTGTGCAAGTATGTAGGATGTAGGGATAAAGAAAAAAATATATGAGTAGGAAAAGATAGTCATGATGGTGGAATATAAATGCAAGTCCTAGAAGGTGCCATGAAAAGGACCGGGTTCACCAAAATGATCAACTAAAATGGGGATGATGTAATAATATTTAATCTAATCTAGTAGGACTAAAATACTATAAATAATTACACTAAAGTAATACGTAATGATTAAATATTAGAACACATGAAAATGAAACCCTAATATGTAAGAAGAAGGTTAGAAAATGACTTAGCTGATTTGAGATGGCTCTCATAGAGTGTTGCA
The DNA here is from genome assembly GCA_018340775.1 of Taxus wallichiana var. yunnanensis. Taxonomy (NCBI): domain Eukaryota; kingdom Viridiplantae; phylum Streptophyta; class Pinopsida; order Cupressales; family Taxaceae; genus Taxus; species Taxus wallichiana. The sequence continues at coordinate 11,643,032 of CM031236.1, forward strand.
GAGTCTAACAAGAAAATACGGGAGTTGGAGCAGTGCAGAGGTCCCGAAAAGAGTGGATCTTGAAGATCAAAGCGAGAATGGAGTGCCCAGAGTGTACTAGGTTCCTCGAGGCTCCTTGGTATGACATAATAGGTGCCATGGTCTTTGAAAATATTGGAATATGATTCTTTTTAGGTTGGAAGATATGTTGTAACCTTCGCTTCCTCGTCATGCCATTGGATTCGCTAAACCTGAGCCGAATGCTCTGGTTATAACAAGATGATGAATGACCTGCAAAAGATCAAAAGGAAGTATCAAAACCCTTAAAAATAAAGATGCAGAATGAATGGGTGGACTGACCTTAGTGGCCACAAAAGTGGGCTTACTAAACTAAGTGTTGCACTACATTTCGGACCCAAATGTAGTTCTAGTGAGTGTGTGCATGTCATGCCCTAGGTGCTCTTGTGCCAGTCACACTTTGTGAAGTAGCGAGAAATAACTAAATGTAGAAAATGTAATAGTATGTGTGTATGAAATTGAATTGAATACCTCCCCCTATGAAGTGTGTTGATGCAAATCTCCCAACCTTGATGCATGGAAGTATGTGGATGCAAGTGATGCAATGGATGCAACTCTAGATGGAGTGATAGTAGTAAGTGACACTAGGGCCCTCATTATGGTCTCATAACTTTATATTTATAGGGTTTTCTTGCTCTAATTTTGTAATTAATCTCGACATGGTCGACTAGGAAAAAGATAAGGATGAAAAATGACTAGAAAGAGCCTAAAAGAGGTGGGAAAGTAAAACAAGGATCGGGTCGTCCTAGGTGGGACCGAAACACCCAGGGCACCCAAATATAAGCATAACATCCCGATTTAGGCTAAAATGAAGGGAAAGTTCCAAAATAGTTGGGCATGTATTTAAAAATGTGCGGGAATGATGAAATAAAAGATAAAACAAGATGGCCAAGAGGTGGGATTAACTAGTACTTTCTTCACTTAAGAACCTTCTAAATAGTAGTATGATATTGGGCTAAATAATGCCTAAAGTGCATGATTTTGTGACTACATATTCTATCCACATTTAGTATTTTTTTCCCTTGAAAGTTTTCATTTTGAGTAACTCAATTAGCTTCTCCCTAAATTTTAAGTTGACTTTCATAGATAACTTAAATATGGCTGCACAATTGCATTGAGCTTTAGTAAATATGTCTTAGAAAACAAAAAAAAATCAATTCCATGTATGTCAAGGAATCACTATTTTTTCGAGTTTCCTTGTCCGAGAAAGAAGAAAAACTATCAGGTATGATGATTAACTGAGCAACAATGTTAAGTTCAACCATTAATTCAGAACATCTAATGGAAGTACATTCCTCCACTACCCTCGATTTTCATTGTAGTTTACACTTCTCAATGTAATAAGTGGATTACAATTAAATTTCAATAAAAACACTCACTACATTTAATTAACATCTCACATACATTATAGATCACCACCACACCTAATTTTAATAATAGATTATGCCTCTTGGTATAACTTGGTGGAATATAATTAAATTACAATACAAATAGTAATTATATTTAAGCGGGATGAATAAACATGTGCAATACAAATATATAAAAATTAAATTCCAAAACTAGAGAAAATATGTGAAATGTAAATCGTAAAGTTGCATTGTAAATATCATGAGATATGGGGATGGATATCATGATCTTACAATAGAAATATGCATTAAGATGTGATGGAGAGCTAACTCAAAATGTGTGGTGAGCTAAAAGCTTTTCTCGGAGAATTTGTATTATCATGTGGTGTATGAGGTTTCTAGACATTCCATGCAACAAAATGCAAACAAGTCCAAGCTTTTTGGGGTCAATGTTCCCACAATTCAAGTCTTCGAAATGGCCACTTTGATTTCCTATAAAATAAAAAGTTTTATTCTTTCCATAATTAGGTAGCCATGCCCAGATATTATAAGGAAAAAAATATTTTGTGGCCTTTGGTTAACCATACAATAGGAGAACCATCTTGCTAATTTTCAAGTTCTTAGAAAATAACACGATCAAAAGTATTAAACCTTAAAGATTCCAAAAGCTCTAACAACATGAAAAATAGTGTTGTGGTGCGCTTATAAATATAAACATGTCTCATTTGAAATGAATGCTCTAGTTATTACTTTATTTCCTCTTGGATGATTGTAATTGCTAAAGATTCTCTATATAATTCCCACTATATTATGTGATTCTTAGATTTCTTCTATTTTCAATGAACTAATTTTTTTATGTATTCATAGAAAAATTGAGAACATTAGGGCTCCATTAGTAATCCAACTATAAAATAATTAAAATGGTATGAGCTAAGAATGAAATGAGATTATCTCAAAGGTGTCAATAAAAAAATGCTACAAACATCCAAACACTACTTAACAACCACATGAGCATGCAAACACTCCACACAAAGGGGTCCAAACAAGGAAAATCTAGGGAGGAAAGATCATAACTTATGGGGGTTAAGAGAGGGATTAGATAATACAACTAGTCGACAAAATACACTAATAAGAAGAACACATTGAATTTACAAAAATACACTAGATAAGAGTTGATTCAAACTAATAATCCAAATATATATCATCTTAATTTTATGTCATTTAACAATTGATATTTGTTAGAGCCTTTTTAAGTGTCTATATTTGTTTCCAAAAGGATTTACTGAACATTACAATTTAGAGGACCTTTACATCAATTTGTGGCGATGAATAATATGTAGAATCAAAATATCATTTTTGTTGGATTTTTTATTTGTCTATTACGAGGTCCCCTTCCTTGTGATTATTAACAAGAAGACAAAAGGAATAACATTTTTTTTGTGGGATTCCTTAGGGCCAAATACTTGTCACAAAATACAACCATGAGCTTATTGAGTGAGTATCCTCTTCCCAAGGGCTCCTATTACGGAACATCATTAATATTAGAAGGGGTTTGGAGAAGGGAAGCAAGTGGCAACTTGGCAATGGTGAAGACATCCTTTTTGGAAGGATAATTCGGTGGATTTTCAAGGGGTCAAGAATAATTCATCCTAGAAGCAGTTGTAAGACAACCTCACTCTTTGAGCATGGACACATGGTCAAAGATTACATGGAATGTGTTGATGGCACGCTTAAGTGAAAGACCCTTTGCACGAGATAAGCCTTCTCTAAGAAGCCTCACTGTTGAGTTAAATAGAATTACTTCTAGTATTCAGATTAGTCAAACTCAAGCCAAGGATGAGTTTGTTTGGGTGGATTCTTTTGATGGGGCTTACACGGTTAGATCAGGATATTAGTTCTTCTCGGGGGATGTATAGAGTGCCTTGATTGGAGTGTATTTGGCATAAAGAGCTCACCCCAAAAGTTAACCATTTTCTTTAACATGTTCTCAATAAAAGATCCTCATCATTGATGATCTTAATAAGAGGGGATATACAATGCCAAATAGATGTTATGTTTGCAAAATGCAATTGAATCTATAAAAGACCTTTTGTTGCATTGTCCCTTTGCTCAAAGTCTATGGGAATTAATCTTCTCCAGATTTGAAATTTCATGGACTTTCCCGGAGGATATAGTTCAAGCCTGGGAGCAATGACATCCTCCATTCAAGCACACCATTCTTAGGAAACTTTGGAGGTTGGCTTTCCCTTGCACCATTTGGAAAATCTAGAAAGCAAGGAACACACTCATTTTCGGAAGAAACAAGAGTAGCAACAATTTTTTTTTTGAAGGAAATCACCATTGACTTGAAAGAGAATATTTCAAAATTTAAACCTCCTAAAAATCAAGCCTTCCCAAATAATGAAGAGATATATCTCAAGAATTGGGGCATTGACATAAATAACATTCATGCTAACACAGCTTCTATTGACGAGTCTTTGGTCAAATGGATTCCTCCTCAGGATGGTTGGTGCAAGCTTAATTTTGATGGTGCCTCAAAAGGCAATCTAGGTAATATGGGGGAGATGGTATCATTAGAGATCATCATGGTAATCACATGGTGGCCTATCTTTGGACCTATGGGGACCCAGGACTAACCATTACACGAAGCTTTTGCTACTTTACGGGGCTTCGTGAAGTAAAAAAGCTTAATATTTCCAACCTTATCATAGAAGGGGACTCCTTAAATATAATCAATAACATCAAGGGGCTCTACCCTCCCAATTGGAATATTAAACACTTTATCCATGAGGCTAAATAAATTTGCAATAACTTGAATAAGGTTAACATATGCCACACTTATAGGGAGGGGAACATAATGGTGGACTATTATGCTAATGTGGGAGTATGTAGTAATGATTACAAGATTTGGACAAATAATGATGACATCCCCAATATTGCTAAGGAAATATTGGAAAGAGATGCTCGGGACATCTGTATCCTTGGCTCATACTGATTTTACTTGCTGGAAAATGGAATTCCGCCATCTAGACATGCTTGAACACTCCACTCATGCAACAACCATTTTCTAGATATCCCATATCTTTCATCAGCTTTTTCATTTGTGCATTCATTATTCTACATGGTTGTTGCTTTCAAATTGCTAGACCGTTGTGCATTGGCGACCAAAACATTACAAAGATGGGGGTCCCCCATGTAGGGTAGAACCAGGTGTTTGATCGACTGAAAATCCAACACTAAGCTTTAGAAAGCCATGGATGTTGATGGCTTCACAACATTTATTCAACGGATCAAAGATTTTGATAAACATATCTCTATGCTTTTCGCCAAACAGTAGAAGAACAAGGTTGTTAGCTACAAGGAAAATGAATTCCCAATCACTGATAACCTAATTGTGTTTGTTACGGGCTTAGGATTTGATGGCATTAAATTATACCATAACAAATTAGACAAGGAGGATGAGGAGAGGAAGTTCTACAAGGGTCACAATAGCTAGAAGTTAAAAATTCTAGCATTCTCTGTTCCTACATTCCGGCCTCGTATGATGAAGTGGCTTGCATGGTGGTTCATAGGTCACTTTGGAAGGTCATTTTACTACCCTTCCTCTTCATCATCTAGTAATTTTGAATCATTTTCATAGATCCCCAATGATTAGTTTGGCTTATTATATCTTGCAATCTCTAGAAAAGTCTATCCTTGAGTTATGTCTCATAAAAGAGTTGTGTCTCTCCATCAAGGGGTCATAATGTAGTCGCACCTTTACTACATGGATAATTTTAGTGGCGAATATTCGTAATATGGTGAATATTCCATTTTTGGAAAATTTGAAACGGTGAATTTTTTGAGTGCGGGTTTTGACTTGTTCGCTAAAAATTACAGTTTAATTTTTTTAGGGGTCGGCTTCACCTACCCTTGAAACTATCCCCTATATAATCCTAGATTATTCACCAGGTAGAACACTACTAGCTCACTCATACCACATGGGGGCATATGTATTATCAATTACAATAAACGTGTGACAGGAGAGCGGAGGCTACAGACGCGCCACAAAGAGTTTGTTGGCGCTTGCACAGAGGAGGCGGAGGCTGCAAAGGCACGACAAAGAGTTTGTTAACGCGTGATAGGAGTACGGAGGAAGTAAACATGCGACAGAGAGTTTTTTGACGCGTGACACAGAGAGTTTGTTGACGAGCCACTAGAGGGTGGAGGCTGTAGACGCACGACATGAGATTTGTTGTTGTGCGACAACAAACCTCCTGTCGCGCGTAAACAAGGTTGTCACACGACAATAAATATCTTGTTGCACGTCTATAGGATTCTGTCAAAACACTTGAAATCATGTGAAAAATTTGCATACAACCCCCAAAAAATTTGTCTTCCCATGAAACTGGTTCTGGGGATATTCGCTAGGTATTTTCCACCTCCGATTTCCAAGAGGTCTCTTAAAATGAACCCTGATTTACTATCTTGAAATGGTTGCTAATAATCCTTCGAGTTCCTCTATGCACCCCCTCTAAAAAACCTAAAAGGTTGAGACAACCCTCTCCCCTCCTACTATAAGGACCCTTAGGGGTAAGTGCACCAAGTTGGGGGGGCAAAAGGGGGTCTTAAGTGGACGTATTTTTCTGAAAAAAAACTTCAACTTGTATGAGTTTTTCGAAATAGTTACACTCAAAATTGGAAGATGTTGTAGAAATATGAATCATAGCATTTTGAGTCTAGTTTCTAAGCTACTAAATTTTATTGAAAATGGATAAGTTTAAGTGGGTCAAACAACTAAAATACCAATAGATGCTCCTGTTTTTGTTAAAAAACATAATAGAGTGACTTTTGTGCCCCCCACCATTTTTTGAGCACCATTTATTATTTTTGAAAACCCTTTGGTAGAAAGATAGCTAGGAGCATTTAATTTGGGTTCCTTTTTTAAAATATTTTTATAGCGAATATTTTTTTATTTATGATTTTTCTAGTATAGAAATTTTATGTTTTGAAAAATAACGGAGCTCTGACCGTGCCCCCCCTAACTATATCAAAAAATATCGAAAATTAGATTTTTTTTGAATATGTATAGAATTATGCCTAGTATATATTTTTTTAAATTTTGATCACCCACAAAAAAGATACACCATGAAAGATAGACATATTTACACTTCAAAAAATAGCTATAAAAAGACATAGTTAGAAAATAAATAACATGGAAACCTTATATTAGTCAAAAAAATTGAAAATTTATATTTTTAGAAAGAAGAAACTCTACTCTATGTCGTGGTATGATTTTAAAAAAATGGATTGATTGTTTTATTTTGATTTATCATAGAGGAAGTGGAATTTTTACATTTTCTTGCAAAAACACATTGTTTGTTGTGTTTGTGCAGGTCCATGCCTCAGGCTTGGGGATCCAAACCAGATCCCAAGTCTTGAGGCATGTCTCGAAAAAAGAAAATACAAAACACATACACGTTTTTCTTTGTTTATATATTGTGGTCCCTCAACGTCCCTTTCATCTCTTTCACGGGAATTTTACAAACATTTTGTTTTGTCTGTAATTTTCTCTACATTCTTGAACGATTTTTTAGTAGTTAATTTTGTCCCCTACCCCACTAGTTGATTTTTTCTAATCATGGGTGATAAATTTCGAGCTAAGGACAAGAGGAAAGTCAAGAACAAGACACCAAAGCAATTGGAAGAGAAGAGAATAAATAAATTGAAGAGAATGCAAAAACTTCGAGTAGGGCAAGGTACATCCACTATATAAAATGTAGCTAATGTATTAGAAAATGGGGATGAAATACATAATGAAAATGTAGAGAATAATGATTTTGCAATGAATAATGATTTTGAAATGAATAATGATATTGAATTGAATGATAATGTTGGTATGGATGAAGAAATTGATATGAATCTAATTGTTAAACACTTACACGAGAATCTAAATGTTAACCCCAAAATTTGTATGAAAACATTGAATGAAGAAAGTAACCTTGTAAACGAATCTTCACCTCTAAGAACACCTCCTTCCATTTTGCGAAGAAAACCAATTCACTTAATTGAAATTGATGAAAACATTATAAAACCAATGCCTAACAAAATGTCTGAAAGAAATGCGAGAAGAAAAGCTAGTGGAATTTGGGATAATTACTTTGAGAATTACTTGGGTTTAAGAACATCTAATGTTGTTGATCAAAATACGTCAATTGTTGAAAACATACATAAAGCATACCAAATTGTAGGTGGAAAAAGACACACCAAATATAGTAATGCTACATGGCGTGCACTTACTAATTGTATAGTAAGTGATAAAACAATTAATAAATGCTTGATTAGAAAAATAAGCAATGCTTTGAAGCTAAACAAAAAATACTAATGAAAGCAATAGAGAGACGTAAACGTCTTGAGTCAGTCAATAACACTGACTATTGGGATTTCTCTAGCAGAATTCCACGAAAAGACAATAATACATCTGATATTCTAAAAGAATTAATTATAAATTTTGGAATGATAACACAAGGGTGTCATCAAATAGAAGAGATATAGTAAAAAGAAGAATAGGTTATCGTAATCATGAATCGTGTGCAAAACATTTCTTAGATGTGACTCAAACAGAATTGTTCTCTAAGTTTAAGAATGAAAATCCACAAATTAACATTAGCCAACGATTCTTTGAAATGAGCAAACCCTTTTATGTGAAAATCAATCACTCATGTACCACTTGTTGCAGACATCATGTTGAATTTTTAATGCATTATGATATTTTTTGTCAAATACGTCGTGTTTTGCATAATGACATCATGTTGCAGGAGTGTGGATTAAATGTCCCACAAAAATCTTCAAGGGAATTTATTCCGATCATATTTTCAAAAAATCAACAAGACAATTTTTTTATAACAAAGCATGTTTGGATGGAATGTGCAATGTATCCAGGTGGCTTGCCAAATCTAAAAAGTTGTATCCATGAGGAGGGTACATATTCAATAGAAAAAGAATTGGTTGATTTCAACAAATATAAATTGGTGACATATTAATTAAAAGATGGAAAAAAATCTAAGAGGTGTGAGCTTGTTAGAAAACAATTACTGTATAAGAATATATGGTCAAATTCGAGAGAGGAATTTTTTTATGAGTATGCAAGGCACACACATAGAGCTCGATGGTTGGATGAACAACTCAAGTTAAGGAAGGACACATTCCCACTTGGTACTATTGTTTCAGTAGTTGACTTCGAAAAGAATTACACATTACAACCACAAATGGAGGTTTAGTCTCAATATTATAACTCAATGCAAGTTTCTATTTTCGTGCATATAACATTTATGCACTCTTAAAGCAACTTGAGAAAAGATTGAAAAATATTAAGAGAGTATCATTTCTACATCAGTGATGATCGGACACATTCTACAAAATATGTACAAGGGTGTTTCCAGGTGTTTTATGTGAACTTGAATGAGAGGAACATTAGTTTCGATCAACATTACATTTGGTCAAACAACTGCACATCACAATTCAAGAATGCACAGATATTTTATTGGCTAAGCAACATACACAAAGAAACAAATGTACAACATATCTAGAATTTTACTAAGGTAGAGCATGGAAAAGGAGAGCATGATGGTGCAGAAACATGTGTGAAAAGAGCACTTGTAAGAGAAGAGTTAAAGTTCAAGGATGGTGCTAAATTTACAGATGCAAAAACATTGTTGATTGGTGTGTCAAGAATATGGGCCATGAATCTCAAGAGAGATCAACAGTTCATAGATATTTTTGGTTGATAGAGGAACAACATCTGGAAAAATTTGAAGATTGTATGACAGTTGCAGGATCAAGTGATATGCACTCATTTTGTAGTTCAGATGCAAATGCTTGGACTATTTATACTAGGTGCATGACATGTTTTTGTATATCATGCATTGATTTTACGTGGAATGAATGTGAGTCACAGTAGTGGGTGGATGAATGGACTTGTAGACCTCTAATTCCACTCGACACACATCAAGTTCCACGAGCATTACAACTTGTAGGGTCTTCAGATCAAATGACAACATCACCTGACTTTGACCAAGTCTCTGATTTAGTGCAACAAGGTACATACATATATGTACATGCCATGTTTTAGATTTATAAATTATTAAATGGTCAACTCTTAATGTATTTTTAAATTGACTAAATAGTTTTACTTTGTGATATATAGGGCACATTTTTGCAGTTATTGCAACAAAATTTAACGAAGAGGGAACAAACTACTTCTTGTCTTGTTGTGTAGAGGGGAAAAAAATTGACTTCCATAGTCATTGATGGTGAAGACCTTGAGTATCCCACTGGGTCAATGGTAGTCACTGGAACTTGGCTTCGATGATATCCTATCAAAAAATCAAACATTTGGTTGTTTGAAGACTATGAAGTACATCGGAAGATACTTCACTATTCACATTTGGTCCTTACAACAAATATTAAATTGATCAAATATTGAGGTTGGCCATCAAACAAGAATCTATGGAAGGTTTGTGAATCAGATCATGAAACAATTCTTGCTCTTTATCAAGAATAGAGTTGATCCTTGTGGTTCATTAGATTGAATTTGCAAAGGTATGTTCTTCATGAATTTAATTTGAATATTTACTTAAATGATTTTGTTTAAATTTTGTATGATTTAAAATTCTATTTAATTGCTTATTAACATGTTTATGTAGGTTAGTGGTGCCAAAAAGCTTCCACCTTCACGTGGTTGGCAGCATCGATGAAAATTTATTATTCTCGAAGCCAAGTGAAGCTAAGAGAAATTAAATATTATAAAGGAACAACAAACAAAAATTCTCATTTGACCACCTATATTGTTAAAATATCTTATTAAAATTCTCATTTCGCCACCTATATTGTATGAACCACCTATATTATCGGGTGATTGTGAATGAACAACCTTACACTGACTCAGTATGCATATTTCGTGTGTTTACAAATAGTAGGACAACGAGAGAACCAAATGGAGATGAAGAAAACCACGAGATGCTTTCGTAGAGGGCCACGACATGGAGATATTGGATCTGAAAATATGTCTCTAGGTGCCACGGAGTTTGAAAAATCATCTCGAAGATATAACGTGTTTTGGCCTCGGGGCTCTTAAGGGACTACACCTGGGCGAGGTAGCCCAAAAGCACGGTAGCGTAGGGAACCAAAACAAAGCCTCTACTAGTGTTCACGTGGCCACCCGACGTGTTGGCATAGTTAGTTCGGTCCCACGAGCTTCCGTTTGGAAACTATAGCGTCGGCATGACCCTATATTGACTAAGGCTGCAATATTTCGCGCATTTACAACCAATACGACAACGAGAGAACCAAATGGAGATGGAGAAAACCGCGATAGGATTTCATAGAGGGCCCCGACGTGGAGGTCTCGGATTTGACAAGACGTCTCTAGGTGCCACGGAGTTTGAAAAATCACCCGTCAAATATACAACGTGTTTTGGCCTCGGGGCTCTTAAGAGACTACGCTTGAACAAGGTAGCCCAAAATCTCCCTCGTATGTTGAACAAGGGTCACGAGATAGCCCACAGCGTGTGGAGTGTATCAATCTCTATTGTCTCCTTCGCTGCTTGAGGGACAATCTCAGGGTGAGGGGGCTTCTGTGTTGGGAATCTACCCCGCTGAATAAGTGCACGTTGTGCACTTGGTCGATCTTGTGCAGATCCTTTTCCTCGGCCTTGGAAATCTCAGAAATCAAAATAATTTGGGATCTCGTCGAGGATAAACTCGTAATAGAGTTTCCTCAAAAATTATAGTGGCGCCTCGTTGTTATTACAAGGTGGAAAATCAAACACCATTCACCATCGGTCCCAAAAAATATTTTTAATCAAATTATTATTGCACCAATTGATGGGAAACCATTTACATGACAACGCAGGGAAAATTAGTGCGGGGTCCGAAAATAAAAGGCGCATATGAGGTCTTTTGAAATTTCTTTTTTCTTTACATCCACATATGACAATTTGTTGGAATAATAAATCCTACAACCCTCTCTGTAAGTTGTCCAATAATCAATTTGCCCCGTTGCCGCATCAACTTGAACAAGTAATCCCTCGATGTGTTTTGCAAGAGAGGCATAGTGGGGTTTTAGATTGTGAATCCCTCATTGTTTGATTAAATCCTCAATTTCAATTTTGTTTTCAACTATGTGGGTTGCTAAATCTTCTTGACTACCCAGGGGATGTTGAGCTATTGTGGGAGTGTCAGGAGGGATGACAAGAATAGTAGAGTTTGGTTGTGGGTGATTCCCTCGACCTCTAATTGTAACAATTAAAAATACGTATCCAATTCAAATTTTAATCTATAATTATCATATTTCAATGCAATTTTTAGAAAAGTATTGTGCTTACCTCTTGTCCGTGGCACCATCATCGATTCAAATCTTCTCGGCGATCCAGAAATGATCTTTTGAGCTTGAGATCCAACTGAATGAAAAACCGTGAGGGCATGGTTAAGCTCTGAAACTCGCATTTGAGGGAGATAAAATGATAGAGGCTCGGGCCTCTTTTTTATCTTTATAGTAGGCATAACACGTGGCGTTATGTAACACATACGCATTATAACACGTACGTGTTATGCCTCGGTAAATCCCAAACCTGAAAATTTAAAACGTGATCGCGTTATAAGAGAACGCGTATGCGTTTACTTTTTCTAGGTTTTTGACCATTTTTGCCCCCCAACTTCATGCACTTACCCTTAGAAGCTCGGGAATTCTAAATACCATGAAGTTTTTGCCAACCTTCTTAATATAAGCCAATCTATGGATATTCCTATTACGCCCTTACGGAATCCTGTTCTTGATATGGTGAATGTTGAGGGAAAATTGGAAGAAATGAGAAAGAAACTAAAAGCCTTGGAGGACAACACTGGGCAAAATTGTTACAAAGCAACTCAATCACCTTACCATGCAGAAAGCCTTCCTAGATTTTATGCACACTCAAGTCAAACAACTTTGTGATGTAAGCGGCCTTCTGCGGAGCTATGGAAAGGGGGAAAATCAACAAAGAAGGTGATCAACTCCAATAGCAAGAATCCAAAAATGCAGCCTGCTTTGAACATGTTTAAATCATTGGAGGAAGTCAAAAAGTTTTTCAAAAAAGTCTTTGTTAGGAGGATTTAGTCCTTCTTGGTTAATTTTGGTCTCTTGTTGTTTTGTTGTTGGTTGGGTAGCTATTGTCTAGCTCTTATCTTGTTGTTTTGTTGCAGCTCCTTTTTGGTAGTTTGACACTGCGTCTGCATTTTCTTGTCTTATTTAGTTGTTTTGGCATTTTTGTTGGGGTGTGGTTCCCACAGATCAAAAAACCACCCTTGTTATTTTTTTGTTTTTATCTAGCTTGCATGTTGCTTTACTTTTGTTCGGGTGTGGTCCCCAATTATCAAAAAACCACTTTGCTCTTCACGTTGATTTGGCGTTTGGGCTTTTGTAATCTTGGGTATGGTCCCTTCCAAAAAACCATTTATCAATAATAAAAAAGAATATTTTTGTTATTCGAATATGTGTCTCATACTTTCCATGCATCATTATTTTTAGTGGTGGAACTAATTTTAGTTGGTCAACTTGAGTCATGGGAAAAATAATAGATGAGATTGAAAGTCTTATTTTAGGCTTTTCTTGTGGTGCAAGCAAAGTTAATTTTAGGATGTTATTTGGTTATAAAAGTGCATTCTATCATTGTAAGAGGAGTGACAATTAATCATAATTCGCAGCAGATGAGTCGGTAAAATCCTAAGTATGGTCTAGATCAAGAAACAATGAGGTTGTTGTTGTCAAGGTTATTATTCAGTGAAGAAAAGGTTGGTGGGTTAAGGGTTAGTGCATATTTGTGGTGGAAGGTTGCTATTGTATCACATTGGAGTGTGCATGTAAATTTTGATTCAAAGTCTTGATGGCTTCATGTTGTATTTGTAAACTAGTTTAAGTCAATTCAAGAAGCACTGGCCAAATGTTTTACCCAAATAAATATATATGAATTAAAAAGTTAATAAATTCATATTTTAATTGAATGTCTAATCTTAACATATAAAATCATTAATTATTGTCATAAGTATGTTGATTATTGACATAATCTTTCTTCATATAATGGTTTGTCGCCCATCCACCATGCCCCTCCAAAAAGAGAAGAAAGAGAGTTGCTTTGCCTAAATGTTCAAAAATGGTATTTTGAAACAAAGTTGTTTGGAAGAACCAAAAGCTGTATGACATTTGTAATCATGTTAGATTTTCCTCCTTTTTCCCCTTTCCTAATATTAAATTGCCTTAGAACTGGTTTCCTAATTATCATGAAAGATCAACACTTTCGAATTTATTTAGTCGTATTGTAGATTACATCCTCGACAAGATCCATTTTAAGAGGAATATTACCGACTAACTTTTTGTGAAAGAACATTTCAAAATACAAATTGTATGCATTATTCTACAGTTTTATAAATCTATAAAACAAATTGCATTGTATTTCCATATAAATCAAAATAAAAATAAAATTTGTGAACACATTTGAAGTAATGAAACCATTCAATCTTCAATGGTGAAGTCGTTGAATGAGTAAATGGGATAAAAAAATTGATTGTAGTAAGCGTCTCTTCAATCAAGAACTCATTCGCATTTATATTGATAAAGCATAACCTTAAACGCTGATGAAAACCAGAATACAAACTGTTATTTATTTCAACACTACCACTCTTTAAACATAGTGACACTAGTAATCCACATCCTGTGAAAAGAGATTCAGCGCTCAAAAAGATATCCCAAAATACCATCCATCACAGCAAAGCATTTGTATCTCCATTTTATGTGGAAGCACAACACGGCTATCACAGAAGCGAATCCCGCCCCATAACATAACCCCACCGCCACTTCCCACCATCTTTCCATTCCATCTGCATCTTCATCTACACCAACCCCAGAGCTCTGTGTTCCATTTTGCAGGGGAAATCCATGAAGATTGGGGTTTCCTAGAAATGATGAAGCCTCAAAGGTTGAAAATTGTTTCCCCTGAGGAATTAACCCAGACAACATGTTGTCCGAAAGATTCAAAGCAGAAAGGAATGTGAGACTTAAAAGTTCTGCAGGAATTTTCCCCGACAGCATGTTTCCTGAAAGATCTAGAGATTCCAGATGAACCATACCTTCCAATGATTTTGGAATTGAGCCGCTCAGATTATTTTTGGAAATATTAAGAGCTATTAGACCCTGGAGGAGTCCCATTTCCGAAGGAATGTCTCCTGACAACTTGTTATGCGACAGATCCATGAATTTGAATGATCTCCATATCTTCGGATATGAAGTTCCCTTCCTTTAATCCAGAGCATTATTTGATCAATATATATCGGAACATGTAAGCTAAGAGGACTACCACTACCATACGCAAGTCCCACAATATATAGGGATTCAACACTCTGTAATTGATTGACCATAGCACTTAACTTTCCTAAATTTCTGGGAATAGTTCCTGTCAAATTGTTGTGAGATAAATCTAAAATCTGAAGATTCTGCAGCTCAATCAACTGGAGTGGAATACTGCCTTCGAACTTATTAAACGTCAAGCTGAGAATATTTAATTGTGTCAATCCTTTGAACCAAACAGGAATAGTTCCCTCAATTTGGTTATGCCCTATGTCAAATACTTTGAGAGATGCACAATTTGTAATAGTTGGAGGAATAGTACCATGCAAGTTGTTTCCATTGAGATTTAATGTCTCAAGCTGAGTCAAATTTCCTAGCTCCTCTGGCATCCCACCTTGGAAATCATTTTGAGCCAAATTTAAAACTTTCAGATGATAACATCTTCCCAAGTCTGTAGGATTTGCATCCGTTAAATTGTTCCTTGACAAGTCCAAAATCTCAAGAAATTTGCATCAGTGCAAATAGAATGTGGAATTCCTCCACTCAATTCATTCCCCGATAAGGATAAATAGGACCACGGAAAATTTGTATCAGGAATAGAGCCATTAAACTTGTTGTTTGACAAATCCAGCGTGGCTCCATCAAAATAAATAGGTGGGATAGGGCCGTGGAAGCTATTATCATGCAAGTCTAGTACATCAAATTTAAACTTGGACAAGTTCATTGGAGGCAGAGACCCTCGTAGTTGGTTATTAGAAAGATTGAGATATTTAAGATAGGGAAGATCCCACAGCCAATTGGGAACATTTCCCTCAATCTGGTTATCTGACAGGTCCAAGTCTTCTAATAAATATTGAGTAGAGAAAAATGAAGGAAAATCACCTTGAATATTACAAGAGCCCAATCCCAGGTATAACAGCTGCTCAAACTGGGGAACCCAACTGGAAGAGATGTCAACGGTCAAATGATTTCCTGAAAGGTCCAGTACTTGAAGCTGAGTCAGATTTTGGAACATGGAAAGAGAAACACTACCTGTTAAATTGTTGGAAGAGAGACTCATCACTTGTAATCTAAATGGAAGCTTGCTTCTGCAACAGATATCTTAGAGGTATATCACCTGTTAAAAGATAATGAATGAAAGAGAGCGGAGTGCCCTCCTACATACAACTCCTCTCAAGTTTTTGAAAGTTTCCAATGGAGGGAGGAATGACTCCACCTACACCTGTATACAGCATTGAAAGGACGGTGAGTGAGGAAGAGTGGTTCAGAATGAAGGAAAGGTTGCCCGCAAGGTCTGGGTTATATGACAGCTCAATGTTGTTCATGGTGGAGCGGTGCAACAAGTTTGAAGGGATGGAACCATTGAGACCACAGTTCGAGAGATCAAGGGAAACCAAAGACGAGACATTCTGAAACCAAGCTGGCACAGGCTGGAACACAAATGAATTATCTGGAAGGTGGAGATGGGACAAGTGAGTGAGATTTAAGAGAGATGGGATAGTACCTGAAAGCCCACAACCAGAGAGATCAAGGAGGGTAAGATTAGAGAGGCTGCTAAGGGCATCACCCAAATTCTCAGATGCTTTTGTCAGATTCACTCCGCCCATAGACAGGTATTCCAAGCTTCTCAGATTTTTTATCCATGCTGCGAACCTCCTACTCTTCAAGGCATTATTATAACTACCCCAAATACTTGAGAGATCCAGGTGAAGCAAGGTTGTAATGTTTCCCAACTCCACAGGGATCTCACCTCCAAATCCAGCATTTGACAAGCTGAGGAAAGTAAGCCTGTTGAGTTTAGCGAAGTGAGGAGATATAGGAGTATAATTGAAGTCGTTGTATCCCAAATCCAAATACTGAAGATGCTGCAGTTTGAACAGTGATGGATGAATCTCCCCACTAAAATTCTTGATGCCCACACTGTGATCAGGGTTTTTCACATCAAGGGTGATTACATGGGATGAATGGGAGTCGCAAACAATGCCCTTCCACTGGCAGCAGTTGTATCCCTGCCATGAGGATAAGCGACCAGTGAAATCAATGAAACCTCCTTTGAAATCCAAGAGGGAATTTCTTTCATAGACTGGACATGCACTAATGAATGGATGCCCGATCATGAATATTCCCAAGGTAAAAGCCAGAGCCATCCAAAATGAAGTGGGAGACATGATTGATTGTATGCAAACGAAAAAGGATTGCTGGAGTAATGGCTGCCAAGCATTAAATATATGTTAAAGTGATTTCTGTCTACTTGGAGGGTTATAGCGGCGGCTTTCAGATTCAAACTCGTAACCAAAAAAATATTGTGTCTTTGTCATGCTTCCTTTCTGAATATTTTTTCATGTTTTTGAAATCACTGCATAGTTGCAAACAAACTATTCTACAGGATTATTCTGGGGATGGTGACTCATGAGTTTTGTTGAATTATTTGGGGTCATTCCTGGCGGTATAATAATTTCTTATACATAGATTCCTACTTCCAAAGAAGACTAAGTACATTTTATATTATATCCTCACTAGTGGGAATCCAAAGACTTAAGTACATTTTATATTATATCCTCGCTAGTGGGAAAGATTCCTACTTCCAAAGACTAAGTACATTTTATATTATAACCTCGCTAGTGGGAAAACACAGTAGATTTTGTTTATATCCTCGCTAGTGGGAAAACACACTAAGTGCGCATATGATATTTTTACATTCATGAAAAATTGTTAAGTGCATCATTGTGAAAATGGCATTTGTATGTCAAGTCTAAACTTTCATTCAAGAGAGGCTATCATAAAAATATGTAAGGAAGTGGCAGGCCAGAAAACTCAACTTAGATGGGAACATTGAGGGATGTGATTTTGGAAACAACAAAGTTGCGTGTTTAAGGGGAGAGAACCAACAATGAGTTTCATACACACTAAGTCGCGAATGTTTCAGGATAGTTGGGGCATGCAAAAGGACATAAAATCAAAAAAGAAAGAATCTTATGGTCATGTTTTGAACGCTTTCAAACTGATGCCATGCCCCGCTCTTTGTAGGTCAACAATTTGCGGCGATAGCTTAATCTTTTTATTTACGATGTAATGATGATTTTTGTCCTTCTCGTTCCTTTACTTTCTTGCCCAGCTTTGACTCGTGGCTTTGGGGTGTGCTTCCGTACCACTCGTTTTTTTAATTAATTCTCTTGTATATTCTTACTTGTTAATTTATATAAGATCTTATTCATAAATAAAAAAAATGTAAGTGCCTTGCCAAACACCACAATTTATTATTGATTTACATTTACAAGGTAATTGAACCAAGATTAAATCTTGCTAGAAAAATGGCATGTTTATGCCAAGAAAGTCTAAACCTCCACTTGAGAGAGGTTATCATAAATAAAAAATTTGTAAGTGTCTTGCCAAGTACTCTGATTTGGTGTTTCAATGGGCACTTACATGTATGGTGTTTCGATGGGCATTTAATTATTTTTAATCCCCTCATGATTGCATTAGTGTATGGGGAATCCTCTGCCGAATACAATCGTAACGGTGCATTAGTTTTGGGATCTGTAAATAATTCACACAATTTGTCCTTTATGATTTTTTTCTTTTTCACCGCATCATAGGACAACTTATTTGAATAAAAATTGTGGTTGTTGTTTCTAAAACTATCCCACGTGTTAATTTGTCTTACCACATTGTCAATATTGGATAACAATGATCCTAATGATGTGGCTAGGTTTTGACGGTGAGGATTTGTGGCATTAGGGTTGTTTAAACTTTCTATTAAACCCTAAATTTACAATTTGTGGTTTGTAATTTCCCCCAAAATCTGTTGTTGGGTGTTAGGAGGATTCCTGACAATAAAAGGGGGTATTCTAGGAATGTTTTGTTCTTCCTCTTCATATGGGGATGAATGAAGGGATTGATTTGAAGGTAAAGAAACATCTAAAATGAAAATAAATAACAAATCAACAATTATCTAAAAAATAAAATTTACAAAGAAAAAAAACCTAAATCAACATTGATCGACCTTCTTCGCTCTCTGCCATCATCGATTTAAGGTGCTTGGGGTGTTGAAGATGCAAAAATATCTAAAACTTGAGAATGTCTTTCGTCATTCACGTTTTGGTTGCCTTTGTTTTTTTTTTTTTGTAAATGAATATCTCTCGGGTTTTAATTGTTTTTATTACATTCGAAACGCGAGCGCATTATAACGCCATCTTGTTATGGTTTGGAAAATCCAAACCATAATGCACTACATTATAACATGAGCCCATATTTTCCCATTCGAGTTATAATACGACCGAGCCATAACAAGAGAGTGTTATGGAGAAAATGGCCAAAAAGTGAATTTGTGTCTGCTTTTTGGCCCCCATCTTTGTGCATAGGCCCTACGTGCATTACACCATTTTCCCTTACAAAGCAATGTACCACCATTAGAAATCATAGCTTTTAATCCATAACAAGGGTAAATAAAGAAGTCTTCTTGTTTGGCAAGCCTTGGATTAATAAAGTTATATGTGCTTACTTGAATCAATTAAAATGGTTAGATGAATATTTTTAAATACCCTTTTACTCTCATGGTTTGAGGGTGGTAGCTCTTGCCAAAGCATGAAGTGAGATATGTGGTTGATAGTGTTGAGGATAGGTTTTATCCTATGGCTAATGTTATTCGTGGACTTCCTTGACATCTTCATAGTTTTCTGATTCGGGGTGTGACTCAACATCAAGGAGGTATAAAAAAATTTTGACGCATCGGTTCCCTCTAGTGAATTTATCACAACAATTATAACATATCCCTTTCTCTCTACACTCATGCATTTACCTTCAATAAGATGCTTGATGGGGGATGAATTTGGGGAAGCATCGTGGTTGAGTGACTAGATTTTTTAATGAAGGGAAACCGGAAGTTTGGCGTTGTGCTATGATTTTTCCTCCGTCAATGTGGCTAATGCCAATGCTTCCATCATGGAATTGGGTTTAAATATTTTGAAAATTTACGATCATATTTCTTCCTTGAGGCCACTAATGAAACAAATATTACAAAATTCATCGAGACAATCCTTACGTGTAATTTTCAAATCTCTCAATTTTTTTTGTTAGTCACGGACTAATCTTGTTTGTTAAAGTTTAGTAAGTATGCCTATGAATTCATCATAAGCACTCGAGCCAAACTGCTCTAGAATAAGAGATTGGAACACAAGCTGGTCTAGTTCATCATGATATTTTAAATACCAATGACACCATTATAGGGCCTCTGTTTCAAAAATAAAAGAATCTATGGGGATCTTGTTCACACTATATGTATTATGGATACTAAATAATTTTTCTACCTTGTATATCCATCCAATTGGGTGCACCCCATTAAAGTCGGGAAAATCAAGCACAGGGCGGTGTGGCATATTTGGTGTAGAGAAACCTTGGTTTGAAGTGGACTCATTATGGAGTTTCTTAGTGAGAATGACATTTTTTTGATTAAGTATGTGCATCATCTATGTGAATTCAAAAATTTGTTCCTTGAAGATAGTGATTTTCTCTTCCACATTTTTTCACCTACGGGGTGATAACCATAACTAGATATTTTTCTAATTATTTTAATGGGAAGTTTGATGACCACTTTGTTGTTTCTACCAACATATTGCTTAGAAGTGTGTTGTTACTAATGATTCTCAATTGTGAATTCGTTGTTGTTTATTTGTTGAACTGTTATATTATATATAAAGCTGATTGGTTAGGGGTAAGTGCACCAAGATGGTGGACAATTAAGTGGACATAAAAACCTGAAATTTAGGTACCACGAGCGTGGTTTATAAACCGCGCTCGCGCAATTGTTTTTATAGGCTTGGTGATTTTGAACCTAAAACTGCGCTCGCGGTTTTAAATCGTGGCGCGGTTTAAAACCACGATTGTGGTCCTCTGAGACAAAAAAACAGACCTACGACTCCTCATTTTCCCTCATTTTTCCTTTCCAACCACGATTTCTCCTAGACCTTTGGCACTTGCACTTTGAATACCCCCTAAAAATTACTCTTCGGACTTGTGGATCGCGATAGTTTCAACCATGCCGCCAAGACAAAGAGGTAAGCCCTCGATTTTGATCAATTTGTTTGCATTTTAGGTTTTTTTGTGATTTTCATGGGTTTTCAATTTTTTGTTTATGTATACAATTTTTTTGTTTTGTCAGTTGCTCTCGAGCTCGTAATCCTACAAACCCTCCAAAAATCCTCAAAACCCTCCAAACATTCCACAAAACCCTCCTCCAAACATAGATCCGCCTCTTGTGGCTCCTTCTATCCCCACAGAACCAACAGGAACACAAGCTGATATCGTTGGAAAAATATGACAAAATAAAATTTCCATTGAGAACCTTATTCAAAATATAAGACAAAATCATGCCACAAATCCATCCTGCATGACTTTAGCCAACACATTGCAAACATTGATTGGCGAAGTTGACTCCATGAACTAAAACAAATAGATAGATGGAATACCTTTAGAGGTGATTTTAGGGTGGTATGCAAATAAATTATCCCATGAGGTCGTAAAAGAC
This sequence comes from Taxus wallichiana var. yunnanensis, assembly GCA_018340775.1. Lineage (NCBI taxonomy): Eukaryota > Viridiplantae > Streptophyta > Pinopsida > Cupressales > Taxaceae > Taxus > Taxus wallichiana. The sequence goes on from CM031236.1 coordinate 11,664,315, forward strand.
AAAAATTTTGGAAAAAAATCACATTTGTGCATTATTTATTGACCCAGAACCAATGTCCCCCTGCGATTTACTTGCAAACGGTTCCCGATCCATTGGTGCCACGATGACCAGAATCAAGAACAATTTTTGGGACCGATGGTGGATGGTTTTGATTATCCACCATGCAACAACAATGAGGTCCCCTCTATTTTTGAAGAAATTATATTACGAGTTCATGCTTAATGAGGTCCCAAACTATTTTGATTTTTTATTTTTATGGGCGAGGTGGTGGCTCTGCAAAAGTAGACTGGTGCACACGCGTAGAGTCAACCAAGGATCCCCCATGCCCCAAAACCCCCACTTCCTTCAGTTATCCCTCCTACAGTGAAGGAGGTTGTAGAGATTGACACACTACATGCATTGAGGGAGCTCACTAACACTCTAACCTAGCATAGTGAGCAGATTACATCTGGTGATGTTGGTGGAGGTGCCAGTTCTAGCGCACCACACCACTGTGGATCATGTGGTGCCGTATTCCTTTGGGAGACATCATTTGCTAGATCACATGATTTCTTTTCTCTAGATGAGATGATGGCGTATGTTTTGGAATTGGTGCAACAGATCTTGGTCTTTCATCCTAAATGTCAAATAATATATATATACACACACACACACACACACACACACACACACAATTAAAGTTTAATTCATGTTTGAGATTTTAATATATATGTATTTCATTGTATGTTATGTACATACATGTAAAAACTATTTTTTTTTTTATTTTAAATAGCAAGAGCCGGTGAAGGAAACATCTCGTAACCAACCAAATCCTTTAGATGACATGAGATATTTATCTTTGAATGGGCATGTTCTGAATGCAAGTTTCAAGTTGTACTTAAATTTCAAGTTTCATTTGATTGTGCACTTTTATTATTATAATGTTTCACTGTACATGTACATATTAATATATGTTTGTCTTTTATACGTGCGAGAGCCTACGGCTCATCATCTACTCCACCATGGGAACTAAGGATATTGGCACGCCTCATGTGACTTTTGAAAGTTCATGTTCATGTGTGAGGTCCCAAACTATTTTGATTTTTCGATGTTTTATGGGCGAGGTGGTGGCTCTGCACAAAGTAGACCTGGTGCACGCGTAGGTCAACCAAGGATCCCCATGCCCCAAAACCCCCACTTGCCTTCAGTTATCCCTCCTACAGTGAAGGAGGTTGTGAGAGATTGACACACTACATGCATTAAGGAGCTCACGACACTCTAACCTAACATAGTGAGCCCGAGAGCATGCATCTGGTGATGTTAGTGGAGGTGCGATTCTAGCGCACCACACCACTTTGATCATGTGGTGCCGTATGCCTTTGTGGGCGAGACATCATTTGCTAGATCACATGATTTCTTTTCTCTAGATGAGATGATGGCGGATGTTTTTGGAACTGGTGCAACGGATCTTGGTCTTTCATAGGTAAATGTCAAATATATATATATATATATATATATATATATATATATATATATATACAATAGTTTAATTCATGTTTGAGATTTTAATATATATGTATTTCATTGTATGTTATGTACATACATGTAAAAACTAATTTTTTATTTTATTTTAAATAGCAAGAGTGGTGAAGGAAACATCGGCATCGACATGCTAGATCTTTATGCTGGGCATGTTACAAACATAAGTTTCAAGTTGTACTTAAATTTCAAATTTCATTTGATTGTGCACTTTTATTATTATAATGTTTCACCTGTACATGTACATATTAATATATGTTTGTCTTTTATACGTGCGGCGAGCCTACGGCTCATCATCTACTCACGGGAACTAAGGCTATTGGCACGCCTCACGTGACTTTTACAAGTTAGTTTCTCTTTACACTTTCCAGTTCTAATTGTGGAAGTTCACGTGGATTATGCTTTGGCTCTGTTATGTGGCAGTCATGTAGATTAATATTGATTTGTACATATTTTTTGTATAGCTTATGACTACCAGAGAGACTCCTCCATATATGCAGACTATGGAGGCTACTGTAGATACTTTGCCATAACATCTGCAGATCCACTAATTGAGGTACAATTTTTCAAATTTGTTAAATTTATTTAGGAATTATTTCTTATTACTTAAATCTACAATATCAAATTTTGTACATGAAATATTTAATTTGAAATTTAATTATTTGTATGTAGCTTACCTCTCATGAGTCTATCCATTGTCCTTGCCATGCGTCAACGAAAAATTGATAGGGATCATGACATTGCGGTAAGATTTCACATGCATTTTAACTAAATTCTAAGTTTCTAAATTTTGAATGTATTTTAAAAATACGGGTGTTAAAATCTTGTTGTTTATGAATGTGCAGGTTAGGTTGCGGGCTTTGCTTAGAGATGCCTAGGACCACATGGATGAAATCCATGTGGCATCTCCCTCCACTACATCCCGGGTCATGGACATGCTACTTTTAGCAGGGAAGGTGAAGAGAGGGAAGATGTTTCATGATTATATTCATAGGACGTGGATGTACATAGATATATATATGGGCTAGCTGGTCCTAGTTCATGATTCTTCATAGGACATTGTATATATCCTTATGCGCCGCATGTGGTCTTATATGTATGACACACTTTTTTCGAGATGTACACATATGAAATTATATTTTCAGAGATGTGTGTTCAACACACTTAGTTTGATACATTATATATCCATGTGTTGGTTTTTATAACAATATTACTTCTATGTTTGATCAAATTTATTGCACATGATATCCTTCTATGTACATTAATTCTATATGTATGTTTAATTTAAAATTAAAAAACTATGGTGCAACAATAAGAAGAAAATAAGCATATATCTCATGTACCATATTCTAGTGCAATAATAAGGTTTATGAATGTTATGACATGTACATGTCAAGGATTGAAATTTCACATGTTGTTGGAATTGTCAGTAGATTTTAGGAAAATCTAGTTAGAGAACATTGTTCAAGAATGAAGTGGGAGTTTCACTACTTGTGAGGAAAAATAAATTATTGCATCACCTATAACAATATTGGTGATTCAATTTGTGGATATTTTGATTCATATTTTGTAAGTGATTTGGAAAAACAAAGATTGACTTCTAGTTATGCTATTACAATTGTAACTAGACCTATCAGTTGGATTTCAAAACTTCAAAATATTACAATTTTTTCAACTACTCGAGGTAGAATATGTAGTTGCCTATCATAGTTGTCAGGAGGTAATTCGGGTAAAAATTTTATTGGATGAGTTTTGAAGATATCAATAGAAGATGAAGGTATTGTGTGACAATCAAAGTGCTATTTAATTATCCAAGAATCTAGCTTATCAAAATAAGACAAAGCATATTTTAGTTAAGTATAATTTGGTTATACATGTTATTGATGAAGGGATAATAGCACTTGACAAGGTACACACCATAGAAAACTTTGTTGATATTCTCACAAAACTAGTACTATTATAGAAGCAAAAATGGTGTTTATCTTCTATTCATTTGCAGAAAATGCGATGAGTTGGTCGTGTAATATATAAAGTGGATTGGTTATCAAGGTGGATATTATAAGATATGTGACAACAAAGTTAAATTTTAGATCCCTTTACGACAATGAGTTGGTCATGTAATATATAAAGTGGATTGGTTATCAAGGTGGATATTATAAGATATGTGACAACAAAGTTAAATTTTAGATCCCTTTACGACAATATTTTTAGCTCACTTTCCAAAGGGGTGTGGGGGCTTCCCCCCACTCATGTCACAGGGGGTCTAGGGGGCAGTGATGAATTCAACCGATCTCTATTTTTAGTAAAGAAAATCCTAATGTTGTTTTCCTAGTCTATTTGTAGGATGAGGAATCCTAACTATACTTGGAATAAGAGAGTAACTATTGTTGAAAAAGTTGTAATTGTTGAAAAAGTTGTAATTGTTGAAAAATTTAAAAAAGTTGTAATTGTTGAAAAAGTTGAAAACGGTGGGTCGTGGCACCAAACCGACTACGCGGACACGTCTAGATGGCTAGGTGAACACTAGAGGAGGTGTCGTTTCGGTGCGTGACAATGTCGTTGCTTCCGAGCTACCTCGTTCGGGTGGAGTCCCTCAAGAGCCTTAAGACCAAAAAATCATTCAACTTCGACGGGTGACTACGCAGACTCCATGGCACCTAGAGACGTCTCATTTGATCCTACACCTTGGCGTATGGACACTCTACAATAGCATGTCTTAGTTTTTTCCTTCTCCAAACGGTGCTCTTGCTGTCCTATTGTTTGTAAACGTGCCGAAATAGTGTAGTTTGAGACAATGTAAAAATTTGTCAAATGATATATTGTGTAAATGGTGGGTCGTGGCACCAAACCAACTACGCGGACATGTCCGGGTGGCTAGGTAAATGCTAGAGGAGCGTTGTTTCGGTGCGCACAACGTCGTTTCTTCTAGGCTACCTCGTTCGGGTGGAGTCCCTCAAGAGCCTTGAGACCAAAAAATCATTCAACTTCGACGGGTGACTATGCACTCCGTGGCACCTAGAGACATCTCGTCGATCCTAAACCTCAACGTAGGTTCACTCTACAATAGAGTATCTCAGTTTTTTCCTTCTCTAATCGGTGCTCTCGCTGCCCTATTGTTTGCAAACGCGCTAAATAGTGTAGTTTGAGACAGAGTGTAAAAATTTCATCAAACAATATATTTTGTAAAGGATGGGTCATGGCACCAAATGAATGCGCGGACACGTCCAAGTGGCCATGTAAACGCTAGAGGAGGCATTGTTTTGGTGTGCAACAATGTCGTTGCTTCCGGGCTACCTCGTTCGGGCGGAGTCCCTCAAGAGCCCTGAGACCAAAAAATCGTTCAACTTCGATGGGTGACTACGCGAACTCCGTGGCACCTAAAGATGTCTCATATGATCCTACACCTCGGCGTAGGAACACTCTACAATATCCTGTCTTGGTTTTTTTCCTTCTCAAATCGGTGCTCTCGTTGCCCTATTGTTTGTAAACACGCCGAATAGTGTAGTTTGAGACAGTGTAAGGCTGTCAAATAGTATATTTTGTAAACGATGGCTTGTGGCAGCGAACCGACTATACGAACACATCTGGGTGGCTAGGTGAATGCTATAGGAGGCATCGTTTCGGTGTGTGACAACGTCGTTGCTTCTGGGCTACCTCGTTCGGGCGAGTCCCTCAAGAGCCTTGAGACCAAAAAATCGTTTAACTTCGTCGGGTAACTACGCGAGACTCCATGGCACCTAGAGACGTCTTTTCGATCCTAAACCTTAGTGTAGGTTCACTCTACAATAGAGTATCTCAGTTTTTTCCTTCTCTAATCGTGCTCTCGTTGTCCTATTGTTTGCAAACACGCCGAATAGTGTAGTTTGAGACAACAATGTAAAGTCACAAATGGTATATTTTGTAAACGGTGGGTCATGGCACCAAACCGACTATGTAAACACGTCTGAGTGGCTAGGTGAACACTAGCGGAGGCATCGTTTTGGTGTGCGACAATGTCGTTGCTTCCGGGCTACCTCGTTTGGGTGGAGTCCCTCAATAGCTTTGAGACCAAAAATCATTCAACTTCACATGTGACTATGCGGAGACTGTGGGCACCTAGAGACGTCTTGTCTAATCCTACACCTCAGTGTAGGGACACTCTATAATAGTCTGTCTCAGTTTTTTCCTTTTCCAAACGGTGCTCTCACTACCTTATTGTTTGCAAAAGCGCCGATAGTGTATTTTGAGACAATGTAAGGTCACAAATGGTATATTTTGTAAACGATGGGTCATGGCACCAAACCGAATGCTCAAAAATGTCCAGGTGACTAGGTGAATGCTAGAGGAGGTGTCATTTTGGTGTGCCACAATGTCATTGCTTCCGAGCTACCTCGTTTGGGCGAGTCCCTCAAGAGCCCTAAGACCAAAAAATCGTTCAACTTCGATGGGTGACTACGCAGACTCCATGGCACCTAGAGACATCTCATCTAATCCTACACCTCGGTGTAGGGACACTCTACAATAGTCTGTCTTGGTTTTTTCCTTCTCCAAACGGTGCTCTCGCTACCCTATTGTTTGCAAACGCATTGAATAGTGTAGTTTGAGACAGTGTAAGGTTATCAAATGGTATATTTTGTAAACGGTGGGTCGTGGCACCAAACCGACTATGTGGACACATCTAGGTGGCTAGGTGAATGCTAGAGGAGGTGTCGTTTGATGCACGTGACAATGTCATTGCTTCAGGCTACCTCGTTCGGCGGAGTCCCTCAAGAGCCCTGAGACCAAAAATCATTCAACTTTGACGGGTGACTACGTAGACTCCATGGTACCTAGAGACGTCTCATCTAATCCTACACCTCGGATAGGGACACTCTACAATAGCCTATCTCGATTTTTTCCTTCTCCAAACGGTGCTCTCGCTACCCTATTGTTTGCAAACGCGTTGAATAGTGTAGTTTGAGACAGTGTAAGGCTGTCAAACGGTATATTTTGTAAACGGTGGGTTGTGGCACCAACCGACTACGCATGGACACGTTCGAGTGGCTAGGTGAATGCTAGAGGAGGTGTCATTTTGGTGTGCAACAACGTCGTTGCTTCCAAGCTACCTCGTTCGGGCGGAGTCCCTCAAGAGCCCTGAGACCAAAAATTGTTCAACTTTGACGGGTGACTATGCAAACTCCATGGCACCTAGAGATGTCTCGTCTAATCCTACACCTCGGCGTAGGGACACTCTACAATAGTTTGTCTCGGTTTTTTCCTTCTCTAAACGGTGCTCTCACTGCCCTATTGTTTGTAAACACGCCGAATAGTGTAGTTTGAGACAATAAAAGGTCACAAATGATATATTTTGTAAATGATCGGTTGTGGCACCGAAGCCGACAATGTGGACACATCCGGGTGGCCAAGTGAATGCTAGAGGAGGCATCGTTTTGGTGCGCAACAACGTCGTTGCTTCCAGGCTACCTCATTCGGGCGGAGTCCCTTAAGAGCCCTGAGACCAAAAATCATTCAACTTTGACGGGTGACTACACACGGACTCCGTGGCACCTAGAGATGTCTCGTTTAATCCTACACCTCGGTGTAGGGATCCTCTACAATAGCATGTCTTGGTTTTTCCTTCTCCAATCGGTGCTCTCGCTGCCCTATTGTTTGCAAATGTGTCGAATAGTGTAGTTTGAGCAAGTGTAAGGCTATCAAATGGTATATTTTGTAAACAGTGGGTTGTGGCACCGGACCAACTGCACACACGTGTAGGGATGGTCTTGTAAACACTTGGGGAGGCATCGTTTCGGTTCTCTAAGCTCCAGGTCCTTCTGGGCTACCTCCTCCGAGAGCCAAGAACCCCCTCCACAAGTACATAAATCATTGTTAATTACTTCTCTTTTCTTGTAAAATAATGAAAGCTTCTCTTAGCTTCGAGAATTTATAATTCTCTACTAATAGTGCTAACCACGTGAAGGTGGAAGCTTTTCTAGCACCACTAACCTGCATATAAAAGTCTTAGTCAAAGAAATTTAAGTTTCAAATCAAAACCATACTAGATATATACAAAATACATAAATTTAATAAAATATATGAACTTAAATTTATCTAACTAAAAAATTTATATATACCAAAGAAATTATATATACTAGACACAAGCTTTGTAAATTCATTCCAATGAACCATCGAGATCGGATCTACTCTAAATAGCGGACAAGATTGTTCATAATATGACTCTCGAACCTTCCAAAGAATCTTGTTATTAGGCCTTCGTTGATATCTATACGAGTTGAATATTTGTTGCTAGAACTAGATGCGAATATAGGAGTATTTTCTGTGTGTCTCAAAGTCTTCAAACACCCAAATAGAGGAGTTTTTTAATGGATATCGCTGAAGCCAAGTTCCAGTAACTACCACTGACCTTGTAGGGTACTCAATATCTTCACCATCTATAACAGGAGAAGTCAACTTCTTTCTTTCCTTAATGTAATGACATAAGAAATAGTTTGTTCCTTCTTCATTGTCTTCTGTCGCAATAACTGTAAACACATGTCCTACAAAAAAAGGTTTCAACTCAAATTTAAATTGTACATATTAAAATTTCAATGGACATAACTCAATACAAAAATGTAAATAACCATAAATACCTTATCGCACCAAAATCAAAATTTCATCAAAGTCCTTGGATGTTGTAACTTCATCTATAGAAACAAGTCGTAATGCTTGTGGAGGTTGATAACTAGCAAGCGGAGTTAGAGGCCTACAAATCCATCCATCGACCCATTCTTATGAATCACACTCAATGTGACAAATTCGATACAAGATGCATAAAAACATGTAAAATTTCTTGTCCATGTGGCCCACAAGTAGCGTCTGAGCTACAAAATGAGTGCATATCACTGGACCCAGTGAGTGTCATATAATCCTCGTAGTTAGCAATTTTTGTTCCTCTATCAACCAAAAATATCTGTGAACCGTGGAAATTTCTTGAGAACCTCGGGCCATGTTTTCAATACACCATTCCACTATGCTCTTTACATATTTCAATTTAGCACCATCTTTGTACTTCAACTCTTCTCTTGTAAGAGCTCTTTTCACACATGCCCCTGCACCGTCATGCTCTCCTTTTCCATGTCCAACCTCAGTGAAACTCCAAATATGTTACACACCCATCTTGACATGCATCATGCTCATCCAATAAAACATTCATGCATTCTTAAATTGAGACGTGTAATTATCTAACCATATATAATGTTGTTTGAAGTGGATGTCCCTATCAGACAAGTTTCCATAAAATAACTAGAAACACCCTTGCACAAATTCAATAGAATGAGTACGATCATCACTGATATAAAAGTGGTACTCTCTTAAAAAAATTTTCTGATCATTCTCTGTCTTGTCGTCAGAGAATGTATAAATGCTATATGCACAAAAATGACAACTTGTACTGAGTTGTAATATTGTGATTGAATCTCCATTTGTGGTTGCAATGTGTAAATTATCTACAAAATATACCACTTTGAAACAATAGTACCAATAGGAAATGTGTCTTTTCATATCTTGAACTGTTCATCCAACCATCGAGCTCTATGTGTATGCCTAACATACTCATAAAAATTTCATCCTTAAATTTTCTCATAAATTGAAAAACAAACATATGTTCTGTAACTAGCTCACATTGTTTAGACTCTTTTCCATCTTTCAACTGGTATGCAACTGATTTATATTTATCAAACTCAACTAAATTATTTCCTATTGCACCTTCAATTTGCTCATGGATGCAACTTTCCAATTTAGGTAATCCGCCACATGTACCACAACTTCCATCTAAACAATCTTGATTATAAAAAAATTGTCCAACTTATTTTTCACAAAATATCATAGGAATGAAATCCTAGAAGATACATAAAACCCACATTCGATAACATAGTTTAATGTAAAATGCAAATGCATAAAAATTTAGCATAATGCATAGAAAATTCAACATGTTGCTTACAACAACAAGTGGTGCAAGCGTGGTTGATTTTCACATAGAATGGTTTTAACATTTCAAAAAAACGTTAACTAATTTTAATTTCTAGATGATCTTGTTCAAACTTACGAAAATATTGAGTTTGAGTCATATCTAAGAAATGCTTTGGATGTGGTTTGTGATTAATAGAACCAACTCTTCGTTTTACAACATATCTTGTATTAGGTGAAACTCTAGTGTTATCATGCCAAAATTGAATAACAAATTCTCTTATAGCATCAGTATTGTTGGTGAGAAAATTTGTCGGGTGGACAAACTTGTGGATTTCTTGCCAATGCTCTGGGAATCTAAGTTCCTCTACTTAACCGGTGTAGTTGTCGTTTATGCATGTGCATGAAAAGGTGGATTTCTATGGTGGCCTTTCAGTAGGATCCAGCGGGGACACTCTTACTAACCTTGTGGCAAGCTAACAATCTCTTGATAGGGAAGACTTTGTCTAAAGTGGGAAATGGGGAGTGATAAAGAGGTAGGAGAACTAATGTTGCGGAGTAGAAAATCGATTCCCGCACACACACTAGTTAGAAACTTCATCACATGCATTTATGAGAAGAAAAAACCTTGCAAATGACAACAAGACCAAATAGAATTTGATGAACACAAAGTATCATGAAATCCCTTAGTCAAAGAAAGCTAGAAACTCCTTCTTCTTGTATTGATGCTTAAACAAAAGTTGTACATAATGTGGGAATGGAAGAAATTTGAGAGGGGAAGAGAGTAGAAAAAATGGCTATCTCCTTTGCTTTCTCGAGTTCAATGCACTCTTAAGTCTACAAGATCAATCGCCAACCCTTTGACAATGGGAATGGAATTACAATTTATAGAATAGAATATGACTCTTCATCTACCTCATGACCTTTTGAATACCTTAATATGACTTAAGACTATTCATATTCCACTTTAAATATTTAAGTCCCTTTTATAATAGTAAGGCGACTTAATTTACATTATATTTCTAAAGTCACTTAAGTCATATTAAAAAGTACAAACCCCAATGTGAAATTAGAATATTGGAAAGTGAGAGAAAGTTGGGGGGAAGAGGAGAGAGAAAGAGAGGGAGAAGAAGAAGAGGAGATGTCATTCCCAATGAATTCCGTTGATCCTCGCTAATGGAAAGCTCTGATGCGACGAAGTTCTGAATGTCCCATTGTGCCAAAGCTGCTCTTTGAGTGTGGCTTACTATTTTTAGTAAATGCCTAGATGGGGGACTTACTATTTTTAGTAAATATTTCGAATAATCATTCTAGCCTTTTGGAGATCTTCAATACCCGTTGCCTTTGTCTTAGCTACTTTTGATGAAGACTTACCAAAAATAGCAAGCATGTGTAGGAAAACTTACTATTTTTAGAAAGGGTGTTTCCAGTACTCGATTTGCGATGGAACATAATTTTTTGGACTCTTCTTGTCGTTATAATCACACCCTTTGAATTTCACATAGTTTTTCCCACTAGAATGCCTAGAAATAAATTTTGAAATTTTGACTTGGCAGTGGCTTCGGGCACGAAGCTGCCATGGCGGCCATTAATGGAGCTCAAAATTTGTAGGTCTGGTTTTTGTCTCCGTTTGCAATGAAAAAACTCCATTATGATAGGTTTTTCATTTGGAGCTTGTGTGCAAGTTTTTAGCTTGTTTCCATTGCCGGAATGATGGGAAATCCAATGAATGTGAGTCGATGCACAAAGAGAGGGTTTTGTTGGAGAAAATGATTCTGGGAACCATTTGACCTCTTGTTTATTGCATCTTGATCACCTTGAAAAATGAGGAAATCTACAAAAGACGGCATCACGATCCGACTTGTATCTTGTGAGATATGAAGATTTTTCGATCGAGTGACTTCATGGTTATCTGGCAAAAAACCTTCATTTTCTCCCGTTCTTCGTCATTTCACTCCATTTTTCTCTGAGACCTACATATTGCTATGTATTCATGGTGTGGATATTTTATGTGGCCATGGTGGAGCTGGTTCGAGCAACAATGGTGGACCAGGTGTCTGGACAATCATGCAAGGAGCCATGACAAGGTATGAAGTTGTGGAGGAGAAATGAGAGGAAGAAAATGACTAAGTGCTTGGATTTAAAATTTAAAAACATGCACATGGAGGGATGGGTGAATTTTTATTTCCTTTATGTCTCGACCTCATGGGGCGTGAGGGACATCAATTTCCATGGTGATCAAGGTGATGTCATGTGTCCTCGATTCGGCAACAAGGATTTGCTTGAAAAATGCACCTGGGGCTGAAAGTTGGTCACGTGGGTGTCCAAATGACTCCCCATAGGGGCTGGGCACATTTTTCCATGTCTGATGTCCCCCACCTCAGGTGCATAAGGGACATAAAATTCCACGGTGGTCTTGGAGGTGACACGTGGCGTTCGATCCAACGACAGGGAATAAATGCTCTAAAAATGCACTTGGGGGCTGAAACTTGGTCACGTGGGTGTCCAAATGACTTCCCATAGGGGCTGGGTGCATTTTTCAAGGGCTGATGTCCCCCACCTCGGTGCAAAAGGACATCAAATTCCATGGTGGTCTTGAAGCTGACACGTGGCGCCCAATCCGACGGTAGGGAATGCATGCTCCAAATAAGCACATGGGGGCTGAACTGTCAAGTTTGGAGGTCATATGAGGGTCCAAGAGGTCATATGAGGGCTGAGAGGGCTTCAAGGGGGCTGGTTGCACTTTTCCATGCTTTATGTCCTAGACCTTGGGGAAGTGAGGACATGAAATCCGGCGAGCTCTGGTGTTGACACATGTCCTCCCAAAAATTTGGCTAAGTCCTGAACTTGTAACAGTGATAACTTGAGCTCCCGATGGACTTTTTGGAAAATATTTATATGATCTTGACTAGAAATGGCCTTATGAATCCAATGGTGGGGGTATCATGTCTTGATTATTCCATTTATGGGGTATCATGTATTGATTATTCTGCAGACAGACTAATGCGCCAAAGTGTTGTGAAAAATATTATTTCACCATCATTTAGGTCTTGGAATCCTCTTTATGTATATATTTTTTTCTCCTAAATCCATCCGGAACTCTTGGAATCTTCTTCTGAAGCCCAACAACTATTTTAGGCCTATGTACCGCCTAAGCTTGTGAACCCTATTTTTTACTCAAGATACCGCTCTAAGTCTTGCAAAACTTCCCAAAACCTTCAAAAATAATTTCCATGATGTTCCAAGGTCTTCCATTCATCTCCGTGTTGATTTTTTTTTACCTTCCGCTTTACTCCAGGAGTTGAATCCAGTCCTGGGAAGGCTAGAAATAACCCTTCCCAATACTGCCAGAAGATAATATCTTTTCAGAACTCCCTAAAATCACATAGGGGTGATGAATAGACTTACCTAAATCACCTCCTAGGGGTTTAAGATTACATTATTTAGGAGGTCATTTGGACTAATTGGATAGACCCGGGTGTCTTGGAATGATGGGACTTGAAAAAATTAACACTCGGGTATCGTTGTCATGCTTGGAAATTGTCAATTTCCTGTTGCACATTTGCATGACAACAAGTATTATATTTTTCCTTACGCGTGCTCTAGCGAAAAATGCCCAAAAATCAGTGTTATTGAGTGATTGAAGGATATTATGTCTTTCAATTGCTTTCATTAGAGTTTTTCGATTAACTTTCAACATTCGACTTGTTTGCCTAATCAAACATTGTTTTTTTTGATTCACTTACAACACTAGTAGCAAGTACACGACACACAATATTACTATCCCTTGTGCGTCTCTTGACACCAACAATGTGATATGCATCATGAAGGTTTTCAACAATTATAGAGGTTTGACCACGTATATTAGATGTTGTCAATCCTAAGGTGTTTAATGTAGGTCTCATTTTATTCAATTTCATCAAACTAACCAACAACTAACATCTTTGAGAATCATTTAAAATTTCAAAATGATTATCCCAAATTTCAATGGCTTTTCTTCTGATTTTCCGTTCAAAAAGTTTGTCACACATTGGTTTCAAAATATTTTCATCAATTTCAATAAAATAATTAGGTTTCTTACGAAAAATTTTAGGAGGTATTTTTGTCAAATTTTGCTTGTCTACGAGTTTCAACTTGAATTTCTTTATCCATATTTTCATTGTTTCCTTGAATTTCAACATTTGCTACATCACGAGTATTTAATTCTTCTTCAACATTGATAGTAAAAACATATTCATCACGAGTATTTAATTCAACTTCAACATTGATAGTAGAAACATTACCTGGTTCCTCATTGCTTACAATAGTAGGGGTTAAAGATGAACCTCTTCTTGATTCACGAAGATTCCACATTTGCTCAACATTTTGAAATCTGTTTGCCTCTAATTTGTTTGGTGTTTTTTTACTTAATGAATTCCTTTTTTGACTTCGTTTCTTGTCTCCCATGATGTTTTACTTCGGTGATAAGAAAAACATGTAGAAAATGACAAAATTTGCCGTAGTTCGTATGGTAAATTCAAATAGTAAAAATCACATGGTAATTAGAACATTGGGATGCGTATAAACATGATTTATAAATCGCGATCGCACTTTATGAACCACGATTGTGATTTATAAAAGCGTGATCACGGTTCTTGTTTAAAAACCCACGATCGCGGTTCTTTTTGTATCATCAAATCCGACCCTAAGGCTCAGGAAATCTTTGTTTTGCCCCAACCAAAGCTATGAAAGGTCATTATGAAGTGTAAAGGGTCAAAAACTTCAAATTTGCTCTTCCATAGACTTGAACCATGCTAAAAATTGAAAACATTTCACAAAAATGGTGCCATCGTGTAGGGGAGACTGTTAGCTTCGTAGAAATATTGATTTTAAAGTGAATAGAATAAGATAAATATCATTTTATAATTTTTTACTAACAATAGGTCTTTAAGACATTTTTCCCGCGAATGTTCATGTCTACGTTTAAGACTGCAACTTTTGTTTCGCTTATCAAAATGTGATAAAACTTATACCATCCCAAGCATGGAGAAATTCTATACACGTTAAAAAAAAATTGATTTCGATATTTTTTGATATAGTTATGGCGGGCAAACGGAAAGCGCTCCATTTTCTAAATCTTTTTAGACCACTTTCACGGAAAAATCATTAAAAAAATTACTCGAAAAAATACAAAATAAAATCCATCCCAAGATAGAACTACATCTAACTTTTCACCAAAGGAAAAAAAAATAACAATATTTGGTCATCCAAATTGCGGGCAAATGGATAACAATCTTATAGGTGTTTTTCAAAAGCAAAAACCAAGTCATATAATTTTAAGTGTTTAATATAGCTAAACTTGTCCGTTTTTAAAAAAATAGTATTTTAGAAACTAGATTCCGGATGCTACGATTCATATTTATATAATTTTTCTAATTTTGAGTGTGTGTATTGCTAATAATCCCTACAAGTTGAGATTTTGTTGTTTTTGCAATATGACGTCCACTTATGACCCCTTTTTTGTCCACCAACTTGGTGCACTTACCCTTAGGCTACATGAGGGTTTTAAAGATTCTCTCTACCAATGTTGTGTGAACATGTACCACTCACCATAAAATTTATGGTCATGGAATTTACCCCTTAATTAATTAGGATTGGGCTATTACCATATACTGACTCTTGGTTTACCTCACAAGTGGAACTACTCAATCATGATGGGTCGGTGCCTTTTCGATGGCGAGTCTTCTCAATATACTAGCTACTTCAGGGTTCATGTGGTACTCCTCACAATGATTTTTAGGGCTTATTCCCAAGTACTTCCCATAGTTATGCGGACATGTATTTACCCTTATTCAAACTTGTAATATAAAATGCAAAGAAAATATTTCGGAAATGACTCAACTCCCGTGAAGCCTGCTGAAAATGTTTTTCTAAAAATCTACCTTTGTAAGGCCAAGAAAGTGCTTTGATACCAGATGTGAGAATCCTTCGCAAATATTTACAAACTCATAAAATAAATGAACAATGATATGAACTTTGAAAAATAACCCAAATATCTTTTAGATCGAGGAAACTTTGAGGGGAAACCTCTTTTGAGCGAGCTCAATACAATAATATTTGTGGTTACATTTCATGGCCTAATCACTCTTTAATATACTAGTGTTATTCTATAAATTAATATTAACCATGTAAGTGGGATGATACTTAATAGCTTATGAGATGACTTATAAAGCATATGCATCCATTATATATCTATTACATTACTAATGCAAGGGAAAGGTAAGATGAAGGGTGAACTAAAAAACTCTATGAACTTCATCAACATCCTCCCAACCTCTGCCAAAATGGGATATTTCAAAGAGATGTGCACATCCCTTCGGGGCATAGTTTGTAATTCATGTGAAGAGCCTTTTACATCCAACCGTGAAGAGCCTTTGTTGGAAAATTTCCATGTTTTTAGCATCTTTTTAGAAACATCCTTTGCAAATTTCATTTTCCTTTTGTATCAAACTTTCACGCTTTATAAATGGATGGAACTCAACACTAGAGATCATAATGTTTGATAGTGGAAAGGCCCATGTTTAGAGAAATTCAATTCTTCCAACACATAGATTTACTTCCAAACAAGGAAAGAGTGATGGAGGTTATGATAATGGTGATAATTGAAGACAAGGGTAAAGACACATGCCTTCATATCTCATTAATGACATTGTTACTATTTATCAAATGATATTTCACCTCATGGAATGCCATAATTACATCTTACAGAAGACATGTGCATCCTCTTGAAGCATTGACCTTATTTCACTTGTCAAATACAACCACCAGGTATCCATCATGATCATTTCACCTTTACCATTATTCTCTTAGCTTTTAAAAAATAGGAGCATTAAACTATGGTGTGGAAATTTTCCAAGACATGTAAACTATTTGCAACTACACTTTGAACTACAATGATTGTGGGATATACATAACTTTGGTTTGATGAAAAGGCCTAGGAAGGTTTCCAACAAATGCCATTGGAATAATAGAGTCAAACCCCAATATGTTTTTCACAATCCTTCTAGCTTATTTAATAATGGGAGATTTAGAATAGGGCATGGACATTTATAATGACATTTTAGGAAGCTAGAACTATTTGACAAAATGCCTCAAACAAATTCAATGTTTTTTTTTGTTTTGCTTATATGAAATTGTATAATTTTGCTTCAGCAGTTGTTGGGAGATTAGCAACAAAACTAGAAAAAGGGAATCTTTGTCCATTTCTGTCTTTACATTTCATAGATTGATATGGGGTAGGTGATTATAAACATGGTTACAAAACTAACTACATAACTCCTACCCGCATGTTGTCTATAATGAATTGGCCAAAAGCATAATCTCAAATTTCTTCCAACCTATGCCAAATAGGGCATATACATTCACCAAAGCATAATAGAGAAGGTACTTTTGTCATATGTTGTTGCAAGTGCCCTTGTAGAAATGAATGCAAAATGTGGAAGAATGCATAAGACATGTAAACTATATCCAAAAGGACATCCATCAAAGAATACACAAAGCACAAACTATTTGAAAAAATGAATCAAGGATATGTGGTATCATGGAATGCATTTTTTCATTTATTTTATCATCATCAAAATATTATCACAAGGTAGCTTAAACTTGATATCACTTTCTACAAGAATTGTGGCCTCGTGGACTATATTGATCAAATGAGATGCAAAAAGGGGGATTATTGAAAATGCCTTGGAACCTTTCCAAAACATGTAACTTTCATGTTTTTCTAGCATCCTTCTAGCTTGTCTCAACATGTGCATCCTCACAAAACATTGACACTATTTTTCCAAATATAACCAACATGTGTCCAACTTGATCAACTCACATTTGCTAGTATACTTCATTATTATGCTAGAATGGGGGTTTGAAATAGGTGTGAACATTCCACCAACGCATTTGATGGTATCTTAAGTATGCTAGAAAAATGATAAAATTTGTAAAAAAACTTGGAAACAATGCTTTTATCCCCTTTCTCTACTCACTATATTCGATTAGATGGGGTAGAGCATACCACGAACATCTCGGCCTCTGTAACCATAAAAATGTGAGTAGGAGAAGGATTTGGGAATTGCATAGTTATGTCGGTCACCATGTACCAATAAATGGAATGTCATGCTAAGGATGTGTAAAAATAGCTTTTGAAAAGAAAAAATCTACCACTAAGGGTAACGCTTCGCACAGGTAAGGTAATATGATCCGTCACCATTTTTTTGTTTGTTGTTTTGCTTTGTTATGTCTCGCCATGTTTCGAGCTACTTTGAGCTTCATTGTAACACTCATCTTGATCCATTCTTTTTGTTTCTCACTCTTATTCTTCAAGGGTATAGTCCCTTTCAAAAATATTTGCCAATAATTAAAAAAATAGCTTTTGAAAGAGATTTATCAAACTTTTTCAATTAATTAAGCTATCTAGGACATATCTTGAATATTTCACATTGATAGTAAAAACAAACTAATACTAAACCATATTGCTAAATGAGAGTATTCCGCTTGCATCCCATATGTTGTATTTTGCA
Organism: Taxus wallichiana var. yunnanensis; assembly: GCA_018340775.1. Lineage (NCBI taxonomy): Eukaryota > Viridiplantae > Streptophyta > Pinopsida > Cupressales > Taxaceae > Taxus > Taxus wallichiana. The sequence continues at coordinate 11,682,308 of CM031236.1, forward strand.
CTCTATCACTCCCATGGGAAGAACATTTTTCTTAGGGTTGTAAATATTTTGTCTCACAAAAAGCATAAGGTTAAGGAGGTTGCAACAACAAAACAATTTGAAATGTATCCACAATGTATCATCCATTTTCCAAACCCACACTCTTTAAAGGCTACAATAGTGAATACAAATTCAAAGCTACCCAATGATGTAACAGAAGCAATAAATTCCATCAAATAGTTCATGTTCACTCTTCTAAATCTCTCGAGTTGGAGATCGTTTTTAAGCATATGAATATTATTGATTACAATAAGGTAGGGTGTAAGAGCTTAATTAACATGTTGTCTTTAATTATAAACTCGATTTCCAACCAAGTTTATATCCAAGATTGGTGCAAGACAATTTGTCATGAGAAATGCAAATTGGGTCCATTATTGTAGAAAGGATAATGTTCTTCTATATATTATTGGTATTCCTATGTGAATCATTTTGTAAACATATGTTGACTATAAAAAAGTATGCTTTTTCAAACTTGCATGATAGAGTGCTTCATTACTTGAAAGATTTTATCAATATTCTTTGCAAAGTCCATTTGCAAAAACATGACAAAAGTCTACTCTCCATAAGGTTAGGAGTATGATAGAAAAGGTTAAGTGACCGAATTGGACACCTGTTGGTTGTATTTGGTGAAACAATGTCAAGACTTTGTGAGGATGTTAATGTCTTTTGTTGGCTACAATCTTCAATAAGAAGTGACTACGCTTCAACCCTTCAAAGATGTTCATTAGAAGACCAACTAGAAGGATTGTGGAAAATTTTGTGGGATCCACTTTAAGCTCCCAATTGCATTTGTTAGAAAACTTCCAAGGCCTTTTCAACAAACTCATTTTGTGCATATCCCACAATCATTGCAGTCCATGAGAGCACATTCTTTTAGGCATTTTTTGCAACAATTCATATGCCTTGTTAATGCTTCCACATTTTGCATACATATCTACAAGGGAAATTTCAACTACAACATCTAATAATAGTCCCTTTTTCATAATGTTTTGGTGTTGTTTCAACACTCTTATTTTGATATAAGGTGGGAGTATGCTAATGTAGGTTGCGAATTCTGTTTTAACATCTCCTAAAATACATATTCTTGAATGTTTTGAAGGTATTTTCAACAAGTAATATACATATCATGCCAACTTGCAGCTTCATGAGACCAAATCTATTCAAGCCATTTTGTCAAATAGTTCACATGTCTATTGTAGGATGTATTGAGTCCATGACTTTCCTTTCAATAATTGATATTCATGAAGGATAAGGGGTTAATATACACTTCAAACACGATGTCAAACGATCACCCAATATTTGATAATGATCAATTTGTTTAATCTATATTTTAAACTCTAATATATTTATTTGATAATATCAATTTAAGAATGAACTTAATATATTTTTATATATATATATATATATATATAGATATTAATTACAACTTTTTAGAAAGTGTATGATACAAATGAAAACATTATTTGCGGGATATAATATGCATGTGTTCAAACTCTTTACACTAATAAGACACTCCAGATTCAATTCTACCCTTGCTTTGATTGTGCTTGTATTGCATGCAAGGATGTAGGCCTAATATAAGGGTTGGAATACTTCACCCTCAAGCGATTCTTATTACATTGCATCTACAATGAATCATTATATATGTAAATGGTTTCCATTTTTATTATGCTTGCTATCTTGAGGGAGCTCTAAAATTTATCGTTAAAATACCACTAAAACCCGATATTGAAGAGGTCTGTTTTCTAAGAGCATGTAGATACACAGAGAAATCTAGGGGCGGAAGAATTTTTATCAGACATTCCTGCAGTAGTGTTCAGGTGACATTCCTGCAGTAGTATCCTATGAGGGGAAAATAACAAAAATATACAAAGAAAGAGTTTTCTACCGGCCCATGCATCACCTTGATGGTAGGTGAATTTAAGAGCAGTATTCAGGGTGAGGAGAGTACATCATCAATGACAAACACGACAAGGGTTCTGTTATGGATGTCCTGCGGGAGCTAAAGAAGAAATGTGGAACTTCAAAGTCTGGCACAAAACACATACTGGGAAAGACAATTATTACAGTGGATAGAATGACCCTTTTTTGGTGTATAGCTTGTGTAAAGTACTGTCGTATTCTTCTAGATACCTAATTGTCTGAAACTCTTTAAATTATTCTTGTCATCTCTTTTGTGCCCTGTACACATCACTGCCTTCACCATTGAGACTAGAAACAAATACTTGAGGACTTCACGATATGATGTTGGAAATATCTAATATGCAAATTCAATTTTATATAAAAGATATTTATCTCATACTATATTATACAAATATCTAAGAATATTTAGAAAATATCTTAGGAATATCTAAAAATATATATTAAAAAATTCTAGAATATCTAATATAACATATTATGAGATATTTCTTTAGTTAGAAAGTGGAAAAACTTCTATAAATAAGAGGTTTCACTATAAATGTATACTAGCAATTGCACGTGAGTTGCAATTTACATCGAATAGGATAACAACTCGAGATAGGATAACAACTCATATCTCCCTACATTCCATGCAATGCATCGCCCCCATCGAATATATCGAATATACGATCTTGGTGGCCTTGTTTAAATATGTTCCGTCGGGAACTAGTGATCGGAATCGACTCGACAACGCGTCGCTGCAAATATTGCATCGCCTCGGGTCCTCGGCGGTGAAATATAGGGACTCTACTTTTATAGGAATCGAAGTCCTTCCCAACATTTGCTTGAGGACATATTTGATATTTTCCGAGTCTGTTGTCACCACGTTGAACATGAGTTGCAAGTTACGCAGATGAAATGCAAATGGAATTATGTTATTCAATAATATTGTTTAGTTTTATTATGTTTTGCATGTCACCATGGTGGCAAAGGATCATTGTGTTTTCCTCCTTGTCTATATAATGCATTACATGTTTTCAATCACTCATTCCACCATTAGCCTATCAACTTCACCAATGAACTAAGGACCATGTGATAGTATTTTAAATTGTTAAAAAAACTAAACCTATGATTTATAATTTCAAATTCATGAGGAGGTGAATTGCAAGGAAAATGATTTTCCATGCAAAAAATAGATTCCAATCTTTGTCCAAATAGACTCACTCTTTAATATTTTGTTCCCATCCCAAAATAGAAATTCTAGAGAATCCTAAATTAATAAAGGATCTCGTTTTAATATTTTTTCCCATCCCAAAATGGGAGGTAGGATCCATTTAACTCATTAGACTTCCATTTTCATTACTACTCACCCATCTCCAACAGTAACTTATATTGTTCTAGAGAGTAATACCAGTAATCCAACAGTAACTTATATTATTACTCACCCATTTCCATGACGGGAATGGTTGAATTTTGATGATAAAGTCCAAAGACCTTTAAACCAAGGATTGGTATATGGTGTGCGGCAAACGTGGTGTGGGGATTGCTTCCAACTCTGTACACTTTTTCAATACCACTCCAAACAGGTCGCTCATGTCCATTTCTTCCCCACTCATTCCACCAGGAAGAGTCCAGTCAAATGAATGCACCAGCGAAGCCAAAATCAAGTGAACCATCTTATCAGCCAGATGAAGCCCCAAACATATTCTTCTTCCTGCTCCAAATGGTATAAACTCAAAATCCTGTCCCTTAAACTCCATCTTGCTCGTCTCACCCTCCAAAAATCTGTGTGGCATAAATTCTAAGGGCTCTTTCCAGATTGCAGGGTCCCTTCCAATTGCCCAAACATTGACCCACACCTGGGTGTGTTTGGGGATCCCAAATCCGGCGACTTCACACTATCTTTCGGCTTTCTGTGAGATCATCGAGAGGACCAATTGGATGGAATTGCAACACTTCTTATCCGGGTCTCCATGTTCCTACGAAAGCTAGTTTTGTTGGTCCCTCCTACTTCTCGTCTTGTAATTTTATTCCTACAATCCTCTCTTCCCATTAAATCAATATCTACATAGAGGAAATGAATTTACTGGCAAAGTCCATAGAATAGATCAAAATCTCGATTCCTAATGTTAGCCACTCCAGTCTTCCATTTGACTGATGTTAACGCTGGTAGTTTTCCTAGAAATAAGAATCGCTTTCGATGTGAATAGGCAACACGTACGATCAAGCGATTAGTTGTTGCAATTAGATAGTTGGTAGGGCCGGAAAGTTTGCCTCAGTAGGAAGCAAAAAGTAGAATCGGGAAGAGTCGGCTGGAGTTTGACACATTCCAACAAGTGCATCCTCAAAGGTGGACACCTCCGGTGTAAAAATAATTTGGATAATTTTCTTATTAAAAATGTCTATTCAAAAATGTTGAGAGTTGTCCATTTCTTCACACAACACATAGGGTACTACGAGCTCATAATTTGGTGAGTCACTTATAAGTACCAATTCAATTATGTGCCACACATTTTTAAGTGCATATTCCATCTGAATATCTCAAGTAAATGCCGCATATAATACTATGCACCAAATATAACACACACAACTACAACAATGCCACCAAATCCCACGAACCAAACATATAAAGAGGTTCTTTGACCGAAGTTTTATTATTATTATTATTATTTTTGAATGCAATCACGAACCTTTCAACATGAAAAACAAAAATCATACCAACATTCAACAGAGACATTCCATAAGTGCCTTTAAAATCTCATTGACCCAAGAAGAATCATTTATGAGTTGATTAATGGGAGGGCACTACACCCCATTTGTGCTAAGGTATTGTCTTGCCAACTTATATATTAAAAAAATCTACCTATGATGCGATCCATGAGTGCGAGTCCCACCCATGCATGAACATGCATGTTTTTCATGAAAAACAAGAATCATACCAACATTCGAACATAGACATCCGATAAGCTGCCTTAAAATCTCATTGACCCAAGAAGAATCATTTATGAGTTGATTAATGGGAGGGCACTACACCCCATTTGTGCTAAGGTATTGTCTTGCCAACTTATATATTAAAAAAATCTACCTATGATGTGATCCATGAACTACGGTCCCACCCATGCATGAACATGCATGTTTTTCATGAAAACGTATATATTAAAGATTGCATTCTATGTGGAGAATAATCGTCCCCAAAAAACAACCAAGCAAGCAAAACCCCAAAATAACAACTCAAACTATTATAATGTTATAATCAACTTACTTGTACAAGCTTGTTGTGGAAGCAACTAATAATGTTATGTATTTATTTGTCATTAACTAATATTTGACTTTTTAAGGAGGTAAAATGTCATGTTATTACGTGTCTATCAAATTAGTTTTCCAAATTTCTTCTTCATTGTTTTTGTCCACCTATCAATTGGACACCTGGAATGATATAACCTAACATTCAGTTTTAGTGAGTCATATGTATAGATTACAACTGAATTCATATAACTAATAATTCGCTCGCCATATCTTGTATGGGCAACCACAACTACATTTCCATCTCTACCAGTGGTTCTCTCTCTTCTTCTATCTTCTACCGGTGGTCTATTTATATTAAACCCCTTAATTGAACACCCCAAATTTAGCGTTGAGGATTCTGTGTGCTTGAGGAAGTAAAATGGTGCTGTCTACAATCGCAAATGAATCCGATGGCTCAGTAAATTCGGGCATGTTTGCTTCACGTTACATGCAGACGGCCTTACCAAGGTATATATTTGCTTGCACTCATTTCAAACTGGTGTTTTAAATAAGTAATTTTTGAAATCTTAAGGCATTTAGAAACCAAGATCAAACTGAATCCCAGTAATCTATAGTTTGTTGGGTCGTTATAAGTATTACGATCCACCCTTTTGTTTTTGAATGTGTTTACAAGGGTCTATAGGCCTGTATAAAATAACTGGATCGGTTCAGAAAATTTATTTCATGTGGGTGTATGAAGGATGGGCCATTTTTATTATGTGGGCAGGTTCCGGTTACCAGAAAGATCCATCCCTAAGGATGCAGCATACCAGATTATCAACGATGAGCTGATGCTGGATGGAAATCCAAGGCTGAATCTCGCCTCATTTGTCACTACCTGGATGGAGCCTGAGTGTGATAAGCTCATGATGGTTGCCATCAACAAAAATTATGTTCATATGGACGAATACCCTATTACTACAGAATTGCAGGTTTGTGGGGTCTCTGTTTTTTTATTCTGCAGTATTAACGATTTCAAGATCATGGTTTTCTGATTGTGTGTTACGCGTGGAAATGCAACAGAATCGGTGTGTAAATATGATAGCTGCACTGTTCAATGCCCCGCTGGGAGATGAAGAACAGGCAGTTGGAGTTGCAACAGTGGGATCCTCAGAGGCTATCATGCTTGCAGGTCTTGCTTTTAAGCGCAAATGGCAGAACAAACGGAAGCAAGAGGGAAAGCCCTTTGATAACCCCAATATTGTTACTGGTTCCAATGTTCAAGTAATTATACAACTAAATAGTTCTGAATTTAAATGAGTAACAATTTTTGGTACAAATTATATTTGTTACGGTTACTGGTAGGTGTGCTGGGAGAAATTTGCAAGGTATTTTGAAGTGGAGCTCAAAGAAGTGAAGCTGAAGGAAGAGTATTATGTGATGGATCCTCATAAGGCTGTGGAGATGGTGGACGAGAACACCATCTGCGTCTGTGCAATTCTTGGCTCCACTTACAATGGCGAGTTTGAAGATGTGAAACTCCTCAATGATCTTCTCCTCCAGAAAAACAAGGAAACCGGGTGAGATCCCCTTTTCTTTTCCATTCTAAGTAACTTTCTCCATTTTTGGAGTGGGAAACTGCACTTTCCTTCTGCCCACTCATTAATTAGATATTATGGCTCCCTTCAACTTTATCTTTTGAAATGATGAGAAGGGTAGTTGAAAGAGAAAATTCCTTGGATGGAGTGACACGTAATAGTGATAACTGTTACATCACTCGGTCTCGAGGTAACTTGGAATCTCAAAAATCTATCTCTCCTGACTCCGAGTTCTTAATAACAAACTATTTTTAATATCATTGCCAATGTGTATACACAATTACAAGTGTATGTATATCTTCCAAGATAATAATGAGTTTGTGGCTGTGGTTGTGCAGGTGGGACACTCCGATACACGTGGATGCCGCAAGTGGCGGTTTTATTGCACCATTTTTATATCCAAATTTAGAATGGGACTTCCGGTTAGCACTGGTGAGAAGCATAAATGTGAGTGGCCACAAATACGGGCTTGTATATGCTGGTGTGGGATGGGTAATCTGGCGGAGCAAACAAGACCTCCCAGACGAACTCATTTTTCACATCAATTATCTCGGAACTGATCAACCCACCTTTACTCTCAACTTCTCCAAAGGTATTATTAGTTAGTGATTTGGAATACGATTAAAGTTACCTAGCTCATTGTAATTGAAGGCCCCAATTGTTTAAGTTATTGTTTACAAAATGACAGGTGCAAATCAGATCATTGCCCAATACTATCAACTTATTCGTCTGGGTTTTGAGGTCTGTACATTTTTAAAAACCCTCTTCATATTCATTGAACTACTCTAAATAAACGTAATGTAATTTTTTATTCATGTTTTTAAACGCAGGGATACAAGATGATAATGGAGAATTGCAGATTAAATGCCAAGGCGCTGAGAGAAGCTCTGATAGGTACAGGGCGCTTTAACATATTATCGAAAGATGTCGGTGTGCCGGTGGTAGCCTTTTCATTGAAGGACAGAAGTAAGTATGACGAATACGAAATATCTGATCATCTGAGAAAGTATGGATGGATTGTTCCGGCCTACACAATGGCCCCAGATGCTCAACACGTCCTCCTCCTTCGTGTTGTTGTGAGAGAGGACTTCAGCAGGACGCTTGCACAACGCTTGGCTACGGATATTGACAAAGTCTTGCATGAATTGGAAGGTCTTCCTCCTAAGATCCTTCAGGCCGTCCAAGATTTTTCAATCACTGAACATAAGTCGAAAGCAAACAAGGTGAAACACCCCCAAATGATCACGATCAGGATCATCACAGTCAAAGTCACGCACACAGACGTGGACGTCGTGCACGCCATCCTCATGATTCCGTGCACAAAACAAAGGGCATCTGTTAAACCTTAAATTTTCCCTTCCTCGCCTTTTATTATTTTGGTGCAATTTTTTTGGTTGAATAAGTATGCCTTCCGTAGACATTTTCAAAAGTGGTGCTTTGGACATAGCCAGATGAGCTTTAAATCATTCATGTCACTCTCATTTGAAAGGTTTATCAGTATATTTTTTATTATTTTAATTTTTTAATGTTTAAGATTAAATGATTTCCATTCTAAAAATATGCCAAATATGAGTGCAGTCTCCAACATGAAATGCACAATCTCCTTGGAGAATATTTTGCCGATTACACTGTTGGGGTTTCAAAGGTTTAAAAACTCATGGATCGAAGTCTAGATTGGTTGGTCTTTTTCCAAAGGTAAAACAAATCCATGAAAATTTTTTAGTCTACAAAAATGACATTTTGTGTTGAGGGACACCTAAACGAATAAGGTAATGGTTAATGACGAGACCTTGATAATGTAAGCACCATACAAAATGTGGTGACTTGGGTTCTAAAATAATATGTCATACTATATGAAACTTTTGGCTTCAAATATTAATAGTTGAGTGAAAAGACCAACGAGCATTGGGCTTGTGAATCATGGACAAGCAAAGTGACAATAATTCATAACCCTTATTGGAAGAGTAATTTGAAAAGGCATTTGTGAATACCTCTTCCAATCCTTCCACCAAGGTCAAGAGGAAATGAAACAGACTTTATGAAACATCTCATTAGAGATTTGATCCATAATTTGGAGGGAGTCCACTCAAATTTTTAATACAAAATATTTATTTAACTTAAAGTGGTGTTCCCAATTTCTATACCATAAAAAAATCTTAAGAATATCATAACAAGGTATACTTTTGATATTTTAAGTACAACTCCTTATGCAATCGTTCACATGCATTTCCCACATGCTACATACATTGCATACTACCCTTCTCATCCTAGACATGCTACTACTCCATACATGACTACAATTCAATGTGCTTGTATGAAAGTGAAAATGAATGAGAGGTAATCTATCTTTATTGCACAAGTGATAATGAGTACCCACTATGGATGGAATTCTTATGTGGAGAGCATCACACTTGGCGTTACATTGATTTCATGGCCAATGGGTGCGATCATTACAACAATGCCATGTTGAAGCTTGATTATCTCAAAGTAGGGGCCGATTATGCCCAACAGAGATGACTTAAAAGGAGTAGAGCAGGCGGCAAGATTGGCGGTGGAGGCGGGGGGATCTTCTTGGAAAAACTTGGAAGCCTTTGTCATCATGGAATTTCCACCGGTTAATCTTGTAAATGAAATTTGGCTTTGAGTCTTTTGTTATTCCACTCACCGCCTAATTTTGTAAAAGAAAGTACTAAAATTATTGCATTTTAAACTGAAAGTTAATTATTTTCATGTCACCCGTAATCATTGCAAGGAGGCAAACAATGGTTTTAATATGGAATTTTTTGTTACCGAAAAACGATTTTGCTAGATGCTCATGTAATACTTACTATATTATTGCACATTTGTATATTATTTGTCTCATTGAAACTATACTAGCATACCTATATTATATAAATGTATGTAAAATATGTTGAGGAATAGCCATTAAAAATAAAATGATTTTAATTATCTCTAATAGACCTCATTAGAGATTTGATCCATAATTTGGAGGGAATCCACAGTCTAAATGAAGATGACCTTGTCCTAGGGACAATTCCCATAGGCTTGATGATGAGTACTCAAAAGGTTAATGATGTACAAACCTTATTGGAGCCATCCATGTGGATCGACCACAACCAAAATGGATGGTTATGGCATGAAGAGCAGTACAACTATTAGTTCAATTAAGTCCGAGCAAGTTGCACTAAACCTTAAACATTTGGAAACCTATCATTTAAAGTGATAAGCAAAAGGTTTATTGTCGTCATTGGTTTCCCATCTCTAGCCATATTTTGTGAGGTGGGTGTTTAAAGCTACATTAGAGGATCCAAACAGGTCACACACCCCATGACTCTAAAAGTCAACCTTGTAGAATTTGTTTTACCCAAATCTTTGTATTTGTATAGGAAAGGTTCGACATGGTTTCGGTTATGAGGTTAACTCAATCACTTTTATTTTTGTTTTTAACCATGGTTACTTGTGGTATTGCTCAATGCTTAAATGGTGTCCTTGCAGTGGATACTAGGGTTTACAGGTAATTGTTACCTAATATGTTAGTCATATTTTGCAATGGAGGGTTACAAAAGTTCTAGTGGCGAAAGGGTTAGTAGCTATATAGGTCTTGTCATCTCTTAACAAAGAGGATAAGTTGGACGACAAGGACATGATTTTTCCTCTAGGTACAAAACAACATATTCTCCAATTTTCTACTTTCATTATTGTTGGTAAAAATTTCCTTTGTGTTCATGCATGTTTTAACTATTTATTGTAGGATGAAAATAATATATTGAGAAACCAACACAATAATTATATAATATATAAATGATATTTGTTGAGTCCACATTCTTTTAAGTGATCCTTTTTAAAATCCCAAAGATGTGGACCTTGTATTTAGGGTTCCTCATTAAAGGCTAGTTGCTGGAATTTTGTGTCCAAAGGCCAACATACATGACTTATAGGGAACTTGATACTAATTTCGATCATGTTTTGATGAATGTCCATGCCTTTTCCAAAGAAAAACTAAAAATATTGAAAACTTATTAGTTTAATGCTCCTTGGTTAACCCATTAGCTTGAATGGAGTAATGTTATTTTTCCGATTTGTGGATTCGAGCACGCCCTTAATTTGCCCCTAGAAGTTCACGATACATAATTGACTAGGTATTTCTGAAATCTTTTATGATATTCATATTGTACTACATTCTTTTCTTTTTAAAAATGGTGTTAGATAGTAGCTTAATGTTTAACATTTCTATTAAAATGGTACATTTTGGAAAACATAGAACAAGTCCAAAACTACATAGATTGGTTGTGATCTCTCTCTTGTTTATTTAATAGAAATTGCACCAAATGTGTGCAATGGGTATGCCGAAGGGTGGACAACAAACATGGACAAGTGTCTTGGGAAAGGGAAAAAATGTTTTGTACACTTCCTACATATGCAATTTAATTTCAATCTATTTCAGTCAAGATTTTTTTGTTCTTTCTTCAGTTTTTTTATTAAGACCATGTCAATAGGACGATGAATGAAGGTTTTTGCTTGCTTTTGTTACAAGTGAAAATGTAAGTTCGTAAGACACATGGAGAAGTTAAAAAGACTTCAATTTAATGTCCAACCTGATCCCATGTAGTTTGAATTGTACAAATTCGTGATTTTAATACCACCCTTTGTCTAAAGAAAATAAAAGTTGTTTCTAGAATCAGTAATCAATCTACCATCTCATTGAAAGAGTTTATTTTTACATTCGTCATTTCCATTAATTTTAGCGGTGAATCAATGATATTAAAAAGTTCTTTCAATGAGAGACAAGATTACTTTCGTCTACATGATAAAATCATGGAGATCAATGGAATTTCACCTCCAACATCTTGCTACTCATTTTAAATATTCGTTAGGATGATTATCCTTGAAAATGACTTGTAAAATTAAGAGAAAATGTAGTTTAAGCATGGACATTTAAAAAAGATTTTTCAACAATAGTGAACTACAATTTGTAATATTGAAAGATATGAAATTTATCAAAGATTGAAAACATTTGTATCAGTAATATGTTTGTAAACAACTTCTTTATGAACTTCTTTGATTTTACATTTCTCATTTTCCTCTTTTATAATTATAAGCACCTATAGTAAAAAATAGAATTGAGAATGTCTACTTGGATTTCAAGAGTATCTAAGACATATCCTTTTCGTATCCATATAGAGACCCATATTAGATAAGCAAGATACAAATACAATAGCTTCAAGTGCATGGAGCACAACCGACATTGTAATGCCCGCTTAAAAACAACCACTTGAGACCCAAGAACAACCTAGGATTAGTTAGGAAAATTATGGAATAATTTTTTTGTTTAAGAGTATCAACAACCAGGTTACAAGGCAATAGTTAGCACAACAAGATTTAAGACCAACTATAAAGAATGACTTATAGAATTTCCTCTTACATCTATTATTAACAAAACACAAGGTCAAAACAAGGGGTTAGATTAACCACTTAGGTTAGGAGGGTAATTTCTCACTCAACCACTCTCTAACTGGCTTAAAGGGTTCAACTTGATTTTTCACAAAATTAAAGCAATCAAAACTTCCCTAAATCATTCCCATTGGATAGGAAATTTTCTCACCTTTCCAATGATATAAAGAAGTCCTCCTAACTCCTTATATTTTTCAAGTTATGGGCCGACGGACTTTGGGAGGAAAATTTTCCCAAGGGAGAGTCCGCGGGCCTAGGGAGGAAAATTTTCCCCATGTGTGGGCCAGCGGAGTGGGGAAGAACTTGGCGCATTTTCCCTTCTTTGGGGAAAATCTCAACTCACCTCCGCGCGACGCGAGCTTTGATGGGGAGACACGTGTTGAGCCCTGATTGGTCAGGAGGAACGACGGGCCGACGAGAGCGGATTAAGACTTTGATGACGACAGTGATGATGGGGAAGATGATGAAATTCAACCTCCCATAGGAACCACAAAAATTAAGCCTAAATGGTATACAAGTGTGATGAGAGATGAAAAAAAGTGGATAGTGTCCTTGACACATCTACCACTAGAATGAGGACTCGCACTATGGCTCGAAATGAGGTCAATTTGGCCTTAATGGGTAAAGTTGTTGAAACTACTGAGCCATCCACAGCTTTTAGAAGCCCTACAATTTGAACCTTGGAAAGAAGCTATGGATGCAAAATATAAGCCACTTATGAAAAATAATATCGACAACTTAAAGATCTTCCACTAGGGAAAAATCGATTGGATGCGAGATGGATCTTCAAAACGAAGTACAAATCAAAGCGGCAAAATTGATAAACACAAGGCTAGACTAGTTGCTAAGGGATATGCTAAAAAAGAAGGTGTTGATTATGAGGAGAATTTTTCTCCCATAGCTAAGATAAAAAAATTAGGTTAATATTTTCTCTACCGCACAATTTGGTTGGAAAATACACCAAATGGATGTGAAAAATGCCTTTCTTAATGGTGATTTACATGAATAAGTTTACATGACTCAACTAGAAGGTTTTGTCATACCAGGTAAAGAGAAAAAGGTATGTAAACTCATAAAATCACTATATGGTCTCAAGCAGTCTCCCGGGGCATGGTACAAAAAAATCGACGAGCATCTCATTCAATATGGATTCAACAGAGTCCATATGATCCTAATATCTATCTCAAAAAGCAAGGGGGGGAGATAGTGATCGTTGTAGTATATGTCGATGATCTTGTCATCACTGGAGGATCAGTGAGGATGATTGAGTCAACAAAGAAATATCTAAAATGATCATTCGACGTGACCGATCTTGGATTTTGCATTATTGTCTTGGACTTGAAGTTTGGCAAAGAGAAAATCATATCTTTATGTCACAATTGAAATACGCCAAGACAATGCTCGAGAAATTCAATATGATGGATTGTAAGCCATTTTCCACACATATGGAGACAAGACTTCAACTTTCTCGAACAGATCCATCACCACAAGTAAATGTAACTCTCTATCGGCAGTTGATCGGTAGTCTCATCTACTTGACTTACACTAGGTGGATATCAACTATGTAGTCATTCATCTTTCACAGTTCATGCAAGAACCAAGGGTTTCTCACTGGAAAGTAGCAAGCGGATACTGAGGTACATCAGAGGAACTATGGACTATGGCCTAGAATACAAGAAGAATAATAACTTCTTCTTGATAGGATATTCAGATTCAGATCATGCAAGAAACATAGATGATAGGAAATCCACTTTAGGATTTGTATTCTTTTTGGGATCTAGACCGATATCATGGGGGAGTAAGAAGTAGACTTGTGTTTCAAGATCCTCCACAGAATCATAATATCGTGCAGCAGGTGGAGTTATTTGTGAAGCGATATGGCTCTGACGTATACTTGAAGGATTGGGAATACCACAAAAAGATCCAACTATCCTACATGTTGATAACAAAGGAGTAGTAAAACTTGTTTGGAATCCAATTTTTCATGAGCGCACCAAACACATTGAGGTGCAGGTACATTTCATTCGTGAACATGTTCATAACAACATCTAGCTCCAATATTTCCCAACAGATATGCAACGTGAAAATGTCTTCACAAAGTCACTTGCTCGAGGTAAATTTGAGGGTTTTAGAGAATTTCTCTCCTATTCACTTGAGACCATGCTGAATTAAGGGGGGGAATGTTAGGAATAAAACTTAGCTTAATTCATCATTTTTTGATATTTGAATAAATGTAATAAGTTAAAGTATTTAATTTATATACTTTAAACTTATGTCAATAGGTATTAGCTATCCTTAGTTGTTAGTTAACTAATTGATAGTGTTCTCATCCCTATGTTTGTGGGATCATGTTCTATCTTGCATATTTTGTTCTGGATGATTTCCATGAGGGGAAATAGGGGTAGTTAGGGGCAATATGCTATTCCTGCATATTTACTCAGATTAGGTGATTTGTTTCCATATATTGTGGATGAGATAGAAGTTGTCCAATATCTATAAATATTGCAGCTCTCTCATTTGTTTGTAATGCTTGATTTTGATATTAATAAAATACACAAGCATCGTCTTGTTTCTGTGTAAAATATTATTTTCAAGACAAGACTCATGATGATGTGTTATCTATTCTTCACTATGTTATTAAATTGCAGAATTATGTAGCATTACTCACACACACAAGTGAACATGAACATGCCACATTTGTTCTTATTTTTACACCATGCTTGAAATCCACACCAAATTGAAATGTTGAAATCAAACACACTGCATGCTAAAATAAGACACACCACTCTAAAAAAAGCACACGTGTACCACCAAATCATTGAAGTGGCATCGTCATTGGTGACTGACGAGAGTTCGTTGGTTGTCCTCTAGCATCCAATGCCTTCGTCCTCCATCATACATGTTGCTAACTCAATTGAATGTGAACACGAA
Organism: Taxus wallichiana var. yunnanensis; assembly: GCA_018340775.1. Taxonomy (NCBI): domain Eukaryota; kingdom Viridiplantae; phylum Streptophyta; class Pinopsida; order Cupressales; family Taxaceae; genus Taxus; species Taxus wallichiana. Next base: position 11,697,451 of record CM031236.1, read on the forward strand.
GAAAATATGAACTTCCACATTGAGCTTATTCTTTTCTTCCCTCCGGCAATGTGAAACACTTTATTTTGTTGGGCGTCGGGTAACACCGAAAATACATCCGTAAGACAATTTGTTTTTTTACAAAATTTTGACAACTTGACTATTAAGACTCTAAACACAAACAATTATGAATAACAAATAAACGACGATGGATTTTCATTTAATAATGACACATATTTATTCTATTTAAAAACCTTCCTAACAAAACTACGACTATTGTGAAACATGAAAGCAAACATTAATCTTTTATGGTGACTCGTAAAACATGAAATGACTTAACGGTGGTGAAGACTAGTAAAATAACAATACAATTAAAATGATGAATGGAGACATAAAATAAAATAGACCTGCGCAAATGGTGAGTGAAGGAGAGGTGTTCAAGTTTGATCTGCGGAGGATTTTTGAGCCAAATATCTTACGCTGAGCTAATAGTTTTGGATTCATCTGGAGCCTTTCATGTAGTCCAGATATGACAGTAGAGTGGTCGTTGCATATGATATACTGACATATCAGCTTAGTCTTCAATAGAACTCTATGCAAAACAAACACATTTCATGCATTGCGGTCATATACATTTCTGCAGAATATGACAACCAACTGAACGTCGATGCAGTATTTGAATTAATGAAAATTACAAATCCTATTGCGTGAAGGATAAGCCAATGCTGAGAGCTACGAAGTGTGTGTCAAACACTGGATCTTCCTCCTGATTCGGGATTCCTCTTTTGACCAAGCACCAAGCTACTACAATCTTTACTCTACTAAATAACACTCTTCTTGTGATGCTTCAGAAAAGACGTAGCCTCCAATAATAATTTGACAGTGGCACTGTCAATTAAAATATATGTGAAGCAGAACGCGGGAAGCAAGGAGAATCATGGGAATTGACTGCTTGCGAATTGACAGTAGAGTTATACAACGTAGCTCTTCGTATCAACAAGAGAGGTCACCACCAGACTAAATGAAAATGGTTTCAAAATGGTTGAGCACAAATCAAAATGGTTGAGCAGACTTCATGTGCAATGTATGAATATATGCAAATTCCACAGAGGTCTAAACGTTTAAGCACGTGGACATGAACGAAAGGCATACTAGGAGATAACATACTTGACCACAAATATCCTATATCAACATAACTAAGTTTACATTACCACTACAAAAATTCTGATACAATAGATTTCTCATCAACCGGGGCAATCAGAATTTATAGATGCCCTTACAAATCTCAGAATTTCATATCGCTACGATACCAAATCACAGAGCAAAATCAGATTTAGCGGAGCGTTACACGATGAGAAATAATAATTAACACACACTATAATATTCTATATTCTCACTATAAATCATTCGGGATATAATACAAATATATAGGAATATGATTCCTATTATCTCTCCACTATTTTCTCACACCCAAAATCCTATAATTAAGCAAACCACTAAATACGATATATTGTTATAACAATATAAACAATATATCTCAACAACTATATATTCTAACATCTATCGTAATATTGTTTATAACAATATTACTATCAAATATTAACTAACCAATTACTAACCACCCAAACCTATAATGTAAACATTAATTTCCTAACATTTCTCACCCCTTAGCCATTGGGAAACAAAATTAGGCTAAGGGTCTTCGACCTACTATTTTTGAGAAGGGGATATTTCAATCATCCCTTCTCCAAATTGTTTGCCTTCAAGTAATTGCAAGCTCAAATGCTCCAAAATCATTGCACCTTCCCATGTAGCATCTTAAAGAGGTAGACCTTTCCATCGTACCAAATATTCCCTTATGATCTTATTCCTCAACTTCTTTTTCATGAACCTCTATTATGGCTTCCGGTTCTATAATCATTTTTCCCTCATCATCAAGAGGGGGAAGCTCAATATAAGTAGTGATATGTTTTCCTAATGCCTTTTTGAGGCATGAAACATTTAATACATTGTGAATATTACATTGTCCTGAAAGCTCTAATTCATATGTAACATTCCTCACCTTTCTTATGAACTTGTAAGGACCATAAAACCTTAGTATTAACTTTTAGCTCCCTTCCCTTTGAGGGAAAATTGTCTATAGGGTTGCTGACCTCTAAAAGACCATATTTCCTACCTCAAATGACCTCTCAACTCTTAGATGGTTTGCACACATTTTTTGTTGTTTTTGGGCATGTAGGAGGTTGTCTTTGATTGCTTTCATGATGTCTTGACTGTGTTATACCAAATTTTTATCCTCGACAACTCTACTATCCGGAATGACAACATCCACAAAAGAAAAAGCATCATAACTATAAAAAGATTTGAAGGGTGATATACAAATATTTGAATGGTCATATAGGATGTATCCAAGCTAATTGTTGACATGTAACAAAACTCCTTAAGTACCCTTGTATCCACTTGTTGTGAGCTTTTTATTTGTCCATCCGTTTGGGGATGGTAGCTTATCTTAGGAGTCAATTTTGTACCTAAAAGATGAAAGATTTCTTGCCAAAAAGAACTCATAACCCTAATTTTCTTGTCACTCACAATGTTCTTTGACAACCCATGAAATTTGAAAACTTATTTTAAAAATATCCTAACTATTAGTCGTCCATCAAACTTAGTGGGAAGAGGAAAAAAATGTGCATACTTAGTAAGTCTATCCACCACAACATAAATAACACTCTTACCTTGAACCGTGGGAAGACCGGTGATGAAATCCATAGAAATACTCTCCTATTTTTTATTTGGAATTGGTAGAGGCCACAAAGGACCTACTAAAAATACATGTTCTTCTTTACTTTGTTGGCATTTTAGGCATTACTTTTTGTGTTGAATAACTTCTCCTTTGATCCCTTTCCAAACAAATTTCTCCCTAATTTGTTTGAATGTTTTAAAGTACCCCATATGACCAGCCAAATGAGAATCATGCATAGCCTCTCAAATATTATGTTTTACATTTGATTACAGAGTCAAATACACTCTATTTTTGTAGATTATAATTCCATCAATCGCCTTGTATCTTTCATCTCCAATTATCATTAGAAATCAATCTTGCATATCGTTATGTTGTCCATTTGATCACCCAATCATCCAATCATTCAATAAATCAAACTCCATTGCTCGTAGCTTGGCACTCTTCCATTTAAAACATTTTGGAGAAGCCACAAATCAAAGGATTCAAATTCATAGAGGATTCAACAAGAGTGTCACTTGACCCCGCTCTTCAATGTGATCTAATATGAGGTGACAAGGAATGTCTTGGGAAGGTTTACATTTCTTTGTTCATGTGTTTCTTTCTTTGTTAAGCATTTTTACTGTTCACACATGTGAACAAAATTATGTACATTACATTCTTATTTACCCCTTATATCAATGACATATAATACCTCCATTGAAAGTGATCATCCTAGGATTTACAAGTACAATGAAGTCACACCTCATCATAAAAATTAAGCTTTCAAATCAATTACTAACAACTCATCCTTATTATCATCTCTTTCTCTCGCGGTGTCACTATCTTCAACATCAACACATCTACCATACATTATTCCCTTTATATACCTATAATGGAGCTTAAACCACTTTAGGGCCAATCTCTTGCATCTTTTCAAGAAGTTGTGTCATCTTTTCCAAGGAATTTCTAGTACAATTTAAAGTCATGCCTCATCATCAAAACTAAGCTTGAGTTACATTTCAAATCAATTATTAATAGCTCACTCTTATTATCTCTCACTCTATTAGGGGTCATCTTCTCCAACATTAAAACATCTACCATACATGTTTCCCTACGTATATACCTATAATGGAGCTTAAGCTACTTGAGGACCAATCCCTTACATATTTTCAAGAATATTTGAAATATTTACAATATATTCATATTGATGAAATGAGTTATATAAGTGAAAAGTAGTATTTTGATATTGACTAGAATCTTGGCGATGCTCTCCCCATAGAAAACTTGCTCATTTTAGCAAAACGTCAATCATTCTCATTTGTGACCTCAACCAACATCCTCTATTCAAGTTCAAAACAATGTATGCTAGAGCATCATAAGGCTCAAAACTTTAGCAAAGCTTTACCACAACTATCACTTTGGAAATAATTTGCTGCCAACAAAGTTCTAACATGACCCAAGTTAATTTATGCAACCTTTTTCTCAATATAAGAAATTGTGAGGGCAAGATTGAGGATTGGGAGCTCCTCATGCCCAAAAATATACATGTATTGTTGTCACTTGATGAAATATCCAATTTTCATTCCATGAAACATTTATACACATTAAATAGTTCAACTAACCATCATAAATAAGAAAGTGTATAGTCAATGAATTTGCTTTTGTATGTAACAATGTAGAGCATACAAGGTAAAAGGCCTCAACAAAACCTAATGATGATCAACTTTAAGAAAAATTAATTTTTGTTTAGGGAATAAGGTTATGCTTACCGCCAATTTTGTTGATGAAATCCCTTTTAGTTACACAATTGAACATCATGTACAATCTATGTTTACACATCTATAAAAATCCCCCAAATTGCTAGGTTTTGTGGTTTCTAGATTGAAAAATACATCATCCCAAACTTGGGATTTCAAGAACACATAACATGTTCTCATCTCTCTTATTTCTTATGGAAATCATAGACTTCCCCTCAAGATGGAAATTTAGATCTTACCATCCACAAATTAGAAGGTCTGAAATGAGAGAGAAATAATTAGCTTTCAAACATAAATCGATTGAGGTTTACAATAGTTGAACTCTTCAGAAAATGTTTTCTCTCTATCACCTTAATATGTCACCTCCTTTCTCTTTTCACTCTTTGCTTAAAAAAATGGACAATATCTTTCTTCTTTGAAAATGAAGAGAAACTAATATATTCATTATATAGGTAATTTTCCACAATAATTGTGTTAACCCTAAACATACTCTTGTTTACGTAATCTATAACACTTCTTTGCTTCTTTGTGTTAATGTATGCATTGCACCATTGGAGAGTGATTGTTAATTAATATATATGCTTTCCAACTAGCGATGATATATAAAAATGAATGAATGATATATTTTAATGACGTCCACGACACAAAAAAATCTATAGGACCAAAGCCACAACCTTAAGATATTTCCAAATTTCTTTCAATATTGGACATCCTACAATATATCTTGATCAAAAAACCAATAGTCTTGTTAAGCCTTGCTTTTTCAAATAACTCACTTAGGTTGTCCACTTTCAGGTTGCTTTTATATTGGATATGGATATCATCATAAGTTGTACATTCCATGATGAAGTGCCATTCCATCTCCACCACCCCCTTACTACAAAAAGACAAGTTCTCCTCTCCCAATCCTCCTTAGGAATAGTCCATCTACCGTTCTCACAACGAAGATGATGTGATCCAGTCCTTAGCTATGCAATTAACATCCTTTCTTTTCCCTTGATGGTCATACACGGATATGTTTTTTATGTTCTAGAAGGAATTAAATTCTTTGATGTAATGAGATTTCTTTCATCCAATCCGCCCTATCCACACAACAATCCTAAATTTTTCTATCACAAAAGATTTTATTTCCTCATTGGTGTTAGGAAACTCTTGCAAGTTTATGCCCTAATCACTCATCCACTTGTTCCACTTCATCCAAGTTTTCTTTCTACATCTGTATTTCTCCTCCACAACCATTTTGGATCATTAATAGTTATCCATGCTCTCAAAATTTTTCACATAGATTAGCATTTGATTTATTGTTGATGCCTCCATCGGAAACATCCCTACTTCAGCTAGTAAAATCTCGTATGGGACTATTGTTTTGACTTTGAGGGTGTTTGTGATTAGATGCTTTTGGATTCTTTCCAACTGCCTCCAATTGTGATTAGACATGTTACTTCCCCAAATCTCACAACCATATAGGATAACGACGTGACCAACAAGACAAAGAGGGTTTTCTTGGTTTTCCAAACCCATATACGCTCACCTTTCCCGCACTGTTTAAAGTAAGTAAGATTCTTTCCAACCTTCTTATATCATTTTCACTCTACTCATATCCTAACCGAGTTTGTTGTGAAAATTAATCTCAATGTATTTGTACTCTTTCACTATTTCCAACGAGATCCCTTCAAAAATAAAATTAACTTGAGTCTCTTTAATTTTTAGCAAAAAATTAAGATTTTGGTCTCGTTGATGTTCACTTGCATCCTGACTTCTTGGAAAAACAATTTTAAGACTTTCAAGTGTTCTACCAACCCATGAGTTGTTTTTGAAATTAGTACAAGATCGCTAGTATATAATAGTAACTTCACCACTTAGCTCGCTAACTAGATAACCCACATTAGTTTTATCGAACCATTATTCAATTTTGTCAATGTATAAACCAAACAAAGTGAGGGAAAGATGGCAACCTTTTTTGACTCCAATGTCGCTACCAAAACATTTAGAAATACCTTCTTTAGTCTTGATTTTAAGTTTGACCTGCTCATATAATTTATGCATTGTTGCTCTATACTCTTCGGGAATACCAAGCTCTTCCATCTTGTTCCAAAGTTTGTCTCTGGGCACCGTGTCAAAGGCTTTTTTAAAATCCACAAAGAAATAGAAAGCTTCCTCTCCTCGAGTGTCCCATATATTTTCAATCAAGTGTCTAAGGGTGATACAATGGTCGATGGTCGAGTGCCTCGGCCTAAAGCCTGCTTGCCCTTTTTCTCTTTTACCCTCTCTTTCGGCCCAACTGTTGATTTTGAATTCTATCATGTTCCCAAAAATTTTACCTAGAAGAGGATTTACCATAATAGTGTGGTAATTGGATGGATTATTGATATCACATCTTAATTTTACACCATTCTGATTGAGGGGTCATTTTGTTTGGATTAGTGATTTTTCCTTTTATTTAAGGTGCTCTTAATCAAATGGGACTTCAATTTTTTTTTTTAAATCATGTTTATGAGGTGTGTACTTGATTTATTCTTGTCATATGAAGTATAAAATATTCATACTACTTTTCATCACCCCCACAATAAAATTCAGACCATCCCTTCAAATTTGATCATGCTCCCGTGGAGTCCTCTTCTCCACGAGTATCCCCTACAATTCTAACTTATTATTAATAATAATAATAATAATAATATTCACCCAAAGACTCCACGCGTCACCGCCTCGTACAACCCCGTATTTTGCACGCGCTTTCCAACCGCGTCTAGTTTTGATGGAATTTATGAGAAAATTTGGTTGAATGAGTGTTTAACAACCTCAAATCTTCTTACGTTGTACAATATGATTTGTAAGAAGATTATTGACCATCATATTCTAATTTCAAAGTCAAGGTCAAAAGAAAGGAAGAAAATCATACAGAAATGAACTTTCCTCTAATATACGAAGAAAAGTGGCGTGCTTGCTGGTTACGATCAGAGTACCAAGCACGGCGTGGGCACTATAAAATCTACTTTACAAAATGTTCGGCATACCTCTGTCAATCATGTCTGCCATTTCATTTTGGATGGCTCTGGCTTTTGCGTTGGGGATATTCATGCTCGGGCATCCATTCATTAGTGCATGTCCAAGCGATGAAAGAAGTTATCTCTTGGATTTCAAAGGAGGTGTCGTTTATGCGGGTGATCGGTTATCCTCCTGGCAGGGATTCAACTGCTGCGAGTGGAAGGGCATTCAATGTGACTCACATTCAGGCCATGTAATCACTGTGGATATCAAAATCCACAATTTGACTGGGTTTTTTCATACGCCCCTTATTTGCGTGACAATATTCATCCATCTCTGTTCAATCTGCAGCATCTTCAGTATTTGGATTTGGGATACAACTACTTCAAAAATATCCCGATATCTCCTCTGTTCGGTAAACTCAACAGGCTCACTTTCCTCAGCTTGTCAAATGCTGGATTTGTAGGTGAGATCCCTGTGGAGTTGGGAAATATTACAACCTTGCGTCACCTGGATCTCTCATCAAGGGATAAGGTGTATGTGTATCAGAGTAGGAGGTTCTTGGAGAGCAGAAGATTTGCAGCATGGATTAAAAATTTGAGAAGCTTGGAATACCTGTCTATGGGCGGAGTGGATCTGACAATGGCATCTGAGCATTGGGGTGATGCCCTTAGCAGCCTCTCTAATCTTACCCACCTTGACCTCTCTGATTGTGGGCTTTCAGGTACCATCCCCTCTCTCCTAAACCTCACTCACTTGTCCATCTCTTGCTCTATGGTAATTCATTCCCATTCCCAGTGCCAGACTGGTTTCAGAATGTCTCGTCCTTGGTTTCCCTTGATCTCTCAGGCTGTGGTCTCAATGGTTCCATCCCTTCAAACTTCTTGCACCGCTCCAGCATGAGCATCATTAACCTGTCAGGTAATGGAGCGCTGACGGGAAACCTTTCTTTCATTAGGAACCACTCTTCCTCACTCACCGTCCTTTCTTTGGGCTATACCAGTGTAGGTGGAGTCATTCCTCCCTCCATTGCACACTTTCAAAAACTTCAAAAGTTGGATCTTGCATGGAGTTACTTAACAGGAGATATACCCCAGTTTGGATCTGAATTGGGGGCACTCCTTTCTCTTTCAGTCATTGATCTTTCAGGTAACAGTTTGAAAGGCAGTATACCTTTGTCTTTTGGTAGGCTTTCTTCACTTAGATATCTAGATAGATCTTAGATTAGATGATCGGATTCCAGTTAAGAGGCAGTGTTTCTCTTTCCATTTTCCAAAATCTGACTCAGCTTCAAGAACTGGGCCTTTCTGGAAACTATCTGACTGTTAACATCTCTTCCAATTGGATTCCCCAGTTTGACCAGCTGTTATGCCTGCGATTGGGATCTTGTAATATCCAAGGTGATTTTCCTGCATTTTTCTCTACTCAATATTCATTACGAATATTGGACCTCTCAAATAACCAGATTGAGGGAAATGTTCCCAATTGGTTGTGGGATCTTCCCAATCTTTATCTGCTGAATCTTTCTAGCAATAAACTACAAGGTTCCCTTCCCCCATTGAAGATTATGCCTTTTTCTGCACTGGACTTGCATAATAATAACTTCCACGGCCCTATTCCACCTATTTATTTTGATGGATCCATATTGGATTTGTCGGACAACAAGTTTAATGGCTCTATTCCTGCTGCAAATTTTAAATCGTCATATCTGTCCTTATCAGGGAATAATCTGAGTGGAGGAATTCCACATTCTATTCTATTTGTCCTCGGATTTTGGACTTGTCAAAAAAATAGTCTAAGCGGTGTGATTCCCACCAACTTGGGGAGATGTAGTGGTCTGAGAGTTTTAAATTTGGCTCAAAATGATTTCCAAGGTGAGATACCAGAGGAGCTAGGAAATCTGACACAGCTTGAGACATTAAATCTCAATGGAAACAACTTGCAAGGTACAATTCCTTCAGCTATTACAAATTGTGCATATCTCAAAGTATTTGACATAGGGCATAACCAAATTCAAGGAACTATTCCTGTTTGGTTCAAAGGTCTGACGCAGTTAAAAATTCTCAGCTTGACTTTTAATAAGTTTGAAGGCAGTATTCCACCCGAGTTGATTGAGCTGCAGAATCTTCAGGTTTTAGATTTATCTCACAACAACTTGACAGGAACTATTCCTACAAATCTAGGAAAGTTAAGTGCCATGGTCAATCAATCACAAAGTGTTGAATCACAATATACTGAGGTAGATGGGTTTGTAGTGAATGGCAAGGGCTTATATGTATCAATATTTGTGGATCAAATAACGCTCTGGATTAAAGGGAGGGAGCTTCCATACCCAAAGATATGGAGATCATTCAAATTCATGGATCTGTCGCATAACAAGTTGTCAGGTAACATTCCTCTGGAAATGGGACTGCTCCAGGGTCTAATTGCTCTCAACATTTCTAAAAATAATTTGAGCGGCTCAATTCCAAAATCCTTTGAAGGCATGGTTCAACTGGAGTCTCTAGATCTTTCAGGGAACATGTTGTCAGGGAAGATTCCCTCAGAACTTTTAAGTCTCACATTCCTTTCTGTTTTGAATCTTTCTGACAACATGCTTTCTGGGTTAATTCCCCAGGGAAAACAATTTTCAACCTTTGACGCTTCATCATTTCTAGGAAACCCCAATCTTCATGGATTTCCCCTGCAAAATGGAACACAGAGCTCTGGGGTTGGTGAAAGAGGCAGCCCAGTTGCAGGTGTAGATGAAGATGAAGATGCAGATGAAATGGATAAATGGTGGGAAGTGGCAGTGGGATTATGTTTTGGGGTGGGATTCGCTTCTGTGATTGCAGTGTTGTGCTTCCACAGAAAATGGGGAAACAAATGCTTTGCTGTGATGGATGGTATTTTGAAACATCTGTTTAAGCGCTGAATCTCTCTTGACAGGATGTAGATTGTTCAGTGTAATCGCTATGTTTAAAAGGGTGTTAAATGACAACGTATTCTAGTTTTTTAATCATGGTTTGAGATTATCCTTTATCAATTGGAAATGCGAATGAAATCTTCAAGAGACACTTTCTACAGTATATTTTGTTATACTATTTCAAGAGTTCACGTCATTTCAGTTGTGGGGTATCATGATACTCTATCCACTGTAAAATCATTGGAGATTCAAGGATTTCGACAACCCAATTTTTTTAAAATTAATTTATTTACGAATAAAGAAATTAAATGGAATCAAATGCATTTGGTTTTGTTTGGAATTTTCTTGGTTGAGGTATACGAGTTTATAAAATTGAAAATTTAATGCATTACAAGAGACTGGTAATGTTCCTCTCAAAATGTGTCTTCCAATGGTGTAATTGCTCTCAATATTCATCGAATATAAAAGATACATGGCAAAGTGAACCCAGTGAATTTTAACGAAAGGCAATTTTATACTAAGTTTAAAAACAGAGGAAAATTGTTATATAATTACAAATCAAAATGTGGCACAAGGTTTGGTTCTTCCCCACAAATTTATTCCTAAATACTAGTTTCATTTTTTTAAAGAAATTGAAGTAGAGAAGAGGATACCACGTTGTAAAAAGTGCCCTTAGATTTGAATGATATATAAAAATATGGGAGTTTACTAATGCATAGTTATGGCCGTAATCAACAATTTTATATGTTAAGGTAGGTCGAAGGCTTAAATTATATTTTAATAGTTATATTTATTATTTTAAAAATCACAAAAAATTGATGATATAATTTTATATAATATTTATATTTATAAATTGAGGTAGAGGTTTTAGCCTAGATCTTTTTAGAAATGTATATAGACACTAAAAAATACTTTACTTTTTTAATTAATCATTAGATTACATAATTATGTCAATACGCTTAAATTACTCATGGGTCTTTTGGTTGTCTTATGACAATCTACATGATATTGTCTTCATGTGCTTACAAGACCATCAAGTGAATGTTAGTTGTCAATATCTCGTCATTATTCAATATGCATCATCTTGTACCACAACAATTTTAATACAAATGGATTCAATCGGTCTCTGTCATTCGATCAAAGAACTTGATTTTAATGATGAGCTAGTGGAAGAATTATGTTTTTATGGGTTAAAACTACTTGCAGAAATCTACAAAGCTTCGCTCCTGAATCTTGATGGTGGTGAGAAAAAAATGGTGTTATGTCGTACCCTCCTAGCATGGTTCATCTCTCGATGGCATGTTGGAGGTTTTCTATGGACACATGAGAAAAGAAGCGTGGAATGGTTTACATTAATGGGATTAGTGTTTTGAGGCTCATGTTGTCGGTGGGTTGTAACGTGCGATTAGACATGTTTATTCTTATTGAAAAGTATTTAGAAGGATTTATGGTACACATCGAAGGCTCTATTGATGATTTGGTACATTGGTTGTTTGTTGTGCCACGGTTTACATCACCATAGAGGTATGCATGTGCTTTGTGCCCCTTTTCTTGATGTTAATCACTAGGATTTGAGCGGATTGAATAGTATTGTTATTTCAATGTTGGTTTTATCAAATAATTTAGCATATTTTCTATTGGAACCACCTTTATATTATAAACAAAATAATACAAAGTGTTACATAGTAAAGGGTGGCTGGCAGAGAACACGACCCAAAATCCAACAAGGCCCAAAGGGCAGTACAAAAAAATCCACGAAGGCAACAAAGAATGGCCATGAGGGCGAAACAAAACCAGCCAAAAAGAGACTACATTAAGGCAATGTTAAGCACACGGAGCAGTAGCACTTGGAGGTGGTGGTGGATCATCTCTCGGTGGAATGAAGCCAAGTGTATGAGGCTCGTCGGTATGGGAGTCGTTCATCCATCCGTCCTGATCCGGCAGCTGAACACTTAGTGGCACCATAATCCCCCAACCAGGTGGAGGCGAACCACCAAACCTAGGATCTCCCAGGCGAAGAACCCGGTTTGAAGAACTGTGATCGCTTTACCTCGCGCAAGAGGGCTTCATCGGGTGTGGAAGAGGAAGGGCCAAGCTGAGCCCGCATAGGAGAAATTCAATCACTCTGAGAGTGGCTACGAGTGCGGCTGTGATGTTTGGGTGGCGGATCAAGAGGTGAAGGACGCGGATCATCATCGGGAGGGACCCGACTCATGGTGCACGGTGTGTTACCCCAATGATCAAGCAACTGCTGAAGGTGAGAAAACTCCAGAGCCACTTTTGAGCTTGGGCCTGGATCTGCATACACACAGAAGAAAGAATTGCCACCTTTTTATTAACAGAAATCTCCAAAGTGAGCTCACATTCTTTGAAACAAAGCATTATTCCTAGCCTTCCAAAGTTGGAAGAGAATAACATAACGGAAAAAATTCCAAATAGAAGCAATGTAAGCAAGCCAATTAGCATAGTCTCCAAAGAAGGCAGTCTTCCAATCAAAAAACTCAGGATGATAAGGTTGGAAAAGGGAGTGTATCCAGCGCCAAGCACTTTGAGCACGGGGCAAAACCAAAAAAATGCTTAAAGGATTCAAGATGACCACAATAGAGGCATTTGGGGTTGGGGATGCCAATGTGGCTTAACCGTTCCCCCAAAGGGAGGCCTTGGTAGATTAGGCACCAGAGAAAGAAATTCAACTTCGGGTCAAACAAGGATTCCAAGCACGATGGAGGTGGTGAAGCCAGGTGGTAAAGGAAGAATGCAAGTTCCATCTAGTATTAAGCTTGTCAATGGCAGGTGAAACAGGGGAAAGAAGATAATAAATAACCCCAAATTATAATTCAACAAAGGAATATCCACATTCCATCTCCAATCCTTCCACCAGGCAGTAGGTGGATGAAGCCCAAGTTTGTGTAACATCACATCAAGCATGAGAGACTGAATTTTGAGAACGAAAGGAAGATCTGAATTAGCTAAATGAAATTTATGTTTAAGCTCTAGCTAAGTAATCCAGTCTCTGTTAGAAACCGGATCTCGATAGTGGAGATTCCTTTCCGAGCAATCTGCAAAACCTTAATATTAGGAAGTTCCGCAAGAGACAAGTTCTCTGATGAGAAAACTGGTGACCACCAGATGTTGTGCTCATTGAAAGAAAGACCAGAAACGGAATCCATCTCGACCCACCGCATCAGATGTTTCATTGCCTCAAAATATTTTCAGATGATCTTCACCACAAAGGTACCAAGTATTTTAACTGGCACTCTAGTGATTAATAAAGTATGAAAACCAATGTTCTTCCAACATTTCTTACCATATGGAGAGCTAGAAGAGATATAATATAGTTCCATAATAAAATTTTCCAAGCTTTGTTACCATGAATGTTATGAACAACCCACTTGGCACAAAGAGAGATGCTATGTCTATACACATCAATAATACCCATTCCACCTTGGTCCCATGGAAGCGTGCAAATATCCACACCACCTAGTGGAAGCCTCCTGTCTCTTGTAGGTCGACCAAAGATAGTCCATTAATGACAATGGTCAAGAGACCCGCTTTTGCACTTTCTATTTAATCCGATCAACGACAAACTTCCATAGATTGGAAGACTCATTTATCAAAGGAAAAGGGGATACCTAGAAACTGAAATCTTTCTCCTCACTAAATCCATTTCCAGGGGTAAGTCGCCAACCAATCAGGCATAGGCCAAGAGCTTTGGCGAAATCCTAAAGACTTAGTAAATTGAACATTAGACCTCGAATCTTTGTAAAAAGTCTCAAGGAAAGAGTAAGTATCCTATATGTTCTGTTCGATTATGCTAGAGTGAGAAAGGAGTCATTGGCAAAGTGGCCATTGATAAGCCGAGACTTATTATCAAGGAGAAATATGCCACAAATGCGTCTACCCTCCACTCTGTCCCACAATGAGATATCCAAGAGCATCAACAACTAAGATAAAGAGAGATGGAGTAAGAGGACAACCTTGTCTTATAAATCGAAACAATCCCACGAAGGAGATCGTTAACCATTAATAGTGAGACAAGAGGAGGTGTCCGAAATAAAGTCCGAATAGCATTGAGAAAAAAGGTGCCAAAACCCAAAGCACGAAGCATAGAAAGAATGAATGGCCATTCAATTCGATCATAAGCCTTCTCAAAATCAATTTTTAAAAAAAACACCCTCTGGAGAGAATTCCGGGCCCATTCCATACCTTCCCATACAACAATAAGGTTATCCAAAATATAACGGCCTTTGACAAATCCAGATTTCTCAAGTCGCATGATCTTGGGGAGAAGAGAAGCAATGCGTAGGGTGAGAGCCTTAGCTAGAATATTATAGGAAACATTGAGAAGAGTAATGGGCCTCTAGCTAGTGATAAACTCCAGATTCCTAGCTTTAGGGATAAACTTAATATTTCCTTTGTTAATAACACCACCTAGGGAATTTGGTTTTACAAATCTTCTTGATACACCCTTAACAGATCATGACCAACAATATGCCAAGCAACTTTATAGAATTCACATGGAAATCCATCTAATCCAGGAGATTTATCGTCAAAGAAGACACAGGAGGGCACCATGAAGCTCTTCCAAAGAAAGAGAGGCATCATAATGTTTCCTTTCTTCTTTGAGTCAACTTGCGAGGATAATCTCAATACATTTTTAGCGCTACTTGACTCTCGTCCGAAGGCTCCTGGTCCTGAAAAACCAAAGTATAATGATCCAAAAAAATTGTGGAAATCTATGGGATGGTAGTGACCCGACCATGGGCAAGTTGAATTGCCTTAATTTTCTCCTTAGCTTATTTAGATCTGAGGGATTTAAAAAGCTTTTGGTAGCTCGATCACCAGTTTTAAGCCAGTGAATCTGAGCATAGACCTGATCACCCTTGGCCTTATGATGTTCTATGATCTTCAACTGATGTATAAGGTGCACATCTTGAACTTGAGTTCCCACATCAAAAGGTTGAGATTCCAGGACCATATTATTCCTTTGAAATTCTGGTGAAGAGCATCATCAACCCTTTTACAAATTTTCGGAAAATTTCTTGCCAAAATGTCGAAGAAATTTAGCATTTGTTGAATAGCCTCATTCCACCAAGACACCCAGTTGGCCACAAATGACAGACGTGGTGGCACCATATTCCATACTTTGGTGATAAGAGACAGAACCTAGGATGACTCAACAGAGAAACATTCATATAGAATTGATTATTTGGCACCTTGAGTTGGACCCCACCCCACGTAACTCTTGAAAGAAATAGGGGTATGATCTGAAAAGGAGCATGTCCTTCCGGTAGTGATTGGAGAGTAATCATTCGTTGTTAGCTCAAAACCTCACATTCGAGATATCATGACATGATCAAGCCTTTTAAGTACACACGCCGACCCTTCTCAAAAATTGGACTAAGTAAACCATTTTTCAAAAGTAAAGTCTTGTTTCCTTTTGTAAAGGGTGTCTTTAATACTCCATCTACTTTTTAAATAGATCCAAACTTCATGCTCTCCAACACACCAATACATAGGAAGGGCCCCCATCTTGTCCTCGGGATGTTCAACCATATTAAAATCACCATGAAAACAACCAATAAGAAAAAGGTAAATTATCTCCTAACCAACGCCATAATGCCGACCTTTCCAGGGCCATCATTAGGAGCATAAAGATTTAGCACACCAAGAGAAAATCCATTAATATCCAAAATAACCCACATGACCCGATTATTAGGATCATGACCCGTGGCAGAGATCATGCCAGAAAATCTAGGGGACACAAAAATAGAAACACCACCTTTTCCTTCCAAATGAGAAGAATAAAAATGTGTATAATTTAGAGCAATGCACATTAATGAAGTCTGAAGAAGAAAACCAATAACTTTAACCTCTTAAACAAATAATATCTAAATTACCAATTAAATGAAAAGCATGCTTCATAGAATATTTTCGGGAGGATTATGTGAGACCTCTAATATTCCATGAGATATAATTCATGGGAGTTCAGACATAACCAGCCCCTTGCCCCTCCTACAATTCATCTTCTAAGCTCAAAATATGAAATCTATTGGAAAGAAAGACAAAGGCTGGTTTGAACTAGGTTGCTCCATCGAAATGGTGCGGTGCTTAGCCCCATTCGGCCCATGCACTCCAAATATTTCTCCCTAGAAGGGCTCCAGAACAGCATTGGGAGAAGGACATGGTAAAGAACCATCCCAACATATTGTTGTTCACAGTAGCAGAGTAGGATGGCTCTACAAGAGGCGGGGATGGTGAGTGGGACGTTATGGAGCGGGTGGCATGGTTGATGGAGCCATTTGTTGACGAAGAGGGTGGAGGGACCGTAAAAATGGATTTAGCTCCCAGACTAAATTACTCAGATATGCATAGACTGATGATCAAATCGGCGTGGTCTCATAGATTAGATGTTGAGTATGGAGCTAAATTACTCATGTTTTAGAATGCAAATAGAGAGCTGAAGTGACCAGAACTGCATTGGTCGTGGTAAGTTGGAACCGATGACGGTTGGGCGTAAACCATCGGTACTTGTATGCGAGTTTTAATTAACTCTCAGGATTTATTTCTATTTTTAGTATTGGAATAGATTTAATGAATGTAATTACATGGCTAAGTGCCCTAAAGTCTTAAACGACTATTTAAAGCATAAAGCTAGGGTTTAGAATGAGAGGATTGATCATAATTACAAGATAATTATGTGAGAGAGAATTCTTGGTGAAGAATCAAAAAGCTTGAAGGAAGAAAGTACTGAACATCTGAGAAGTGTAGAAGATTGTAAATCTTCATCAGATATCTTGTCAAAGCTTTGGATAATAGATTGGCTTTTTTTCTGTGGACGTAGCCCACACTAGGTGAACCACGTTAAATCTGGTGTTGATTTATGTCTCTTGTTTTGTATAATTCTTCTGGTAGAATATCTACTTTTATTTGCATGTATGCTTAGATATGATATATTTTTGTAACAACAGTGTGCTAACCCCAACAACTGGTATCAGAGCTTTGTTTGAGGGTTTTGTGTGTTGACAGATTTACTCACAGAGGGTTTTCTGATTGAGTGGGAGCTACAACAATGACAAGATAATAAATACAAGGTAGAGAAGTTTGACGGCCAAATTATCAATTATGGAAGATGCAGATTGAGGATTATCTGTATCAAAGAGATTTGTACTTACCGTTGGATGAGAAGTCTAGACCTACGAAGATGACTGATGAAGAATGGAAGATTCTTGACAGAAAGGCTTTGGGATCTATAAGATTGAGCCTGGCAAAGCATCCGTGGCTTCCAATATTACAGAAGCGGCTTCTACAATAGACTTAATGAAATCTCTTGCTAATTTATATGAAAAACCTAGTGCTTCAAATAAAGTTTATTTGATGAAGAAAATTTTTAGTTCTAAGATGCATGAAGGTGAATTTTCCTCTAGTCATTTGAATGATTTCCGATCTATTGTAAATCAGTTAAAATTGGTTTCAATACCATTTGATGATGAAGTAAAAGCACTTTTATTCTTATGTTCTTTGCCTGATAGTTGGGACAACTTGGTAATGGCTGTTAGTAATACAACATCTGCTAATAATATTTTGAAGTTTGATGATGTGGTTAGTATAATCTTGAATGAAGAAATTCATAGGAAAAGTACAGAGGAAACATCATCTGGAAATGCTTTGAATGTAGAAAGCAGGGGCAGGCAGAAGGAGAGATCCAAGAGTAAGAGTAATGGGAAATCAAAGTCAAGGGATAGCAGATCTAAATCCAGAAGTAAGGGAATTACTTGTTGGAAATGTGGAAAGAAAGGACATGCAAAGAAAGATTGTTGGTCAAAGAATAAAGAGAACCAACAACCAGACAAAGGTAAAGAGGTGAATCTTGTTGCATCAGAGGTAATGCAAGATGCTCTTATTCTTTCTTTAGATAGTAGAATTGAATCATGGGTTTTAGATTCAGGAGCTTCTTTCCATGCAACCCCTAATAAGGGTTATTTTAGAAATTATGTCCAGGGAAATTTTGGGCATGTCTATTTGGGTGATGATGAACCTTGCAGTATTACTAGTAAAGGGGAAGTTCATCTAAAATTACAGAATGGAAATACATGGGTATTGAAAGATGTGAGGCATGTGCCAAGCCTTAGAGGAATCTTATTTCTGTAGGGCAACTAGGTGAATTTGGTTGCATGGTTACTTTTACAGAGACTCTTGGAAAGTCACCAAGGGTGCTTTTGTTGTGGCAAGAGGTAAGAAGGTAGGAACGTTATATTTATCTACATGTATTACTGATTCCTTTTCTACATTATCTACTTCAGATTCAGATGCATGCATGTGGCATAATTGTTTGGTCCATATGAGTCAAAAAGGAATGTAGATCTTAAAGGCTAAGGGTAAGTTATCAGATTTGAAAGATTTAGATCTTGATTTTTGTGAGCATTATATCTTTGGAAAGCAAAAGAGAGTGAGATTTCTCAAAGTTGGGGCAACTAAGAAGGAGTAGAAATTGGAGCTTGTACACTCAGATGTGTGGGGACCAACTCAGGTAGCTTCTCATGGTGGATCCCAGTATTATGTTACTTTCATTGATGATGCTACAAGAAAGGTATGGGTTTATTGTATTAAACATAAATCTATGTTTTTGAAACTTTTAAAAGATGGAAAGCCCTTGTTGAGAATGAATCAAATTCTAAGTTAAAGTGCCTTAGATCTGACAATGGTGGTGAATACTGTAGTAAGGCTTTCAATGATTATTGTTTAGTGAATGGATACATAGAGAAAGAATGGTTCCAAGAACACCACAGAGAATGGTGTTGCAGAGAGAATGAACAGATAATCATGGAATGTGCTAGAAGTATGAGGATACATTCTGATTGCCCTTGTAATTTTGGGTAGAAGCAGTTGATACAACGGTTTATTTGATTAACTATGGCCCTTCAAGTTCACTAGATGGAGGAATACCAGAGGAAGCATGGACCGGAAAAGAGGTAGATCTTTCTTTTCTTAAATTTTTTGGTTCAGAAGCTTTTGTGCATGTTGATAGAGAAAATAGAAAAAAGTTGGATGCAAAATCCAAGAGGTGCACTTTCATTGGTTATGGATCTAGTGATTTTGGTTTTCATTTTTGGGATTTAGAGAATTCTAAAATTGTTAGGAGTCGTGATGTTGAATGGAATGAAAAGAGAATGTACAGGGATCAAATTTTGGTACCCAAGGATGAGAAAATTGAGAAGTTTATTGATGAAAATGAACTCTCGGTTTTAAAGAAACACCTGAAATACACAGTAACCGTGGTCGGTTAGGCCCTGACCGACATTAGTCAGATGAACCGCCGATGGTTACAGAGGATCAAACCGCATCGGTTAGCCGAATCGACATCGACGCTTAGAGGTGACCGGCATCGGTCACAGTTGATACTAATGTCCAGGAGGTCCAGATTGAGCCTCCAGTACCCCAAACTCCTGTGAGAAGGTCACAAAGGGTAAGTAAACTTCTAGAAAGATTTTCACCTTCTCTATTTTATCTATTATTGACTGATAGTGGTGAACCAAAAAGCTTTGAAGAAGCAATGCAGGATAAAACTCACGTTTAGTGGGAGCATGACATGGATGAGGAGATGAACTCTTTGAATGGAAACCAAACTTGGGATTTGGTTAAATTGCACAAGAAAGAGAACATTGCAAAAAAGTGGGTTTACAGAGAATTAAGGAAGAAGAGGGTGGATGAAAAGGTACAAGGCAAGGCTTGTAGTAAAGGGATTTGCACACAAAAGGTAGGTATTGACTTTCGTGAAATATTTTCTCCTGTTATTAAGATGACTTCTATTCATATTGTATTGAGTTTAGTTATAGTAGAATATTTGCATTTAGAGCAACTAGATGTGAAGATGGCTTTCCTTCATGGTGATTTGGATGAAGAGATTTATATGCAGCAGTTGTTTGGGTATGAAGTCAAGGGTAAGGAGAAATTAGTGTGCAGGTTGAAAAAGAGCCTATATGGGCTCAAGCAAGCTCCAAGGAAATGGTACATGAGGTTTGATAGTTTTATGCATGAGCATGGTTACTTGAGATGTGAATCTGACCATTGTGTTTATTTCAAGAAGCTTGAAAATGGGAGCTATATTATTTTGTTATTGTATGTGGATGATATGCTTATTGCAGGATCTAGTATGCAGACATTGGTGAGCTTAAGAGAAAGCTAGCTCACACATTTTAATGAAGGATTTGGGAGCTGCAAAAAGAATTCTTGGCATGCAAATACATAGAGACAGGAAAAACAAGAAATTATATTTATCTCAGGAGGATTATATCTACAAGGTGTTAGAAAGGTTCAATATGCAGAATGTAAAACCTGTTAGCACACCTATGGCTGGACACTTCAAATTGAGTAAAGATCAGTGTCCTTCATCACAAGAGGAGGTCAAATACATGACACGAGTGCCATATGCTTCAATAGTTGGAAGTCTCATGTATGTTATGGTTTGTACAAGACCATACATTGCATAGCAGCAGTGGGAGTTATGAGTAGATATATGGCTAATCCAGGTAAAGAGCATTGAAAGCAGTCCAATGGATACTTAGGTATTTGAAAGGGACATCTAGCATGCAGTTATGCTATGGAGGTTTGGATATTTCATTACGTGGCTATGTTGATTCGGATATGGCTAGAGATCTGGATGGTAGGAGGAGCACTACTGGATATATTTTCACAGTAGGTGGAACGACAGTTAGCTAGATTTTGAGATTGCAAAAGGTTGTGGCTTTGTCTACTACAGAGGCAGAGTATGTTGTAACTACAGAGGCTAGCAAGGAGATGATATGGATGAGTAGGTTCATGGAAGAGTTGGGAAAGGAGCAAAGTAATTGTAAATTGTTCAGTGACAGTCAAAGTGTAATTCATTTGGCAAAGAACTCAACATTTCATTCGAGAACGAAACACATTCAATTGAGGTATCACTTCATACGACAGGTATTGGAGGATGGACAATTGAATCTAAAAGATTCATACAAGCAAGAACCCTACGGATATGCTAACGAAGCCATTAGAAAAGGAGAAGTTGGAGCTACACTCCACTTCTGTTGGTCTTCAAGTTTGAGGCTCGAGGAGGAAGAAACAAAGCTAAGGATGATCCAAGAATGGAACTGTATAGGTATAGTGTGCAGTAATTAATCTCCAAGTGGGAGATTGTTGAGTATGGAGCTAAATTACTCATGTTTTAGCATGCAAATAGAACTTGCTTGAAAGTTGACAGTAACCGGCATCGGTTAGAGTGTGACCGGCATCGGTCAGGGCAAGTTGGAACCGCGACGGTTGGGCAGAACCGACATCGGTTACCTGTGCGACGAGTTTTTAATTAACTCTCGGGATTTATTTCTATTTTTAGCATTGGAATAGATTTAATGAATGTAATTGCATGGCTAAGTGCCCTAAAGTCTTAAATGACTATTTAAAGCATAAAGCTAGGGTTTAGAATGAGAGGATTGATCATAATTACAAGATAATTATGTGAGAGAGAATTCTTGGTGAAGAATCAAAAAGCTTGAAGGAAGAAAGTACTGAACATCTGAGAAGTGTAGAAGATTGTAAATCTTCATTGTATATCTTGTCAAAGCTTTGGATAATAGATTGGCTTGTTTCTTGGTGGACATAGCCCACACTGGGTGAACCACATTAAATCTGGTGTTGATTTATGTCTCTTGTTTTGTATAATTCTTCCGGTAGAATATCTAGCTTTTATTTGCATGTATGCTTATATCGATATATTATGCATCAACCCTGGTGTGCTAACCCCAACATTAGATCAAAAAATAACACGGTTGAGGGACGGACAATTGCGAGGGCTCACGAAAAGTAAAAAGGTAAAAACCTTTAAAAGTGAGATTTTGAACTCACGAAAAGTAAAAAGAATTTGGTGAGATTTCGGTAGTTTCCCAATGGTTCCTAATCCAATTTTGTAAATAAGACTTAGAAGGAATGCGACCACAAAAATAAGCTATCAAACAATTATTACGATAAAAATGGACAACATGATCTACATACATAAGATCAATAGTAACATCTGGGGAGTTTCAGATTCGTTACCTCATCGTAGACCTTGGGAACAAATTTTCATGCGCGCTTGGGAGCCATCTTCACCGCCATTTGCAACTGTTGTTTCAACGGGAGGGTTAGAGGCCATTATAAAGGCAAGCACCACCTAAACGGGCATAATAAATGCCCAAGTTGTTATGCAAAAATAATCTATGCTAACGGTGACAAGATACATACGTGAAACGACTAATGCAAAAAGATTACATGAATGAAAGCATGCAAAAAACCCTATCCTTTAGCATATTTTCATTTTTCCATGTTGTCAATATTTTAAAAAGGGTGTTCTATTTGTTGGGTTTCCTTCTCATTCTTGTGTAGAGCTTAAATGGTAAATTCTTGGGGCATTAAATATGTGTAATGTTGTCTTCTAAATCTTTGAAAAATGTTGAGGATTGAAGATTGTAAATATTTCTATGGAATTTTCAACCTAAGATGGGTTGTTAAATATTGCAGACGGTTTGTATTTGCACTTGTACAATAGCCAAAGCAAAGATTAATTAGTAGTAAAATATGTTTGATTTTATGTTGATGCTGAAATTTCATAAAGGCGTGTGGTCCATTTCCATCTTGGCATTATCATGTGTTTTTTGTTTCTGTTATGATCACACACCCACATGCCTTCAATCACTTTTTGATATCTAGTGAATGAAATCCTCTGTTTGTACATTTTTGTTTGGTGAAATACTTAGAATAAGTGTGGATGTGAATTTTTTGGTGAAATGCCCGAGAAGTACTTTAGACTGTAACCCCTACACTCATATTGTTTTGTGGTGTTTATTCAAACATTAGTTGAGTAAAGGAGTTTATAGATGGATTACATTATTAAGGGTTCATAAAGACACAAAATGAAACTATGACGAGGCAAAAATAATAGGATAAATTTAATTAATCTAGTCCCATTGGTAAATTAAACTACTATAAAATAAAATCACACAATATTGAAAAGTTGATATGAAATGGGCTACCAAATTAGTGCAAAGTAAAAGTGGCATGCTTTGAAACCAAAGGAATTTATGTGTGTTTATACCGGAAAATTTTAATTACAATATAAGTAACATAGGATGTAAGGGTTTGTTACAGCGGATTATTCTAAATTAATTAATTAGCTAACATTAACTATTCACATCGAGAAGAATGCATTAATACTTTTCAACTATGTAAAAATGATAAGATGGTTTCTTGAAACATACAAAGGGATAAGTACTTAGTTGTGCAGAGTGATACAAGGATAATATAGGAATGAAAATCAGATAGGTGATTTGTTTTGAACCTAGATATGCTTTGTCTCTCAAACTCAAACAAGAAACTCGCATTTATCCAAGATTGTATAAATCATCATAGAACTTGGTATCATTCTAAATGCTTCTATATGATTTCAAACCTTCTAAAAATGTAGTTTTATAAATTCTTTCACCCTTCACTTTCCTATAAATGTGTGTCTATGTGTGTTTATCTGGATCGTATAACCTTGGTACAACCTACAATAACTTGTAAAAGTGGAAACCCTCAATCCTTGCAATCACCTTGTAATACCCTTCATCAAAGCATTAGATAACAAAAAGATAAATTATTGTGGGTGAGGTTGGACTACCCTTAGAAGCCATCCTCGCTAAATCAATCTAATTTTGCACTACATCCCCTTGATCCGAATCAATCCTCATGTGTTCTCCTAGTATATGTGTAAGTAGTGTATTTGATCTAAGCCAACCCATTTTGTATGCCATTTTATCTCTTGACACAAACATATGGATTTAATTATAGAGTAGAGAATGTACACAATGCACTAGTAATGTGATGTGGTATGTTTCGCTACTAGAAAAACCCTTTTGTCCCTTAAAGACATTTGACAATACTTGGAGTGAATTTCACTTGCTAAGACATGGCTCTAAGACCCTTTAGTTCTTGGAAATAGAAAAAGCTAAACTATTTCACCTAGTTGAGTGCTTCACACCTGATGTAGTGGCTCTTTAAATGATGTGTGAATACTTTATGGAGATTTAGGAGAGCCTTGAGTGCTTTAATGTTTCTATTTGAAATAGGATCTTATAAGAGTGTTATGTGAGTTACGAAGTGTAATTAACTTACTTATATAGGTTTTTTTTTGTTAAAATTTCGCATTATTGACAACTTAGGAAGATGAAATGACACATATAAGATATTAAAACTAGAAAAAGAGTTATTATATGGAAAGGTGTAAGACCATACAAGTTGGCTAGGATTGTTATGGACCCGAGTTGTATGGTATTTCTCAGAACACAATTATGCAAAAGCTACAATTTAGGAATGATGCCAAGGGTTGAATAACTATTTTAAAGTTAATTAATATTCTCTGGATGAGAGAAAGATCATAGTCTAGAGATGAAAAATTCAAGAGAGACAAAGAGATAAATATGTACTAATTGGTCTTAGAATGTGATCATTTTTCTTACCATAGTGTTAGCATATGAAATGTCACTAAATTATATTTCACAACCCCATTGAAACTTTTTACCCTTTTTGGTCAAATCGGTCAAAATACCCAAAATTATCAAGATTGCTCACTTTCAAAGTTCAACTTCTAGGAAAGGTTTTGGAAGCCTCAGAGCATTTCAGAAGTCCTAGTTATATTCAACTAAAAGGTATCAAAGTTTTCTCTGTGATGGTATTATTTAAAAAGCATTATGGGAACTTCTAAATAGCCTTGGGAAAGATTTCTTCTAAGGAACTTTTGAGAAAAAGGAGTGTGCATGCTTCATTAAAGATCTAACTTAAACAAAAGGTTTTGGGAGCCTAGTGTGGTGTTGGGAGATCATATCACATAAATTGGAAATTTATTATATCCTACTACACATAGGAATAAGTAAGGTGGAACTTTGGGAGTATAGAAAGAAGAAAACTTTCTGAAACCGACGTAAGGTGACCTTTTTACACTTAATATTTGCATGGAACGTTTTAGGAACCTCAGGTGGAGTTGGAAGCTTAAAAAAGCTCAAGTGAAATTGAATTCAATTCTCTTTTTGACTCATAAGTTGGTTTAGCTCATGTTTGTTGAAAACTCTTCTTGCAACTCAACTCATTGGCACACCGCCCTAGGCAAAAGTGGAGGTACAAGAAAAATTTGTTGAAACACTCATTTTCAGACTTCCTACATAGTCTCAAAGTGGATTCAATGTCTCATTTACATGCAAAATCATATATTTTACGACCAAAAATTACCAGGAGGGACTCAAGCGGCAAAGAGATGACTCCAAGATGCAAAACAGCAGCGAGTGTAAATCATGTTTTAATCTCCACTTTGGCACAGTTGTGCACTTCTCATGTCCCTTTTTACCCTTGGAGCACTTATGAGGCACCCCATAATTTTTTTCTCTTCGATTTGTGGGGAGATTCATAAGCCGGAAATGTAAAAGTAAGCCCAAAAAGTACATGGTGGAGATATGAAAGCAAAGTGCAACTTGAAGGTGGACCCCACATCTTTCCTCCAAGTGGAGATTTGAATATCCATCACGCCAAGTTCACTTATGAGGTGAAATTACACCCCATAAATACATTCTCATATGATTGGAGAGGATATTTGAGTGGAGAAAACAAGGCACACAAGTAAAACATGAAAAACGAAGAGTAAGGTTTAAATGCATGTGCAAACCCCATTTCCATCTCCACCAATGTGCACTTACTCACTCCATTTGCACCCAAAGCACACATATGATGAAAATACCTTTCAATTCTAAAAATAGTCCCTTGTGCTCTCCTCCACCAAAATATATATATATAGAAAATTATCCCACCTGCACCACCAAAACTAATATTGCATCTTTTAAACCAAAATTCCCATCGTATAAAACATCTCACATGCATAACAAAAAATAAAAAAAAGAAAACAATCAATAATGGATATTCATGAAGAATCCAAGTTCACAAATAAAGACCAAAACATGATAAGTTCTAGGTGAAAGGAGTCGGGTTATCGTGAGCCCTAACTTAAGGGGTTGTTAGAGCCACTTAATTATCATAATATTTTTTAAATACCCTTTAATAGATCATGATTTTTTCAATATACAGATTTCCTTTTGAGCATTAAAATTGTGTGGAAAGCATATTTTTAAGGGATTTAAATTAAGTATTTTTGAATACAAATAAATTTAAGGTGACCCATTACTTATGAATAAAGTCACCATTTATAGACTACCTATGTGTCACCCTTTCATTGGTTACTTTATTGATGTGACTTGCTTTATTGGCTAGTTTATATTTAATTTTTAATTTTGAAAGTGACATGTGCTCACTTTAATTGAAACAACTAATGGTACTTTATTTCACATATGCACTTAGGGTCATTGGCCCATGCGACTATCATTGGCCCACGACGGTCATTGGTTCCTTTCCCTTAAAGAAACTACCGCTAGATTTGATAGAAAACATGTAACAATGCAATAAAAGATTCTTGCAACAGCTTTTCATGAGAAATAATTCATTAAAACATCATCTCAACAGAATTTACAAAAAAATTAAAAAATCCATATTTAGAAAAGAAAGAAAATGAAAAATGGGTATCCATGAACATTAAATGGGTATACATATAATACCTCCAATATGAACTTTGTAGTACGCAAGTATGTTAAATTCCAGTGTTGTTGTTGCTAAAAACATAAATAGATTGTTGCATGATATGTTTATTTATAAATATTTCATTCGGTTGTTGATTTCTAACTGAAATACCCATCACATCATACTCTGTGTTGCTAAACCTAATGCACATATATACCATTATTTATATATATGCCAAATTTAGTAGTTGAGCACTGCTTATTACTTAGATCCAAGAAATTATTTAGATCTTAGGCACGCATTAATATATTTAGAGGAGACACGCCTTTTAAAGTACCCACATATAGATCTAATGATGTTCCTTAAATTGGGTAAAAACATATGGTTGGGGAAGAACTAAACAAAATTTAAAAAATGGAGATAGGGGAGAGGACCCTATATTCATGCACTCTAACTTTAGGGGTGTGTAGATATATATAGGGGTCTCGTTAACATTAAAAAAATACCATCATGTAGTGTACGATTGTGCTACATCAGTATTTTCGTTTCGTGTGTTTATTTGGAGGAAAAGTAGTTTTGAATTGATTTAAAATGAAGAAAATTAATATAAATAATTTGAAAGAGGGACCAATGACCGAGCGCCCTATGTGTCACATTGTCATTGGCTCTTAAAAGTGTCATTAATAAAAAAGTAAACAACTATTGGTCCTTTTTCAACAACCTATGGTGAAAACAAATGTACATGTTTTGGTGCATGCACAACTATAGGGTCCTTTCCCCTATAGGACAATGACAATCACAAAAAATAATGGAAATGAGCAACATTGTGTAAGTACTTAAATGCACAGATTGTTCAATCCCTTTTGTCATAATCTTCATAAGAGAATACAACTTCTTCATTTGTTGGTATTTCGATACCAGCCATAACTTCAATCAATTAGCTTAGACGTCCTTCATCGCCACTTAAACAATGCATATGAAAATACAAAGGAAGCAACATTAGTTCCACCCACCAAGATGTTAATTAGCCCACAGATGTGGAAAATAACAAAAATATAAGAGTATGAGCATAGACCATAGTTTTCCTCTTGTTCTTGAATTTGTAAAACAAAAAAGGTGATTCAAGCGGTGATAGACGCATTCATTCAAATGAAAGAAAAGCTGTGCAATTAATAAAAAACCATATGGAGTTGTCGGAAGAAATAGAGGAAAAATCGGTGCATGCATTACTTGAGCTTTAGTGCAAGAAACCTAAGGAAACCTTGGAATCTATTATAATTATGTGCGATAAATTGAGGTTGTTGATTAGGTACTCTTTTAGTATTGATTTTTTGATTGGAGGAGAGTGTGGACTTCACCAAGTTTATGAGTGCTAGATAAGAAAAACTTGTATTAGGGAATCGAGGAACAAATATTGTGAGAATGTGAGCTATGATGCAAGTACAAGCATGTTAGGGTGCTTTGACCTAAATTGTTGGCCCATTTTATGAGACATTTAAGGAAGTTAGGGTTTTAAGAAGAGAATACTTGTTTTATAAATCTTCACACATATTTCAAATCCCATATCACATACAAAGAAACACATGTTAATAGTCACCATACAATCAAGCATAAATTTTTATAATGGGACAATCCTATGTAGAACTAGTCAAGATAAACTAATCATTCTTGTCCAATTTGGTTGATTATATTTAGGAGTAGACAAAGGCTCAATTTTGGAGATGAAGAAAATATATCATATTTACACTATCCCCTCTAGTTTTACATCCATATTAGTTGGCATAATAAGAAAAATTAAGAGCATTATATTCTTGTAATTTTACTATATTTAAGGATTTGCAATAATTAATCAAGTCTCTCGGTAATTTACTATATGTTCAAATCCATATGTTGAAGTTTTACTTAATAATTTGAATTTACATATTTTATTGATTTCAATCATAATTAGAGCATGTAACATTTATTCCTAAATCAACCTAATTTAGGTTAATCAATGGAAAATGAGGAGGTGTAGTTTTGTTCTTATCACTCTTCCTTTCTTTCAAAATTACTACCACTAGAGAGGATCTTACCCATGAATGTGTTTGGGCTACAATCTATGTAGAGGAAAAAATCATTGGATTTTACTCAATTTATGCTCCAAATGTAATAATAGAACATGTTATTCTTTAGGACTATATGAGCTCAAAACTTCATGTTATAAATTGGATTTTAGTAGGTAACTTCAACATGGTTGAGAACAAATTATGTCGTAACTCATATTACTTACCTCCTCTCTTTATCGAGGATTTTTAGCATGGTTATATTGTCAAAATTCCTTGGGAGTATTTGACCCATTTTTGGATGTTGAGCTCCACAAACAAGTAGTTCTTTGGAAATTCTAGGCACTAAGAGGAGGGGTGAATCATTGCTTATTCAAAATTTTACAGACAATTAAATTTCATTAAGGTTGTTATGATGAAAACACAAAATCATACACAAGCAATAAAAAAGGAGCATACAGAGACATAGGATTTAATGTGGGAAACCATTCAAGGGATAAAAACCCACTGAAACCAAAGAACTGGTTTGGACTCAAATGTCCTACAATTGTTACAATGATTTCATGTTGAGCATCCACTCAACTTGGAGCTGCAACTCCAAAATTTAGATACGCTGCCACGACATTTAGAAAAATTCTACTTACATGGAAGCTTCAACTCCTAAAAATGTAACCAAGCTTCAAATTGATCTTTTGTAAGCTGCCACTTACAAGAAAGCGTCAACTCCCTAAATGTTGAGCATGCACTTAGACTTCTACACAATTTTTGATAACTTTTCTTTTGTTTTCTTCCACAACTGATTATGATCGGTTCTTGGCTCAACTCATTCTATTTCCACCCTTCTTCATCTATTATAAGTGCCTCTCAAACATCTGCACTTTCACTTCTACAACTGCTACGAACATTTCGGTCATTTGATACATGCTCACTTGCATGCCCTTTCTACACCTCCAAATGCACATTCATCAACAAAAATTTCATACACACACTTAGCTATTTTAAATAATCAAATCATACCTCTTAAAGGTCTCTTGTACTTCACCTTACACAAAAAAACTCTTGAACTTCACCCAACAACTTGAATTATGAAGTAAAAGTATGACCTCATTCAAAATTTGTCCACTTGTAATGATTATATCTGATTTTGTGTCGAGTTATAAACCCATGACTTACACAACTGTAAATATTCCTCATATTCTTAAAAAGAACTTGGAAATCCTCCTAAACCCACTTTATTCCATTTGGCATAAGCCATGAAATGTTCCTCTTACAACCCGACTGACCTGTACATCTCTCGACATGTAATTGTCATCAACCTTTTTCTTCTTATTTCCCAATGTACAAGCTTTGTCTTATATCTCTCTTACACAAGTGGAAAAGTTTCCCAAGCATGCATGCATGTTACCAAAATCTTCTTATAGCCTTGTAACTCCTTAAACACTTCTTAACTCATCATTCTTCTTTGGAGCTTCACACATGTTCATGGAGGTTCAAAAATTACAGTCATGGAGGAGCTTGAAAGTTTTCAAAGAACAGTCTTCAAATCTTCTTCAAAGCTTGGATAAGGTGGTGAGTGGTCTCTACATTACCTTCAGATGCCTAGAGGAGCTTCAACACTCTCATTCAATCAAGAAATTTTTGATTTGAACAAGCAACACTCAGATTTTCACACTCAGAAAAAATAGTCCTAAAATTTTGATTACTTGGAGCATCAAACCTTGTCATCAAGACACCTATCATACATCAAAATAAAATCTGGAAGTCTTCTTTCACATATAATTGTGAGAAATCAACAAAACATTGCAAGGAACATCATTTTACTTGAATTTCTTAAACGGGTCTGATTGGATCCTAGGTGTAGACACCCTAAAAGTACATACATGTTTCTATCCGCTTTTATCCAATTAGAATTAATTAAATTAATTATATCTTCTTTGCATGAGACACCCCTTTGGAATTAATTAAATTAATTCTACCATTTAAATACACCCTTTTAGAATTAATTAAATTAATTCTATTATCTAAGTCATATTCCTACCCTTTGGAATTAAATAATTTAATTCCATCATGCCTTTGGAATTAATTAAATTAATTCCTACACCCTCTTAGCTAATATAATTAAACATTTAATTAAATAAATGGTTAATTATTCCCTCACAATCCCTTTGGAATTAAATAATTTAATTCCATCATGCCTTTGGAATTAATTAAATTAATTCCTACACCCCTTATAGCTAATATAATTAAACATTTAATTAAATAAATGGTTAATTATCTCATCACAATTAAATACTAATTAAATTAGTTATTTAATTGATTCTTCTCCTTAGTCAACTCAACTTAGAACTTCACTTCTAGATTCCTAGAAATGAGGGGGCTCTAAAAGTGTGCATACAACCAAATTGTTGGATGTAACTTCATTATTCCAAATGTCTATTGCCCCTGTAAATCTGCAACTACAATTGCCAAGTCTACTTGCTAACTCGAGTGATTCAACCATTAACCTAGAGCTTAGTCAATATTCTATCCACTTTTCATGGATCTACCCTCAGCTATAAAAGCAAGCCATTTCCTTTACAAATCCATCCCTAAAGCTTTGAGAAAATTGCATCTAACTTCTTCCAATTTGACATTCATATCCTTCTGAAATCTGCTCATAGCATCTACAAATCCCTTTGGAGAAGTAATATCAAAGAGCACCCACAATTCAATCTTCAACAAGATCAAACAAGATTAAATCTTCTACAATCTTATCTTGAGGTTTATAAGAGGTCTACAGTGAAGGTAATAAATGTTATTTATTTATTTATCTTACTATGTCCTGTGATTTTCCTTGTTCACATTTTTGCAAGTAGAGTAAGTAATCATGCAAAGGGAAGAAAGTGATAGTTGTAAGATTGAAACGATCACTAGGGTAGTAGATAAGAGTAGCACTCTATTGAGATTGTGTTGAAATGTTGAAAGATTCACTTCAAAGGGTTGTCGATGGTAGGATTTTTGTGATAAGTGAATGTTTGTTTGAATTTTTTTATGATTTTTCATATATTTTTATTTTGGAAATATTTGATTTTGTTACGTTTTTGCGAGTTTTGAAAAATTGAAATACAAATGCAAATAAATGTAAAGAAACTTAAATACACAACAAAAGGAAAACACACCATGGATTATTTAATAATCCGAGTCTACAATGAAGGTAATATCTCTCATATTTATTTATTTATCTTTTGTGTTTGTGATTTTTTTCTTGTTTACATTCTAAGCACGCTGTAAGACCCCATATTTATTTATTTCATTTTAGTTAATAATTTTGTGATCTAACTCTTTCTTTGTGTTCCTTGTTCTTATTTAACCTTACTATCAAAATTTTAGGTTCTCAGGTGAAGTATAGAATCCAAAAAACAGAAAAAAACACATGTCGGCAGCGGTTTTCACGTTTAAACTTTTCACTGAGAGTGCTAGCGTAACCCATCTTCCGAAAGCCATAAATTTTTCTCCCGAACTCGAAATGACTCTATTTTTTTTAACGGAAAGGTCTTGAGAAGATATATGCAATGGAAAAATAATTTTATGATTTGAACTTATAGAAAATTTATGGTTTCATTTCTCCTAACACTTATCTTTTTTATATAAAAACAAAAATTGTAGTTTTTTTATTTGTTTTTGTTTAAACATAACAACCTCACACGTATGATCTTTCCTCGCACTTTCAAAGTGATCTTGGAAATTAGAAACATGATCATTTCTATTTGTTTTGGGAATTAACCTTTCTTTTATTTTTTAATCAAAGCTTGTTTTACGTGTATGCTCTTTCCTCGCACTTTTTAAGCGATCTTGGAAATCAAAAGCGTGAACTTGTTTCTATCATCTTGGCCTTTACCTACCTCGGAGAACATTCTAATATTTTCTTGTAGGAATCACCCTCAAAAAGGTTGATAAAACACTCAAAACTACTAACTGCAGGTTGTCTTTGATCGTGAGCTAAGCAAACTACTAATACTTTGTGTGCAGGGAACCTCTTTAAATAAGATAAAATGAACATTTCTACACACTATATTTGCAGGTTTGGATAAGGGTTAAAACCCATCCACATAATTATGGGAAGTTCCTTGTCTTAAGCCATAAAATGCACTTAAGGAGTACCACATGAAACCCAAAGTAGTCGGCACATTGAGGGAATTGGCCGACGAAATGGGAACCTTTTATCCTACTTGACTAGTAAAGCCTTATGAGTTAGAGTTGTAGATATCCTTACCGGCGAACCCCAAGTGCGATTCATTACGAGCAAGATATTGTATTATTATTTTAAAAGGGGTAAAGTAAAGCCTATAACTAGCAATAACACAACATTCGCTTAGGTATATTGCTGACACCTAGTTGAGAGAGCCACCCAGAAGCCAAACACAGTCTAAGCCAATCTAAGGTAGAGGCTAAAACATTTGTAAATACAAAAAAAAAATCACATTCTTTTTTCACTCTTTTTGTTTTTCGTGAATTGTGTTCCACACTTGTCTCTCACGTTCTCACTTTCATCTCATTTGCTATCTCTCCCAAATACTTATTATTTGGGTGCATTCATATTTTTAACATTTCCAAATACCCCTTATTTGGATCTACTTGGAGCTCATTTTCACCTTCTTTGTAAATGATTCTAAGTCTTGAGTTGTGGAAATTCATATTTGTACTTAAGCACTTTCATCATCTTCATCTAAGTCTTGACATCATGATACTCGATTTATCACGATCAAGCACCTTTGTGATCACTTTGGTCCTTCATCTTTCTAAGTCTTAAGTTTGACATCACATTGTTGAGCTCTAAGCATTTCATCAATCTTGTGTCATCACAATTTAACATTCACTTTGTTGAATTGTTGACATCTTCACCACTTCTTTGCTCTTCTCTTTTAGAGCATTCACTTTTCTCTAATTTGAGATCCTTCATCATTCACTTTTCTCTAATTTGATATCCTTCATCATTCACTTTTCTCTCATTTGAGATCCTTCACTTTCCCTTCATCTCTCACATTCACTTTGTCAAGATTTAGCTTTCCATCATCATCTTTTCACCTCTCTATTTCAACATTCACTTTGTCATTATTTGAGTATCATCCTTTCATTATTTAGTCTCCTCTCTTAGCACTCATATTGTTAAGGGTGGATCACCTTCATTATCTTTCCAAGTATCCTCTCTTAACACCCATCTTATAAAGATTTGAGCACCTCCTTCATCATTTCTAGTTTCCATCTTTATAGTTAAGATTTGAGTACTCTCACCATATTTCTAGTCTCCTCTCTTAACACCCATTTTGTTAAGATTTGAGCACACTAACATTTTCAAAGTATCATCCCCTTTGTACATTCACTTTGTCAAAGGTTCGAGCACATCACTTAACTCGTACAATCATCCTCCCATCTTAGCATTTCTTTTGCTAAGAGTTCCATAATCGAATTTTGCTTTCCAAGCTTCTTATCTTTGTCCACCTTGAAATTTGCATTGTCAGGTCAAATATAACAAAACCTTTACTCTTCTTCCATCTTATAATTCATGTTGTTAAGGGTCACATTGTTCAATTGTTTCTTCCCCTCTTCCATTCTAGCATTCACTTTGTTAGAGGTTGAGTTCATCAATCTTTTCCCCTCTTCCATCTTAGCATTCACTTTGCTAAGGGTTGAGTTCTTCATCGCACCATTCTTCACTCTCCCCAATTTTTCATTACAATGGTGGATTCACACAACCCATCATTTTCTCAGGAATGGAAAATGATGAAGGACATTATTTTGGGTATGCAAAAACCACACAAATAATTCAACTTTGATGAATTGTGTCCTTACCCTTTTGGCATGGACATCTTACGCACACCCTTTCCAAAATCTTTTAGACACCCCAATTTTCTAAATACAAGGGAAAAATTGATCCTAGAAATCATATCAAATAATTTTCCATAACATGCCATGAAGTGGCATATAACAATATCTTTCTCTTGTGAATTTTTTCTAGAAGTCTACGAGGACAAGCTTTGGACTGGTTATTACACCTTCTAAAGGGATCTATCACCACCTTTGCCGACCACTTGGAGAATTCATCAAACATTTTTCTTTCGATTTTGACTCCAAAGTCACCTTGACTCAAAGATAAAAAATCCCTCATTGTTAAAGGCTTGATCAAGCCTCATTCTCATGACAATGGGCACAATGACAATACTAACAAATACAACCACACTAGCACTCATCATGATAAATCTTGGTATGTTAATCGCAACCACAATGTCATCAATGATGGTGTCATGGATAATAAAAAATTTCACTACATACATGAACAATCAATCAAAAAAATCCAATCATACAACCTAGCGAAGACACCACTCCACGTAAAATTAAACGTCAGTTTACACCCCTTAGGAGAAAGTCTCTCTAGTGTATTTCATCAACTAAAAGAGGATAGAATGATAATATATCCAATCACAATGCCTTTCCTAAAGGGGAACTAAATCCATATTTGTACAAACCTAACACATATTGTGACTTTCATCACATTGATGGCCATCCCATAGATAAATGTGTGTGATTTAAGAATTACGTCCAAGACTTACTTGATGATGGAGAAATATTTCTAGAGACTGAAAAAGCTATCAAAAATGACGACACATTAACATCCATAACTTCTCATGAAGATTTGAACCTTATCCAATATCATATACATACTAACACTCAACAAGATCATAATGATGAAAGTCAAGTATCTCTCAATCAAAACCAATCCATTTATTCTTCATATTTTCTTTGTCAGCCCAAACAAACATTGAACCTATTTTAGACAACAATCTTCCAACATCACATGAGAGCTTGAATTTGCTTCAAGAATCCCTTTCAAACATTGATATCACTGTAGACACTACAGAATATGGTCCATCATCAAGCACCATTGAGCTTGATTCTATTCTTTCACTTCCGATCCTATGCCTAACATATCTATTTTTGTTGTAGAAACACAACCACAACAAGTTTTGACATTTTCAACAACGCAACCTTTCATGTCCCTTATTCCTCAAATGATCAATCTTGCAAGAATCTCATCAATGATGATTCCTACATCTCAAGACATCTACATGCATACACTCCGTATGAGTTGTGTATACCCAAAAATATCCTTACACAACCATTTCAAGATTTAATTGCAAATATTTTGTCAAATAAACTAATCCATGGCCTCAAAGGAGAAACATTGAATATTTTCTCTCCACGGCCAATAAGGAGTCTTGGGTGTACATCTAGAAATCAATCCTTCATTCCTCGCATTCTTTCACTCACAAGTGAATATAATTTTCAACATATCCCCTTCCATTTACAACCTCTATCTAACATCACATGGGTCTTTTGATATTATCAAAGATCTATCCAATCATACATCCTTTGACTTGGCCCTTTTCCACCCAAGTCTCATACTTCAAGACTCATCAAATCTTCAAATTCCCTCCTTTGACTTGGACCTTGTCTGCCCAAGTCTCGTATCTTCCACGATAAATTGAATCATTTGATTCTCTCCTTTGACTTGGATCTCGTCCACCCGAGTCTCATACTTCGAGACTTGTTAAAGCTTGATTCCCTCCTTTGACTTAGACGATGTCATCCCAATTCTTTTATCTTAGGACTCATTGAATATTAGGATTCTCTCCTTTGACTTGAATTTCATCTTCCCAAGTCTTGTAAATTTGGACTACTTCCATCTATCATTCATCAAAAATATTTCATCTTCTCCTTTGACTTGGATCTCATCTGCCCAAGTCTTGTAATTCAGGACCATTCAAATATTCATAAACATGGACCTCTCTCATGATGATTCCATTGCAATATCCCATCTGCTAAAATTCAAAAAAATACAAATGCATAAAAAGAGACTAAAACTTTGTATCAAACCTTTGCTTAAAGCATTGTTTGCAAATAAAAAGCAAAAAAAAGTGCAAATAACGTTAAACATTCCATCTGTTGGCAAATATCTTAATCATACCATTATCATATCTTCTCATTTTCACCTATCACAACACATGTTAACCTTGTTCATAATGGGCATTTTTGCCTCATCCCTATTATGGTTTATACCATTTCAGATCTTTTTATCTACGGTTTCATCTCGAAGCTTATTGATGGAAACTTCTCCTTTCAAATAAGCTCTCTCTTTAACAGAAAGCACTAAAATTATTTACCCATACCTTTTGATCATCCATCTTAGCTACATTTTTTAACCCTTACATCCTACTGGTCACATGCAGCTTTGAGACTTGGGGGTAGAATGTTCCTTCCCAACAAGCACAATAATGACATATAAGGCAAAATTCAAAAAAACAAAAATAAATCAAAAAATCATTACACCTTTTGTTCCTTCACAGTCTTTGGTGATGAGCCCATACTTCTTATTAGTAGTATGAGACTGGGAATGGGGGAAGGTGCCCTTACTCACCTACATTTTGTCTTCGGTGTTGAGCCCTTGTCTCTTATTGGTGGCATGGGGCAACGATGTAGGGGGTCCTTCACAAAAATCGATTAACAAATAAAGCATTTATCAAATCTGAATCAAAAAATTCTTAATAAAAACATCCCAAGAATTAATTTAGATAATCATGTTAAATAGAGACAACAATTCCTTCAACAAATCTTGTCAATCAATAGGCCATCTATGGATCTAAGTCTATTCAAAACCTATAAAGTGGAATCATCTTGGAATTGGTCAGATAATATTGACTAGAGATGAGTTACATTTTTCTTACATGGATCATTATTACACCTTATGTCTTAGCATCCATTATCTTCATTTCATATCACTATTCACCTCATTTTCATGTCCTTCTTGACTCTCGGTGATGAGCCCTCACATCTTCCTAGTTATGTGGAGTCATGAGTGGAGTGAGACATCCTATCATTATATCATCTACATTTCTACCAATGGAATGAAATGTTTATAATTGTTTGCACTTGCATTCAAGTTGTGCAACCCCTTTTACTAAGTCAAAAATGTTTTAAAAAATCCCAAAAACATTTTTAAAATGTTCAAAACTCAAAAACATTCAAATATGTTTCCAAAATCACAAAAACATTCAAATATGTTTTCAAAAATATAAAAACATTCAAATATGTTCAAAAACATTCAAATATGTTTCAAAATTAAAAAAATAATATAAAATTGTTCCAAAATTAAAAACAATATAAAACTATCAAAATCAAAACATTCAAAAATGTTTGACTAACTTTCAACAACTAGATAAAAATAGTTCAACAATTTTTCCATTTGACGCTCCTCATGATCGTTCCATATCATCTTTCACTAATCACTTTTCTTTCCCATGGTGTATATCTATGCTTGAGGCAATCATTTACCTTTTCGCAATATAACTTTGTTTGGGGAACACTTGAATTAAATTCAATACAGATCAAACCTTCAATGAGATCTAAAGATTTCTTTGGAGTATCTAAGCATCACTCCACTCTTCGGCTTGATCCAATCCTCTCACATTCTAAGCTATCACTCAAGGGCATTCATATTTGTCTAGTTCTTCAATATGGAACACATTCGGAGTGTCATTAGATTTCTTTATTACAAATTGTGTTGTACTATTACGATTTTTCAACATTGTGACGATGTTTTTACTTCTTTCAGTTTTTTATTTTATTGCACTTTGTTTACCTTTGTTTAAGACCAATTGCAGAAAATTCTTGGCATCTTAGTTCACATATAAATTTGGTGTCATACATTCTTGTTCATATTGGGTTTGTTTGCATGCTTGTCTTGTGACTTTTGATTGCTTGCATGTGTTGTGTTTTCCTCCCGGTTATTAAATAATCCATGGTGTGTTTTCCTTTTTATTGTGTATTCAAGTTTGTTTACATTTATTTGCATTTGTATTTCAAATTTTTCAAAAACTTGCAAAAATCTAAAAAATCAAATATTTCCAAAATAAAAAAAAATAGAAAAATCCTAAAAAATTGAACAAACATTCACTTATCACAAAAATCCTACAATTTGGAACCCTTGAAGTGAATCTTTCAACATTTCAACACAATCTTGATAAATTCATACTTTTATCTACTACCCTAGTGATCATTTCAATCTTACAACTATCACTTTCTTCCCTTTACACAATTACTTACTCTATTTGGGGCAAGTCACAAAATTTTTTCCTTCAAAATATAACTTTTCTTGGGAAAATCAACATCGATCATTTGTACAACAATCCAACAAGATTTTCATGAGGAGTACCTTTACTCTTCTCTTCCATTTGATCTATCCCACCTTGGGGCATTTGTATCTACTTAATCATCATTGTGGCATGCATTAGGGGCATAGTTGATTGTCTTCTTTTTGATGTTGTGTTACATTGTTGATGTTTACTTCTTGGACCAATTGCAAGTAGTGTGATAAAATCTTGGTTCTTTTATAACCCTGATGCTTGCACCTATTCTGTTCATATTGGGATTGTTTTCTTTTTTAACTTTTATTTATTGTGTGTATGTTTATTTACGTACATCTGAGCTAACCATCTTGATTCTTTCATAATCATGGTGACAACTCTATTGTGAAACAACAAAATAAAGGATGATCTTATATTCACACTCTCCAAATAGCGCTTATGCTACGAGCATAGTCCTTCATATTTTGTCATCCTTTTCCAAAATTCCTATGATTTCTTCCTATTAAGTTTTCGTCCACCACCTTGCTACATCATCCACCCACTTGAGGGAGTCATTCCTCTACTATCCTACTTGTTGGGGCATCTAAATACTTCACCGCTTTTTGCTCGTTGATTTACATGTGTCTACTATCTTTAAAGCACTATTACTTTGCAATAACACTTTAAAGAGGGGCAAATGTAGACACCCTAAAAATACATACATATTTATATCTACTTCCATCTAATTAATTAATTAATTAAATTAATTCAGCCATTTTAAATACACCCTTTTAGAATTAATTCTATTATTATCTAAGTCATATTCCTACCCTTTGGAATTAAATAATTTAATTCCATCATGCCTTTGGAATTAATTAAATTAATTCCTACACCCTCTTAGCTAATATAATTAAACATTTAATTAAATAAATGGTTAATTATTCCCTCACAATCCCTTTGGAATTAAATAATTTAATTCCATCATGCCTTTGGAATTAATTAAATTAATTCCTACACCCCCTTAGCTAATATAATTAAACATTTAATTAAATAAATGGTTAATTATCTCCTCACAATTAAATACTAATTAAATTAGTTATTTAATTGATTCTTCTCCTTAGTCAACTCAACTTAAAACTTCACTTTTATATTCCTAGAAATGAGGGGGCTCTAAAAGTGTGTGTACAATCAAATTACCGGATGTAACTTCTGTTATTCCAAATGTCTATTGCCCATGTAAATATGCAACTACATTTGTCAAGTCTACTTTCTAACATGGGTGATTCAACCATTAACCTGGAGCTTAGTCAATCATCTATCCACCTTTCATGGCTCTACCCTCAGCTATAAAAGTAATCCATTTCCTTTGTAAATCCATCCTTGGAGCTTTGAGCAAATTGCATCCAACTTCTGCCAATTTGACATCTGCATCCTTATGAAATCTACTCGTTTGAGAAGTAATATCAAAGAGCACCCATAATTCAATCTTCAACAAAATCAAACAAGATTAAATCTTCTAAAGTCTTATCTTGAGGTTCGCACGAGGTCTCAATGAAGGTAATATTTGCTATTTATTTATTTATCTTTTGTGTTTGTGATTTTTCCTTGTTTACACTAGGAGCTTAAAAAAATCATCAACTATCATGGAACAACCATATTCGAGCACTCACCAAGGTATTTCATTACTTCAAATACTTCATATGCATCCTAAACAACATGCTCAAGCAGTCATACCCATACATTCTTTGAGAAAAACATCTTCTTCATACCCTGGTGAGAGCTTCTTCACTAGCTCAAGAAGGTAGTTTTGGATCACTCAAACTTGTGCATGTAAAAACTTCATGAAACCAAAAAAATCACACTTGGAGTTCATGTAGATCACCTTCATGCTTGTTGATTTGTGGAGCTCAATTACTTCAAATTAGCATGTAATGGGAAACTTGTTGGAAAACACAGTAACCGATATCGGTAATGGAGGGACCGGCATCGGTCACCTATGACCGACATCGGTCAAGAAAGGAGGAACCGACATCGGTTAGGGCTAACCGGTGTCGGTTACCTGTGCATGGATGTTTTAATTAACTCATGGTAATTAGATATATTTTTAGTATTAAAGCAGATCTATTGATTGTAATTACATGGCTAAGTGCCCTAAGTTTGTATACACCTATATAAGCATGAAAGCTAGGGTTTAGAAGTAAGAATTAAGAAGAACTTACAAAATTTGATGATTATTGTGAGAATAATTGTGAGAGAGAAATTCTTGGAGAAGAAGAAAAAGCTTGAGAGAAAGAAAGTATTGTACATCTGAGAGGTGTGGAAGATTGTAAATCTTCATTGTATATCTTGTCAAAGCTTTGGATAATAGATTGGCTTGTTTCTTGGTGGATGTAGCCCACACTGGGTGAACCACGTTAAATCTGGTGTTGATTTATATCTCTTGTTTTGTATATTTCTTATAGAATATCTACTTTTATTTGCATGTATGTTTAGATCTGATATATTATCTGTATAACCGGTGTGCTAACCCCAAAAATGGTATCGATCTTTGTTTGAGGGTTTTGTGTGTTGACATATTTACTCACAGAGGGTTTTCTGATTGAGTGGGAGCTACAACAATGGTAGAAAGAAAACAAATACAAGGTAGAGAAGTTTGACGGCCAAAATTATCAATTATGGAAGATGCAGATTGAGGATTATCTGTATCAAAGAGATTTGTATTTACCATTGGATGAGAAGTCTAGACCTACGAAGATGATTGATGAAGAATGGAATATTCTTGATAGAAAGGCTTTGGGATCTATAAGATTGAGCTTGGCAGCATCATGGCTTCCATATTACAGAAGTGACTTCTACGGTAGGGTTAATGAAATCTCTTGCTAATTTATATGAAAAACCTAGTGCTTCAAATAAAGTTTATTTGATGAAGAAACTATTTAGTTCTAAGATGCATGAAGGTGGATCTGCATCTAGTCATTTGAATGATTTCATATCTATTGTAAATCAGTTAAAATCAGTTGATATACCATTTGATGATGAAGTGAAAGCACTTTTATTCTTATGTTCTTTGCCTGATAGTTGGGATAACTTGGTAATGGTTGTTAGTAATACAACATCTACTAATAATATTTTGAAGTTTGATGATGTGGTTAGTATAATCTTGAATGAATAAATTCATAGGAAGAGTACAGAGGAATCATCATCTGGGAATGCTTTGAATGTAGAAAGCAGGGGCAGGTAGAAAGGAGAGAGATCCAAGAGTAAGAGTAATGGGAAATCAAAGTCAAGGGATAACAGATCTAAATCCAGAGGTAAGGGAATTACTTGTTGGAAATGTGGAAAGAAAGGACATGCAAAGAAATATTGTTGGTCAAAGGATAAAGAGAACCAACAACCAGACAAAGGTAAAGAAGTAAATCTTGTTGCATAGAGAGGTAATGCAAGATGCTCTTATTCTTTCTTTAGATAATAGAATTGAATCATGGGTTTTAGATTTAGGAGCTTCTTTCCATGCAACCCCTAATAAGGGTTATTTCAGAAATTATGTCCAGGGAAATTTTGGGCATGTTTATTTGGGTGATGATGAACCTTGCAGTATTACTGGTAAAGGGGAAGTTCATCTAAAATTGTAGAATGGAAATACATGGGTATTGAAAGATGTGAGGCATGTGCCAAACCTCAGGAGGAATCTTATTTCTGCAGGGTAAACTAGGTGAAGTTGGTTACATGGTTACTTTTATAGAGACTCTTGGAAAGTCACCAAGGGTGTTTTTGTTGTGGTAAGAGGTAAGAAGGTAGGAATGTTATATTTATCTACCTGTGTTATTGATTCTTTTTTACATTATCTACTTCATATTCAGATGCATGTATGTGGCATAATCGGTTGGGCCATATGAGTAAAAAGGAATGATCTTAAAGGCTAAGGGTAAGTTATCAGATTTGAAAGATTTAGATCTTGATTTATGTGAGCATTGTGTCTTTGGAAAAGAAAAAAGAGAGTGAGATTTCTCAAAGTTGGGGCAACTAAGAAGGAGCAGAAATTGGAGCTTGTACACTTAGATGTGTGGGGACCATCAAGTAGCTTCTCATGGAGGATCCCAGTATTATGTTACTTTCATTGATGATGCTACAAGAAAGGTATGGGTTTATTGTATTAAACATAAATCTGATGTTTTTGAAACTTTTAAAAGATGGAAAGCCCTTGTTGAGAATGAATCAAATTCAAAGTTAAAGTGCCTTAGATCTAACAATGGTGGTGAATATTGTAGCAAGGCTTTCAATGATTATTGTTTAGTGAATGGGATACGTAGAGAAAGGAATGGTTCAAGAACACCACAAGAGAATGGTGTTGTAGAAAGAATGAACAGGACAATCATGGAACATGCTAGAAGTATGAGGATACATTTTGGATTTCCCTTGTAGTTTTGGGCAGAAGCAGTTGATACAGATGGTTTATTTGATTAACCATGGGCCTTCAAGTTCACTAGATGGAGGAATACTAGAGGAATCTTGGACCGGAAAAGAGGTAGATCTTTCTTTTCTTAAAGTTTTTGGTTCGAAGCTTTTGTGCATATTGATAAGGAAAATAGGAAAAAAAAATGGATGTAAAATCCAAGAGATGCACTTTCATTGGTTATGGATCTGGTGATTTCATTTCCATTTTTGGGATTTAGAGAATTCTAAAATTATTAGGAGTCGTGATATTGAATGG
The DNA here is from genome assembly GCA_018340775.1 of Taxus wallichiana var. yunnanensis. Taxonomy (NCBI): domain Eukaryota; kingdom Viridiplantae; phylum Streptophyta; class Pinopsida; order Cupressales; family Taxaceae; genus Taxus; species Taxus wallichiana. The sequence continues at coordinate 11,741,308 of CM031236.1, forward strand.
AATGAAAAGAGAATGTACATGGATCAAATTTTGGTACCCAAGGATGAACCGGTTGAGAAGTTTGTGAATGAAAATGAACTCTCGGATTTAAAAGTAATACCAATAGGGTTACACAATAACTGGTGTCGGTTGACCCTTGACCACATCGGTCAGTCGTGAGAACCAGGTATCGGTTACAAAAGATCCAAACCGGAATCGGTTAGCAGAATCGACGTCGGTTATAGGTGACCGGTGTCGTCACTGACATATTTGGATACAAATGTCCAGGAGGTCCAGAATGAGCCTCTGGTACCCCAAACTCATGTGAGAAGGTCACAAAGGGTAAGTAAACCTCCAAAATATTTACACCTTCTCTATTTTATTTATTATTGACTGATAATGGTGAACCAAAGTTTTGAAGAAGCAATGCAGGATGAGACCCACGTGCAGTGGGAGCATGGCATGGATGAGGAGATGGACTCCTTGGAATAGAACCAGACTTGGGATTTGGTTAAGTTGCTTTAGCATAGTAAGAGGACATTGCAAAACAAGTGGGTTTATAGGATCAAGGAAGAAGAGGGTGGACAGAAAAAGGTACAAGGCAAGGCTTGTAGTAAAGGGATTTACATAGAAAGCAGGTATTGACTTTGGTGAAATATTTTCTCTTGTTGTTAAGATGACTTCTATTCATACTTGTATTGAGTTTAGTTGCAGTAGAGGATTTACATTTAGAGCAACTAGATGTGAAGATGGATTTTCTTCATGGTGATTTGGATGAAGAGATTTATATGCAACAGCCACTTGGGTATGAAGTCAAGGGTAAGGAGAAATTAGTGTGCAGGTTGAAAAAGAGCCTATATGGGCTCAAGCAAGCTCCAAGGAAATGGTACATGAGGTTTGATAGTTTTATGCATGAGCATGGTTACTTGAGATGTGAATCTGACCATTGTGTTTATTTCAAGAAGCTTGAAATGGGAGCTATATTATTTTGTTATTGTATGTGGATGATATGCTTATTGCAGATCTAGTATGCAAGACATTGGTGAGCTTAAGGAAAGCTAGCTCACACATTTTCTATGAAGGATTTAGGAGCTGCAAAAAATCCTTGGCATGAAAATACAGAGACAGAAGAACAAGAAATTGTATTTGTCTCAGGAAGATTATATCTATAGGGTGTTAGAAAGGTTCAAGATGCAGAATGCAAAACTTGTTAGTACACCTATGGTTGGACACTTCAAATTGAGCAAAGATCAGTGTCCTTCATCACATGAGGAGGTCAAATACATGACACGAGTACCATATGCTTCAGCAAGTTGGGAGTCTCATGTATGTTATGGTTTGTACCAGACCAAACATTACACAAGCAGTGGGAGTTGTGAGTAGATATATGGCCAATCTAGGTAAAGAGCATTGGAAAGCGTCAATGGATACTCAGGTATTTGAAAGGGACATCTAGCATGCAGTTATGCTATGGAGGTTCGAGATATTTCATTATGTGGCTATGTTGATTTGGATATGGTTGGAGATCTAGATGGTAGGAGGAGCACTACTTGGATATATTTTCACAGTAGGTGGGATGAGTTAGCTAGATTTCAAGATTGTAGAAGGTTGTGGCTTTGTCTACTATAGAGGCAGAGTATGTTGTAGCTACAGAGGCTAGCAAGGAGATGATATGGATGAGTAGGTTCATGAAAGAGTTGGGAAAGGAGCAAGATGATTGCAAATTGTTCAGTGACAATCAAAGTGTAATTCATTTGGAAAAGAACTCAACATTTCATTTGAGAATGAAACACATTCAATTGAGGTATCACTTCATATGACAAGTATTGGAGGATGGGCAGTTGAATATGGAAAAGATTCATACGAGTGAGAACCCTACGGATATGCTAACAAAGTCCATTAGAAAAGGAGAAGTTGGAGCTACACTCCACTTCTGTTGGTCTTTGAGTTTGAGACTTGAAGAGGAAGAAACAAAGCTAAGGAAGGATCCAAGAATGATGTTGTATATGTATGGTGCAGTAATTAATCTCCAAGTGGGAGATTGTTGAGTTGTGGAGCTCAATTACTTCAGATTAGCATGCAATATGAAACTTGCTGGAAAACACAGTAACCATCATCGGTTATGGAGGGACCGACATCGGTCACCTATGACCGACATCGGTCAGGAAAGGAGGAACCGACATCGGTTAGGGCTAACCGACATCGGTTACATGTGTGGATGTTTTAATTAACTCATGAGAATTAGATCTATTTTTAGTATTAAAATAAATCTATTGATTGTAATTGCATGGCTAAGTGCCCTAAGTTTGTATACGCCTATATAAGCATGAAAGCTAGGGTTTAGAAGTAAGAATTAAGAAGAACTTGCAAAAGTTGATGATTATTGTGAGAATAATTATGAGAGAGAGAATTCTTGGAGAAGAAGCAAAATATTGAGAGAAAGAAAGTATTGTACATCTGAGAGGTGTGGAAGATTGTAAATATTCATTGTATATCTTGTGAAAGCTTTAGATAATAGATTGGCTTGTTTCTTGGTGGACGTATCCCACACTGGGTGAACCACGTTAAATCTGGTGTTGATTTATATCTCTTGTTTTGTGTATTTGCATTAAAATCTTCACAAAATGGTCAATTTCTTGTGGGGTCCACCATGAGTCATGTGCTCAGACCACCTTTAAAAGATAATCTAATGAATTATCTACATGATTAGGTTTATAAGAAATAAAAACAATTCCATTTTAGCACCTAACCAAGCATTTTTCTCCATACCAATCTAAACTAGGGTTTAGGAGGGTTTAAGTCAATTCCACAAAAATGAATAGAACTTTCTTATTTCTTATCCATTTTGCCTCATAATTTTTGCAACATATTTTTATCCCTATGATCTTCAAAAATGTATCTTATTATTTATCCTAATAATGCTTGTTAATTTTGATTAAATGCTAAGAAGTCAGAGTACTATTTTAGCATACCTTACTTAACCTGGTTTTAGTAAAATTGCAATATCTTGCACAAAACTCCTCCTCATGTCCTAAAATTTGGTCCACACCTTCATGACTACCTCCTCCATGATCTCTAATGGATAATTTTTCATAAATATACATGTACCTTCTTGACCAATCTCATTTGTTCATGTTAAACATGCTTTTCCTGAAGGGCAAGTCATACCAATGACCTTAACCATGCCTCCAGATGTTGAATTATGACATGTAGCTTCATATTTGGACTATTGAAAATGTACCTAAACACTTCCCATGCCTTAATTTTATTTTTATGGCTTTTTTTTCTTCATACCCTCATGTTAGGTGCTTAAATTAGGCGATTAAGTTAGTTTACACTACAACTCACCACCTATGAATTGTTATTCATCATATAGCCCCTTTAACATGTTCTATTATGTGTTTAATTCCTCTACCATGCTTCACCATAAGCATAAAGCCTTCACTCCACCATTTCAGGTCACTTTTCTAGCTAGGCCTAGGGATTAGGCATCCTGAACTAAGCTAGTATGACAAATTCAACTCATGTGCCCCTATATTCATCCTTCGACCTTGTTTCCACATCATATACCTTCTACAATTGCTATGACATCATCCAGACATGATCTCACATCACCACTTAGCCTCTATTAGTCATTGGATCCTTAAGAAGTTAGTGTTTACTCCGGTGTTCTCAAGCCTCTGACATATTCTATCTTATCCGACTCACTCCAAGCCCCCTCTATCTCTCCTACATCCTACTTTGTCATTAATATGCCTTTGAAATCAATGACAACTCAACATCCACATGCCAACATAGTTGATTCACTTGGTTCAATAATCAAGTTGGAAAAAATATGTAGTTGAACAAACTTAATAGGCTTTACATTAGAAATTTATGAAGCCACTTCTTTCCTTTCATCTTGTTAACACTCTCAATGAAATTTTCCTCTTTGATCATCTCCTTCTCTTCACACTCAACTTCCCTTCAAGCTTAATAGCTATCATGGTTATTGCCCACATAATATTGCTCAACTTTCTACACTTTGGAAGTTGTAACTATAAGCACAAAATCACACACTTTGGGTATATATATAGTCTTGATTACATGCTACTATTCATATGATTCCTAAGTAATAAAATTACTAATTAACTCATGTCTTTAGCCATCATTTTTTTCCTTTTGTTGTCACTTTTGGTCTTACACTCTTACTTGCTCGATCTTCCTTTTCATACCTCGTCATTTCTCATCCTCGGACACCACCTAGCTAGGGCGTTAGTGTCACTGTGTGCCCCCCATCCCCTTTGGGTACCCCTGACCTCTTTTTACTTTGTTCACATCTTTTGGGTCTTTTTAGTCGTTTGAGCATCTTATCTTTTTGGTAATCAGCATTTTCGGGGTTAATTATGAAATTTAAGCAAAGGAATCATATAAATATAAAGTTATGTGATCATAATAAAGGACCAAGCACTAAGCATTAGCTATCACCACTTAAGGTTGCATCCAAAGGCTATTCAAGAGCATTCAAGTGTCCATTTCAACACCCATTCAAGGGAAGGTACTGCATTATTTTACATACACTTCATAGGAGGGGAATTTAATTCTATTCCATGTACACATCTATTTACATTTTCTACATCTAGATATTTGATCGTTATCAAGTGTGACATGCACAAGAGCCACCTAGGTCATAATTCCACACACACACACACACACCTAGAACTACATTGGATATGAAATTTAGTGTAACGCTCAATCGTAAGTTCACTTGTTTGATAACTGAGGATAGTTTGACCCCTCATTTGCATTCTTTTCTTTTTGGGATTTGATGCACTCTTGAGGGTTTTACAGGTCAATCTTTCATTGCAGGTTACCAGCGACATTGGTGATCATTGTGTGACCTACTAATGACAAAAAATGAAGGATATCGAACATCTTGTGACCCTGCAAAGAAGGTTTTAGTAGTTATAAGCACCCAAAGTAGATCTAGGGCACCCGCAGTGCCCTCGCCTTCCCGACACCCCGGACTAGGAAGATATTTTGGTTGCACATTTTTCTGAGGATATGTGTGACATTTCTCCCTCTCTATTCATCATATCAACACTTCGGCACAGTCCATATTTGGTTGTGAACCAGCTAATTCATTAAAGTTTAATTACTTATTTATTTGGGTCAATTATATAATTCATTGCTTATTTATTTACTTCTACATTACAATCAGATTTAGGCATCTATTTATTCAATATTTTCTTAATCATTTGATGAACCCCACTCATTATTGTTCATTCGGATCCTTCTCGGCACATCATTTTTCTATCATGCTCCTAAAATTCCTCAATTTTTTTGTATGAGTTACTTCAAATGCATCCCAATTGTAAGGTTATTTTGAAAAAATCCTTAGACATTGTGTATCTCCCTAGAGATACACCGCCGCATCAATTGAGTGCTATTTTCGATCATTTATCTGGCATCCCTAGTATTCGTGATCCTCCATCTAATCAACCCATGTTGGATTCAATTCAATATTTGCATTCTTTATTTCAAGACAAATTTCAGGCTATGGAATCCATGATTACATCTCTTAAATCTGAAATCCAACATCTTAAGGATGCTTCTCAGGCTCATGCTAATTATCCTTCTACATCCCATCTTCATTCTATGTCTTCTACATGTGCTCATATTAGTGCACCTCAAATCTTTCTACTCCTCGTGCCTCTCAAGTTTGCAATCAATGCTAAGCAACAAGATATTCTTCCAAAACTCATAACTCATCAATTAATCAACTTTCCATCTACTCATTACTATCCTCCTTATCGGCTTGCAAAATATCAAGGTCTTCCATATTGTAATTATCATCAAATCAATGGACATAATGACAATGATTGTTATTCTTTACAATGAAGAATCAAACATCTTGAGTGTCAAGGTTTTGTCTCATTCACTGCACAAAAGCGTTCTACATGGTCCTCTCCACTTGTTACATCTCAATGGGTTCCTAAATCTGATTCGTCTATTTCTAATGAGCATCATGTCATCACTTCTAATGTTTCTTCTTCCATCACTCAAGCACTACCTATGCAATCCACTCAAACTAAGAAACCGCCTCTCAAAATTAGTCTCACTCCACCTCCTCTCAAGTCATCTACAATGCTATCAAGTCAACCTAAGCAACCTCCTCTAAAAATCAGTTCAACACCTCCATCACCTCCTAAGTCTCATGCACATTCATGATGCATCATTTGTCTCATACACTGCCAGTCTTAGAGCATGGTCACACACCTTTTTCTACGAGCATCGGGTGGAGGACCTTCACTTTCATCGATTTCACTTTCATCATTATCAAGTGCCTTATAACACTTTCATCTGGCATACATCTTGATACATTTGGGGGCATCATGCTTACTCCCCCCTAGCATTATCAAGTGTATTACCTAATATACACTTCACATCTAGTCTTTCACACACATCTTGATACATTGGATCATCATTTCTTGATGACGCACTCTCGACTCTACACATTTGGTTCACACTTGACTATTGAGGGCATTATATACATACAACCTCACACACACACACTTCACATCATTCATTGCATATCCTACTCATAACCTCTATTACACAACATACACACTACATGCTCATTCACTCTTACACTACTGCATTCATTTTCATTTCTATGACGCACTCTAGTTTCATAGTCCATACTTGAATGATGAGGGTTTACATTTCAAATGGACCTCACCACACTCATTCACTCACACATTATCTATGCTCTATCATTTATTGATTACATCTTTCTAGCGCGTCTTTCTACAATTCAAACCATTTCCCAATGACGCACTCTTGTTCTATGGTTCATTCTTGATTACTGAGGGGGAATGTATAAATGAACCTCATCTCATACATACACATCCACTCGAGGGGCACATTGCTCCTATCATTCACTTTGTATTCCATTCCATCTCATCCACAACATACTACATATCTTGGTTGCATTTACTCTTGCTTACTTATGCTTTTACATGTACACTTTATTACACATGCTAGATAAATATATTGTATGTCATTATCTTTATCATACACACATGCACGTTCACTTTCTTTCTAGTTGTGATCATAAATTCTACATATCCACACACATGCAACATGGATGTTTAACACAATACCTATTACTAGTCCCACAACAGCTCTGGGGCATCCACTTTCGTACACTATAGGTGTTATTGTTTCATTTTTCATATAACATTACTTAATCGATTATACATGTTTAACATACTTTTATCTTTCTAACATGTTAACAGGTGCTTCATGTGCAACATTTGTCTTGCAGTCTATTTTTCCATGGTTACCATAGTTGTTTGTTACATTGATTTTTCGTCTTCCATTGTTTGCATTGGCTTTGCCCTTATGTCTTACTTATTCTTTGATTGTTTGTATGTTTTACATGCCTACTACGGACCTTGATTGTTTTGTGACATCATGAGTTGTTTCTCATGTTTGAACCCACTTTTTGACGGTCTACTTTATCTTCTTGCATGTTTACATTTTCTTTTTGCATCTTAGCTTACACATTGTTTACTTGGTTTACATATTGTCTTTTACATGAGTGTTTATATTTTCTTGTACTAACACTTGTATCCTAGCCACTTTGTTTACGTGTGTCTTGGTTTCTATCAAACACACTCCCCCCCACAGGGAACAATTTCAACACATCGGTTGGTCCTCCTTTGGGCCGCATACTCCTCAACGACGTCGTATGCACCCCAAAAAGGGGGCATCATTTGGGTGAATAAGTCACCTCATACATTAGTCTAACGTCATCACACAACATAGTTCAATACCGGTACAACACACTTATCATTCTCAAACAGGGCTCAAATTAGACTTGGGTCCTTAGCACAACACATACACCAGTGCCCAAACTCAGGAAATAGCACCTAGGTGCCCCTTACCATTCCCCGGATGCCTATGACCACGGGAAGTTACACAATATTCTTCAAGTTGCAACACATTTTACAAACTTCACACAACAACTTTTACAGGGCACACAATCCTTGACACTTAACACACACACTATACAACATTTTCTTCTTTCACATTGGATCGGAATTAGTCGAACCAAATCATATTTTTACACACCATCTGTAGTGGTGTTCCATATTTCAGGAAGCATTTAAATGTTGGAGTATGACATAATAATTTTCTCCCTACACTTATTCCAGTTCTTGGTGTGATATTACCCAAAAACTCATGCATTAGCGCAATCGCGTGAGATCGCCTAAAAAATTGTTCTTCTACATCATCTTCAGGATCCTTTCTACACTCTTTTCTCATCATGGATCAGTGCACATGTTCTTTTTCACATTTTACATACTTTTTTACACATTTTGATCATATACACACATATTTGACTACTTGTTCATTCTTCTCTTTTGCATGTCCATCCTTATGGGAAGTGGTAGTCAACATCATCCTACATCAACAACATCAACAACATCAATCACATCAACATTGACATCAACAACATGTACAAAGGAAACATCTACACATGTGTTCCCACCCTAGGGTCATCATCATCATCATCATCACTTTTGCACTTTCTCCTCTCTAGTTTCCACGCTTCACATTTTTATCACTCCACACTTTTCCTTATCTTTCAACACACTTTCGTCATCAATCTACATGGTTATCAGGTATGCATCTCTTATATACTTTATGTTATCAAGAATTCACTCATAATATAAAGTGGGGGAAAATGTAGACATAAAATCATGCGCTTTGGGAATATATCTAGTCCTGATTGCATACTACTATTCATTTTATTTAAGTAAGAAAAGAACTAATCAACACATGTCTTTAGCCATCTTTGCTTTCTTTCTGTTGCCACTTTTGGTCTTACACTCTTACTTGCTCAGTTTGTATTTTCATAACTCGGCATTTCCCATCCTGACACCAAAGACCTAATCGGATGCTAGCGTTAAGCGTCCCCATCCCCTTTGGGGACCCCTGACTCTTTGTACTTTGTTCACATCTTTTGGGTCCTTTCTAGCCATTTGAGCATCTTATATTTTTGGTAGTCGGTATTTTCAGGGTTAATTATGAAATTCAAGCAAGGGAATCATATAAATATAAAGTTATGTGATCATAATAAAGGACCAAGCACTAAGCATTAGCTATCACCACCTAAGGTTGCATCCAAAGGTTATTCAAGATCATTCAAGCATCCATTTAAGGGTAAGGGACTGCATTATTCTACATACACTTCATAGGAGGGGAAGTTCATTTTATTCCATGCACACATCTATTTACATATTCTACATCTAGTTATTTTCTCACTATCAAGTACGACGCGCACAAGAGCCCCTAGGGAACAATTATGCATACACACACCTAGAGCTACATTGGGTTTGAAGTGTAATGCAACACTCGATCGTAAGTTCACTTGTTTGACTACTAAGGAAAGTCGACCTCTCATTTACATTTTTTTCTCTTTAGTATTTGATGCACTCTTAAGGGTTTTGCAGGTCAATATTTCATTACAAAGTTACCAATGTCAACAACATTGGTGATCATTGTGTGACCTACTAGAGACAAGAAGTGAAGGATAGCGAACATCTTATGACCATGTGAAGGAGGTTTTCTTAGGGTTTTAGTAGTCATAGGCCTGCAGTAGGTCTAGGGCGCCGCATAGCTCCCTGCCCTATTCAAACAAATCTTCCGATCACACATTTTTCTCGAGGCTCATGTGACACTTCTTCCTCTTTGTTCATCATATTAGCACTTCAACATAGTCCAAATTTGGTCACGAACCAATTATGTCATTTTATATCTTCTTTGCACTTAGGGTTTTAAAGATTAATTACTTATTTGCTTGGGTCAATTCTCGTAATTCATTTCTTATTTATTTACCGCTTTGCAATCAAATTTAGGCATATATTTATTCAATATTTTCTTAAGCGGAACCTCGACCCACTTCATACGTAAGATGACTCTTATGATGGAAAGTTGTTGTGGCAAGAATAGGGTCAAAGCATATAACTACACCAAGTCCCATTTTTTTGTAGTTTTTGTACCTTCAACAAAATATGTCTGAAAACCAAAACATGACCAAACACATATAAAATGACCAAACATGTATTTTTAAGAGATTATAAATACCAAGGTGCGTGGCATCCAAAATTTACTCAGATTTTTTAGTTTTTATAGTTTTTTTAAATATTTATTTACTAGTCGATTTTAAAATATTTTTGGCCATCAAGTGGGACATACTTATATGTTTTGACCCAATAGTCAAGTTCTTAAGAGGATATAACAAGCTTATGACCAAAGAGAAAAGGAAAAAGAACACAATTTAAATGACAAATGTAGTCAAATCTACCTCACTATTGAGGGTTCTCCACATAACATCTCCCGTAAGCTATTATTATCAAAAGAGAATCTTATCTAAGAAAAATTAAGGTCCATAGTGGCTAAGGTGCTAAAATGCATGATCATCTTTTTTTGGATTAAACACGGTGACTTTGACTCTAAACACTTCTTTAAATACTTGCAATAAAAACAATCTCATGAGCACATGTCACCATTATTATCAAGGTGAAGTGGATGCCTTACCATCTGATGATATCAAAGGATATTTCTTCCCACATTACAAAAAAATATTTTAGGAAGAAAAATACCTCAAGGAATATGAATCTTTTCTTGAAGAATGGAAACATGAGTGTATTTCTTAAAAAGTGGATCACCTACCAACCCCCTTCTTGAACAATGTCTCACTATATCATATCTTAAAGAAACTCTATGGGTAATGAAGTTCGAGAAGCCCCTGGATTGGATGGGCTCCCATTTGAATTCTCTTAAGCTCTATGACACACCCTCAAGATGGAATTTTTAATGTTTGTAAGGAGACATGGGTTAATAAGTCTTTGGGGTTACCATTAATCACGGATTCATAAAATTATCTTTTTACTAAAGCTATAAATAAGAATAGGATAAATGGTTGGCACACCATTACTCTCCTTAATGTATCCTTTAAGTTTATTGTAAAGGTTATTGCTACAAAACTAAAACCTATCACTTAGGACATTGTTTTTCCCGAGAAACCAGATTCCTAAAGGTAGATATATTCTGAAAATATTCTCTATGCATAGAGAATATTTTCCGAATATATTATGCATAAAATATTGGTCAAAATCAGGTTAAAGATATTGATCAAGATGTAATATTGGTCAAAATTGATTTTGACAAAACATACAATTGAATTTTTTGGATATGTATTCTCAAGATGCTTTAATGTTTAGGATTCAATCCTTGTTTCAAAAATCACATCCAAATGCTCTTTGTTGATGCACAATCTCGGGTCATGGTCAATGACAACCTCACATCATTCTTTGACCTTACATGCTCTATTTATCAATGTTGTCTAGTACTTCCCCTTCTATATGTTTTGTCTATCGACACTCTTGGTTATATGCTCCAACGAGATCATCAATAAGGAGAATTGAATGAAATTAATATTTCAAGAGGTTTTTATGACATTAACTCCCATTTTGATGATGATTCTCTTCTCTTTACATATAATATTAAAAATCCCCAATCCTCAACCAATTCTTGATGTTTATTATGATTTATTTAGATCCAATCATGGAGCCATAAAATAAAAGCCATCTTCATCAAAAGTTCTCCAAAGTTGTCTTGGATTCCCCAAGGTTGGAATGTCATCCCCCACTTGGGTATTAAATTATTTGGTATCCACCTTTCCCCTTGAGACATATGAGATTCAATTCTAAACAAAATTAAGAAAAAGCGGAAGATTGGTCTTGCAATTTTTTATATCTAGTAGGAAAATTGATAATTATCAACTTATTATTTGGCCAACCATTCATACTAATCTCATTGATTTCCTTTAAAATAAACTTATGAAAATTTCTTACAATTGGTTCATAACTTCCTTTCAAGTAGTATCTTGAGTAAGAAAGGTGTGGTAGTTATTTCATGTGAGATTTACACTTAGGATAAAATGGTGGGTGGTTCAAGAATCATTGATCCATTAGAACAAGGGAAATATATTACCACTAAATGGCTTACGAGGTCTACCTAGGGTTCCAAGTCTTAGAATATTATTTTTAGAGAACAATTTCAACGTGCATCAAATAAAGATTATTGGATCTCCGTTCCTTAAGAAGCCAAAATATGTAACACATTTTTTTATATTTATAGCTCTCTTCCTCTCAATTGTTATAGGATAGCTTCATTGAAAATGAGCCCTTATCAAATGATGCCACCAATCCCTTTGGCATGGATTAGGTATACCCAACTCCAGCCTTTGGTGGAATCGAGTTATTCAATCTAATGACCATCCACTTTAGTGTTAAATCCTTTGTAAAAGGCATTAATTTAATTACATATATTTGGGATAAAAACATCAGTAATTGGGATGTGATGTATGTTTGGTTTTCCTATCAAGCTTAATTAGAAATATACCTCTTTTATATTTGATTCGCTTTAAGACCTTAAGTTACCATTAATCCTACATCCCTATAGAAAGTTTGACATTGACCAAAACACGGGGCCAAACCAAGTAGTTGTGTCAAAAATTTTGTAGCATTTTCTTCAACACACATTACTTTATATGGTTCTCTTAAGTCCAAGTGGTTTATGTCATTCTCTAACTCTTAATGATAAAAGTATGGGAAATGCAATTTGGCAATCCTCGCTACGGAAAAATGTCAATTATTGGGCCAATGCATTCTTCATATGAAACTCTTTGCATGCCACACTTTATCCAAACTTTCTCTTGTTACAAGAAAATGTGTCGTTTGCCCCACCCTTTAAACATTCCCCGCCTCTTTTGGAAGTACCCATCCTCCTCTAAAATCTAGTCTTTCCTTCTTTCCTATCAATTTAAACAAAAAAAAATCCTTGCTAGGCATTCTTCCCCTCTTCCCTCTCTCAATAATTTGGAACACTTGTAGGATAGTCATCTTCTTTCATATTTAGAAAAATTGTTGCTAATAATTGTATGTTGGGAACAATGTTGTAGTAGTTATTTATCAAACTCATATTTTGTCTACAATTTATTTGTTGTTGGAACAAATCTTCTTAGAAGAAATAGATGTATGTTGTGATTGAATAAGATTAAGGAATTTCTCAAAGTAGTGCTTAAGAGATAGGTTCAAGGCCTCCACATGCTAATAGACAAAGCCTCAATTTCATAACATGATGCATGTTTGGCTTATGTATTTGTTGTTGTTACAATATAATTTTATCATGGAGCTACCTTGTAAACATATCTCAATAAGTTGTTTCTTGTTTTTGCATCGTGACTTTTGTATCTATTTAACCTCTCATTCTTATATCCTTTCTTTAGTAATAATATAATCAACATTTTCAATCTTTTTTAAAAACTTAGCAATTGTTACATCCAATTGATGTATATATACCCACGTAAAAATAAATACATACGGGGAAAATTTCTTTCACAGCATATACATTTGCACCTATGTTGTTAACATCAAAATTTGCACCCTTGCTGAAATTGGGTTCAACATTTCAATGAAACGTTGTATCTTAAACACAAGTATGTGAGTTACTCACGACCTTTCTCTAGATGATAAGGTTGGTTCCCTTCATCCCGAGTTCACTACAAATAATCCTATACCAACTTCCTACTCTAAAAAAGGAAAAGGGAGCTAAATAAAACCAATAATTGGTTAGAGAAAATAACTTCCCTTCCTTACAAAGTGCAACCATGTGATTAATTTTGTGTAATATCCCCTTTTCCCAATCGAAGACCTTTGGCCTATTTTTTCTACTTGATGGCCAAAGGGTGATCTTAAGCGTAACTTAAGTTTATTAACTTTATTATATTGTGCTAAAATTAAAATATAATATTATAAAGAGCACATATAATAAATTAATAGACTTAACTTTAAATTAGAACTTAGGAAAGTGCAATAAAATAAAAGCACTTAATTAAAATGTACTTCCTAAGGGAGAATGTGATTTGGAAGTCCAAAGGTCTTGCAGGGGCTATAAATGTTCCCTCATATACCTCTTATTGAATACCTTACTCCTAGATGTCTATCCTAGAGTTCTAAGCTTCCTTGGATTGATTTACAACTACCCCTGCACTGAGGATTTCCCTTATGCCTTCTTCTAACACTTTTTGTATGCTTTAACACCTAAGGTTCATTGTAACCTAGCACATGCTCACAAGAATTCTAATATTTAAATCAATTCCAACCATAAGATATCCATACCTTTCATTTTGGTTATGGCTCCAATGCTCATGAGCCTCTATTATCCTCCTTGAAATGATCTTTGCACCTTTTACAATCAATTCTATACCATGTTTCATCAAGCAACCTCAAACATGTATTGTTCCTATCACTCGAACCTAGGTTTAGGCAAGCTTCTCTTGATCTAGATGCTCAAAAGTATAAAATAGGTTTTTCACTACTCTTAATCACTCATGGAGCACTTGTCGACCTATTTCAAGGTATATTAACCCTTCATACAGTCCCATTCTTGTACTTCATACTAGTTTTCTTCCCAAGGCCTTATAGCCTTCTAGCCCTCTCAACACAATGATGTCCAAATACTTTGTTATATCCTAAAATAACCCTTCATACAAATTGTTGATTCCAAGACCCTTTATTGAATCCTAACACATCCAAATTCCACTATATGTTCCTTTGTACAAAAATTACGCTTCCTTAGTAATCGTAACGTGCTAATTAGGTCTCCTATTGACCTATAGGTATGATAGTAGACCTTTGGGCTATGAACTCACCTGAGTAGTGTTAGATCCACCTCTGTAATGATGATGACATGTTCCCTACAAAATTTGGAGACTCAACTCCATGATTTAGACCTCCATGCACTATAATTCCATGATTGCATTGTACACAGGTCCACCACAATCGCACCCATGGACATAAATCATTCAAACGTGTTAGTCACAACATGAAACTTAATATAATTCTTCATATCATATGTACAGAGGTGATCACCAAATTTTATTCATTTTCGAGTGGATGGAGCTCCAGATATTCTTTTCCCTAGTTAGGGCTTGAGGGGGTAAAATTTGAGCTATAGGAAAAATTCAATATTTCAAGAGCTACAAAAAATTTCTATTGTTCCTTGGGACTCTGCCCTCCTTTTATCCATTCAAATATTTATATTTCTCCTAATCCACTCTCTTGTCAAACATCAACTCTTGGTCTAGGAACATGGTTCAACATACCATCCATTTCAAGACATTATTCAAATAAAATTACCATAAGTCCGGTTTGCATAACACCAAGACATATCTCTATTATCTATTGATGGAATTTTATTACATCTTTTAAAACATGTTACATCATAATTTTCTCTACTACAAACTACACTCTCGCTCATTATCTTTTCTTTTACTCTACTCTAGCTCCTATTTTTGACAAATTAGCTCCTAGATGATCTCAAACACCAAAACCACACTTAGAAACAAGTAAATACATCCCTAAACCTCCTCCATTTGTTCAACCTCCTAAGACAACTCAATACTCATCATGATAAGCCTTAATTAGGCATTAGAACAACTATTTGCCATATCTAGCACACCTAGTTTACTTTTTTACAACACATTCAATTTGACAATTACTATCTCAAGTAGAATCACTCAAATACACCTAACCAAACATGCCTAGATGGTCTAAGATGACCTTATTTCATTTATCCCTTGATGCTCCTACATCAAGTTACCCTTCAAGAAGAAATTGAGCTCTTGCTTAGTGAAAATTTGGTTTTTCTTCCTTCTTGCTTTCCAATCTTTCATTGTCCTTTGTAATGGTGTCCTTTGACTGGTTTGTATCTTCTTCTTTTTGTACTCTCTGTCTCTCACCACCACTCAAATTACACTTGTACTTCTTCTTCACGTGTTTTGATTTCTTGTTTGTCTCTTTCTCTTCTTCCACCTTCTTCATTATGGATTCCAACTCTTCCTTGTTTTCTTCATACTTAGTTGTACTCATTGCATCTAGGACTGCATTTTTCATCACATGCCAAGGCTCTAATATTTTCTTGACCTACTCTATCACTATTCTCTATTCTTGTTCACACTTGGCTGCCTCATAGGCTTTCTTGACTTGACCAATGAAATGGAGGTCCTCAATGTTAAATCTCAACTCCTTTTCATGCCTAGGGAGTGCATATACCTCCTCAAATGTCATCTCACACCCTTGTAGTTGTTTGTCCTCTCCTTCACTATCTTCTTTACTCCACTTCCTTGCATGAGCTTCTTCTCTTGTGTTTCCACAATGGGCTTCTAGATGTCCACAATCATTTGTTATTGGACTTACTCATTTTGCCTCATTCTTTGTTGTATTCAAGTTACCATGAACTCCTCTACTGCCAATCTCAAACTTATCTTGTAGTCTCTTGTCATTTTCAACCATTTCTGACATGAGAATATCCTTATTATGTTCTTCATTGTTTGGGTTAAAGATCTCTTTAGGATTCTTGTAACATACCAATGTTTTTTCTTCAAGAAGACATTATTTTTCTTGTACACCCAACAACTCCCTTTGCCTATGTTTTGACTATTGCAACATAAGAGTATCACTTGTTTCTCTCTCTGGTTTTGACTTCCTATTAGAGAAAACATACTCTTCAAATGGTTGTTTCCTTGACTGAAAACTAGTTTCTTGTGACTATTTTTGGTTTCTTCTTGAGGTTCCTTAATACTATCCACTACATCAAGATATTACAAAATGAAAGGTTTCATAGTTTTATCTTTGAACTTGACTCTTTCTTAGTCCCAAGGACTGATTCCTTGACTATAATACCTTCTTTCCCAACTGATTTTTTCTCCATTTCCTCTGTCTTCTCTCTCATGTCTTCCTCCTTGCATGTGGTCAATCCTTGTGGTCTTAGAACACTCCTTATGATCTCCTTATGCTCTGTCTTCATCAACTTGCTCTCCATTTCACCCATTTGTTCTCTTTCAACTGGTTTTAGTCTAGTAGACTCACTATACAAGTTGAGTACCTGTCCACAGTTATCATTTGTGTTCATTTGCACTGCTCTTGGAGTCACTAATATTATAGCACCAACACTCCATCCTCTGAAGTCTTCATGAAGTCTAAAATCATGCTCATGAGAAACACCATTTAAACTTCATTTTTGTGGTAGAAAAATGTGTTGGCTTCTTTTGAATGTCACTTTTGCACCCACTTAAGAACAAGGGAACCTCATGCGCGCCGGCCTATCACCTAGCAGGCGTTGGGTGCTCACCCGAGGCGTGCGAGAGGGCGCCGAGTCTCTCTTTTATGTGAGTCTAGGGAAGGCATAGCTCATGACTCTGACTTAGTGAATTAACAGACATGAAGAGCTATAGAGCTCAGGATGACTTCTATACCCCTTCAGTCATAGTAGAACCAAAACGCGCAATAGAAATAATAGAACTAAGAGTTGTAAATCTACTACTATACTTAACCATTCAAGTAAGATTCATGATTATATATGAATAAAGTACAATAGAAGTATGCAGGTAATACAAGGAAAGATTCTTAACACATTTGACATGGTAACCTTATCACATTCATTCATAGTGTTACTTATAAAAGATTACAGAAGGTAGACCATAGTCATGCGCCATATGTGGATCCATACATGTATTCTCGCAAGACAAAAATTTCACTCCCCATTTCCCCATTACATCCTTACTTGAATTATGTACCCATTTTCATCCCATAGTTCCCACAGTAATTCTGCAGAGCTCCGCTACCTTATTTTTCTCTCTTCTTCGCCAAGGGCACGCGTAAATAGGCCTCTAAGCTCTAACAAACTCCTCTATAGCCTCAGATCTGGCCCCAAGTGTCAAGGTGTGGGTCACCCCGGCGCATGCCTCTCTGTGTCATGATTAACCTTTTGGATCTTTCTATCGCAAGGTATATTCCTTCCAGGACACCCTATCACCAAGCTAGAACCTTATCCAAATGGAACACGTTCTTCATGTGTTCTATCCCAAAGGCCAAAAATGGCTAAGTCTTGAATTGTTCTTCACACGGCGCACGCATCTCTGGGGTTCTTCAAGAAGCCTTTTGAACTCTACCTTGCACACTATATTTGCGCGCTTTCTCCTGCCATGTGTGCCTACACGCCCTTAAGATTTGGGAGCTAGGATAGGGGCCCAACATTACCCCACACTTCACCTATTCTCCACCCTCGGAACCTTCTCAAAGAATGCAATACAAAAGAATGCAAGGCTTTGCCTTGGAAAAGAATGGGGGAAGAATAAAGAAAGGGGAAGAGAAAGAATAGGGGAAAATTTCCTAAAGAAGGAGGGGAAAGTTTTGCTGGAGGTCGGCCTCCAGTGTACTCCAAGCGTTGACTTCCTTCTATGCTTTAGTGCAGATGTCACCAACCAAGGTGCTCACCTCGTCGTAAGTTAGCCCCTCCCCCTGTGTGGTAATGGTTTCTACCACAGTCTCCAGTTCTTTAGCATGGTCCTCCAGGGCATCCATCTTCCTTGTGATGACCTTGTAGAGCTCTTTTAGCCGAGTTTTGATTGAGACTCACCGGTTCTCAATGGTTTCGATTTCTTTTCTACCTCGCCATGATCCTTTCCCACTCGGCTCTATTGCCCTTATTCTTCTCTCTAAACTCCTTCAACTCGGCCTCATCACTGGAAAGTAGTATGCTTGTCACCTTGTCTTGATCTCGCAAGTGGTCGTAAGCGACCCCCGCGGTTTGTGTAACTATTCTTACATCAGCGAGCACCTTGTTGTATTCGGCCATGAGTGCGACGACCTTCAACTTGTCTTCTTTCTCCAAGTGCGCCACTACCTCTTCTGCCGACTCTAAAGCCAAGGGCTGCCTCTCCATGGTGAGGATCCGAGTCAAGTCCTCTAGGCACTCCAGGGAGGATCTATACTTTTACACAGGAGGGTTAAGGTCCGGTGCTTCATGATAATCGATTGGGAGATGAGCTCCACCTTCTTGGAAACTTTGCACACCCTAGCCTTTTCCTCCTGAAGCTCCTCTCAGTTACGTGTTGATTAATTTCTCTAGGCTGAGATCCTTCGTCAGCTTCACCACTTCTTCCTTCCTTTTCTCCAACTGGTCCTCCAAGGCTCTAACCCTGTCATTTCTACCAAAGAGCCTAGCCTCGATTTCCACTGAGACTTTGTTCAACGCGTTGCACACTTGCTTATCTGATAGTTGCTTGTGTGTTTACAATGGGGTTGTCCCCCTTTCCTTCGGACAACTTCAACCGCTCCCTGGTTAATTTTAAATTTAGGCTCATCGAGGTGGGAGTCGAATGCCCAAGATAGCATTTTCCTCATTCATGGGTATCCTCCCTCAGGGTCAAAGGACTCCATGGCGGTGAGCTCCTTGGTGGGCATGGTACTTTGGAAACACACGCATGCAAAACTTTGTTGGGGTCATCAATGTAACTCATCATTGTCCTTCCCCCTTCCATGCATTTACTTCCCGTGCACATGCCCTTGGGAACTAGTCACCGAGAGAGTTGGTCCTTTCGTGCTACTTCCACTCTTCTCCCTCTGTTCCTTCTTGAACTCACTGAAGCACAAGGTCCACGCCACCCCAACTCTTCATTGACCAAGGCATCAATTATCTTCTTCCTCTCTTGTTTCCTTCTCATCCACCTCCTCCTGAGTGAGCTTGGGCACATCTGGTTCCTTGGTACTAGCCCCTTCGCTCCCCTCTTCACCATGCACACTTCCTCCCTCCCTTGGGTGTCTTTCCTCCTTACAAAAATGAAGGCATCATTTGCATTCTCAGCCTCCTCTCCTTCTGAGTCATGGATATTAATTGGCTCTTGATCCACCTCCAGCTCCTCCCCTTCATCATCATCCCTTTCACCTACATAGGCATTCAGGTCGTTCATATCTTCAGACCCTTGTTCCTCGTTCCTTGTTCTTCTTCTCTGGCTGAAAATTCTAGAGTGGGGGATGTTGTCTTTTCTTCATCTAAGGTTCTTCAGGGGATGGTGGCTTCACAGGCTCCGGGGTCTTTTCCTTGACCACCATTCTTCTCTTCTTCCGACATAGGTACTTGGCCCCGCGGTACCTACATCCTACCTCCCCACCACCCCTTGTTCTTCCTCTTCTTCTTCTTTCTCCTTGCGCTTTAGTGTTGGCTTCTTCCTTCCCATGGGGTCATCTAGGGATGGATATTTCATTTTCTACGTACGCGCCCTTCTCAAACTTTGGCCTTATGCGCAGGTAAATTCTGGCAGCGTAGCTCTCAACAATCGGTAAGGTCATCGGCCTTACGATGTGCACGTCCTGCGACACGTACCTTTCAACGTATGTGCACTTTCCTGATAGACCAATCTTCTTCCTCATCTCTCTGTGTTCACTGTCGAGGGTGGACAGTTCAGTCTTAACTTCTTCGACTCCTTATATCTGTTTACCCCTACCTAGAAGAATTGGGCAATAAATGAGAAGGGGAGTTTGCACCAGGGACTCCAACTACCATCCACCAAGATAAATCTACCAATGCAGAAGTGTTGGTACACCACGAACTCTACTTCTCCTTCAGTTATCACGGGGAGTTGCTCTGGGATCCACCATTCTACCCCAAATGCATTCCTAAGGTGCACATATACCATTTATCCAAGCATGCACCTTGTGCACCCCCATCATTGACTCACAAGTATATTTCTGAACCTATCCGCAGGGGTGAAGGGTCTTCATCGGGGTATTCCCATACGAACTTATCAGATGCATCTGGACACCCCATTTCTAGAACACAATGGTTAATAGAATGTTCCCAAACAATATCTTTCCTCCATTCTCCGTGCTACTTATAATCTCGTCTACTATGTACTAGGAGATATTGTACATGGTGCCTTCCATGACCTTTCTGCAGACATTCAACCAGGGCTTGCTCACCTGGGTCCACCTCTCTTGTCCATTTAGCTTGGAAATGAGGTGCGCGGCCATTTTCATCACAGATCACTGATATCCATGACGTCGTAGTACCTCGATCCCTTCTTATAATCCTAGGATGCGATGGTTTCCTTTAATTTCCTCCTCATCCTGAGGTCATCTAGGATCGTGTCCCCTTTACAGCTTAGGCCTGTAAAGTGTGAGATTAATTGTGGGGTTATGCATCTTGTGCCTTGTGAAGCAGAAGAAATCTTCATGCACGCGTCATTAGCCATTGGTACAGTGCTCAAAGCTTCCCAAGTAGGGTAACTCGTAAAGCCAGAGAAGCCCTACCTTCTCCATTTTCACCTTGACTACATCACTGTAAATCGCATCCCATCAGGTGTTCATTTGTTTGTGGGGCGCACTAGCTCCAATGCCATTTCCTTCACAATTATACTTGACCGGTGATTGTAATCAATTATGGTCATCTGTCTGATGTGGGACTCCCACTCTTGTCCTAGCAAAACCCCATCCAGGTATTACATCTCTGAGTACCATTCCTCATTGGTATCCAAGGGGATTTCATCTTCTTTCTTTCCTTTTCCTTTCCCCTTTCCCTTCTTAGATTGTACTGACAGGCTTATCAACTAGTTTCGTGGCCATCATTTTACCCTTTGCTTTCATTCCTTGGTTGCCTTCGAGTTGTCTGAGAGTTTTCTTCACGCACCCCGTGCCCTAGGGTACAAACCCTAATTTCTTATTTCCCTCTTTCGATCACTTTCTTTCACAACTTTCCTCACACCCATAAATCACTTCTACTCTAGTTTGTAGATCAACCAGACTGATTGTGCATGAGTTTCTGAGATTCTCCTTCGCACGAGTTAGCTCTCAACCCTAGCTCTTGAAAGAAAATTGTTCTCCTTGTTTTCACAAAGTAAAATAATGAACTTACCATCCTTGTATTTATAGTTTTTCCCACTTTTACGCATTAAAGGCTAGGCTACCTACCACCGTATGACAATATTTAATGTGGTGTTTTCAAACAAACCCGACTTCAACGCTTTTCCTCGCACACCCAATCCTTACGCGAAACATTTTTCACCCGCGCCCAATCCTTGCGTGAAAACTTTTCCAACCTTCTGCGCACAGACAATCCATCTTGACAGAAGACTTTTACACGCATGTTACTAGTGCCAAAGGCACCTCTTCCATCCTCATGATTCTTGCTTTCACCTACCTCATGTTTTTTTGCACTTTTTCTTCTTTGTACGTGGATTTCCAATGGAACTCTATTTTGTCATCCATCTACCTTCCTAATGCATCTTTTCAATAGGGCCAGTTCGAATGGTCTACCAACTCAATCTTCCTATAGAATAACTTCATGCCTCTCTTCATCACCTCACCCCACACTAAATCTATGCATGCAGTCCTCTGACGCAATCATAAGTTTAAAAAGTAATAAGGTTACCGCGCCCAAGGTGCAAAACAAGACAACAACGCGAAAGGGAAAAAAAGAAAGGAAAAGCATAAAAGGAAACTCTAAACTAACTGGCATAACTACCTTATTTACAAACACCAAGAAGCATTATTTATAGTAGGGCTTCAGCCTACTCCCATTGAAGTGTCCAAGTAATTTTGTTCCATCCAGCGACTTATAGCTGCACACACCCGAATCAAGGATGTATGAAATTACATAAGGACCCAACCAATGCACCTTCAACTTTCCAGGATGGCGTAGAAATTTAGAATCATATAACAATACCATCTGGCCAACCTCAAACTATTTGTTTTTAATGTGGCGGTCATGCCATGCCTTTTGTTTAGCTTTTTCAGTTGTTTGGCTCCATCTTGCTAGTGAGCACCTTTCATCCAACTTTATTAACTCATCAATTCTCTCTCCAAAGATTTTGTTCATCATCCAACCCTCCCGCACGCTATATACGCAGCGATGGTAGCATAAATTCAACCGGAAAAATAGCCTCCGCGCCAAACACCAGTTGAAATGGTGTGGCCTTGTTCAACCTTTTATACGTTGTTTTGTATGCCCAAAGGACTGACTGACACCTTGTCATCCCAATCCTACCTTCCTACGTCACATATCTTAGTCAATGTGTGACTAAGGATTTTGTTGAATGCCTCTGTAGTCCCATTTTCCTGAGGGTGATAAGGGGTAGTCTTGTGATGGGCTACCATGAATTCTACCAATAGATCCTGATTGTTTCATTTAAGAAGTGAGTGCCCCTATCACTTGTTAAACTTAATGGGCACCCATACCTACTGATAATGTTCTCCCACAAAAATCTAGCAGCCATGGCTGCGGTGTAATCCCTAGTGGGCGCGGCCTCTACCCACCTTGTCAGATAATCAGTATAGGTAATAATATACCACGAGTTAGTCCTTCACATGGTGAGATTGGTCCAATGAAATCTATTGCCCACTTTTCAAAAGGTTCCATGTGCGCTGGTGATGGGGCGCAAGGGCATCTCGTCCCTTTTTCCAGGTTTTCCAAGGCACTGGCAGTGGTCACAGGCCTTGCAAAATTCAATACAATCCTGGTGAATCATTTCCCACCATAGTCCAATGACTAGGATCTTGCACGCAGTTGCATTCCCTACATAATGTCCTCCAACAATCCCACCATGGGCTTCTTCTATTATAGCTATGCATTCATGTTCTAGTACACACCGGCAAAACCTCATCATGGCCCATTTTATACAAATCCCCATTGATCAACATGAAGGGCATTGCACGTATGGCTAACCTTTTCCTTTCCAGAGCATTCATTCCTTCGGGTGCCACACCTTCCTTGAGAAAGATAGCAATGTCTTCTAGTTCTGAGGGCACGCACCATAACTCTGAATAGTTGTGCATCCGGCATGGTTTCCTCGATACTCTACGCATCCTCTCCCGAATCAATCCTTGATAAATGATCTGCCCACAATTGTTCTTTCCCGGTTTTACCACCACTTTGAATTCAAATTCCTGAAATAGAAGAACCCAACGACATATGCCCTTGCAACACTGCTTTGTTTACCAGATACTTCAAGGCCATATGGTCAGTGTAGAATATGAAAGGAGTTTCCAACAGATATTGCCTAAATTTGTGGAGCACGTAGATCATTGACAATGCCTCGCACTTCGGTCATTGTATAATTTTGTTCACTGTGTCAACTTCCTACTTGCAAAACACAAAGGATGATCAACAATCCCCTCTCCTGGTTGAGCAAGAATGGCTCCTATTGTTGTACCAGAGGCATCCACGTGGACATGGAAAGGTTTATCCCATGATGGGAATCGTAGAATAGGTGCGGTGATAAGCCTTTCTTTTAGAGTGTCAAATGCCCTCTGCTGCGCCTCTCCCCACTGAAAGGCACTCTTGTGTCTGAGCAATATTTCCAAAGGCGTGGCGATCTTGGCATATCCCTTAATGAACTTTCTGTAGTACCCAATGGTGTCCAAGAAATCCACGCATGGTGCTTTGGCTGGTAGGCTCCCCTAATCCAACAATAACAACAACCTTCACGGATCTACCAGTAAGCCCTCTTTACATATGATATGCCCCAACAACGTTCCAAAAGGAGTTACAAAGATACATTTCTTAATGTTGAGGGAGATCCTCAACTGCCGACATCTTTCAAACATCAACCTTAAGTTATCACAATGGTCCCTGACCAACCCATACACTATCCAATCATCCAAATATACCTGAAGAAACTTGTGGATGAAGTCCTTAAATGCTTGTACCACTATGCGCAAAAATACAATGGGCATTTCTTCAGCCCAAAGGGCATGACCGTATATGCAAAACTTCCCCACTTGGTGGCGAAAGTCATCTTATCTTGGTCTTCCTTGCAATCCTTACTTGGTGATATCCCAAGAATCCATCCGTAAAGGAATACACCTCCCGCCCAACAACTCCTTCCAAAATCTCTTCAGTAAAGGGGGTGGGAAAAGGATCTATGATACAAACAACATTTAATTCCCTATAATCCACACATATCCTAATCCACCCATCCTTCTTTATGCTAATCACCATTGGACTTATCCACTTTGATTCCTCCATAGCCTCAATGATACCGGATGCTATCATCTTGTCTAGTTCTTCTTTAACCCTTACGCGCATGTTGGGATTCATCCTGTAAGGCCTCTTCCTGACCGGGTGTGCACCATCTTTCAACCTTATCCTCATTTCCCCCAATGAATGGTGGACGCCTTTCAACTCATGGTATCCATGCGGGAATAAATCCTCAAATTCATGTAAGAGATCGATGATCTTTGATACTTCCTTGTCCGACCAATAGTCCCCAATGATAGCCTCCTTGGGCTCCTCTTCCGAGCCGATGTTAACCTTCTTGGTTTTAAGTGGTTCATGATACGCACACACATGCATCCACACTATCAACTACTTCACGTGCGCCCCAACCGAATGGTCGACATTCAGGTTCTCTATCTCTTCTCCATCAACAAGGTATACCATCTTTCCTTTCTCCTTTTTAGCACACGCACGCTCAAATTGTATGTCTTCTGGTTCTTCCTCTTCAACCACGCTTCTAAACTAGGTCCACCGAGTAAGTTTACTAACCTATCTTCCACCATGGTGCAATCCCCTAGAGTGAGGTGCTTGATAGTCTGCAACACCTCATCAACTGGTTGCTTGGTACTTCGGTACTCGAATGTGTGGACCAAGTCAGTCATTAATTCCTACCAACTTCCCATTTGGTGGCGTGTTTTAGAATGGATATACCACACACGCACACAACCTTGTAGTGTCAATACAACTTATGCACCCAAAGAGAGGGTGGTAAAGCTTCGCGCCTTCTCCCCAGACCCTCTCACATGCCTGGATGTGGGAAGAGGCGGGTCCATTGCCATTGTAATCCTTAATAGCGGTGGGTACGTTGTTTTTCGAGAATCAGATAGTGAGCGCAATTCAAACTTCACCATTCCAACAAGTTCTCACTATGCATGGCCCACCACCTTGCTGTTGTGCCTATCAAACATAACCTAGCATACTTCATCACTCGTCCTCCCTCCAACTGAGCTTCCATCTCTCTCAAAAAGACCTCATGGTATGCATCCCTAGAATACTTTGTTATTGTCTTCCCTCCTAGGCACCAAACTATACGCGCTATTGTTACCTTGGTTACTGATCCTTTCAGATGTCACCCAATCAATTCATAAGTCCCACACGCCCAATTATCACATGCTATACTGGTAGTATCACTGATAGATTGTGCATCATCAAACTAGATGACTCCTTCTATAGGGTGGATGGTCTCTGGATCTCTTATGGAGCACACATATATTCTGTCCAGGACTTCCTCCCCAAGGGGTTCAATATAGGGGGTGGACTTCCCATCAACCAATGGTATAACTACCCACTCTTCCTTGTTTCAAAGCTTATGTACCCCTTGTTAAACCGAGAGATCTGCATTATTCTTATAACACCACGGGCACCCAAGTAGAGCTGGAAATTATCTACCTCAGCAAGCGCCAAGACTTCAAAATCCCCAATGAACCTAGTCCCCTGAATAGTAATGGTTGCATCCTTCAAGACACCTATGGGCATCACCTTTGTCTTATTTTCCATATACAACACATTTGAAGATGGCTGTAATGCAGGCCTTCCCATTTGATGCCAAGCATCCAGTGAGAACATTAACCTCCACACCTATGTCAATGAGGATGTTGTTAAGCAACCATCCATCCACTACTACGCGTCAGGGTAATCTCTTTGTCATAATCAAGGCTATGAGGTGGAAGGTTTGCATGCAAGATCTACCTTTCATGTTCTTCCCCAGCGTGGCACCTTTTCTCTCAACCATGCCCCTAGCAGGGGAATAATATTCTCCTACCTCAGTAGTTTACACACCTCCTTAACCTCATCCAAGTCATCCCTTGGTGCTTCCACTGGCCTCCTTTGCTCATCTTTTCTAGTCTTCTCTTTTAAGCATTGATCTCCCCTTGTAAACTTTGAATTACATCCATGGTTTCCTGGTAGACTTCTTTCTGGTGAGCCGGGTTTGGATACTTCCCATGTACTACTTCTTCTCTCAAACCAGAGGTCTCTACCTAGGCGCTTCTTTTACGCGCACGTGGATTCCACCCTCGTTGTTACCATAACAGGCTCTAGTTTTGATTCACGTATTACTCGCTGGAAGCCACTGCACATCAGCCTTCTTAATACTCACCATGGCAATGCCCTTATCCTTCCGGTACTACTGACTCATATGTTCATACAACTCGGGAATTCTTCGTACTTATGTTTCTTTCCACACCAGGAGCATTGTAGAAGATCTGACATTCACGCTTATAATGGTCTGTGGCTCCATAATTAAAACACATCCCACGTGGGAACTCACTTCTTCCTCCGCGGTTACCATGACCATGAAATCCTCCATGAAACCCTCTTCCACGCGCATCTCCATCTCTGCGCTCCTCATACCGACGTTCATCTCCTTTGGAACTACTGGCAATGCCAGTCTGGCACACCAAGATCAATTGCCTCATGAATCTGGTCAATCAATCTACAATCCTTGGTGTCATGAGTGGTTGAGGTACATATTTTGTAATAACAAGATACATTTTTACGGATCACATGCTGCAACAAGGGGCACCTACTTACATCATGGTCCTCATGACATATCTCATAGTTTACTACCACATGGCACATACCACCTTCCGAGTACATATCCCACCATTATCCTTTGTGTGTCCTTCCACGTTACAATCCATGCACCACATCCCTCCGCGAATCTCTGGAACTGATGTTGGCAGAACAATTTCTCCAATTGCTTAGCCATGGCAGCAATCTGAGCCTCCAAAAATGGGCTAACACCAGTGTCAACACTACCAACTACTTCAGCACGTAAAGCAACTTCCAATGCTTCGCATGGGTCCGTGAACGTTTTATGAGATAAGGCCCTCCTAAAGGGTGTGATCAATCCTCCGAAAACCACTGAGCATGTTGTGAAGGGTGGATATCATAAGACAACTTAGACAAAAGAGTTTTAAAGTGCGCATCATATTCCCACATGCTCTCTCTCCATTCCCTTCCCTAGGATTTCTTTTCGAGAGAGCTAATGCTCTTCTGTTCAAACTCAGGTATGTGGAATTCCACCAAGAATGCATTTCTCAGTGTGGTATAATCCACAACAATCTGATGAGGGTCATACTTTCTATACCAACTATGCGCGCGTGTCCTTGCAAGGTCATCACAAATTGACTAGCCTTTCGATCCTGGGTCGTGATTCCCTTCACGCCATAAGCAGCTCACACTTATGCACATGCTCCTGCGACATCTTCTATTCCACTGTAATCTGGCAAGTGTAGAGACATCTCAAAAAGACTTGAGGAGGTGGCTGAGGCCCTTGCCCTCCCGATCCAGTCCCTTGGTTTCCTCCGTGTTTCCTCCTCCGCCGGATCCACTAGATCTTGAGCCACCAGCTCCACCACTTCCACCTCCAGATCCTCCTGTGTTAGGTACAGGGCCTGTGTTTATCGTGCCGAGCGCTCCCATCATCCCACTAAATTACGTGCCGATAGTTTGTGAACTAGTACCACTCCCAGTCGTAGTTCCTCCACCACTTCCCAACATGCTTCCAAAACCAGCCATATACGTGCCTTGTCCAAACATTCCACCAAATACCGAATAGTGTGTGAAGCCATAGAAGTCCCAAATGAGAAATTGTATGTTCTAGTGCACCAATCGGTTGCTTCCACCGATATCAAATGGATCAACTGTACTCTTCCCTCATTCAAACAAACCAAGCACCAAGGTCCGGTCACTAGGTGGGGTCAGATGTGCACCAACGACTCTTCTCTCTCTACGTGATGGACTCTCATCAGAAGCCGCAAGGTTTTCTCTTCCACACTTACCAAGATGGGGTACCACAGACTGTTCGGGTTCGACATCCTCCGCATGAACCTCAACTCCTTTCCACCATGTCTGGCTCCATAACCCACTTGTAATCCCACGCTGTCTATCGATCTCCTTTTCACGCGCTTCATTATACTTGAGCCGCCTCTCCTCCCTTTCCTTTCAGTCGTCAGATCATCCATCCTTCCCCAACCTGGCTTCCTCGCCTAGCGCTCAGGGTGGTTTAGCCGGCCATAGGAATGCCTCTAAACCCATGGTTACCATCAAGATTTTGATCAAGGGGAATAACATGCAAAAATGATCCCCTGGGCTCTCGCAAGAACTCAAACTCAACAACTTCTGGATAGGAATACGTGGAAATGGCATATTCCAGAGTGTAGCTAGTCAGTATTCCCTTCCACCAATGGTCTATAGCATGGGTCCACTTTAGATCAACATCTTGCAGGTTCTGATATGTTTCTTGGGTCCAAGGGTATGATCTATAATGCCACCCCGATCTAGATGTATAAGCCGAGAGCCATTCGAATAACTCTACTGGGAAACAATAAAAGAAGGTTTTGTACAACTCATGGTAAAGAGTGTCTTCCACCCATCTTCACGTATCAAACCTAGATCCGGTACTAAATCTCTAAGTGAATTCATCCTCCATGCTTTTAAACCAATCTTCAACACCTTCAAGTGTTAAGCGTTCCATCATCACTTTTTACAGAGATCATGATATATGCCATGTTCCACTACAACTTCGAAAAGAGGTCCTGGCAATGGAACCAAGATGTAGTCACTTTTGCACCCACTTAAGAACAAGGGAACCTCGCATGCACGGCCTATCACCCAGTGGGCACTGGGCACTCACCCGAGGCACGCGAGAGGGAGCCGAGTCTCTCTTTTATGTGAGTCTAGGGAAGGCATAGCTCATGACTCTGACTTAGTGAATTAATAGACATGAAGAGCTATAGAGCTCAGGATGGCTTCTATACCCCTTCAGTCATAGTAGAACCAAAACGCACAATAGAAATAATAGAACTAAGAGTTGTAAATCTACTACTATACTTAACCATTCAAGTAAGATTCATGATTATATACAGAACAAAAGTATAATAGAAGTATGCAGGTAATACAAGGAAAGATTCTTAACACATTTGACATGGTAACCTTATCACATTCATTCATAGTGTTACTTATAAAATATTACAGAAGGTAGACCATAGTCATGCGCCATATGTGGATCCATACATGTATTCTCACAAGACAAAAATTTCACTCCCCATTTCCCCATTACATCCTTACTTGAATTTTGTACCCATTTTCATCCCATAGTTCCCATAGTAATTCTGCAGAGCTCCACTACCTTATTTTTGTCTCTCTTCTTTGCCAAGGGCGCATGTATAAATAGGCCTCTGAGCTCTAACAAACTCCTCTGCAGCCTCAGATCTGGCCCCAAGTGTCAAGGTGTGGGTCACCCCGGCGCATGCCTCTCTGTGTCATGATTAACTTTTGGATCTTTCTATCGCAAGGTATATTCCTTCCAGACACCTAAGTCTGTCGCCAAGTCCCGGGTTCTTCAAGAAGAACCTTATCCAAGGAACACGTTCTTCATGTGTTCATATCCCAAAGGCCAAAAATGGCTAATCCATGGCTTGTCAGAGTAAATGACAAACATCTATAGGCATTACATCATAAAGAGCCTCATCACACAAACTTCTAATCTTGAAAGGTACTCTACATTGCTCATTTACAAGAATTTGATGGTTCTTCTGAACCCATGCCACTTTGTAAGGTGTAGGATGAACTAACCTTTTCAACCCCAATTTACTAACCATTTCCTCTGAGACAATATTGTCTATGCTAACATTATATATAATAACATTGCAACACTTACCTCTTGTCTTGCATCTTGTCCTGAATAAGCTTCTCCTGTAGACTAGCTCTTAAGCTTTGGCTTGTTATTGTTGTAGAAGTACTCTTCTTACCAATAATGACTCTGCATGCCTATGATCACCACCTCCATTGGCTAACTTCTCTATACCTAAGCATATTGCCTCCATACTTGTCATCCTTGTCTCTAGGTTCCTGATTTCATGCTTCATATCTATTTGGCCATTCACTAAGTCATTCATCTTGTCCATCACTTCTCCCTTAAGCAAATCCATAATAACCCACAATGAAGCTTTCTCTCCCTTTTCCATAGTGACAAAAATCATTTTTCACACTTTCAATCAGTCTAAACTTTACAATATATCTTATTTTAACAAAGCAACCCACTCTCATACCAAAATGTTGTAGGGGTTATACATATTCCCTCATATACCTCTTACTAAATACATTACTCCTAGATGTCTATCCTAGAGTTCTAAGCTTCCTTGGAATGATTCAAACATCCCCTACACTAAGGATTTCCCTTATGCCTTCTTCTAACACTTTTTGTATGCTTCAACACCTAAGGTTCATTATAACCTAACACATGCTCACAAAAATTCTAATGTTTAAATGAAGTCCAACCATAAGATATCAATACCTTGTATTTTGGTTATGACTCCAATGCTCATGATCCTCTATTATCCTCCTTGAAATGATCTTTGCACCCTTTACAATTAATTTTATACCCTATTTCATCTAAAGAACCTCAAATATGTATTGTTCCTATCACTCAATCCTAGGTTTAAACATGCTTCTCTTGGTCTAGATGCTCAAAAGCATAAAATAGGTTTCTCAATACTCTCAATCCCTCATGGAGCACTTGTCTGACCTATTTCAAGGTATCTTAACCCTTCATATAGTCCCATTCCTCTACTTCATACTAGTTCTCTTCCTAAAGCCTTATAGCCTTGTAACCCTCTCAACACAATGATGCCCAAATACTTCACTATATCTTGAAACAACCCTTCATAAAAATCATTGATTCTAAGACCCTTTATTGAACCCTAACGCATATCAAAATTCCATTATGTGTTCCTTTGTACAAAAATACACTTCCTTTGTAACTATAACATGCTAATTAGGTCTCTTATTGACCTATATGTATGACAGTAGACCTTTGCGATATGAAATCACCTAAGTCATGTTAGATCCACCTCTGTAATGATGATGACATGCTCCCTACAAAATTTGGAGACTCAACTCCACATGATTTAGACCTCACACACTCTAATTCCATGATTGCATTGTACATCTGATCCACAAATGTACCTGGGGCATAACTCATTCACACGTGTGAGTCACAAAATGAAACTTAACAGACTTCTTCTTATCATCCATATAGAGGTGGTCACTAAATTTTATTCATTTTCGGTGGATGGATCTCGAGATATTCTTTGCCCTATTCAGGGCCCAAGGGGGTAAAATTTGAGCTATATGACAAAATTCAATATTTAAAGAGCTACAAAAAAACTATATTGTTCCTTGGACCTCTGCCCTCCTTTTCATCCATTCACAGATTTCTATTTCTCCTAATCCACTCTCTTGTCAAACATCAACTCTCGGTGCAGAGACAGGTTCAACATACTGATCCATTTCAAGAACATAATTCAAACAAAATTGACACAAGTCTTGTCTGCAACACCAAGGCATATCTCCATTATCCATTGATGGCCTTTATTACATCTTTTCAACCCTGTTACATCATGATTTTTCTCTATTACATACTCCTCTCTCGTTCATCCTCTCTTCTTTTACTCTAGTCTAGCTTCTAAATTTGACAAATTAGCTCCTAGATGAGCTCAACCACCAAAACCACACTTAGCAAACAAGTAAATACATCCCTAAACGTCCTTCATTCATTCAAACTGCTAAGAAAACTCAACACACATCATTATAAGCCTTAATTAGGCATTAGAATAACTATTTGCCATCTCTAGCACACCTAGTTTACTTTTTACAACACATTCAATTTAACCTTTACTAACTCAAGTAGAATCACTCAAATACACCTAACCAATCATGCCTAGATGTTCTAATATGACATTATTGAATTTATCCTTTGATTCTCTTGCATCAAAAGGTCACTTTCATTAGAAGTCCAAAGGTCACTTTGGGTCCCATTTCCTATATAAAGAAGAGGTCAACCTATGTAGAGGCATTCCAAATTTTTGATATGATATGTTCTCTTGCATTTGAAGCCTTGAGATTTTTGTAAATTATTCCAAGAAAGAAAACCCTTCGGATTGAATCTAGAGGACGAAAACCCTCTTAAAGAATGTGAGGGATTTCCACATAGGAATTTTTATTGTGCTTACACAGGATTCCAACATTTTTCAGTAGTTATTGTGAGTTTTTGCATGAGGAGCTTGAAGAAATATTTTGTAGCAGCATTGTCCTAATCTTCCTAAGTGAAGTGACCTAGTTGTGACTATTTTACAAGTGATTTTGGGATATTTAAATCAGCTTGGACCTCTGCTGTTCTAAGCTCATTTTCAGATCTCTTTTGCTACTTTTCTGGAGTATTTTGGTTGGGTTTCAATCCCATTTCTTTGATGTTTTAAGCGGTCGAGATATGTTGTTATTATATTAAAGTTTGATGCTCAGTTTGGTGTATTATCTTGCCTTATTGGAAGGGTTACAATGTTGTTTCAGTCCTTCTTAATTGGCAACCTTCTGAGTTATATTTCTAAGTTTGTTTAGACCTAAAAACCTGATTTCATCCATTAATGGTCTGCTAAAATCATGAGATCTGTTTAGTATAGAAAATATACTTATTTGTTGTTGTTTTACAAGGGTTTCTCCAACACCCATAGTCGCTATTTCTGAATCATAGTTGCAGCAGTCAAAAGGATTGGATTTTGCAAAGCTTCATACATATGTTTGGCTGAAATAGTCTCATAAAAATCTGCATATCATTTGGGGAATGAAGACTATCACATAATGCTTGTTTTGCATGAGATTCATTCACAAACCTAGTCGCACTTCCCTTGTTTTATTCAGATCTGTGTGATAATCTAATAGCATTTTGTCTATGCATTGTATTGTGAGGTTGGGGTTTGCCATAAAATCCTTCTAGGGTAATATATGTCCATTAGGGAGATTTCATTTTGCAACTAAATATGGTCTCTAATGAGATTGGACAACTACCTTGAAATTGATTTCCCTTCTCATTGACAAATAAAAAGAGAAAACATACCTCTTTCTGATCTAAATTAGGCTTCGAGAGGTGTTTGATCTCATCATTGATACTTTGATCTCTCCCTCATGCTCAAATGAGCATGACTAGTTACAACTCCTTCTTGGGCTCTAAACTATTAATATATCTGATTGGGCATACATTTCTCCGAGCTATTTGGATGATCCTTGAAGTTTTCCCATCTCCTTCATATTTAGCTCCAAGACTGGAGCTACTAGAAATATTTTCTTATCCATCATGTAAATGTCCACAAGTTGATTTGGACTTGGTTTTGCTCCTTCTTATTCTGCAAAAAAATCTACCTCTATTGGATTTTTATCCTCTCCATCTTCCTCTCTCGCCTCAATATGATTTTCCAAATTTGACTCTAATTTTGCTAAGGATGGAGGCAAAGAGAAATCTACATTTTCATTACCAAGAGAGAGCAAGAAACTATCTATAATCTCCTCTCGCATACAAGGCTTCTTAGATTGATATGTTCTCCTTCATCTCTGATTCTTCCTCAATGGTATGATGATACATTTGATTGGTTTCACCTCTCTAGAAATATTCTTGGCATATTATTGCAACCTTCGAAAAGTGAAGATAGTTCTAAATATGCAAGGCAATGGGGATCATTGAACTCAATTTAAACATCTTGCTCACTTGGAATCCCCTCTTCCTCCACATAAAGATCAATCTAATCTTCATTTTTGATTTCTTTCCCTTCTTGCTTGTATTTTTCAAACTCAAACTCCTCAACCAAGAAATTTGAAAACTAAAAACATCCTCTTTTGCAGATTGCTCAATGAAATTGGCGGGAGGTTCTTCAAATGTTTGGATAAGTTATTTAGTTATGCTAACAAAATCAATCCATTCTTCAACAATTATATCATGATTGTCTATAATAGAACTCACCTCAACTGATTTTGATGTATTCTGGAGGTTGACTAGCTTCTTGATGGTGAACCTCCTTAGATTTAAACTTTTGGCTCCAACTCATGAAACTATGAATATGTTCTAATCTGTTTGGTTCCTTCCCAACCTTCCCCTTTAGGAATACATGTGCATATTATTGTCTATAAGGATGAAAAATAACCCCTATTTCCATGAAAGATTCAACATCTTGTTTGTGAAGGAATGAGCAATCGAAAACCAAACAGTTGGGTCCTTAATATGTTGGTTAGCTTGCGCTACTTCATGGTTTAAAATTGGTTCTTCATGAGGCTCTAGACACATATAAATATGATTTTGTGAAGTGAGGGAAGGATTTATCCATTGTCTAGGTTATCATAGGTTCAAATGATGGAGGAGGTGTAAGATTTTCTTGTGGAAGAGGGTGATCAACAGGTGAAGCTTTGAGGAAACTAGGGACATGGAACTTAGGCTGAGATTGTGTAGGTTAGGAAGAAGAAATGGGAGGGATATAAGATGCTAGTGTAGAATTGCCCCATTGACAGGGTTCCCTACAACTAGATTGATGAGCCTCCATTAACAAAATCCACTTTGATATTTGAGGAGACAACTCAACCATGAAATCCATCTTTTGTTGAGGGCTAAACCAACTTTGGCATAGACTAATCCATGGATAGGAAACCTAAAACCAATTTTTACCACCTTCATTTGACATTTAGCCTTGAATTACACCATGTTTTCCTCCATTTTTAGTCTTGACCTACAAATCATTTTCAGCCATGAGATTTCCGTCATAATGGGCATATCCCTATTCTTGAAAAACATCATGGTTATTATGATAACCATATGAATCAGTAGGGGTTGAGTCATATGCATATCCATTGTGATTTGGTTCATAAGATTGATATAAAGGATAGTTGTGATAAAAAAGAGATGGAGGGGATTAATACTTCTTTTGAAACAAAGGGTTCTAACGAGGAAATGAAGCCACGATTGCAAAAATTCGTGAATGCGAGAAAATGGAAGAAAGGAAAAGGTTTGTAGATGAGAAAGTGGGTTTTATAGATCGGTAGAGTCGCCAGGATGTGTTTGGAAAATGCCTCCAAAGGCTAGATATTGCTAAGAACACATCAAATTGATGATATGAAGTTATAAAGGATGTTAAAAATTGTCCCATTGGGCATGTAAAAATTGTTAACACCAAAATTGCACCCTTCTTGAATCTAGGTTCAACATTTAAGTGAAACGTTGCTTAGAACATGAGCCGATGGGTTACTCATGATCTTTCTCTAAATGAAAGGGATGGTTCCCTTCATCCCAATTTACAACAACTAACCCCATACTAGCTTTCAATATAAACTATCTAACTTAAGCTAAAAATTCCAAGGAGACATGGTTAGAAGGGGGAACTAAAAATAAAGGGGAGGTGATGCACCAAACTAAAAGTGGATAGACACTCTCCATGAGGGAAAGATGAGAGAAAATGTAGGAGAGGGAAGACATATGTGCCACAAACCAGAACTACATTTACCCTCCATTTCTCACACAAAACACAACAAAAAGGAACCTGTAAAGGAGAAATACATGCACAACACATCACAACAATAATAGAGAGGCAAGAATGCAAATGAAATACAAGTATAGGGAAAAAGAGAGCTAGAAACACGAGATTTTATTGTTGAAGTATGCACATACCGTTGCATTTGTAGTGGAAGGCACAAGAATGCATTACATGAGCCGAACGAAGGTCTACAACTCACAAACACTTGGGGAACCATTTTGGCATGGTGCCTTTGCATTCTAAGAGAGTCCCCCTTTACAATGAAAGTTTTGCAAATATATAGAGAAGGGGAAGAGAAAGAGGAGGGAAAATAGAGAGGGCATGCGCTAAATCCCGATTCAACCATCAAACAAATGAAATAAAACAATACAAGACTTTGTGGGTGCATGATATATCCATTCTTCTTTGTCATCTCGATTTATAGAAGGAGGTATGGGTGCCATACATCATTAAATTTTGGTGGTTGAAGTGGTTATACATTTTAAACAAGTAAAACGCCCTTTTCTGCCGAACTTGTGTTTGCACTTTTCACCCTAAAAATACATCAAATCTTGCATCTCTTGATTTCAAATTGAAGCCCTTGAAGAGACGGTTCCAACACTGGTTTCATCAAATTTGAAGCACCACAATGAAAGTAATGGCCAAAAACCAATCTTGCTTTATTTCATCCCTATATTTTGCTTTGCTTCGTGGATTGTCTCCTTGTTCCGTGACACTTTTGAATGTTTTGCGGGTTTCCTTTTGTTTGGCGGCCTTTTGAATATCCCGCCATGCAATAGAACACTAATCCCTCGTTATGCGACTTTCTTTGAACCACAACCATAGTCCTTCTCTAATGCGGAGTTAGCATTCCACGAATTTTCCTTGTCCACATTTAAACTTCTTTCCCATTTCCGTGCAACACTTCAAACTTAGTTCCTCGTGTATCGCAACCTCCATAGGGTAAACTTCATCCTTTGTTGCGCGACACATTGTCAAACCAACTCCGTGGAAGACTAAATCTCCCAATTTTCTGCGCAACATTATAACCAAAGGCTTCCGCATGTAACCTTGTGGAACACAACATTTATTTTCCTTGTTTCGTGGGTTAGAAGAACCTCTCGGAACACTTAATTCCTTCAATGTTATGTGGCTTCTAATTGAAAAAGTTGCCTTTCTTATGTCTAAAACCAAATTTCAAGTTGTCAAAATACCCCTAAGGTTAGGGGTGTTATTTTTGACAACATGTGGTAACCCGCTAGTTTACACATTCGTTATATGTGTTTCAAGGTTTTCATTTTAAAAGTCGGGTAGTACATCTCTTTGCAGCTTTTCTTTGAGCATTCGTTGTTTTTCGTAAAGGCGAGTTTTCTAAATCGGGTTTGTGAGTACATTGGCTATTTTAAATTGTTTTATTATTTTGAGGCCATTGATCTTGGTATCTAAAGATTTATGCAATGTTAAGTATCTAGGGTTTTTTGAAAGCAATAACAGCTTAGGGCTTCAAAGTTGGCCTTTTTAAATAGCTAGGATTTCATCGTTTTAGATTTATTACAACCTATATTAGAGTTTTTCTGAAACAGAAACACTAATTTTCCCATTTGGGATTTCACGTCAGTTTTTCTATTTGCGAGTGGGAGTAATTTTTTTAATTACTCTTTTATGGTTTTGGCATCAAGGTTTAAAATACCGGCTTTAGGGTTACTGAGTCCGGAATTAATTTCTTTTTGTTTCTTTGATTCAGGGAAAATATGGTAGTACCAAAGTGCAAGCCATAGTTGAAAGTGCCAATTGTGGTGGAAAATCCAAATGGGTGGGGGCCTCCGGAAGGCCCCGCTTTCTAGAAAATTAACTACGAGAATGTGCCTTATGCTCCTTTCTCCAAGGGTGAGAAGCTTGGGAGAGTAGCAGATTGGATAAGGAATTATAATTCTAGGCCTAATACAAGGGGTGGGCATGAGTACTCTTTTTTTATTTTGCATTTGATGAGGTAGATGAGGATTCGTTCCATTTGGTTGATGTGAAGCCCCTCCAAAGCCCAAGTTTGGGCCTAGATGGAGGTTTCAAAGAAGAGAGATAGTTGCCTCGGAGGAAAGATGAGGAAGTTGAGGCTAAGAAAAGGGAGGCGAGAGAGGAGCGCGGCAAGATGACAAGATCGGTTTTACAATCAAAACAAAAATAACATGCAACACAGGAAAGCATCGATGTTTAAGAGTTCTATGGACCTTCAGCCAGAGTGGACAATATTTGAAACCAAACTAGGTCAAATTATACTAAGGATGTGCTAAAATGTGGGCAGTGTAATGCCATAATGTGGACACTTAGATCACGTTTATGAGAAACATGACATAAGTATCTTAATTGTGTCAAGGCAATGTGAACAAGGTAACAAGTCTAAGGGATCAAATGACGAATCAATCCTAACTATGATGATGATCTTGAAATCAAGGTCAAGTGGCCATCAAAGATATAAGGATGCATCCACACACTTTAGACATTTAACAACTCAACTGTAAACATGGATGAGCATAAACGAACAAAAAGTGGTGAACACTATCTATGAAAACACTCCCGAAAGATGCCTTCTCTTATCCCAAATGGGAAAAAAGAACGCAAAGGTATAGATCAAAATAAAATAAGTACCACTTGGGAAAAGTTTCACCTCGTCCGAAGGCGAGAAAGAAACCAAGCTAAGTGATATGTCGTTTAATTTTGTGATGAAAGACACTTAGATCTAACTTACGTGGGCTCTTTGCCTTGTTCGAGAAACAAGGTTCATACTCCAAGTAATTCGTCACTTTGTGATGGCTTGACGTGACAACGGACTAGAAAAGTGGGCTCCAAGACAAAATGGCTTCCTAACAAGATCTCTCAACTAGGTGTCACAAGTTGTCTAAGAGCGAGCTTGATTTACCCAAAGAGTCACACTGACTGATTTGGGAGTATCTCGCTTTACTTTACCCCCTTTTGATATAATGAGAAACTAGTGCGTTCAGTTGTACCGTCACTGGGGTCACGATATAGACAAATTTGACTCTAACTTACAATGTAAAACTAGTCAAGTGGGTAAGCGGAGTGCTTCCTATTTCATCCACGAGGTTACTCAACAGTGGATTACTTTAGGGTTCCTAGAACCACCCCCATTTTGTAGCTTAAGGAGTTATGCCAAAGGGGTTACATTCTAGTTGAGTGGATAGGGACGTACCCTTTTCTAAACCCAATACAGTGTGATGTGAAGTGGTGTGTTTTTATCTTGATTAACTTAATGTGGTTTTAAGTAGCACACCATTTGGAAACCTAGTATGAAAACACATATTAGAAGGTTTTGTTTTGTCTTGACTCCTTTCTTTGACAAACGTTACGCCCTATATACATAGAATTAATAATTTTCCATCAAATACGATATCAAGAAATAGAATTTACATGTTGTTTTTTATTCCTAAGATCACCGAAAGGTGCGAAGGAAGAGCATACACAACGTGAAAATTACACTAAAACAAATCACATGGAAAGTACTTTTAAGAAGCGTAAAACAAGTGTTTTTAGACGTGACAAAAGGTTGTAGAAGTGCTTTTGATCTCCAAGATCACCTAGAAGGTGCAAGGAGAGAGCATACACACTTCACAAACCTCGTTCTAGCTAAGAAACTAAAACACTTAAGCTATGCTAGTTTAAACAACTAAACAAAACCTGCAATCATTTTAGACCCTACACAAACACCCAGAAAAATCCAAAGAAATGATCTTACAACTCGGAGGAAAAATTCAAATTTTTAGTATAGACACTGCGCATCGAATGACGCCGCGCGCCCCAACCAATGGATACATGCCTCAACCAACACGGACACGTGGTGGGAAATTATGATAGGGGGTTCAACACCTACTCGAGCCTTCCAGATAGGTACACTAGTGTTTCAACGGAGATGCCCTCGGTTCAATAGGTACACTGCAAGTAAAACTTTAGCAAAACCACGGTATATTAAAATACACTAGCACACAAAGAGGCACGTGTACGCCTAACGATCCAATGAAGATGTTGATGTTTTAACAGTGCACGCGCATGAGCCAAGAATGACAGAGTTATACGGTGGGCCCATATACACCAACGCATCTAGTGGGACGGATATGCTCACCAATTGATGCAGATGCCTATGGTTTGATGGTTACATGCCCCTTTGAAAAAATGACTGTCGGTGGAGAACACCACTAAACGGGTGCACGACCATTTCAACGAAGACGCTAGGATTTTGACAGAGATGCCACCCTCCGGACACTGCGCGTAGCCCTGAAAACCCGTAAAAGTCACGAAATCAAAATTTTCAACAATCAAATAGGTCAAATGTTAGTTAAAGAAGCCCTTTTCCAACTCAAACCCATAAAAATGTATAAATAAGGGTGATTTAGCTCAATTAAAAAAATGCAATTAAGCAAATAACAAGATGTTTCTCCCGAAAAACATGAAAGTGGAATTTAAAATATTGAAAAAGGCCCCTAGAGGACAATGGTGAGTGTCCCACTCAAGCGTGCCAAATGTGTTCATGAATAAATTAGATATGTTATGGAAATGAAGCTAAAACATATAACCTCAAAGCATGACTCTAATCTACACTAAACCATCATGATAAGAGATAAACAAGACTAACATCTATCATTGTATGAACTAGATTAACTCTAAACTAACATGATAAAGCTACTCTCTACTCTTTAGATCATTAATTAAACATTAAACCTAAGAAGATCAACTTAGCAATCAAAGGTGTGATTAGTTGTTTATGGTTCTCAAGCTTTCAAGAATGGAGTCTCACCATTAATGGCTTCAAGGCCAATGGTTCTCTCCATATTACTTAAACTTGGATTATGGATGCAAATGGAGGCTATTAGCTCAACAATGGAGGAAGGCAAGCTTTAGATCAAATGTATAATTAGCTTAAAGCTAATACAAATGAGATCCAAGCTTTCTTAGGCTTGTTTTGGTTTTGTGTTATGTAAATTTGTAAGTTTGAATGGGTAGGCCTAGCCTTGTATTTATAGTTTTTGGTTTGGAATGGTTTGGAATAGTTTGGAATTTGGGTGCATGTGGGACTAAAGGAGAGTCAAAAATCACTTTATGATTAGGAGTTGATAAACATGTTTTAGACTAGTTAAGCTAGGATTAGGCTAGTTAAACTCGATTAGCAAGTGATTAGAGACTCATTGAGAGTTGGGAGGGTCTGGTTAATCATTTGTGACTGATAGATAGCCTAGGAAGCTTGCAGAAGTGGTTCAGAGAGAACTAGGGAGGTTCTGAATGGTCAAAAGGAGGAATGTTTAGCTAATAAGAGAGATATTAGCCCAATTAGCTGATTATAAGAAGAATACGACCAAGAAGGTGTCGTAAATGGGCATCCGAGAATGGAGCGAAGAGTAGCTAATTGACAAAGTGTTGTCAATCGGTTGAATTGGAGGAAATGCTAAGTGTAAGCATATTTTAGGTGTCTACAAAAATAATTAAATCCTCTTTGTTCCTTCACTCAAATGCTATGTGCTCAATCTCAAGGCTCCTCTTTTGAATTACTCACTTAACCATCTATTTTTCTCTTACTCTCTTAAACTATTGTATAACACAATCCTCTTTAGGATACACTTCAATAATATCTAGACTCGTGCTTGTTTAGAAGCTAAAACATTTGAGGATATAGTATGGAAATATTTTAAGATCATATGTATCAAATCTCATACCTTGTTCCTAATCAGTAGGTCTTCAAACCAAATTCTCTTTTACTAAACCTTGGTTCCTCACATTTCTTACAGTCTTATGATTGAATATCACCAAAAGCTCATATATAGAGGCTTCACAAAGCTCTAAAATATGAGAACATCTTTAAGAATCCCTTTAAGAAACTATCTTGCAAAGTTGGGGTCTCATCCCTATGTAGAACTCAATAAATAAAAAACTTTCTCAAAACCCTAGTAAGGGTTTTCAACTAGCCCGATAAGAGGTAATTAACAATATAATGCACCAACCTTCATTTCAAAGCTTGTGATTCAAACTTAAGGGTTGTTTCCACCTTCCCATTGTATATGCCTCAATCAAAGTGGGGCTTGGATTAGTTTTAAACTTCAATACTACTTTGAAAATCTCACTTCTCCCTTTGAGCTAGGGTTTCTAAGCTTCCTTTGTATTCCTACTCAAAATAAAAAACAAATGTTGCTTCCACAGCTAGATCAGTTGTAATTAGGTCTATATACACTATCTTAGACTATCAAAGTACAAAATACTTCCTTTGGCCCAACATCACTCTCTGTATATTCACGTTTTTCATAACAGACACCTTTTATGCATCTTGATAGATTGCAACAAAACCGATAAAGAGGACTTGATTAGTTCATAACCTCCCACCGATGCTTCCTCCCAAGTCATATCACCTTTAAGGTTTGAATGACCTTATACTTCGTTGATGTAATCACAAAGTGAGGCGAGATAAGCCTTTAACTTCAAAATTCAATCAAACTCTCAACTCCTTCCCAAACAGAGCATTCTCGTAGTCAATACAAACAATATCCTTTTCCTCTTATTTACAAGGTCTCTATTGGAAGAAATAAGACATGTAGATGCTCCAATAATCTCTTTTGTTATACGTTAACTTACCGTGATGACCTCCTTCATTAAAACTTACAAAGTTGGGCTTGTGTGATCTCTCAACCTCACTGTCATTGCTTGAGACTTATACAAAAGACATCTTCAAATCACACACATACACTCAATGAAATCTTACAAAATCATTATGAATGTTTTCACAAATATTTTAGTAGTCATAATCTCTCTTTATCATTATATGCACAGAGTTCCAATGCTAAATCACCATGCTCAAGATGCTCAAAACAGACACAAGAGTATAAACACACAATAAACAATACACCAACACTTTCTTGAAGCTTCACACTAATTATCATTCGAATGGGAATTAAGGGGTTTAGTTGTATTTTGTGTTTTATATCCTCTCATTTCAGCTTCCCCCAAATTTTACACTTTTTCAAGGTCTTTAAACTACAAATTTACCTTTATTTCATCACCTAATAGTCCCTACTAAGCCTAGGACTTAAAGGTCTAGGCTATCACTCCATGCCCAAAGTTTCTAGTACTTTATAGGATTTCCACACCCTTAACTTATGTATGAATGCTCCAAGGACCCTTAACACCTCAAAACAAACCAAAAATGCCTTGTACAAATTTAAATTATTTTTGGAGGGAAAATTCATATTCAAAATTTGCAAAGGCTTAACCCAAAATCAACCCACTAGATGACCACATATGACTCCTAGAACCTATAATGACACCTTTAAGCCATATTTACATAGTGGAGTGATGCTTCGCATCAAGGACATTAATCATTTTGGCGAAGAATTATTAACTCTTTGTGGCATGTTTGATTTGATTATTTGCAATGGTATGGAAAGATGGCATAAATATGGAAATTTTACTTGTAAAACTTACAATGGGGCAAGTGTTGTTGATTATGTAATTTTCTCGCAAAGTTTAATTGACAAGATAAAAGAAGTGGAGATTGATGATTCTATCAGGGACCTAAAGTCGGATCATAATCTAATTTCCATAGTGGTAGATTGGTCGAGCAAGAATCAACTCACAAGGAAAGAACAATCTC
This sequence comes from Taxus wallichiana var. yunnanensis, assembly GCA_018340775.1. Taxonomy (NCBI): domain Eukaryota; kingdom Viridiplantae; phylum Streptophyta; class Pinopsida; order Cupressales; family Taxaceae; genus Taxus; species Taxus wallichiana. The sequence goes on from CM031236.1 coordinate 11,785,213, forward strand.
AACATCTTCTAGAAAAAGGAAGGATTCTTGTAACACAAGAAAATTGTGATATCTTCAAAGTGGCGTTGAGTCGCTTAATGCAAGAGGGGAAAGCAAGATCACAAGGCCTTAAAAGCTATGAGTTAACAAACATAATTAAGAAGGCCCTTACAAGTTGTAAAAGAACAAAAATAAGAAGAAGCAAACAAATTGTTTTCCGGTAAATAGATGGTTTGATGAGGATTGTAAAGCGACAAGGAGAGCTATTAAAGAAACAGGAAAGAGAAGTTGAACACAAAGTTGTACAAACAGATCATAAAGAAAAAAAAAGATGAGTTCATGACCATAAGGAGGGAAGAGCTTATACACTTAGGGAAACATAACCCAAAAGCATTTTGGAAGGAGCTTCAATCAAAGAAAAACATACAAATGACAACAATATCACAACCAATCAATGGTTTGAGTTTGCAAAACAACTTTATGAGCAGGATCCAGAAGTTGAAGGCCCCCCTTTGGTCAACATGACAACAAAGCTTTTTACTGTGCAAGAAGTTGAAGAGGGTATTATGAAATTGGGGGTTGGAAAAGCCAAAGACTTGGATGAGTTTCAGGCAGAATATTTAAAATGGGGGAAATAATTTCTTGCTCCTCACATTGTTGACATATTCAACAACATCATTTAGTAGGGTTTTCTGGAGATTGGACTACTAGTCTTGTGATACCTCTTTTTAAGAGTGGAGATGTTAACAATCCTTCTAATTATAGAACCATCATGATCAACCCATTGTTTGCAAAGTTGTTTGGTAACATGGTGGAATGCGAATCAACAAGTGGGCAAAAGAAAAAGGTAAGAGAGCAAAAGGGCAAGTAGGGTTCAGACCTAAGTATTCAACAATAGATCATGGTATCACTTTGAGACACATTATTGAAAAAGTTTGGAATGATAAAGAGGAAACTTACTTGTTGTTTTGTTGACTTCAAGAAGGCTTTTGACATAGTTCCTAGGAACAAGCTATGGGATAAAATGAAGGAGCTTGGTATTCCAGTGCATCACAGAGTAACTGTTCATAGACTTTATGAAAAGGTACGAGTCAAAATTAGAACTCAAACTGGTATCTCAGAAAGTTTTAGGAGTGATATTGGGGTTAAATAAGGATGCCCATTATCACCTACTTTATTTGGCCTATATATCAACAAACTTGAGGAATGGTTAAATATGCAGAGTGAAGATGGTGTTCGCCTAGGAGAGTATGTTGTAAGACTTCCTTTATGCTTATAATGACATTAAGACCCAATTTGCTAGCACAGTGGCTAGTGGACCCTTTCAAGATATTTTCAATGAGAATATGGTTGAAAAAATGAAGAAGCTGATTATCAAAGTCACCAAAAGAAGATTTAATTGCTATAAATTTTTTTAGCAAGATTTACTCTCCCATAGGGTGTCTTTGGTAGCCTCATGGACCTTAAAATATCTTCTTGTCTTCTTCTTCTTCTCATTGTTGTGCCCTTTCTTTAGCAATAATATAAGCAGCATTTCAATTTTTAATTTTTTTATAAAAACTTAGAAATTGTTACATTCAATTGATGTATATATAGGTACCCGCGTAAAAATAAATAAATTCGGGGAAAATTTCTTCATGTGTACGTTTGCACCTGGGTAGTTTACACATTGTTATCTGTGTTTGAAGGTTTTCGTTTTAGAAGTCGGGCGGTGCTTTTTTGCGGCTTTTCTTCGAACATTCGCTGGTTTTTGCAGAGGCGAGTTTTCTGAATCGGGCTTCTAAGGACATAGGCTGTTTTAAATGGTTTAATTATTTTGAGGCCATTGATGTAGGTTTCTAAAGATATATGCAGCCAGGGTTTTGGTATCTAGGGTTTTCTGAAAGCAATGACAGCTAGGGCTTCAGTGTTGGCCTTTTTAAAGCACAATACTGGGTTTTTTAAATAGCTAGGATTTTATCGTTTTAGATTTATTACAACCTAGATTTGTGTTTTTGCTGGAAACAGGAAACAGTAATTTTCCCGTTTGGGATTTTTAGTCAGGTTTTCGTATTTGCAGAACGGGAGTAAATTATTTAATTGCTCCTTTTGGTTTTGGCATTAAGGTTTAAAATACTGGCTTAAGGTCTGAGTTACTGAGTCCGGGAATTAATTTCTTTTGTTTCTTTGATTCAGGCAAATATGGTAGGAACCATGCAGCCACAGTTGAAAGTGCCTATTGTGGTGGACAATCCAGATGGGTGGGGGCCTCCAGAAGGCCCTGCTTTTCTAGAAAATCAACTGCAGAATGTGCCTTATGCTCCTTTCTCCAAGGGTGAGAAGATTGGGAGAGTGGCAGATTGGACAAGGAATTATAATGCTAGGCCTAATACAAGGGGTGGGCAGGAGTACTCTGTCTTTGATTTTGCATTTGATGAGGCAGACGAGGAGTCGTTCCGTTTGGTTGATGGGAAGCCCCACCAAAGCCCAAGTTTGGGCCTAGATGGAGGTTTCAGCAGCAGAGACAGCTGCCTCAGAGGAAAGATGAGGAAGTTGAGGCTAAGAAAAGGGAGGCAGAGAAGGAGCGGCAGCGACGAGATCGGTTTTACAATCAAAACAGGAATAACATGCAGCGCAGGGAAGCAGCGGTGTTTAAAAGCTCCGTGGACATTCAACCAGAGTGGACTATGCTTGATCAAATTCCCTTCACTAGTTTCACTAAACTGAACTTCAGTGTTGGTGAGCCAGAGGATCTGGTACTTTGTGGTGCACTTGAATATTATGACAAGGTGTATGATCGAGTCACACCAAAGAGTGAGAAGCGTCTGGAGCGTTTCAAGAACAGGAACTTCTTCAAGGTAACTACTACGGATGATCCTGTAATAAGGCGTCTTGCAAGTGAAGACAAGGCTGTTGTTTTCGCCACAGATACAATACTGGCCACACTAATGTGTGCTCCTCGCTCAGTGTATTCCTGGGATATTGTCGTCTAGAGGGTGGGCAACAAGTTGTTCTTTGACAAGAGGGATGGGTCTCAGTTGGATTTGTTGTCTGTGAATGAAACCTCACAGGAGCCTTTGCCGGAAGCAAAGGAGGATATAAATTCTTCTCACTCTCTCAGTGTTGAGGCAACATATATCAACCAGAACTTTTCACAGCAAGTTCTGGTTAGAGATGGCAATAAGGTAGAGTTTGAAGAACCCAATCCATTTTCCTCGGAGGGTGAGGAGGTTGCATTTGTTGCTTATCGGTACAGGCGCTGGAAATTAGATGATGATATATCATTGGGGGCGAGGTGTGAGGTCCACAGTGTTATGGATGTAAGGGGCCAAACACAGTTTCTCACTTTGAATGCTCTGAATGAATTTGATCCTAAGTTTTCTGGAGTTGATTGGCGTCAGAGATTGGAAACTCAACGTGTTGTTGTTTTGGCAATTGAACTCAAGAACAATGCAAATAAGCTTGCAAAATGGACAGCTCAAGCCCTTCTTGGAAGTGCAGATGTCATGAAACTGGGTTATGTGTCTAGGATTCACCCTCAGGGATCACTTCAACCATGTTATTTTAAGTGTTCAGGGGTACAAACCCAGAGAATTTGCTATGCAAATCAATTTGAACACTTTGAATATGTGGGGTATTGTTAAATCGATTGTTGATCTCTGTCTAAAACTGAATGAAGGAAAGTATGTGTTTGTCAAAGATCCTTCAAAGCCTCAGGTGCGTATATATGAGGTTCCTAATGATGCATTTGAGAATGATTATGTGGAAGAACCTCTTCCTGAGGAAGAACAGGTGCCTCCTCCAGCAGAGGAAGAAGCTGCAGCTAAGCCAGATGAAGAGAAAGATGCCGATGTAGATGTGTAAGAGAGGACGGTATGGAGACATTTTTGTTGAGACTTTGTTTGGGTTTATTTTTGTCATACTTGATTTTGCTATTACAAGCATAAGGTAAAGTTTAACTGCACACTTGCAGCATGAATTACTGAACACTTATCCCCAGTGCATTGAAATGGAAATATAAGCTCAAGCTGCATGAATCTTTTATCGATTGTGATTTTTATGCGGTCAATTTTATGAAACAATATTCAAGTTAAGTTTATGGGCTTGGTTCTAAAGATAGTAGCCTTGTAGTTAAATATTATGCTAAGTTGCAAGAGCTCAAATTTTATAGTGGAACATAACACAGTTCAGATAATGATGGTAAACTGCCAAAAGAACAGAAGCATAATGGTTTTACATTTCATGTTTGTGGGATATTAGCCCCCATTCAATGGTGACTTATCGGCATTACTTGGATTTTGTTTCTGTATACTGAAGCCAAATTGTCTTTTTCAATGGTTAAAATCCTGTCAACCTAATTCTTAAGCTCAAGAGAAAAGTTTATCTGGCCAGTATTGGTAGTAGTCCTTGTGATATTTTCACCACTAAAACTCATTGCACCTGTTACTGGTTTCAAAGGAGTTTTTCAGGGCCAGTAACTATGTATTAAGCTTTTCCAATGTGAATATCATTGCCAAACAAGAAGAAAAGGAAATAATTTGCTCCTGGGGTTTCTAGATGGTCATGGTGTATATCATCATCAATATCATCTTCACAGATGCCTTCTGTGCAGCATGAACAAGAACTAATTAGGTTCTGTCATTCCTTTCCATTGTTTATGATCATATTTAGTGTGCTGGGAACTGTCAGAAGTCACAAGAGAAGATGCCCTTGAGCCTACAGATATTTGTAGCAGAGACTTGACTGTTGTAGATGTACAAGGTGGCACTGGATTTACCACATTGGATATTGTCAACTGGTATAGATTTGTTGCTTGAATAAAGCTAAATCATAGCCAATCAATTGCAGCTCTTGTTACATGGGGCATTAAGGCCTGATCCAATTCAAATTCAAGGAGTAGCTGCTCCATCTCGAGCTGATCTAAATCTTTGATATAAATATCAGAGAACCACTTTAGATAGCAACTCGGTCCCCATGCTCAATACTGCTATAGCTACCAGTCTTGTATAGTTTCTTTCATGTGAAAAACAACAGTAGGCATGACTTGGCTAATGAAACCCCTCAGCAAAATTAGGATAGGTTGATCCTTTTCCCATTTGACTGTCTACTACATGCCCCAGCTGCTAATGCTATCAAGAGAATGGAAACCATTTGAAATCCACAGGCTGATTCCAAGTCCTAACCAATACCCGTGTTGAGTTGTTTTGGGAAGGGGTTGAGAGAGATCTACTCTGAGGCATGTAAAACCCCTTTTGGCATTCTACCAACATGCCACTGCTGGCGACACTCTATCAAGGGAATGGAATCCATTCAAAGTTCATAGGCTGATTTCAAGATTTCTTTTGGAGAGGGGTTGGGAGAGAAATACTTCAAGGCACACAATACCCATTTTGACAAGATATACTCCAAGGCCTCATAGGCTGATTCCAAGATTTCTTTTGGAGAGGGGTTGGAAGAGATATACTCAAGGCCTACAATACCCATTTTGACATTCTACCTACGTGCCCCAGCTGTTGACACTATCAAGAGAATGAAAGCCATTCCAAGTCCATAGGTTGATCCCAAGTTCCAATCAGCACCTATGTTGAGTTGATTTGGAGAGCGTTAAGAGACATCTACTTAGAGGCACATAATACCATTTGATGAGTGGTTTTTACAATAGATATAATCCATATATCCAAATCCTTAGTTGCCTCAACAAATCTATAGGATTGAAGCTGTTAATAGGATTTTAGCACAAGTGAGATTTTACTTCGCTCGTGCATTAAATGTCTTAACAAACACATTCAAGTCAGGGAAAGATCTGCTAGTCTACAAATAGAGCCTCAATTGGCACAACAAATCTATTGGATTGAAGCTTTTAATGCTGTTTTTGAGCGGAATGGGTTCAGTGAGACTTTACTTCCACTATCATAGACACCCATATTAAGAGTCTACTCTACCCATATGTTCCAGATGGGGACACTCCATCAAAGCATAGTTACCACCTAAGTCTCGGGTATGGGGAGATGGAGGGACAGGGTTTACAAGACGGCATTTTTTTCCAAATTTTGGGGACGGCAAGGGGATGACTATTAAAATAATATATATGAATTAATATTTTAATATTTTAACTTTATTCGATGAAATTGAGGGATTTAAACTATACTTAGTGTATTTTAGGTACTTTCAAGATTTTAATTTAATGTTCTTAGTAAAAATAACAGCTTTTACAAAAGTAAAAACATCAGAAATTTTTCAAAAGATTTTAAAAATAGGGGAGGTCCCCTCCAAGTCCCCAAGTCCCCAAAATGTTTGGGACATCCAGGACTTTAGCAAAATCTAGGGAACATGTCCTTGCGTAACACTGTCATCAAGAGAATGGAAGGTATTCAAAGTCCGTTGGCTGATTCAAAGTCTTAATCAGCACTTGTGTTGAGTTGGGGATGAGAGAGTCTGCTTCAATGTGGATAAGGGCTTTTAACAATACACGTAATCCGTATGTTCAAACCCAACACAATCTCCTGATAGGGACATACAGTGGAACCTATGGCCTCAAAAAAATCTGCATGCATCTGCATTTCAAAAATAACCAAAGTAAGGCATAGATATTAGATTCAACGAAGCACAACAAATTTATTGGATTGAAGCTGTTAATGTTGTTTTTGAGCACAGTGGCTTTAGCCAGAGTTTACTTCCACTCACAGACACACACTAAGATTCCACTCTGCTCACATGCTCCGGATGGTGACACTCTGTTAAGAGAATGGTAGATATTGAAAGTCCACAGGCCGATACCAACTCCCAATCAGCAACTGTGCCAAGTTGATTTGGAGGGGGTCGGGAGAGATCTACTTCAAGGTGGATGAGATGCTTTTTCTAAGACATGTAATTCATATGTCAACACCCAAACATTCCCCTGCTAGGGACAAATAGTGGAACCCACGGCCTCAAGAAAATCTGTAAACATCTGCAATTCAAAAAGAACCAAAGAAAAGTCACGGATTCAATCTCTCACGGCTTGATGTGAAAATTAACAATTAAGAATCCCTCACTTAAATGCAAATTTAAACTCAGTTGTCAGTCATGACGGTTGTCACAAATCCAATGCCTGACACATTATAAAACCCAGGAGTAAAGAACATATTTTGCACGGTAGTACATATACATATTTATACATTATAACAACTATACATACACATCAGTACAAATGCAGACCGAAAAAATTCTTTCTAAATCAAATCCATTTCTATGGTTGGGAGCCAAAAAGGTATATCAAAAGAGTAGCATTTGAGGCCCTGTGGATTGCTTACTAGTAACACAACACAGCCTAGAGGCTGCTTAGGATTACAAATATCATTCAAGAATTTAAATGACCTGCATATAAGATGGTTATTGAAGGAATATAAGTCAGGAAAAAATCAGGCATGATATCAATCTTCTGTCATTAAAAAAGAGGGCATCTTAGAATACTGCCAACTCTATAGTTGATCAATGATAATGATATTGATGTGCGACAGATCCTCTGAATGGGCCTCAGAGGCAATGCCCACACAAATCTGTCTATGATACTATATCAACTAAACAGAAATCTACCAACTCGGTGGGTAATATTGGTGTGGTACTGATCCTTAAAATGGGCCTGAAAGGCAATACAACTGCCACCCTTATGGAGTTAGACCCTGTAACTCTCTTATAAAAGCATTCTAATGTTATAAAACTATGAATAAATATTAACACTCCCGGTATGTGAATGCCTGTGCCTTCTGCCCTTTAAAATGGAAACTGGGAAGTATTGGATGTGTACGATCAATGAAAGTTAAGGAGTTAGACCCTGTAATCCTCCTATAAATTCATTCTAACATTATAAAACTATGAATAAATATTAACACTCCCGGTATTTGAATCCCTGTGCCTTCTACCCTTTAAAATGGAAGTTGGAAAGATTGGATGTGCAAGATCAATGAAAGTGGTCATTGAAATTAATGTTAAACGTTGACCATGTAGAGAGAATGAAATTGATTCCTTGTGAAGCTGTTTGGCATTGAATATGTAAGAACAATGAAAGCAATTCCTGGAGAACACCATTAGGATTTTCAGTTGACAACAAAGATAGGAAGAAGAAACTAGGTAGTGCATCGGTGACATAGATAATTATTACCTTTGGTAAGAGCTTGAGACCAGGTATTTACAGAAATGACATGTTGTGACTTATAAGTTAAAGTAACCATGTCTTGTGGTCTAATTAATAATCAGAAGACACACATTGAAGTTCAATGGAAAATTGAATGAAATAGTTTGCCTACAACATTAACGGACTCCTAAATCTGACAGATGTGACAATGACAGAAGCCCCAGTACCCTTCTCATTTACTGCTTATATAAATTTATAATTGAGGGACTCAAATTGTATTCAATTAAAATGCTCATTGCTCCCAAATACATAGGCAAACTCCACAATTGCCTTCTAGTTGGTTTTCAGGATGATTACAATTTGCATTCGATGATATATATATGTGTGTGTGTACGCTCACATATATATTCTAGTGTGTGCGTCTCTCTCTCTCTCTATATATATTCTAGTCAGTTAATCATAGACTTAAAACAATCCATTGATATAAAGTTAAATCAATGTGAAACATTTACCGTCCGCCATTTCGATGCATCTTTATATTACTTCAAAGTAAAATTAGTTAAGCATCTCTATCTTGCATGATGAACTGGATAAGCTTGGATAAACATTCTGAGGACCAATACGTAAGTTTTCAACAATGGGGTATTTAAATTTTGAAAATACAGTTCTTATATTGGGTGTTCTCTTGATAGCTTTTTGCAAAAAACCTGGAAATACTGCAGTCCGCAAGGATAGCCTCAATTGGCAGAACAAATCTATACGATTGAATCTGTTGATGCTGTTTTCGGGCAATGGCTTCAGTAAGATTTTGCACACATTAAAATTCTTAATGAAGATGTTCAAAGTCTTATTGAATGCGTAAAAGGGCTTAAATGAATAAATAAATGATGCCAATAGTACTGTATATCTCATAAGGTATTCTGCTCCTGTTAGGTAATACTGTTTGTTACACTCAAAAGAGTACAAATGGATAGACAGATACCAGCAGTCGAACTGGAAAACTTAGATGCATTCAGCTCCTTTGAAAATTGTTTTTCATGCTTGATTTGAGAATGTGTATAACTTCTTGCAAATGCTTTGTCAGTTCCTGTTATTGAAAATTAAAGATTTTATAATGTATTTTATTGATATTACTGCTAGTCCTCAAGGACAGCCTCAATTAGCACAACAAATCTATATGATTGAATCTGTTGATACTGTTTTCATGGGCAATGGCTTCAGCGAGACTTTGCACACAAGTTTTAATGTGTTCATTAAAAGCCTTATTGAAGGCATAAAAGGGCTTAAATGTATAAATGGATTATGCCAATTGTACTCGTACCTCAGAGGTATTCTGCTCCTATTAGTTAATACTGTTTTTCACACTCAAAAGAGTATAAATGGATAGATAGATGACAGCAGTAGAACTGGAAAACCTAGATGCATTCAGGTCATGTTATTGAAAATTGTTTTTCATGCTTGATTAGAGAATGTGTATAAACTTCTTGCAAACGCTTTGTCAGTTCCTGATACTGAAAACTATGGATTTTATAATGTATTTCATTGATAGTCATTGCATATTTGAAGCAAACACTCTTTTTAGTTAAGTCATTCACACTGAAAGTTAATTTGTCTAGGTTTATGGTAATCATAGTGGGGGTAATGGTAATCGTAGTGAGCTCCACATGAAAATCCAGTTAGGTATATACTTTATTTTACATCTAACTTCAAAGCTTAAGTCATCTACATTGCAGTTATAGCCATTTGTCCAAATTGGTCAATGCGGTTTGTGGCAATTTCTTCAATATATAGCATATGATTATTTTTGCTTTTACATTTAGTTTATGGGTTTGGATTGTTACATTGAAGTTGTAGTTAATTGTAAGTTGTTGCCCAACGAGTGTTGGGGCATATGATTATGGATGCTTTTACATCTAGTTTAAGGGTTTGGATTGCTATATAGTTTTATTTCAAGTGTTCTTGATGGTCGAGGAATTTGCCTTGTGACTAACTATTTATTGGCTTGCATGCTTTGGATTTTCCCTGATTAGTAACTATCAATGCTATGATCAAATGCATTATGCTAACTTAGCATGTGACGGAACAAATAACTTCTGGTTACCCTTTCTTTCCAGTTTCAAGAGGTAACTTTACAGCCACTATATTAAAATTGGTTGCAACACTAGAACAAGGTTTGTTTCTGCTTTAAATAAAAATAAGCCAGAGTAATGCCCCTTCACTAATCTAATTGTAAAAGGGAGAACATGGCTGTCCAAGAATCTATGTATGTTACTCAAGCAATTTTTCCTTGTAGAGAGTATGATTCCTATCAAGTTACACCTAAACCTATAGCTACTACGAAGCCTCCTCTACTTCCTAAATGCAAACCATTATGACAAATCTCTTGATCGTCCACACAATATTTTGCTTACTCTACTTGATAAACGATTGATTCGGCTACCCTCTAGTGCACAGCATCTGCCCCATTGGTTGGAATATGAAAGAGGCTGACCCATTTGTAACTCCCATTGTATTAATGGGCATCATGATAATGATTGCTATGCACTAGATCAGAAACTAAAGTGGCTTGAAGACAAAGGAATTATCTCTTTTGATAAAAACATGCACACACATCTCTTTTCCTTCCTCTGCAACATCAACCTCCAAAGACAATGATTCTTGATGACAGTACTTCTGTAGACATACCGACTTCAAATCTCTTATGAAAACTCTCTGTGCAAATGAGGCTGTTAATAATCAACCAATAACCGAAAGTTAAGCTCAATTGTGTTGCAAAGGAACAACAATTTGCAGCACAAGATACTCAAGTCAATCATACATTTTATATTAATGACAAGACAACCATCCATTCAAGCAACTAGTTCATTGAGTGTGATCACTGACAGTGCATATTGGCGATACAGAGTGACCACACGTCCTTATTCAATTAGACTATCATGCTTTCTCAAACTCGCAGTTCATCATGCTTATTAGTCTTATTGTTTAAACATAATGTTTGTAATTGGCTGCTCAGGAGCATAAGAGGATTATTCTACACACACCCGTGTGTGCACACATACACACACCCACACCCACACGCACCTACACACACCCACACCCACACCCACACGCACACACACATGTATACACGCACATGGCCACCCACACCCACACATGGCCACCCGCACATGCACCCACACACACACATGTACACGCACACGCACGCCTTGAAGCTTATTTGTAGGATTTTTTTGTGCTATAAATATGTAACTCCCATAATTTAGACACGAGTTGATTATATTTTTTAATGGGAAAACGCTTTTGACCGAAGCTTATGAACCGAGGAGTTTGAGGGTCTCCACTCAAAAACAAAAAAGATATTTAATAGATATCTCAATAGACGGGGCAATGAGAATACTATGGAATTAAAACCATGTTGCCCGGACGCCAAACAAGGCGTTAACCAGAACAACCATCGATCGGAGGATAAAAATCTAACATGATAGCATATCGACCCTTTTTCCTCCTGACTTCGTGCCACAGACCTGGTACTGAAGCCATTGCCATCTGCATGTTGTTAGGATCCGTGGAAGGTGGGGTTCGATCAAGATGATTATCCCTATCGGAATCCAATTTATCAAAATTATCGAATTCATGTCCTCTTTTCACTCCGCTTGTTGCCTTCCTCTCTTCTTGCCTATCCTTTGCCTCTTTTGATTATGTTTTCCTGGTCTCTCCTTGATCTTTCTTGTCTGAAGCTTCATGCATCTGAGCTGAAGGAGGATTATACCAACCACTGTTAGGTGACGCCTTCTTTTTCTTTAGGGTGTTCTTCCTTTTGATTTCAGGGCAAGAGGCCCAAGGTGGCCGGAACCTTATAGAAGTGACACCGAAAGTTGTGTTCTCATAATCCAATTGTTGCACATGCTGCATATTCCCCACTTTCAAGATAATCTTATCCGGAAGTCCCTTACTAAGATCAATTTTGACGCATATTCTGGCAAAAGTACGAATTCCAATTGTTGCCCTGAATGATCAATCTTTAGAAATCTTCCCAAAGCTTGGCCAATGTCTTCAAGGGCATGCCAAAGGTGGAGTGGAAGATTCGGAAGCCTAACCCACACTAGCATTTTAGTCATAGATAGGGTATTCGATTGAATTCGGGAACCTAGGGGTGAGAAATGCAGGTCTTGCGTTGCCCCAAAACCACGAGCCGCCCGAAAGACATTTGTGGTAATCCTCAATTTGGAAGTGAACAATGAAGAATTCGTTAGAACATAATGAAATCTCACAAAAATTGGACTAGTTTTCATGGAACCACTGGGTTAGGGCATTGGCTTTTGGCCACAAGCCATTGAATCTACCGATGATGGCCAACTTAGTCGTGGAAAGGAGATGAGCTCCAATCTCTGCCTTTTCCAAACTAATCAATGAGATCTCCTCTGCTAGGTCGACTATGTAAGTCCTGGGGACCAATTGAAGGAGGAGAAGTCATTGACGACGACGACTTTGAAAGAGATTGGGACAAGATTGGATGACCCGCCACTACCCGGATCACCGGAACCTCGCGATTTGTTTGCACTTCCCCAAACACACCCTTGCTCGAACGCCATTCGCGACGGTGGGGGCTTCTGCGGATCGGTGGTCGGAGGACGGCAGTGGATCGAATGAACTCAAAGACGCTCTAAATTTTAAATCTTCAATAAACGCCACCCGATCCTTTTTGCTCGTCTTGTCAAAGTCATTGATACAAGCAACATCTGCGTGGTAATGGTCGCACCGCCCTAAACCCCAAGAACCTTCGATGCATTGTCTTCTATGGCTATTGTGCACTGTAACTCGTGGGGATTGCCAGGGTTTCATAAAGATTTTTGGCCATTTCCACAACATCCGCCCAAGATGCGAAAACCCTAATAGTACTTCCACGACTCGCCATCTTTTTACTCATAACCTAATATGATGTTAATTGTCGCAATGATCTACATGATTTGATTATATTACAATCGATTGTTTTGTTATTTTGTTTGGTTATTCAAGAGTTTAATATTTGATATTTTGTATCGAGTGAGTTTATTGCACTGCACTATTGATAAAGTTGTGAGTTCTTAAGCAACACAACTCGGTTAACTCGGGTGTAGCTTGGTTGAGCTAGGTCCAACTTGGTTAATGCACTATGAGCTAAGTTAGCCCGCTTGGTTAGTCAACTCGAAATCAGTTCTTGATTGTAGATTGGCTAATAATGAACTCAATTCAATTATTGAAGCAAGCTAGTCCGGCTCCAATGCAACTTGGTGAAAACATTGAAATTTGAGTTAGTTGTAAAAACTCGATCAATAACATTAGGGGTTAGTTCCCAAACTCATTTTAATTAGACCTTAATCATACATTTTTTCCTATCAAATATGACAACAATGCAATTTAAAGTGTGTTATTGTAGCATAACAACAATGTATTGCTCAATTAATTGTGCAAACAACGTTGCAATCCTCGTTTTAATGAGAGCACACAACAACATCCAATTATCATAATGCAATCAAACCAATCTCGTCACACAAAGTGACATATTCAAAATCAAGTCTGAATCACCCAAAAGGAATTTATATGGCCAAAGCTTAAGATTTGACAATGTTTCTTTTATACCGAAAAACACATGATGTGAGAAATAGTTTAATAGTGTTCATGTGTCATTTTTACTATCTTATTAAAGTTTGTAAATAAGTTGTTGTGACAACACATATGTCTAAGTGTGAATGAAATATTTAAAATATTATAATGATGTGAGTGAGTTGTTCTCATAACTCAAGGAGCTAAGTTTGGGAGGTATGCCATTGTGCTATAAATATGTAACTCCCATAATTTATACATGATTTGTTTTGGATTAAGATTAAATTTGAGGGTTTTTTGAGAAGGACCCACATCCTTCTTACAATATGGGAACCAACACAAGGAACCCGAGTGAAGCTAAATCTGGGTGTTGCATCAACAACGTATTACATTAAGAGGTCCAACTAATCAAGTGAAGCCAATTTTTGGAGTGCTGCAAATGCAGTGTATCAACAAGGAGTCTAGCACGCTGCATCTACAGTGGAGTGAAACCAAACTAGGAGTATCATAAAAGCAGCAAAAAGAGCCAAGAGTTGCTTTGCTGCTGTGAGGAACATAGTGCTACCACTGCAACAAATTTAGAGATGCCATACCCCGTGGCGAAACCATCTCTGGGAAGGATTGTGCCTCGAGGGGAATCGAAACCGGGTTGGCCAAATATATAAATGATTTGATTATATATATATATATAAAGATTTTAAAACACTTTTGAATCAGAGTTATGAACCGGGGGTTGGTGGGACCCACCCTTAAAAACAGAGATAATACCAAACTAAGCAATGCCAACCAAAACAATAAAAAAGGGACACAAACAACCAGACCCGAAGCCAAAAAAACCACAACGATCGCTAACCATAAGCTCGACTCGACTCAAACATCATCGGAAATAACCACTTCTTGCTTAGTCGTAATAATTGCAGCGGTTGGACCCACCGAGCTCCTCCACCGAGAAACCAATCAGAACGACTACCACCCTCCTTAGCCATCTTAAGCAGAAGATTATACACCAAACCAATCTTAGCCCGTAGCGTGGACCCGAATAGGTTCGGGACCGATTAGAGCTTCGATGGCGCATAAAATCCAAAGGGGGAAAACAACATGACACCGTTGGACTCAGAAATCATGAACCACTGCACAAACCGAATAAGAGAGTTGTTCCACTCACAACCGCGCTCCACATAACTCTTCGCCACCCAACTAGCCTCTGCCGCAAGACCTTCAAAAAAGAAAAGAGAAGACAAATTACAGTTAGCCACCTCCTCCTCTAAACCCACTTTGTGAGACGGGAAAATGAAGAAACGAGCAATCTCTAGAGCTTCGGCCTTATCTTGTTTGATGAGAAGCAGGTTCGTCACAAAGATTGAAGCTACTTTTGAATTAACCTGAACGCTTCGAAAAAAGAAGATACTCGCGCCCAATATCTTTTGATGGCATCACAGACAGGGGAAGAACCCACCCTAAACCCTTTTTGCAAACGGCACCGAGAAATCGCAGAGAAAAATGCCAGCACCTGTTTCTCCCCTCTCAAAACACCCGCGACAGAGTAGAAACCACCATAGAAGCAGAGCTCAAATGAGACCAAAGCACTACTGAAGAAAAAGGAAACAAAGACTACCACTTAATGTCCTAGCACACGTGCCGAAGCCAATTAGCTGTCAATCTTTGCCCTGCCATCCATCCCCAACTATGATGGCCCTTAATCCATACCAATCTTTCACTTGCGAAGAAATAAGTGCCCCTTCCCGCGAAATCATACCCTCGTTAGCCAAAAAATCTGCCACCTTATTGGCCTCCCGATAAACATGAGTGGCTTGCCAAACATTAATTTTACCCAACCAATACAAGATATTAGAAATGAAGAAATTTAAGGGCCAAAACTCTGCACTCCCCTTGCGGATGGATTGGAGAACAACCTGAGAATCCCCTTCAATGCAAAGACGATCGCAACCCTTGGCCACCGCCAATTTCACCCCTTCTAGCAAAGCTTGAGCTTCGGCCAAATTGCAGGTGCCATCCGCCAAGGGAAAGATCCTGCCACCAACACTTTCCCAAACTCATCTCTAATAATACACCCCGCCCTCGATAAACCCGGATTACCTTTAGAGGATCCATCGAAGTTCAATTTGCAAAACCCGGGAGTGGGATGATTTGATTATATTGCAATTGATTGTTTTGTTATTTGGTTTGGTTATTCAAGAGTTTAATATTTGTTATTTTGTATTAGAGTGAGAGTTTATTACGCATGAATGGACTGTTGATAAAGTGTAAAGGGGAAACCTTGTGTGGTTTTATGTTCGCCCCACTTATGAGAGTACAAATCATGGGAGTTTTAGAGTTCAAAGTTTTAGAATATTTTCTATTCCCATAACTCCGTGCTCATGCATTTATATGTCTCAAGTCTTCTTAGCTTCCGGACCGAAGCGATTAAATCACTAAATTTTGGTTTGAGTGGGTTGTACATTTAGATCATAACTTTCATCCAAAACATTTACATCGCCTTAGTCCGAGAAGTTCTTTCCTCATTTAATCGCTCTCGACTCATGGTTGTGCATTGCTTCCATCAAACGAGTGCATCACAACTATGTGGATTTCTACACTTGCATCGATGTTGCATTTAATCCCACTATTTACAAGGGTATGGGCGTATCTAGTCGCTGCGTTCAAGAAAATATTGACGTGGCTAGTGGGACCCAATATTTCCGTCAAAGTAAAATTGCCTATTTCTTTGAACTATTTTGTGTTGCTCTTAATTGAAAATTTCCCAATGTTTTAATAGAGTGATATGATTGCCACTAGGGATGAGAACATATTAAACGCTCACAAATAATGTACTCCATGGATGTTAAGACATTTTTCTTGATAAATAAGATCTTATATTATATTAACGAGTAAAATGATACAAGATAATTCACAAAAAAAAAAAGCGAGTGGTATGGAAGCATGCCCCAAAATCACAGACCAAGCTAGGCAAAAATCTTAGGAGACGAGAGGTATTACAAAGCATCAAGAAATGAAAAGACAAAAAATTTAAGTCGCCATCTGCGAATTGTTGTCCTACGAGGGCGGCACCCGATCGTGCCAACTAGAACCATGCAAATCTTTGCCACTATTTGATACGTCCCAAATTGAATCGGGACATATTCTCGTAGTCTGTTTCTTCAACAGGGTCGAGAGGCGAGATGGTGAGAGCCATCCTTGGAAATTTATCGGGGGGAGGATCCAACTGTTATGGCAGTGTGACTCGGGGGGGTAGCCGAGAGGGTTCCATCCGAGATCGGCCCAGGGCGGAGGGGGCGTCCCATCCTCGGCGACGAGTTGAAGGCGGAGGAGAAAAGCTCCTCCGAGGAGGCCGGAGGGGAATGTCGACATGACCGAAAGAGCGGCATTGAGAGTGGCTCCTGGTGGGCACCACCTCTTTGACGCCCGCCCGACATTACCACGTGGTGGGAGCGACGAGAGGGGGACATAGGTTCTCTAGAAACATTACAAGGTGCGTCACTACGCATAAGTGTTTGCAGGTGATTCACCTTAATCGCCACATTGTTGGCTTGAACTTGAATCTGCAACAAGACATTCGCGATAATCATATACTTGTTATAAACCTAGAATTGTTGATAAGATATTTTAACCGACAACCGTGAGAAATTGAAAGACTAAGCATAAGTTTATGTCCACAAGTATTTAAGTCAATATAATGTGAATAAAATTTAAAACTATGTAATTCTTAAAATCCACGTAAAATGAACTTTTATGTAGAGGAGGATTTGACTTGGTTTAAGTATAACCTCTCATTACAATTTTTAAAATATTTAATTTTCTAAAAAAATGTAATTGCAAATTATTGGTGAAATAATTTGTCATGTTGCAAATTATGTATTTCCACCAACGCTCACGGGGCTAAGCCCCTCCTTCTTGGGTATGGGGAGGCTCCCATTATTGAATGTAAACTATCCTAATTTTGTGGGGTGGCCAAATAGGTCGGGGATCACACATGAACACTTCACTAAACTTGTGGCAAAGTGCTTGTATGGGTACAAGGGAGGAATTTGTAGCAATGAGAGGATAAAGAGAGAAATTAGGAAAGAGAGAGTTATTGTTATGAGTAGGCACTAGAAAAGTTCACACACAATAACTAGAGTAGGTCCACATTCAATTAGAGGAAAGCAACAATGTAGGCAATTAGCAAGACTAACAAACTAGAGACACAATTCTTTAGATTCATCAATCAAGGACACCAAGTTCCTTCTTGGTTATTCAAGATCACTATGCTTGTAAAGTTGTAGAAAAGAGAGATAATAGAGGAACACATAAGAAGAGGAAATAAAAGAAATGCATCTCTTATTTTTTGTGTAGTGATGAATACAAAACTCAATAAACCTACAACAAACCACAATTGCTATAGAAAATCTAACTTTTCTAGATCATTTGGAATGAAGAAGCCACCCCAATTTATAACATTGCAAATTGTATTCTCATCTAGCCCCACACGACTCTTCATGTTCCTATTCCACCTGTGACCTTTCAATTGCCCTAAGAAGAGACAAATTAAGTCCCTCTTATAATTTGAGAGAGTACTTTTACATTTTACAAATACTTTGTTGTCACTTAGTGAATAGGACAAAATAACAAAAAATTACATTCTCAATTGAAAATTGGAATATGGAGAGATAGAGAAGATGGAAAGGGAAGGGATTGATTGATTTGCTCGATGATGAAGAACTTGTTGATTTGAGGCATGGTGACCACAATCTCCTCCTTCTACAAGATGCACAGACACTTTAGACTACCAAATGAGTGTTTAGGAACATTGTTGTGAGACCTCCCGATGTGAGCTTGAGATGACTACGAGCATCACTCATGATGATTCCTTCTTGGTCTCACAGTGAGAGTGAGGATCACTCTCTTACTCCTTAGGCTTTCACAATTGACATTAGTGATCACAAACCAAATCCATGATGCTTGAACCCCTTGATGTTTGTCCCTCACTTATTGTGATAGGCCTTCATATGTGGGTGAAAGGGATGGCCCCTGAATGTAATTCTTGAGAAGTGGCCACCGATTGGAATGACATGAGGAGATGGAAATGATCACACCACAAGGTTTGAGGTGAGTGTTTAGGAACACTACCAAGTGGATGGAATAGAGATGATTGCTCATTCTTATGACTATGGTGCTTTGAATGAAGATCATACCTTTTCCTTTCTTGGCTCCAGAACACTTCTTGAATGAGATCAACTCATACACCTCTTGTGCACATGTTTCTCATGGAAGTAGGTGACCTTTATTGATAGCAAGACTGATCTTGGATGGAACTTGAAGGAATGAATGAGAATGAGTCCCATGTTCTTGTCCCACACACTACACTGAAACACTGCAAACTCCACCTCTACTGACTTGCAAGATGTGAGCTCCTTATTGGGCATGGATCAAGTGTTTAAAAATACTTCACAAGGAATGCATTGCTTGAGATGAAATATTTCCTTGCCCATAGAGAATCCTTCTCATCATGCTTGTGATGATCATCCTTTTGATGAATTGAATCGGAATGAAGTTGTTGATCCTCTTTCCAATTGCATAATGTTCATGGCTTTCACCTATTGCGTCTCAATATGCCCGGTCTTGCTCATTACCACAATTGTGATCATGATGATGCTTCACGATCGTT
Organism: Taxus wallichiana var. yunnanensis; assembly: GCA_018340775.1. Classification (NCBI taxonomy): domain Eukaryota; kingdom Viridiplantae; phylum Streptophyta; class Pinopsida; order Cupressales; family Taxaceae; genus Taxus; species Taxus wallichiana. The sequence goes on from CM031236.1 coordinate 11,804,532, forward strand.
GTGGAGGTTTTATTTCCTTTTTTGAGCTACACAACCATCTTACAACCTTGTGAGGATGACAAAAATAAGCAAGACGAGTGAAAACAGAGCTAACCGCAATTTTCTCACCAAAATTGAGACTTTCTATTTTTGGCAGTGGGACCAGGAGCTGTTATTTTGGGAAATTTTTCCTTTTTGCTCAAATTTGATCTTTTGAAGCTTCTAGCACACTCAGTTCACCTCTGTTGATGATTTACCATTTTTAGGAAGTTTCTATTTTTAACATGTTACTTTTTGGAACCTACTATTTTGGGAAAATTACTTGTTTCACCTGCTTGCCATTTTGCACTTTGTTTCTAGATGTATCGAGTAACTGGAGCTTGTAATTTTGAGAGGTTTAATATTTTTAGCATGCGAGTTTACAAATCATATACTATTTTTAGTAATTGGACAAGTTTGGTGTCATTTCTGACATAAACATGATTTTTGGATTTAGCCTTGCACTATGATCTTGTGCTTCGATTTTTGTTGTGATCCACCCACTGGAACTCTTGCAAATCAAAAGGGAAAATTTTGGGATGGATAATTTCAGGCTTGATTCTGTGATTTCAGACATTAATGGATGTTTGAAGCTCCAATGATCGCAAGTTTTCCTAGTAGAAGAACAATTAGTCAAAACATTGATACAATCAATTTTCGGGATGAGGAGTCATGGGAAAAGCCCGTTTTTGTGAGTCATGGCTAGCATGGAATGTGTTGGACAATGTGAATATTGTGATCTGATGTTTTTACAAGTTTCATAGTTTTAGTAATGGAAGAAAGGTTGAAATCAGAAGAAATGAAGTTAGAAGCAAGTTACTTGGTTTGTAAGTTACCTCGACAGTCACGTTTTGCTCACAAGTGAGAAATCTACTTGTGCTTTAAAACTATGTTTTGGTGGCTTGAGTATGGGGCACATTTTTGTGTCCCCTATGTCCTATTGGTAATGGGGACAATAAAATGCTCCTCAATCATATGAGGACAAGTGTCACTACGAGGTGCTTGATGGGGGAGATGGAGAAAGGCATGTTTTGGCACTCGGAAGCTAGAAGATGGTCGTATGGAGAACCGGAGGAGGGGAAAGGATGGAACACATATTTTTTCCCATATGTACCCTTGGTAATAGGGAAAATAGGGAAAATAAAATGTGTCCTCAACCGATGATGTCAAGTGTCACTTTATGGTGGTGAGGAGAGGGAGATGAGTTTAGCTCGATTAAGCACCCCGCTAGGGTGAGGCCGGGTCATATGGGAGACCGAGAGAGGTGGGGAGATTTTTTTCCCCCTCTATCTCCATGGGAAGAGGAAAATATGAACACAAAATTTCTCCATAAATCCATATGCTAACACTTGTCACTTCAAAATTGGCTAAGCACAAGAAGTACACTGCACAAGAGAGAACTTGAAGACGCAATTCTTGAAGCTCCAAATGGTATTTTCACATGAAATGTTATATGATTTTGAATCCAAATAAAATTTATAGAGCAATGGGATATGTTACATGACCTGATTTTTCTCCTGCAACTCAAAAAATTGGCTCCTTTTTCTTGAACAATAGGGTATGCTTGCGAAAGATTGAGCCGCCTTAAGAAGCGCTTAGACCTTGTAACAAAATTTATGATTCCAAAATGTATATAATTAATTCAAATTTCCAATGCTTATTTTATTGCTTCATGACTCCTTACAGAGCTCTCGAAATCATCCGGTGAAGTTCATGTTCCAATTTTGATTGCACACTCCATACACTTGAAAAACCTGTTATTACACAATGTTTCCCTAAAGCCCCAATAAATTCCTAAATTTTCCTAAATCACTTCCAATACCATCACGAAACTCCAATATCACTTCCATATGATTTTGGGCTTTCAAAACCTTCTCGGAAGATGCACTCTTGCCTTGAAAAGGCCGAAATTAGCCTTTCTGAGTTCATTGGAGAGCTAGTCTTTTGTTGCTCTTCACTGAATGGAACTGTTGATCTTTTCACACCATTTTAAACACCTACACATGATTTTTAATCATATCAAAAGTACTTGCAAGGTCAAATATGATCATGGCATAGAATATAATTTTACCAGAGAGATATTTGGGAAGACTTAGGAGCAAAATTTCAAATTTGGCTTCGTTGTCATGCTTGAAAGTTCGAATTTATGAGCTAAGCAACAATGCATGAAAACAAACATTTATGTATTAATGTAATAGTATTATAAATTATTTAAATTTATATACACATTTTAAAAATATTTATTTGAAAAATGTTAAGACCTCAATTTTTTATTATAGTTTAAAATAGTTGCAAAGCTCTAACACAAAGCAAGCCCCACCAATGGCTTCTAGAGTGCCATGTAAAATCCCAAAATATAATGGGCTAACTTGGTGATTTTATCCACAACCGCCAATATAACATCATGTTTTTTATTATATGTTGGGAAACATAAATGGCCAAGTACTATCCATGCACGGAAGTTGGAGACCATGTGCATGAACACACACAGAACCGAAAGGAAACACATAAGGACAAGAAGGGACGCATGGAAGTATACACACAAGAACATGAAATGAAGACATGTCAATGTGTGAAGGTGCACACAACACAAAGAAGGAGGTCAACACGCGAAGGTCTGCGCATACATACATAGGTTCAAGACTTAGCCGATTTGAGCTAAGGATAAAAATAGGAAAAATCATAGATGACATAACATGTAAGAAAGGTTTAGAAATAGGAGAGGAAAAGGTAAAGAACATGCAAGGAATACATCTATTTATATGATTAAAGCAAGGATAAGGCTCAGCTATTGATATCTCAATCTAGAGTTTAAGCGAGTTGTAAAAGACATGTAACCTATATTTAAGATGTCTATTCTTAGGATCAATGCATGTAAGTGGTGAAGGGAAAGTCCCCACTATATATAAATAGGTATCACACCCATGTAATGAGAGAGGAATGAATGTGTAAGTGTGATCATCATGTATGCGCGCATGGGTATAACCAACTTATGGATGTAATAAGTGAGTTATGTAATAAAATGAATTGTGTTTCGATGGACAATTGTGGATTGTTATGTTTATTAGTAATGGAAATGATGTTGTTAATGATCTTTGTTGATTAATTTCCTTATTATATGTGTTTCCATTACTACATTGTGTTGTTATCTTCATTCATGGTATAATGGCTAAGTATACAACCCACATCTTGGTAAGTGAACAAAGGAGGAACTTGGTAGGTTGCACACGTTTGGTGAACACTTAGAAATTGAGTTAGGTGAAGTGCCAATGCGCATGACCTTGTGAATTGTTGACTACTAAACTCCAACATTTTGGTTCCATTCATTGGGAGCACTTTTCATTCCATTCATCGGGATGTGGCGTGCATATGGTGTTCGACTTTCGTTGGAGAATATTGAGTGTTGGGTTCATGACAACTAGGATGAATTTACTTAGAGATACATCACCGAACGAGAATTTAATGCGTGCAAGTGGGTGGAAGAAAATCTATATGATTCACTTGTTATCATGCAAATGTGCAACACAAAAATTTCAAATTTTCATGGATGCAAATGGACCCTAGTGTCACAATTTTGGATTGTAAATCTTCCTGGGCACTCTTCCGAGATCAGTTCACCCCTTGTGTCGTTTACCCCAATCCTTTTAGTGATCTTATGTGTTGTAATGAATTTTTCGTGTGTTGGAAAGATAGAAACAAGTTCATAAGATTCTTCTAAGACAATGTCTCTTGAAGCGAGATCTTTCAACAGCTTAGAAATAACTATTTTTAGATTTTCCGAGGTGGGTACAAATTCTTCTGAGCATATTTGAGGACCCAAATTCATCAGGGAGCGGTATTAATGAGACAAGATCATTGTTCAAGTGATTTATGGAAGTTGAGGAAATATTCAAAGATTTTGGAGCAAGTTTAGTGAAAGTGGGTTTTGAAGGTGAAGGAGCCCATAGTTAAAAGAGGCACCCGAGATTCGAAGATGATTCTGGGAGCTCAGAAATGAGTTATAGGTTAAACAAGATACCATTAAAAATCTAATTCAATTCTCTAGATGGCACTGCTTTCATATTTTTCTCAAGGCCAAGGTGCTTCTCTCTATAATCCAATTTTGGTAGGCACACCTTGCGGTCCCAAGAAAAAGGCTATTTTAGGGTCTAATGTGAAGAAATAGATCATGTTACCCATCCCATTATTCTTAAAATTAGATTTTCAGTTAAAATAATATAAATAAGTTCCCAAAAAGACCTCCGGGAGCTCTCGACAACTTCGTTTTCAAGTTCTCTCTCAAGGATGCTCTCGCAGTTAGAATATTTTCTTAGTGTCACGTGTCAAATGATGAGAGGAAATTTTTGTGTCCCCTTCATCCCTTTCCAAGGGGACAAGGGGGCTAGAAAAATTCCCCCACCTTGGAGCTCTTGGACCCACCACATGACCTGTAAGGCTCCGTAAGCACATTTTGGCAATTTTCTAGCCCCCGCATCGTGCATTGCATGCTCACCACTTATCACCATGAGGCTGAGGCACTTTTTTATGCCCCATTCATCGCTTTCCAAGGGGACATAAAAATGTGCCCCCTCACCTTGCTCCCACATGGTTCCTCACATGACTTCAACTCACAGGTGCCGAAAATAAGATTCCTCCCTCTCTCTCCTCTACCAAAGTGCATGTCCACCACTTGTCCTCCTAGGGCTAGGGTGCAATTTTGTGTCCCCTTCTTCCCTTTTCAAGGGGACATAGGGAAAACAAATGCGCCCCCAAAAGGCATAAAATCTAAGGAGATAGTGCATTTTTCCATTTTCCTCCATTTTTCTTGAAATCTACCCAAACTCGGCAAAAGTTTTCCAAAATATTTCACCTCCATTATTTATCTTCCATTCCTCCCTCCATGTTTCCATGATCGAAGAAAATATATTTTCATAAAATTGCAAATATTTAAAGTCTCCATGTGCGTTTTCTTGTTGGAATGACTCCATACTTGAGAAGGTGAAATTTTTATATTTCATAAACCTACATGGATCGAGATGGAGTTTTTTGCATTCTTCTCCATTTCCAGTCACCTTTAAGACATAGGTGATATCAATTACATGCATGCTCCATATTTTTTACTCAAAAAAACTCCAACTTCGTGCCCTAGTTTTTAATTATTTTATTTCCCACCATTCTAGTGAACAATGGTGTACGTGAGTGAAGCAGAACACCAAAAGGAACAATAGTGGAAAATGATAGGCATCGTGTAGTCTAAGAAAATATTCAAAAAGGTTCAAGCACTCAAAACATTATCATTGTAAATCTTCAATCAGGTTGAAGGCATCCACTCTCCCCGGTGAGCAAGTTGAGTGAGCTCGATGAGTTGTTCAAAGTGAGCCAAACTAGTTGAAATCGATGAGCTAGGTGAGCAAGTTGGGTTGAATTTATCAAGACAAGAAATATCCATCAAGTGGGAATAATTCATTACAGATCATTCAAGTGTCCAAGTATGTCTCCCCAAGGTCGAGCTTCCCACGGTAATAAAGAATTGATTCCACAATGAGATCTTGAAAAGGTTCCAGTGATAGACATCATGTCAAATCCTAATGAAACATTCCCATGGATCTACAAAATGATCAATAGTGATCCAAGAACAATGGAGCAAGTTATCATGCCAATTATCAAAGAAATTTCAGAGACATGGAAGCTTAAATGAAGAAAGAGGGATCAAACAACATCCCACTTCTTTATTGGCATCTCAGGAAATACGTACATTGAATTTGTCAGGCCGAAGGTTGAAAATCCTATCAAAGACATGACTCCATCAGACTACGAGTTGACTCTCATCTCAGTGGAAAAAGCTTCACACGAGGGTGATTCCCATAAATTCAAGGAATCATCTTCCGTATCCTTTCTCGAATGAGAAATATAAGAAAACAATTGTACAATTAGAGAAGAAGGTCAAATCTCTCAATGCCTACATTCAACCCTTCTCGAGACCTGAATCAAGATACGACCCTCTGATTAAAGACATTAATCCAATCAGTAGTGTTGATATCAAAGTGATTAAGAAATCACAAGGATACATGATGCAGGGGAAGGCTAGCGAGAAATGGGTTGAGAAAATCATCGAGCAAGGAAAGACATTGTTTCTAGAAGTCATCTCTCTCATCAAATATTTTCTTGCAACACTATCAAAAGTGAACAAAGAAAAGGAGGAGTTTGTAAAAGAATTCAATCATTTGGATGAGATATTCCCATTAGTGTGTAAGATGATTTTCTTCAACTCTCCCACACCCTCGTGAGTAAGAATGTGTTCACATCCATTGTCGAGAACTTGTCCCAAGTTTGGATCCATATCATGGATGAAAAATATGCAATACTCAAGAATGCAATATCCAAGTTAGAATCGTAGGGGCAACATACTTTGAGATATTAAATGATGTTGATCATTGTGTTCAAATACTTGAGTTTCCTCTGCTCACTGAGGACTCATCATTAGAAGAGCTCATCATTTCATTCCAGGATATAGTCAAGAAAGAGGTAGGTGACTCTCTTCCTTCAATGAAGACAATTTAGAGTCCTGACCAGTATCAAAATTTGGGTTGCTATGATTGCAATGGATTATGAAGTATGGATCAGTCATGCAGTAAGACCGAGGATGTTCCCACAACATGGATATCAAGGTGTTGGGCTGCATGTGCATTCTAGAGGTGGATAAGTTGATGATTGCGATAACTCAATTCAACAAAGAATTCAAGGAACAAGAGCGGGAAGCATGAATCAACAAGTTCTTCATCAAGAAAGCTTCTTCATCGAAATGTCAACTTCCCTTCTTCTCTACTTCTCCCTCTTTCTTCTCTCCCTCTTCTAATTCTTCGTTGAGCGTAATCATTGTATTTTTCCTATTCACTTAAGTGACATATTTTGAAATTGTAAAAGTATTTTCTCAAAATTATAAGAGAAATACTTAATTTGTCTTTTCTAATGGAAAATGAAAGGTCACAAGTGGAATAGGAACATGAAGAGTCATGTGGGGAGATGAGAGGTCAATTCACATTGCTATAAATTGGGATGGCTTCTCCATTCCAAAGGATCCTAAAAATGATAGAATTTGATAACATCTATGTTGTAGAAATTGTGGATTATTGTTGTTGACTTTGTGTCATCAATGCACATGAAATAAAAGATACATTTATTCCATTCCCTTTTCCTATGTTTCTTCTATTTCTCTTTTATGAACTTTGCAAGCATAATGATCTAGAAAAAGCTTTGTATATTTGATAAATGAATCTAAGAACTTTGTGTCTGGGTTTGTTCTTCTCACTAGATAGCTTCATTGTTTATTTCCTCTATATTGAATGTTGAACTACTCAGGTATTAGGTGTGAACTTTGCAATTGGCCTACTCACAACAATAACCTTCCTTTCTTAATTTCCCTTCTTCACCCCTCATCATCGCTTTAATTTCCTCCCTTGTACCCCATACAAGCACTTTTCCACAAGTTCAGTGGAGTGTTCTCTGTGTGATCCCCGACCTATTTGGCCAACCCACAAAACTTAGGTAGGAATATATTAGTTATCATTCAATAATGGGAGATGCACCATTAAATGCAGAGGTGTATAGCCCAAAAAACATTAATGGAGACACCTATTTTTCCATATTTACAATTTTTCCCACCAACAGTTTTTGGTGACTCCTTCGTGGAGAGATTTGTCCTCGTGCTCCCAAAAAATATCTTTGTAAAATACAAAAAAATATATTTTAGAAAAAAAAAACAAACAGGTTTCAAAGAAAAATCAATTTTTGAAGGCGACTCCATTAAGGAAAGAATCCATGTCACATTCATTTCCCACAACACAATGAAGAAATTTCCAGAGTGGGGTTTGGTAACGATGAGTGACAATGAAGAAGAAGAAGAAGAGGATTGTTGTGAGAAATGCAAATTTTTGATCAACCATCATTCTAGAACATCTCTTATAAAGCCAAGAAATTTGAAGGAAATAATTTCCATCCCATCTCCATATCCAGAAAAATTTTCCGAATGGAGAAAATTATTTTTTGTGAAGATCCCATCATCAAGTCATGGTGGTTACAATTCAAGAAAAGTGTTGCTAAAGGAAATAAAATGGGAATTACCATTGCACTTGATGATCAAGAATCCAAGAGATGGATGAAGAATATCCATAAGAGATACGAAAGGTTGTATGAAGGACAAGATGGTGCAAAATCCACTGAAGGTAACTTTTTAACTTCACACAACTCACTAACAATTTGAGAACATTATCCTTCATCTCCCTTCCTCTAGATGATTTTCTTGCATACGGTGATGAAGAAATGGATATTTTGAGAAGAGAATTTGTGCAAAGGATCTTGTATGCGAAGAAGGAAATTATCATCCTGAGGCCTATCATGAAGTTTGGAAATATGCATTGGCATTACAAAGAAGGTATGAACATCTTGAAAAACTTCATCAAATGGAGGAAGAAGGGGAGATTTTTCCTATGGAGGAAGATCTTGATGACTATCCACACTATGAGGTGTTCATCCCTAGAATATTCTTGTGCAATTCCATGAATTTCATATCCTCAAACCTTCTCAATCAAATCAAATCAGCACCTTGGAGGATGATGAAAAGAAGACATGATAATGAACCTCCATTCATCAACTCATTTTGGCTCGAGGCACAACTTGTTGATGAAACAATGGATTCAAGAGAGGAAGATTCTTGTTGCACAACAGAAGACCCAATGCTTGTTGAAGACTCCATCAATCATGGAGATGTATGAGAAATCAATCTTGCATCTCAGACATAAGACAAGATGAATTCAAGGTAATCATGGATAATCTTCTTTCCAATTTTGAATCTTCAAGTGATGTAGAGATGGTGATTGATGAAATGGAGCTAGTTGAAGAATCAAGTTCTTCTCTCGATACAACCATGGATGACCAAATGGAAGAGGCCAATTTCCTTTTCAAATCTAAGGAGAATGAAAAATTCGAACATAACCTCTTTGAGGAGTTGACTCCACCATTCTCACCCAAGGAGCATAATGTTGATCATCACAGGTGAGTATGAAATATTTCATTTTCCATATGAGCAAGAGGATTCAATAATGATGATCAAGATAGAGTTGAAAATTCTTCCCATATTGCTGCCCCAACATGGTTCTCTACTTCCCATCATGAGGATGATGAAATGGATCTTGAGCTCAAAGGAGTGCCTTTCCCATGCATAGCTTGGATCTCTTCTCCTTGTCAAAAATGTTGAGAAACCAAGTATGCCCATTATTGTAAGAAGGTGAGACTTGGATGACAAGAAATGTTGAGCAAGAGAGTGAAGAGGTTTCAGATGAAGTTTGGCCATGTGTAGATCAGATTTTCAACCATCTCCTAGAGGCACAATGTAAAGATTCTTCCAATGAAGATGAGAATGAGTATATGACATTTTGAGTGAACAATCATGCAAAGACATATTGAAGGTTGTAAAAGCAACTAAAGGCCCTCAAATCAGTATTGAGATCTTGACTCAGGCTATGGAAATGCAAGATAGGTATGAGTCAATTTGTGCTTCTCATTTTTATACACCAATGTTTGATGTTGATACAAAGCAGATGGATGAGCTTGATGTCCTCCCCAATGCCTTGGTTGGTGAGAGTGAATGTGAAGATATGTATTTATATTTCATGTCTTTTTGAAGAAGATCATAAATGTAAAGAAAAGGAGATTCTTGAGTCTCCTATGAATATTCTCAATCTTGAAGACAACATCTCTGCCATGGAGGATGATAATAGGGAAAATGTTGAGCTGATTTGTATTGAAGATAATGGTTCAAAACAAGGTGAAAAGTTGTAGAGAGTCTTGTGAGTGTATTCAAGATCAACTTGTTCTCACCACTATTGGATGTCCTACCAATTCGGAACAAGAATCCACACTGCAATATTCACTCAAGGGTGAAGAATGCTTCTATGACCAAATCAAGGATTGTAGTTTTGAAAATGATACCAAGATGGAATTTGAGTGGATGGATATTGACAACAATTGTTTCGATAAAAAAGCAAGAATGTGCATGATCTTGTGAAAGTATTAAAATTCATATTGCACTCAACATTTCCAAGCTCCAATTTGTCTTGAACATGTTTCCATGTTGCAACAATTTCTCGAGATGATGAAGACCTCTGAGTCAATGATGTGAACTCTATTTTTGAAAGTAATTGCTCAAAGCAAAAAAAGTGAGATGTTTAGAGAAGCTATTGAATGGGAAGAAAATAAATTTTTTCTCACTCCTTCTAAGTGCCTCACTGATTCAAGGATGTTTCCATGTTGTAATTCAAATATGAGGAATATTTCTATGAAAAAACCAATGTTCCCACTTTTGAGAACATGGAGGAATGGTTTCTCATGATCGCATAGACATCAACTGGAAGTCGTAAGATGTATGTAGAGATTCAAAAGGGTGAAAAACATTTCATTGGATGCAAGAATGTTTTTAGTGTATTTGTGAGTATGAAGATGGAATCTTGGTGTGTCTTCTTCTTCTCAAGCCATGCAAAGCCATCACAGGAGCATGGTATGATCAGATAGTGACTTTTGTGCTTCAAAGGTCACATTTCAGTTCATTGTTCCATGATGGTATGTAATTTTCCCAACCCATTTTCTAGGTATGTGTACATTCTTTCCCCACCTCTGTAAATATCCCTCCCTATAACATAATTTCCCTTTTCCATTGTGTGTTGTTTTCCTCTTTTGGTGTGTTTCCCTTCCCGTGTGTTTGTTTGTTTGTGTGTGTTTTGAAGAAATGACTCCATAAGCCCAATGGATAAGGCACTTGGTCCACAAAGTGAATTAAGATTAAGGGTTTCTTGTATGCTCTATCCTCCTCATGCTCAATCCATAACATGTCCCAAGCTAGAGCCAATTGTTATCATGCAAATGTGTAACATGAAAATTTCAAATTTTCAAGCATGACAATGAACCCCAGTGTCAAAATTTTGTATTGTAAACCTTCCCAAAACACTCTTCCGATCAATTTAACCCCTTTTTTAGGTTTATCCCAATCCTTTTAGTGTTCTAATGTGTTGTAATGACCTTTCCCATGTGTTGGAAAGATGAAAAACAAGTTTATAAGATTCTTCGAGACAATGTCTCTTGAGCCGAGATCTTTCAACGGCTTAAAAATGGCTATTTTTAGCCTTTTTGAGGTGGGTGCACATTCTTTGGAGCAGATTTGAAGGACAAAATTCATCAAGGAGTGGTATTAATGATACAAGATCATTTTGTAAGTGATTTAGGAATATTTAGGAAAGATTTGATATTTTAGAGAAAAGTTCACTAAAAGCGGGATTTTGAAGGTGAAAGGAGCTTACATAGTTCAAAAAGCACCCGAGCTTTTTGAAGATGATTTCAGGAGCTCCAGAATGATTTATAGGTAAAAAATATACCATTGGAAATATAATTAAATTATAAATGATGGTGCTTTCATATTTTCACAAGACCAAGGTGCTTCTCTCCACAATCAATTTTGGTAGGTACACATTGCGGTCTCCCGAGAAAAATAACTATTTTGAGGGTGTTTCCGGGAGAAAAATAACTATTTTGAGGGTGTTTCCAGAAAAATAAGATCATGGGACCCATCCCATTATTCTTCTCAAAATTATTTTTTCAGTCAAAATCATATAAATAAATGCCAAAAATGACCTTCTGGGAGCTCCGAAAACTTCATTTTCAAGCTCTCTCTCAAGGACGCTCTCGTAATTAGAAGATTTTTCTAGTGCCACGTGTCAACATGAGGCCGAGGCACACTTTTGTGTCCCCTTCATCCCTTTCCAATGGTAAAAGGGGGATAAAAATTCACCCCCACGTTAGAGCTCTTAACCCACCACATGACCCTGGAAGGATCCGTAAGCACATTTTGGAAAATTTCTAGTCCTCGCCTCATGCGTTGCATGCCTACCACTTGTCACCATGAGGATGAGGAGTAAAATTTGTGCCCCCCTCATCCCTTTCCAAGGGGAAAAGGGGGATAAAAATTCACCCCCACCTTTCTCTCACATGGTTCCTCACATGACTTCATCTTAGCACCGATTGATGAAAATAAGCTCCCCCCTCTCTCTCCTCCACCAGTGCATGTCCGCCACTTGTCCTCCTAGGGCTAGGGGAAATTTTGTGTCCCCTTTATACTTTTCCAAGGGGAAAAGGGGACAAAAAATGCACCCCCCTCGTAAAGGCATAAAAACTAATGAGATAATGTATTTTTCCATTTCCTCCATTTTGCTCAAAATCTACCCGGAGCTCGGATTTTTTTTCCAGAATCTTTCACCTCCATTGTTTCTCTTCCATTCTCCCTCCATGTTTCCATGATCTCAGAGAATATATTTCCACAAAATTTGTAAACTTTTAAAGAATCCATGTGCATTTTCTCACCTAAATGACTTTGTACCCGAGAAGGTCAAATTTTCATATTTCACAAACCGGTGTACGGATCGAGATGGGGTTTTTTTCGTTCTTATCCATATCCATGAACCTTTAAGAGAGAAGTGATAGAAATTACATCCATGTTCCAGATTTTTTATGATGAAAAAACCTCGATTTCATGCCCTAGTTTCTAATTATTTTATTTCCCACCATTCTAGTGATCGGATTGAGCTGAAAAATTTGTACGTGAGATCGAGAGAAGAAACCTATCCCAGTGGAGGTGTTTTCATCACAATCCAAGGTATGGAAAGGAAATTTCAAAAATATTAAGTCTTTATACAAGAACTTACTATAAATAGTAAATCTCAAGGAAATTAAATTTCTTCAAGGTAGTGTTCTCGAAAAAACCAAGGCAAAAAAAAGTAGTTTGAAGACAAAAGGGAAATTTTCTAAAAATAGAAAGTCTTCATTTAAGTGTTGAAAGTTGTAGTTGGCTCTATTTTCATTCATATCTTTTCTTTTCAACATCTTCACAGGGTTTTACAATAGTTTCATAGCTCAAACGAGGTAATTCATCCTTCACAGGATCTCGAGGCATCATTTTGGTCATAGTGGTGTACATGAGCAAAAAGAACACCGTAGGGAGAAATAGTGGAAAATTAGAGGCATCTTGTGAGTATAAGAAAATATTCAAAAAGGTTCAAGATATCCAAATATCATCATTGTAAATATTCAATCAGGTTGAAGGCATCCACTCTCCCCTGGTGAGTAAGTTGAGTGAGCTCGGTGAGTTGTTCAAAGTGAGCCAAACTAGTTGAACTCGGTGAGCTAGGTGAGCAAGTTGGGTTGAATTTATCAAGACAAAAATATCCATAAAATGAGATTAACTCATTGCGAGATCATTCAAGTGTCCTTGTATGTCTCCCTAAATGTCGAGCTTCCCAAGTGGTAATAAAGAATTGATTCCACAACATGCTCTTGAAAATGTTCTAGTGAAAGACATCATGTCAACTCTCGATATAACATTCTTTGGATCTAAAAATGATCAACTACTGAGCCAAGGAAAATGAAATAAGTTATCGTGCCAAGTCTCATAGAAATTTCAAAGACATGGAAGCTCAAACGAAGAAAGAAAGCTCAGACAACATCCCACTTCTTCAGTGACATCTCAGGAATTCAATATGTTGAAGTTGTCAGGCCTAAGGTTGAAAAGCATATCAAAGACATGATTCCATCAGACTATGAGCTAACCCACATCTCATTGGGCTAAGCTTCACATGAGGGTTATTCCCACCTATTCAAGGATTCATCTTCCCATATCCTCACTCGGAATGAAGAATATAAGATTTTTTTATATAATTAGAGAAACAAGTAAAATCTCTCAAAGTGCATGCATTCAACCCTTCTCGGAACAAAATCAACATCTACCCTTCGAATCAAGACATTCCTCCAATCAATAGTGTTGATCCCAAGTGGTTAATAAAGCACAAGGATACATGATGGAGGGAATGCTAACAAGAAATGGGTTGAGAAAATCATTGAGCAAGGAAAGACATTGTTTCTAAAAGTCATCTCTCTCATCAAATATGTTCTTCCAACATTGTCAAAGTGAACAAAGAAAAGGAGGAGTTTTCAAAAGAAGTTGATCATTTGGGTAAGTGTTCCCACCAGTTTCCCACCAAGTTTCCGAGATGATTTCCTTTGACTCTCACCCTCGTAAGTAAGAACGTGTTCGCATCCGCTGCCAAGAACTTGTCCCAAATTTGGATCCACATCATGGATGAGATATGCAATGCTCAAGATATGCATATCATAATTGGATATCTCGGAGTTGGAATCATGATTTTGAGATCTTGGAAACATGATAATTGAGTTCGAGAATTGAGTTCCCTCCACTCACTAAGGAATCATCATTAGAAGATCTCATCATTTCATTCCAGGAGTTGGTTAAGAAAGAGGAAGGTGACTCTATCTCCTTTAATGAAGAAAATTTAGAGTCCCTAATCAATCAAAAGTTACATTTCTTCAATTGTAATGGGTCATGAATTATGGCTCGTATCAATCAATGAAGAAGATCAAAGATGTTCCTAGAACATGGATCAAGGTGTTGGGTGTGTGTTGCATTCCAGAGAGGTGGATAAGTTGACATTTTTAATAACTCCAAAAAATAATTCAAGGAATGAGAGCAAGAAGCATGAATCACAAGTTCTTCATCAAGAAAGGTTCTTCATCAGAAATGACAACTTATACAATCTTCCATACTTATCCCTCTCTCTTCTCTCCCTCTTCTAATTATTTATTGGGGAGTAATCATTGTATTTTTCTATTCACTTAAGTGATATATTTTGAAATTGTAAAAGTATTTTCTCAAAATTATAAGAGAAATAATTAATTTTTCTTTTCTATTGGAAAATGAAAGGTCACAAGTGGAATAGGAACACGAAGAGTCGTGTGGGGGAGATGAGAGGTAAATTCACATTGCTATAAATTGGGATGGCTTCTCCATTCCAAAGGATCCTGAAAATGCTAGATTTTGATAGCATCTATGTTGTAGCAATTGTGGATTGTTGTTGTTGGAATTTTTGTCATCAATGCAAATGAAATAAAAGCTACATTTCTTCCATTCTCATTTTCCTATGTTTATTATATTTCTCTCTTATGCACTTTGCAAACATAGTGATCCAGAAAGAGCTTTGTATCTTTGATAAATGAATCTAAGAACTTTGTGTTTGGGTTTGTTTTCTCACTAGATATCTTCACTATTTTTTCCTCTAAACTACTCGGTCAATGGGTGTGAACTCTGCAATTGGCCTACTCACAACAATAACCTTCCTTTCCTAATTTCTCTCCTTCACCCCTCATTGCTGTAATTTCCTCCCTTATACCTCGTATAATAATTTTTACATAGGTTCGGTGGAGTGTTTCGTGTAATCCACGATCCTTTGGCCAACCCATAACACTTAGGTAGGAATAGATTAGTTATCATTCAATAATAGGAGATGCATAATTTAATGCGCAGAGGGCGTAGCCCCATGAATGTTGGTGGAGACACCTAATTTTCTATATCGATAATTTTTCACCAACATCATTGTATGAGATGTTTTTCGATTTCTTCCCAGTGAGAGTTGTATGAGTGGGTATCATCTTATGCATAGAACATGGGTGAACGAATAGGAAATAAGTAAGTGTGTATCCAGATAAGTACCAAAGACTTATGATTCGGATGTGCCACGTAAAGAGTTTTAGATCACAAGTGAGAAGGTGTGTTGTGTAATTATAGCTTAGAGTATGTGATTTTGATATACTTGTGCCGAAAAGAAGTAGAATTCTGGTTTCTTCATGAACCTAGAGGATCATATTTACATGCGCTATCTTTAATAACAAAGATCTTGATGATTGAGATGGGGATGGAGAACTTACTTATGGAAGGCTAAAACTCCACTATGCATAGAGGTAGGAAGCATGTGTGGGAAGGATGACATTGGTCCAAGTGTAAGAAAGAGATAGAGAGGAAAGACTACATAGGTATAATGATGCATGAGAGTGGGTAGTTGAAGAGGTTCTAAGATCGAGACAAATTATAACAAGATGAAGTGATGAAAACCCTATAAAAGGGGAGTGATCACAGATCATGTCTTTCCATTATTAGGGAAGCGCAATATAAGGACCCCTTTGGCATCATATGAGAGCGAGTCTAGGGAGAGAATGAGAAAAATTATCATGCATCTGTCCCAACATGGACACCTCTCCCTTGTGCATGGTGCTTGGAATTTAGAAATTGTTATAGAAGATCATCGTAATAAAGGCGAGCAAGAAGGTAATCGAGGATTACCACGTTGGGCTGGAGATACAAGTGGACACGTGTTAGTATCAATAAAAGAGGCACATCAGATTAGGGTAGAAAATATGGTAATGAAACATGACCCTGTGTTTAAGTAGACCTTGTTTGGAAGAAATATGGTAGGCGCGACATCAGGAAAAATCGTTGGTATGCTATCAATTGAGGTAATCCTATAGATGAAGTAGTGGAAAAATTAGTTGGTGTACATCTCAACACTACTATGGGGACATTAGGTAGTACTTATATAGGTCCCAAGTCATAAGAGGAGGCTTAGGAGGTTCAAGTCCTCCACTACATGGAATAAATCCTAGTGGAGGTTCGGAGTTCGTGATCGGCCCCATTCTAGGACAAGGACCACAATAACCAACACAACAATCTTAGCAACCACAACAATAAACCCATCACATCTACTTTGAGATGTCCCTATATTTTCTAGAGTATTAGGGTGTGGAAGATTTATCTCGAGCATGTGCACAAGTGTGAAATTTTATGGAGGGCCAAGGGAATAACAACTCCATAATAGAAAACTAGTTAGTTTACAACAACACTTCAGGGCCGCACACATAGTTGGTATAGAAAGTATGATCCACAATATACAACAAAGTGAACTATGATACATTACGCGTCATCTTCTTGGATGAATTCCACATAATTGAGTTTGAGAAATAGGGGATTAGCGTGTTGAAGGACATTAAGAAGGGATTCTCTGAGATTGCTATGGAATATGATGTACATTTCAAGACCTTTCTATCTAAGCTTTCCTATGACATACATTAGAGCCAGCATACGCAATGGTTTGTAGGAGGCTTGCTGAAACCTTTCCAAAGGGCACTATCACATAAGACATTTTATGACCCGCGTGAGGATTTGGAAGTAGTATTGCACGCTAGAGAATTTGGGAGTGTAGATACTAGGGTAAGTCCATTTCTTGAGGCCCATATTTTAGCAATGACCAATCAACTGGAAAATATATCTACCAACTCCTCTTATGAGACACGTAGTGGATTGTGGTGCATTGATTGTGAAGTCGAAGGAAATTAAAAGGATATTTATTTTCTCACGAATGTGCGTTCATTGTTAAAAACTTGCGAGCATTACTAAAAGAATTATGATGTTTACAACTATACGCTTTTGTAACACGCTACTTATGACACGACTAATTTTTATTTGATTGATCAAATTCACAAGGCTTGTGAAACAAGGTTGCACTATACTCGTATAGAGAGTAGTTTACAGTGTAAGAAGGACAAAATAATTAAGGGCACAACAATGGTAATGAAGGATTTAGAGGTGGATACCAAGGTAAAGGTTGTGGTGTCTAAGGAAGGTTTGCATGAGGAAAATGTTACAATTATGAGTCGTTTGAGCACTATCAATGCAATTTATCAAAGAATCAAACATGCACATATTGTGGTAAGGTGTTGTTGTCCTCTCAATTTTCCCCACCCTTTCAAATCCAAATTGTTGAAAATTGGAGGCCTGCCATAGAAGAAATCCATGTTTTAAACTCCTCAAATGCTCATTTTCATTTTCCACGATGTTTTATTCAAAATTTTTCTCAACCACTCGGATGGTGCCACATGTCCGGCTTTTGGCGGAAGTTGCATGAGGGTGGAGCAAAATGAAAAATCATGCTTTTCTCCCAAATGTCAGGAAATGCAAATTTTCTCCCCTAGGGCCGTCGTTGCTTGGATCTTGCCATGTGTAGGGTCCAAATTTGAAGGTAAAAGGGGAAAAGATAGCCGAATGCCCTCTTCTAGTTTTTATCACCATTAATGAACCAGAGCTCTGCAAAACACAAAAATGGATCATTCTCCTTTCTTTTCTCTCTGATTCCTTGTCGTTTCTTCATGAGATGTGTTTTGGATTGGTTTTGGAGCCAAATTGATAAGTTTAAAGAGATGTAAAGTTTGATTATCAGAAAGCGAGTTTATCTGTCATACGTGATAAAAAGGGAGAAAACTTACCAGTAAGCACTTGAGTGCTATGAAAGTGGTTAAAAGGTGGAAATGGCAGGACCACACGAAGAAGAAAATCATGAGATGTCCCTTGCTAAAATAATCATGCTTGAACTGACGAAATATTCACCTTTTTGAAC
The DNA here is from genome assembly GCA_018340775.1 of Taxus wallichiana var. yunnanensis. Taxonomy (NCBI): domain Eukaryota; kingdom Viridiplantae; phylum Streptophyta; class Pinopsida; order Cupressales; family Taxaceae; genus Taxus; species Taxus wallichiana. The sequence continues at coordinate 11,822,864 of CM031236.1, forward strand.
CTCTGGCTTTCATGAGTGCATTTGTTCCATGTCACTTTCCAAAAGTGGATCTGCAACAAACATTATCCCTTTCGGATATTATTTTCTTGGGGAAAAAGTATGGATGTATACGAATAGTTATAAATATATGGTTTAGCCACGGCAAAAATGGATTCTGGGTTTTTGGGAACGTTGTAAATTATGAAGCAATTCAATACAGAAGTTCTTTTCTATCTTTTTCCTCTGTTATATCTTTCTCTCTCCTTGCTCGATTCAATGGAATTTTTTTTTGCATTCAATAGAAACTTTGTGTTTTGGTCTATGTGAAGCTTTAGAAATTTGTGTCTGCAGATTTGTGCCGGTGGTGAAGTAATTGATCCTTTTCTATATTTTCTTGGTTCAATGTGAGTAGGAGATACTCTGCTATCTATATTTCCTAAAATCATTGTTGTTTTCTTCCTCTCCCCTCTCTATATTCTTCCATTCCTTCTAATTGATAGTCTTTTAAGTATGAAAACATTATAGAATATCGGGTCCAAACATTGAGAGTTATATATATGTACATTTGTTTTTCGTACTTTCAAAAGGGAACCTCTCCCATTAAAGAGGAGGGACTTGTTTTCCCTTGGTGTGGTTTCAACCCTTGTTCCATTCTAAAACCCAATAGTTTTTGGTGACTCTATTGGGAATTCATTGTAAATAGATTCCAATTTTTGAATAACAACTTTTGATCATCTTTGATCTCGCGACTCCAAGATACACTTGGGTAGAAGAACCCTCGGGAAGAAGAACCTCATTTCCAAATTATGGATTATCAAGGTTTCTCTCTCCCTCATCAACCGAAAAAGAAGAGGAACAAGGTCTGCAAGCACTCCTTCTGCTAAAGACAGAACTGTTGGGAGTGACATCCCTAAAGATCAAATCAGTCGTAATTTGCATGCTTTGATTCTCGTTGGTGTTTCAGTTCCTCTCCAAACAACCTTTCCAAGGATGGAAGATCCTTTTCCTTGGGGCCAAAGGGTTGGGCCTCTTGCTCTTCCCCAACCATTGCATGAATTGCCTATAGGAAATAGAAAGAATTTTCCTAAATTTAGAGGTGATGGGAAGGTTCATCCAGATGAACATATTGTGGCCTTCATTATTGCTTGTGGTGTTCTTGGGGTTGAACATGAGGATATCTCCATTAGAATTTTTGTGGAGACATTACAAGATAATGTTGCTGATTAGTTTTATCATCTCCTGCTGGATCCATCACCAATTTGAACACCATGACGACCCAATTTGAACAGTGTTTCAAACATGCTGAGGATGTACACACCCTCTTGGCCCATTTTTCTCAAATCAAGAAAGAGTCACATGAGCCCATGAGGGAATTTGTGGCCAAATTCAACAGGTTGGTTAACAAGATCCCACTAAACACACGCCCTATGGATCAGATTCAAAATGTTTCTTCCTTAATGCCCAATTGCCTGAAGTGAGCTATGCACTTAGGAGAGCCAATCTTGCCACCTTGGATGTTGATCAGAGATTTTCTATTAGTGTTGAAGATGATCTAATCATGTCTAAAGCTAAGGAGAGATTCATACAAATCCAAATCATCTCCTTCTTCCACATCTTATCTTGGGGCTAGTGCAGATCAGTTGGCACATAAACTTGCTAATGATATTATTTCCCTCAAGAAGCAGTTCACCTAGCACACTCCTTATCAGGACGTTCCTAGGAAGAAATTTCAGCCCAGGAATTGGTTTCCCTCTACTCGGACTGACCCAGCAATTGAAGGTCCACTTGTTAAAGTTCCAGTCAATGCAACATGTGAAGTGTTAGAGTCTTGATGATGAGGAAGAGGATGGAATCTATGAAGAACATGAAGAGGAAGTTGATGAAGAATTAGAAGAATTGAATGGATCTCATGTCCATTTTCTCACCACCAAGGCATAGATGAAGAGGATGATTATGAAGAAAGAGTTGTAAAGATGAACAATGAATCATATGTTTGTCATGACTCATGAGCAAGCCAACAAGAAGGAGAAAGTGGTGCAGCTTGCTAAAATATCTAAGGAACGTCCTACGGTCATTCTAATGATTGCGGAGAGGGAGATCCTATTCCAACTTCTTCCACACCCAAGGTAAGTTCGATGTTCCTTCCTCCTCTATTTATGCTCCTAAAACTTCTTGCCCTTCAAATGATATAGTTGACAAGTTGAAAGTTTCATCTACTCCTATTAATGATGCTCCATCTACCTTTGGTTCTTTTGACATTATTGACCATCTCAAGAAAACTAAGGTCAAGATCTCGGAAGCCGAATTCTACCAAACCCATCCCAAGGCATTTGCTAAGATGGTAGAATTTGTAAAATCCAAATCCAAGCATTCATCCCATAGTTCCAAAGGTCTCTTTCCCACTCCTTCTCCTTCATCTCAACCAAGCCTTGTGGCAGCAAGTCACTTCATTTGATGGGAAGATCGAACCATTTTATGTCACTCTCCTCATAGCTAGCCACAAACTCAACAATTGTGTTATTGATTCTGGTGCTTCAGACAATGTGATGCCTACTAAGGTAGCTCATGCCCTAGGCTTAACCCTAACTTGCACTTTTGGTTCATGTTACTCAATGGAAAGTAGAGAAGTGCCATTGGTTGGAAGGATCAAGGATGCATAAGTAGCCTTTGCTGCTTTTCCAGAGAAGAGAGTTTTAGCCACCATTTTGGTAGCTGATATTCCCCCTTCCTATGGCATGCTATTGAGTAGAAATTTTTGCAAAAATGTTGGAGGAGAAATCATGATGGATTGGTCACATGCTCTTATTCCAGTGAATGGGAAAATGAAGAAGTTACTACCTGAGAAACAAACTGAATATATTGTGCAAAAAACAGATGACCCAAAGGCACAAATACTTTATGTAGACATTGGTCATGGTAACTACATGATCATGTCAGAAGATGAGGCTAACCATCCTAAGGAAGTGTTTCTTGATCCTAATGGTGTTTGGATTTTGGAATTTGATGGAAGTTGCTCCTCAGCTAGTTCTGAGAGCTGGTGTGGTGCTTATTTCTCCTGAAGGGAAAATTCACCCTTTCTCTTTCAAGCTCCAATTTGAAAACACAAATAATACAACTGAGTATGAGGCTCTCATCCTCGATTTAAGCATGGAGAAAGAGATGGGGATCAAGAATCTTATTTCTCATGGAGATGCAGAGCTGATTGTAAAATAGGTTAGAGATCTCTATCAAGTGAAGAATAGAAGGTTGAAGCATTACAGAACTTGGTTTGGGATTCCATTGAGTTCCTTGATGCCTTTTCAATTGAAGCCATGCCAAGGGAAAGGAACACCAGGGCTGATTCCTTGGTTGTCTCAGGGTCTCTCCTGATCCTTCACTCATATTTCTCCCAAGATAAATTCACCATTGAGATGATTCATAGGCCTAGTGTGCCTGACAATGCAAACAACTGACAGGTCTTTAATGATGATCAACACTTGCTTTCCTTCCTTGAACTTAGAGATAATTTTGACCAGCTATACTTTGAAGGAGGTGGGAATATTCCTAGAGAGTGTGTGCCTCCAAATGAAGAAGATAAAAAAGAAGAAATGGATCATGATGGCTGCATAAAACTAAAAGGTAATAAGATACCTAAAGGGCTGGTAAGTTTGGAAGAGTTATTTGATAAACATGATGGGTACATCAAGTCCAAAGCTTCCAAAGGAGCTCAACAATCTGCTGACTATGAAAAGATAAACATTGGGAGTCTTAACGAACATATGCTGGTAAACATTGGAAAGTGCTGCACACAAGAGGAGAGGAAGAGAGCAACGAATCTATTGAAAACGTATGCTGATGTTCTTACATATTCTTATGATGATCTCAAAGCTTTTCAACGAAAATATATGCAACATTTCATTCCTCTAAATCCTAGGATCAAGCCTTTTCGACAAAAGTAGAGGCAGTATAACCCTAAAATTGCTGATACAATCTTTCAAGAGATCCAAAAGTTATTGAAGGCTAAGATCATTTTCCCCATTCACCATTCAACATGGATTACTAATATTGTGCCTATCAGGAAGAAGAATGGTGAGATTTGGATTTGTGTTGATTTTAGGAACTTGAATCAAGCCTCTTTGAAGGATAATTATCCTCTCCCCGTAATGGATCAAGTGTTGCAGGCTATTACAGGTTCAAAAATGTTGTCCATGCTTGATGGATTCTCAGGATATAATCAAGTAGAAGTAAGTGCTTTGCAGATCAGCATAAGACTGCCTTTACCACTCCTTGGGTCACCTTTGCTTACAGGAGAATGCCTTTTGGCCTCATCAATGCTGGTGCCACCTTTCAGAGGGAAATGGACCTGGCCTTTGGTAGTCTCAAGGAAAATTCATAGTTGTATACCTTGATGATTTGACTATGTTTTCAAAAACCAGAGCCGATCATTTCCAACACCTTGAAACTGTTCTCTAAAAGTGTAGAGAGCATGGAATATCCTTGAATCCCAATAAATCTATCTTTTTGTCACCAAGGGAAAATTATTGGGATACATTGTCTCCAAGGAGGGAATCAATATTGATCTAGAAAGAGTCCGGATGATTCAACAGATCCCTCTCCCCACAAACAAGAAGGGTGTGCACTCTTTCTTTGGCAAGATCAACTTCTTGAGAAGATTCCTACCTAATTTTTCTAAAATTACTTTGAACATAGCCCACATGATGAAAAGGAAGCAGAATTTTGGTTGGTCCTCTCAAGGGAAGGTTACATTTGAAGACATCAAGAGAGCTATAGAAAAGTCTCCAATCTTGTCATGTCCTGATTATAGCAAAGACTTCATTATCTATTGCTATGCTACTGAAAGTACTTTAGCTGTCATTTTAACTCACGAGCATGTTGAAAGTCATGAACTCCCCATAGCATTCATGAGTTATATTTTGAAAGCCCATGAGATGAAGTACACCATGATAGAGAAACATGCTTTTGCGGTGGTCAAAGCCGTGAATCGTTTCATTTTTACATCCTCAACTCTCATTCTATCGTGCTTGTGCACTCGATATAGCTATTAAATCCATTCTTACACAACAAGAATTTGGAACCAAGAGAGGCAATTGGGTAGCCAAAGTTTAGGAGTATGATCTCAAAATCAAACCCACCAAGCTAGTTCAAGGAAAGGGCTTATGTGAACTCATTGTTGAAGGAGCTGATGCGAAATTGGCCGAGGAGGAAGTTGATATCCCTGTTGTTCTTTTCCTCAGCTCAACTGATGAATGGTATGTTGGCATTGCACATTTTATTACTTATGGAGAATGTCCATCCCATTTGAGTTCTAAGGATAAGAGATCCATCAAATTAAGGTTTGCGCAATATGTGTTGTGGTAAAATGCATTGTTCAAACGAGGGATAGATGGAAGGTTTTTGAAATGTGTTGACAAAGAGAAACAAAAGAGGTTGTTCTCGGCCTTTCATGACCAGGCCTGTGGGGGTCATTTCTCTTCTGCTGCATCACTTGCCCACAAAATCCTCTCGTGCCGAGATATTATTGGCCTACCCTATTCAAAGATGCATCAAAGTGGGTAGGCAAGTGTGAAGCATGTCAAACCTTTGTTGGAAGACCCAAATTGGCTACTTTACCTCTCAAAACAGTGGTGATTGAGGAACCTTTTCAAAGAATGGGATTTGGACTTCATTGGCACACTAAATCCACCTTCAAGTGCAGGGCATACTCATGTTTTGACTTCCATTGATTATTTCACCAAGTGGGTGGAAGCCATTCCCGTTAAAAGTACTACTTTTGAAGTAGTATGTAACTTTATCAAGGAGCACATCTTAATAAGGTTTGGGATACCAAACAAGATCATCACTGACAATGCTTCCAATTTTTCTTCTGCTGAGATGATGGATTTCTGCTATGGCTATGGAATTTCCCTTGCCCACTCTTCAGATTACTATCCCCAAGGGAATGGGCAAGCAAAATCAACTAACAAGAACTTGGTCACCATTGTTCGAAAGCTTGTTAATGACTCTTAGAGAAATTGGCATAAGAAACTATATGATGCTTTATGGGCAAATAGGATTACACCTAAGAGAGCCATTGGAATGTATCCTTTTCAAGTGGTATATGGAGTTGAAGCTCAGTATCAATGACATTGGAACTGCTAGCCTTACATTTGATGAAGGCCATTGAAGATGTCAGCTTTACCAATTCATTAGACAAAAGAATTATGTGCCTCCAGAAGTTGAATGAAGACAGATTGCAAGTGGTTGACAGAATATCAACTCATCAACTCAAGGTAAAATATTTGTTTGACAAAAAGGCTAAACCCATAATTTTTAGAGTCGGAGACAATGTTCTACTTTGGGACAAAAGGCATGAACCTCAAGGCAGCCATGGTAAACTTTATTCCCTTTGGCTTGGTCCTTTTAAAATCAAACATTTTGCGGTGAGAATTCTTTTTACCTGGATTACATGGATGGTTCTCCTCTCCCACTCCCTTATAGTGGGAAATTTTTGAAGTTGTTCAAAACCTAGCAGTTTTAGCGGTCCCTCTGTACATTTTGTATAGTGTTTTGCTTTCCTTGTTTTTGTTTTGGTTGTTTTCCTTTCTGCATTCTCTTCTATGTTGGTTTTGCTTCTTTTTGACTCCATTTCCCATTGGCTAAGACACTGTCAATCTGATTACCCAAATTCTCTAAGGTTCTTGATTTTTCCTCTTTCCTCTACCAAATCATCCCTAGAAGGAGCTAGCTATTGTCCTCTCAATTTTCCCCACCCTTTCAAATCCAAATTCGTGAAAATTGGAGCCCTGCAGTAGAAGAAATCCATGTTTTAAACTCCTCAGATGATCGTTTTCATTTTCCATGATGTTTTATTCAAAATTTTCCTCAGCCACTCAGATGGCACCATGTGTCTAGCTTTTGGCAGAGCTGTGGGAGGGTGGAGCAAAATGAGAAATCGCACTTTTTCTCCCAAATGTCAGAAAATGCAAATTTTCTCCCCCAGGGCCGTCGTTGCTTGGATCTTGCCATGTGTAGGGTTCAAATTTGAAGGTAAAAAGGGGAAAAGATAGATGAATTCCCTCTTATGGTTTTTGTCACCATTAATGAACCGAGCTCACGAAAAACAAAAAAATCGATCATTCTCCTTTCTTTTTTTCTCGATTCCTTGTCTTTTCTTCATGAGATGTGTTTTGGAGCCAAATTGATAAGTTTAAAGAGATGTAAAATTTGATTATCGAAAGCGAGTTTATCTATCAAACGCGATAAAAGGGAGAAAAATTACCAGTAAGTACTTGAGTGCTATGAAAGTGGTTAAAAGGTGGAAATGATAGGACCACACGAAGAAGAAAATCATGAGATGTCCCTTGCTAAAATAATCATGCTTGAACTGACGAAATATTCACCTTTTTGAACCTTCGGTTTTCATGAGTGCATTTTTTCCATGTCACTTTCCAAAAGTGGATCTGCAACAAACATTATCCCTTTCGGATATTATTTTCTTGGGGACAAAGTATGGATGTATACAAATAGTTATAAATATATGGTTTAGCCACGGGAAAAATGGATTCTGGGTTTTTGGGAACGTTGTAAATTATGAAGCAATTCAATACAGAAGTTCTTTTCTATCTTTTTCCTCTTTTATATATTTCTCTCTCCTTGTTTGATTCAATGGAACTTTTGTTTTGCATTCAATAGAAACTTTGTGTTCTGGTCTGTGTGAACCTTTAGAACTTTGTGTCTTGAGATTTGCACCGGTGGTGAAGTAATTGATCCTTTTCTATATTTTCCTTGTTTAATATGAGTAGGAGATACTCTGCTATCTATATTTCCCAAAAGCATTTTTTTCTTCCTTCTTCCATCTCTATATTCTTCCATTCCTTCTGATTGATAGTCTTTTAAGTATGAAAACATTCCAGAATATCAGGGTCCAAACATTGAGAGTTATATATCTATACATTTGTTTTTCCTTCTTTCAATAAGGGAACCTCTCCCATTAAAGAGGAGGGACTTGTTGTCCCTTGACGTGGTTTCAACCTTTGTTCCATTCTCAAACCCAACAGTGCATAAGGTTAAGGATTGTTTGGATCTTTATGATTGCATGTGAAAGAATAACAAGAAGGATAAGGGAGCAGCCATGATTAAACTTGAATGTGCTAAGCAAGGACAATAGATGCCTAAGAATTCAGCTATAGAAGAACCTAATATGTTATTGGTCACTACGTGCATAGAGGCAAAATGTGAGCATGAGAAAGGGAAGGTGAGGCCACTCATCATAAGAGAGGAGGATATTTGTATAAAAATCCTTATGCGGGAAAATAGAAGGAAATTTATCATGAAACAATGGGTTTCATTAGGGAGCTCCAAGGAGAAATATAGTGTCCGAAAGAGCAAGCGCACAAGGAATACTAAATTACCATAGAAAGATGTGGATGATGTTAGTGAGTTATAAAAATTCTTAGGTATGAGAACATCATACCGTTGAACATGATACCACATGTAAGTTTAGAAAGGGAGTGCCATATTCTTCATGCCAACTTACCTCCTCAAGATCATGAATATGAAAAAGAAATCACAATTGATGCGAGTGATAAATGGGTGCACAGTAAAAATATCCTTATTGATACATGTGTGGTAGTTAATGTCCCCACACTTGAGGTTTGGAACCGAGATGGGAAGGTCACCACTGTACCCATCCTTAAATGTGTTGTACATGGACAATAAGATAAGAACTATGCCCATTGGGGTACTTGAAGGATACTTCTATCGCCATTCAAGGAGTGATGCAGGAGCATCAAGGACCAAGGCATAATAAGGTCATACAAGACCATGATACATGTTGTCTATAGGTGTGTTAGAGTTAAATATGTTGTAAAAATGAATACATGCTTGTAAGAAGTTGATAAGGTGACTTGACTTGGCATTTAAAGGGTAATATGGGCCAAATAAGGACTTCAAATGCCATGTCATCATGTTTGTTAGTCCATGCACGAGTTGGAAGAAGTATTGGATTGATATCCATTAATATTCTAGGATTAGAATATTGATTAAGTCTTGTTAGGGTATTGTGGAGTCAGTTTAGGGGCTGTTAGAGTCTATTCTTAGCTAATGAATACCTATTTCATAGGTGATTCGATGGAGATGAAGTAGAACAGAGGTTCTCAAAGGTTGTAGAAGATGAAGAATGAAGAATAAAAGGAATGATGATGTTTTGGAAAAGAGGTTTGGTCCTGTTTACACGAAATTTGCATGTTTCCCATGAATGTGCATGAGAATCTTGGCCAGCAAGAAGCTAGAAACCCTCAATACCTTGTAAATGATGCAAAGCTCCTGTCTCATTAACATGAGAAGGTTATACGGGATGAGGAATGCCATCATGATTTTTGTAAGTTTTGAAATTGCATAATTTAATTGTTATAGCCATTTGAAGGCTCTCGGGCCCGATCTAGGGCTCAAGTATAACTTTTATTGCGTGGATGAAATTGCTTGAAAATTTCACAATATCTCTGTCTTGATGTGATCTACCAATTGTCCAAATCTTGTGGGGAATGGTTGTGTGTAGCTCAAAATATAGATGACTACGTTTTTGAGTTATAACAAGGAATGTACAATGTACGATTAGACAAGGAAACAAGCAGTTTTTTCATTATAACATGGTCAATCATGATGCTAGATTAATAAGAGAGGCCGATGCAGGTGTATTTGACATGATTGGGTGATCTTATGAGTGTGTAAATGAAAATATTTCTATCGATTGACAAGAATCAAAGTCTGCAGAGTATGTATGACTATCTCAAATCATAGTAAGAGATTTCAAATGATAAATGGGTGAATTTGAGTTAAGAACCAATGCATGAAGGCTCGGAGGACACCATCCAGGTATGAATAACGTATCTGAATACTTCTAAAGGAGAAACCTTCAATGATATTGCCTTCATTTTGTGTAAGACATGACTGTGGGACTGGTAAGATCTCTAGAAGGCTTATCAAAATGTTAATATCCAGAAATCAGACTGGTAAATCCTTAATTTAAGGAGTTAGAAGAATGATGAAGATCTAAAATTTTGTGTGGAGAGGGTTATAGCATATACAGATCTTGTGTAAAAATTTGGAGTCCTAAAACAAAGACCCAGAAAAGTTATGAAGGATTTAGGACTGTCCCAAACGAGTTGGTTTCTCAAGAGCAAGAAATAAAAAACAAATGAGATAGAGGGAGTTACAAAAATTTAAGCCATGAAACTTTAGGAGCAAGGTTTTATGGGAAAATGAGAGCCAATGAATCTTGTTAGACCTTCTGGGTATTCATGAAGCTCTAAAATTTGAGATAGAGGCGCTGAGTTAAGATGGTGCATCATTTTTGGTATCAGAGCGAGATAGGAGATCAAAGGACAGCCATAACAGGAAACGAAAGGTAGATCCAATACCAAGGAGTTCAAGGTAACAAACACATGTTTTCAAGCTATTTATTTCTATAATTTTCAGAGAACTCCATATTGTAAAGTTTGTGAGTGAATCACATGGAGGTAGGAGCAAAGGTGTGAATTAGTTAAGTTCCTAAGCTATCAAAAGGAACAAGAAAAGAAAGAGAAAAAGAGGAAAGAGGAGAAGATGAGAGGAAGATTGGCACTTCAAAAGAAATAGATGAAGTGAAGAGAGATTTGGAGAAAATGACCACCATGTGGTTACAAGATTCTGAGAAGAAGAGAGCCATCAGAAGAAGAGTGGCCTAGTATTGAGAGGGAAGATGAAATGGCCTGTGAGGTCATTGGTGAAAAGAGATAGAAGGATTAGAAAGGATGCCTTGAGGAAGAAAGAAGAGTTGCCAAATGAGCAACAAGAAGAGGTGAAAGAAGTTCTCATTGTAGAGAACAAGAAAGAAGAAAAAGTGCGAACAAGCACTTAAGGAAGGAAAGGATAATGAGAGGAAGGTGCTAAGGAAAGGAGCACTCATGGAGACACTATGGTCTCTTGTTTTTATATCTAAGCTTGTGTTTATGTTTGCAGGTATGAAGAACTTGTTGATGCAGGTTAAGCTTAAGAGCTTGAGAAATATGAAGGATGGTGTAAGCCAAGCACCCATGAAGAGAAATGAACAAGACAATTGCAAGGACCAACTTGAAGAGGGATATGAAAAGAATGAATACTTCCATGATGACAAGGGAAGCATGACAGAGAACATGGAGTATTATGATGCATTGGATAGCATCCCAAGTGAAGAAGAAGTCCAGGAAGAGAGTAAAGCCGACAAGAAGCCATTAAGGAGGACACAGGCAAGCTAAAAGCCATTGAACAAGTAAGTATGATGACCGAATATGATAATCAAATTTATGAGAGTGATGTTTCTGACATTAAAGAAGACCTAGAGCAAGATAATGATAAGATGTTAACACAAGAAGATGTGTGTGAACATGCAATGCCTAGAAGGCTCAAGGAAATAGGGAATGAAGATAAATCAACAGGTCATCAGAAGTATATGCTACCCAAAGAGATCAAGCATAGTTATGTGATGCCTAAATGGCTTGAGAAAACTAAGGACAAAGAGGAGAAGGTAGAGTCCAAGGAAGAGACCATCAAACTGGAGCTCAGTCATGAAGAACCAAGGAAAGGTATGGAGGAAAATTCAGTTTACAAGATAAAATCAGTCCAGTATGCAGGTGCACAAGAGAGTAGAAATGAGTACAAACACAATCTAACTCATGAATGGAGAAGAAAACATGAAAAACAAATGGTGTATCAACCTAAGGTCATCAAGAACAAGGTATGGCAAGCTAAGAGCTTCAAGGAGCAGCAGTACAAAGTCATCAAACATGAAGTAATGGAAAGTGGAAGGTCTTCAAAATGTGGTGAAGCAAGAGCTGAGTATAGTCAGGGAAGTCGAGTTCGAGAGAAGGATGAAGAAAAAACAGGTCCTATATATGATGAAGATGAAAGAGAAGTTGATGGAGCTGACTTGGAAGAAGAAATGAAGATACTAGAAGAGTTGATGAAGAGAATGACAGCAAAAACAAAAATAAATGGAGAAGAAGAGCACTCTGTAGACATTCAAGAGGCTTCATGGCCTCAACCCTTTACTTCTAATGGTGTTGTTAATATTGTGAATGCAGGTTTGGTAGACAAAGAGATGAATCAAGTGTATGATTCAATGAGAAAGTTCATGAGACAAGAGGAACAAGAAGATATAGAAGACACATGTGATGATGAAGTTGAGGCATTTGAAGGTGAAGAAGCACCAAAATGTGATTTTGAGTACAAAAGTATGGAGCAGCTGCAAGAGGAACTAAAGGTATTAGAGGAAGTCATATATCAAGCCAAGGAGGATCATGCAGATAGACATGAAGACCATACAAGTGAAGAGGTGGTAGAATACAATCAGACTTCAGTCGAGAAGGCATATGAACCTTCAAAACAGGTTGAGGAGGCAGATTTTAACATTGAAGACCTTCATTTCATTTCTAAGGTGAAGCAATCCTATCAAGAGGCAAAGGATGAAAGAGAGAAGGAATGGGTGCTAAAGCAAGCAAAGGAGGCTATCAATTCTTGTGAATTTATCTTTAACAAGGACCAAGAAGCTATGACTATAGGCATTATGAACACAAAACAGATTTCATGTTCATCATGAAGGAGATAGAAGACCTACAAGAAGTAGACTTGAAGACAAAGACCATGAAGAGGAAGATGAAGCAAGGAGCAAGCAAGAAGAGCAGAATTGAGGAGAGGCAATGCAAGAGCAGATGGAGGAGACAAACTATACCAGCAAAGGCAATAAGGATGAATTGGAAGACAAGAAAGAAGAAGAACCATTTGAGCAGGAGCTCAAATTCTTTCTCTCAAGGGCACTCTGATGCAGGAGCATCAAGGACCAAGGCATAATAAGGTCATACAAGACCATGATACATGTTGTCTATAGGTGTGTTAGAGTTAAATATGTTGTAAAAATGAATATATGCTTGTAAGAAGTTGATAAGGTGACTTGACTTGGCATTTAAAGGGTAATATGGGCTAAATAAGGACTTCAAATGCCATGTCATCATGTTTGTTAGTCCATGCACGAGTTGGAAGAAGTATTGGATTGATATCCATTAATATTCTAGGATTAGAATATTGATTAAGTCTTGTTAGGGTATTGTGGAGTCAGTTTAGGGGTTGTTAGAGTCTATTCTTAGCTAATGAATACCTATTTCATAGGTGATTCGATGGAGATGAAGTAGAACAGAGGTTCTCAAAGGTTGTAGAAGATGAAGAATGAAGAATAAAAGGAATGATGATGTTTTGGAAAAGAGGTTTGGTCCTGTTTACACGAAATTTGCATGTTTCCCATGAATGTGCATGAGAATCCTGGCAGGGCAGCAAGCTAGAAACCCTCAATACCTTTTAAATGATGCAAAGCTCCTGTCTGTTAACATGAGAAGGTTATACAGGTGATGAGGAATGCCATCATGATTTTTGTAAGTTTTGAAATTGCATAGTTTAATTGTTATAGGCATTTGAAGGCTCTCGGGCCCGATCTAGGGCTCAGTATAACTTTTTATTGCGTGGATGAAATTGCTTGAAAATTTCACAATACCTCTGTCTTGATGTGATCTACCAATTGTCCAAATCTTGTGGGGAATGGTTGTGTGTAGCTCAAAATATAGATGACTGCGTTTTTGAGTTATAACAAGGAATGTACAGTGTACAGTTAGACAAGGAAACAAGCAGTTTTTTCATTATAACATGGTCAATCATGATGCTAGATTAATAAGAGAGGCCGATGCAGGTGTATTTGACATGATTGGGTGATCTTATGAGTGTGTAAATGAAAATATTTCTATCAGTTGACAAGAATCAAAGTCTGCAGAGTATGTATGACTATCTCAAATCATAGTAAGAGATTTCAAATGATAAATGGGTGAATTTGAGTTAAGAACCAATGCATGAAGGCTCAGAGGACACCATCCAGGTATGAATAATGTATCTGAATACTTCTAAAGGATAAACCTTCAATGATATTGCCTTCATTTTGTGTAAGACATGACTGTGGGACTGGTAAGATCTCTAGAAGGCTTATCTAAATGTTAATATCCAGAAATCAGACTGGTAAATCCTTAATTTAAGGAGTTAGAAGAACGATAAAGATCTAAAATTTTGTGTGGAGAGGGTTATAGCATATACAGACCTTGTGTAAAAATTTGGAGTCCTAAAACAAAGACCCAGAAAAGTTATGAAGGATTTAGGACTGTCCCAAACGAGTTAGTTTCTCAAGAGCAAGAAATAAAAAAAAATGAGATAGAGGGAGTTAGACAAAACTTTAAGCCATGAAACTTTAGGAGCAAGGTTTTATGGGAAAATGAGAGCCAATGAATCTTGTTAGACCTTCTGGGTATTCATGAAGCTCTAAAAGTTGAGATAGAGGCGCTGAGTTAAGATGGTGCATCAAGGAGCCAAGTTCAAGGGTGAATTTGAGGTATCGGAACTGATCAAGCAGAGATAATTTCCATGCACTTCTAGGATTTCCTTGGTGTTATGTCAACCATGTGAACTTGTGATTTAAAAATCACTATTTGAGCTTTAAGAACATAGATGAGCACGTTACGATACCAATGGATGATACAAATATTGCGCCTTATATAGAACACATAAATGAAGAAGATTTCAATCAAACTTACACGCATATTGTGCGTGACCTAGAGGACATGGAGCCATCAAAGGAGGGCATGCTTTAGTGGGAAGACACATAGTCCATCAATGATACTACTAGTGTGGCTTGTGATAATTGGGCTCATGGTACTTATGAAATGGTTGTTCGCGAGGTTTTAAGAAGAGTTACAAGCTTCATTAGGTTGCGACCTGTTAGGCGGTTGGGTAAGGTCAATTTGTTGAAGTATACTAGAGATGAGAAGCCCACATAATTATTTCACATGATGGAAGAATAGTGGCGCAATGAAGGGGATAGGAGAAACATGATGGTATACACCTTGTGAGGGAAAAAAACACATTGGTGGGATATGTATAGAGATAACTTACTTGGTTGGCGCAACATAAGAGTGGATTTCTTAACAAGGTTTTCCAAGAATAATCTCCTTCTTTGGTATAGGATTATGATGGGAATATTTATCACATGGTACATGTTCATAATTGCAAGAAGAATTAGATTTCAGGACAAGATGCTTTCCCACCATTACTATAAGTCCATAAGTTATATTCGACTTTGTGTGGTTACATGCATGCCCTGATATGTACATGTTGAGCTAAAATAATAGACATTAATTGGAAGAGCTTACTTCAAGTATCACCCATACTTTTGATTACTTTTCTACTAAACCACCGGTTCATGAAGCTCTATAGATTATGAAGCACATTACATTGGGAGATAGCATGAAACCCGAAGAAATGATGAACCAATTATTTGGTTAGGTTGATCATGAAGTACACAATGACATGGTATAATTAGAAGAGACCTTTTTGAGGTGCACCTAGAAAGAAAAGGATAAAGGAAAGCTTTTCTACCTCATAGATGATGAATAAGTAGAAGATATGGATACTAAGCGTACATAATGTGATCGCGAAGTATTAGACTCCATGGATGAGAAAGCGCGAGTCTACCATGTATTATTGGAAGAACAATGGATTGGAGGGGTGAATCAGTCCTTTAAAATATTTAATCAATTCAAATTATCTTTCTTAAAACATAAACCATTCAACCATTAATGTGTGCGCATACAAAATTCATTCAATTAACAAAAAACATGAGAGAGAACACCATAACACAATATATAAGTGGGAAACCCTCAAGGGAAAGAAAACCCACTTTGAAAAATTTGTTGATATTACACACAACAAAGACTCAAGTGAATATTACATATAAAAAGAGATTTCTTTAGTGAGGCACCAACCCCACAAGGAGTAACAACACATAAACCCTTGTTCATATTAATAACAACAAGAGAATTGCATGAATATGACTCATCACACAATATTTTGATAAGAATATCACTGTATATATTCTATAACAACTCATCTGATGGTGATCACAAAATTCAGCTCCAAATTCCTTCAAACCCTTCTTCAAACACACCTCCTTCTAACTCGCTCAAACTTGATCAAACTTGGAAAAATATAAATGAAATCCCTTACACTCAATCTATATAATATTCCTCATATTTTCAAAAAGTCAACTCTGAAATTATGCCTTCATACCTTTCACAATCTCCCTTGGGTTGCACTTTTCCCACTCTCTTGGCTAGTTCAAATTTGAACTCAAACATTCACTTTATACCCTTATCAACTCACAAACATGAAACAAGTAGGTATTTATCATTTATCTCAACCAAAACAACTCAAAATAATAATAATAAACTCATGAACATTCATAAAATATACCCATGTATGTTAGCCATGCCAAAATGCACTAAACAAGCTAAAAACTATTCAAAACCCCATTACCCGAATGAATAAAGACCACATACACCATAACCTTGATTTTTAAAGCTCCATAATTTCTCACACATGTAAAATATGAAATAAAAACATCATCCATGGTAGTTAATTATCTTTCACCAATCAAATTTATCATTACACTACCATGAAGGCTCATATTGTTCTCAAAACAACTATTTCTAGAAACCAGTTTTCACCTTTGGGCCTCAAGAACACCCAAGAACATCTAAAATATGGCATATAACCACTCATTGGAATATCCTAAAACTATATATAACATCCATGCCATCTAGATCTCATGAAACATCCATACATAAAAACTACATATACTTTCCTCTTCTAAAAAAGTTACCCAAAAATAGTTTTAGAAACACAACCGCTTTGCATCCTTGCTTCCACTTACAAGACCTACAAATTCCTTCAATATGAAAAAAATTCATTCTTATTTAATCTCCAACTGATAGAAAACATCAACTAATCCAAAACATGATACTTCTACCTCAATCTTTCATCCTGAGAAAATCTGTCTTGAGAAACAAGCAATCTTCTTCTTCAAAAATCAAGTTGGATGACCCATCAAATATCATCATCATGAGAAAATAATATACCATTGGAAATACCTATGAATCATCTTTCCATAACACCTTACATTTCCTTCCAACTCTAAGTGGAAGGCCTTCAACCAAGTCCATCTTTGAAACTTGCTCCAAAACTATCCAAAACTGCCTTAGGACCAATATTCATAAATAGGGCACACTTTTCCCTCTAGAAGCTCAACCATGATCTGAAACCATCATGGAAATCATGTAAAACATCCAGGATAAAAATTCCAATTTTTTTATACCTCCTTTGGACAACTTTGTCCCAAATTGAACTTCTTCAGAAACATGCCTTTTTAGGTGGGGTCCACTCATCACCATATGCTCCAACTTATTTTTCTCAAATCTAGAGGAGTCCTATAAAACCTAAAATAATAATACTAGCATAACCAATAAATTCTAGGAATATGTCATGAATTTATTCTCAATTTCTCTTGACCTAGGGTTTCAAATCCATAAAACAAAATCCAATTTTTTTCATACCTTCTTTGGACAACTTTGTCCCAAACTCGAACTTCTTCAAAAACATGCCTTTTCAAGTGGGGTCCACTCATCACCATATGATCCAAATTATTTTTCTATAAATATAGAGGAGTCCTATAAAACCTTAAATAATAATACTAGCATAACCAATTAATTATGGGAACCTATCATGAAGTTCTTCTCCATTGCTCTTGACCTAGGGTTTCAAAGCCATAAAAATAGTTTACCTTCTTAACATTCGTTCATAAATTTCTAGGCCTCATTTGACCTCATTACAACTTTGAGATATTATTAAACCAATGCTCCAAGATATTTTAAAGTCACATATACCCATCAAACCTTACATGTTCCAACCATGAGCATTTCTCTCACTTCGAGTTAGAAATAACACTCTTAAGAACCTGTTATGGTTTAAAACTCATATCTTGCAAAATACTCCTAATGGAAACCTATTTTTTTCCCAAAACATCATGATAGACTCTAATAACATCTCCAAGCATCATAAAGTCACAAATAGCTCTGCATATTCTCAACTTATCTCATTTATATGACTAGGCCTTAGGGTTTTGCATGTTTTAGGCCATATTACATTGAACTATCACTCAAACTCATCACAAAACATTTGAAACTATATATAATGATGAAAAAATCCTGAAATAACTTTATTATTTTCCTTAATATCTCACATATACATGCAAGTGACTTTCATGTTCTAATAGGCTTCCAAACACTAAGATTATGTCTAGTGTGCACTATGACATAATAGACTAACAACATAGGTCTAGTTCCCAACTATCCAAAATTACCTAACATACTTGAGACAACATTTATCATACCTTTGTATGATTTTATGACCTCATATACATCTGCACCTCATTCGATGCACCGTTTCCTTCAAACATCTAGACTAGGTCTAGATGAACACCAGAAATCATGCTCAAACATGTACCTACAATTTTCCACATCACTTTGTAACTTTTTTAGCTTCACCACATTTCATAATATAATTATAAAAAATTATAAAGCATTCAGTCTAGACTCAAGCAACCAATTCATAATTCTAAGAAAACAATTCAAACTCAAGCAAGCAATTCATACTCACGAAGAAAGTAGGTCATGCGCTGAAGCAATCTGTATTTCAACTTGCAAGAACTCATAAACATATGAAACACTATAATAAACATGATAAAATTCATGAAAACCTACAATCAACTTAGGATGACTCAGAATATGACCATGCACACTAAAACATGCTCCAGAACACCATATAACTTCACCAAACTGGACACTACCAATCAAACTACATGACTTAACATTGAAATAAACCTCATGGAGAATGATATGACACCATGAAACCCTTTTCCATCAATGAAATATACACCAATGAAAAAAATACACATAATGGCCAACAATATCCCCCTTTTTCATTGATGGCAACCACCTTCAGAAACATCGATGGCAACTAACAAGGCCAAACACACCTTCTAGATCTCATTTCCATCTTTATGATGATTCTATCACCATTTGACATCTATGACAAAGGATACTATGATGAATCAACATGAGAAATGACAACACAAGACATGACACAATGACAACAATGCACTAGACACACTTACTTGCTCAAATTCCCCCTTGGACTATACTTGTATATTCCTAACCTTGAAATCAACAAAACTGATTCATGGACCTGTAGTGAGCTTTCAAACAGCTCCCCTTGAGTATATACTCTCCACAATTTTTCTTTAATCACACTCAACATCTCTTACTAGGTATTTAACCTACAATGAATCACAAAATGTACCTTCAAGGCAAGAAAAACACTATTTAGGACCATGAGCCCTGAGCCTCATCTTTAGTGAAAAAGTGACCAACTCCTCAATGCTCTATAAATCCATACACATCATTATTTCACTCCTTACATATCCCCTTGGGTTTTTTCCATCCATATCTAACTGAAAACCCAAAAATTAAACCGAGAATGCAAACATCAACTCATATAACTTATCAATCATACAACGTAAGCAATTCTTCAATTCTTGATACTCTCCTAACTTCACCTTCTTATCATAATGAACATTCAAGCTCCTTTTGCTAACATATATGAAATCACGATTATCTTTTCCTAACCATCTTTCTTTCCACTTAGAACACCTTATATACATCTTTGAAGATTAATAACTAGATCCTCCCGCCTCAATGGACGTTCACGGACACTGTAGAAATGTATCTAGGCTGTAATTAGACTGGTTTTTGGCTGATTTTTCCATTATGTGAACTCGAACTATTATTCACAAGATTCTCAATCTTATATAGGTCGAACCAAATCTCCCCACTTCAACAGACCTATGTAGACATGTAGCTTGCATCTAAAACCTCTGGTAGGAGACAAAGAGTGGCACCCCTTATCTCAATAGATCCACACAAACATGTAGGTCACCTTTTCATACCTCTACTACCTTGAAACAACCTTTTATTATGCTATTTTAATCTTCTTGAACACTTTACCAACTCTCCTTTGAAGAAAACTTGGAACCACCTACAATTCTTCCATTCTCATCTTCTTGACACTCTTCTTCACTCGATTCTTGATCAAAACAAGCTCCCCTGCCTTGGAAAACCTTCAAAAACATATATCTAATCATTTTAGTGCTATGTAACTAAATGTACTCTAAAACAAACAAGCTTTCCCCGTGACATCTTCTAGCCTCTTTAATAATGCTTAAGTCTTTATTCTAGGCCAAGGTGACCTAGAAAACCACCTTATCATTCTTTACATTGATAATCTTCACACCTTTTATTGCTTGAACACCCAAATAAGACCAAAAATATGTTTTGACACTATGAAAACATACCTTGACAAGTTGGAGCACTTTCTATAGCAACATACTTCAACAATCAGCTCCCCTACTTCCAAGGCTTCATATGGATCATTATGTCTCTAAGAAGCCTAGTATAGACATATATCATTCATGATAAATCTAGTACAAATTACTTCCATCCACTTATTTTTGATTTGTACTCGTAGACACACCTTGCTTTGCCTCATTATCTACTCTTGGTGGAATCATGTTATTCTTTCTTAGCTCCCTAAGATGTTTTTCCTTCTAGCCTACATATTAGGAACTTGAAAGCTCCTTACATGTCTTGTATACTTATAAAAATCTCTTGCAACATGACCAAAATTATTATGACTAAAACATACAACTCTACTCCTTCCCTTATAACCTTCATACCCCAATTTTGACTTGAAGGTTCATATAAACAAAGTTTGGCAATATGGCCTCTCTAATGGCAAGTGTAGAAAAATACATCCTTTACTTGTTCACTCCTATTATCTTTTCAAGGATGATCATATCTAACAAACCTCCTACACTCCTTATCCATATGACCAAAACCATTACAAGTGAAACAATAACCATTAAATGATCTCTCATACCTTGAAGCATTAGGCTGCCTTACTGATTTTGTCTTTACATTGTATTTGATGAAGATTTATTTCTTTCCTTCCTTGAGGATTGATTCTCTAACTTATTTTCTTGATAATTTATCTTCTTGCATCACTTATTTTCCTTGAAGTTATCATTGAATCCTAAACCTACTCTATCACCTACCGATCTCTATCATAAAAAGAAGATCGTCAAGATCCTTGGTGTTTTTCTTAAACTTCAAAGGATTTAGCCTTCTTACTAGCCTCTAAAAATTAAAATCTATATCCTCTTCAAATTTGGTGCACTTTATCTCTTTGTCTTACAAACTTGTGACTAGGAACTTTACCTTTTCTTCTAATAATCCGTGTGACTCTTTAGCTTGCTTGTTTCATACCAATGCTTCTCTTTCATATCATGAATATTATCTTCATATCCTCTGACCTGAGATCTTAGCTTCTTGTTTTTATTTTCAGTATGTCTTAAATAATTTTGGATATACACTATTTCATCTTCAACATCATCTTCTTATCCCTCAGAATCTCTATAAGAACCTGATATGAAATCACCTAATTATGAAGAACCACTACCAGTATATCTCATGACATATTTAGTCATAAACAACACCTCATCTCCAACTCCTTCACGATCGATTCATAATCAAAATCAAACACCACTACTAGCATCAAACAAGCAATCCTCTTCCTTTGTATAAAATCTCTTCTTATAGTCAAGTTTTTAAAAACTCTTTTTGCCTTTACTATACTTGGGATACTTCTTGTCATGATCTTCATCACAATCTTCCTTCTTGTGCTTATGAGGAAAATTGATAGAAAAATGACCTACTTTACCACAATTAAAACATTTATAAGGAAGCTTACCTTTGTATTTTATAGAACCAACCTTAAATATCCTAGAAACCATGGAAAACAACTCATCATCATCCATCTCATGAGAAACATCATCATCCTTAGTATTCATGTTATTTGTCTTATTTTCATCCTTGAAGGATTGTTGGTGAGAAAAATTTTCGGGGACAAATTGGTGGTTATCTTTCCAACGCTCTGGGAGTCTAAGTCCCTCTACTTAACTAGTGCAACTATCGTACGTGCATGCACGAGTAAATTGTGAGTTTTATCCTGGTGGCCTTTCGGTTGGGGATCCAACAGGGGCACTCCACTGACCCTGTGGAAAATGCTTGCAGTATCTACAAGGGAAGAATTTGCTATGAAGGAGAGAAAGGGGAGTGAGAATATTTAGAAAGGAGAAACTAATGTTGCAAGTAGAAAATCAGAGACTTGCACACACTAGCCAAAAGTTTCATTACATGCACTTGTATTTTAGAAGAAAACAAATCTGCAAAATAACAACAAGACTAAATAGAGCTTAATGAACACAAAGTACCAATAAACTCTTCAATCAAAGAGGCTAAAATTCCTTCTTCCTTTATTGAATCTCTAGCAGAATTTGTACATAGTGTGGGAAGTAGAAGACATTTTTTAGTGGGAGAAATGGAAGAAACGTGTTATCTCTTGCTCTCTTCACAAGGATATCTCTCTCATGAATTCACAAAAAACAGCTCCAACATCTAAGAATTTTTAGAAGAGAAAAATAAGAAGAAGAGGCAACTCTTCATCTTCTAGGTGACTTTTCGAATACCTTAATATGACTTAAGACTGCTCATATTCCACTTTAAATATTTAAGTCCCTTTTATAATAACAAGGTGACTTAAAGTTACATTATATTTATAAATTCACTTAATTCATATTAAAAAGTGCAACCCTCAACGTAAAAATATAACATTGAGGAGAGAGAGTGTTGTATGAGAAGAGAAGAGAGAGAGAGAAAGAAGAGGAAGAAGAAGAAGAAGAATTATGCTGAAGAATGAGTGCTTGAAGTGGACTTGGATCTGCTCTCTCGATTGCTCTCCACTCTGTGATCCTAAGAAGGCTTCTATCTTTCCAAGATCTTGTTTGAAATGAGCTATTGTTAGTTCTACTTTGTCGGCATGAGGGATACGAATGCAACTCAAGGTTTCAGTCCATCCATTAGTCACACTATTGATGTCCTTGCACTTCCTGAACCATGATGAATGATTTTCTACGATAAGTGTAATGGAGGCTTGGATCTCTGAGAAGAATTCAAGATTATCCTTAGTGAAGGACAATGGGTTGCCCACCCCTTTCTTGACATATTCTTTGAAAGGGCTGATCAAATCATTAGTAGTTATATGTTCACTCATTGCAGTACTCCAAGTTTCTAAACTTTCTGATTTATACTATCCTATAGCTTGTATGCTTGTTCTTCTTTCTCCTCTAGCTCTATGAAGGCCCGATTGATTGCTTCAAATCTGATTGCCAAGGCCCTCTCCCATACACATGTCAAGTATTCTGTAGGAGTTTCAAAGACCTTCCTATCGATCAACTCCTGGACGATGGGTGTTTCTCATCTCACTCACTACTGGTCCCATAGGTTCCTAGTAATCTCTTTCTTTCTCCACATCCTCTTTGAGTGCTCGCATTCTATTGGCCATGGTACACATGTACATAAAGAGCTTGACTACATTTTGGAGTGTTGGATTCCCTTTTTCGAGATTGAGTCGATCCATTCATTATTCACTCACCCCTGCATCGTGAGTTCCTGCATTCTTCTGATGGATTCTAGATCGAAGCTACTGATGGGCACCAATTTCTCGATAGGAAGTGTTGTAGTGTTTGGTTCCACCAGGTGTTACACATAAGCTGAAAGAGTTTGTAATTTTTCCTCTGTACCTTAATCTTCACTTTATATTGTTTGTTCCTGGTCACCATGCGAGTAGAAGATTGTTGATATATGTGCAAGTATCCCTCATGAGTACCTAGTCCTAATTAGATCATGCTCATATCGTAGTCGGCTAGTGTCATCTCATCCAGTGGCTTGATTAATTTTGGTTGAGCTACTTCGATGTACTGATTACCAATCTCCCCACTGTAGAATCGTGATGTTGTATGTGTAATATTTCTTGACCTTTTTCCTTTAGCCAATGAGACAATCACGATAGATCAAGGGGTCGCTACTTGTTGCACAATGCGAGTGTTAGGGGTGACCATTTCCCGCATCCACAGAAACATCTCATTGGATTCAGGCTCGATGATGGGTACACCAACCATTCTTTGTTCTGAAGGAGGGGGAAAGTCTTGAATGAGAGGGGCATTGGTGTCAACAAGAGGTGAGACCTCTTGCAATGTTTCAAGACTGGATCATGAACCATGTATTCATCATTCACCTATGCATTTGCTACTAGATTTTCTATTTACATCACTGAGATCATGTCTTCCTCCTACGGTGATGCCAATGAACCTTCTCCTTCCCTGAATTTCTTGGGTGTCTTCTCGCGGGGAGAAGCTTCTGATTCCATGACCTTCCTTTTTGAGCTTGCTCCAAAGTGTTTAGAGCTGAAGTCACCTCTACTAATTTTGAAGATGAATGATGTGAAGCTTGCTTCTGGCTTGAGAAATTCCTCGTGACTCGAATGATCATAGTCCTCTTCTTTTGAAACCAGTTCCTCATTCTCCTCACCACCTTTTCAGTCCACTCCATATATCTCCTGATTCACGAACATGCCAGTTGATTTGGGGCATTGGGGACATCTTGACTATTACGTACTCAGATCGTACATCTCTGTCCCATCATCATGTAAGATGTCTTCATACCAAGAGAACTTGAATTTCCTCATCTCACCGATTATCATCCTCATGTGTTCCTTTTCACGTACTTCGAAATCGTCAATACAATTT
The DNA here is from genome assembly GCA_018340775.1 of Taxus wallichiana var. yunnanensis. Taxonomy (NCBI): domain Eukaryota; kingdom Viridiplantae; phylum Streptophyta; class Pinopsida; order Cupressales; family Taxaceae; genus Taxus; species Taxus wallichiana. The sequence continues at coordinate 11,847,519 of CM031236.1, forward strand.
TCTCAGTAGTCCTTGACTTATTGCTCATGTTGTAATTCTGGTACATAGAATGAGTCGGGCTCTTCTCAGCTATCAAAGTTGGGCCTGGTGATGTAGGAATGCAAAATCAGGTGTGTGAAAGTGGCCTCCATATGAGATGCATCATTTGAGGTTTTACACATGAACTCCCCTAGAGATATAGGGAATGAAATCAATTTATATCTCCTACTTCTGAGCTTGTTATTTACCCGAGTGATCTCGCCTACAAAGTTTGAACAATACAATCTAGTCACCGAGACTTAGGAAATTTCAAAGTGGAGCTTAGTCAAAGCCAGTGACTCGTATGTAGGATAATGTTGAGAATTTTATGAAGTAGAAGCCATATTCCTTAATCAGGGATGCCACTTTTAGTGACATCCTAGCTTAAAGATCCTCTTCTAAGCTTTGGACCATGTATATAGTAAACACATCATTCACGCAGTGAAATGCCTATTGCTCTCCTCCATTACCAACTATGGAAGTTTCTCGAATGCAGGTACCTTAGAAGCAATGTTCTCATGTGAGAGCCAATCCCTTGAATGATCTCGAGCTTGCAAGGAGATAAAATAGGTAAGAAGTCATGTGGAACTTCTTTGTCATGGGCACTTGGAGCAGTTATAGATGGAGATTGTCACTAATGATCTGCCCCTAATCAATTCTCTACTTCCCTTTGTCAATGTCAAGATGAAAAGGACGATCCAGTCCGAAATATTGTATGCTTGCTTCACCCATAACTCTATTGAGGAGAGTGATGACATCGGAATACCCTTCTCGGAACTCACACCTTGGTAGATTCTTGGGCATCCTTGAAGGCTTTCTTCCCATTTTCAACCATGAGTTGAGCGCTACTCCTTGGACATATGAATCCATTATTTCCCAATCATGCATGAATATTTCCTTTGAGATGACGACCATGTTGGGGAATTTCGGTATCTGTAAAGAGATTGAAATGGTCCTAGGGCTGATGACCACCATTTTTGTACCATTGTTAGCTCAAATGGTTCATGTCTCGAGCTTGTAGTGGAAAGAGAAGGATAGGACTAGCTCGAGACTCTGCATAGACATTGGGTGTCCTGCAACGACAAACAAGCCACTTGTGAATATCTGGTCTTCAATCCTCCTTCGGTCCTTGGAGGCCATGTGAGTCTTAAGGTCATTCAGGTCCATGTATAAGACATCATTGTCTTCCACATCATACTCACATGAAAGGTTGTGTTAGCTTCTGACCCGTCCACTTCGGCTTCATGTCTCCCTTAGAAAAAGAAACTTACTATTTTTAGTAAGTGTGAAAAATCAAGTCCCTAGAACTTCTACTGAGTGTTGTGACCTTTATTCCTCTTTCTCCCGTGTTCCTCATTCCTTCCGAATCAACTTTATATTTTTAGAAGGTTCTCATGGGCCCACTTTATATTTTTAGTAAGTGCCAAAAATGCCCATTCTGTGAATTCTCAGCTGTAGTGCACCCCCAATGTCTTCACCTCCTTTGCAGGTCCTTCTGTCGATGGCTTTCCCAAAATAGCAGTCCCTATGTAGTAGACCTGCTATTTTTAGAAATTTGGCTTCGGAGGTCGATTGACATGCACAATTTTTTTTTGATATGGGTTTTTACCTAATATTGTCCCTTTGAAATTTCAAGTTTGCCCACTTAATAGTCCTGGATATTTTAAAGTTTAATTTTTAGACTGACAATGCTTCCTGGACATGCGCACCATTAATGGACCTCAAAATTACAGGTATGGTTTTCTCCTCCATTTGTGAAGAAAATTATATTTTTTATGTGGGTTTTTTCTTCTGGTGCTTCACGTGTGATCTTACTTCAATTTGGCAACTGGTTTGACGAGAAATCCCACTTCTTTCTTCGTTGAGCTGGAAAGGAGATTTATTCATTGTGGATGCTCTGTCGCATGAGAGGAGAGTTTGAGGTTATTTTTGTGATGGTCTTGGATATAGGAAAAAACAGCAACAAATGGTTTGTTGATTCATGCACTGGTTTGCAAGATTTGTTCGATTTCTATTTTTGGCTATGGAGATTGTATTGTTTTCTTCTTCGTTGTTCTTCGTTTCTCCTTCTTAGCTTGATGAGAATTCCTTATGAGACCTACGTATCACCATGGGAAAGGTATTTCAGTTCCTTGGTTGATGTTTTCTATTTTTTTGCAATGGCAGAGTGATGGAAGTAAGTTGCAGAGGAAGGATGAAGTTTGTCTATGCACATGAGTGGAAGCAATTGGAAGCACTAAGAAGCACTGAGTGACAGTTAGATTTTTTGAATTTTTGAAATTATGAGAGGAGAAGCTTGGGAGAATTTTTCCATGCTTGATTTCCCTGACCTCAAGGACGTGAGGGACATCAAATTCCATGGTGGTCAAGAGGACGACATATGGCAGCAATCCGATGATAGGGAATGAAGGTGAGAAAAGTTGCTTTAAAGCACTGAGAGCTAAAAGCAAGTCACATGGATGTCCAAAAGGCTCCCCATAGGGGTATGGGAAAATTTTTCCATTTCTTATGTCCCTCACCTTAGGGACATAATAGACATCAGTTTCCACGGTGGTCTTGGAGCTAACACGTGGCATTTGATCCGACGACAGGGAGTGGATGCTCCAAAATGCACCTGGGGGTTAAAAGTCAGTCACATGGATGTCCAAAAGGCTCCCCATAGGGGGTTGGGTGAATTTTTCAAGGTATGATGTCCCTCACCTCAGGTACATAAGGGACATTAGTTTCCACGGTGGTCTTGGAGTTGACACGTGGTGCTTGATCCGACGGCAAGGAATGGATGCTCCAAAATGCACCTGGGGCTGAACTGTCAAGTCTAGAGGTCACATGAGGGTCCAAGAGGTCACATGGGGGCTGGGAGAATTTTTCAATGGTTTGTGTACCTGACCTCATGGATTTTAGGGACATGAAATCTCGCTAGGCTCCTGCTGCTGACACGTGTCCTCCTAAAAATGACTAAGTCCTAAACTACCTTTGAGAGGGTAACTTGGAATGATGATAACTTGAGCTCCCGGTGGAATTTATTGGTGAAATTTTATATTATCCTAATTGGAAATGGAATTTTGAATCCAATGGTGGGGGTCTCATGTCTTTATTCATCCATATGATCCCTGAAAAAGTGTATTTGTGATTTGAGACTCCACTTGTGCCTGATAAAAACTGCCTGCAAATCCTATGCGCCAAGGTGTTGTGAAAAATATTATTTCACCATCATGTATGTCTTGGAATACTCTTTCTAGATTTTTTTACTTCTAATTCCATCTGGAGCTCCCAAAATCTTCTTTTGAAGCCCGACAACTATTTTAGGCTTGTGTACTTGCCTAGGCTTGTGAACCCTGTTTTTACTTAGACTGCCCCAAGTATTTCAAAACTTCCCCAAACCCCTTCATGTTTAATTTTTCCTTCCGTTCCACTCCAGGGTGGTTGGTCTAGTCCTGGGAAGGCCAGTGATAACCCTTCCCAATACTGCCAAAAGATAACATCTTTTTAGAACTCCCTAAAATCACCTAGGGGGAATGAATAGAATTTCCTAAATCACCTAGGGGACCAATTTGACATCAAATAAGGGGTGACCAGACTGATGGACTTGACCTGAGGTTCCTAGGAATGATAAAACATGAAAAATTTGGCATAGGGGTATAGTTGTCGTGCTTGGAAACTTCCAATTTCCCTGTTGCACATTTGCACAACAACAAGGATATCTCCTTCTTGATAGGTTTTTCATTCTAAATTATCATCTCATATGCAGTTAGGGTTCCATGCAACTCATCCATTTTCAAGAGAGTCAAATCCTTAGCTTCTTCAATGGAAGACACTTTGAAATCAAACCTAGGTGTTAGAGATCTCAAAACCTTTTGAACTACAAAGGTTTTCTTCACTTATTCACCTAGCAGCTTTCATGCTTTGTTGAAAACCTTGTCAACCATAATTAAGTATGAAATAATAGGCTCATCATCGCTCATTTTCAACCCTTCAAACTGATTTATAAAATTCTGAAGCTTAGATATCCTTACCTTAGAATATCCTTCATACAAGACCCGAAGTTTCTCCCATATTAATTTTTCTGATTTACAATACATCACCTTTACAAGCTCATATTTACCTAGACCACACATGATAGGATTCATAACCTATGAATTACCACTACACAAATTCTTATCTGCATTTCTTATTAGAGGAGTAGCTGAAATGGTATAACCATCTTCCATAGATTACTAAATATCAAAACTTAGGGACATGATATGAGTCATCATCCTTAGACTCCAAAAACATAGTTCACTCCATTGAACACTGGTGCCTTGTTAGTAGAATAACCACTCTACTAACTTGCCATTTTTTGCTTCAAGGATCTCCTTTCAAGTGATCAAACTTCTCCAAAAGGACCTACTCTAATACCAATTGTTTTAAGCATAAATGACTAAGAGGGGGTGAATCACCTTTAAAATATTTAATCAATTCAAATTATCTTTCTTAAAACATAAACCATTCAACCATTAATGTGTGCACATACAACATTCATTAAATTAAGCACAACTATGAGAGAGAACACCATAATGCAAAATATAAGTGGAAAACCCTCAAGGGAATAAAACCCACTGAAAACATTTCCGACATTACACACAACAAAGAATCAAGTGAATATTACACATCACAAGATATTTCTTTAGTGAGGCACCAACCCCTAAATCCTTGTTAATATTACTCACAACAAGATAATTTCATAAATATGACTCATCATACAATATTTTGATAAGAATATCAATGTATATTTTTGGAACAACTCAATTGATGGTGATAAAAAAATTCAGCTCCAAATTCCTTCAAACCCTTCTTCAAACATGCCTCCTTCTAACTAGCTCAAGCTTGATCAAACTTCGACAAATATGAATGAAAAACCTTGCACTCAACCTCTCTGATATTCATCATATTTTCACACAATTCCTTATTTTTGAAATGATTCCTTCATACTTGTTTCACATTGTTCCTTGGGTCACACTTTTCCTCTCTCTCTTTGCTAGTTCAAATTTGAACTCAAACATTCACTTCATACCCTTCTCAACTCAAAAACATGAAACAAGTTAGTCTTGATCATTTAGCTTGACCAAAAACTAAAAATCATAACAATAAACTCATGCACATTCATAAAATATACCCATGTAGGTCGGCCATGCCCAAATGCACTAAACAAGCTCTAAAACTACTCAAAACCCCATAAATTGGATGACTAAATACCACAAACACTATAACCATGATTATTTAAGATCCTTTATTTCTCACACATGTCAAATAAGACATAAAAACATAATCCATGGTCATTAATTATCTTTCACCAATGAAATTTATCATAACATGACCAAGAAGGGCTCATATCCTTCTCAAAACAGTTGTTTCAAGGAACCAATCTTCACCTTTGGGCCTCAAGAACTCATAATGACATATTCACTATTGCATATAATCACTCATTGGAATCTGCTAGAAATGTAGATCACATACCTGCTTAGCTAGATCTCATGAAACATCCATACATACAAACCACACCACTTTCCTCTTCACTAAACTAAGTTGCCCAGAAAGCAATTTTAGAAACACAACTGGTTTGCATCCTTTATGATGCTTAGAAGACATCCAAATGCCTTCAATAGGAAAAAAATTAATTCCTATTTACTCTCCAACTGATAACAAACATAAAATAATCCCAAACATGAGCCTCAAAGTATCCCATCTTGAGCAAATATGTCCTGAGAAACAAACAATCTTCTTCTTCACAAATTAGGCTAGATGGTCCATCAAATCTCATCATCATGAGAAAAACCATATACCATTTGAAATCCCTATTAATCCACTTTCCATAAAACCTTACATTACCTTCCAACTCCAAGTGTAATGCCTTTAACCAAGTCCATCTCTCAAACTACTCTCGAACTATCCAAAATTGTCTTAGGACCAGTCTTCATAAATAGGGCACAATTTTCCCCAGTAAAGCTCAAACATGATCTGAAACCATCATGGAAATAAATTAAAACACCTAGGATAAAAAAATCTATTTATTTCATACCTCCTTTGGAATGTTTTTTCCCAAACTCGAACTTATTCAAAAACATTCCTGCTTTCAAGCGGGTCTCGCTCATCACCACACGCTCTAACTTATTTTTCTAGAAATCTAGAGGAGTCCTCTACAACCTAAAATAATCATACTAGAATAAAAAATCAATTATGGGCACCTACCATGAAGTTCTTCTCCATCACTCTTGACCTAGGGTTTCAAAGCCATAACAAACAATTTACCTTCTTAACATTCATTCATAAATTTTTGGGCCTCATTTGACCTCATTCCAACTCTAATATCTTATTAAATCCATGATAAAACATCTCTAAAAGTATAATCTACCCATTCAAACCTTACACGCCCAACCACGAGCATTGTTATCACTTCAAGCTAGAAATAACACTCTTAAGAACCCTATTTTGGTTTAAATATCATATCTTGCTAAATAATCCTCATGGTAACCTAAAAATTTTCCCACAACATCATGACATAATTTAATAAAATATCCAAGAATCATAAAGTCACATATATCTTTGAATCTTATCAACCTATCTCATTTGCATGATTAGGCATTAAGGTTTTGCATGTTTTGGGCCATATCAGATTGAACTAACACTTAAATGCATCATGAAACCTATGGAAGCTATCTTTACATGATGAAAACAACCAAAAATACCTTCATGAGTGTCCTCAATAGCTCACACATACTTATAAGTGACCTTCATGATCTAATAGGCTTCCAAACACTAGGATTAGGCCTAATGTGAACCATGACCAATTAGACTAACACCATAACTTTGCTTCCCAACTATCCAAAATTACCTAACATACTTGAGACAAAAAAATTCATAAAGTTTCATGCTTCTATGATCTCATATACATCTCGCATCTGATTCGATGCACCGCTTGGCCTTTTAAGCATCTAGACTAGAGCATTTAAATTCGTGAATTTAGTAATCTTTGTTTTATCATAGAAGCCATTTCTTAAACACATTTAGAAATAATATTTGATTGAATTCAGTAGTTAATGCATGTTTAGAATAATTTCAATCATTCTCTTTGTTGCAAATAGCCATGGACACCGCCATGGATTGACAATCATGAAATAATTAAAGTACGAGTATCAACGCCACTTGTCATCATGGTCTACTTAAGCTTGAAGTCATTGAGGCCTTCAATCAAGGGTATTTTGGGTCTTTATCTTGTTCTCTTATGGATTGCCACATCAACTCTCTCATAAGGTGTTACTGACCTTAAGGGAAATTAATGCACCAATGGTGCCTTCATGTACGTAAGTATATTTAATCTATCTTACTTCTTTACATTCATTTCATAGTTGAATTATGTGGATGTGATCATGCATAGGTTAAGATATAGTAGAATTTATTTTTTTATATTATATTGTTTATATAATGGTCATAAACTTATGATCATCGTACAACCCTTAACCTTTCTTTACAATATTTTGGACCTCTCTTGTAATTCTTGAGAATATTTCTTAACAAGCTCTTCAATATTTTACTATCGTGACTACAATCCTATTTCCAAATTTATTATCTTCATCTTATAATATGAGGCTAGTTATACAACATTTCCTATTCTAGGTTTAGGCTTTGGAATCATATACCTCTTATACAGTGTGGAGTACCACCTTCCTAGTTCCACATCTATATCAAGATGTAATCTATGGTGTTCATATTTAGTGCGACCCTCTTTTTTATCCTTATTTATAATACTCCTATTATAGAGAGATGAAAGTAATTTTTATTGGGCCACTCTTTATTATCATACACTCACCACCCTATTGTAATTGTTATGATAGTTTTGGTTGTGCCCAAAGTACTTGTTTTTGGTACATGGCATTTGGGTTACAATTCTATTGTGGATTTTTGTGATGTACCTTTTTGGAGACTAGAGGAATTGAAGACCATAACACATTCTTCCTCCTTGTGCATTCAAGGAAAGAAGCAAGGGGAAGATTTGGATGACATTATCTAATTTGATATTTTCATTATTATCATGTATTCCTAGTTGGAAGCCAATCACTCCAATAGAAGAAATTATTTAATTAAAATTTAAAGTATTTTGAGCATCTAGGCTCCAGATACAAATTAGATAATTATAAGGTACTTATTATAAGTTTGGCCATAAGTTATGATGTAACACCCTTTATGTTATAAAAGGAGGACGTTTGGCCATTATGTGCATGTTCAATCCTATTATCTATTTTGGGTAAATGTGGCACCTTTCCTGTCTCTCATTAAGGATAAAACCACTTATTTGAGACCACTTCAACAACGACATCTTGATAATGAATACTTGAAAAGAATATTTGACACAAAAATTTACACATAAACAAGACGGTGCTTGTGTATTTTATTAATATCAAAATCAAGAATTAAAAACAAATGAGAGAGCTGCAATATTTATAGATATTGGACAACTTCTATCTCATCCACAATATATTGAAACAGATCACCTAATCTAAGAAAATATGCAGGAATAACATATTGCCCCTAGCTGTCCCTATTTCTCCTCATGGAAATCATCCGAGAACAAAATATACAAGATAGAACACGATCCCACAAACCAAGGGATAAGAAAACTAAAAGACAACTCACTAATAATTGAATTTATCTAAGCTAACTTAAGTAATTAAAAATTACTTTATTACAATATCACTTTAACTCATATGATGAATTAAGTGTTAGTTTATTTCCAACATCCCCCCCTTAATTCAACATACTCTGAAGTGAACAGGAGAGAAAAAATCTGAATGCCTCAAATTTTGGACGTGCAAGAGACTTTGTGAAGATATCTGCATGCTTGATGTTCTATCGGGCAATGTTGGAGTTGGATGTTGTTGTTCTAAACATGTTCATGAATGAAATGTACTTGCACCTCAAAGTGTTTGGTGCGTTCATGAAAAAATGGATTCCGAACAAGTTTTATTACTCCTTCATTGTCTACATGTAGGATTGTTGGATCTTTCTATGGTATTCCCAATCCTTCAAGTATACATCGGAGCCATATCGCTTCACAGACAACTCCACCTATTGCATGATATTCTGATTCTATGGAGGATATTGAAACACAAGTCTACTTCTTAATCCCCATGATATCGGTCCAGATCCCAAAAAGAATACAAATACTGAAGTAGATTTCATGTCATCTAAGTTTCCTGCATGATCTGAATATGAATATCCTGTCAAGAAGAAGTTATTGTTCTTGTATTCTAGGCCATAGTCTATAGTTCCTCTGATGTACCTCAATATCCACTTTGCTTATTTCCAGTGAGAAACCCTTGGTTCTTGCATGAACCATGAAAGATAGTTGACTGCATAACTGATATCCGGCCTAGTGTAAGTCAAGTAGATGAGACTCCCAATCAATGCCGATAGAGAGTTGTATTTACTTGCGGTGATGGATCTATTCGATACGGTTGAAGTATTTTCTCCATAGGTGTGGCAATTGGTTTACAATCCATCATATTGAACTTCTCGAGCGTTTTCTTGGCATATTTCAATTGTGACACAAAGATATGATTTTCTCTTTGCCAAACTTCAAGTCCAAGAAAATAATTTAGAAGCCCGAGATCGTTCATGTCAAATGATCGAGTTAGATATTTCTTTTTTGACTCAATCATCCTCGTTGATCCTCCAGTGATGACTAGATCATCAAAATACACTACAATGATCACTATCTCCCCCCCTTGATTTTTGAGATAGATATTAGGATTGTATGGACTCTTTTGAATCCATGTTGAATGAGATGCTCATCAATTTTAACATACTATGCCCTGGGATACTTCTTTAAACCATATAGTAATTTTATGAGTTTACATACCTTTTCCTCTTTACCTAGTATGACAAAACCTTTTGGTTGAGTCATGTAAACTTCTTCTTGTAAATCATCATTAAGAAAGGCACTTTTCACATCCATTTGGTGTATTTTCCAACCAAATTGTGCAACTAGAGCAAAGATTAACCTGAACATTTTTATCTTAGTTGTGGGAGCAAAATTCTCCTCATAATCAATGCCTTCTTTTTGAGTATATCCCTTAGCAACTAGTCTAGCCTTGTGTTTATCAATTTTTCCATCTGCTTTGTACTTTATTTTGAAGATCCATATGCATCCAATCAGATTTTTCCCTGGTGGAAGATCTATAAGTTGCCATGTATTATTTTTCATAAGTGACTTATATTTTATATCCATAGCATCTTTCTAAGGTTTAGACTGTAGGGCTTTTGAAATTGTGGATGGCTTAGTAGTTTCAACAACTTTACCCATTAAGGCCAAATTGACCTCACCGCGAGTCCTCATTCTAGTGGTAGATGTGTCGGGGCACTATCCAATTTTGCATCTCTCATCATACTTGTATACAATTTAGGCATAATTTTAGTGGTTCTTGTGGGAGGTTGAATTTCACCATCTTCCACATGATCATTATCATCATCAAAGTGATTACCATCCCCTGTTTTCACCGTAGGAATGATTTTTTCATCATGCGAGTGTATAAAAGAAGCATCTACTTCTTTCTTCTCAAAGAACTCAACATCCCGACTACTGTATACCCTCCTTGTTCTTGGATCCATAAGTTTTTAGCCAAGTGCTTCATCAATGTATCCCAAGAAGATAAGTTTTTTTGATTTCATATCAAGCTTAGTTATTTGTTTCTTAGGAACATGCATACTTGCTTTACATCCAAAAATTCTAAGGTGTGAAATAGATGGCTTATCCCCTGACCATGCTTCCTGTGGAGTTACTCTATAAAGAGCTGCAGTGGGAACTCTTTTTAGTAAATAGACCGTCATTTTAGCTGCTTTGGCCCAAAATGTTATTGATAACCCCGCATCATCAATCATACATCGCACCATATCCATGACACCATTTTGTTGCGGTGTGTGAGGAGGATCCATTTGACAACCAATGTCATGTATTTATAAAAATAGTTGAACTCATTGCTGGTGTATTCTCCTCTGTGATCTAAGCAAAGGTGTGTTTTATTTTCCTACCAGACTTTATTTTAAGAAGGGATTTAAAATTCTTGAAAGTTTCAAAAGCTTGGTCTTTGTAGAAAGACAATATATCCACATTTTTCTTGAAAAATCATCAACAAAGAGCATGAAATATTGAAACCCAGAGTGGCTAGGTCTCATTGGTCCGCATAGATCGGTATGCACCAAGTCAAGTTTTTCCTTAGCCCAAAATGTACTATGTTTGAATGGTGCTCTATGTTGTTTTCCTGCCAAACAATGTTGACATTTATCTGTACCCTTTTTTATAAGTGGCAAACCCCTAACCATATTGTATCGATGAAGTGTGTCAAGATAGCCAAAACTCACATGTCCAAGTCTTTGATGCCATAGTTGAGCTGATGATGTATCCTTGGCTACAAGTGCTTGATCATTTCATTAAACAAAATCCAACTAAACATTCTTCCCAAATTTGAAGCTTTTGCAACAATTTTGAGATTCTTGACTTATCTCGAATTAAGCACATCTTTTTACCTCCTTTACAATAAAAGTCAATTTTGAGATTGTGATCTAATAATTGACTCACAAATAACATATTTTTTGTTAAACCAGGGAAATAAAGAACATCTGTAATTTTACAATTATGTTGCCCAAGTGGCGTGAAATAGAACCAATCATTGCCTTCAACATTGTAAGATGTATCATCTCCTAAAGAGATATGATTTTTGGTGGGTATTTTACTCATTTTGAAGAACCAATATTTCTTTCATGTCATGTGTCGAGTTGCACCCGAGTCGACATACCAAATTTGATTTGTAGAATTGGATACTTCATTTGAATATGCAAAATATAGGAAGTCATCATCATCAAATTGATCTTCATGTTCGGCTACATTTCCTTGTTGAGTTGGTTTCTTTTTCCACTTTTGATTATTTTGTCCCTGTTTAGTCTGTTGTTGGCCTAATTTTGTTTGTTGGTAATCAATATTTTTACCACTTGATGATCCTTGTTGGAATGTGTTATACCAACAATTCTTTAACTCATGTCCTTTTTGACCACAAATAAGACATTTTTTTGGTCCTTTTGTCCTTGTTGAGTATTACCTTGCTTTTGAGGCTATTTACTAGACTTAGCCTTTTTTTTCCTTTTTGATTAGAAGAAAGTGCCTACTCTTCAGTTTCAATAGTTGAGTGAATAGATTCCTCTTGTTGTATCATATTCACTAACTCTTAAAAAGTTATTGTTTGACCAGTTATGTTTAACGTTGTCACAAAAATCCTATAAGAAGGAGGAAGAACTCTCAATACTATAGTCATGAGTGATGTGTCAATTACTTCTTCTTCTAAAGCTTGAAGTGATGCACGTAAAGTTTCCACTCTTCTAAAAAACATTTCAACTTTCTCAGTTGGTTGCATTTTCAAGTTTAATAGTTGACTTTGGAGATGAAGTATTGTGTTCTTATTTTTGTTCTCATATAATGTTTTCAACTTGTCCCAAGATTCTTTTGTTGTTGTGGACTAATGAATATGAGGTTGAAGCTCATCCAAACCCTAAACAAGATTATTATCTTTGCTTTTTGATTTGCACTATAAAATGTAGATTTTTGTGTAATCTCTTACGATGATCTTATTAATGTACCATAAACAACGAGACCATATATTTTCAAATTCAACTTGTGCACAATTTTTTGTTTTTCATGTTGGATAATTACCATAACTCAAAATTTGAGAATATGGAAAAATAATTTTGGTGCCGTAATTACGGCCATTGTGAAAATTGATAAATAGTATAAGAAAAAAATTGAACACTTTTCCCCCTTTAAAGCATGCACACCCCCCAAAATAATATTTTATTCAGTTTGGGCTCCTTTTTGGCCATGTACAATGAATATTTGGCACTATTGATCCTATTACAAATTTGGCTATGTGGCCGATTTGCAAAAATAAAATGGCTCTCGTGGCCGATTTGAAAAAAATTGGACTCTTTGGCCTCTTTTAAAATACAAACAATCTCTAATTTTTGTAATTTTTACAAAACAAATCTTATTAAAAGCTAGACCAAGATGTAGAGATCAAAAAACCATACACTTTAAGAAAAAATGACACCTCAATCCAAGGTACCAGTTGAAAGTTATGACTTGTTTAAATTCCAATTTCAATATCTTTCCGGGCCCCTTTCCAAAATCGAAATATTTTTTAAAAGCAGATTTTTTAAAAGAAAACGTGAATTAGGGCTTACGTGGCTCAACCTGGTACGTTTTAGGGCACAACTGTAGTTTAACCACTTTGCCTAAGCATTATAATAAACCTTGGCCACCTTTTTTATTATTTATTTCCTCCTTACTTTGGCTTCACGCAAGTATTTTGTTTCTTTGATCTATAGCTTTGGACAATAGTTTTCACGTTGAAAAACCTTGGCCGCTTTGTATTTATTTTCTTGAAATCTATTACCTACACATCTTCTTCTTCTCTTGAATGCTCTTGATCTATGAATGCAATCTCCAGGTTGATTGGAGGCTTCGGAGGTCGCTTTGGACATAGATCTTCTCACAAGCACGTAGAATTCTCTTGCCAGATATATGAAAAGACAAAGCACAAAGAAGAGGAAGGAGAATTTATGTGGGGAGCTTGAAAATCTCGGGTCCCCACAATACAAAAATATTATATATATTTTTAAAATGCTTCCAATTTTAATTTTTTTACAGTACAGTAATTTTTTTAAAATACCAGAGAATGAAACAATGTCACCTTTTGCAACAGAGTTACATCTAGGTCTGCAAGGGCCTATGATTGCACTCTAGGTGTTCTTCAACTACAAATCAACTTGTGAACCGGGGTGTGGATTTAGGTAGGGGCTGTGAAATGGCTAGGGGCATCTATGGCTCCTCCTAGCTCTGTAATTTCTCCAGATCTCCCTAAAAACTTCCTACACTTTTCCCTAGATTAGAATGTCTGCTCTGATACCAAATCTTAACAATGAATACTTGAAAATAATATTTGACACAGAAACAAGATAGTGCTTGTGTATTTTATTAATACCAAAATCAATCATTACAAACGAATGAGAGAGTTGTAGTATTTATAGATATGGACAACTTCTATATCATCCACAATATATGGAAACAGATCACCTAATCTCGAGAAAATATGCAAGAATAACATATTGCCCCTAATCGCCCCTATGGCCCTCATGGAAATCATCCGGGAATAAAATATGCAAGATAGAACATGATCCCACAAACCAAGGGATAAGACAACTAAAATACAACTCACTAATAATTGACTTTATCTAAGCTAACGTAAGTAATTAAAAATTACTTTATTATAGTATCACTTTAACTCAAATGATGAATTAAGTGTTAGTTTATTTCCAACACAAAAACCCTTGATAGTAGAACTTGTCTTGCGGATAAAAACCCTCAAGTAGGGATATTTGGAATTATTGAATATCTCAAGGAATTTAGAGTTAGTAACTTACTATCTAGCCCTAGGTGACTTGTATCATGAGCATGTTGGATATGTTTTGATAAATGTATGGTATGATTTCTTGCATGGATGATCTTATACTAATTATTAAAGGTGAAGCAACCATTCCCTCGCATGTTTGAGGCACTAATTCATTATTTCCAAGAGGGGATAATTGTTTGTAGGTCCTATTTGGCATGTTTGAGTGGATGCTTGGGCAAGTTGAATTGATATTTTCATTCTTAATATTTTAAAACGCCATAATCCCAAGTTTCATGAATTTTGGAGCTTCCTAAATAAATTTATGAATTTTTAAAGTAACCCATAGACAATGGCTTATAGAAAATTCATACCTTCATTTTTGGGGCACTAAAAATTAGAATTCCTTCATATTTTAATTGTTTTTAATTAATAATATTTTTTGAGCTTAATTGGGAACATTTTCAGTGAGTTTAGGGAATCCAAAAGTGAGTGGAAGTTCCCAAATTAGGTCACTTCCCTAGGAAGTGAAAAATTGCAGGTTTTAGTGTGCATTTTCAGTCCTACTTAGCCCAAAAAAGACTGATTACAACCATATAAAATTGATTTCAGCCATCTCTCATTCATTCCTAGTTATTTTCTATAGGTCTCCTAAAAGGACATTACAAAGAGTATCAAAGCATCATCATCCCATCCAATCAAGCATGGAGAGAAAGTTAGAAAGGATATTGAGAACACAATCAAGGATAATAGATGCACTAGATAGGATTACCCTATCCATAAAAATATGCATGGTGGTGGTTTTCTCAAGGAGAAAAGGGTCTAAAGGTCTAAAAATTAATAGAAGGTACTAATCCCTTCTCAAAAGGATGTTTAATGACCTTTCCTTTGAGTAATTTGTGTAATTAGAGAATAAGTGAGTGGGCATTAACACAAGACCTAAGAACCAAACCACACCAATGAGCCACTCAACCCTAGAAGGGAAAATCCCTTCCCTCACGAATAAATAAGTAAGGGAACATGTGTTGGATAAAATACATGCTTGGAGATGATGACCATCCTTCTATGGTGAAGAATGAAGAAGTTATATCACAGTGGTTGGTTACCAATATGGAGCAGTTGTTGGTAGTGCAAAATAACCCCCGCACTTTTTCCCAAGTGGAAATCTTGATGGATTATCTATACAACCCCATGAAGAAACAAGGGTTTGAAGAAAATCAGATTTACAAGGTGTTGAAAAAGATCAATTTTCAAAGGGTAAGGAGAAGTCTATATTAATTTCTCATGAAGGCCACCAAAGGTATGAGTATAATTTAGATTTTTGTTTTCTATAATGTCATTTCAGATTCAAGCTCATAGGAAATTTGTTGGAAAATATGACTTTGAGGCAAGTTTAATGATCCATATAAAATCATGTCAAAGGGGCAACCCTCATGGTGCTAAGAATGAAGGAAAATTAGGTTCGTATGGGGTTAATCAAGCTATCATTCCAAGTGACATTATCGGAGACATGCCCATGTAATGAGGGGATCTTTTTATACTCATTTTAATCTTCAGCTCACCTGGAAATATTAGGACAATGACCTAGGGTAATCCATTTCATCTTCTTAGCAAGGATTTACTACATTTTATGTCCTTACAATGTTTTGGTCATCATAAATAATACCCTAACCACTTTTTGAAGATGAAGGGTACCAAGTGGGAAGTGAAAGAGCTTGGTTTAAAAAAATGGAAATGAAATTAATAATATTCAGCTTGTTGAACTTTCCCAAATAGGAGTTTCCAAGGATCCAATCAATGGAGATATCAACAAAGAGAAATCCCAATTTTGTCATCATCCAAACAAAGGTAAAATCCTTTTGATGTCCTATGAAAATTTATTAGATTTTAATGGTTACACGAGACAACCACATAATGGAGTCAAATAAGATTTATGAAGGGCCTATGAGGATGATATTATGCATGAGATAAAGACACCATTAGATTATTTCGTGAGTGTTATTCCTAACTCAGAAATTCTGAGTCAAAAGAGGGTTATAGGCAACCCATGGTATAATAATATCTCAATTTTTGTTCTTGTTGATATGACATTGATGGTATGTTTCCCTCAAACATGGTTAGGGAAGGTGGTAATATTTCATGCTTGTTGTGTCCTCCTATATCACCACTAATTGGATATCATTATACATCTCATACTCCACAGATTAATGAGGTAAGAAGTACTTCTTGTTTTATGTATTCTTGGGCTCAATTTTAAAATTGTTTCCACATGTGGAATATAGGTGCAGTGTTGGGAAAATTTCTATGTCTAAGGTATCAAGGGCATGATGGTAATTCTTATTTTCCATTCCATGATTATGAAAAATCTAGAGATAATATGATAGAAGGAAGCACCATTACTCTAATGTGTGCCACACATACTTATCATCCATTCCGGGTGAAGGGTATTCTTCATAACCAAGGGGTAACTAGGCTTGTAGAAAGTAGCACCACCATACCTTACACAAGGAAAATAGTACATTTGTCAATCCTCTTAGTAAATCATGAGGTATGAGATGATTGTTTTTGTGATTGAACTAGCTAATGATGAAATTATTCTTGGTTTTCAATGGGTGCAAACATTAGGGGATTTCACCCTTAAATATCATGATAAAGAACTGAAATTTAGTGATAAATTTGAAGAAATCAGAATTCAAGACATAATGAAAATAGATGGTCCATGTTTTTTGAAGAATACACTAGAAACAAAGAAGATAATTCCAAATTGAATACCTAACGTTGAATGATGGTAAGAAAATTATATGTTATTTTTAGGATTGTATGAAACATTTTGATATGGCTTTGTGGGACTCAAGATGCTTTTGATATTGCCACTTTTGGGTATATATGAAGGTGGTGAATAATTCATCCACTAAAAATATGAATTTAGCCACATGGGAGTTTTGTGGTGTAATTAATCTTTCTACCATAAATGAGATGAGTTTGGGAAAGGTGGGTCATGAACCCCAAATAATTAAGGGGGATATTTTAGATATTGTGGCTATTTTTTTAGTTGGTTCCATTTTCTATTTGTAGCGACCGAGTGGATATAGATCACAAGGAAGTGGTGTTATTCTTCTATTGGCATAGACAAGGTAATAGTAACTCTTGCAAGATGTTTTTGACACTATAATTCTAAACTTGAGTATTTAAATGAAATGTTACAGCTGAGATGAGGTGTTTTTCCAAGCCTCATTTGTTGGGTTGTGCATATTTTCTTGGGACAACAATAGAGGGGACGGTTTGAAGACATTCTTTTTATTTGAAATGATGTGTAAAAGGTTTCACTCATTGATAACAATTCAGATAATGTTCCAACATATTTGGTATTGTTTGGGACAAAATTCTGGGCAAGGTATGGCTGTTATACTTACATACCAGCACTCATAAGTTCTGATCCGAGCCAAATTTTGAAGAGATTAGTTTGGGGCATCTTGGAAGCATCTTTTGGAGGCCAAGGTAATCATCATGAAAGTTGTACTTTTAAATTTGTTTTCCAAAAAATTTTTAACTCCCTATCCATTTTTTTGACAACTATAAAGGAGTATTTAGCCATGAGGTTGAAGGGTTTGCAATCTACTATAATTGTTGATTTGTTTTTAGCTATTATAAGAAGGATCCCGGACACTATCTTTCCAATTTTAGGTAACAAACTACATGGTTACACATGTGTTTGGCACAACATGAGGGAAATTGGGAACAACCATTTCTTGGATTGAATTTATGAGTCCTTGGAAAGAAAAAATAAAGAACCAATCATCATATTCACAAAGAAAGAATGGATGAGGAAGGGGACACATTTTTCCTTTAATGAGTTTGATTCAGTGTAGGTGTATGCCTAGATTTGGATCACATACAAGATGTATTAGTTGATATTAAATCTTCAAAATCAATGCTACTTAAAACAGAATGGGCTTATGCTGCCATTGTGAAGAGAAGGACAATTATGGTTTCTTTCATTGAATAAAGTAGGTTAAAACTCTTCCATATCTAAATCTAAACCTACACACAAGAACACTTGGAAAATGTTAGTTTTTTTGGTGGTTAAGGGACCTACCTTAGTCGATCCCTAACCCTTTTAAGGAGATAAAATATATTTTATTGATTAAAATGACAAAACAATAAATGAAAATGAAAAACATATCTGATTCATATAACGCATGGCGATTCACCAAAAATCACACGGAGATCACAAGCCAATCATAGTTATGATTCTCACTTGTGCTGAAATGTTGTTAGAACAAAGTTACTACGACAAGTTTTATCATCATTTTCTTTGATTTCACTTCTTCAAGACCTATAAAACTGAGAAATGTTAGCAAAAGAACAAGAAAAATCAAGTATATCCTTAGTGTACAAAGATTCAGGTGTTAGAATGAAGGGGTGAGTGGTATTATATAGTTTTTGAGTGCATAGGGGAGTGTGACACATATGGGTACAATGATAGGGTCCATAGTGCATTGGGCATGCACATGGATAGGTGGAGTGGATAGAATTAAATGTGAGTGGGCGAGGGTTAGTAAATGAGTAGCAATGTGTCTTTTATCCCCAATTTTGTGGGGTTTCATATTTTATTTGATTTTTTGGGATTGTTTGATTTTTTAAAGGATTTTTTGTTTTTTATGATGTTTTTGGTGTTTTTCAATAAGATATCTTATGAATAAGGTGAATTTTCTAGAGTCTACATTTTGCACCTTTTTGGGTTACGTGTTGTAGTAGGTAAAATTTATCACAAAAATAAAGACAAGATGGGGTCATCTAACCCTATGACACTTTGGTTGTCTCAATTGTGGGATTACATGGTTGACTGGATAGAAAGGAACCTAGAAATATGATTGATGGTCCACTTCAACCAAAGTCTGTGAAGGGATTAATAGGTTGATTTCGCAAGGCGAGACTATAGAGCCAATTGATTAGGATTGGGTGTCATAGGATTGAAAAGAAGGGTTGTGTATGATTCCCCACTCAAGTGATAGTTTTTGAATCCGCGGGTTGTGCCAACATAACACATGATAAAAAAGTGGCAAATTGAAGAAGATAAAAGAATGAACCTTGGTAAAGGAATTATTAGGGAAGGCAACGAAAATGTTTCCCAGTCATGTGTAGGTGAAAACAAGATGATGGGTATGTATAAAAGTGGATGCAAGTGTTAAGGATTATGGGGTGAAGAGTTAGAGTTAATTGATTATAAGTTAATGATGAATAAGCTAGTTAGGTGAGGTGATGAGTGACGAACGTGGGAGAGGTGGAGCATTGGGTAAGAGGCACAAGTGGCACGGGTGAGGTGGTGAGATATGTGGAAAGAGAGGTGCTAAGATGTGCAGGAAAGGTGGTGATGTAGTGAGCTAGGTGATGAGAGGTGCGGACATGGTGAAGAGCTATATAGTGATATGGGTGAGCATGTGGAAAGTTGTGTGAGTGAGATGAAAATCAATGAGATGAGGAATGTGGTGAGTGACATGAGTGAGATAGAAAATGAAGTAGACGACGAGTTGGGAGAGCTATATATCAAGTTGGGTAAGGTGAGTAGGATAGAGAGAGGTAATCGAGTGAGTTGGGTGAGATACTATAGCAGCTTTGGTTGAGGTGAACGAGGAAGAGCGAGATGGATGGGTGGGAAAGTTAACTAGGATGAGCGAGCTAGATAGAATGAGTGAGTGAGGGTGAGCTAGCCAGTAGGAAAATCTGGAGATGAACAGACAAGCAAGGTGATATGGGGACAAGATTTCCAAGCATGGAGATCTAGGGATGAAATGTCCGAGAAGAGGTGAGCTAAGG
Source organism: Taxus wallichiana var. yunnanensis (assembly GCA_018340775.1). Taxonomy (NCBI): domain Eukaryota; kingdom Viridiplantae; phylum Streptophyta; class Pinopsida; order Cupressales; family Taxaceae; genus Taxus; species Taxus wallichiana. Next base: position 11,867,819 of record CM031236.1, read on the forward strand.
GTGAGTTGGAGAGTCATATGAGTGACTCATCGAGCTGGGATTGGGTTGAACGGTGGTGAGATAGTGAGCCACAAGAGTAACTTGTCAAGTCGGGTGGTTAGGTGTGTAAGGTGAGGAATAAAGGTCATAGGTGAAGGGAAGGAGAAAACGGTGGTATAGTGGGCACAAAAGGTAATAGGTTTATGCGAAGTCATAAGGAAGGAATCTATGTTAGAGGGTGTGATTGGATTTGTGACGCAACTTAGTGGTGGGATAGGAATCATGGTGGGGACTCGGTGGTGGTTAGTCGGTATTCTATGTGGGGTAGCTAATATTGAAAAGGAGTTTTCTGAGTTAAGGGCTCATGGAAGAATGTGATAAGGGATCGAGATAATATGGGCCATGTGTGAAGGGATCATGGGGAGAAATTATTGGGTGTAGTTTTTGGGAGTTAGTGAGTGGGAGGATGCCAAAGGAGAGAGACAAGGGAAGAGTCGAGAGGCCACAACGGGATCAAGCCAAGTCACATGTGTGACTTAGTTAGGGTAGGTAGTAGGAGAGTTAGTTACATGTCATGAGGAGGTAGTGGGTTGTACTTATACTGAGGGTTATGTTAAGTAAAGATTTGGGAGATGTGCATGAGGATTAAATGGTGAGTCTTTATAATGACTCGCTAGGATGGAAGAAGGGAAAATGTAACTAGTTTGGTGAGAGGGTTAAATGGAAGAGGTCGAGGGGAATAATGTTAGTCATAAGTATGATCAGTGAAAGAGAGGAGTGGCTGGAGATTGGATCCAAAGGGTGAGGACATAGTGATGAGCGGTGGGAGTTTTCTTAGGTCATAGGGGCGATGAGTTGGATTCAAGTGAAGGTGATGTGGTTAGTTAGAGGAAGAAATGGGACTAGAGCAGGAGGGGGTCAAAAGTGTGACCATCGCATGATGAGAGTAATAGGTGGTGGGAATGGATTGGAGTGGGGAAGGAGACAGAAGGACACGGGGGTGGGTCATTTTTCTTACTAGGGTTGATAGGGATTGGTTATGGGTTTAGGGAGCTCAATGATACCGATTTGGGGTTTAGGTTCTCGGTGAGTCATAAGGGCGACTCGTTGAGGTAGGGGTGAGTGCGGTTAGGTTAGAAAGTGCATCAAGTGAGCTAGAGTGGGTAGGAAAATGATTTGATCATGGGGACAAAGTAATTGAGAACAATGAATCGTGGAGGGTGTAATGGGGGAGGGAGTTATAGAAGATGATAAGCATGGGGTGAGGTTGTGTTAGAGAAAATAAATGAGCATGTTAAGAGGTGAGGGGAAAGGTGAATGGGTGGGATGAGAGGTGGATGAGGGAGAGGTCAACAATGCAAGTTGGTGTGAACGTAGAATTATGGATTGATGTGGGCATGATGATTGTAATTGAGGAAGACTAAGGATGAGAAAATGAATGCAATACAAATGAAATGAAAGAGAATAATGATTGCAATGAACATGACATGGAAAGTGGTGATTATGCAATGAAAATGAGATGAAAAATGATTTACAGAGGGTAATGAATTCCCAAGGATTATCACTCCAAATGAGGTGGATTGTAAACATGTAAATGACCTGGTTGTTATGTTGGAGTGAAAGTGTTATGTAGGTTCATTAAGACAGGTTTGCAAAAAATGTTGGTGAATACATAATGATCCCAAAGACACGAGATATGAGACAAAAAGTGAGATAAAAGGGGAGCTTGAAAAATGGTCTAAACTATATAAGACAACTTACTATCCTTGTGACTCCTTGAGATAATGTGTGTGCGCGTGAAATTTAATTAACTACTTGAAATGAATACCGAAGATAATGTGTGAAAACACAAGCCAACATGTAGGTGTGGGTGAAATAAATAATTGGTGATTAATGAGATGGAAGGAATTTTTAAGCCATGCATTACTCTGCTACTAGCCAAACATCCATATCCCCAACAGAGATACATTTGATTCTATTTGTAACATATCTCTACTACCAACCAAGCATCCATAGCCCTGGTAGAGATACTGGAAATAACCCTAAGAGAGTTTTTGATATTACAATTTTGTTTTCTTCTTTTCTTTTGAATTTTTACATTTTCTTATTATTATTTTTACATGATATGTAACTCTCTCATTTTTCCAAGGAGTTTAGAACCACTAATGGCTTGGTGGAGGGAGTGGAATTATTGTGGAGATGACATTAGCAAGCATCAAAAATAATTCCATGGGTTCTTCAAGAAAAGTTATTACATGTGTAAGCCTACATGGATCATTAAGAGGAAATTTGTTCTTAATGCACCCAAGAAGGAAAAACCAAAATCAAGCAACTATAGTAGACACTATTGAATAAAAAAATGATAACCGGATAATCAAAGTGTTCACCGAAGTTGTGAAACAAACCAAGATGTGGAATATGAATGAACTGTAAATGAAATGTGTAGTAGTGAATCGAGAATCAAAATGAAATATGAATGCATGGAAGAATAACATCCTTGGGAAAGTGTTGTTTATTGCAATTTTTTTGTGATATATAGAATTTTTATTCTTAAAAGATGTTTAGTTGTGTTTTGGATTTTATATGTTTGTGTTTGTGTCAATAGTGATAGAAAAAATGTGTGGAGAATCAAGTCGTGTTTCAAATCTAGGATTAATGAAGAGAATCAAAATGTAAGGATCATGTAGAATGTTGTAGTGAAGACAAATGAAATTCCCCCCATTCCGTGTAGAGACTAGGTGAGTGAGAGACATGATGTATAAAAGCAAGCGATAGATGAGATAAATAATTGCATTGGACAAGATAATATTAATGATAAATGAAGCAAGAATACCAAATATAAGCCATAGGATTATGGTGTGTGAAAGATGTAAGAAAGGCGTTGAGTATGATGGATGTGCGAGAATATCTCGTAGATGAAGACATGCAAACATATCAATAAGAGAATATAAGATGAAATGATGTATGGTGCAAGTGATGATGTTGGGTGGACAAGGAGTGGAGAAGATAGTAATGTATGGAGGGATTATGAGATCCAAGGGTGTGGGATTATGATGAACGAGTGTGATGAGAGTATGAGGGCATGGAATATGAAGAGGCATGTAAGAAGGAATGTCAAACAAATGATAATGTGGGAGAAAATGGAGATGATGTGAAGGAGTAATTGGGTTTGGATGAGGTTTTAGGGAACATGTGTAAGAACCAATGGGTGAGTGACTGTGATAAGTGATGTGAATGAAGGTGGAGGAGCTGATAATAAAATTTTTGCTTGAAATAGTGGTGTTGTAGGAAAGAAGATGGATGTGGAAGAATGCTTTAAAATAGGTGAAGGGATATGAACAAGTGGAGGTGGCTTTTGAGGAAGAGGTAAAAAAATAAGTGGATTCACACTCCTCTTATTTTTACACTAATTATTAAATGTGAAACAATCATTTCCTCGCATGTTTGATACACTAATTCATTATTTCCAAGATGGAAGAATTGCTTGTAGGTCATATTTGGCATGTTTGAGTGGATATTTTGGCAAGCTAATTTGAAGTTTGCATTCTTTGTATTTCTGAACCCCATGATCACAAGTTCCATGAATTTTGAAGCTTCTGGGTAAATTTATGAATTTTAAAGTAACTCAGAGACAAGGGTTTATAGAAAATTCATACCTTCATTTCTAGGGCACTAAAAATAAGTTTTCCTTCATATTTTAATTTATTTTAATTAATCAAAATTTTTGAGCTTGATTGGGCACATTTTTATCGAGTTTAGGGGATCCAAAAGTGTGTGGGATTTATTAAATAAGTTCATTGCCCTAGGAAGGGAAACATTGTAGGTTTCAATGTGCATTTTCAATCGTACTCGAGTCTACAAAAGTCTGATTACAAGCATCACAAATTAATTTTATTCATCTCTCATTCATTCCTAGTTATTTTCCATAAGTCTCCCAAAAAGGGACATTACATTAGTATCGAGCATTATCCTCCCACCACAAACATGGAGAACAACTCGAGAAAGGATCATGAGAACAAAAGAAGTGTAGTAGATGCATTAGATAAGCTTATCCAAGCCATCGAAAATATGAAGGGTGGTGGTTCACTCAAGGAGAAAAGGGTCTTGAAGGTTGAAAAATTGATAGAAGAGTCCAAGCCCTTCTAAAATGGATGTGTGATGTCCTTTACTTTGAGGAATTCATGTAATTAGAGAACAAGAGAGTGGGCATTGACACAAGGCCTAAAATGCAAACCACACCAAGGATTCACTCAACCCTAGAAGGGAAAAACCCTTTGTAGTATTTTGTTTTCATACACAAGTTATGCACATTGGCACCTTATTCGGACATATCTAAATTCTCACCAAGAGCCCAAAGCTACTAGGTCCATTCTTTTTATATTCTTTAGGAAGTTATCATGCATGATCATCATATTGATAACCAAGAAACTCATTCATATACGATAATTATCATACTATAGCAATTTGGTAACACATAATAAGGAAAACACTTAATACATGTAAACCATAACTAATATCAATCACACTATCAAATCTCCATGATAATATCCATGAACTACAATTATCCAACCACAAATATCCATTATAAACCAAAATTCATTACATAACAGAAGTTGATACACATAATAGTTACTTCACCGGTGCACCGAACCACACGCACAAACATCACACCCTAAAACCGCATCAAAACAACATAGCTTTACTCTCACATCCACAGTCACTCACCAACAATGCATACATCACCTATATATAGGGGTGGGGACTTTCCCTTCACCACCCATGCACTCTCCTAAAAATAGGTGTGCTCTCAAAATAACTTGCATGCTTTCTTTCCTATAAATAGACATGCATACAAAGCTTTCATTCTTTTACAAAAGGCACTAATAATATATTACCATATTTATAAGACTTGCTTTAATCCTATTATTAGCTGGATCCTGAAAGAGTTGCCAAGAATCGTACCAAAAACTGTGCACCACAATAAAGTTGTACTCTGAAGGAAACGTAATAGCTCTGCATAATCACAAGGAGGAATCGATCAATCAATGGAAGAGCTTGCATAACATAACAAAGCTTGCACATAGAGAAAAGATAGCGGAGTGTCTTGGCATACTCATAAATTTCAAATGAAGGGATATATATAGGGTGCTTTGAGTAACCCTAGTGCATGACACACAAGAAATCGTTATCCAAAATAAGCCCATGCTTATTTTGGGCTAACTTGCCTTCATTTCTTCCTTCCTTATGCTTCAGTCAGTTTTTGTAACTTTTAGGCACTCAAAAATTTCTAGAGATGGCTTCATTAGATAGGAATTTTCTTCCCCTTTCCAAAAAGGTAAAGAAGTCCTCCTAACTCCAAATATTTTTAAAGTTATGGCTTGATGGAGGTGGGATATAAATTTTGCCCAAGTATGGAGGTGGGTTGGAGGAAGAAACCTTGACACTTAGCCTTTTGGGATAAAAGGACACATGTAAAATCCCACTCCGAAAGCCCACAACCAATCAGAGGATGATGCATGGCCAGAAGGAAGCGGACTTGCGGAGTGATGGGAAACTTTTAGTACTTAGGCATTTTTTGTCAAAATGCTCAAAGTCAAATTTTACCCCGCAAGCCCGAAGAAGGAATGAAGCACACTCACGGGGTCATGGAGAAAATTTTGGCACTTAGCTTTTGGGGTGAAAAGGTTAAAGTCAAAAATCGACCCACGAAGGAGAAGAGAAAAATTTGGGCCGCACCTCCGCGCCGAATCAAAAGCTGACACGTGTCATGTGGGAGCGTGGGGATGCGGAGTTGTTTGAGAATTTTCACAAAATTTAAAAAAGGGAAAAAGGAAAAGTTTGAGGCCATGGGCCCGTGAAGGAAGAAAATGAAGCACACCTCCATGCCAATCAGAGGCCGACATGTGTCATTTTTATGACACGTCATCAGTGCATCGGTGGGGCGAGAGACCTTGGAAAAGTTTACACTTTTGCCCCGAAAGGGTTAAATGTTGGCTTCACCCCCCAGCCAATCAAAATTTGACATGTGTCATGCAAACCTAAGAGATTTTTGGGAAATTTTTCCAAAAGGGAAAAATTTAAAGTTTGACCTTGTTGACCCCAATTTTGACTCTATTTTTACCAGTTTTTCCCTAAATCTTCAAAGGGCCATATCTTTCGAACTAGAGCTCGATTTTCATGATTTTGGTGTCATTGGAAAGATGTTGACATCCTCTACACAATATACCCATTAATTTTGAATTTTGATGGGAAAATTTTGAAGAAATGTCTCTAGCATGGGAAAAAATGTAGAACTCGACCCCCAACCACCAAAATTGATGAAGTATGGCATCTGTTTCTTCTCCAGCATGGCCGAATGCATTGAAAAATGGATTTTTGAGGGTGCATTTACTGTTTTAATGAATCTTATCGGTGGTTGGAGATGTCGAATCAATTTGCCCGCATTTTTTCACCTTTCTTTGTTCTATTTGATTGATATATGCCAAATTTTGGCTCATTTGAACACGTTGGACCTCCTTGCTCTTGCAAGCTCTTCTTTTCTCCTTAGTAGGTGGATTTGAAGGAGTTTTAGACCTCCCATATGGACTGCATCACATTTTTTCTCGCTATTGCAATGTATCGTATTAAATCTAGAACTGACAATGCATGCTCTGTGAATGAGTTTTCAATCCTCTCTTGTGTTGGTTTGTTTCCTTCTGATATTTCATTGCATTTTGGAAATTTGTGCATGTTTTGATGCTGCATCCTCATGATCTGTGTCTATTTTTGCAAAACAAGAAGTCCAACACTCCTTTGGTGTATCACCGTTTCTGTTTTTGCTTAGTTTTGTTTCCATTTCCATGTTTTCTCTCAACCCTATCTCCTTGGTAGTTTTAGAGTAGGAATTTTGAATCAGAACCTCTACAAAAATTGCATGCATACACCTAAACAAAGGAGTAAGAACCAACTTCAATCTAGAGAGTTTTCCCCAATTGCAAAGGTCCCACACTTTGGGAAAACTCCATGTTGTGTATTCACACCGAATTGGCCATTTGTCTACAGCAGATATAAGGGTCGATTTGAGGGTGCTTTGAATATGCACTAACAGTTTTGGCATGCCCAGTGGGGACCAAGAGGTCTTCCACTTCATTTTTTGCAGGTTGATGTGTTCCTGTTTAAAATTTCAGCCTTTGGAGGCACTTGCAAACACATCTGGCGACTCCATCTGATCAGCAACCCATCTTTGAAGTTGCAGACCTTCTTTCCATTCATTTTCTTTCATTTTTCATTCCATTTTTCATTCCATCTCTTCATTCTTCTTTCATCCCATGAAGTTGTGCAATCATGACTTCATTTCCATCATGGAATTCACATTTACAACAACAACAATGTTTTCCACCTCCAACATGTTTTACAACTCCTTCAAATCAGCATTTTGAACAAATTCAAAATCATCATGCTTACCCATATGAGCAATACCAAAATCAGTTTGGTTATGAAACATATCAAGAGAAAGGGTACACATGCAATGATAGCAGTCAAATGCAAGATGTTGGTCTATTGGAGAAGATCCAAAAAATGGAGATTGGCATGGTGCAATCAAGAGCAACACTCAAATGAAGGCTTTCAAAATTGGTTGCAGGGCACCTTGTCCATGGGTTGGCCCTTTTCCAAGACACTATAGCCCTCAGGAGAAGCTGGACTTCATGATTGAGATGCTACCCCAACTTGCACAATGGAATGAAGAGATAGGGGCCTATGAATTTGGTGCTTGAGCAACCTTGTCAATGGGTAAGTTCTACACCATCATCTGGTATTTCTCTTTCCATTCCTCAAGCAGCACCATCTCATTTTGAATGCCAAATTCCAAATCCATCCCATGCTGCTCCAAGTGTGAAATCCATCCCTCCATCCCCTAGTCTTCCATCCCATTTCAGTTCTTCTACCCTTTTCCCTTCCAAACAACCATTCCCTCCAAAGAAAAATGAAGTTTTACCTCCTCCAAAACCACAAATAATTGAAAAATAGTTGAACCACAACCCACCCCTCCTCTTGCATTCCCGAATCCATGTTGGGAAAGAAAAAATCAGAATGTCAGTCAAGGAAAACAGCAGCAAAAAGAAGAGCTAAACAAGGATGAAAAAAATCAAAGTTTGTTGAGTTTGGCTCTCAAATTCAGGATCACAAAAATCCCCTTGATGGTGAAGCCAAAAGAGGAAGTTGGAGTTGGGGAACAAGTGGTAAACAAGGCTGATTTTATAGCAGTAGTGAAGAAAGAAAAACAACAGTTTGTTTGTGATGAGTTGGGTGTCCATGTTGGCACTTTGCCCAAAGAAAATTCTGATCCAATTTGCACTGCAAAATCAGTCATTATGGAGGAAGAAAAACCAGCTCAAAATCTCATTTTTGAGGAGCAAATGGATGAGATCAAGTCATTTTTCGCAAAAAAAAAAGAAGGAAGCATTATTGATACATTTTTACTTTCATTTGAAGGGGATGATTTGATCGATGAAGCCATTATGGAGGTGAAAAAATAGGTCCAAATTGTGAGCAAAAGGCACAAGAAATTCCATGTTTCTCTCCCACTTCATCTCTCAAAAAATCTGATTTCTTGGATGAGTTCGAATTGGCAAGTTACATGTTTGAAAATGAAGTTGCACATGGTGAAGAAAATGCAGATTTGGAGGTCACCATGCAAGAGGGAAAAGCTTTGTTGCAACAGGGACAATGAAGAGTTTGATTTTTATCGACTTAGAGGAATGTCTTGAGGAGGAGCCAATTGAAATTGTAACATTTTCTTCTCTACCATTCGTTCTTCATCATCAAGAGGTTGCTGCCATGAGGGAAAACATTCCAAAACAACAACTTGCATTTTGTGACAGCTCATTGGAACCAAGATTCGAAGATTTTAATCTTCGGTGTGCTTCATGGAAAGAAGAAAGGAAAGAGTACGAGGTTTCTACCATTTCTTCCATGCCATTCATTCAAGAAGGTCCACAAGAAGACTTCATTTTTGGAGTTAAAATTTAAAGCAATGTGCACATTCAAAGGATCGAGACCATGCCCAATTATGTACTTGTCTTCATTGGAGCCAAAGGAGAAGCCAAAACTAGTCATGCCTACTTCAGGGCATGAAGACTAGCATCAAAGTACCAAGGGTCACCATCAACACCTCTAGAAGTCGGATGCAAGTCACTTTGAGGAGTTATTTCCCGATAAAGCTGATACTTTGATGATTTGGGTGGAAGACCGGCTTATTGTTAGTTTTTCACTCATCCAACCAGCCATGTTCATGCAAATCAGTTGCATGGCTGCCATTTTTAGGAAGGGAATCTATTTCTCCTGCCGCAGTTGAAGGTTTTATTTAGCTCACATTTGCTTCCGATTAGAGTAGTGTAGGTAGGTTTGTTTTTTTCAAAAGAAGTGCTTGTGCACACTCTGCATATCCCACTTAGGGTATGTATGATTTTCTAGTTTATACATAATGGTTTTGTGGAGCCTTGTTGCCCCTTGTAGTGTTTTGGTTTTGACACTTGATGGGGTCAGTTTTCAAAGTTCATATCAGTTTATAGGTTACTACTCATGACTTTGTGCTCAATGGATGCTTCAAGGTAGCTGATTACTTCATCTAGTAGGTAGATGACCCCTCTGAGTCACCAAAATTGTTATCCAAAATAAGCCCATGCTTATTTTGGGCTAACTTGCCTTCATTTCTTCCTTATGCTTTAGTCAGATTTTTGCAACTTTCAGAACTCAAAAATTTCTAGAGATGGCTTCATCATATAGGAATTTTCTTCCCCTTTCCAAAAAGGTAAAGAAGTCCTCCTAACTCCAAATATTTTTAAAGTTATGGCTCGGCGGAGGTGGGATGCAAATTTTGCCCAAGTATGAATGCGGGTTGGCGGGTTGGCGGAAGAAAACTTGACACTTAGCCTTTTGGGATAAAAGGACACATGTAAAATCCCACTCGAAATCCTGCATCCAATCAAAGGATGATGCATGGCCAGAAGGAAGCGGACTTGCGGAGTGATGGGAAACTTTTAGCACTTAGGCATTTTTGTCAAAATGCTCAAAGTCAAATTTTAGCCCGCAGGCCCGAAGAAGGAATGAAGCGCACTCGCGGGGCCAGGAGAAAATTTTGGCACTTAGCTTTTGGGGTGAAAAGGTTAAAGTCAAAATTGGCCCAAGCTGCGAATGAGAAGAGAAAATTTTGGGACGTACCTCCATGCCGAATCGGGAAGCCGACACGTGTCATGCGGGAGCACGGGGATGTGGAGTTGTTTGAGAATTTTCACAAAATTTAAAAAAGGGAAAAAGGTGAAGTTTGAGGCCATGGGACCAAGAAGGAAGAAGACAAAGCACACCTCCATGCCAATCAGAGGCCAACACGTGTCATTTTTATGACACATCATCAACGCATTGGTGGGGCGTCGGGAGACCTTGGAAAAGTTTGCACTTTTGCCCCAAAAGGGTTAAATATATTGGCTTTGACCCCCTAACTAGTTTGAATTTGACATGTGTCATGCAGACTGATTAGGTGCAGAGACTTTTGGGAAATTTTTCCATAAGGGAAAAATTTAAAGTTTGACCCCGCCGATCCCAACTTTGACTCTATTTTTACCGCTTTGCCCTAAATCTTCGAGAGGCCATATATTTCGAACCAAAGCTCGGTTTTCATGATTTTGGCATCATTGGGAAGATGTTGACATCCTCTACATGATAGACTCATCAATTTTGAATTTTTTTGAGTTTTATGGGAATAATTGGAAGAAATGTCTCCAGCACGAGAAAAAATGTAGAACCGACCCCAACCACAAAAATTGATGAAGTATGGCATTTGTTTCTTCTCCAAAGCATGGTCGAATGCATCAAAAATAGATTTTTGAGGGTTCCTTTATGTTTTAATGAATTTTTTTGGTGGTTGGAGACGTCGAATCAATTTGCCCACGTTTTTTCACCTTTCTTCATTCTATTTGATCAATATATGCAAAAGTTTGGCTCATTTGAACACGTTAGATGTCCTTACTCTTGTAAGATCTTCTTTTCTCCTTAGTAGGTTGATTTGAAGGAGTTTCAGACCTCCCATATGGACTGCATCACATTTTTTTCCTCCTTTCTATTGCAATGTATCATATTAAATCTGGAACTGAAAATGCATGCTTTGTGAATGAGTTTTCAATCCTCTCTTGTGTTGGTTTGTTTCCTTATGATCTTTCATTGCATTTTGGAAATTTGCGCATGTTTGGATGCTGCTGAACCTCATAATCTGTGTCTATTTTTTCAAAACAAGAAGTCCAACACTCCTTTGGTGTATCACCATTTTGTTTTTGCTTAGTTTTGTTTCCATTTCCATGTTTTCTCTCAGCCCTGTCTCCTTGGTAGTTTTAGAGTAGAAATTTTGAATCAGAACCTCTACAAAAATTGCATGCATACACCTAATCAGAGGAGTAAGAACTAGCTTCAATCTAGAGATTTTTCCCCAATTGCAAAGGTCCCACACTTTGGGAAAACTCCATGTTGTGCATTCACACCGAATTGGCCATTTGTCTACAGCAAATCTGAGGGTCGATTTGGGGGTGTTGTGAATCTGCACTAACAGTTTTGGCACACCCGGTGGGACCAAGAGGTATTCCACTTCATTTTTTACAGGTTGATGTGTTCTTCTTTAAAATTTCAGCCTTTAGAGGCACTTGCAAACACATCTGGCGACTCCATCTGATCAAAGAACCCATCTCTCGAAGTTATAGACCTTCCTTCCATTCATTTTTATTTCATTTTTCATTCCATATTTCATTCCATTTTTCATTCCATCTCTTCATTCTTATTTCATCCCATGAAGTTGTGCAATCATAAATTCATTTCCATCATGGAATTCGCATCGACAACAAAGAGCAATTTTTTCCACCTCTAACATGTTTTACAACTCCTTTAAATCAGCATTTTGAACAAATTCAAAATCATCATGCTTACCCATATGAGCAATACCAAAATAATTTTGGTTATGAAACATATAAAGAGCAAGGTATGCATGCAATGATAGCGATCAAATGCAAGATGCTAGTCTATTGAGACGATCCAAAAATGGAGATTGGCATGGTGCAATCAAGAGCAACGCTCAAATGAAGGCTTTCAGATTTGGTCATGCGGCACCTTATCCATGGGTTGGCCCTTTTCCAAGACAATATAGCCCCAAGAGAAGCTTGACTTCATGATTGAGATGCTACCCCAACTTGCACAATGGACTAAAGAGATAGGGACCTATGAATTTGGTGCTGAGAAACCTTGTCAATGGGTAAGTTCTACACCATCATTTGGTATTTCTCTTTCCACTCCTCAAGCAACACCATCTCATTTTGAATGCCAAATTCTAAATCCATCCCATGTTGCTCCAAGTGTGAAATCCATCCCTTCATCCCCTAGTCTTCCATCCAATTTCAGATCTTCTACCCTTTTACCTTCCAAAAACCATTCCCTCCAAAGAAAATTGAAGTTTTACCTCCTCCAAAACCACAAATAATTGAAAATAAAGTTGAACCACAACCCACCCCTCCTCTTGCATTCCCGAATCCATGTTGGGAAAGAAAAAATCAGAATGCCAGTCAAGGAAAACAACAGCAAAAAGAAGAGCTAAACAAGGATGAAAAAATTCAAAGTTTGTTGAGTTTGGCTCTCAAATTTGGGATCACAAAAATCCCCTTGATGGTGAAGCCAAAAGAGGAAGTTGGAGTTGGGGAACAAGTGGTAAACAAGGCTGATTTTATAGCAGCAGTGAAGCAATAAAAACAACAGTTTCTGTGTGATGAGTTGGGTGTCCATGTTGGCACTTTGCCCAAAGAAAATGCTGATCCAATTTGCACTGCAAAATCAGTCATTATGGAGGAAGAAAAACCAGCTCAAAATCCCATTTTTGAGGAGCAAATGGATGAGATCAAGTCAGTTTTTGCAACAGCAGAAGAAGGAAGCATTATTGATACATTTTTTCTTTCATTTGAAGGGGCTGATTTGATCGATGAAGCCATTATGGAGGTGAACAAAACAGGTCCAAATTGTGAGCAAAAGGCACAAGAAATTCCATGTTTCTCTCCCACTTCATCTCTCCAAAAATCTGATTTCTTGGATGAGTTCGAATTGGCAAGTTGCATGTTTGAAAATGAAGTTGCACATGGTGAAGAAAATGCAGATTTGGAGGTCACCATGCAAGAGGGAAAATCTTTGTTGCAGTGGGACAACGAAGAGTTTGATTGTTTATCAGACTTAGAGGAATGTCTTGAGGAGGAGCCAACTGAAATTGCAACATTTTCTTCTCTACCATTCGTTCTTCAACATCAAGAGCCTGCTGCCATGAGGGAAAACATTCCAAAACAACAGCTTGCATTTTGTGACAGCTCATTGGAACCAAGATTGGAAGATTTTAATCTTCCGTGTGCTTCATGGAAAGAAGAAGGGAAAGAGTACGAGGTTTCTACCATTTCTTCCACGCCATTCATTCAAGAAGGTCCGCAAGAAGACTTCATTTTTGGAGTTAAAATTTAAAGCAATGGGCACATTCAAAGGATCAGACCATGCCCAATTATGTACTTGTCTTCATTGGAGCCAAAGGAGAAGCCAAAACTAGTCATGCCTACTTCAGGGCATGAGGAGGAGCATCAAAGTACCAAGGGTCACCATCAACACCTCTAGAAGTCTGATGCAAGTCACTTTGAGGAGTTATTTCCCATTAAAGCTGATACTTTGATGATTTGGGTGGAAGACCGGCTTATTGTCAGTTTTTCACTCATCCAACCAGCCATGTTCAAGTGCAAATGAGTTGCATGGCTGCCATTTTTAGGAAGGGAAGCTATTTCTCCTGCCAGGTTGAAGGTTTTATTTAGCTCACATTTGCTTCCGGTTAGAGTAGTGTAGGTAGGTTTGTTTTTGTAAAAGAAGTGCTTGTGCACACTCTACATATCCCACTTGGGGTATGTATGATTTTCTAGTTTGTACATAATGGTTTTGTGGAGCCTTGTTGCCCCTTGCAGTGTTTTGGTTTTGGCACTTGATGGGGTCGGTTTTCAAAGTTCAGATCAGTTTGTAGGCTAATACTCATGACTCTATGCCCAATGGATGCTTCAAGGTAGCTGATTACTTCATCTAGCAGAAGATGACCCCTCTGAGTCGCTAAAATTGTTATCCAAAATAAGCCCATGCTTATTTTGGGCTAACTTTCCTTCATTTCTTCCTTCCTTATGCTTCAATCAGGTTTTTGTAACTTTTAGGCTCTCAAAAATCTCTAGAGATGGCTTCATTAGATAGGAATTTTCTTTTCCTTTCCAAAGAGGTAAAGAAGTCCTCCTAACTCCAAATATTTTAAAAGTTATGGCTCGGCGGAGGTGAGATGCAAATTTTTCCCAAGTATGAAGGCGGGTTGGTGGGTTAGCGGAAGAAAATTTGACACTTAGCCTTTAGGGATAAAAGGACACATGTAAAATCCCACTTCAAAATCCCACAACCAATCAGAGGATGACGTGTGGCTAGAAGGAAGTGGACTTGCGGAGTGATGGGAAACATTTAACACTTAGGCATTTTTTCGTCAAAATGCTCAAAGTCAAATTTTAGCCCGCAGACCCGAAGAAGGAATGAAGCGTACTCGCGGGGCCAGGGAGAAAATTTTGGCATTTATCTTTTGGGGTGAAAAGGTTAAATTCAAAAATTGGCTCGAGAGCTCATGAAGGAGAAGAGAAAATTTTGGGTCGTACTCTCTGCGCCAAATTAGAAGCCGACACGTGTCATGCGGGAGCGCGGATGCGGAGTTGTTTGAGAATTTTCACAAAATTTAAAAAAGGGAAAAAGGAAAAGTTTGAGGCCATGGACCCTTGAAGGAAGAAAACAAAGCACACCTCCATGCCAATCGAGAGGGTGACATGTGCCGATTTATGACACATCATCGGCACATCGGAAAGTCATCGGGAGAGCTTGGAAAAGTTTACACTATTTCCGAAAGGGTTAAATGTTGACTTCGACCCCCACCAATCTGAATTCTACACATGTCATGCGGAGCTAAGGGGCTACAAAGAGTTTTGGGAAATTTTTCCAAAAGGGAAAAATTTAAAGTTTGACCCCACCGACCCCAATTTTGACTTTGTTTTTACCAATTTTTCCCTAAATCTTCGAGAGGCCATATCTTTCGAACCAAAGTATAGTTTTTCATGATTCTAGCGTCATTGGAAAGATGTTGACATCCTCTACATGATGGACCCCTCAATTTTTAATTTTGACGAATTTTGATGGGAAAAATTTGAAGAAATGTCTCTGGCATGGGAAAAAATGTAGAACCAACCCCCAACCACCAAAATTGATGAAGTATGGCATCTGTTTCTTCTCTAGCATGGCTGAATGCATCAAAAATGGATTTTTGAGGGTGCCCTTACTGTTTTAATTTATCTTGTCAGTGGTTGAAGATGTCGAATCAATTTGCCCGCATTTTTTCACCTTTTTTCGTTCTGTTTGATCAATATATGACAAATTTTGGCTCATTTGAACGTGTTGGACGTCCTTGCTCTTGTAAGCTCTTCTTTTCTCCTTAGTAGGTGGATTTGAAGGAGTTTCAGACCTCCCATATGGACTACATCATGTTTTTTCCTCCTTGCTATTGCAATGTATCGTATTAAATCTGGAACTGACAATGCATGCTCTGTGAATGAGTTTTCAATCCTCTCTTGTGTTGGTTTGTTTCCTTCTGATCTTTCATTGCATTTTGGCAATTTGTGCATGTTTGGATCCTGCATCCTCATGATCTAGTGTCTATTTTTACAAAACAATAAATCCAACACTCCTTTCGTGTATCACCATTCTATTTTTGCTTAGTTTTGTTTCCATTTCCATGTTTTCTCTCAACCCTGTCTCCTTGGTAGTTTTAGAGTAGGAATTTTGAATCAGAACCTCTACAAAAATTGCATGCATACACCTAAATAGAGGAGTAAGAACCAACTTCAATCTAGAGAGTTTTCCCTAATTGCAAAGGTCCCACACTTTGGGAAAACTCCATGTTGTGCATTCACACCGAATTGGCCATTTGTCTACAGAAAATCTAAGGGTCAATTTGGGGGTGCTCTGAATATTCACTAATAGGAACCATAAACCTAACCCTAAACCTAACCCATGTGAGATGACCCTCCATATGTGTGTGGAGGACATATAGGATCCCACACACTAGCACCCCCTTTATCGAAGATGGGGTAGCCATTATGATGATTCAAACAGAAAAAGAAGACACTCCTAAATAACTAAGAAATATGTGTCAATGGGGCCCGAAACTAAAGGCCTGATAAGGTGCCCATATACAAACAACATCTTCCTAGAAGAATAAGAAGAAGAGAAATGGGTCCTGACATAAAGCTTGATGAGGTACCCATGCACAAAAAGAAGTCCCAAGCAATGAAGGAAAACCCAGTGGGAAAAACATCCACCACAAGAGAACAAAATACTCTCTAATCTAAGAAAGATGCCAAAGATGGGTCTTGGCCATAGACTAGCTTGTAAAGGTACCCATGTACAAAAGGGAAATCTCTCGAAAGATGAAAAAGAGAGAAGAAGAGGGAGACAAATGGACACAGAAGATGCCATGGATGGATCTAAACTCTGCAACTCTAAGAAGTCTCCCATAAGAATGTCAATGATGAGATCCTCTACCTCACGGGTGAAGAAGAGCCATTCACACCGACTGTGTGTCCGCCTTGGGAAGGACAGAAACTATGTGTTGTAAATATTCCCACTCCACGAAGGAAACCAAAGGCAGTAACACAAAGAACTCTGAGTTTGGTCCATGAAAGTGTGACATAGGTCTAGCAAGTGAGTGCGAAGGAGCCGAAGGTAATGTCACAAGTGCAGAACTATCAGAGTATGAAGGGTGAACACCTATAGAAAGGATGTCCAACTGATGTGAAGGTAATAAAACATCCCCCATGATAGAAAATGGATCCACAAATAAGGGTGGATCAATGAAAGTCTCCAGAAAAGTGGAAGTGGTAAGAGTCCCAGAAGGGGCACTCCCAACAATAGAGATGATGAACTCCTCTGAAATACCTATAGATGGATGAGGAACCTGTAGTACATCACAAGTGTACTATATAGGAGACTACTCAATATCTGATGAGATGTGGGATGTGTCAACACTCTCTGGAATAGTGAGAGAAGGAGGAGAAGAGTCCTTTATAGTACTCTTGACATCAAAACTGGGTGCACAATCCTCGTCATCAGAAGTAGAACCAAGTGAGTCTGTATCAGTGGAACTATCATCACACGAAGAAATAGAGGAGACAATAGAATCAGAAGTAGAGGTGAAGAAAGAGTGGGGTCCAACAAAATATGAGCAAGTACGTCTCATATCTAAAGTATCTCCAACTAAATCTCCAACACTTTGCAAAGTTTTCCTAGCCCAAAGAGGACCAGGAGAATCAAGCTCAGAGTCAGAAGATTCTTCACTCGAGTGAGAAGGGACATAGTCCTCATCATCACTACTGTTAGAATCAGAAGACTCAAAATTCTGAGGGTCATGAAGAGGAGCACACTCAACAACATCATCATTTGAGGAGTCAGAGTCCGAATCAAAGAGCTGAAGAACCTCAGTAGGTAGAGAAGTAGAAGTCGAATAGGACTTAACACTTCTCTCAATATCAAGTAATGAAGTGGGTGTCGAATCAGAAGTAAAGTGGGAAAAGGTATACAACCGTGAACGGTGATCCGCCTTTCCCTCAGCCACTGTAGTGTCATCGTTAAGCTCACAAATAATCACCGAGTTAGGACCAAATTCCACTCGCATTCCTTCACCAAGGTGATTAATTTGGTAAACCGATAGGAGATTTGTAGAGAGATCAGGAACACTCAACACGTGGTTAAATTTTCCCCATCTATCTCTACCGATCCACTATCGAAACCAACACTTTCGTGTTATCACCCAACGTGATTTGGGACATATCACAAGGTTCAATGTTGGAGAACTCAACATGTGAAGAAGCCATGTGGTGCGAGGCACGGAATCTATAATCCACGTCAATGAAGGAGCAACTTGAGCTATGAGGGCCTTTCCTTTCTTCTTATCAGATTTAGAACCTTTTGTAGTAGAAGATTCAGCCTTGAGCATTTTGTTTGATAGACTCAGGAACACCTATTTGATTTTTCTCAATTAAATGAGTAAGGTGATCAATTTGTTTTCTCATACACATATGCTCTTTATGACTAGGCTTCTTGCAATAGGAACACAAATACTTGTCTTTCTATGCTCTAGGCTCATAATTCAAAGTGTTTGTGTTAAATTTAGTTTTGGTCTTGGTTTCCTTCTTAGGTTGATCCTTTTTCTCTATCTCATTATCGGTCTTCTTTTCCTTACTAGTACTTGCTACAAGGGCATGTGACTTGGACTTGAGAGACCCCATTTGAATGAGTTTTTCCTATTCTCAAATGAGTTGGGATGAAAAATAGTCAAATGAGGGCATAATATAATCCTTGCCTAAGGCAGATTTTGTAGCGTAAAAGTCGACACAAAGATAGAAGATTTAGGACCTAACTTATAGAAAATTGACAAGATCAGTTGAGAATCTTTCTTCTCTACTTGACATTCCTTTAACAACAATCTAGTGTGGACAAACTTAGAGAAGAATGCTTGTAGGTTTTCAAAATCACTAGGATTTAACCCTAGTAGTTCATTTTCTAACTCATGCACTCTCATGTCATCTTGTTGTCCAAAAATTCCATCTAACGTTTTCCATGCAGAATTAGGTGTTTCAGACGACTCAATGTGGAAGAGCAAGTCAAGAGAAATGGACATGCAAAGAAGACCTAAAGCTTCATCACTATGGTTTAACCACTTAGATTTTTCAAGGTCGTCATCTGTTCAGTCTCAGTTCCCATGGTGATGTAGAATAACCCTTTACCCCTTAGTTTCATAATTATTTTCGATCTCCATTCGAAGAAGTTGAATGGCGTAAGCAAAGGAATTGAAAGTGCATCCATAGTGAAGAGAGAGAAATAATGCAGAAAAGAAACACAAGAATCACAACCACCTAGGACAATATAATAACCCCCTACTTTTGGCACTTTAGTTTAGTGTGTTGAATACAATCGGGTCCGAGTGTGCATCTGAAACACTTGGTAACTTGCCTTGCAATCAACGTAATAACGCGTAAGAGAGGAGACCAAAATCATGTTTCGTGGAGCGCAACAAAGTGACACCATACACAAGAACAATTTCAAAAACTAGGAAGGAGGTGAAATCAAATATTGGTTGTGAGAAAAAGCGTCTCACATCGCGAAGGATACCCCGCACGCAAAATGGCGTGGTGGATGCGCTCACTAGTCACAAGCAATAATAATGTTCATATGATCTTCATAACGTCAAAAAGGCATGTGGAAGACAAAGAGGTGCTCAGAGTGATACTATACACTTGAGCGGATGATTAGTAAAAAAATCGACAATAACGCTTTTAAAATAATTATCGTTTTAAAACATTCGATTTAGCTAAGTTTAAAGCAATTAGGACTATACATAAAACGATTAAAAAAGACGTTAATTAAAGGACGATTTTAAATATACTTAATCGTAAATGATATTCGTAATTAATAGGAATAGATTTAATGTAATTAAATCTAATTAATTACGAAAAACTAATTAAGATCTAATAAATATTAAATCCTAATAAAAAACTTTCTTTTTAAAAAGAAATCAATTTTAAATTGTTTCCACTTACAATTTAGAAAGTTTGGTTTAAGATCTATTAATATATATTAATAGAAGGTAGTTTCTTTTAACTTTACTAGAGCTTAATAGAAATAGAAATAGATTATTAAAAGAAACTTACCATTGTAAAAAGCACCCACCAAAAAGAATTTTAATGAACTCACCAAAAAAGGAGACTTACCAAAAATGTGAGTTTTTTTTTGCAGAGTTTGTGGTGTCTTGCAGTGTAAGGACAATTGGAATGGTTGTGGGCTTGGTAAAGTGGTAGAAACCATCGGTACAAATGCATGTGGGCTTGGTAGAGCAAATGTGGGTTGTTGGGAGGAGCCACAGTGCAAACGCGTGGGGTGGGAGCGGGAAGGCTAGGGTGGCCACGATAGGTAGAGAAGGGCTCGACCAAATGAAGAAAACATGGCAAAAACGCCACGACAGGCAGGTCCCACAAAAAAAACACAGTAAAAAAACCAATTTGCCAAAAAAATGCAGATCACAAAACAACCACCAAAAACACGAGGCCATAAATCAATCACACAAAGTAGGCACGGTGGTTTGAGCATGAGTTGAGGTTTGGTGAGCATGATTTGAAGAGGAGCCTGGTTGCAAAGGAGAAAAACACCAAATTTCAACAAAAGTTATGAGTTGAATCTCTGCAAAAACACCATGCAAACACAGAAAAGACCAAAAAAACTAGAGATCTAAATTTTTTTAGTTTAATAAAAAAATTAAAAAACTCGAAAACACTCTATTTTTGGTTGATCTCGCTAGATTTAACTGCAAATAGCTAAATGTAGCTACAAAACCTCTGATAGCTTTAGGTATACCTACACATGCACAAAGAACATAGCAAACTGAAACAACTTTCCAAGAATAACTTGTTACATACGTTAGCAAGGAAATCCAAAATCTAATGATCGAAAAAAACTTGCATGAGGAGTAAAAAAATGAAACCAAGAGTAATCACAACTCAAATGATGAATGCACGTTTACCCGATCTCAACTCTGATACCATGAAAGAGTTGGCGAGAATCGTATCAAAAATTGTACACCACGATAAAGTTGCACTCTGAAGGAAATGTAATAGCTCCAGTGTAATCACAAGGAGGAATCGATCAATCAATGGAAGAGCTTGCATAACAGAACAAAGCTTGCACATAGAGAAAAGGCAGTGGAGTGTCTTGGCATACTCATAAATGAAAAATGAAGGGATAAATATAGGGTCTGAGTAACCCTAGTGCATGAAACACAAGAAACCCTAAACCTAACCCATGTGAGATAACCCTTCACATGTGTGTGGAGGACATATAGGATCCCACACACCAACAGATCCATTCATGTTTTTTCTTTCCCCTGGCTTAGCTACTAAGTCTTCTTTCTATTCTCTAGTTCTGGATCTTTACTTGGGCGGCACTCCAACTCCACTTTTATATTTTTAACCCGTACTCTAGAAAACAACTAATTCCTCATTCTTGCTTCATGTATGTGCATATCCCCACGCTTAACCTCTAGTGCATACGCCTCCCGTATGTTATTTTATTCCTTACGTACGAGGCTTTCTTGCGTGTTGACTTTGTGTTGGTCCTATACTTAGAAAATTCCCGACCAACATTATGCCACACTAGGTATGTTTTTCTTCCTTGGAAACACCAATCAAATAATATCCCTAAAGAATCAATGAATGTTCAACATGAATGAAATAATAAGGATATGGCTTGCACCAAAATAATTAAAGAATTAAGTAGTTGTCCTCTCGGGTGGAAGGAGGACTGGAAAATCCTTATCTAAAATATTCTCTAATTCCTGCCATCCCTACAATTCCTTAATTTCCTTGATCGGTGATGTGTCATCAATAATAGGAAATTCTGCACGAGTGAGCTCACCAATCTGTCCTATGAGATCTGTAATCATCTTCTCAAGTTGTGCAACTGCATCATCTAGGCCATCCATTTTGTGTGTGACTAAGGGAAAATTTTCTTTCAATATATCTTTGAGCACAACCTTTAGAGAGGCTAATAAATCCCTCTTTTGTTTCATCTTAGCCAACATTCTCTCCCTCTCATCCCTATTATTTTTCATGTTGGCTTGAAACACCTTTAACTGTGCTTCTTCTGTTGTTGCTTGTGCAATCACAATGTTATCCATTTTCACCCTGAGAAAGAATCGATGATTGGGATAGTTTGGACTCGAGAAGCTTCGATGGGACCTTAATGAGAAAACTAAAGGATCAAACCAATTTCATGTTCGAAGACATTTTTGACTAAGGTAGTTGTTCGGCGAGCTAGTTGCATTAACTCTGCAGGGTGACTTTGTTGGTTGGGTGAGAAACTTGGCGAGTTAGGAGAAGTCTAGGTTTATCACCCGCACTATCTAGGAAACAATAGGGGATTATAAATCCATTAAGTAACATAGGTTCATAGACCCACAAAGAGGGAAAAAGGAAAGAGTTATGGGGTTTTGGATCGGCACTACTTTTGTGAAGTAGTGCTTGCTGGTTTCACGAGTTAAGCACTTGCCAAAACCCAAGTAAGTAAGACATCCCCGAACCCCACAAAGAAGGATAGAAAGTAGCTTTGCAAAAATTTGATGAGCAATTACTTTGAAGTAAAAGGGGGTCAAAAACATGAGTCAAACAACCAGAAAACCATGCAAAGAGGTTAAAACAAGCCAAGTAGAAGTGATGTAGGTTTGAGAGGGGTACTTACTAAGAAGAGTGGAGTGCGGGGTTACGAATCAACATTACTTTGAAGTAATAATTGAGTCAAAGCACGAGTAAAGTAGTTTGAGAACCCCAAGAAAAGAAAATCGGCAAGATGTAATGTGGGATTTTGATGGGGCATTACTTCCAAGTAATGTGAAATCACAAACCCGAGTAAAAACTCCTAAAATCTCGAAATTCAAGGGAGATAGAGAGTGGCTTTATGGAAATATGATAGGGCATTACTTAAAAGCAATGCTTATTTAAAAACTCTGTTGTCCTCTCAAAATTTCCCCTCTTTCGAAATTCAAAAATTGAAAATTTTGAGTTAACACCTTTTTATGATGTTCTAGTGAAGAGAAAAGTTGAGGAGTTAGGGAAAATTCACGTTTTTTGAGTCATTTTAGTGATTTGCGGGTCTGTCAAACATTTTTGTCCCATATGTCCCAAGTTCTGATAGACCCTCTATTCCCGATCATCCACTTTCCCCAAAAATCTGTTAAACTTTCAAGCCTGTCAAAACTTTTTGTTCCAAATGTTCTAAGTTCACTCGGGCTCTCTGTTCCCCGATCACCCGTGTCGGCCGCATTGGGCCCTTTGTGTACTTTGGTCTTATCTATATCAAAAGCATCTGTGCATTCCATTCTGCGCATCGCCGTGTCATCCAAATTACGTCTTCGTGTCCCTTGTGTCCCTCATGTTTCTAAGTTCCTGGACTGCCCATGCTCTTTTGGCTGCATTACCCGCATCACCCGCATCGGCCGAGATCACGTTTTCGTGTCCCTCATGTCCCAAATGTACCAAAGACCATCCAGCTAGTTTTTTCCACTCTTCCCGATGCTTTCCTTTTTGAGTCGGTGCATATGAATTTAATGTGCATTTATAACCTTCTCTCTCCTAAAATGGCTATTTAATGGGACTACCCTCTACGCATTTTTACACACTGCTTACTTGTTGTCATTCGCTCAAATCCTTGCAATCAAGACCGTCTGCTCATGCTCCCATTCCCCTTGCATTTTTATTGCGAATTCAAGCTGTGAAGGTTGTTTCTCTATACACTGTCAACATGAAGATCAAATTTCAAGGTCAGGAACATGTTTCGCCGCTTGAATATTTTGTTCGATATCGGGGATAGTGAGGTTCGTCACCTAGATTTTGGCAATTTCTAAAGCAGATTGACTGACCCTAATCCCTCTCCCATGGTGCAAATGATCAATGACAAAGCAGCCTTGCATTTGCTTTGTGGGTTTCCCGATCTCGGTACAGTGTGCCGACACTATACTCACTTGCAGAGCTCACTTCAACCCTGACACAAATGAATTGTCTAATGTGTACGGGGAACTGATCACCAAACTAGATGTTGTTTCCATTGCTGTTGATCTATGGATCCCAGAAATTGAAAACTCTGTGGTTATCTCTCAAGCTCAAGCACAGACTCTCTTCGAGCAAGACAATGATAAATACAAAGTGAGGATAGCAAAGTCATGGTTGAAGAACCCTAAAAAGGGAGCATCTCAACTTTCCAAGGCTCTGTTTAGGGCTGATTTTAATGAAGAACTAGTCGATTTCATCATCTTGTTAGCTCATGTCATGGGCTTACCCTCCACCAATGAATTTCACTTTTGGATGTGCCCGCTCATCAACATCGTCTGTGAAGGTAGCCAGAACATCAATTGGGTAGAAATCATTTGCATGAATTTGACAGAACAGTTGTCCAATGTGCAATGACCAAGAAGTTCTATATGACTTCTTATCTTATGTATACCCTAGCAGCATCTCGACAATGGTTTGGTTTCACATACATCGAGGGTTAGAAGGTTGAACCCATTTATGCATACGCCCTCAGTTCACCCTTGAAACCAGCAATCATAACTTCAAGAGGGTGAATGATGCTTTTACCATGTACATTGTGAGGCTTCTAGAAAGTGATACTGCTAGAAGATTTTCTGATGAAGCCATGAACCTGATAGCAAAATATGGAGCTTTCTTCATTTAATTCAGAAGGTTTTCATATATCAGGTTAGCCAGTTATGAGAACACACCTCTCAAACTCCCTATGTTTTGTAATGATAAGATGGCTTTGATTGAAGTATGCAGCAATTGGATAAGTTACATAGAACCTGCAGAGACAAGAAAATCTATGGGTTGCATTTCCCCATATCCTTGGGTAACTATACATGTAAAACAACTTTGGATGCTCAGAACATAGAAAGGGCCCTTGCTCCCATCATTGTTCACTTCTTCAGGCCCAAGACCTATTTTGATTTGAAGAAGTTCATTGAGCTAAATCTCAAAATCAATTATCATCACAGATCAGATACTGAGGACTACTAGGCTGATTGTGCAGATGACTTTGAAGCAAGGCGGAGGCATTATGGTAGATTCTCCCTCCAGCTGATAAAGGAGCTCAATCTATATCAAATTCTTGAAGGGCTTCAAGATGACAATGTAGACTTGTTGTCATATGAATATGATACATTGATCAAGCATACTCCCTTGGAGGATCTGGACTGGTTCAAGAGGGAGAAGGATGACTTGGCTGAGATTCTGGCCCTTGTCCTTGTAAGAACCAAGGTCTAGTTTGACAGAAGGGTCCAAGAGCTTAGGAATAATCTAGGAGAATCTTCCTCCAAAGACACTTCAACACCAAGGAAGGAATCATACACACCTAGCTCGAGGTACCCGCACAAACTCCTCCTCCTTCCTCAAGGCAAACTCCTCCTCCTTCCTCAAGTAAAGAACTTGAGTCATCCACCCCTTCTTCATCTACTCAAGTATATCAAAAGAAGGTAAAAGAGGTTAAGCAGGAGCCTATTGAGGAAGATCCCTGTTAAAACATTCAGAATTACCTTCGGGGCCAGAGAACATCATTGTTCTTAGTGAAAGTGATGATAGTGAAGTGCTAGTCCCTGCAGGAACTTTAGAAGCTGCAATAGATAAAGAGAAGGAAGTGCATAACACTGAACCTCCAAGTACCACTGATTCCTCTACCCAAGAAGCTCCAGATACTCCACTCACATCTCTACTGGAAGCAACAATAGTAAGTACTTTAAGTGTCATGAGTTCTCTTGCTCTTGGATCTCTTGCTCCTCCTCCTTCTTCCTCCACTTTTGCATGGGTACAACCCTTGGTTGACAATAGGAAGAGGAAGCCTTCTTCTCGATTGACAGGGCCAAATTTTGATGTTGTGGTGGCCTTGTTGGGCACTACTCCTTCTGCTCCTGCAAAGAGAGCTAAAACAACTTCAAGGATAGTGACAGATGTCCAAGGCTAGCAATTTCTTGAGGTAGCAAAACCTAAGGTTGATAAGGCAGAACAAGATCTACTAGCCTCTGATTTGGAGCTTTCTACAATCCCGATGGGAGAATATACCCCTGAGAGTGAGTTGCATAACCTCCAGAAATAGTAACCAGAGTTATTGAGAGACTAGAAAAAGGTAAATAGACTATAGAGCAGCTAGAAGAACAAGCTCAAATTCTTTCTGGTTTCATCAAGTCGCTCCTCTGTCTAAAGACAAGGTTTTGGATCCTACCCCACTGACTGCCCTTCCACCACCTATGATTCTTAGTCAAGATGAAGTCCAGAGCATTAAAGACATACATAGGTATTCCATCTATGGGAGAGCTATGGAAGCCATGGTGGATGACATGATCATTTCAGGTTTGAATTTCATTGTAGAAGCCTTCAAATTCAATGAGAAGGTAACTAATCTGTAACAAAATCTCTCCTCCGCAATTGGGACCATGGATAAAGAACTTAAACTTTGGAGTAGCTGCATAGTGGATCTTCGCCTGATGGGATAGGCCGATGAAAATATATTGATGGCCAAAAAGTTTTTGATGATGCCAAAGACAATTTATCAAGGTCATGGGTTTTCACCGTGGAATGGAAAATATAAGTTCTGGAGGAGGCTTTAGGAGAGTTGAGGAACAGTTGGCAGAAGGGAGAAGCCTTCAAAACTTGTGTTGTATCCGCTTTCAAAGATATTCACTATCATCTTCACGATGAAACTTCAGGTGTTCCTTTCTCTCTCCAAGAAATTAAAACTTAGTTCAGGGCATTTGTTAAATAAAACTTGTTCAAGGAGGAATCAATTACCAAAGAGAAGATAAAGGAGATTTGCTCTCTTCAATTTGATATTGAAGAGAATAATAAAGAATATCATGCACACACTGAGTTTGATAAGGAGATGGAGAAATGCCTAGGTACTTGGACTCAAGCTACTGCCAACACATCAGTCCCACGAGGCAGAGACATAGCGGAAGCATTAAAAAGTTCAGGCAATGAATCCTCAAGTCGGTGGGCCCTCCTCAGCAATAGGCAGTTGTTTTCTCTTCTAGCTCCTCCCTTCCTTCTTTTTCTCAAATCGGGCTTATTGTAATTAGTTAAGGGTTTTGTGTCAAGCATCTCCTTAATTTTAGTTAAAAGAAGCAGTTACTAAGTGTAACTAATTTGTAAGATATATAATGGGCTCTCTACGCCATTCTGGGGCTGGAACTTGGTTTATTTTTGAAAGTGTTAAGGAGTAAAAAGCAATCAATACAAAAGATCTTTCTTTCTATGTCTATCTGGTCTTGTTCTTTCATTACTATCTATTAAATGTTATTGAATCATTTATCTGTGTTACTTCAAGAAGCTTTGTATTCCTGTAGATGTAATTTCTAGAACTTTGTGTCTTTGAAATAACATCTTATTGTCTCAAATGCAAATGGTTCTATTCCAAATAATTTCATTCTGCATGCGTAAAGAATTATTTTGTTATCTATATTTCTTGAGAGTGCCTTTCGCCCCTTCCCAATACTTCATTCCTCTATACTTTTGTATTGATGATCTATTCTATTTTAACACTTTCATGATATCCGAGTTCCCCATTAAAACTATACATTGTACATGTGTAAATAAATTTTTCCTTTAAATAAGGGAGCCTCTCCCATTAAAGAGGAGGGAATTTCTGTCCCTTGACTGTTGTTCTCAATAAAGTCCTTTTTGATAACCAACAAAACCCAAAGAAAAGTAGTTCGAAATCCCGCAAGCGAAGCACCAGCAAACAAGATGGCACCTCGGATTCCTACAACAAAGAGGAGAGTAAAATGGCCATAACTTTTGACCAAGAGCTCTTATATTCATACAAATGAAATTTTTAGACATATCTCAAAATTTACATTTATTTCACTACCCTAGTTGTGTTTATTGCATTCTTTTGCCTCTCTATCACATTTACATTTATTTTGTGTATATGTTGTTCTCCTTGCAAGGTCTGATATTGTTGTTCTTTAATGGAAATGGTGTTTTGAGCGTTGTTGTGTCTGTGGTGTTGTATTTCCCTATCCACCTCCATTTTATCTCATTTTCACTCATTATGAAGTGTTCACTCCACCCTTCTCTTAGCATTATCACCTATTTCGTGTACGATTTCTTCACTTTCATGCATTTTCCTCTCTTCCTAATCCTTTGGGTCATAAAATAAGAGTAGTTAGTTGCATTTGCTTCATTATGAGTAGTTTAGTGCTTAGATTAGGAAGAGGAACCAACCTTCCTGGAGAATTATCTTAGTTTCTTGGTCCCACACCGAGAGATGAAAATTATTTAATTCAAGCCAATAAACTTGCTCCCATTCCACCTATGCATATTTACCCGAGGTAGGAAATCCTAGTTCTAACCAAACACCTGAGTTAGCTCCTATCCTTACTCCTAGAAATCAAAGTTCTAGTGAAGCTTCTACCTCTTCAAGCGCCTAGTTTGAGCTCCAAGAAGTCATGAAACAATTAAAAATTTTAGGGAATGAGTTGGTTACAATCAAAAGGTAGCAAGCCCAAATTTTTAAGCCTTATCAACCTCAACACCAACCAAACAAGCCCCTTATCACCAAATAAACCTCCTATTCAAGCTAAAAATTAGAACCAAAGTTTGTTTCCCATTGCTATGCCATTCCGACCATATAATCCTAATGCAATCTCTTCATCTAAAGCTCTGTTTCAGTCCAAAACAACTTGGCACAAGACTATGAGTGGTGTTTCACTTGTGGTCAACCCACATAACTAAGTATCATGCTTTAATGGTGCCTTGAATCAAGCTTTAATGGTGCAAAGTACTTGTAGAATCATTTCTACAACCCTTTAGGGATCTCTTGATTCTGTTATATTTTGTCACGTCGGCCCTTTTTATTTTGACATTCCTTTTTTTCTTGCGGGGCTCAATTTTTGACTTGGTATGGAGTTGAGTGCGGAGGGTTTCCACATGTCCCTTTGGTGCATATTGGAGAAGGCACAAGAAACTAGGATCTTCAAAACAACTCAAGGATTTCACTTAGCGAAGCACAACAACATATAGCCCAAGCGGTGGAAAAGTCAAAAGAAAAGGAAAAGAGCCCACAAAGCTCCACGTGTCGTCCAAATGCAACTCCAAAGGGATTAAAAAAATGGATCCCCAAATTAGCGTGCGGCCTCCACGTGTCACTCAAGGAAGTTAACACCATATAAAGACCCAAATAAACAAGAAAAGGACTTGCAGATTCAAATAATTGAATGCAATCCAGAGTCCCAAAGCTAGCAATTGAGATTTACCACATGGGTCAAAGATCATGCAGGTAAAGAATTAAATGTAGAAGGTGGAAATCATGATGGTAGGAACATTGGAGCATGAGCTATGAGGTCTATAAAGGAGGTTCTTGTGCCAATTTTTAGGGATAAAAAAGAAGGGAGATATAGAGAACAAATTAAAAAATATCTGGAAGATTTTTAGTTTTTGTAGCTTGTGTTCATCATTTTTAGCAAGGCAACTCATTGCGAAAGAAACATTGTAATATGTTCCATTATTGGCCTTATAACTATTTTCTCTATAAATAAAGATTTCTTTTTATGTGCACAAAAAGGTTCACAATACTCTGGATCTTTATTTTCTTTTGTATGCTTTTATTTAATTCTGAATGAATGTTCAAGTTTCTACCGTGTTATATGCCCTTAGATATTTACATAAATATGTTCACTTGTAAATGGTTATGTTCTCGATTCTTGTTAAGCCTTTGATAATATGAAATACCTCTAAAATAGGTTGACCATGCTCAATAATCTTTGACTGTTTAGTAGTTATTTCAAGATATCTATCCGTGTGCCTCTAGCAAACGTTGTGGTGCATCACCTTAGGAAGCTTTTACAATTTGTTTTTAGTTTTCTCTCTAACCCTTATCTCAACACAAAGTAGAGAAGAGCTAGCTTCTATAAAATATGGAGGTTATCTTAGGGGCCAAGTCCCATATCTCTAAGATTTCCCACAACTTTGATGGTCCATCTGCAAAGATAATCATCAACGTTTTTTCTAGCATGCTCGATGGGACAAATCTAAAGCTTGATCAAGAGGTACATGAGTGCTTATTTCAATGGAAAAAGAGCCACAACGATATCCTAGAGTATCTCTTATTCATGAGAAGGATAAAAATGTCATCAAGAGCAAGAGAAGAAGGCATATTTGAGTACTTACATCTATCCCCTAGTTAAGGAAGAAGAGGTAGACAAATCTAGAGATCTCCATCTCCTCCAAACCAAACTCTTGCAACACCTCTACCTGGAAGGCCCTTCTTACAATCCAAGAGTAGAATTCTCAGACCTATCAAAATGTCTCATCAATCACCCCCTCCTATGAGGTAGTTTGTCTAATGGAATCAAGGGAGTCCACTTATCATGCTACTGCATCCAGTAACATGGAATCCCATCCCAACAAATGCGATGAAGGCACTACCTAAGTTTAGCGGTGAAGAATTTAAGACTCTGGAGGAACATTTCAAAGATGTTGTGGAGATATGTGCAGTAAATTTCATCACCGAGAAAGACAAAACCTTAAGGTTACTTGGTTACATCATTCAAAGGAAAAGCTCTCGACTGGTACAGATCCTTGACTCCTAATTCTATCAGTATCTGGGATGAATTGGGAAATGTGTTTTTCACAAGATTTTACGAAAAGGGGGATAGATCTTCACTCCTCCAACAAATTATTAACATAAAGAAAGCTTCGCATGATCCTGTAATTGACTTCAATACCAAATTCCATAAGACATGGTAAAAATCCCGATTCTAGCCAAGCCACCTACAGGTATGGCTATTGTTTTCTATTTAAAATATTTGAACTCAGATATCTCTATCATGATTCATTTTTTGGGAGGATATTCTTTGCCACAGGCATATGATATTACAATCTAAGATGAGAAAAATTTGATAGATGTTGGTAAACTCCCCCAAATACCCCTTTTCTAGTATATCAAGAGATAGCCCCCTTCCTCGGGCACAAGCCTAGAGATCTACCCAAACTTCGCGTCCATATATAACTACCCGTCCTCTCAATGAGCCTTCGCCCCTGCGGAAGCATCAACATATTCTTCGAGAGATGGAATAAATGAAAAATATCCTTAAGAATTTTTCCTATGAGATAGTTAATCTTAAGAGGATTCAAAGTGCATACCCTAGAAAAAATTATCAAGGCTACCAAGGAAATAATCCCACTTACCCTCCGCAATATCAAAATGCCCAGAGATCACTTCCGCATAGCCATCTAACCAAATTGTGCCGGTCCCAACACCACTCTAGACCCTTCCACCTAATAGTGGGAGAGAGATGATTAAAGGAAAGAACAATTTGGTAGAATATCCCAATGCTTGGTGCTTCCCTTGCAATACCCCTCATATGCCAAGAGATTTCCCTCAAGGGAATCTAAAACAAAAGGTAGCAGAGAAAAGAGCAATATAAGGATTTGAGGTCCATGATGGTGGACCTTACCAGTCCTCGAGAATTCGAATGCAGCCCTTGTTGCGCAGATGTAAGGAATGTCCCTGGAACAAGAAGTATAAATTGTGCATGAGCACGCACTTTTCTCTTGGATCAAATGAGAGGAGTTTCTATTCACAAATGAAGTGTCTACTTCAAACCCAATACAATTAAATTACAACACTTGATTCAAGAGGTGAATGACGAAGCCACAGAGTTTGGTTCCTACAACAATGAATGAAGCAAGAAAATAATCTCGACATGCATTGACCCTTCACCCATAGCTAGACAAAAGATCACAAAGTGGAAAATCAAAATCAAGGTATCTTCCTCCAAAGAACGGAAAGGTTGAAATATCAACAGTCCTCCAAAACACCACCACTCAAAGCTAATGAATGTAGTATAACAACTTAAGAGGGCACCACCAATGTATCCTTTTGGGATATCTTAGGCATCCCGTGAAAAAATAATTGCTCAAAGAAGCATTGAAATCCATTAGCAGAGTTTCTGACTACAACCAGAAAGGGTAAAGAACAACTCAAAGTAACTCAAGCTCCAATGGAGATGGTGATGATGAATCAGAAAGGAGAGGAAAGTAAAACAAGACCCCAACCCTTCTTTATGACTCTTATAATTGGTAAGAAGTTATTACATAACTCCATGATAGATTCTAGTGCAAGCACTACTGTCATGCCTAAATCAATTGCATATGCCTTGGGAATCAAATATGAACCCCTAAGAAGAGGAGTCATGCAACTGGATGGGAAAATAGTCCAAACCATTGGATTCATC
This sequence comes from Taxus wallichiana var. yunnanensis, assembly GCA_018340775.1. Classification (NCBI taxonomy): domain Eukaryota; kingdom Viridiplantae; phylum Streptophyta; class Pinopsida; order Cupressales; family Taxaceae; genus Taxus; species Taxus wallichiana. The sequence continues at coordinate 11,899,725 of CM031236.1, forward strand.
AAGTATCCCATTATAACTCTATTCATGCCTTAACATAACCATTCCGCAAGATATTGTGGTGATTGATGTTCCACCAATCTTTGAGCCATGTCTATCCCATGACTTCATAGCTAAAATTGGAGGCTATATGTCCCTTGATTGGTCTCATCTGATTTTACTAGACCAAGTATGGATAAAATATGAAGGTGTTATCAGAACCTCTCATGGAAGAGAATATAACATATCAAGTAGCCTTGATTTTTGAAGCCTCACATGTCACGATCACCCGAGAAGAGGATTCATATATAGATGAAGGTGACCATCAAAGCGGAAACTATCTGGTTAACCTATCACCAAGAGACCCCTTCGAAATTTTGATTCCACTAGGTTAGGTACTTATGTAATTTTTGATGAGAATTCCAACATTCTAAAGATCATGAAGGAGGATAGTAAAAGTGAAGAGAATCCCACAAAGGATTCACAGATATGGACTCTACACTTTGACGGTGCTAGAATCGTAAATGGCTCTTGGGGTCGGAATATGCTTAGCTTCACCAAGCAGGAGGAAGGTACTATGGGAATTTTGTTTCCAATTCACTTGCACCAATAATGAAGTGGATTATGAATCCTTAGTGCATGGTTTGACCTTGGCACGCAAAGAAGGTATAAAGCAACTGAGAGTCATTGGAGACCCCGAGTTAGTTGTAACACAAGTTAGAAGCACTACACAGTGAAGAACCAAAGAACGAGGTCCTACCAACACAATGTGTGGAATTTCATTCAATAATTTGAGGCCTTTGATATTAAGGTTATCCCTCGGACCAAAATATAGAAACAAACATGATGACCTAGATCGAGATCACAATTCGACCCTACTAAGGATTTCTTTGGTGAAAAAGATGCAGTAAAGCTGATCATTCTCCCATCCATACCGACAATATAAACCATTAATAAGTCTTTAAGAGTGACCAACAAATATTTCTCTTCCTACAACAATCTGAAGAGTTTGCAGACCAACTCCAACAAAAAATTGAAGAAGCATATAAAGATCAAGTTATCTAGCTCATAATGAACAAAATTCAAAAAGGGATGATAATGTTGGATAATCTCTTTTAATCCAATGATGTTATTGCAAGAGATAGGAAGAAGTTCGCAACAATCAAAGAAGACTATGCTGAGATAGAAGTAGCTCATGGAAAGAATTTAAAGGTAGGGAAATTAGTCACCCAATAAGAAAGAAAAAGACTTGTGGATTTATGCCATAAATATGATAAGGTGGTGGCCTAGACTTATGATGACCTACATGGTTATAACAAGGATATCATCCAACATACCATTGATTTGGAGGAAGGAAAAAAGCTCGTGTGTCAAAATCAGAGGCTGGTGAACCTGAAGATAGAATCTCTCATGGTTGAGGAACTCATGAATCTCTTAGAAGCTAAAATAATCTTTCCAATTAAGCATTCCACATGGGTGTCCAATTTGGTGCTTGTAAGGAAGAAGAATGGTGAAATCAGGCTCTATGTGGATTTCAAAGATCTGAATAAGGTATCTCTTAAGGATCACTACCCCTTTCCTTCCATGGAGAAAATACTACAAATAGTGGCAGGATCAAAAATATTTTCTCTGCTTGATGGTTTTTCAGGTTATAATCAGATTTGGCTCACAGAGGAGGATCAACATAAAACCACCTTCACAACAAAGTGGGGAACCTTTGCATATGCAATAATGTCATTCAAGCTCACCAATGTTGGGTCAACATTTCAGAGAGCTATGGATGTTGCATTTGGGGATATAATCAACAAGGTAATCCTGATATACCTAGATGATCTCATAGTATTCACTAAGAGGGGAGAAGATCATTTTGATGCACTGAAGGTTGTATTCAAGAAGTGTCAGGAATTTGGAATCTCTCTGAATCCAAAGAAGTGTATTTTCGAGTACCGTAAGGAAAACTCCTAGGAAACATTGTCTCAAAATATGGAATCTCAATCAACCCAAAGAGAATCGAAGCTATTTTGGAGCTATCTCTACCTGTCAATAAGAAGACAATACAATCTTTCTTAGGAAAGATCAACTTTGTTAGCAGGTTCATTTTAGACTTTTTCGGAATGATCCACCAAATCACATTGATGTTAAAGAAAGATATGAATTTCAAATGGAGCACTCAAGGTTTGGCAAGCCTTTGAGGTAATCAAAAGAGCCATCACATCCGCTCTAGTGTTACATAATCCAAATTTCTCTATATAATTTATCATGTATGTATATGGAATTGAACACAATATAGCCTCTATGTTGACACGAAAGGAGAGTCACAAGGAGAGGAGCATCATGTAGCCTTCTTTTCAAAGACTCTCCATGATTATGAAACCAGTACAATTTTGTAGAAAAGTAGGCTTACACCATTGTCAAAGGGCTGAAGAAATTTAGACATCTTGTGACTAATAGCAAGATCACGATCTTGGTGGCACACTCCAGTGTCAAGGAATACATTACGAAGGTGAAACAACCGATAACAGTCTAATCGGATCACTAAGATCTTAGAGTATGATGTTGAAATAAAGCCCACGAAGCTAGTAAGAGGAAAAGGTTTGTGCCAATATCTCACATAGGACCTAATGACACCAATCAATGATGAATCTGAGATGGTGCTACAAATTCAATAAAATGAACCCAGAGGCTAGGTATCCGATAGAATGCATTTTATGCAAACAGTGAGCATCTCGAGTCACCTTCCTCTCAACAAGAGAAGGTATTACCAAAAACAGGATCCAAGTGTGTCATAATTAATTATATCATTTTCAAAACAAAATTCGATGGGATTTTTCTCGGATGCCTAGAAAAAGAGGAGACCAAAAGGGTCTTACATGAGTTACATCATGGTAGCTCAAGATGGCGCTTCTTAGCCAAAACCATGGCCATAAAGGTCTTACAAGCGGGATAATTTTGGCCTAGTTTATTCACGGATTGCTATGGTACGGTGAACAAGTGTAAAGTTTTCGAATACTACACAAGTTTCAAGAGAAATGTTGCATTGCCTCTTAACCCATATCTAGTCGAAGAACCATTTTTGCATTGGTGCCTGGATTTCATCATAATGGTAAACCCGCTTTCAAGCGGTAGTCATAAATGGATTCTTACGACCACCGATTATTTCACCCGATGGATAGAGGCGCTTTTGTTAAAAGAAGCTACTGAGAATATGATCCTGGAACTCCTCCGTGACATCACCAGCCACTTTGGACCCCCACACATGATCATATCGGATAATGGTAAGGATTTCCTAGGTGCAAAAGTGTCTAACTTTGCCATGAGACATGGAATTTATCTAAAAACATCTTCCAACTAATACCTGCAGGGAAATGGTTTAGAAGAGTCCACCAACAAGAATCTTATAAGACTTATAAAAATAATGGGGATGAGCATAAAGGGGCATGGAATGAGAGTGTCGAATAGCCTTATGGGTTGACCGAATCACACCAAAACAAATCCCAAAAGCCTCACCGTATGAATTAGTCTATGGTAAAATCCCGATAATGCCTATCACAAAGGAGCTCCCAAAGATTGCAATTGTTAAAGAAAATTGAAATAGAAGATCATGGAGTGATGTAGGTGAGACTCGCAGAATTGATATAACTTCAAGAGAAGCGGGAGTTAGCCCATGAATCTATGATCAGCCGCCAATAGACTATCAAGACTTGGTTCGATCAGAAAAATTTAGAGCTCCGATCTTTGGGTTGACACCTTAGTTTTAAAGTGGGACATGAGAGCCACCAAGCCTGGAAATCATGAGAAGTTTTACCCCCTTTGGATTAGGTCATTCAAGATCATTGCATGCAAGCAACACAATGCCTTCGAGCTTGAAACTATGGAAGGTGAACCCTTGGTGATTCTGGTAAATGAGATCCATCTTAAACCATTCCATTGAGTCTTTTAAATATTGTAAATATGTATCATTTGTGTAGTCCCCTTCTTTGTCATTTTCTTATTTCACCCTCTTGCACCCTCACAATAAAGTGTCTTTGGACACGTATCTTCTGCAGAGACTCCTTTTTCCCCTTTTTAAAGTTTTGGGAAGGGTGTACCTTCCTATGTTTCCCTGAAGTAAATGATCCAATGCCTTTTTGGGAATACATAATGAAAAGGATTAGAGAATTAATGGAAAATATCTTGGGAAATGTGAAATTTGGCGCTAAAGTTCATTCAACCAAGGATCCATTGTAAGACTTGACTCATTATGTGCATAAACCTTTACCTCACAAAAAGTAGGGAGGCTATTTAAGGTAGGTTTTTGGGTACTAGAATTTCATTCCGAATGCCAAGATTACCTTGCCCGAATTCCCGAGTCACCATTCCAAAGAACCGGATATTTCTCTAGCTTTTCATTACTGCCATGGTCGCTTCTGTTTGGCCTCTCAATCAAAATATTATGTGGGGCCGCGCACCGCCACATGCTCATAACTCAAGGTTTATTTACCCTAATGGAAGCATGCATTGAAGGGATGCTTCCTTGGTCACCGACTATGTAGACCCATCTTGACCAAAAGCCAATGGCCCTCATAGAGGGTGATCATGCCGAATTCTTGGTAAGGGAGATGATGGGTCCTTTGCCTCTAGAATTTGGACTACAACAGTAGCCCAATACATGGTGCCTCTTGTCCACTTATATCCAAAACTTGTGCGAGATGTGCACATATTATTTCAACCTCGATAATTACACTATCAATGAGCAGGGGACATGCAGGTGAAGATATCATTGTGAGCCATCGGGAAATGTTGGTCCTACCACATGACCCAAATGCCAACTTTAATGGTATGACCAAGCTCCAAGAAATCTGGGCCTCATACTAACACAAAAATTCTTTCCTAAAAAAGAATTGCAGGTAGGAATGTTTAAGCGCTTTTGATATTCCGGATTTCCAATCCCGTTGAAAATGTTCATGCAGAAATCTCGGGATGCCTGCTCCATGCTGAATTTTATTTTTGGTCAAGACTCGATATAAATGTCCATGTTAGGCAAATGAGAGCCGTTTTTAAAATGAGGGTGCTAAAAAAAGATCAATTATATTAGTTTGACTTCTCTCGAAGTCATAACGAGTCTATTTGCCACCAACTGCCCATTTCCCTATAAGCTCAACATTCAAGTACTCCTCCTATTTGTTCCATCTCATTTTGTACCAATAGGAGTCATACTTTAGCCAATATATGCCCCGTTCACTTTGGGACATGGAATCCCACCCTCAAACTATCATACCACTCTCTGTATGGACTCATGTGTTTTCCTGCTCCTTAAACACATATGAGTTTGCAATCTTTTTGTGTGCCACTCCTACTTGAATTAGACCCGAAAGGGTTAGATAACAAAATGAGTGATTCGGTTTGATCCATTCTTGAGGACCCCTACATCCTTCCGATTACTTTTTTGGGGAAGCACATTCAATGATACAGGTGCATGGATTCCAGGATGAATCCTTTATTCTCCCTAGAGTCCTCACGGTAAAGGTAGTGGCATTGGAGGTGGCCGTAGTAGGAGATCTTGAACAAATAATATGGCTCTTGTCATAAGAAGAAAACATTTTCAAACTCCCCGGAGTAAGGGAGGCATTACCGTGATAAAGCGTAAGACAAAGCATATCCTCACACGTAAGCTAGATCACTATGGATTCACCTTGATTTAGGACAGGATGGAGGTACAATCCAAATGGAAAGATATCCACCATCTTATCCTAGAAAAAGTTGTGGGCTCATGCAAGAATGAGCGAAGAATATTCTTTGAAGACAAGATGTCTCCTAAAGAGGTCTCAAATGGAAAGATATCTCGACCCCAACATCAAAGTCTTTTTATCAAGTCCTACACAGCTTATGAACCCTTTGTAATTATGACTAAGGTTTTTTTATCCAAATATCTCTCCTAGTTATTTGGGTAACTTACAAACATATTTTGGCTTTGATATATTTATAGCAAGGTTACGTGCACTCAAGTTCACTTTGCACATTCCCTTAGTTGTGGTTTCCTTGTGTTCCCTCCTTTATTTTCCTCACGCGCCTTTGTGTGCTTTCCATTCTCCTTTTCCATTTTCCTTTTCCTCTTTGTTCCACTCTCACCTTGTGCGCATCTCATGTGCATCCGCCTTCTTCCTAGCATCTATTCATCTCACTTACGCCTCATACTTGCCTCAATCAGCTAAGTCCCAGCCTTCTCGTGTGCTGCACATATCTTGTAATAGTTGTAACTTGACCATGCATTCTCCACTTACCTCATTTCCCTGCACCCATTGCATGTGCTTTCCTCTGCACCTTCCTATGTTTTCTTCCACACGCATACCTTCACGCCTTTCTTTGCACCCTCCCGTGCCAAGTCATCTTCTGAGATGCTTGAGTGTGCCACACGCAACCAGTCAAAGTCCACCAACAAGGTGCCTAATCCTTACGAAAAATCAATGATTGACACGTGGCAGAAATGAAAAACATTTACATAGTCGGTCATCCTTTCAACCAATCCACACGCGCCACATGTTTTACGTGCACAGTGACTCTAACAAACTTCTAGCAATCGTATCTTTTGCTACATAGCTCGATCGACGCGCACCTAGTCTCAATCAATAACTACTGACGTGGGCTATAGTGCTAGACATTCAAATTCAAATTATTGGTGGATCTGATAGGTGAGAAATTAGAAAATGTATTTTTGAGCATTAATGAGCATATTTAATTGCTCCAACCACCCGATTTAATCTGATTCACCCTCCTTCCTTCTTCATTCCAAACAAATTTGGGGAAACATATTTGACAGATTTCCAGGTGGATTTGCAAGCATTGAATGCTTCTTGTTGGTGGTTGTATTTCAAATTCAGATTTTCCCTCCTTTTCTCTTCTTCTTCCATGCATTCATCTATAAATGTAAGAGCTAGGCTCATTTGTTATGTTGGATACTCTGGATCCTTACGCATTTTGCTAAGGACTTCATATTTTCTATATTTTGAGTTGCAGACCTCTAGATCTAGTTCTCGCATGTGGATATCGACCTCTTTTTCCATTGTAATAGCTCTATGCATTTCTATAAGTAATAGAAACATCATTTTGTGATTATTTTCTCATCTGGCGTGTTTGTATTCCTTCTCCTTGTCTAGTCTCTTGCATTGTGTGCTTGTTGTGCCATTACATGTCCATTGCAGCTCCTTATTTACTTGTGTTCCATGAAACTGATCTAGTAAATATGTTTTAAGTTGTGCTACATGTGCCTAGCCTTCTTTCACACATTTCCCTTCATTTTTGTTCGAATAGATAGTGTTCATCCCTCTTTTCTCGTGTTATTGTCTTTTTAGTGTAGTTTCCTTCCATGTTATCCTTCTATACCTGGTCCCTTGGCATTATTAGCTTAGTTTTCCTTCCAAACTAGGATTAAAGTGCAACAGAGAAATAGATAGAGGAACCGACCTTCTTGCAGATCCGTCTCAAGCGAGTAAGGTCCCACAACTTGGAGACGGTTCCATTGTGATCTCAAACAACTCGGCGCCCCGGATCGAGATGTGCAAGTTTGAAGACCAATAGGTTTGAGGGTAGCCCTAAAAATGGGGACTAGAGTATGGAAAATATTGATGCCTATTGGAAATATAGGTAAGAAATTGGGGAAAATACCCTCAATTTTGAGGAGATGACCACCGACGAAAAGTGGTAAGAATTATGGGAAGGCGAGCATGGGAGACCGACTCGAATGGAAAGGATTTAGTCATGAGCCCTAAAAATTAGTTCCCACAATGACGCTAGAATCCTCGGCTCCCCTCGAACAAGTGCTACCATAGTTCTCTCCCTCGGTTTCCCAACAGGATCCATCGAGCAATATGCCCACGACTTAGTCGATACCATGCCTTCAAGGTTTAGAAATAGGAGAGAAATCGGTGCTAGACCCAAACCAAGGTCCCATCTCTATACATCTCTTGGTCTCACCCTCCGTAATCGTCACTAAGGACGTCGGCGTGAAGAGCCCACCGAGAAAGAGAATGAGGTCGTTTGAGGTGCCTTATTCCTCTATTCTTCCTCTCTTCCCGTCCCTCCAACTTCTTCACCTCCTTCCACTCAATCCCTTCCCTCTCCTCTGCTTTGTTGTTTCCTCAATCGGGGTTGTTTCTATTCGACCACACCGAATCGACCCTTCTACCCCCGGTTCCTCTCTTCTTCCTCCACCATCCACCACTATTCCCTCTTTCTCTCCCAAGGTTTTAGCACTCCTTTATTCGGCCCTTGTCACCTCCCAACCTCTATAACCCACTATAATTCCATACTTCTTGTCACCGGGATTCCCATTTATGGGTGGGATTATTCCTTCCCCTATGGATTTTGTAAATCAGGTTGATACATCTAGAATGGCCCAACAAGAGAAAGGAGAAGAAAAGGAAAAAGGAAAATGTTAGCTAGAGTGACAAAGCAAATGTGGTAATTATATGACCATCAACATATCTCCCTCACCATTCCATAGATTATTCGAACACCTCCAAACCTTCCAAACAGATGCAACCCGATGATTATACTATTAATTTTGTGTCGGTAGACTGACTTAGTTTCACCTCGGGATAAGGTCGAATTGATGAATGAATTAGTTGTTTTGGTCACCATAGATTACATTAAGATCAACAATAAGATGAAGAAAGTAGAGGCTAGCCTCAGGGAATATATAAGGTATTGTTGCTCACCTCAAATTTGAAATCAAAGGCAAGAATAAGGAAGTGGAGCAACTCCGCATGAGAAGTGAAGGAGGAAGATTCAAAAGAAACTCTTGCAGCTTCCCGGCAAAAACCAAGAAGTTGGAAACCAAGGCTGGAGGCTTCTAAAGCTACGACCACTTCACTAGAATAGGAGGTTGATTCAACGCTTTAAGTGAAGTTGCACACCGTAGATGCGAGAGAAGGGAAGCTTGCAATACCAGGTCATTATAGGATGCGATGAAGGATTTAACCAAAAAAATTTCCCAAAGAGCCATAGAAAGGAAGAATCATCACATTAGTGTAGGGGTTATACACCTCCCGATGTAAGAGGATTTCCATTATGGAAAATTACCTCTCACCCACACTCGATTCATATCGATGCATAGGGCTTGTGCACTAATGTGGACTCCTCGGCCTCCACCATCGGTAGTATTTTCTCTGCCAAGGTTCTTGAATCACTAACACCTGGTTGTGGTTATATGACTCTTCAAACTCTAGCACACGCAGGGCGGGTATCACAGAGACAGGTGGTTGGTAGTAGCCAAGATCGGTGAGATTCTAAGATGCAACAAGGCCACTCTTAAATGCAAGAATCTCCTAGCCCAATTCAAGTTAGGGATCGAGAAAAGAAACCGGCGCATCCAGGAGTTGGTGCAATTTGGTTTCCCCTCTCCCTTTCTGACGACTCTATATTCCTTTCAAAGGAAAAAATTAAACGAGATACAACAAAGTAACATGATATGACTTTTTCGGACTTTAAAAGAATATTCTAATGTAGCCTAGGTGGAGGCCATCCCGAACCCGATTGTGAAATCTGAAGTTTTGTTTGCATGCAATGGTACATAATATTCAAACTTTCTCTCAAAAAGATCATCAAGCTAGATAGAGCCTTTCAAGATCTACAATGAATGCCATACACCGACAGAGAGGAAGAATGGGTTGGGTACTAAGCTACTTTGAAGTAGCTTTAAGTGGCATCTCTTTGAGCCACATTTTGAAATTTTAAAGACAAGGAAGGATTTCCAGATTCTTCCATGACTGGCACGGAGTCCCTTGGTGAGTCACCATAATTGTAGAATGATTTCTACAACCCTTAAGGGATCTCCTATTTTTGTGATATTTTGTTGAGCCGGCCATTTTTATTTTGGTGTTCCTTTGTTCTTGTGGGGCTCAAATTTTGACTCAATATGGAGCTAAGCACAAAGGGTATCCATGTGTCCCTTTGGTGCATATTGGAGAAAGCATAAGGAACCATGATATTCAAAATAACGTGTGACTTCCATGTGGCAAAAGCATAGCAACATAGCTCGAGCGGGCGAAAAGTCAAAGTCAAATGAAAAGATCCCGCAAAGCTCCACATGTCATTCCAGGTGTAACTCCAAAGGGAGAAAACAAAAGGGAGCCCCAAATTAGAGAGCGGCCTCCACGTGTCACTCAAGGAAGCTACCACCATCTAAAGACCCAAACAAAGAAGAAAAGGACTCATAGTTCATCGGATTGAATGTAATCCTAAGTCCCAAAGCTAGCACTTGAGAATTACCACATGTGTCAAAGATCATGAAGGTAAAGAACTAAACGTAGATGATGAAAATCATGATGGCGGGAACATTGGAGCATGAGCCGCGAGGTCTATAAAGGAGGTTCTTGTGTCATTTTTTTAGGGATAAAAAAGGAAGAGATAGAGAACAAGTTTAAGGAGCTCTGGAAGATTTTTAGTTTCAATATTTTGTGTTCATCAACCTCGGCAAGGCTTTGTTGTAAAGAAACACTGTAATCTATGCCATTTTTGCCTTATGTATTGTTTTCTTTATAAATAAAGAGTTATTTTTGTGCACAAAAAGGTTCATAGTACTATGGATCTTTATTTTCTTCTATATGCTTTTATTCGATTATGGATGAATGTTCAATTGCATACCAAGGAAGAAGAATGAAGTTGCGAGATGCAGAGACTTGCAGCGATTAGGAAACATTCGACATTCTTGAAGATATCAAGAAGGATAAAGCAAAACCTCATATCAAGGTAGTAGTAAGACCATCTGTCCCAAATAATAACACAATTTGGTAGTTGTTTGAAAGTGACCAGAAATCATCAAATTTCTTCAAGAAGAGGGTGAGTTCTCTTCAAGAAACCAAGATAACTTGGAGAAGCAATATGGAGATCATGTGGTCCAGCTAAGAACAAACAAGTTGTTAAAAGGTCTAGTGAATATGGAATCAATCTTCAATCCCAATGATCATTTCTGGAAAAAAAAGTAAATATCATAGTCAAAGGAGAAGATTCGAGTCCATTTCGGTTAGATAAGGTAAGTTGTTACAAATTGGCAAGGTAAATACTCAACAAGAAAAACATGATTTTGTACAACTTTGTCAAGAGTTTCCTAATATATTTTCATGGAGCTATGAAGATATTAGGGGATTTGATCCTAGTTTAGCTCAACATACTATTGAGATAGATCCGTAAGATAAACCCATAAGGCATAAGAAAATTTGATTAATCCTCACATAGAGATTCTCGATGAAGAAATAATTGAACAAGATTATTGAGAAAAGCATCATTTTCCCTATCAAACACTCATCCTAGGTTGTAAACCTTGTTCCAGATTCAAAAAAGGAATGGGAAATCAAGTTGTGTGTTGATTTTAGATATATAAATAGAGCTTCCCTGAAGAAGCACTACCCACTTCCCTCAATGGAATAGATTTTGTAAGTAATAGCTGGTTCGGAGAGGTTTTCACTTCTAGATGGTTATTTAGGCTATAACCAGATCATGGTAAGAGAGGAGGATTAGTTCAAGATAGCTTTCACCATAAAATGGTGCACATATTCTTACAGGAAAATGTCATTTGGCTTATTCAACGGGAGTAACATTCTAAAGAGCCATGGATATAGCATTTAGAGGACCAATTAACAAGATTTTTCTTGTATATCTTAATGATATTACACATTTTCCAAGAATTCCGCTAACAATCTTTCCCATCTCGGAAAGTGTTTGAGAGATGCGAGCAATTTGGAGTTTTCCTAAATTCGAAGAAATGTATATTATTGGCTCATGAGGATAAGCTCCTAGGTCATATTTTTTCAAAATAGGATTAAATATTGACCTTGAGAGAGTTAAAGCCATTCGGCATTGCCCTTTCTAAACCACAAGAAATCTCTCCAAGCTTCTTAGGGAGGGTCAACTTTGTCGAATATTTGTGCCTGATTTTTCCAATCTTGTTAAACCACAAACAATGATGTTGAATAAAATCTTGGCATTTCAATGGACAACTAGGGAAGGATATTTTGTAGCTTATTAAGCAAAAATATCACAAGATCCAACTCTCATCAACCCAGGACTTTTTTTTGGATTGAGGGTAAATTGAGGGTGTTTGAAAGGACCCACATCCTTGTACAATTGAGGATTTTTCTTGAGAGGAACCACAACCTGGTTACAATGAAGGGGACCACTATTTAGGAACCCAATTGGAGCAACCATGAAACCATAGTGAAGATGCAGTGACCAACGACAATGGCCACAGCGAGTGGGACAACTATCAGTGAATGGAGCGAGAGGAATAGCCACCAGCATCAGCAACGAGAGGAGCAGCCACCAGAATCAGCAACAAGCGAAACCCACCACCAGTGACAATAGCGAGAGCATCAATAGTGAGCGGAGCAGCCACCAGCGTCAGCAGTGAGAGGAGAAGCAAGCGTCAACAGTGAGAGGAGCAACCACCAGTGTCAGCAGTGAGAGGAGAGCCACCAGCGTCAGCAGCGAGGAGTAACCACCAGTGTCAGCATGAGTAGAGAAGCCACCTCCAGTGGTGAAACCACCTCCGAGGAGGATCGTGCCTCGGGGATTTGAACCTGGGTGGGCAAGCACACAACCATGTGACTTGACCACACCACTCCCACCCCATCTCGCTTATCAACCCAGGACTTCTCAAAGGACTTCACTCTATATATTTTTGGTGGCTTGGATACAATATCTACAATATTGGTACATCCGAGCAAAGAAGGGTCTAAGAATCCTGTAGCATTATTAAGTTAGAGTCTAGAGGACTATGAGGTAAATTACTCATTTATTGAGAAGCATGTTCTTATTTTGATAAGGGGCTTAAAGAAGTTCACACATCTGGTTTCAAATAAAAAATTCCACTTGCTAGTATCTCATGTTGGAGTGAAATATTTCCTCCTGAACAAGGATTTAAATGAAAAGAGATTTGGTTGGATTACCTGTGTCATGGAGTATGATATTGAGATTAAGGTGACAAAATTGGTCTGAGGCAAAGGCTTGTGTGAACATCTAGCTTCAAATCAACATGAAGAGTCAAAGGATGAAGAAGGGGTTGTTCTAGTGCTCCAAGACAAATAAGAACAAATAGCTAATGTTATACCAATATTTTGTTGGACTCAAGATATGATCAACTTCCCCCGGATAGGTCAATGTCCTCTAGATTTGAACAAAGCCAAAAGGAGGTATTTTAGGATCCAATCCATTCCTTATGTTCTGATTGATGGATTTTTGTTCAAGAAATATGTGAACAATGTTCTCTTGAGGTGTATTGCCACTAATCAAATTGAGAAAGTGTTGCATGAGTTCCATGATGGGAAGCTGGAGGTCACTTTGCTCCATGAGTAACAACCCTCATAATCATGAAGACTCATTACTATTGGCCCACTTTATTCAATGATTGCTATGCATGGATTAAAAAGTACAAGAAATGTACATTTTTCACGGGAAAGGAAAAGATAACAACTCTCCCACCACACCCAATCTCAGTAGACCAACCATTCATGAAATGGGGATTGGATTTCATTAGGTTCATTAATCCAAAATCAAACCAAGGCCACAAGTGGATTCTCACGAAACTGACTATTTCACCAAGTGGACTAAAGCAGTGGCACTCAAGAAGGCAAATGAGTCTAGCATACTAGATTTATATGAAGGAATTATAACCAAGTTTGGTGTCCCATATACTATCATATCTGATAATGCTCTAGCATTCCTTGGCACCAAAATCTCTGAATGGGTTGTTAAGAATGAGATATATTTGAGCACTTCCTCTAACTATTACCCCCAAGGTAATGGGAAAGTTGAGTCCACAAACAAGAATCTCTTTCTCGGATTATAAGGAATTTCGATGAGAACCAAAGGACATGGCACACAATTTGAAATTATCCTTGTGGGTTGATAGAATCACACCCAAGAGATCAACTAACAGTTCTCCCTACAAGCTAGTTTATGGAAAAGAAGAAGTGTTTCTGTATCTCTTGAATTGTCGGCATTGGAGCTTCTCAAGTAGCTAGAGCTATATGAGTTTGGAGCCATGGAAGTTAGATATGCTTTGAACTCATGGAGATGGAAGAACGAGAGATCAAGCAATGCAAAATATGGAAAAGGATTAGGCTCTAATCAAGAGGCATTTTAACAACAAAGCCAAGGTTAGAAGCTTGAAAGAGGGGCACTTTGTTGGTGTGAGTGATCCATGTGTCCTCCACTCACATATGGAGGGTCATCTCACATGGGTGATGTCATTAGGGTTAGGGCTTGTGTGTCATGCACTAGGGTTACTCAGCACCCTATATGTATCCCTTCATTTGACATTTATGAGCATGCCAAGACACTCCGTTGTCTTTTCTGTATGTGCAAGCTTTGTTCTATTATGCAAGCTCTTCCATTGATTGATCGATTCTTCCTTTTGATTACGCTGGAGCTACTTTGATTCCATTATAGTGAAACTTCATCGTGGTGCATCATTTCTGATTTAATTCTCACAGACTCTTTCAGGGTATTAGAGCTGAGATCGGGTAAACGTGCACTTGTTATTTTTTAGTTGCGATTACTCTTGGTGTCGTTCTCTTACTCCTTGTGCAATTTTTTTTTATCGTTATATTGTGGATTTTATTGCTAACGTTATTAACACGCTGTTCTTGGAAAAAAAAAATCGGTTTTGTGTTTCTTCATGCATGTGCGGGTCTCCTTGATATTTCGGGGGTTACTGCGGCTAAATTTAGCTAAGTTTGTGGCTAAATTTGGAGATCAATTAAAACAAGAGGTTCTTTATTTTGGTTTTTCAATTAAATTTTTAAACTGCAAGCAATTTTTTTGGATCTCTTTTTTTGGCCTCTTCTCGTGTTTGCATGGTGTTTTGTAGATTCAAGTTCAAAATTACAGGTTGCGGTTTTCGGTGTTTGGTGTTTCTATGCTCGATTCACAGCTCTCTCCATTCACCACCTAGCTCCTCTACTCTCCACCGATCTCGTTCAACTCGCCACGAGCTCTCCACCGAGTTGAACTCCCTTCTAGCTCACCACGAGATCTTCCTCGAGGCCGAGCTCCTTCTACCTGAAGCTTCCTCTCACCGAGGCCGAGTCATTCTTTTACTCTGACCGAGCTACAACCTCCTAGCTCGGTTGAAGTCTTGTTGGCCGTGTTGAATCTCAACTCACGAGTTTCCTACTTAACTTGGCCAAGTTGCTATGTTATTTGTCTTGTGGCATCGACCCTACGTCATTTTTGCTTTCTTTGGCCAGTCGAGTCCCCTCTCCTCTGTGTGGGCTGCTCCCTGGCATTCTTCCCTATTGGATTCTCCCTCGGTCCTCATGACCACCTCGGCCCTCATTCTCACTTTGTTGGAGCCTTGCCACTGCTCATGCTCATGCCACTGTCATGGCGATTATCTAGACCCTTCTTGTGTCCATTTTCTCATTGTATTTTACCCTTATTATTGCTTGCAACTAGTGAGCGCATCCACCACAATCTACAACAAGGGGTATCCATTGCGACGTGAGACACTTTTTCTCACAACCAGGATTTGATTTCATCCCTTTTCGTGTTTTTTACACGTTGTGCTTGTATACAGTGTTATCTTGTTGCACTCTACAAAACTTATTTGTGGTCTCCTCTCTTACGCGTTATTACGCTGATTGCAAGACGAGTTACCAATTGTTTCATGATGCATGCTCGGACCCGATTGTATCCAACGCACTCAACTATAAAGTGCCGAAAGCAAGGGGGTTATTATATTGTCCTGGGTGGTTGTGTTTCTTTTCTGCATTCCTTCTTTCTCGCCTCACTATGGATGCTTATTCAATTCCTTTGCTTACGTCGTTCACTTTTTCGAGTGGAGATCGAAAATAATTATGAAACTAAGGGGTAAAGGGTTATTCCACATCACCATGGGAACTGAGATCGAACCAAACGAAGACCCTAAAAATCTAATTGGTTAAATCGTAATGATGAAGCTTTAGGTCTTCTTTGCATGTTCATTTCTCTGACTTGCTCTTCCACATTGAGTCATCTCAAACACCAAATTCAACATGGAAAATATTGGATGAAATTTTTGGACAACAAGATGAACTAAGAGCACATGAGTTAGAAA
The DNA here is from genome assembly GCA_018340775.1 of Taxus wallichiana var. yunnanensis. Classification (NCBI taxonomy): domain Eukaryota; kingdom Viridiplantae; phylum Streptophyta; class Pinopsida; order Cupressales; family Taxaceae; genus Taxus; species Taxus wallichiana. The sequence goes on from CM031236.1 coordinate 11,915,770, forward strand.
ACCAAGCTGTTAGGGCTAAATCCTAGTGATTTTGAAAACCTACTAGCATTCTTCTCTAAGTTTTTCCACACTAGATTGTTGTTAAAGGAATGTCAAGTAGAGAAGAAATATTCTCAACTGATCTTGTCGATTCTCTCTAAGTTAGGTCCTAAATATTCTGTCTTTGTGTCAACTTTTACGCTACAAAAGCTGCCTTGGGCAATGCTTGGAAAATGCCCTCCTTTGACTATTTTTCGTCCCAACTCATTCGAGAACAAGACAAACTCATTCAAATGGGGTCACTCAAGTCCAAGTCACATGCCCTTGTAGCAAGTACTAGTAAGGAAAAGAATACTGATAATAAGATAGAGAAAAAGGATCAAACTAAGAAGGAAACCAAGACCAAAACTGAATTTAACATGAACGCTTCGACTTCGAGCCTAGAGCAAAGAAAGACAAGCTTAAGTGTTCCTATTGCAAGAAATCTGGTCATAGTGAGCATCTATGTATGAGAAAACAAATTGATCACCTTACTCATTTACTAGAGAAAAATCAAATAGGTGTTCTGAGTCTATCAAACAAAATGCTCCGAAGGTCGAGTCTTTTACTGCAAGGGACTCTAAATCTAATAAGAAGAAAGGAAAGGCCCTTATAGCCCAATTTTTCCCTTCATCAACTTGGATTATAGATTCCGGTGCCTCGCACCACATGGCTTCTTCACCTATTGAGGTTCTTCAGCTCTCTAATTCAGATTTTGACTCCTCAGATGATGATGTTGTTGAGTGTGCTCCTCTTCTTGACCCTCAGACTTTTGAGTCTTTCGATTCTGACAGTAGTGATGATGAGGACTATGTCCCTTCTCACTCAAGTGAAGAATCTTCTGACTCTGAGCTTGATTCTCCTGGTCCTCTTTGGGCTAGGAAAACTTTGCAAAGTGTTGGAGATTTAGTTGGAGATACTTTAGATATGAGACGTACTCACTTAGATTTCGTTGGACACCACTTCTTCACCTCTGCTTCTGATAATGTTGGCTCATCTATTTCCTCATGCGATGACAGTACCACTGACACAGACTCACTTGGTTCTACTTCGATGACGCGAGGATTGTGCACCCGTTCGATATCGAGTACTACAGAGGACTCTTCTCCTCCTTCTCTCACTAATCCAGAGATTGTTGATGCATCCCACATCTCATCAAATATTGAGCGATCTCCTATACAAGATCATACAGTCATCACAACCGCCTCTATTCCTCCTTCAGATGTGTGAGGCCCCTTTCACTCCTCCACCTTCATTGGATGACTCATACCTATCTCGACATCGCTCTTTTGTTTGTTGAGCCCCCTCATACCTTAGTCATCTTTTCGCAGAGTACACTTGTGATGTACTACATGTTTCTCATCCATCTACAGGTATTTTAGAGGAGTTCATCATCTCCATTGTTGGGAGTGCCCCTTTTAGAACTCTTGCCACTTCCACTTTTCTGGATACTTTCATTGATCCACCCTTGTTTGTGGATCCATTTTCTATTGTGGAGGATGTTTTTTTCCTTCACATCAGTTGGACATCTTTTCTATAGGTGTTCACCCTTCATACTCTAACAGTTCTGCACTCGTGACATTACATTCGGTTCCTTTGCACTTGCTTGCTAGACCTATGTCACACTTTCATGGACCAGATTCAAAGTTCTTTGTCTTGCTTGCCTTCGGTTTCCTTCGTGGAGTGGGTAGATTTCCAGCACATCTTTTCTATCCTTCCTAAGGGTAGACACATAGTTTGGTGCGAGATGGCTCTTCTTCAGTCCAGAGGCAGAGGATCTCATCATCGACATTCTTCTGGGAGACTTCTTAGAGTTGCAGAGTTCAGATCCGTCCATGGCATCTTCTGCATCCATCTCATCTCCCTCTTCTTCTCTCTTCTTCATCTTTCTAAGAGATTTCCCTTTTGTACATGGGTACCTTTTCAGGCTAGTCTATGGCCAGGACCCATCTTTGGCATCTTTCTTAGATTAGAGAGTGTTTTTTTCTCTTGTGGTGGATGTTTTTCCCACTGGGTTTTCCTTCATTGCTTAGGACTTCTTTTTGTGCATGGGTACCTCATCGGCTTTATGTCGGGACCCATTTTTTCTTCTTCTTATTCTTCTAGGAAGATGTTGTTTGTATATGGGCACCTTATCAGGCCTTTAGTTGTCGGGCCCCATTGACACATCTTTCTTAGTTGTTTAGGAGTGTTTTCTTGTTCTATTCTGACTCATCATTGCCACTACCCTAGCTTCGATGAAGGGGGTGTTGGTGTGAGTGATCCATGTGTCCTCCACTCACATATGGAGGGTCATCTCACATGGGTGATGTCATTAGGGTTAGGGCTTGTGTGTCATGCACTAGGGTTACTCAGCACCCTATATGTATCCCTTCATTTGACATTTATGAGCATGCCAAGACACTCCATTGTCTTTTCCTGTATGTGCAAGCTTTGTTATGTTATGCAAGCTCTTCCATTGATTGATCGATTCTTCCTTGCGATTACGCCGGAGCTACTTCGATTCCATCAGAGTGCAACTTCATCATGGTGTATCGTTTCCGATTCGATTCTTGCATACTCTTTCGGGCACTTAGTCCTTAAGTGGGATGTTGACAGGATAAGCTAGGTAAAAATTCAAAATTCAATGTTATATGGAGTGGTCCCTACATGATCTTAGGATGCAAGATGAACAATGCTTTCCAACTATCAAAATTGGCGGGACAAGAAATGTATATTCCAGTCAATGGAATCTATCTTAAGCATTGTTATTGAAGTAAAATTTCACCTTTGTACATATTAGTTTAGGTTTCTAATTACTCCATATGCCTTCAACACGGTGTTTTTTTGGTAGTATAGGTTTCCCTTCCCTAAATGCTTTGCATAGGTTCTATTACTTCGGGATGGTCACTTTTCACATGTTCATGGAGATTACAGAGGTATTTTTGGATGAAGTTCAAAGTTGCAGAAATAATTGCCATTTCCAAGAAGCCTTAAATGCAGAGAGAAACTAAAATCAAATTTAGAGAAAATTCAGGTCTTCTCATTCTCATATCTCTTCGAGATCGGTTATGTGTTGAGTTTCTAGTTCCTCTTCTTTGATCAAACAAACAGGTTCGGGGGCAACTTGATGCATTTCCAAGGGTATGTTTCATAGCACCTTACAGTGTACTCGGTCCTCGTAGGCAGCCCTCCTCAATCTTATTCAAGGTTCTTCTTTGTTTCAAGTAGAAGATCAACCTCAAATCATTTTCTACACTCATGGAATCCTATTAAGGAGAAAATATTATGAATTTGTGAGAATCTCAAGCAATTTCAGGTTAGCTTCACTCCAGGTAGTGTTTTAGATAGATTCAAGAGTGGAAGATCCAGTTTGATCAAATTTGTAGAGAAAGGAAGGTGAACTTCAAGATCAAAACAATTTTACACTCACATAAAACCTTTTTCAGAAGATTTTTCATAATGTGAGATGGTTAATCCAAGCAAGCAGAAATTTCAAGTCCAAATAGTGCTTGGTGGATCAAGAATGGGTTCAAGTTTCGAGATCACTTTCATGGTTATCGAATGACTCCATGCCCAATGGGTGTTATAAGGCCACCGATCACTTCATCTAGTAGGAAGATAACACAATTGAGTCGCCAAATTGTTATCCATTTTTCCACTTTGTCAAGAATGGACAACTAGGATAGTTTGGACTTGAGTAGCTTCAATGGTACCTTAATGAGATAACTAAAGCATCAAACCAATTTCGGGCTCAAGATACATTTACTGAGGTTGTGTCTCGGTGAGATGGTTGTATTAACTTTGCGGGTGAGTTGTTGGTTGGGCAGCAAGCAACTCGGCCGAGTTGGGAGTGGTGCGGGTTTATAACCCACAGAATGGCGGGAAGCGGCGGGGGTTAAAACATCCACAAATTAACACAGGTCATAGACCCACAAAGAGGAAAAAGAAAAGAGTTGTGGGGTTTTGAATTGACACTCACCGTAAAGTCTTTGCTTGCTTAGTTTCGAGTGAGTTATGCACTCGCCAAAACCCGAGTAAGTAAGACACCCCCAAACCCCATGAAGAAGGATAGAAAGTAGCTTTGCGCAAATCCGATGAGTACTTACTTTGAAGTAAAAGGGGGTCAAAAAGCAATTCAAGCATCCCAAAAACATGTAAAGAAGTTAAGGCGGGACAAGTAAAAGTGATGCGAGGTTACAAGAGGCACTTCTTTGAGAAGTAAGTGGGCCTCGAAAGTCTGCGAAGTAAAGGCATCACTTGAAACCCACGAGGAAGAAGAATGGAGTGCGGGGTTATGAATCAAAATTAATTCAAATTAATAATCAATTCAAAGTTTGAGTAAAAACAGTTTGAGAACCACGAAGCAAAGAAAATTGGCAAGGTGTAATGCGGGATTCTCGATGGGGAATTAATTCAAAGTAAAGTGAACTCACGAACCCGAGTAAAGCACTCCACGAAATCCAAAAATGCAAGGGCGATGGAGAGAAGATTTGTGGAAATACAATAGGGAATTACTTTGAAGTAATGCTTGTTTGAAAACCCAAAGCAAACTAGTTCTTAAATCCCGCATAAGCAAAGCACAAGCAAACAAAGTGTCACCTCGATTCCCGATAAAGAGGAGAGTAAAATGGCCATAACTTTTGACCCAGAGCTCCGATTTTTATAAAATTGGACTTTTTGGAAATCTCTCGAGATCTTATACACCACATAAATCAGATTTCTTAATTTATATGGGGGTAATTTGGTGGAAAAGTGGAAAAAATATTTAGAATTTAAATGAATAGCTCCAGGAAGCCAACCACCGCATTTAATGTGGCATGGGCGATTTTCTTCTCTAGCAAGCAATGGTACAAGGAAGGAATGGGTTTGCAGGGATCTCCATGATGTTTTGTAAGTATTTAATGCCTTTTTTATGTGGTTACAACCACCATTTCAGGATTTCTCTTCCCTCTCCCTTAAAAAAATTCTATATATTGAAATGAGAGCTCATTTTTATGGGTTGTTGGACAATTTGTGTTGTTGCTCTCTTCTCGAGTGTTATTGGAAATAAAATAAGTTCCTAGCCTCATTTTAGACATTATATGGTGAATTCATACATCATCTCTTCATTGTAATAGACTATGTAACACTTTGGAGCAATAAAATCAATTTTTGTGGTTATTTCACCGCCTGGTTGTGTTTATTACATTCTCTTACATCTTTATCACATTTGTAGTTATATTTTGCATATGTTGTTCTCCTCAGCAGGTCCGATATTACTTGTGCTTTAATGGAAATGGTGTTTTGAGAGTTTTTGTGGACTATGGTATTGTATTTTCCCTCCCCACATCCATTTTATCTAGTTTTCACTCGTTGTGAAGTGTCCACACCGCCATTCTCTTAATGTTATCGCATCTTTAGTGTAGGATTTCTTCATTTTCATGCATTTTCCTTCATTAAGAGTAGTTTAGTGTTTAGATTAAGAAGAGGAACCAACCTTCTCTCGAAGAATTATCTCGGTTTCTTGGTCCCACACCTAGAGATAATTCCATGTTTCCCAAAAACACTAATTTCCTAGTTCATTCACATGTAAGCAAATCGAGAGGTGTTGTTTTTAATGATAACACATTACTTGGTCAAAATATTGTGGTTGTCAAAGAAGAATTCTACCTGCGTGCATCCCTCTTAGTCTCTACAACTAGCACTGATCTGCACAAGATGAGCCTCTATCTTCTTTACTGTCGACTTATTCTACGAGGTTATCTCCTCGGTTGTTATCCCAAGTACCTTTCTTTGCTCATGAGAGATCATCGATGTTGAATCCTCTAAGTAGTGTAATGTCATTTCATACTCTTCCTTGGTATTCATAGCAGGGCTTGGATACACAACATTAAAAAAATCTATAATACATTATACCTTATTGTATGTTGCACACATTCTTCCCTTTTCCTCTCTTAGCTATTCTTTCTGACTACGCAATTGTTTCATCCTTTTCTTGCATTTCCTCGCGCAGCCTCTTGATGACACAATATTTATCGAAAATCTTCACTCCTACTTCTAATGATAGTTTATTGAGCACGTTACACATACTTACTCGTAAATAAGCATTTGCGTGTCAACTATTGGGAATGTCTCTCCTATGGTCTATTTTCTTCAAGTCTCGAACAATGACTACGTGATAATATCAAACTCGGGTTCATCCATATGCGATTGATATTCCCAAGAGAGAATATTTCTTGTGTGCGAAAGGGCCTTATTCTTATCAAATAATGACCAATAGAAGAGATCTTCTATGGCCACTAAACTCGGTATCTTACGACAAGACCTTTGAAGGGTCTTTAATGTACTACAACAGGGGGCCTTGTGGGATGTTCCTTAATTTTCTTCCCTTGCCTCGTAGTCCCCTTGGTACTTCCTACGCAATAGATTGAAGAATGCCACACGCTTCACCCATACATGTGTCCTTAGTCTTATCCTCCTCTTCGTACTCGGTATTCGTTCTTCTTCAACCTCCATGTCTCCTCCTAAGGTCTCTATGAAGGGTTCACTGTGTCTTTTCTCCTATTCATTCTTCTTTGGTACTTCTTCCTCATCATCCCTTATTTGCCTTTCAACTTCCCACACATGATTCTCCTCTTCATCTATATCGTCCACATGGTGGATGGCTAGGGAATTTGATGTATCTCTTCTCCACTTGACTTCTCCACTTCCTTGGTTTCCTCGCTTGAAACCACTTTGGGTTTCTTCTTCATACGCATCTTCTTCTTGTGACTTTGATTTTTCAAGGAATTCTTGTTCATGTCGGATGTACTTGTACCTCCGATGGTTCCCTTGTGTGGATCCTCTTTTCGCTATCCTCTTCTTCTTCTCCCTTTCGGGAGGGGTCTCCCAGCGCGTCCTCTTTTTACCCACTGTTAGCTTTCCCTTATGTGGCCGTAGAAGTGTGAGGACTTCTTCATCAACATACTTACCATTTGCTAGCTTAGGCTTCAAGTAAATATAAACTTTTTCTGCCTCCTCATTTCCTATCACCAAAGTCATAGATTGATGTTTATATCATCGAGATATTATTTTCTCCACATAATTTGTATTCCCAAGGTATACATAATTTTTATGCAACATGTGGTAATCATAATCAACCTTTTCCACATCGAACTTCAGCTTGCGCACTTCAGAAAATATGTTCACGGATGCTTGGAAGTACCACGTTGTAAAGGGAAAATGAATTTTGCACCAAGGGCTCTTTCTACCCGTCTTCAAATAAAATCTCCCAAAGGAAAAAGTGTTGATATACTGCAAACTCTAATTTTCCTTCCAAGACCGAGGACAACTCACTCGGAATGCACCATTCATGTTAGAATTCCTTATGCATTCTCTTGTACCATCTATCCACCCTTAACTTATAGGCATTATTGATCCTGTCACATGTGTACTCATAAAATGTCTTCGTGGGGGATTTATTCTCAAGTGATACTTCCAAAAAAATTCATTTGGTCCGTCAGGTACCCTAATCTCTGAAAAAGATGATCAAGAGGATAATTTCTCCCCAAGTGATTCTATCTTTTGCGCATGCTTTTTCTATGATCCATTCATAAATGAAGGCAACAATATTGTATACTGATTTTGTTAGCCATCTTAATCAGGAATATGGAGCCACCTTTTGTTTACTGATTCCATCTTTCTTGTGCCCCCAATTTGGTTACCAGTCGTGTGGAAACTCTTACAACAGGGTTAGTAAGTTTGATGTTGTCCATCACATGAACCCCTCTTTGATACTTCAAGGTATTTGCAGTGACCTCCACTCCAACATCATCATCCAAATCAGTTTCCATTTTAGCGCCTTGAGCTTTGTAGACCAAGTGACTCTTCTAATCAATTGTGTGGTAAGGCACATCCTTCTGCCCACAAAATAAAAATAGTCCTCATGGACTTGCGACATTAAACACTGATAGAACCACTCGAGGTTTCCAAAATAGGGCAGCTCATAGATTTGGAGAACCCCAACGCTCTCCAAGTCCTCGATACCCCTTTCATCATAAATCAACTTCCCATCGAAAGTCCACTCATTTTTCTTTTGTATTAGCTCATTTTATATTTCATGCTCGTTTGCACCCAAGTGATGATTGTAGACACTAACCTTACTCTTCCTTATATGGGACACCCATGCTTTTGGGCATAATCACGCCTTCTGGTCTTGCATTTCTAAGTACCACTCCTGCAGTACATCCTCAACCTCAAGCTTCTTTACCCTGCCCTTTCCTTTGCCTTTGTCTGCAACATTGTTCTTGGTTTCCCTAATGTCATGTCATCAACTCGCACAAAACTCTATCTTCTTAACTAAATATTTAGTACCCTAGGTGCCTAAAATCCTTTTTCTCAACCATCTACGTTAAATAGTTTACTTCATCCTCCTTACTTGCTTTCAAACCTTGGTCTTTCTTAACCGATTTTGTGACCTAACTCTAATTCTATGTACCTATTTGTCTACAAACCCTAGCTCGAAGAACTCTTCCAACCCTAATCCACCGAAAAATAAACCTCCATTCCTTCCTCAACGTCTAAACTTCCACCAAAGGAGCTCCTAAACCCGTCTCGTGTGCTTTCTTGATCTTGGTTTCTTGATTCTTCCTATTTCTTACGCAAATTTGCACAAGTTTGCACCAATTCACACTTTCAAACACCTAATTTCTTCGAAGGTAAGGTGAAAATAAACTATTTCTAGTGCCCCTTTTATAGATTTCCAAAAAAATGCATTTAGTTCTCCTCACCTACCATCATACTATAGCTTTAAATATGCTTTTTGTTTTTTCTACACTTTTTATGCTTTCATCCACGTGCGGCGGGTCATAACCTTCTAGCGTGCTACTACTTCTAGGTTGCAAACATCCTTGTGTTTTCTTCCCTACACCACAACACATCTTCCATGCATCATACACCAAGTACTCCATCTTGTCGTTTCCTACCTCGTGTTAAACCATGTGGCCTCTTCCTCGCGTGGTCTTCAATCTGAGAGATTTTCACTAGTATCCACATTCTTAGCACTTGTGACACCTTTTCCTTTGTCTCGCGCACATCTTTTAACCAACATCCAACATTTCCCCATCGCACACACATTTGTACCAAATTTTTCGTGCATGCCCTCCTGGTTCACCTCATCCTAAAATTATGCATGGTCCTTTACACATCATCTCAATAAATAGTAATCACTTCCTACGCACTGAAGCACTTATTACAAAAAAAAGCAATGTAAACACCAACATGAAAGGGGAACCTATTCTACTTGGAAATATTGCCTTATTATAAACATAGAAGAAACTTATTTATAGTAGGGCTTTAGCCTACTCCCATTGAAGTAACTAGGAAACATGGTGTCATCTATTGTGCCGTAATTGACATGCACCGATTTAAGTATCTTGGTTACTACAAAGGTCCCAACCAATGCACCTTCAACTTCCCTAGGTGGCATGCGAACTTGGAGTCATACAAAAGTACCATATTTCTAATTGCAAAAGACTTGTTGTTTATGTTTCTATCATGCCAAGCCTTCTATCATGCCTTTTCTATCCTCTAGCTCCAACGTGTAATGTGTGCTACTCTTCTAGTTGCATCTGTTTCTTAATGTGCTCTTCTACAGACTTGTTCATCTGACAATCCTCCTATGCGCACAATACGTAGGGATGGTAATAAGGATTCCATAGGTAGTACCACCTCCGTGCCAAATATCAACTGAAAGGGTGTGGTCTTGTTCAATATTTTATATGTGGTCATGTAAACCCAAAGTATATTTGATACTTTATCGTCCCAATACTTCCTTCCAACATCACAAATCTTTGTCAAATTTTGTCCCAATATCTTGTTGAAAGCTTCAGCAGTACCATTATCTTAGGGGTGATAAAATGTAGTTTTATGGTGTGTCACCATAAACTCTACTAACAAAATCCTAATTGTCTCATTCAAGAAATGATTTCCTCTATCACGAGTCAAACTTAATGGAAAGTCGTACCTACTAATGATATTCTCCCAAAGGAACCTTACGGTCGTAGATGTAGTAAAATCCTTTGTAGGCGCAGCTCTTTCTGCCCATCTAGTTAAATAATTTGTGCATTTAATTATGTAGCACGCTCCCGAGTCCTACACACGGGTGGTGCAAAAGGTCCTACAAAATCAATAGCCCACTTCTCAAACAACTCCACACTTGTTATAGGCAACAAAGGCATCTCATCTCTACTTGCAGGCTTGCCAAGTCATTGAAAATGATCACACGCTTCAACATAAGCCTTGGTATCTTTGTACAATGTCTCTCACCATAATCTAACTAGAGGAATCTTGCGAGCGGTTGCATCACCCGCATAATGTCCTCCCCGTAATACCTCCATGAGCTTCTTCCATAATAGCCTCGTGCTCATGCTCTAAAACACACATGCGCAAGACCTCATCTCTACCCATTTTTCTAATTCTCCACCAATGAGTTGGTATGCAGCAGCTTGAATAGCAAGTTGCTTCTTCTCCAATGTCTTCATCTCTTCAGGAATAATTCTAGTACACAAAGATACGGCTATATCTTCCAGGATCTGCTAGCGCGTAATTTAACTCCGAACAATTGTGCATCGTGCACCAAAATGTAGTCTTTTGTTTTCATACACAAACTATGCACGTTGACACCTCATGCGAGATAGGTCCAAATACTCACCCGAAGCACTCATAGCTACCAGGTCCCTCCTTTGTTATGCTTGTCAAAAATTTAGCATGCATAATCATCATATTGATAACCAAGAAACTCATTCATGACCAGAGAAATTATCATATGATAGAAATTTGGCAACACATATATTAAGGAAAACACTTAATCCATGTAAACCATAACTACAGTCCATGAACTACCATTATCCAACCACAACTATCCATTAAAAACTAGAATGTATTACATAATAAAATTTGATACACATAACGATTACTTCAACGGTGCATTGAACCATGCTCGCAAACATCACTCCCTAAAACTGCATCAAAATAGCATAACTTTACTCTCACATCCATAGTCACTCACCAACAATGCATACATCACATATATATATAGGGGTGGGGACTTGCCCTTCACTTCTCATTATCTCTCTTAAAAAATAGGTGTGCTCTCAAAATAGCTTGCATGCTTTCTTTCCTAAAAATAGCCATGTGTACAAAGCTTGCATGCTTTTACAAAAGCCACTAATAATAGATTATCCTATTTATACAACTTGCTTTAATCCTATTATTAGTTGGATCCATGCATGTTTTTTCTTTCCCTTTTCTTGGCCACCAAGTCTTCTTGTTATTCTCCGGTTTTGGATCTTTTCTTGGGAGACACTCCAACTCCGCTTTTCTATTTTTAGCTCGTACTCTGTAAAATGACTAAGTCCTCATTCTTACTTCCCGTATGCGTGCACCTCGCGCGCCAACCTAAAGCTCTAGTGTGTGCACCTCCCCGTGCGTTATTATATTCCTTGCACGTGCACTTTACTACAGATTGACTATGTGTTGATCCAATACTTAAGAAATTCCCTAGCCAACACCCTTCCATCATGAAGAAACAAGTAAGAGAGTATGTGGAGGATCAACTACATGATGGAGAGGATGGTCATCCTTCTAAAGTGAAGAAGGAAGAATTTATATCACATCGATTGGTTACCAAGATGAGCAGCCCTTGGGATTTCAAAAAAACCCCAACGCTCTTTCCCACGTGGAAGTCTTGATGGATTCTCCGGACAACACCATGAAGAAACAAAGGTTTGAAGAAAAATCATATTTGCAAGGTGTTGAAGAAGCTCAATTGCCAAAGGGTAAAGAGAAGACTACAATAATTTCTCGTGAAGACCACCAAAGGTATGAGGATAATTTAGATTTGTTGTTTTCTATCATGTCATTTCATATTTACGTACATGGGGAAAAGATGACCTTGGGGCAAGTTTGATACTCCATAGAAAATCATGTCGAAGGAACACCCCTCATGGTGCTAAGAATGAAGGAAAATTAGGCTTGCATGGGGTTAATGAAGATAGCATTCCAAGTGACCTTATTGGGAGACATGCCCATGTAATGAGGGCCTCTTTTGATGCTCATATTAATCTTCATCTTGCTGAAAATTTCAGGACAACGACCTATGGTAAGCCATTTCATCATCTTCTTAGCAAGGATTTGTTACATTCTATGTCTTTACAATGTTTTGGTCATCATAAAGAATACCCTAACCACTTTGTGAAGATGAAGGGTACCAAGTGGGAAGAGAAAGAGCTTGGTTTACAAAAATTGGGAAGTGAAATTAATAATATTCAACTTGCTGGACTGTCCCAAACAACAGTCATCAAGGAGCCAATCAATGGGGATATCAACAAAGAACAATCCCAATTTTGTCACCATCCAAAGAAAGGTAAAATCCCTTTGATGTCTTATGACAATTTATTGGATATTAATAGTTACACATGACATCCGCATAATGGAGTCAAATCATATTTACTAAGGGCCTATTAGGATGATATTATGCATAAGATAAGGGCACCATTAGATTAGTTTCTGAGTGTTATTCCTAACTCAAAAAATCTGAGTCAAAAGAGGGTTATAGGCAGCCCATGGTATAAGAATATCTCGTTTTGTTGCTTGTTGATATAACGTTGTCGGTATGTTTCCCTTATAGATAGTTGGTTAGGGAAGGTGATCATATTTCATGCTTGTTATGTCCTTGTATGTCAATGTTGATTGGACATCATTATGCATCTCATACTCCACGGAATAATGAGGTAAGAAGTACGTCTTATTGTATGTGTTCTTGGGCTCAATTTCAAAATTGTTTCCGCGTGTGAAATATAGATGCAACGTTGGGAAAATGTTTATGTTTGAGGCATCAAGGGCATAATGGTAAGCCTATTTTTCCATTCCATGATTCCACGAATATGGAAGAACTAGAGAGAATATCGTGGAGGGCAGCACCCTTATTCTAATGTGTGGCACGCATACTTATCATCCATCCTAGGTAAAGGGTCTTCTTCATAACCAAGGGGTGACTAGGCTTGTAGAAAGTGGCACCACCATAACTTGCAAGGATAATTGTACAATTTTCAATCCTCCTAGGAAATCATGAGGTATGGGATGATTTTTTTATCGAACTAGCTAATGATGAAATTGTTCTTGGTGTTCAATGGTTGCAAACATTGGGAGAATTCACTCTTAACTATGATGATAAAGAACTGAAATTTAGAGATAAAGTTGAAGAAATCAAAATTCAAGACATAAGGAAAATGGATGGTCCATGTTTTTGATGAATGCACTATGCACAAAGAAGATAATTTCCATTGAATACGAGGTGTAAAGATGGTAAGCAAACTAGAGGCTATTTTCGAGGATTGTATGAAACATCTTGCTATGGTTCTCGTGGGACTCGGGTTGCTTTCATGATTGTCGAGTTTGGGTGTATGTGAAGGTGATGGATAATTCATTCATTGTTAATGTGAATTCATTCGCATGGGAGTTTTGGGGTGTAAGTCATCTTTTTAACATGGACGAGATGAGTTTGGGAACGGTGGATCATGAACCCCAAATCTTTAGGGTAGCTATTTTAGATCTTGTGGCTATTATTTATAGTTGGTTCCACATTCTATTTGAACCACCAAGTGGATTTTGATCACAAGAAAGTGGTTTTCTTCTTCTACTCACATTGATGCGATGAGGGTAACTAACTCTCACAAGATGTTTGTTGGCCACGACAATTTTGAAATTAAAGTAATGAAATGCAATTCTACAACTAAGATGAGGTATTTTTTCAATCTCATTTGTTGGGTTGTGCATATTTTCTTGGGATAGTAATAGAGGGGCATGTTTGAAGACATTTTTTAATTCAAAATGGTGTGTAAGAGTGTTCACTCATTGAAAACAATTAAGGTTAATGTTCCAACATATTTGGTATTGTTTGGGATGAAATTCCGGGCAAGGTATGGCTGTTATACTTACATACCAGCACTCATAAGTTCTAATCCAAGCCAAATTTTGAAGAGATTAGTTTGGGGCAGCTTGGAAGCATCTTTTGGAGGCCAAGGTAATCATTATGACAGGTTGTATTTTTGTTTTATTTGTTGTCCGCAACAATTTCAGCTCCCTATCCATTCTTTTGACAACTAGAGAGGAGTATCCAGCCATGAGGTTGAAGGGTTTGCAATCTACTATCATTGTTGATGTGTTTTCAGCTATTATAAGAAGGATCCCAACCACTATCCTTCTGATTTTAGGGAACAAAATACATGGTTACAGTTGTGTTTGGGACAACATGAGGGAAATTGGGAACAACCAATGTTTGGATAGTATTTATAAGGAAGAATTGGTCATCATATCCACAAAGCAAGAGTGGATGAAGAAGGGGACACATTTTTCCTTTAATGAGTTTGCTTCATGTGCATGTATATCAAAGGAGGAATGGATGATATTTATTTGGGATCTGGGTATTTGTAATTTCTTGGGGACAAACAATCTTGGGAAGGGGGTTGTCATGTCCCTTTTTGGAGACTAGCCGAATTGAAGATCTTAACCCATTCTTCCTCCCCGTAGGTTTAAGAAAAGAAGCAAGGGGAAGAGTTGGATGACATTCTCTAAGTAGATAATTTCATTCTTATCATGTATTCATATTGGGAAGCGAAGCGTTCAATAGAAGAACTTATTTAATTAGAATATAAAGTATTGTGAGCATCTAGACGCAATATACAAATTAGATAATTAAAAGGTACTTATTATAAGGTCACCCATAAGTTATGATATATCACCCCTTATGTTATGAAAAGAGGATGCTTGGGTGCATGTTGAATGTTATCATTTCCTGTCCCCCGAATTATTCTCTTCTAACAATAGACAAAGTTGAGTTATGGCTGAGACATAGATGATTATAAACACTAAAGGTTGATGGTGTTCCACTAATTTGAACAAAACTTCTTCTTAAAGTGATGATAGCAAGAACAAAATCTAGACATTACCCTCAAATTAGAAGAAATCTTCAAATCTCGGTCTTTGCAAATGGACAACTCCAAGTTTTCCAACCTTTCAAAATGAACACTCTTTTTCAAAAGAGGGCAATTCTCAAAGTAAAGTTGACAAAACCCAAGTGCGAGATCAAGATTCAACCAATGGTTGTAGTTGAATGCAAGGGAGTGAAGTGGAGTTGGTCGGAGTGATTTAGAAGCAAACTCTTTGATTGAATGCAAGATGGATAGATAAAAATGCATCTCAAGTCAAAATATTTGTTTTCATCATAAAATTAAAAAATGGATATGAAGGTCACATAACCGCCGATAAATATAGGTGACAGTTGCGGAACCACCACGGCGACTGGTCAGTTTTTCAGTGACATGTCACGATCGTCGTGACAATTTGTGAAGGTGCCACAACGGTTTGCAAACCCCGCACGACGTTTGCACAATTGATACAATAGTTAAGGTGTGCAAAGGTAAAATCGAAGGTTGAAGCAATAGAAAGGGAAAATCTTCAACCTCCGCAGTCAAGGTAAGCTTTGAAGATCAGTTTGAACAAAAATGAAGAAGAATAAGCAAACATAAAGGAGTGTAAGGTTGTGGTAAGGTCTAAGCTTTTTTATAATATTTGGAGATCATAGCATCATCACTGAGTTTTCAAAGTATTGCACCATGTAAATTTTGGGTGTATACGGTACCACCACATTGCTTTTCATTCAATTACTTAAGTTTCTTTCTATGTACTTTCCTTTTCTGGATACACTGAGAGCCCAATAGAACCCTCGTTTACTTTTAAAAATACACCATTCAACACATGTTCAAACTTATGAAGATAACCCTAAGTTGTGTGAATTGACGAGTGTATTTACATACAGAGTAAATGCATGACTTTCATATGAAATTGTTTTAGAAATTGGTGGTGCATGTTTCTTCAACATACATCCATACATCCAGCAAATATAGCAATCACAGAAGAGAGTAGACACGTAACCTAACAAATATAGTGATCACATAAGAGACGTAAACACAAAAATGCAAAAATATTAAAGTTGAACATGTTAATAATATAATCAGGGATGCTCACCGGAAATTACAAAATACTAATACTTAGGTTCACATTTTTCCTCTATAACATATTTATATTTCTCATTTACATTGTCATCCTTTTGTTCGATGGTAGACCGTAGAACCATATTGATTTAACCGACCAAAGGTTCTTTTGCTGATCAGATATAATTTGGATTTGAGATAATTTCATCGAGGCCATTTTAAAGCTCCTCGGTCCATCCCTTGCAAGCCCATTACACTTTTTTTATCATCAAAGATGTGTGCACCTCAACCAAGAGCACTTATCCTGATAAACAAAGTGTTTCAAAACACTAGTAGTTTGTCAAATTCTTTGACAAATGTTTTTCGAGAAACCAGCATATATTCTTTCACGTGTTTTTGAGAAACCTATTACCAATACATAAAACCAAAGGAAAATTCTACAGAATTGTTATTAAACCAGACCTTACTCATGACATGGCTAGGAAACTTCACCACCAACAATCAGAAATGAAGTAAATCAAATCATTGAACAAGAGCATAAGCAATGTCTTTGACTCCCCAACCATGTGTATGCAAGGACTGTAAAACAGCCAAAATAAAGAAACACCGTAGTTACTAAAGATCAGTGTTCCACACAACTTACTGGATTTGGGGGATGGCTGCTAAATACAAATATATATATATATTTCAATCTTTGAACTACAAATAAATTATTAATAAAACAGTAATATATAGTAAAAAGCTGCTACTAATTTAGAGTCAAAAACAAATTAGCACTTTGAAACCTCCAGCCGAGAAGACTAAAAAACCACAAAAAAAAAAGTGAACACATTGCAAGTGCAAAATAATAAAGAACAACATTTCAAGGTTTTATGTTTTAATTTAAGAAGAAAATACATCCGGACATCCCATGCACGCTCCTTTTTGTGGGGGTCGTCAGGGAATGTCCCATTACCATCCCCTATCCCCGGATTGTCCGGGACATCACTTAGACCCCTAGAACACATCCCAACAGAAAACTGTGAAATACATCTCAAATAGGAGGCATTTGCTCTCATGTTATGTTTTCTCTTACCTTTTTGTTAAGAATGTAATAAATCTATTTATCTCATACAAGATAAAGGAACTGGCTGTAAACGCTTTTACGGACAACAATATCTGTAACAAATAATGTATCTAGCCATTGATTATTCCTCAAGTAAAAACAATCTATAAATAATGCCACCTCATAAAGAGCAATTGTCACAGAAGTTGCAAAACTTTCCGTCAATAGATTTTTTTGGACAATGGGAAGCAAATCATGGACGGAATCCTGCACGACGCCTTCTCGTTGCATTAGAAATAGATATTTCACCAAGCTTATCAGCCTGCTCTGCAACTTCCCTCTTGTTCACAGGGGTATATTGGCGAAGCCACACACCAGTGTACCACTGAAAAGAAAAACACCAAATACATAATTTTGTTTATAATCAAACGGATTTAAAATGTCAACTGCATTTAAATATGAATATAAACATAGATTGACCAAAATCCCAAATGGAGAGATCTTACAAACCTGTTGCGGCCTCATAATCTTTGTGTCTGGATCATCAAGAGATTCTTTCCAATGAGCGAGATAACCCGCCATTCGTGGAATTGCAAATAGGACTGGGAAGAACTCGGTCTTGAAACCCAGAGCTCTGATATAGAAAGAAAGATAATTCACCCCATAGCCATCTCAGAATAATGAATCCATCTTCACTTTGCATAAAAAATAACAAGGACAGACATAACATATTCAAGTGTGTGGAGATTTGTAGCAGAACTCTAGCATTTATGAGATGGGAACCTATTTGAAAGAAATAGTAGATCGGCAATTAGGTCAATGACCTATAAATCAAGCCTGAATAGAAGTCCACATTTGGGTAGAGCTTCCTCTTGACAAAGTACTCATCTGAAAGTGCAGTCCTCTCTAGAGCCACAGCTACCTGCCACAAAATTCCAAACATAAGCATAACACATTGTCACTAACATAGATCTCATTTTCCACTGAAAATGATAAATGGACACGCCAACTCTGATATTGACTATTAAGAAAGCAATAGCACTAAATACAAACCTCAATCAACGGATCACGTCCAACAATGGAGAACACTTCTTCTGCCAGCTTACGAATTACCTTCGCCCGTGGATCATAGTTCTTGTAAACTCGATGACCAAATCCAGACATCTTTCTCTTCCTAACCAATGTTTTAATAATAATATTATAAAGACTTCAAGCTTCCGTAATAATGAAAGAGAGGTTTTCTGGAGAAATTGCAAATGGATTTCCCAGGAAAACCTTTCTTTAGTATTATAATTATAAAAATTCATGTTTGACTATATTACATCTTGAATTTGTATTTAAGAAATAAAACAAGTCAGAGCTCCTCATGGCTAACAACCTGTTTTTGACACCCTCAATGAACTCTGGAATGTTATCAACTGTCCCAATTTCATTCAGCATTCTAAGAACAGCCTGTATAAAATAATATCAACAGTCAGGATATACACTAACACAATATAACAGGTCTAAAACAACCAAACTGTACCTCATTCGCCCCTCCATGTAGAGGACCATACAAAGCACCAGTTGCTCCAGCAAGAACCGTATAGACATCCACACCACTATACAGAAAATGCCTAAATGTAAGGGGAAAAAAGCTGCAAGCTCACTTTTAATTTGTACATGTTACATAAATATGGAATTTTGTTTTTCAAAAAGACAATCATCTACTTTAATCTACTTCTGGAACTCTCTATAAAGCTCCCAAACAGATTTTAGTCTCTGATTGATCCTGTTCACATTTTTGATAAATAAAAACTTAAAAGTGAAATAAACAATACATGCACGTATCCTCTTAAGAATGTAAAGAAAGGTACAGCATGGTCATATACTAAAATGGTACCTTGAAGCAAGATGTCGGGCAGCTGCAGTAGAGCAGTTCATTTCATGTTCAGCGTGCAATATAAAAAGCACATCCAAGGCCCTTGCAAGTCGAGGATTAGGCTTGTATGCACTATTACCACTGCCATTCCAATGTATCAAATCAAATTCATACTCTAGGTACAATTCATTAACACAAACTCACAAAGTATTAGATAAAAACATTCTTGACAGCATAACCAACCCAGTCAGAAATCCACATATGGTCATAAGCCAAGTTACTAGAAACTTCATTTTCACAAGCATAAATATGATAGTTTGGGTTAAGTAGCTTGCACAAGGAAGAGTGATAATTTTAATTTAAACTACCCTTCCATATCAGGCAAGACAAAAGGTCAACGCTCATTTAAAATAAACTATCCTTCAATATCAGATAAGACAAAAGATCAATGCTTGCTAATGAGCCTGAAAGTTTGGAGTTCCAACTATTACAAGAAAAAAGTCAGGAAGCATCAAAATCAAGTAATTATGTAAACATAAGTAAAATACATTCAAAGGACAAACAGAGCAATACTGACAATAAGAAGTCAAATATAAAGCAGACCACAAATAAAGACAGAACGTATTTCCGACAAGCATTGAAGCCAAATATGGAAAGTAGATAGTGCTGATTAAAACAAGCCTACAAATAAAGACACTTCGAGTCAACATTTCTGAATTTCAATGCGGTATTTACAATATTAGGGATTAAGCCACAATAACCAAAATATATTTCAATAACAAAAACAGTCTAACACTACAATAAGAGGAAATACAGGTGCATCAGTTTCAAGTTGGGAATTGAAATAAAACATGGTGGAGGCAGCAGCAGACGAAATGAAGTGATTGGTACATGAATATGATTGCACTATGGAAGTTGGTTCTTGCCGGGGATAATCTAAATGTTGGTGTATAATGTAAACTGACTTACCAGGGCCATAGTCACCAGTATCAGTTTGGGTACAGGGGCTTTGCGTTATGTTTGGACCCTGGGTATAGTGCAGCTTGGGCATACAAAAACTATCAAATTATAAAAAATAAATAAATAAAATTAACCATGATGTAAATGTTATATGCATTAAAAAAACACTATTTAGAATTAATGATAATTCAAAATATCAACTGAGTCATAACATGTGATATGCTGCATAGGTTTCTATTATCTTCTCAAACTAAGATTTAGTCAGTGGTCACCGTCAGATTCGAGAACTAGCAAATAAATCATAAATCATCTTATTACTATTCATCAATATAATCCAAATCAACAATTAGTTCATTAGATTCAAATGCAATAGGAATAGCAGGATTTTAGTTTGTTGTGTTTAATTTTCATCTTCATTTTTGTAATGGCTGTAATTGGATGTCTGTACATACCCGAAATTGTAGGGTACTAAACCGCCGGAACGATGTTACACATGCCCCAATGATGATACAGATCTCCTTGCGAGGTGTTCGGAACCCAGAAAGGCTCGCCAAGTATACGCTTGTATCCCGCATGCCCCGCTCAGCCTCCGCATGCTTTGTTTTCCCCTTTTCCCCCTTCTTCTTGCATTTTTGTCTTGATGACGGACCGCCGCCCTACTGGCGGCGGTCCCATAACCGCCCCGCACGGGGCAGCGGTTTTGTTAGCATTTTCCAGATTCCTCCGACGATCACATCAAACATAAATCTTGAGTTTTACACACTTTCTTCAACAACTTTGGCTTGCATTAATGTTTTCTACTCCCGGGAATAGTGTTTTTCCTTTGTTTATAGTAAAAGAGATCAAATGGGAGTTACCCTCTGGTAAATGCATTGGTTATAAATAGCCAGCTTGTTTTCAAGCAAATGGCCCCTCATCTTCTCAATTCTCTTATTCAGTCTTTCAATTTCTTGCTTAGAATTATATTAGTTTCATGTTTTGTTTCCATTGTTGGTATTTTAGAGGTCATATAATCTTCTTGTTTCAATCTTGTTCCATTGTTACTTCATACAATCAGTTTAGCATAGAATAACTTTGTTTCTAGACTAGAATCCATTAAAGTTGCAAGTTTTATTTTGTCACAAGGATAGTTTTTGAAACTCTCGGTACACTTGTGTTGTATTCCCACAATAAATCCCGCTAGGAATTGCATAGTCAAGCTCTGTTCACTTGCGCTATCCCTCTCCTACTCGCATTGTATTCGGTCTATATCCAAAGCTGCCATTGTTCGATTGCTATCTTCTGTTGATACTATCATATACACACTTTCTGGATTCACGAGGACACGAAGGAACGAGGAGATCACACTGAGGGGACGAAATCACACACAACTGGATTTACCACTGTTGTAAAACGCCAAGTTTGAGCTATCAAAGTTCTAGTTACAACATATCAAATAGAGTAGTGAATCATTTTATTTCAGTTAAGCTCGCTTTCAATATTGCCAGGGAAGTCTGTGGGGAATGATAGTTTCGAGAAGCTATGATCTGTTCCTCACTTCGAGGTAAGATCAAGGTTTTCAATTAAGTTAATTAGTTGTCTTTCATCTAGATTCACACATTTGCACGGTGAATAACCACCCCAGTTATCTCGCTTGTTTAGTTTTAGTATAAGAGTATTTTAATTGTTGTTTGTAACTATAATGTTTTGATCGTGTATTTTGTTTAGATTAGTTTCCCTCTCGGCAATAGTATAAATTGTTATTTTCAGTTTAAGAGACTTCATTTTAGATTAATACTTAGATCCTAATTAGAAAGATAAACCATAAAGAATTTACGCTACCGTTCATAGCCTCTAAATCTCCCCTTTGTCATTTCAACTACCGGAGATCACACTACCGATCTTAGTCACTCATCCTCCCATAGTCAACTATAGGAAAGTTGCTTGCCGATTCTCATCCTTGCCCGTAGCTTTTCTATCGTAGAAAACTAGCCATAATCCCGGCTATGGCTTCATCTAAGTCACCCGCATTTCAAACCACCGGCTGTCTCGACACGACCTCGAGAGGTCGAGTACAGTACAGAAGAGGTACTTGTAGATTTCCATACTCGCATGTTACTTTTCCATCGTACAAAATTGGTGAACCCGACGTGAAACAAACAATTGTTTCATCTTCTCTACCTCATTAGCCTTCACATCAGCTTCACCAACAAAATTGGTGAACCCGATGTGAACAAACAATTCTTCCTTTTGTTAGTTTTCATTTCTTCCATCCACCTTCGCTCTTTCCCATTATTCTGGGTATTCATATACCCCCAAATATGTCGGGATATGATGCATATGGCAGACCTCTCTCAGGTCTCGAAGTAAGTTATAGTCAAACAAATAGACAACCATCACCCTCGCTTTTTGCATGGGCTGATAACTATTCAAGTAATTACTTGTCATCTCAAACTCCCCCTCACAGGACTAGCTCTAGTTCTTCGTTCCGAATCGAGGAATTTGATCAATTTGCACAAACACAACAGCCAGAGCCATCAGGCTCTAATAATATGACGTTTACTGGGGACTCTGCTTCATCTCCTCGGGTCTTGTTCAGACCACAGATCAGTAGACAATCAGACCCACTCCCCTTTTTGGATGAGGAGTACTTAGCACGCTTCGCTAAAAGCAAACAACGCTTCCAAAATATGTATCCACCTATAGGGAGTTTGCAAATACAGTCTAATACCCTATTCCAGGAGAACACCCCCATTCCTCCACCTATGGGAAATACCCTCGGTGAAGCTTGGCAAGGTAACGATCAATTCATAGCAGGGTATCACACCCCTTTACAACCTCAAGCTATACAACAAACACCTTTAAGGCAAGGCACTGCGTCTTCGTCATGGAAGTCATTTCAGCCTTAGCCGAGAAGGTTAGAGGGTTGGAACTTGCTCAAGGAAACCAAAATTCATATTTTGGGCAAGCGAGAATCCCCACCCTCTCGCATCACCCCCGGTCAGTCGACCTCCTTACGGGAGCAGAACGTTAGGCATGCCTCCTCAAAATCCTTATAGTTACCCACAACAAACACCAACTAGGACCGCGTTTTCAAACGCTGTTCGATTGAAAGCATGACACCTCCCAGCTTAGCACCAAACAACCCGTACCAAACAATGCTCCTCCTTAAACATTTATTCAAAATCACCACAAGGAGACATGTTCTCCTCCCGGGATGTTCGTTCAACCACGGGGATTCCCTTATGTTCCTACAAATGCATATGCTATGCCATATCAACAACCCATTCCCCTTGACCCCCTCAAGAAGCCCCAAAATCATGGTTGAGGCCTACACATGGGACTTATTCGAAATATTTAAAAGAGCCCCTAGACTTCACCATACGAAGCGTTATGCTTCCAAGACCTCTTCTTGATTTGCCCAAATACAAAGGGGAAGGGGACCCAAACGCACACATTAAGGCCTATGCCACAGCCATACGGGAGTTACTCCCTTAGGATGGGGTTGTCGCCAAAATATTCCCTAAAACCTTGATTGGTATTGCCCTTGATTGGTATTACAGAATACCTGAAGCCTCGATACACTCATTCAAACAACTCGTGTTTGAGTTTATCAAAGCTTTCGACATGAACAAATTGTTAAGAACGGGAATCAGGGAGTTCTTACATATCAAACAAGAACATAATGAGTCCGCTGCTCATTTTATTCAAAGATGGCGTACGGTTCTCTACTCATCAGCAAGTGCTCCAAACATGGATCAAATGGAACTATGCGATTTATTCCTTAATTCTCTCAATAGAGAGATAAAGGAAGAAGTCCAGAAGTTCCCACTAAGAACTTACGATGAAGTACTCGAGAGTGCTCTCCGAATCGACCAAGCAGCGATAGATAGTGGTCGTAAGACATATGGGACAAACGGGAAATTAACCACTCCCAATCAAAACACCACGGCCTATTCTAATACCGGGAATGCTAATCAAGGACCTAAGATCCTTAACAAGAACCGCGGAGTTACAACAGATGGAGTAACTAATCAAGTTAAAAGGGCAAACATTGTAAACATTTCACCACCTGTTAATAATCAACGAAATAACAATTTTACTCCAATCAACGCGGTGGATTTTAATCGTCCACCACGGCAACAACGACGACAAGTCCAAACACAAAGTCCAAATCGAAACCCAACTGGATATCAGAGTCAAAACCAAAGGCAACAGCCTCAAAATTTTAACTCTAACAACCAACAACCTTATCAGAATTTCGGGTCACAACAGATTTTAAATCAACAGACTCGAAACTATAATCTCAATCTATATTGTGGTTTCCACATGATTCAAGGCCACGATACCAAGACTTGTCGTGAATACAATAAATTCATGCAACGTTTGCCAGAAGATCAAAAGCAACTCTTTATAGATATGTTTTTAGCAAATTCTCATAGTGCCCACGCCAAACGCTTATGCGGGGCGCTTTCCCCTCAAAATGCATCCCTCAAGATCTTCAATGACCCGCTCCCAAACCATTCTAACAATAACAGGTTAGATCCTAACGGAACAAATAAGGGTGTTATGACAAGAAACAATGATCATAAAGCTTCAACTTCATTAAATCCACCGATCGCACCCCATTAGGAGCTCGACCTCAAACTAAGATGGTTTAGTGGAGTTAAACGCCAAGCTACCCGTAGAAACCATAACAAGAACACGGGATTATTTATCCCAACCTACTCCAAGTTATCCGTTGGAGCCAGACAACAGTCAACAAATGTTGGTAAAACCCATAGGCGCCTATGATTTAATTAATGATTTGACCAAAACCTTCTCTCACATCTCCTTTTTGGATTTGTTAAAGAACTCTCCCGCCCACAAAGCTGCTCTCTTAGAAGCATTAGGCCTTGGTCATTTAATCAACATCACTCCTCCCGGAAACGCAAGTAAACCATGTGGACTTTGACGTTTATCCTTCGGGGCAGCTAGATAGGGATATGGAATTTATATTCGATATAAGCAAAATGCCAACAGACGCTGAAATTACACGAAGAGGCGACCCAACTTTACATTTACAAGTTTGGGTCTACAATAATTATGTTAAACGTGCAATGATAGTTGTGATGGGGCAACAGTTAACATAGTCCCTTTCGCTTTCCTTCAAAGGTTAGGATATGGAGAGACAAACTGTTCCACAACACGAAATACGCTAAGAGGTTATGACAGCCTCAAAGCCACTTCGATTGGAACCATAGTTTTACTAGTCACTTTAGGACCCAAGACGGTCCTCACCGAGTTTTATATTATAGATCGGGAAACCAATTATAATATGATCCTTGGTCGGCCATGGATACACCGCATGAAGGCAATCCCTTCCACGCTATTCCAAGAAATAAGATTTCTACACTTAGGGAAAATATTCGTGGCACAAGGTGACCCAAAACCCTTCGATATACACCTAGCTGATTTGAAGAAAAGACCGGGTATCCACTCCGAGTTTGAACTTCCAGCAAACCAGCTTGTCAAACCAACTAATTCACAACCAAAAGAAAAGTTGATACCCACCACTGAGTTGGAAATTTCAAATCCAGCTGAGGACGTTCCAGTACTCAGAAGTGAGACCAATGCTATAAAACGGTATCACTAGGGACTACCGCAAAAATTGTCGAGTTACTGGAGAAAGACTTACCTATTCTCCTACCATTTGATTCCATGGGTATGGGACACACCCTAGGAATTGCTTCTCTTCCATCAGACGAAGTTTTTATGGTAGAAGTAACAAGCAAAAGAAATAGATACGATAGATATCCCAACATCCATTTTTCCAAGCGAGTATTGGACTCTCCACTTCGATGGAGCTAGATGTCGCTTTGGAGCTGGAGCGGGAGTGATCTTTACTTCACCTGACGGAAAGATCCTACCGTTCGCCTTTAAATTAAACTTCGAATATACAAACAACGGGGCTGAGTACGAAGCTCTCCTCCTTGGCCTCATCCTAGCCAAAAGAATGGGTGTCAATAACATTAGAGTGCTAGGAGACTCGCAACTAGTTGCAAACCAAGTCTCTGAGGTATATGAAACTAGGGCTGAACATTTACAACTATACAAAACAGCGGTGTTAGATCTAAGCAAGGGATTCAACTTCATATCAATTGAAGCAATCCCACGAGAGCAGAACCTTCTCGCAGACTCAATAGCAACCTCAGCTTCCCATTTCACCCCAAACAAATGAGTTGGAGGATACAAATTTCACAGTATCACTTCGTACCAAACCATTAGTGCGTAAAATACCAACAAACTCACTCCTAGCTCATGGAGAAGTTGAGGATGATTTTTCTATCATGGGTCACTTTGACGATGATAGAGTCACTCTCGAATATCTAAACGCCTATGCGGAGCTACACCTTGTTCACCGTATAGTTGATCTTTCCCTAATACCACATTCCTCTTCCTACTTTGGAAATCCCACGGTAGAGTCTCCTCCACAGAAGGATCTCGATATCTACGAGATAGAAAATAGGGAAAGCTTGGAGCTACCTCCAGCCCCACTTGAATTTGAAGAAGGTAACGCTTCTTTGATGGAAGAAACCATTGACATAAACATTGGAACGGAGGGAGAACCACGAATTTTGAAGTTGGGATCCTCGTTAACTTCGGAGGAGATAGAAATACACACCCAAGTCCTCAAAGAACATCAAAAGGCTTTTGCATTTAATTATAAAGAAATGACGGGCATTACACCACAAGTTGCGGTACATAATCTTGTCACTAAACTAGATGTGAAGCCAATTAAACAGAAGTCAAGACCAATGAAGCCAAAAGTGGCTCTCATGGTAAAAGAGGAAGTAATAAAACTTCTCCAAGTGGGATTCATCAAGCCCGTTGACTATTCACAATGGGTATCTAATATCGTTCCCGTTCTCAAAAAAATGGGAAGATACGCATTTGCATAGATTTTCAGGATATTAACAAAGCTTGTCCCAAGGATGACTTCCCATTACCGTCCATTGACATCATCGTTGATGCAACAACTGGATTTGAACTGCTGTCTCTCATGGATGGGTTCTCAGGGTATAATCAAATTAAAATATCTGAACAGGATCAAGCCAAAACTACATTCATAACTCCTTGGGAACATATTGTTACTGTTGTCATGCCATTTGGTCTTAAGAACGCCGGCGCTACATATCAGCGGGCAATGACTTATATATTCCACGATCTTATCCATAAAATTGTGGAATCCTATGTGGATGACTTGTTGGCCAAAGCCAAGAAACGTTGTGATCATCCAGAAGTGCTCCGTATCATCCTCTCACGATTAATTGAATATGGCATCACATTAAATCCAGAGAAGTGCGTGTTTGGTGTGACAGGAGGCAAACTTATGGGCTACATTATATCTTCACGAGGGATTGATGTTGATCCAACCAAAATACGGGTTGTTCTCAAAATGGTCCCACCCTCGACGAGTCTGGAATCAGGTCATTTCTTGGGAAACTCGGTGCAATCTGCAAGTTCATCCCAGACTAAGTTTTGTCATTCATCCGATCAACAATCTATTGAAGAAAGATTATAGTGTTGATTGGAATGAAGAATGCAATGAGGCTTTCAAAGCAGATTAATCGCTTCTTGTTGTCTCCACCCACACTAATGCCTCCCAAACCAGACCGCCCTTTGATCCTATACTCACGAGCCACTCATGTTTCGCTAGCCTGCATGCTGGCTCAAGAAGACGACGATAAACGGGAACGTGCAGTCTATTTCATCAGCCGAACGTTGCTCGATTATGAGACATGCTACACACAGCCAGAGAGAGAACGCCTTGCTATAATTTTTGCAACAAAACGTTTAAGACATTACATGTTAAACCAGGAAACAAGGGTCATTATAAAGACAGACCATTTACAAACATTTCTCACACAAGGATCTTTATCTAAAAAGGTTGGGCGTTTCATAACCTTAATGGGAGAATTTGAGTTAACATTCGTGAACCAGAAATCCGTTAAGGGACAAATCATTGCAGATTGGTTAGGTGACATCCACTAGATGGAGGCAGCCGTGGTAGATCTAGACTTTCCCGATGAGTGTGTATACTTCGTCGAAACCAGGCCCCCCATTTCTACATGTCCCTAATATACTGATATCATCAATTTTATCATGGACCATACATACCGGAAGGTGCCACATCACAACAAAGAAGGCGGTTACGCATTATTACCGCTAAATATGTTGTTTTAGACCAAGTACTCTATCGTAAAGCCTTCGACGGCATGCTTCTAAGATGCGTCGACATAGAAGAATCCAAGAAGATTCTTTATGAATCCACAGTGGGATATGTGGAGGCCACTTCGGTGTTCACGCCACCACTCGTGAAATACATCGGATGGGCTATTTTTGGCCCACTCTCGAGCATGACACAGTGGAATTTGTACGTAAGTGCCACAAATGCCAAGAATTCTCACGAGATTCACATGCCAGCACAATCCTTACAACCAATAGCGACTCCGTGGCCCTTCTCCACGTGGGGTCTAGACTTGATAGGGAAGTTCTCTCCCTCATCAACCGATGGCCATAACTTTATAATCACTGCCACGGAATATTTTACCAAATGGGTGGAGGCCATGCCTCTCACCGCCGTACCAAGTTCGGTAATTGCCAAATTCATTCTGAACCAAATTATCTGCAAGTATGGTGTCCCACAAGTCATTATCTCAGATAATGGCACGTCCTTTAAAAACGACGAAGTCCATGAGTTATGTAGCAAGTTCAAGATAAACCATCACACGGCCTCTCTTTACTACCCTCAAGCCAATGGGCAGGCCGAAGCAACAAACAAAATGTTAAAGGCTATTCTCCTCAAAACGGTCAAGGAAAACAAACGAGATTGGCATTTAAAACTATATCCGGCCTTGTCACCCATCGAACCTCAATAAGAACACCAACAGCAGCAACTCCTTTCTCGCCGGTATTCGGAGCAGAAGGGTTCTCCTGCTTGAGGTTGAAATACCCGGTCTCTATATCTCATTACAAGGGATTTTGGACGAAGAAGCTTACGGGAGGCACGGCCTCTCTCAACGGAAAGCCTCGATGAGGCCGGGTTAACGCCGAGCAGCACAAAGCCTACGCTAACCGGATGTGCCGGCAGCAACAACAAAAAGTCTATGAGCGAAATATATGAAGGAGATCTAGTTCTAAGACTAGCCCCGGATTGATAAGAAAACCGGTGAAGGAAGGAAGTTCCGGCCCAAATGGTTGGGCCCATACAGTCATGAAGGACTACGGAAACGGTGCATATCTCTTGTGCACACTAGAAGGTGAGGAATTCGGTGAAACTGTCAATTCCTTGCATCTTAAGCGGTTTTACGCATAAAACACCAAAGTCATTACTAGTACATTATAGCTACCTACATTGCATTAGTCTTTTAGTTGCTTCATTCTGTCCATTTCGTAAAAATGGTAGTCCAGGAGCTTACTCTTAAAACAATCATTACAAATTTTTGAAAATATTGGCAAAAGCATTCATATCACATCTCTCCAAGCATCATCAACTATTTTCAAATCTTCTCATCAAGTTCAACAAACAAACATTGAGAAAACCATACCAAGGCCTGCATACTTGGCTTTGCTCTTTCTATCTACTAGGTGAACCTATCCTTGCCCACGGTGCATTGCTCTCCCGAAGCTTCTTGGTGTCACATCTATCCCTCTTAAATCTCTTGGAACGAAAGGATATCCCAAAGTCATAGATCAGAAATGTCAAAATCAAATGAAATCAAAAGCACCAAGCAAACAAAATATTTTATTTTACACACTTCTTTGCCTCATCAACCTTCGGTGATAAGCCCACATCTCTTCTTTGGTGGTGTGAGGTTGGGAAAGGAAAGAGGTGCCCTTACTCGCCTATATCTTGCCTTTGGTGACAAACCCATGCTTCTTACCGGTGGTGTGAGGCAGGGTGTGGGGGGTCCAATCACACAAATTAACAAATCTTGGTATGCTAAAAACACAAATTCACCTCTATTAAGAGAAAGCAAATATCCAAATATTCAAATCCCAAAGAGATCAAATCCTCAAAACCAGATTTTGTCAACCAGGTTGCCATTCATGAATCTAAGTCTAGATAAACTGGAAAGTAAGTGGCTTTCTAAACGTGGTAGTAGTTCTGAGTAGGGTGGGTGTGTAGGTCCAAATTTGGTTCTTGTTACTAGTTTGTCTGTCTCTCATCATTCCGTTCAATCAAGCTCATACAACTTGTGCCCTTCCTAATTCTTGGTGTTGAGCCCTCGCGTCTTACTAGTTGCGTGGATTTAGGATTGGGGCAAGTTCATCTCTTTATTACTATGCATTCATCACGTTTTGCCAATATACGAAGAAATTATAAACGTTGCCCAGAGAGTTCAAAAGCTCAGCACTACCATATGTTAGTATCATCTCATATCAGTATTAAAAAAACATACAAAGTAAAACATTCTATTTACTATCATTTGTTATCCATTGCATACATTTTGAAAACATGAAAAGCAAATATTTTAAAAACATCTAAGAACACATGTGGAAACAAATCACGAAATTCTAGATGCCAAGAGTCTAGATCCAAAAAGATACATATATATATAAATCAGGTTTCATATACAATGCCATCATGCACTAGGCATGGTCAAAACGCTCAATGAGCCCGAAAAGTACAAAAACACTCGTATAGACATCTGACAAAATGCTACAGTGATAGTCTCTCAATCCCTATGGGATCCCTCAGAAGGTGCGCGACCACGCCTAGGACTCGGCTACGCCGGCGCTCCGAGTGCACTGAGGGCTCGCGGTCATGACCAGTAGCTGCCGTCTCACTACGAGAATGGCTCCTCCTCATCAAGCGCTCGGCTGTCCTATATCCAGCTACCTCCGTGCGGAGAGAAGTCATGATCTTCGCCACATACCAAACAGAGGCAAAAACATCGGTGTGCCTACCGGCTGCTAAGGGCTCCCCCATGTCCACGGAAAGCTCAACACGAGTCTTCTCCGAGGGGAGAAGCAGTATCAATACACACTCGGCGAATCAAGTCTCGCCACTCATCAGCAGTCGCTGCAAACAAAGGAGAAAACAAGTTAGAAAACGATCAACGATAAAACCAAGAGTAAGCAAAACAAAAAGAAACAACAAACTAGAACAACTCTAACTAAAACAAATGTCAAGAGAAGAGTGACAACTCACTCGGATCTCCAAGCCTCCAAGAAGGATCTCTAGGATCCGTGCCCGCCACTGACTAGTGCCCCTCGCCCACGTCTGGGGCAATGTGACGGCCTACAACAGACTCGCCATCTCCACCTGGGTCCCGAGAGAGTAACTCCTCAAAACCGAGTCACCCTCTCTGCGCTCCACTCCGCCCTCTTGGCCTGCAGGATCTCTGGGTGTCATGCCACTCAGGATCACTATCATCCCCCCACCACCCGTCTCACTGATCTCCATGTCCTCTGTCTCCTCCTCGGTCTCTCCCCCAGTGAACTCCTCAAACTTGGAGTCCACGTCAATGGGCTCATCACTACTATGAGCGGGACCGACGGCAATCCGAAGTAAGGGTGCCTGAGGAGCACCGGCTCTCCCTCGTGCACGTACCACCCTCCTAGCCGCAATAGGAGTACCAGGAGTAACAATAGTCCAACCCCAACCTCTAGGACCTCCCGAGCCTCGCGAGATAGATCTATACACTGGCACCACCGGAGGAAGCATGTCACTATAGGGGAGGCCAAAATGCTTTGTGGAACTCACAAAGGGTGTATCTCCAACTTCCCGCCTGTCTATCAACTAGCTAGTGGTGGTGCAGCAGGCAGCAATCATTATGTGGGTCTCCTCTCCCCATACCCCTGCCATGGCTTGATAAGGAGTGGCCTCCATGTCTACGGTGGTCGGGAAGCCACTGGCTGGTGGGGTGCTCTAAGAACGGTCATCCCCGTCCACCTCGTTGCTCACGGCCCGGGATCCTCCACCTCTACACCTCTCCCATATGGGGTGATATGCTCATACACCCAACTCATGACAAGAGTCCGGTGGCTCGGTGATCGCCCCTATAAACGGACTACCCCTGTATAAATCATGGTAGGTAGTCCCAAGGATATCTGCTCTCCCCAAGCGTAGACACGTCCATGCCCCTCAATCTGCGGTGAATAATGCCCCTCAATACGTGCAATAATAATAGAGCCCAAAGAATATAAGAGGGTGTCCCCTCCCTTATCCCCAATCGATCTGGATGCGAGGATGCCCATAATGGTCTTGCGGAGCGAGGAATGTCTCGACTCAATAATAGAGTGGATCCTCACGCCCTTCTTCGATCCCATCGATACAACCGCGTCTTCCATATAGGTAGCCCACTGAACCACCTGTGATCTAGATAACTTGTTGTCTTAAGAGACAGCCACCGCCCAAGAATCGGAACCCCCAATATACGGTAAACATCCTCCAGGGTGATAGACCACTCACCCCTAACTCTTGGCAATCGGAAGGTGTTCCGATCCGCATCCCAGTATGAGAATAAGTCACACAATATGTGACTAGCAGGTGCAACATGAGGAACCTGTGCAATCCTCCATATACCAACCCTCTGAGAGTATCCCGCTCTGCTTAGGAGAGTGCCTCTAACACTGCTGAGAGCCAATCACACTCCCTCTCCTGGCTCCATCTAATATACTCCTTCTGCATACACCCAAAAACACAAAAAAGGAGTGAGTTAGTACTAAAATCCAGTTGGAAAAACTTTTAAAAACATGTAAAAATGCTGAACATGCAAAAATAAGCTAAGTTTTGTATTGTTTTGGTCCTCTGTCACAAACCGCCGCCCTGTGTAGAGCGGCGGTTCCATGCTGCGTCTTCTAAGGCGGCGGTCCATGTAACCGCCACCTGCGCACAGGCGGCGGTCCTGTCCCGCAAACCTAAATGGGCCGTAAGCCCTAAAAATGCTTAAAAACAAGCAAAAACACCATTTTAACAAAAAAAGAAACCTACCCTATGGGCGCCCCCTAAAGACACATTTAAAACTAACATTTTCAAAAATGATCCCCCAAGGTAAAGATTTCATCATTTCCACATTTTAGGTTTAAAAACAATAAATCGAGAAGAACTAACCTAAGACTTTGCGGGTCGATGTTCCGCTCTCGGAGGCATGATCGCTATCTCACCACGAACGTTTTGACTATACTCTCGTCGAAAACCATCACCGTGGGTCCCAGAGCTCAAATCTATCAAATCAATCCGCACAAATGAATAGTAAAATGACTTTGTTTTATATAAATAGCCCTCTTAATTTGATTTCGAATGTCTTTTGCAAGGTCGGAGCGCCGACGGATGTAAGTTCTAAAACCCCGCATAGATGGTAAGTCCTCTTTTCATGTCAATTCAGCCTTATTTCTCAATTTATTTTATCTATCTGCACTTGAGTCCCCTCTTTTCATTTTGCAGGTAGCGGGATCTTGGATGGCGACTTTCCAGCACACGAGCGTGTCAGGTATAACTCCTAACTTCCCATTTCGGGACCGCCATACTCGGATCCACCGTTTTACGCCTCTTCATGGCTAAAACGCTTCTCCGAGGGGGCAATATGTACGTACCCGAAATTGTAGGGTACTACACAAATGAACGATGTTACACATGCCCCAATGATGATACAGATCTCCTTGCAAGGTGTTCGGAATCCAAAAAGGCTCGCCAAGTATACACTTGTATCCCGCATGCCCCACTCAGCCTCTGCATGCCTTGTTTTCCCCTTTTCCCCCCTTCTTCTTGCATTTTTGTCTTCAGTGATGGAACCGCCGCCTGCCTGGGTGACGGTCCCGTGACCGCCGCCCAAGACAGGGTAGCGGTCCCGTAACCGCCGCCCTGCACAGGGCGGCGGTTTTGTTCGCATTTTCCAGATTCCTCCGACGATCGCGTCAAACGTAAATCTTGAGTTTTACACACTTTCTTCAACAACTTTGGCTTGCATTAATGTTTTCTGCTCCCTGGGAATAGTGTTTTTCCTTTGTTTATAGTAAAAGAGATCAAATGGGAGTTACCCTCTGGTAAATGCATTGGTTATAAATAGCCAGCTTGTTTTCAAGCAAATGGCCCCTCATCTTCTCAATTCTCTTATTCAATCTTTCAATTTCTTGCTTAGAATTCTGATTAGTTTCATGTTTTGCTTCCATTGTTGGTATTTTAGAGGTCATATAATCTTCTTGTTTCAGTCTTGTTCCATTGTTACTTCATACAATCAGTTTAGCATAGAATAGCTTCATTTCTAGACTAGAATCCATTAAAGTTGCAGGTTTTGTTTTGTCACAAGGATAGTCTCTGAAACTCTCGGTACACTTGTGTTGTATTCCCGCAATAAATCCCGCTAGGAATTGCATAGTCAAGCTTTGTTCACTTGCGCTATCCCTCTCCTACTTGCATTGTATTCGGTCTATATCCAAAGCTGCCATTGTTCGATTGCTATCTTCTGTTGATACTATCATATACACACTTTCTGGATTCACGAGGACACGAAGGAACGAGGAGATCACACTGGGGAAGAAATCACACACAACTGGATTTACCACTATTCTAAAAACGCCAAGTTTGAGCTATCAAAGTTCTAGTTACAACATATCAAATAGAGTAGTGAATCATTTTATTTCAGTTAAGCTCGCTTTCAAAATTGCCAGGGAAGCTATGGGGAATGATAGTTTCTGAGAAGCTATGATTTGTTCCTCACTTCTGGGGTAAGATTGAAGGTTTTCAATTAAATTAATTAGTTGTCTTTCATCTAGATTCACACATTTGCACAGGTGAATAACCACACCAGGTTATCTCACTTGTTTAGTTTTAGTATAAGAGTATTTTAATTGTTGTTTGTAATTATAATGTTTCAATCGTGTATTTTGTTTAGATTAGTTTCCCTTTCAGCAGTAGTATAAATTGTTATTTTCAGTTTAAGAGACTTCATTTTAGATTAATACTTAGATCCTAATTAGGAAGATAAACCATAGGGAATTTACGCTACCCGTTCATAGCCTCTAAATCTCCCCTTTGTCATTTCAACTACCAGGAGATCACACTACCAGATCTTAGTCACTGATCCTCCCATAGTTAGCTATAGGAAAGTTGCTTGCCGATTCTCATCCTCGCCTGTAGCTTTTCTATCGTAGAAAACTGGCCATAATCCCGGCTATGGCTTCATCTAAGTCACCCGCATTTCAAACCACCGGCTGTCTCGGCACGACCTCGAGAGGTCGAGTACGAGGAAGAGGTACTTGTAGATTCCCATGCTCGCATGTTACTTTTCCATCGTACAATGTCCAACTGGATATGGCCTCGGGATCCTAGGGCCTCGCTCGACTATGTCTCTCGGTATGGAAGAGTTGTACCCAAGACATATCCAAGGAAGCCTCAAAATAATAGAACTTGGTATGTATTGAGAAGGTACCTACAGCAAGATCGAGAACCATCTTGGTACAACGCCTCTAGAGTAGTACCCATTCTTTGTAGAGGGCCCAATGTCATGTACTGAGGATATAGTATTATAGTATATTTGGTAGTGATAAATAATGTATTGGGGTGTATGTGCTTTGTAAGTCATCTCATTAATTAATTATATATATCCCACATGTGTGGGTAAGTCGTAGTGGTAAGTAGTATATAATAAAGGCATGATACTCATGAGATATGTGAAGAGTATTGCATGTAATGGATATCATGTCAAGATATGGTATGGAGTGGATTCCTTCCATAAAGGAGCATTGTAATGTGTTGCCCTACCTCAAAGGTAATTTCTAAAAATAATTCATATTCGGGCATCAAAGCTCTTTCCGAGGAAATTAGGGATTTCTTTTGGGAGATATTGCAGAATTTTGTTTCATAAAAAGACAAATAGCTTTCAGAAGTTTGTTCTCCTCACGCATTCATCCAATTCATACTATTTTTGCACAGCTGAAAAGAGGACTTTAAGAGATTTCTGAACAATGGTCACGCTAAGGATTCCCAGCAATATAAAGGAGATATGGCAATCGGAAGTTGACCCCGCAAACTTGATTTTTGATGATTTTTTTATGCGCAATCCTAAAGAAATCATATCATTTGTTTCGGGTGAGAAAACCTTGTGCTGTTTTTCAAATTGACATAAAAAATTCAAAAAAATAAATTGTACATGATTTTTAGATTTGTGGTTGATAGGTGTAAAAATAAAACTTTGAAACCCCGGTTTTCATGGCATTTCATCAATTTGTTAGAGATCATTTCTATAAAAAGAATGAGATACTTGAGGACATTAATGGATTTTTGAATAGAATGTAATGTCCCCATTCTGTGCGAGCCCTAGAGACTTATTTCAGTCTTGGCTTTGGTCATACCCAAGAGGCTAGAGGCGTTGGAGACTATTGGGTATGGGTTTTTTTGTTACCACCTTCACTCTATGTTATATTTTGTCATTGACTTAAGTGATGGGCAACTAAGTGGTACTTTATGTTCTATTTCTTCATTGGGACAACTTAAGTGTACTTTTTAGTATGTGCACAATAAAGTCACTTAAGTTATATTTTTTGCATATGGAAAATTCCCAAAGAGGGCATTATGGTTTATTGGAGGAAAAAGGTTATATATATATCCCTTTGAAGTCTTTTGAAGGACACTCACACATTCAACTATTTTCAGCCTTATTGCTTGTAGAGATCAGATTTTGCAGGGATCCCTAGCTTCGGTGGTGAGAGATCCATACCTAGTTGGTAAGCATTCTTCACAGAATAGCTTCCAATCCATATACCTAGCTTGTTGTTCACACGGTTCAGATTTGGAGAATTAATCGGAGATTTGGTTTCAGAGGACAACAATTCTTCAACAAGGGCTTTATTTATTTTTAGATTTGGGGCTGTTGGGTGTCTCCCACAAGTGGAGCAACCTACCTAGGAAATTCGGGAAGCATTTTGAAGGGGTTTTCGTGGCCCATTTCTGGAGATTTCAGATCTGGAGCTTGTTGTTGTCATAATGATGCCCTAGAAAATTATTCCAATTATTTTCTATTGATATTCTGGAGTTTACGGTCAGTTGTACTTTTTCCTCATTTATTGTGATAAATTTAATAAAATAAATTCAGCATTGGCCATTAAAAATTATTTCTCAGTTGTTTATTGTTCTCTATATTTTTTTGCATCTTTTGAAGCTTTTGGGTATTGTAGGAAGTGGTTATTTTGGAAGATATACATTTTTTTAGATTTTTGTACCTTGCTCTCCTAGAAAAATCAGAATTTCAATTTGTGGGTTTTGATAAATTTCGGAGTTTTAAAGTGATATCCTAAAAGGGATATTTCAGTGGTATCAGAGCCACCTTTCTTTCAAGCTTGTTGGGTCGTGTATGAAGGTATATTCTAGGAGGAATACACCTCGAAAAGAAGGTCAGAAGATGGCAGATGAGGAAAAGCTCAATGAGGAGGTTATGAAGAAAATATTCATCAATATGGTGAAACAACAAGAAACAACCAACCTCTATTTGAACCAGCTCACACAGAATCTAAATCAAAACAAATCTGGTGATAATAAGGGAAAGAGTGAAAGAAACAATTCAGGGCAGCAATCCCCCCATTCTTCTAACAAACCTTTGGGTCTTCATGAGCCTTTTGAAGCGCCACATGTAGGGCAGCCAACAAAGGAGCTTGATGAGGAGTCTTGTTGGGAAAAATACCAATCTTTGAGCGAGGGTTTCAGAGATAATATGTCATTTCCAAATTATTGCAGGATGAAGATTGGTAGCAAGCCCAAGAGAGACCATCATACGCCGGTACCTGAGTTACAAAGGCGTTTGGGACAGATTTCTATTCCACACTTTGATGGCTCTAAGAAGTGTACCGCACAATCATGGGTCCAAAAGCTGAAGACATATTTTGATTTGAACCCCATGCGTGAGGAGGATGCAATTAAATTTGCAATCCTACATCTTGAGGGAGATGCACATGATTGGTGGCATCATGGACTAGTGACACAAGGGCACATGCACATTGCTACATATGCAGAGTTCACTGGAGGTTGGAGGACAGATTTGATAGGAGAGATCCTGATAGATTCTTCAGGAGTTGACTCACTTGAGACAGACAGGTTCCTTGGATGTGTACATTGCATATTTTCAAAGACTCTCGGTGATGGTTCCTGATATTTCTGAGATGAGGTTGACTTCATTATTCATAGCAGGGTTGACAAATGCTTTGGCTGGATTTGTGAAGGCATTTGAGCCTCCTTCATTACATGAGGCCATTAGGAGAGCTCGAGATTTGGAGTTGTCTACTCCAAAGTCTAGATTTCCACCCAAAGTTCAGCAAAAATGCCTCCACCTAGACAGGATGATAGGAGACAAGACTCGGCTAGGAAGCCAAGCATTGCACCAAAGCTTAGGGAGGAATTGAGGCGGAAGAAACTATGCTTTGAGTGTCGTCAGCCATGGGCACATGGACATAATTGCTCTAGGAAGGGCAAGGCCCACTACATTGAGGTCTACGAGGACAGTGATGACGAGGGAGAGGAGGTAGTAGACCCTCATGAGCTTGATGACAATGATGCTTTGGATAGTGTGGGTGTTGAGACTGCAGAGGAGACTTTTCCCACTGAGACCATAGCTACATTATCTAGTACCCCCAGGTACAAGGCATTTAGGGTTCGAGGAGTCATGCAAAGACAGCGTGTGGTAGTGCTTATTAATAGTGGGGCCACCCACAATTTTATTGATGCCACTATGGTAGAGAGACGGGGTCTATAAAGGCAGAAGACTTTGAGGGCTTCAACGTTGTTGTTGCCAATGGGGAGTCCATGAGATGTACACGGAGGATCCCACAGTTGAGCATCACTATGGGTAACTATATAGTTACCGATGATTTCTATATTGTTGGTATTGGAGAGACCAACATAGTGCTTGGAGTGCAGTGGCTCCACTCGCTTGGTGAGTTTCGGACTAACTTTCAGACGATGGAGCTAAAGTTTAAGTCTCGATGGTAGGAATGTGGTCTTGAGAGGATTATCTTCAGATGCACCCAGAGTTGTCACGGCAAAACAGATGAAAAGGATTCCAAGATGCGGTGCTTGGTTTCAACCAATAGTTCGACACTAATAAACCAGAGTATCATGTTGATGTTCAGACCCTATTAGACAAGCACAGTGCAGTTTTCAACAATATACCTCCAGGTGTACCTCTAGATAGAGGATTTGAGCATCCTTACCGTCATCCCAAACGGTTTAAGGATGAGATTGAGAGGACCATACGTGATCTTCTAGACATGGGACATATCAGGCCCAATTCCAGTCCCTTTGCTTCTTTGGTAGTTTTGGTGAAGAAGGATGGAACCATGCGGATGTGCATAGATTACCGTGCCTTGAATAAGAAAACCATTAAGAATAAGTATCATGTGCCTCGCATTGATGAGTTGATGGATGAGCTACATGGTGCAATCTATTTTTCTAAAATAGATTGTGATCTAGATACCATCAGATTAAGGTCAGAGAGGGGGATGTGCAAAAAAAAATCTTTTAGATGCCACTTTGTGTCACTTTATAGTGCATGATACACCTCTAGTAGGACATCCTGAGTATTTTAAGACCTACAGGTACATCGAGAGATTCGCATGGAAAGGGTTAAAGGACGATGTCCTTAACCATATTAGGGAGTGTTTGGTTTGTCAGCAAACCAAGGCCGAACATTCTTTTCCAACGGACTTCTACAACCTCTTCCTATCCCTGAGCAAAAATGGGAGAGCATATCTATGGATTTTATTACAGGCCTTCCCTTAGTGCATGGGCACGATTGCATTTATGTGGTGGTCGATCGGTTGACCAAGTATGCCCATTTCTTTTCTATGCCTTCTGGGCATAAGGCACCACAGGTAGCTCAGACATTCTTCACAGGTGTTTTTAGGCTTCATGGCTTGCCTAAGAACATTGTCAGTGACCGGGATAAAATTTTCATGAGCACATTTTGGCAGGAGATTTTCAGACTTGCAGTACAAAGTTAACTCCTAGTACTAGCTATCATCCACAGACAGATGGGCAGACAAAGATAGTCAATAAGTGGATAGAGGGTTATTTGCGTAGCTATGTTGCAGGACATCAACGTGCATGGGTTAGATGGCTACACATGGGTGAGTATTGTTATAATACCACCTACCAGATGAGTATTGGCATGGCTCCCTTTCGGGCATTGTACGGATACGATGCCTCATCGTTCGTGGACCTGGTATTATCAGATAGCCGAGCTCCCAAAGCTCATGATTGGTTACAAGAGAACCAGGATATTCTGAAGGCCCTCAAGGAGAATCTACAGAAAGCACAGAATCAACAGAAGATTTATGCAGACAGACATAGGGTTGAGAGATCTTTTGAGATAGGGGATTTGGTCTTTCTACGATTGCAGCCCTACAGGCAATCCTCACTTAAGAAGAGCGGTGCTGAGAAGTTGAAACTGCGGTTCTATGGGCCATACAGGATAGTACGAGGGTTGGGGTAGTTGCATATGAGTTGGAACTTCTAGAACAAAGCAGGATCCACAACGTCTTTCATGTTTCGTGCCTCAAAAGGGCACTTGGACAACATATTGTGCCTTCTCTGATTTTCCACCTTTGAATGATGAGGGAAAGTTGGTCTTAGAACCAAACTATCATTGAGGTGAGGCAAAGGAAGCTCAGAAACGAGTTATTACCGAGTATCTAGTGCAGTGGAAGGATTTGCCACTTGAGGATGCTACTTGGGAGGGTGAGCAGATTTTACAACATCTGGTTTGCATTTGCTTGTGGGCAAGCAAATTTCGGGAAGGGAGGACTGTAATGTCCCCATTCCTACGCCAGAGGCCTAGAGGCTTATTTTTGTCTTAGCTTTAGTCATACCCAAGAGGCTAGAGATGTTGGAAGTTATTGGGTATGGGTTTTATGTGTGGTACTTTATGTTCTATTTTTTCATTGAGACAACTTAAGCGTATTTTTAGCATGTGCACAATAAAGTCACTTAAGTTATATTTATGCATATGGAAAATTCCCAAAGGGGTCAATTAGGGTTTTTTGGAGGAAAAAGGTTATATATATCTCTTTGAGGTCTCTTGGAGGACATTCAACTATTTTCAGCCATATTGCTTGTGGAGGGCAAATTTTGTAGGATCCCTAGCTTCGGTGGTGAGAGATCCATTCCTAGTTGGTAGAGCATTCTTTGATGGTGGTTTCCAATCCATATCCCTAGCTTGTTGCTCGCACGGTTTAGCTTTTTGGGTCAGATTTGGAGAATTAATCAGGAGTTTTGGTTTTAGAGGACAGTCATTCTTCAACAAGGGCTTTATTTATTTTCATATTTGGGGCTGTTTGGTGTCTCCCACAAGTGGAGCGACCTACCTAGGAAATTTGGAAAGCATTTTGAAGGGGTTTTTGTCACCTATTTCCGGAGATTTCAGATCTAGATAAGATAAGTTAATAATATTAAATGTCCAACAAATGACCACAAGGATGGGTCAATGGGACTGCACCATACAAAGCAAAGCAAAAACAAAGGGAAAAACCCAAAAGGGTATCCAAGAACAACAAAGATGCCCTAGAAAATTGTTTGAATCATTTTCTATTGATATTCTGGAGTTTACGGTCAGCTGTATTTTTTTCTCATTTACTGTCATAAAATTAATAAAATAAATTCAGCATTGGCCATTAAAAATTATTTCTCGGTTGTTCATTGTTTTCTATATTTTTCTACATCTTTTGAAGCTTTTGGGTATTGTAGGAAGTGGTTACTCTGGAAGATATAATTTTTTTAGATTTTGTACCTAGCTGTCCTCGAAAAATCAAAATTTCAGTTTGTGGGTTTTGATAAATTTATAGATTTTAAAGTGATATCCTAAAAGGGATATTACATAGAATAAAAGATACTCATACTAGTATTTCATTTGATTTGCAAATAGAAGTAAAATACGGAAAGGAAGTAGATGTGCGGAATGATTTGGAGGATAATTGCAGCAAATGGTATGAGGATTTCTTTCACTTGGAGGAGAGTCGAGCCCTTTTTTGCTCCCTTTCCCGCCTATCTCTATATTCTATATGCCCCAATTAAAGTCCGATCCCTTGCCTATTTAGAAGGTGCCTTGTCCACAAAATCATTCGGACGGGATCAATTTTTCATAGGGATATTGAATAGATATAGGTAAACGATTCAAGGTAACCATAAAACCTTCAATAATTCTCTTCATTTTCAATTAGGTCTTGCTCTAGCTTCTTTGGGAGGCTAGTCATGGATCGAATAATAGGCTTTGCTTCCTCTTCAAGGAGTCTCCCATAAATAAGGCAAAAGTTATTTTATTCTTACATTAGATGATTCAAAGTTATCCGAAGAGATTCTTCCAATTGTAATCAATCTTTTTCCACAAGTGGTCTTTTCTTCACTTGACACTTTTGATCACATGTTTATAGTTTATGTTATTTTATGGGTTGATCCATATGCTTACCTAAAGTATGTGCCTCATATTATCATGATGTTCATCACAATATGGTTGTACATGATCATATCCAAGCAACAAAAGAAAAAGCGGATGCATGGACAAGCATCCACTTGGTCCCCAAGATTTGGGGAAAATGTATTTTCCAAGCAAAGATAGAAGAGGAAGAAGACACAACTGCATAGACAAGCCTCCATTTGGTCCTCAAGTTTTGAGGAAAACATATTTTGTTATGTAATGTAATTGGGCAAAATACAAACTAATACAACACAAAACAAAAAAAATGTTCTTCTCATGTTTCGAGGGTGAAACATGCCAAGGGGGTGGAATGTAATGTACCTAGAGAGATGATATTATGATTTATATTTGTGGGTGGAGATGCCGAGGTGTGGCACACATCCTCTTAGTAGATATACTATACACCTTAGGCATATGGGTATATGGGTAACTTGTGGTATTTATCATACCCCTTAGTCATATAGGTAACTTGTGGTATTTCTTATATTGGACAATGAATCAGCTTACGTTGGAATTAGTGATATATCCATCTGTTACTATATAAAGGTCTATATAAGAAGGGGCATATCATTGTGAAAGGCATGATGAAGGAGAAATTTAGTAATTGGAGAGTCTAATCTAATAAGGTGGTTGCCCTCAAAGAGGCTTGCAATACCGAAGTGATTCCTTCTCGTATAGAATGTTTTATATTTGGTAGTGATAAATAGTGTACATGCATACGTAATGTGGCCTATTACGAACCCACATACAATAAAAATAATCTAGATAGTAGAAAAGAGAACTCACAACTCCATAATAAAAAATATGCAATTTATTTAGAATATAGATCAAACCCTTGAGGTAAGGCAACATCATGCAGTGTTCCTTATTGGAAGAAAGCCACTCCACACTATATCTCAATATGAAATCAAATCATACAATATTCTTTACATATTTCATGCGAGTCTCATGCCTTGATTATATACGACTGAACTACCTATCACTACCACTTACCCAAAGATGGGATTAATACTTCTATTCTAATTAACTAGTGAGATGACTTACAAAGCATATGCACCTCAATACAGTTTTATTACAACCAAATATACTAAAGTACTATATCCCTACGTACTATATAACATTCCACCTCCCTTAGCATGTTTCGCCCTCAAAACATAATAAGAAACCAAATAGTGAGTGCACTTCAAATCATTACACACTTGTCGCCATGCTCAATCATCAAAACACACATGTAATCATGGAGGATGATAGCTCTATGGTCTTGGCTCTTGATGTTGTTGCACTACACTGATTCCATTAATAACCATAGTTGTTCCTCCTTGGCTTCCATGCATTTCCATAATGATTACGCTTATGAATCCATATTCCACATATGTAGCCATAGTAACTATCCTCCGATTCTTTGTATATCTATAGTGATTTTTTCGTGACACTCCCCGACATGCCTCCATGACGGTTACCTCTCCTAAAAATGTGTCTATATGCCTCAACTTTAGTATCCTTTTATGATTACTTTGACTGTGTCAAACCTTTCCTCTTCTTGTGCCTTTGTCTCTCGAATGGATTAAGTCTTTTTTTCTGTTTGTAATGTTTCTTCATACTTTTTCATTTGAATCTTCCTTATACTCTTTTTCACCATCTTCATCCTCATGCTCTACCTTGACCTTTCTTTGTTCTTTGCTAAGTGTGATATCCCACAAAGTAACTTCTTTTTTATACTAAAGCTTCGTGATTTTTTCTATACATTAATATTATTTGTTCCCAAAGTCTCTAACCAAGGATATCCAAGAACAATATCCAAACAATCCATAGCAAAAGCATAAAATCTAAACGTATGGTAAGTTTCAAATCTTCAAAAATTTAAACATGCTTACCCTTTAGTTGAGTGTCATTAATTTTATTTGCCTAAACTTGTAGTTTCTTGGCTGAATCAACATTGACGAAGTTATACTTTTTGCTCACAAATATAGATACAATAACCTCATTTTTTTAATGCATCCATGGAATGAAATATTGAAGCTTCATTCTTTGAAGCTAAATTATTTGAACCCTTAACCTCCATCTTTGTTTCCTTTGCTTCCTTATCTTGCTCGTTATTATTACCCAAACTGTTATTTTTTTCTTTTTGTACCTCATCCTCCCTTTTTCCTCATCATCCCGATTATTATTGTTTTCCTTGGTATTTCACTAATCTAGAAAATCTTTTTAATTTCTTCCCATGTGTTAGAAGATGTGAACATAAAAGAATGAAGAGAAGACTGGAATACATGAATACTTTTTGCAAAATTATTTTCAAGACAAAGATGAATGGCTTGCAAAAGGTCATTCTCCCCGCATAGGCTTCTAATTCAAATTGTTTTTCATAGCTACAAGGACTTCAAGCGCTTTACAAAAAGTGGTCATAAAAAGGATTTAGAGTAGTATCAAGGAGATATGATGATCTAAATTCAACTCGGTGGTTCACATATTTTATAAATTCTACCGTGCGAGTTTTAGGAAAAAACTTGATATCTTTTAAACCAGGGGTGAGTAAATCACAATCTATTTTTGCAAATAG
Organism: Taxus wallichiana var. yunnanensis; assembly: GCA_018340775.1. Classification (NCBI taxonomy): domain Eukaryota; kingdom Viridiplantae; phylum Streptophyta; class Pinopsida; order Cupressales; family Taxaceae; genus Taxus; species Taxus wallichiana. The sequence continues at coordinate 11,960,627 of CM031236.1, forward strand.
GTAGAAATATTTAAATCTACCTTTCTAAATCATTTTCTCTTGATATATTTGGTAGAAAGGTGTCAAAAATATCATTGAAACCCTAACTTTATGAAATGTTAATCATGGAGTTTCAATTTTTTTCTAGAGATAAGAATATTAATGCTCGAGATTGGTGGTTCAAATTCAAGAAGAATTATTTTCAATCAGATTGGTGGAGATCATATTTGCTTCTTTCTCTTAAAGGTTCTTCATTGATTTAGTATCCTCGAACGTAAAAAAAAAAATGGAATACTCTTTCATGGGAGTAAATGGAACACACATTCTTGGATTAGTGGAACACCAAGGAAGACAATAATAATAAAGATGAGGAAAAGAGGAGGATGGGTAAAAGAAAAGAAAATAAAGGTTTTGGTAATCATAATGAGCAAGACAAGGAAGTATAAGAAAAAGAGAGGGAGGTTTAATGCTTCCAACATTGTAGCTTCAAAAATGAAACTTCGATATTTCAATTTCATAAATACATGTAGAAAAATGAGAATATTGTATATGTAAAGCCAAACAACAAAGTTAGCTTCATCAACATTGACTTGGCCAAGAAACTACGAGTTTCAAGCAAAAAAATCAAGCACACTCAATTGGAGGGTAAACATGTTGAATTTTTTGAAGATTTGAAACTTATTGTGAACAAATATGTGCTGCAATCAAATGTTTATTCTTTAGTTATGAATGGGTTCGATATTGTTCTTGGATATCCTTGGTTAGAAACTTTAGTACAGTAAACATGAATGTGGAGAAGTTCCTAAAGCCTTGGTATAGATAGAGAAAAGTATTATTGCAGGATATTGCATATCATGGAGATCAAAGAAAAGTCAAGGTAGAGCATGAGGACGGAGATGGTAAAAAACACAAGGAAGATTCAAATAAAGAAAAGTATGAAGAAATAGTACAAGAAGAAGAAAACACTCCATCCACTCAAAAGACAAATGCACTAGACGTGGAAGGTTTGACAAGTCAAAGTATCGGAAAGGGATATTAAGGTTGCACCATATAAACATCCACGTCATCATGAGAGGAAACAATCATGGAGACAACCATCACGGAGGCATGGTTTTGTAAAGCATTAGAGGAACAGTTTCTACGGCTACACATGGAATCATAGGAGTAATCATGGTAATGGATGGGATCAAAATAATGTGGCAGCATCAAGAACTATGGCAGAGAGCTATCACCCACCTAGATCACATATGGGTGGTTGGATGATCAAGCATGCTAACAAGTGTGCAATGATTTGAAGCATGCTCACTATTAGACTTCTTCTCATATTTCAAGGATGAAATACGGTAAGGGGAGTGGAATTCCATGTATCTAGGGACATTGCATTATAGCATATTTGCTAGTGATTAATTATGTATTGGAGTGCATATACTTTGTAAGTCATCCCACTAGTTAATTATATGTATCTCACATGAGCAGATATAATAAAGGCATGATATTCATATGAGATATGTGAAGACTATTGTATGTGTTGGATCTTGTAGCAAGAGATAGTATGGAGTGGCTTCCTTTCATTAAAGAGCACTATATGGTGTTGCACTACCTCAAGGGTTTGATCTTATGTCACCATATTCGGTGAATTTCAACCTTAAAATTTGAAATTCATCGTATCTATAGTCATATTAAAAATTCAGCCTAATTCGCGAATTAATCGTCAACCTTAAAGTGCTCGCTTTTATCTACTACACCCTTTTCCAGCCATGAACCTGCCCTTTTCTAGTCATGAATTTGTTGTTTTAATTTGCAGTTTGCACGGTAAGTATCTAACTATGTTGTAAAGAGGGCAACTGACTTAATAGAAACCTGCCAAAGACTAACGGTCATGGCATACAACTTATGATTAAAACATAAACATGGCAAATCCACATATTGTGTCGGCAGTGTTTAAATTTAAATTATAAGAGTGACCCAAACGGGCCACCCGCCTTGATATAAATCAAGGTGATCTCTTTGAGATTGGTTACACAAGAGGTGTGACATATGAATGCAAATAATGCAAGCTATATATGAAAGTAGATTGATGATACATGATGCGAATGATGTGAAGTTTAATCTCTACCCATGAGTGATGTATATGACAGTTTATAATTCCTCTTTGAAGGTGTAACTGTTGTGGATTCAAGGAAATAGTGGGAGTGTTGGGTGAAATACATATTCTCAATAAAGATAAGTGATTTTTCAATGGGATTTTTTACCGAAAGGTTTTCCCACTTAAATCTTGTGTTTTGTGTTGTGTTGTGTTCATTTACTTTCACTGTTATTGACTACAATTTGTATTCTGCTATCTATAACTAAATCTATGAGTTAATTCATTATAAATTATTGTACATTCATAAGCTATTATTTGACTCAAAAGAGAATGCCTCTCTGTATTATCCTCCCAAAATCACAAATCATTTAAATATAAGAATAACATCAATACTAATCAGCAATCAAAATTTAAATCTAAGTTCAATCCTAAGAATAATCAAAAGTTTAAGGTCAAGTTTGATGGCACATGTACCAAATGTGGTAAATTTGGTCATAAAGCAATTGATTGTTATTCTAAAGTTAATAAGGTTCATAATAATGCTAAAAATAATAACTTCAATAATAAAAAGAAGAAGAATAGAAATCAGAATCAATCTAAAAATCAAGTTAATAATGTTGAGCAAACTATTGCTCTTTATACTGCTTTCTTTCAGCTCTCGATGACAATGAATGGATTCTAGATAGTGGTGCATCTAGGCATATGACATATATTCATGAAATTATTTATGATGTTGTAGAATGTCATGAGAATATATATCTAGGTGATAATTTTGTCATTAGATCTGAATGTTGTGGTAATGTTAAGTTAGCAAATGGAACCATTAGTAATGTTTTATTTATTCCTAACTTAAAGAAAAACCTTTTATCTTGTTCTCAACTAACTAGAGAAAACTGCAAAGTTGTGTTATTAAAAGATAAATGGTATGTAAATAATGAGCTTGGTAAGATTATTGTTGTTGGTTTTCAAAGAATGGCTTGTATATCTTTGAAGGATTTGTTGTTAAATCTTGTCTTTCTTCTTCTTCTTGTAATGTTGTTCAATTATGGCATGAAAGGCTTGGGCATGTGAACTTTAAAAGTTTATTTGAAATATTTTGCCTTAACCTTGTTATAGGACTCCCTAAGTTGAAATTAGACCATGGATCTTGTGAAAGTTGCTTGTGTGGTAAGCAACATGTTGAACCATTTCACAGACATCATGAGTCTAATTCCTCTAACTTGTTTGAGTTAATCCATAGTGATGTAAGAGGTCATTTGGAAGTTCCTTCTCTTGGTGGAGCCTTGTATGCTATTAGTTTCATTGATGACTTTTCTAGAATGACTTGGTCTTATTACATTAAGAAAAAATCTGATGTTCTATCTAAGTTTCAAGAGTTTAAAGTCTTAGTTGAAAACATGGCTAATCTAAAAATAAAAATAATCAGAACTGATAATGGAGGTGAATATGTCAATAAGAAGTTTGATAGATTTTGTGTGTCTTGTGGAATTCAAAGAGTCAACAACTCCATATTCCCCTCAACAAAATGGTATAGCTGAAAGGAAGAATAAAACAATCATAAAAATGGTTAGAACCATGCTTTTCATGCATCAAAAGTGCTTAAGTTTCTTTGGGTTGAAGCCATGAACACATTGGTCATATCCTAAATAGAATTCCTACTAAATATTTGCATCAAACTACACCTCGTGAAGTTTGGACCAAACAAAAACATGATATCTCTCATTTAAAGATATTTGGTACTTCATCTTCTCTTCTCATTCCTAAAATTAAAAGACAAACTTGATCCTACCTCATACTCTTGCATTTTTGTTGGGTATGGCGGTCGCACAAAAGGATTAAGAGTGTATGATCCAGTCAAACATGTGATTATAGAGAATAAGAATGTTCATATTCTAGAGAAACCATTTTGTAAAGCTTCCTCTCTTCCCTCTGCGTTTCCTGCGTCTAAAACTTTTCAATTGGATAATCCTTCTTTAGACAATATGGAAATTGATTTATAAGAGGTTGATTGTCCTTCTGATATGATGGATGTAGATATTGAAGGGGAGTCTACTCAATCTGTGTCTCAGTTTGGAATTCCTAAATGGTATCAAAATCTAATTTTGAATTCTCAACCTAATGATCTGATAAGGATGACCCGCAATCAACATTCTTATTATGCCTTATCAACTATGTAGAATTCCTAAATGGTATCGAAATTTGATTTCGAATTCTCACCTAATAATCGATAAAGATGATCCGCATTCAACATTTTTATCATGCCTTGTCAATTTTGCATGAGATTGAACCTCAATCTTTTGAAAAAGTCAGCTTAGATGAAAGGTCGATTAAGGCTATGAAAGTTGAATGCGGTGCTCTAGTAAAAAAATTGGGAATTAGTTTATCTTCTTCATAAAAGAAGCATTGTAGGATCTATATGGATGTATAAAATTAAGTATAACTTTGATAGTAAGATTGATAAATTCAAGTCAATATTAGTTCTTTAGAGGGTTTACTCAGAAACCTGGTTTAGATTATGTTGAAACCTTTGCTCCTATTGCCAAAATGAGCACTATTATAATTCTTCTAGCTCTAGCTACTCAACATGGATGGGAGATTCACCAAATGGATGTGAAAAATACTTTTTAAATGATTTGAAAAAAAAATTGCATGCATCAACATATAGAGTTTGAAGAACTGGTAAGAAATTATGTGTGCAAGTTTAAAAAAATTGTATGGTCTTAAACAAGCTCTTAAAGTTTGGTATGCTAAGATAAATAGTTTCTTTTAAGATCTTGGTTTCAAAACTGTTTTGTTGATAATAATTTGTTTGTAAATATGAAAACAATCATGTTATTATTATTGTCTTATATGTTGATGATCTCTTGATTACTAGTAGTGATAAGAATCTAATTCTTAGAATAAAAGAAAAGTTAAGACAACATTTTGAAATGAATGATTTAGGAGTGCTAAATCATTTCTTAGGCATTGTATTTGTCAAAATCATAAATCTATTGTTGTATCTCAAGTAAAGTATGTTTTTAACCTTTTTAAAATATTTCACATGATTGATTGTAAGTTTGTCTCTATTCCTATGGAAGTTGGAGTTAAATTAGATCCAAAACCTACTTGTGATAAATTTAATCCTCCTTTATACAGATAGTTTGTTGGTAGTTTGATTTACTTTATCACTAGGCCTAATATATCTTATGCAGTTGAAATTGTTTCTAGATTCATACAGGATCCTTATGAGGACCATTGGAAAATGGCAAAAAAATTCTAAGGTATATCAAAGATACAATCAATTATGGTTTGTGTTATTTTTCTTGTGATAATGCAAATTTATTTGGTTATTGTGATTCTGACAATGTTGGTGATATTGTGGATAGAAAATTTACTTCTAGATATGTTTTCAAGTTGGGTGCAAGTGCAATCACTTGGAGCAACAAGAAGCAATCAACAAGTGTCTATCTCTTCTACTGAAGTAGAGTAAGAAGTGTTATGGAAGCAACAAAAGAAGCTATGTGGCTGAAAAGACTGTTGGATGAACTTCATATGGGTGTCAAAGGAAGTACTCTTCTTCTATGTGACAGCCAAAGTTGCATTGCTCTTGCAAACAATCCAGTTCAACATCAAAGAACCAAGCATATTGAAATTCATATGCACTTCATTCGGGAGAAAGTTCGAATGGTAACATAGACCTCAAGTTTTATTCTCACCTCAAGATCAAGGTGCAAACATTTTTACTTTCATTGTTATTGATCGCAATTGGTGTCACCCAGATTTCATCCTGAAATCTGTGACTACCCTATCCGAAAAAATTTCGTACTTTTAAAATAATGGGTCGTTTTGTATTTTTATTGCCTGAAAGTTCTTGTATTGCGTCAAGATAATCCCAAAGAGCCATATTAGCCTTTTTCGCCAAATACCCAGATGCCCAAAGTTGTTATATTCTGTCGTCGGGATTTGTCTGCGGGAAATTTGTATTTAATTATTTTGAGCCCCGTATGAGGCTATTTGCGCTCCATTTTAACTCTATTATGAGCGAATATGTCATTATTCCTATGTGCCAGAAGGGTTTTAACTTGGAATAAGTTTTGGGCTTTATTTGTAACTTTTGGCAATTTTTCGTGTTTTTGTGGTGTCCCGTTTCGTTTTCTGTGAAATTTCTCTGGAACAATTCCTTTACCGGGTAAGCCCGATTTTTGGCCTAGAGCAGCTAGAAAACATATACGCACATTATGCCCGGAGGAAGTCACCATCGGAGTTCTGGATCACTAGGAAAAAGCGAAGTCGTGCAGACGGAAAAGCCCTGCAGGGGATGGGCGCATTTTTGGAAAACAAAGATTTAAGTACAGATGGGAAAAATAGAAGCCGCAGGCGGGTGGTGGAATTTTATACCGCCACTGGCAGGTACTTTTTCCCGTGATATAAAATTCACTTAAGCTGCAGTGGGAAAATTAGAAGCAGCAGGCAAGTGGGATTTTATTGCCTGCCTTGCAGGTACTTTTTCCCGTGATATAAAATTCACTTAAGCTGCAGTGGGAAAATTAGAAGCAGCAGGCAGGTGGGATTTTATTGCCTGCCTTGCAGGTACTTTTTCCCGTGATAGAAAATTCACTTAAGCTGCAGTGGGAAAGTTAGAGGCTGCAAGCAGGCGGGAATTTATTGTCTGCCTTGCAGGGTAAAAATTCCCATGGTGAAATAAAAGAAAAGTGACTTAAGTGAAATCATGGGATTTTATCGTTGCGCCTTGCAAGTAAATAATCTCATTGTCAAAGTCAAATCACTTAAGTGGATCATGGGATTTCCGGGGCTGCCTTGCAGGGTAAATAATCCCATTGTCAGAAATTCTTAAAAATAGAATTCTATTATGCAAAAAAGTGCGACCCACATTGGGTGAATAATAATGCATTAAATAAATATTTGTTAATATTTATTCACCCAATTTTGGCACCCAGGCTTGTGGAAAAGTCAACAAAAGCAAAGGGGAATAAATCAATTGGAAATAGAATTCTAAAATTAAATAAATTTAATTTATTTAATGCAGCCCCTTTTGAGAAGGAATTAATACTTTTTAAAGTATTAAATGATTATATTAATTCCTATTTTCAGTGGCTATGGTCAAAGCACACTGTGAAGCTTGAGTGAAGTGATGTGTGAAGGATTAAATTGGATTAATTTAATTTATTGGATGGCTGTCCTTAAACATGCTATTTTTAAAAGAGAAGAGCATGAGTTTTAATTAATTAATTGCCTTTAATTATTAGGGCAATTATTAATTATAGAATTGTGAGGGTTATATAAGCATGGGCAGCCATATGGGTGAATTATTTAATTCACAGGTAAAGAATTGCAGCCAAGAGGAAAAGTGCGCCCCCATTTGAAGAAGGATTTTGCTCAGGCAAGGTGGAAACAAGGCTAAAAGCTTCCAAATTTGGCGCATGCTTTGAAGGAGGTTGATCTTTGTCTGCATAATTGTTTGCACAGGTGTTACAAGAGCTCAGGTGTTGTTGAAAGGATTCATGCTCTCTTTATGTGCAAATTAAACACCATTTTTTGGGGCAGCAGGCTTGAAAAGTGTAGATTTTTACAATTAAAATTCACTATTCATGCTCCGGTGGCCATTTTTGTCTGAATAAATTGCAGGAATTCATTACAGGTGCTTTACAAAGGAAAAGAAGTTTTTATCAATGTCCAATACATTGCATATATCCTCCGAATCTGAAGAATTGTCCAGATTTGCACTAGTATTGAAGAAATCCGGCAAAGTAAGAAGAAAAAGAATTATTCAGACGAAGATAGACAAAGCTATGGCGAAGAAAGATGAAAAAGAAAGCACAACGGAGTCATGCATCACTTCTAAAGTTACAGATATTGGAGACACGGATCTAGGCTCGGAACCTCTTGCTGAATTGATAGACAGATCCAGAGCAGGAAAGACTTCACTCATGCGTGCAGGAGAAACTTCACTCATGCGTGCAGATTAAAAGCAGTGGAATTATTTGAGTTGCAGCTTTTCCATCCATAGCCCAGTTGCCAAAGTTTGTTATGCAGGTGCGAGATCCATATCCGAGATGCGAGATGCGAGATCCATATGCAGATTCGAGATCTCATAGTTCAGCAAAGCTTCCTGAAAAGGCTGCATCCTCTTGTTTCGAATGCAGCCCGTGAAGAAGTCAGTGCGTGGAAAATTCCTTCCAAGATCCTGTGCATGTGCTCTCATCTTCCAGTTGAAGCCTTCATTGAATTTTCATTCACCCTGAGTGCTTTCCAGAATTTTTAATTGCTCATATGCAATTAAAAATAAGGATGATGAGTTATCTATGGCCAACCTTGCATTGATGCATGTACAAAAGAAGAACTGCAAAACCTTCAAGGATAAAAGAGAAGACAATGCGAAGGAAAAATTCAGCTTGCTTCCAATTCCAACCTTGCAATTCCAAATTGTTTCCGAGATCCGGTTTGAATCACCGCGTGATATGAAAAAGGACAAAGTCAGCTTTCCTCTTCCTTCTTTCCTCCAACAAAGTCAGCTTTCCTCTTCCTTCTTCTTTCCTTCGACAAAGTAATTGAGTAATCAATTAAATTATACAACTTAAGTGATTGGTTTAAAAGCCATTACTTAAAGAAGTCAACTACTTGCGAGATAGGTGGTAGGCGTGCAAAATAGAAGGTTCTATTTTCGATTCAGAAATCATACATGTCATGCAAAGAGGAATTCGGGAGGAGATTGCAGTTATTTCTTTTCCGACTTCCACATGTGTCAGTTCAACTAAAGCTTCCAACTTGTAATTGCCCCTCTACATTCTATAAGTAGAGGAAGAACCTTCGGTTAATCAATCAAAATTTGTAAGCAGCAATCCTGAGTTCTAGACTTTGTGCTGAATTCCTGATAGCAACTTGGAGCAAAGGAATACAAAGGAGCAGGTTTCCGGAGAACTTTGTGTCACGGTGTACTGTGTTTCTTGCTTTGAATCTTAGATCTCTTGATAAACTTTGTGTTATTTTAGATCTAGATCTAGAGCTGCCTTTGTTTTATAATTCTGTGTGTTCATATCTATTAAGTTTCTTCTATGTGCATGTAATTAGCTCTGCTATCTACTAATTGGGATGCACATCTTCCCCATTTCTTCTCTGTATTTCCTTTACTTCTTTCTTCTATAACTTTCCTTTCTTAAACAGCTGCTTACTTGCTGCAGAATTATCCAGTTATAGTTCATGAACTGAGTAATTAAAGTAAAACCCCTGATAGGTAATAACACATTTTTATTGACAAATCTGACACGGGAGCCTCACCGGTTAAATGAGGGAGATTTATCTCATGACTGCCTAGGTTTGATGCTATGCAGAAAATCTAGCCAACAAAATCTATATTCTGCTATTTATAACTAAATCTATGAGTTAATTCATTATAAATTACTATACATTCACAAATTATAATCTTTGGCAATTTAATATGGACCTATAATCTGTGATATTATTTATCCCCTACATTTCTTAACATGTTTTTATCTAATACACCCTTTTCCAGCCATGAACTGCCCTTTTCTAGTCGTGGATCTGTTGTTTTAATTTGCAGCACGCATGGTAAGTATGTAACTATGTCATAAAGTTGCAGCAATTCTTCAGAAACCTTCGTCACACATGCAAAAGCAGCAGAACCTTAGCCATGAAGTTGACCCCTTCAAATAGCCAGCCATCTAAAGGCTAGATTCTTCAAACAACCAAATGCCATGTTTGATGGATTAACATTTTGAAAACGATATATGGTTTAGTTTTAAATGTTTAGAATAGGTTAAAGCTTATAAATTTATAATGTTTAGTTTTTAAAACATTAATTATTTTATTAATTTATAAATTTATACATCCCACATAAATTAATAATCTAATTAACTTGTTGGTGAAAGCCTTCAATTTAACCGAATATACGTATATTCATTTATTAAATTTCTTGTTCTTTAGGATTTATAAATTTTAATATTTAAAAATAGTTATTTTCTTTTTAATAATCTTATATTTTTACAAGATTTTATTATTATTATTATTTTAATTTTCTCTTAGTCGAATTTAATCAAAACTTGTCTTTGATTTTTTAGCAACACGTTACAAATTTTATCCTCCACGAATTAGAACACAAATTTGAATGCAGTTTCTTAGGCTTGATTTATATCTTGAATATATTTCATATTTCTATTATTGAGCTATGAGATCTCTCTTCTATTATCGGGAGTATTTTATTGAGCTATGAGATCTCTCTTCTATTATCTACCCGGAAGCCCTGCCACTACACCGGCCATGCATTTAGGTATGTAATATACGGCACTTTATGTTCTGTGTTGTAATGTCCCCAATGGACATATTTCCAACCCCAAACGGAATAATCACAAATCCAAACCAAAATAGCAATTTGTAGAAGACTTACAAAAATTTATAATGCAGATCTGAATTTATCAGTGGGAAGTGCAACTTGCTCTAAGAATGGAAATCCATAGAATCTGAAATAAAATGACTCAATTCTTATCCCAAACAGATCAGCAATTTTTATAAGGACAAAAACATGAGAAAAATACCATATTTTGGATCAATAATAGGCTGGAATTATTTTATAAAATCTGCAGATGACAGTCCTTAGACACAACTGAAAATACAAATTCCTTGGCCCAAAAATTATGCAAAGTGGCTGATCTATTCTCCAAAAATCTGATTAATGGACAGCCAATCAGATCTGATCAAAATGAGCTCCAAATCACGCAAAACCTCACACACTATGGGTCGCTCCAATGTAAAAGTGCAAGAAATTAAAAGTAGAACTTGGCAACATTATTCTCCCTTTCAAACCCTCACTTAAATCAATGTCAAATCTGCAAATGAGCTTTCAATACTGATGGAAAATACAAATAGAACTCTGAAATTCAATGGAAACCCTTGAATAGAGCTCCTCTAAAAAAGAAAGGAGTTTTCGTTCTTCTCTCTAAGCTTAAAGAGGCTTTCCGTGGTCTAAAGCCAACTTCAAAGGGTTTTTCGTCCTTCGGAGTTTTTATGGAAAGCATGCAAGCTTACACCACAAATATGAAAATTATCATAAACAAAAAGAGATGCCTTTCCTTTGCAATTCGACTTGCTTTTATAAAAAAATTTGGCCTCTTAGCCACCCACAACCACCAATCAGATTTCTTTCCCCGCATTTAATATTATTCTTTACTTTTTTTCTCCTC